>OY992876.1:50524382-51781882 GCA_963921405.1 Cepaea hortensis
ATTGACTTCAAATTGTCTTTTGAAATTAGACATGAGGGGGTTTTCGATATAGTTCAGCTTCTTCACTGTAGCCCAGTCCAGAGTGCTTTCTGACATTGGTATTTTGCATACTATTCAAGAATTTGAAAATAACAACTGTTCAATTTCTCACTGGCTGTCATATGTTCTGTGTACAAGAAATCGTCACTGAAACTGCAGTCACAAATATTCAATCAAGCTGCATACCCGAATTTCACTTAGGACAGCATTCAGAAAATCTTCACTGCATTCACAATTTTTTCACTGAAGCGGCATATCATAATTTCTTCATTGAGGGGACCTGTCTATATATATATATATATATATATATATATATATATATATATATATATATATATATATATATATATATATATATATAAACGTCATGGTAGTATATGCGTCAAATTCCCCTAGATACGACATAATCCCTTTCTCCCCTTATTATCTCAGACTTGTAAATGATGATGTAATCATCATAAGTCCCAAAGATTCTGGCTTCTTGGGCACAACACTTACCGTGGACCAAAGAAAAGTCCCTTTAGAGACCCTGGCCTGGATTGGAGCTTCTGTCAAGTCGATCCTTGAGTGTACCCTGGACTGGAGTAAGGTTATTGCACCCTTTGACCGCTCTATTTAGTTAGGTTGTATCACTTTAGTTTTATCTTTAATTTCTTCTTCAGTTCAGGTAATTAACATTAGGTTTTATGTACAATCCCTTATTTAGGATTGTAATGTAATACCTTGGGTTTTTAAATAGTGCAGATATTAAGAGGGTACTTTAGAGCAAAATGGAATGATTATAATATATGGAGGAAACACCCAAAATAAACATGAATTAGGAACAGGATTTGTCATCAAAAAAGAGTTATGGGGGAACGTTTTAAACTTTAAAGCTTTTAATGACAGGATTAGTAAATTACGAATAAAAGGTAAATGGAAAAATATAACGATGATTAATGTACATGCACCTACTGAAGAGAAAGAAGATGATATTAAAGAAGACTTTTATAATGATCTGGAAGATGTCATAGAAGAAACCCCCAAACAGGACATCCTGATTGTGCTGGGAGACTTCAATGCAAAAATAGGTAGAGAGCAAACTAATAAAAAAGTGGCCGGTATGGAAAGCCTACATACAACTTCAAATGATAATGGATGGAGAGTCATCAACCTGGCAGAAGCCAAAGGACTGCAGGTTAGCAGTACCAGACTACAAAGAAAGGATATACACAAACAAACTTGGAAATCATGTGACAAGAGAACCTATAATCAAATAGATCACATTTTAATTAACAACAGAAATGCATCAAACATACAGCAAGTCAGAAGTTATAGAGGAGCTGAGTGCCACAGTGACCACTTCCTCGTTGGAGCAAAATTTAAAATAAAACTTAAGAGAGCTTTCTATACTAAATTACAAAGATTACACCCAACATATAACAGAGAAAAACTGCAAGACATTACAGTCAAAGAGAAATTTACAGATGAAATAAAATGTAAACTTGAAACTCTGCAAAACCCTTTGGAGGAAAGCATTGACCAAACTTGGTTGAACATCAAGAATACAATTCAGTCTACCGCAGAAGAATGTCTCGGTGTGTTAACCACGCATAGAAAGAACAGATGGTTCAATCAAAAATGTGAAGAAGCAGTCATTAGGAAGAAGAATGCCAGACATGTATGGTTAAATGACATCAATAACATCCAAAAGGAAGAGCATTATAGAAATGAATGTAAAGAGGCTACAAAAATAGTCAGACAGCAGAAGCGAGAATATATGAGTAATATAATCAAAGATATGGAAACTAATCACCAGAAAAATGAATCCAGAAAATTTTTTAAAGAACTGAAGTCAATGAAACGAGGGCACCAACAAAACACATATGGTTTAAAAGACAAAAATGGGAATATGATAAATACCAATGAGGAAATGTGCAACACATGGAAAGAATATTTTATTGAATTACTAAATTGTGAAGCTCCAAGTAACATTTTCTCACAGGAAGAGGTTCTAACATGCGAACCACAAATTGAAGAACCTACATTTGAAGAAATCCTATATGTAATCACACGACTTAAAAACAATAAGGCAACTGGGACTGATGGAATTGCTGCTGAATTTATAAAGGCAGGTGGCCATGCATTACATCTAAAGCTATACGAACTAATAATAAAAATCTGGAGGACAGAAGAATTACCCCATGACTGGAAAGAGTCATTATTGATACCTATCTTTAAGAAAGGAGACAAGTTCCAATGTGGAAATTATAGAGGAATATCACTACTGTCCACAAGCTATAAGATACTATCCGCAGTATTACTAAATAGATTAAAACCATATTCAGAAGACATATTAGGTGACTACCAGGCGGGTTTTAGACAAAACAGATCAACAATAGATCAGATATTTATCTTACGACAAATAGCCGAGAAACATTGGGAATATAAAAGAGATCTCCATAACATTTTTGTGGATTTTAAAAAGGCTTATGATAGTGTCCATAGGAATAGTCTATGGAATGCTATGCAGGAATTTGGAATACCAAGGAAGTTAATCAACATGACCAGACTATGCATGGAAGATACTTATAATATAGTAACATATAAAGGCAGGAAATCAGACCCCTTCCAAATAACATCTGGCTTGAAACAGGGTGATGCACTATCGCCGCTACTCTTCAATCTGGCTCTAGAGAAAGTTGTAAGGAAGGTAAAGGAGGAATGTGATATTGGAGGAACATCCAAGCTGCTTGGTTATGCAGATGATATAGATATTATAGGGCAAAGTGAACAAAAGACATTGGAAATATTGACTCACTTAAAGGAAAAAGCCCAACAGATGGGGCTGGTTATCAACCAAGATAAGACAGAATATATGGTAATTTCAAGAGACGGAATGGCTAGAAACTCTGGCCACATACAAATAGATAATATGACCATTAAAAGAACGGAAACATACAAATACCTGGGTACGATCTTCCTGGGAGACTTCAATGCAAGACTAGGACATAACAGAGGGGGCATAGAAAAACACCTGGGAGCATTTGGAGATCAGCAAAATGAAAGGAATGATAACGGAAGTAGACTGATAGAGCTTTGCAGCCAACACGATCTCTATATAACAAACACATTCTATAAACATAAAGATTCGCAAGTATACACCTGGTATAAATGGAACAATCTAGATACTAAAAGCCAAATTGATTTTATATTAACAAGAAATAACAGAAAGAGAAATATATTAGATGCAAGAGCAGTGCCCAATTTCAGTATAAACACAGATCATAAAGCAGTCGTTGCCACAATAAGAACCATTAGAAGAAGAAAACAAAAAGCAGGAAAATACATGCCATGCGAATCAGTAAACTTAAAAAACCTTAAAGACGAGGCAGTAAGGGAAAATTATGAGAAAGAACTAACTGAACTCTTTGTAAAATTACCTACGGAAAGAAAAACAGTGGAAGAAGAATGGGAGACGTTCAAATCAAGCGTTTTAAATACTGCAAAAATAACATGCGGAACCACGAAAAAATGCAAAACACGGATAAAGAAAATAACAAGTTGGTGGAACGCAGAAGTAAAGAAAGCGGTAAAAGAAAAAAAGGAAAAATATAAAAAGTGGTTGAAGAGCAAACAGGAATGTGATCTCATAGAATACAGAATATCGAGAAGACATGTGAGTAGAATAGTAAAGAGGGAAAAACAGAAAGACTGGGAAGAGTATGGAGAAACCCTAAATAAAAACTACAAGGAGGCAACCAGAAACTTCTACAAAAAGATAAGTGCAATGCGAACCAGAGGAGTACCCTTTGACCCAACTGAAATAATTAACAGCGAAAATGGAGAACCAATAAGTGAACAAAAACACATCCTAATAAGATGGAAGCAGTATTTCGAACAACTTCTCAACATCCCATCAGATGTCACAGGAATTCAAGAGACCTACACAGATGTCACCGAGGAACTAGAACCAGACATACTAAAAGAAGAAATTATAGAAGCCATCAGATTAGCCCCATTGAACAAATCACCAGGACAGGATGAAATACCAAATGAACTAATTAAAGCAGCAAGGGAAGTAGGAACAGCTTGGCTACATAGACTATTCAACCATGTTTGGGTAGAACAACAGACACCACGAGACTGGGGAAACGCCATAATTATCCCAATTTGGAAAAACAAAGGCAGCAAAAGAGATTGCACACAATACAGAGGCATTTCACTGTTGAGTCATACTGGGAAAATATTTTGCAAAATTCTTGAAAAAAGATTACGAACTACTTTAGAACCCCAGCTAAGCGAAACGCAGCTTGGATTTAGGAAAAACAAAGGATGCACAGACGCCATTTTTGCTCTTAGACAACTTATAGAAAAATCAATTGAACTCAATGAAACACTCTACTTAGCCTTTGTTGACCAAGAAAAGGCATTTGATAGGGTAGATAGAAACAAGCTGTGGGAAATCCTTAAACAATATGGAGTGAGTACACATCTAACAAACCTATGTAGAAGTTTATACGACAACAGTGAATGCATAGTGAGAGCAACTGGAGGACACTCAGAACCCTTCACCATAAGATCTGGAGTACGACAAGGTTGTGTCCTGTCCCCTCTCTTGTTCATAACATATATAGACAACATATGTAAAGAAACCAGCCAAGCAGAGACAGCAAGAATACCGCATGACGAGAACACAGAAGAAGAACCATCTGCAAATCTAACCATTAGAGAACTCCTGTTTGCGGACGACCAAGCACTAATAGCAAAATCAGAAGCTGAATTACAAGACCACATGAATAGTCTAAACGAAATGTGTAGGGAACATAACATGAAAATTAGCACAAGCAAAACAGAGGTAATGACTATAACTAAAGAAGAACAAACAGCAACAATTCACCTAAACGAACATCCCTTGAAACAAGTAAAGAGCTTCAAGTACCTAGGAAGTATAATATCATCAAATGGCAGATCAGAAGACGAGATCGAAAATAGGTGCAATAAGGCAAATCAACTCATTGGACAAATGGCACCAATACTAAAGAACAAACATGTATCAATAACTACTAAGAAAGCACTTTACAACACAATCTTCCTACCAACTCTGTGCTACCAATGCCAAACCTGGACAATGACAGAAAAAGAGAAAAGAAAAATCACAACAACAGAAATGAGGTTCCTGAGAAGAATACTCAACGTATCAAGAAGAGATAAGATCAGAAATGAAGAAATCAGGACTAAAGTGGGGGTTAAAGCTGCTCTAGATTTTATTAGAAAGCAGCAAGTCAAATGGTTTGGCCATGCAAGTAGGCTACCAGTCAACAGCATGCCACAACAGGCAATGACGTACAGACCAGATGGAAACAGAGGAAGAGGCCGACCACGTAAACGCTGGACGGAGGGAATAACAGAATCCATGGGAATGTCGATATACGAAGCCCATAACCGGGCACTCTCACGAAGTTTATACTTCACCTCGACACCGCAAGGTACAAGAGGAACATGATGAGATGAGATGAGTAATACCGCGGATAGTATCTTATAGCTTATGGACAGGAGTGATATTCCTCTATAATTTTCACATTGGAACTTGTCTCCTTTCTTAAAGGTAAGTATCAATAATGACTTTTTCCAGTCATGGGGTAATTCTTCTGTCCTCCAGATTTTTATTAGTTCGTATAGCTTTAGATGTAATGCATGGCCGCCAGCCTTTATAAATTCAGCAGCAATTCCATCAGCCCCAGTTGCCTTATCGTTTTTATATAGGATTTCTTCAAACGCAGGTTCTTCAATTTGTGGTTCACACGTTAGAACCGCTTCCTGTGGGAAAGTTTTACTTGGAGCTTCGCAATTTAGTAATTCAACAAAGTATTCTTTCCATGTGTTACACATTTCCTCATTGGTATTTATCATATTCCCATTTTTGTCTTTTAAACCATATGTGTTGTGTTGGTGCCCTCGTTTCATTGACTTCAGTTCTTTAAAAAAAACTTTCTGGGTTCGTTTTTCTGGTGATTAGTTTCCATATCTTTGATTATATTGCTCATATATTCTCGCTTCTGCTGCCAAACTATTTCTGTAGCCTCTTTACATTCAGTTCTATATTGCTCTTCATTTTGGATGTTGTTGATGTCATTTAACCACAATTGTCTGGCATTCTTTTTCCTAATGGCTGCTTCTTCACAGTTTTGGTTGAAGTATCTGTTCTTTCTATGCTTGGTTAACACACCGAGACATTCTTCTGCGGTAGTTTGAATTGTATTCTTGATGTTCAACCAAGTTTGGTCAACGCTTTCCTCCAATGGGTTTTATAGAATTTCAAGTTTACATTTTATTTAATCTGCAAATTTCTCTTTTACTGTACTTTCTTGTAGATTTTCTCTGTTATATGTTGGGTGTAACCTTTGTAGTTTAGCATAGAATGCTCTCTTAAGTTTTATTTTAAATTTTGCTCCAACGAGGAAGTGGTCGCTGTGGCACTCAGCTCCTCTATAACTTCTAACTTGTTGTAAGTATGATGCATTTTTTGTTAATTAAAATGTGATCTGTTTGATTATAGGTTCTCTTGTCACATGATTTCCAAGTTTCTTTATGTATTTCCTTTCTTTGCAGTCTGGTACTGCTGATCTGCATGTATCTCCAGCCATCTCCTTGATTTCTGCTAGGTTGATGACTCTCCATCCATTGTCATTTGAATTTGTATGTACGCTTTCCATACCGGCAACTTTTTTATAAGTTTGCTCTCTACCTATTTTTGCATTGAAGTCTCCCAGCACAATCAGGATATCCTATTTGGGGGTTTCTTCTATGACATCTTCCAGATCATTATAAAAGTCTTCTTTAATATAATCTTCTTTCTCTTCAGTAGTTACATGCACATTAATCATCGTTATATTTTTCCATTTACCTTTTATTCGTAATTTACTAATCCTGTCATTAACAGCTTTAAAGTTTAGGACGTTTCCCCATAACTCTTTTTTGATGACAAATCCTGTTCCTAATTCATGTTTATGTTGGGTGTTTCCTCCATATATTACAATCATTCCATTTTGCTCTAAAGTACCCTCTCCTGGCCACCTTATTTCTTGAATTGCTGTTATATCAATTTGATATTCAACCAGCTCCCGGGTTAGTTTTTCGGCCGCTCCAGCTCGATAAAGTGTCCGTACATTTTTTTTTTTTTTTGCATATCCTTTACAGGACATCGCTGTATACACCAGCATCTTTCAGCTGTATGTTGATTTCTTGGCAAGATTACGCTCAGTAGTTTGCCATTGCTTTCTGAGAGGCCGGCTCACATACCCCGTAAGTTATTGATACGATTCGAACCACTGCTGATTCTCACCGTCATCACGTTACCGATGAGAGTATACGAGATTACGAAGATAAGTCATAACCTCTAAGCCACGAAGCCGGCTGTCCGTACATTCCATGTTCCAAATCTCAAAAGTCCTTTAACGTTCCAAGGTCTTTGTCCAAATAAGACAGCCCGAATTCGAGGCTTATTTATCTGTTTCGTAACAAAATAGTTTTTACAAAGGTGGGGATGTTAACCCCACGCTTCAACACCCAACCTGGAGGACCAGGGTGTTTCTCTTTGTCTGTTCTCTACTCATTGACCTGTTCGGCTTGGGAGGCCTTGCTGGTAATATATATATATATATATATATATATATATATATATATATATATATATATATGTGTGTGTGTGTGTGTGTGTGTGTGTGCACAGATATATTATATCTTTTAGACCAATCGCCTCTCGATGGTAGATGTCGTCAGTTCCACATCAGTCACCTTTACTGTCCAAGAATTTCATGGCGCTCATGTTAGGCTGGTGACGATCAGGGAACCTTTGTATATTTTAATAATTCGACACGATGCGGATTAGAACCTAAACCACAGAGTCGGTAGACATCTGTCCAACCACTACGCTACCAGGGCTGTCACTCGACAAATGATGTCCTCACACCTTTGGCCACACATTTCTTGTTTGGCATTTTTAAAAGTTTCATTAGACTCAACCTTTGCAGAAAAAGAGCACCTTTCAAATCTGAACTGAACAAAACTTGTGTGTCTCCTTGACAACGAAGGAATCGTGTTACAATATTATTTTATCATTTTAATGTGTTTACTTTAGATCTCTGTGTATTGTCCTGTCCCAGATGATAATTTATAAAATCTAAAAGTCGTTTGTTGTGTCCTAAATTACTTATTTTTTAATTATTTTATTATGATATATTTTTTTGATTGTCTATATATTTGAGTGATATTCATTACGTGATTTATGTTCACCTATATGGGGTATGTTGTACGGTGTGTACACTGTGTCCGTGTTTACCATGTTTCATCTTTTCGCTGAAGCTTGACCGTAATTTCTATTGTTATATCCTGCTGCAGCTATTGCCCCTCTTATTCAATACCACGCCCAACGCCTTTACTTCATGCTACCGAACTGAGGCTGTGTCAGCCTGAGATCCCAGGCTAATATTGTTTTGTTTTTAAATCCACTTCTCTATCGGGGATTCGACCGCATGAACGGGAGGTGCACGGTGCAAGCCACCCCGCTGCCGGGTCTCCGTTCCTTGTTTTTAAGTGGTGTTTATTCAAACTTACATCGTTTTCGGTGTTCAAATTCGACAACTGGAATTGGTCAATTTTCTATCGTTTTGTGGTTAGTTTCGGGGAGTTCTTCTCACCAAAGTGGTTTAGTTATCAACGTAAACCAAACCACCCACTTTTCAGTCTGACGTCGACGAGGACGTTTAACGAGGGCGCTTACTAGTGTTGTTAGAATATTGGTAATAGCCTACACAATTATTATTTGTTTGTCTTCCTCGTTCCCTCGCTTTGAATTCAAGCGTAGTCCCTGCATGTGCTACTATCTCTAGTGCACTGGACTGATTATTGCGTGTGGATTAGCTTTGACATTTACCTTTGTCCCTCGCCATCTGGCGAACCCACACCGACTTGTGAGGTACTTGTAATTTTCTTCCTCAAGTCAAGGACGAGAAGTCAACATCTTAATCCAACTGACCAGTGTGGGGGTTAAACCTGCTACCTCGGCATCATCACACCCTAAGTTTAAGCGAGTTAAAATACCCACGTAAGGTGAATGTGTATGAAATTAATCTGACAAAAGAGTTAACAAGATCATAGCATGATTGGAGTAACAATAAACTTATACTGAGTGTACTTGAACAGAATGTGTTAATATTTAAATCAGGAATAAGATCAAAGTGTCATTTACATTTGAAGCGTGAAACATGGCACATTGGCTATTTGTTTGTGATCATTGTCAGTGACATACCGGTCTCACTCGCTGAATAACAGCGTAAATAAAAATATACCATGTCACATTCAACTGTGAGAAGTATGGCAACAGAAGAACGAATGTGTCACGTCACATTAATCTATGACAATGTAAACAATATAAAATGACACAGTAGTGCAGCTTTACAAAACAGATTTAAGACATACAGGACGTTGTGGCGATTAGCCTTCATCAGCAAACAAACACATTCACAAACACAACATGTAATCAAGGAGATCTATTGTGACTACATCAAAAGGTGACGACAGGACGAGAAGACAAAAGAATGAAAAAATGAAATCAATGAAGAGAAAATTAGAATTGGAAACTGTGACACGTATAGCAACAGAACAACGCATGTACAATGTAACATTAAACTGTGAGATGTATAGCAACAGAACAACAACTATATCATGTCACATTAAACTGTGAGAAGTATAGCAACAGAACTGAACAACAAATGTACGATGTCACATTAAACTATGAGAAGTATAGAAACAGAACAACGCATATGCAATGTCACATTAAACTGTGAGAAGTAAAGCAGCAGAACAACACATATTGTAACATTAAACTGTGAGAAGTATAGCAACAGAACAGACCAACAAATGTACGATGTAACATTAAACTGTGAGAAGTATAGAAACAGAACAACAAATGTAACATGTCATATTAAACGTTGAGAAGAACGCATTTGTTCATACGTCTGGTGAGGAACACTTGAAAATAGACAAGAATATCTGGAAATGATAATAATGGATTGAGACATGCTAGGCGAGCGGAGAAAAGAACGATTACACCATAGTTGGATTTAAGATGTGAAAGATAAAATGCACACTATAGTCACATGAATAGTCATATAAAAGTCACACAATAGTCACAGAGACAGGACTTCTGGCTTATGATACATATTCGTGTAAAAGACTGTTATTCTAGCAGAATTATGCACATAACAAACCAGTGGATAGTGACTGACCAATAAATGTCAACAAATCTTGTTGTATATCAACTACGTCAACAAGTTTGTGGTACAAATAATAAATTAGTCCCCTGACATATCTGCAGTTGTGAGTGAAAACTGTTCATAAATTAGTCCCCTGACAGGTACTGCAGATGTGAATGAGAAGTCTTTATAAATTAGCCCCCTGATAATTACTGCAGATGAGAGTGAAAAGTGTTCAAAAATTAGTCCCTTGACAGATACCGTAGATGTGAGTAAGAAGTGTTTATAAATTAGTCCACTGACAGTTACTGCAGATCTGATTGAGAAGTGTTCATAAATTAGTCCACTGACAGTTACTGCAGATCTGATTGAGAAGTGTTTATAAATTAGTCCACTGACAGTTACTGCAGATCTGATTGAGAAGTGTTCATAAATTAGTCCACTGACAGTTACTGCAGATCTGATTGAGAAGTGTTTATAAATTAGTCCACTGACAGTTACTGCAGATCTGATTGAGAAGTGTTCATAAATTAGTCCCTTGGTACTGCAGATGTGAGTGAGAAGTGTTAGACCTTCACGTATTCTAGTTCGCGGGGTACTGACACCAAGATGGCTTGTTCCCGCCTTCGGCGCAGGTTCTTCCCAGACAATTCTGGAAACAAACCGGTACTTTATTTTCAAAGGGTTAAGAATTGGGCACGCAGGCCCGTCTGACATTCTGCCCTTCTTCTCTATTTGTACTCATATCATTAAGCTGGGTCCACCCCAGAGCTGTATTATTCGTACGAAAAGAGCCCTACTTTTGTTAGGGGTTGAACCCAAACCACTGTCTCAGCAACCAAGCCCACTTAATACTATACCACCCGGCTCTTTTACGAAGCCCTCGACTTTCTCCTAGTTGCCGCTCACAGACCCTTGACCTCAGTGAACAGCAACCAATTATTAACGCCTGGGTCGACATTGACCAGACTTCCTTCTGTAAGCATGGGCAGAGATGACTGCCGGCAAAGTCGTTGATTCTGGATAAATATATTGACTTTTCCACCTGAATGAATACAACATAGAACATTCGGAGTCATCATTGGTTATACAACTAGAAATCATTTTCTTGTCTTTTGATGCACTTAAACATCGGTTGTATTTTTTACTTGTGCCGATTTTGTGTTCTACGTCCAGTATCCTCATCATCGTCATCATGTTCCATGTCGATAAGCGTGGGCAGTCATGTTTCGCCATTTTACACAATCACCAGAGTCGTGGATCAGCTTTGTTTTCTTGTCCCGACCATGCCATGTGGTCAAGCCATCTTGATATTTACTTTTCTGCCTTCCCCTTGTTCTTTCCCCCGTCAGTCTTGCCAGTTCTCTAGTTTATATATTTTCATAACGTGCCAAACTAAAAAACATGACTTTCTTGGCTCTGTAAATAAAGTAGTTTGACATTGCTTTCTTTCTTAGCAGTGACAATAATTGTCGGTGACAATACCCATGGTCCCAAAAAGAAATTATCTGCCTACCATCGTGACATTGGAAACCATAATCCACAACTATCTGTCAGCAGCTCTTCAACTTCATACATCACCTACAATCTCATAATAAACCATCTCATTTTCTCACTTAACTAAAAGAAGAAAAAATCATTCTATTTACTTAAAAATTTAAAGCCACTGTTCAGCATGTGTTCCTAGATAATGTTTTATTAAAGCAATGAAAGTAATATAACTTTCTCTCTCGCTCTCTCTCACTCTCTCACCATTGCTCTGTGCGTGTGTTTGTGCGCCCGTGTGTGTGTGTGTGTGTGTATATGTGTGTGTAAATACCTCATTTATCTCTGCAAATACATCATCTCTCTTTCTATTTCTCAGCAAATATACCATCTCTCTCTTTAAATACATAATCTCCCTCTGTAAATATCTCACTTCTCTCTCTTTCTCTCTCTCTCTCTCTCTGTGTGTGTGTGTGTGTGTGTGTGTGTGTGCGTGTGTGTGTGAATACCTCATCTCTCTCTGTAGATACCTCATCTGTGTGTGTTTAAATGCATAACCTGTATGTACCTGACGAGATGCAGCGAAATATGCCAGGCCATAAATCGTGCAATCTATTGTTTGTGTCTTCGTTATTCAAGTTCATCACGGGAAAACATTGTTTTGAACATCACCTTTCTCAGTAAATGTAAATATCTCATCTTTGTGTGTGTAAATACATATATATCTATGAATACGTCTATATTTCTGTGTAAATACACAATTTCCTCTGTAAATAACTTTTCTGTGTGTTGTGTGTGTGTGTGTGTGTGTGTGTGTGTGTGTGTGTGTGTGTGTGTGTGTTAATGCATCATCTCTCATGCTGGTGTGCTGGGGAATGTACAGGCGGACAGATTGGCTGGCTCTGCAAAACTTGGTGGAGTATTGATGCATGACAAAGCAGACGTGGTTGCGGCCTTGTGGGAGCACGTGTACACCTCGGAGGAGCAAATGGATCATCATGGTCTGGCAAGAATGAGGCAGCCAGGAGTGACGAGAAGATCTGGCCGACGCTCAACGCTCAGAGAAAAGGCGAGACGGACATATAATCAGATTGCTACTGGTACTATTGGTGTAGGAAGTCTTCGCTGGCTGCTGAGGATGGGGAAGGGGCGCTTATGAGAATGCCCCAAATGCTGTGATGTCGGTTCCTAGATCAATGAATCAATCAATTAGAACAGTAATTGAACGTTCTTCTTCTTCTTCTTCTGCGTTCATCCGGAGTTTTTTTTTTCCGGATGTGACTGCGTTGTGCCTGTTTACAGCAGAGCTGCGATCTTGCGCCGTTAGGCCGACACATCCGACTTCTGCGGGCATGTGTTGACCGGGTTAACCTTCCCGGGGATTGAACGTTCTATAGAAGTAAACAAAGATCTATATGTGCCTTATTGTCTACATAAAGGCTTTCGATAAAGTGAGACATGTCGACATGATAAGGATGCTTGAAGATCTACAAATTGATTTAAAAGACCTTAGACTTGTAAAAAACATATATTGGAAACAAAAAGCTGCACTAAGGATTGATAATGAAGTGGGACAATATCAGCCTATCAAAAGAGGTGTTAGGCAGGGATATGTAATGTCTCCAGATCTTTTTTCCCTGTACAGTGACAATATTTTCAGAAATGTAGAAGATATAAATGGAATCAGCATTGGAGGACGAAACATCAATATCATTAGATATGCAGATGACAGTCTTGATTGCAGACAATGAACAGTACCTGCGACATTTAGCAAATGCAGTTGTTGCACACGGTGAGCAACTATGGTTAGAATTTAATTGTAAAAAAACACAGATTATGGTCGTCACTGGGAAGAAGGAAATACCACAATGTGATGTACGGGTAAATGGGCACATTCTTAAGCGAGTTAATCGGTACAGTTATCTCGGAACAGTCATAACATCTGATGGGAGATGCCTCAAAGAGATTAGAACAAGAATTGCCGTTGCGAAGGTAGCCTTTTGCAAGATGAAAAACATACTGATCAATAAAATGATATCAATAGAAACGAGAAAAAGAGCTTGAAGTGCTAAATAGAACCTGTACTTCTGTATGGATGTGAAGCGTGGGCAATGAGCAGTCAAGCTGAAAAACATCTGATGGCTGTGGAAATGTGGTTTCAGAGGAAAATGCCTAAGAATACCATGGACAGACAGAAAAAAACCAATAAACAAGTACTTCAAGAAACAAATGAAGATCGTAAACTGATTAGAGTCATTAGACTTAGACAGTTAAAATTGTTTAGGCATGTTATGAGAAGAAATGACTTTTAAAACTTGGTGACAACTGGCAAAATCGAAGGGAAGAGACCAAGGAGAAGACCGAGAAGTAATTACCTATATGGCTTGGCCACGTGGCATGGTCGAGACAGAAACACTGAGCTGATCCACGACTCTGATCGAGTGAGATTGCAAAACATGCCCGCCCACGCTTATCGGCACGGCACATGATGGATGGATGGAGCGCCGTTAGGCTACTAAATTTTCTCTTTCCAAATGCCAAGGGATTTCTTACCTGCGCAACAACACACACGGGCGTATGATCTCATTACCCAGAGACAACGGGAAATTTTGTTACTAGAAGTCCACGTGAAAAAAAAAATCCGATCTTTACCAGGGCTTGAACCAGCGACCTCCCGCACTCGAGGCGGACACGATACCTCACACACACACACACACACACACACGCGCGCGCGCGCGCACACGCACACACACACATACACACACACACCCACCCACACACCCACCCACCCACCCACCCACCCACACACACACCCACCCACACACACACACACACACAATATAAAAACAGACAGCCAAACGGACAGACCGACAGACGGAACGACGTACCGATGGACCTACCAACCGACCGAGAGAGAGTGAGACAGACAGACAGACAGACAGACAGACGGGTGGGTGAGTGACAGTGGTAACTAGGTTATAGAGGTAAAGTAATACATGTCTCAAACAGAAAGTTAAAGTAATAATTATATAGTATTCTCTAGTTAGAATATACAGTGAACTCAGGAGTTATTAAATCAACAATAAGAGACAATACAATTATAATTGTGAGAATTGCACACACGCTAGAGAGAATGAAAACAGGCAATGAATGATAATGCGCTGTATTGTGCCCGCTATTCTCCCAGTCTAAGAAGTGAAAACGGAGCCTTAGCTTACAGAAAGCTGTCTATTGTGAGCGGTTCATCGGAGAGAAAGAGAGACAGTATGTGTATGTGAGTGTGTATATGCGTGTGTATGTGTGTGTGTGTGTGTTTGTGCGTGCTGTGACATGTTCATCAGAGAGAGATAGTGTGTGAGTATTTGTGTCTCATGTGATGGGTGCATTAGAGAGGAGAGAGAGACGTTTGAGCAGTTCATTGGAGAGAGAGAGAGAGAGAGAGAGAGAGAGAGAGAGAGAGAGATGTTTCTCGTGTGAGCGGTTCATCAGAGAGCGAGGGAGAGGTGAGGGAGGGAGAGAGTGCTATATTGTCCGCGGTCTGGATCGATGATTAAGACGCAGGCGACGTGTTAAGATGCTTACACTGGTCTGCTGATGTCACACACTAGTTAGGGGATTAGTAGCAGAAAGGCGAGCGTCGTGGGAGGGAGCAGAACGAGTGTGCGACCATCACTAGCTGTTGGAGAACCAATGAATGGAAACTACGGGGGCAATGGATCTGAACTCTTGTGTGTGCCAGGCAGTGGATGCATTAACTATCCTTTAGATTCCCCGCGTGGTCATAATGCACTTGAGCTTAAACTTACGGTGTGCTGACTGTCGCAGTATATTGCACAGCTAAAGATGACTTTGATTATAACTCGACACTGCATTAAATTCAGCATCAGCGTGTTGCCAATAATTTCGGCAGTAGATTCTCTCTCTCTCTCTCTCTCTCTCTCTCTCTCTCTCTCTCTCTCTCTCTCTCTCTCTCTATCTATCTATCTATCTATGTGTGTGTGTCTATCTGTGTGTGTGTATATGTGTGTGTGTGTGTGTGTGTGTGTGTGTGTGTTCCTTCCCTTTCTCTATCTCTCTCGTTCCCTCACTCTCCCAATGAAAGATTTCTTGTGCGAAGACATCTACTCTGTCTCATTTCCCTTTCTCTATCTCTCTCGCCACCACCCCTCCCCCCCCCCGCCCCCTCGCTCTCCAAGTGAAAGATTTCTCATGTGTAGACATCTACTTTCTAGTACATCCACTGCTCCTCACTCCCTTTCCCTTTTATCGCTTCTAAGATTGTTCTGTTTCCAGTATATTTTCTTGAGGACGTGTTAACTAGTGATCTGAAATTCCAGGGCGACCTAACCAGAAAAGGATACCGGGAAAAGTGTTAAAAGTGACGACGGTCGATGTGATATTAATCACATCACCATCGAGTGCCGATCGGTCTCTAAATCTATGTGATTAGCACCGTGTGCTTAACATGTTCTAAGGCCTGGGAAAGGGCCGCTACATATTGTTTACAATGCGTATTCTCTTCGAACCATGTGTCCATAGAACATTGATTGAAGCCAATAGAAGATGAATGAATGTCCATAGAACAGAGATTAGTATCCATAAAAAAAGGATTGATGTCCATAGAACAGGGATTGACTAATTCTGATAAGAGTAACCACTTCTCTTTCTGGAATGGTTTGTTAAAGACGTTTCTTTTATCTTCTTACGTGTTTATTGTTCTCTATGCATATTCCTATAGAACAACATTTCTTTAGCCTCTTTATATTTTCTCTTACAATGCTGATTGTTTACCATTCACTTCCATGCATGAGAACTGGCATTGTTTATCATTCATTTCCATGCATGAGAACTGGCATTGTTTATCATTCACTTCCATGCATGAGAATTGGAATTGTTTATCATTCACTTTCATGCATGAGAACTAGCATTGTTTATCATTCATTTCTATGCATGAGAAGTGGCATTGTTTATCATTCATTTCTATGCATGAGAACTGGCATTGTTTATCATTCATTTCCATGCATGAGAACTGGCATTGTTTATCATTCACTTCCATG
The DNA here is from genome assembly GCA_963921405.1 of Cepaea hortensis. Classification (NCBI taxonomy): domain Eukaryota; kingdom Metazoa; phylum Mollusca; class Gastropoda; order Stylommatophora; family Helicidae; genus Cepaea; species Cepaea hortensis. The sequence continues at coordinate 50,541,199 of OY992876.1, forward strand.
CATGAGAATTGGAATTGTTTATCATTCACTTTCATGCATGAGAACTAGCATTGTTTATCATTCATTTCTATGCATGAGAAGTGGCATTGTTTATCATTCATTTCTATGCATGAGAACTGGCATTGTTTATCATTCATTTCTATGCATGAGAACTGGCGTTGTTTATCATTCATTTCCATACATGAGAACTGGCGTTGTTTATCATTCACTTCCATGCATGAGAATTGGAATTGTTTATCATTCACTTTCATGCATGAGAACTAGCATTATTTATCATTCACTTCCATGCATGAGAATTGGCATTGTTTATCATTCACTTCCATGAATGAGAATTGGCATTGTTTATCATTCATTTCTATGCATGAGAACTGGCATTGTTTATCATTCACTTTCATGCATGAGAATTGGCATCGTTTATCATTCACTTCCATGCATGAGAATTTGAATTGTTTATCATTCACTTTCATGCATGAGAACTAGCATTGTTTATCATTCATTTCCATGCATGAGAATTGGAATTGTTTATCATTCACTTTCATGCATGAGAATTGGCATTGTTTATCATTCACTTCCATGCATGAGAACTGGCATTGTTTATCATTCACTTTCATGCATGAGAACTAGCATTGTTTATCATTCATTTCCATGCATGAGAACTGGCTTTGTTTACCGTTCACTTCCGTGCACAAGAACTGGCTCTGTATAACCCTTAGTAGTCTGTCTCGTCTGCATTAATAGATACATGTAGCATAACAGATTCCCCACCTCGTCAAACTGCTTTCAGTTGACCAGTTCAAATATATCACCCGTTCATTCATCTTCCATCTGCTATTATCAAGGTTCCATGAATTGTTGTTGAAGAACTGCTATGTTATTGAACTGTGTAACCTATATGATTATTAATTTAAAATATCAAAAACCAGGCAGATTTAATTAGTTAAACACTGAATGTGTTGTTATCAGTAATAAAATGAATGTATCGTATGTTTCTTGCAATATGATTGGTTGACATGTTTAGCTGAGTTGGAGAATGCAGTGTTTAATTACTATATGATTGGTTAAGATATGTAGCTGAGTCGCTTAAAGGCGAGCGAGTGAGTGTCTAATTTCCATATTATTTGTTAAAACGTGTAGCTCAGTTGAAGAATGAAGTGTCTAATTGCCACATGATTGGTTAACATGTGTAGCTGAGTTGGAGAATGAATGTATAATTACTATATGATTGGTTGACACGTGTAGCTGAGTTGGAGAATGAAGTGTCTAATTGCCACATGATTGGTTAACATGTGTAGCTGAGTTGGAGAATGAATGTATAATTACTATATGATTGGTTGACACGTGTAGCTGAGTTGGAGAATGAAGTGTCTAATTGCCACATGATTGGTTAACATGTGTAGCTGAGTTGGAGAATGAATGTATAATTACTATATGATTGGTTGACACGTGTAGCTGAGTTGGAGAATGAAGTGTCTAATTGTTATATGATTAGTTATCACATGTTGAAGAATGCAATGTCTAAATGATCAAATTGTGGATATTTGAAGCATTATTGCTCTTACAACTAGGTAACATTTCAGATGAATATTGCAGGTTCGAAACAAATAAGCCGATAGTGTTTCAATTCCCACCTCTATGAATCATTTTGTCCTGTATATTTCATGTCGTTCGATAAGCATTCTTTGATTTCTGGCCCCATAGCCTTATTTCTTTATGAATCATCGACTTTAACCAAACGTCCCTGTCAGCTTCTGAGATGTAGGACAAAGGCAGGATGTAAACAATGAGTTGAACAGAAACATAGATCAAGTATGATTAGCAATGATAATGATGACAAAGTTTTTGTTTTCCTGCAAATATATACAATACAAACAATGTTGATCGAAAAGGACGATCGACCACAACATAAAACACCAGTGTAACTTACTATACGATGACCTTGTCCATGTTTATCTATCTACAGCAGCATCTAATGGAACAATGGTCAGTCACGTCCAACTTAAAATGTGGAAAGTTCGAATCCGGTTTCCAAACAAATTATAGTAGAGGATAGCTATGCTGACTTGTTTACGCCTCTCAATCTAAAACCATTCACGGCGTGAATGGTATGGGTTTATAAACAATAAGAAAAGGATGCTATTCTCCTTCTAAGACTGAATGGATGGATATAATGTCATGCCTTCTCGAGAAAGAATCACTGAATAACGAGAAGTAGATTGAGAGCATTACCAAAGCACGACTACAAAAATCAATGGACCTTGCGGCCACAGACTTCGTCAGCACAGAACAAACAAACAAAAATAGATTAACAAATACACGATCGACACTACATGAAAGTATAAATTTCAACTTATCTGTGTAAAGTGGATTGAATAGCCAGTGGGAAGGGCAGTAGCGGGGCAGCGTGGCAGACAGTGGACGTGTAAACACTAATACTAAGCATACAACACACACAGAGTGGACTGGAAAAATCAACAAAAGCTTGACAGACTATGAGGACGGAACGTAAAACATATAGTAGCAGTTCGTGGGAATGAAGCGTGGTTAACAAGAATAAAGGGAACTGCGGTCGAGAAAGGGGTGATATATTATTATGACCCGTGAGCACGCGTTAGGGCATTAATACCGTCCCCTCCCAACCTGCTGTAAATCGACAAAATCAGGCCGTATTTGCCGAGGCTAAACTGCAAATTATAAAACCTACCCACAAATGAATATTTATGGCACATGTGATTCTGGACTCGACACTGTGTTGATCCACGTTGGTGCTAAGAAGTTCAGGTGTTGTGTGGAAATTCTCCTCCTGAGATCTATGTCCGTCGACAGTGAAAGGAGTATTTTACACACGACGCCGATATCTCTAGTCACTTAGTAGTACCTCGGATACCTAACCATCTAGGATACGGGAAAACTGAAAACACTTACTACATCTTTTTGCAGTTGTAAATGGTGAAAAGTGGGATTGAAATTTTTGTCCGGGCTACGTTGGAACTTAGGAAAACAATTGACAACATAATTTCGTTTTCTTCGTTTGTTGTATAGCTTCTGTCAGTTCGGCGTTCGTTTGTTGTATAGCATCAGGCAGTTCCACGTTCGTTCTCACGTTCGTTTGGTGTATAGCATCTGCTAGTTCCATGTCCAATTGTTGTATAGCTTCTGCCAGTTCCGCGTTCTATTGTTGTATAGCATCAGGCAGTTCCACGTTCGTTTATTGTAAAGCATCTACTGTTCTCACGTTCGTTTGGTGTATAGCATCTGCTAGTTCCATGTCCAATTGTTGTATAGCTTCTGCCAGTTCCGCGTTCGATTGTTGTATAGCATCAGGCAGTTCCACGTTCGTTTAATGTAAAGCATCTGCTATCCCCACGTTCGTTTAATGTAAAGCATCTGCTATCCCCACGTTCGTTTAATGTAAAGCATCTGCTATCCCCACGTTCGTTTAATGTAAAGCATCTGCTATCCCCACGTTCGTTTATTGTAAAGCATCTGCTATTCTCACATTCGTTTGGTGTTTAGCATCTGTCAGTTCCGTATCCGTTTGTTGTATAGCGTGTTCCAGTTCCACCTTAGTTTGTGGAATAGCTTGTCTTGCCACTGGTTTCAAATGGGCGAGACAGTGTGGTCAACGAATTGCGCAATTCTTCCTCACTTTAGTCAAATTCATTGCACAAGTCATTCTACAACAAACTTCGCTCCACCTCTCAACCCCGCCGGATGAAATGAATGGTCATCACCATTCATGATGGACAACACCAGATTGTGAAATAACATTGCGGGAAAAGGGGCTCTTTACTTTACTTGTATTCCCATTGTGTCTTTCATCGGGTCGGGTTGCGATTGCCCCTATGTTTTATTGTTTTTTAAATGATATATATGACAGTGAATCTCGGAATGTAAATAGACAAATTAGGAAGAACTTGGAAGCAACAAGATGTGGTTCCTAAGATGAATGTTGCGAATTCCTTGGACTGCCAAGGTAATTACCAACGACTGTCTGAAAGAGGCTAAAGAAACTAGAACATTATATACAACAATAAGAAAGTGTCAAGCAGCATTCTTTGGTCATGTGATGTGAAGAGAGACATTGGAGAACATCGTGACAACTGGAAGGATCGAGGGGAAGAGAGGGAGAGGTAGACCAAGAGAATTGATGCAGGACGGATTGAGACGGTGGCATGGATTAATATCATCAGCGGAGTTGAACCAGAAAACCAAAGACGAGATCTGTTGAAAGTCATGAAAGTCAACGTCAACCTGCATGGCACCTGATGATGATAATTATGTTGATAAGTTTTCCGTCAACTTTACCAGCTGTCTTCGACTTCCTTGTATGGTACATTACACTTATCTTAGGTATTTTAATGGCCATGTTAAAAATTACTTTAGTGGGTCATGTATTATTGATTATTTTCCATGCAGTTAGTTTAATGCAAATTGTTCTGTTCTTCTCTAAGATTACCTTCATAGGTGATGTCATTGGCACCTTGCCGTCTTGACAGACGATAGTTTGTGCTTTAAAAAGGCATAATAACTTTTACCTATGGCGGTAGCGAATGTGACTGATAAGGCCAATTCGCGCTGTAAATGTTCGTTCACAGTGGCTACATGTGAACACGTGGTCATTTCCACCATCATGCACCATCTTACGTCTCACACGCTCGGTGCGTGACTTATCTGCAATAATTTTCTCCTTTGTCTTTATTCCATTTCTGATCTTTGCCCTCTATGCAACACGTTCAGCGGCGACTTGCTCCCACTGTGCATTATCAATGCCTGTATCAATCATGTCCCGCTTACACACATCTTTGTATCGTAGTAGAGGCTGACCCTGAGATCTCTTACCCGTCTGTCCTTTGGTATTCTACCATCATCCATCCTCCTAAGATGTCCTATCCATCTAAGTCTACGAAGACTGAGCATGGAATAAACGGTCACACAACCTGATCTTTCCAATACTTCAGTATTTTGTGATTTTGTCTTGACACTTAATACCAAGAAGTATTAGTGAGATAAGCGATGTATGAATGAAATAACGTATGAGAGGAAAGATATAAGAAGGGCAGAAAGTCAGAGGACCTGCCTGCCCAATTATTAACCCTTTGAAAATAAAGTGTATTTGTTCGTTGGTTCGTTCGTTTAATGTATCCTTCCAGTATGGTGTTGAAGTGGGTCTGATGTCTTTTCAGTCCCAATTTCTCTCTGACATCTATACACGTGTGTTTTGGTTTTAATGAGATGCGATCGATTTTTCTGTGTACCCACGTTTATGGGGCCTCATTTCGTTTTTATAGTTGCTTATTTGCTCGTTCATTGTCCGTGCCTTGGCAAAAAAAAAATAGTATTGGGAACATGCAAACACGTGCGCGCACAACACACACGCACGCACACATATACAATAACACATTCATTTATCTAACATTTGACCATTCCCATTTTCATCTTTTCGTGCAACTCTTTGAGTGTTAATAACACTTTCAGGCTATTTAATGATCGCATTGCCACGCTTTTATCGAAATGGGATTTCTATATCACAGTGAACAACTAGGGTTGGAATTAAATTGTAAGAAGACACAGATTATGGACGTCATTAGGAAGAAAGAAATACAACAGTGCAATGTACAGATAAATGGGAATATTCTTTAACAAGTGAATCGGAACAAGTATCTCGGAACAATCATAACATCTGATGGAAGGCGCCTTGAAGAGATTAGAACAAGAATCACCATGGCGAAGGTAGACTTTTTCGAGATGGAAAACATAGTTACCAATAAAAAGATGTCATTTGCAACGAGAAAAAGAGTCTTGCAGTGCTATACATAATCTGCACTGTTATATGGATGTGAAGCGTGGACAATGAGCAGACAAGCTAAAAACATCTAATGGCTGTGGAAATGTGGTTTCGTGGGAAAGTGCAAAGAATACCATGAACAGACAGAAACACTAATGTCCAAGTTCTAAAAGAAACAAATGAAAACTGTAAACTGATTAAAGAAATTAAACGTGGACAGTCTCAATTTTTGGACACGTTATGAGAAGAAATAAATTGGAGAACTTGGTGACAACTGGCAAGATCGAGGGAAAAAGAACAAGGAGAAGGCAGAGAAGTAAATGCCTGGATGTCTTGGCCACGTGGTATGGTCGAGACAAGAACGCAGAGCTTATCTACATCTCTGGTAATCGTATGAGTTGGCGAAACATGGCCACTCACTCTTGCCGGCATAGCACATGATTATGATTTCACTTATATCATCGTCAGTTATTATGCATCCCCGATCTGAGTGTTACTTTTGCTCTCCCGTTACTATTGTGGTCATTGTTGGCTTCTCCATTAACTGCTTCATTAGTTTTTTAAATATCAATACTCCGTCCAAATTCAGCACTCGGTCAGTTTCCTGGACCACGCAAGGCTCTGCGTGTTAAAGTTTGCCTTACAGGTCTGCTTGAGGGTTTTCCTGTAATCACTTCAAGTACGCGTGACCTGCGCAGTAAAAGTTGTAAAAAATAATGGACCATTTACGCGACTAAGGTGCATCTTGGCATATGGAGCTAGACTCATACTTGAACAAAATCAACCCTCTCTGGGTGATATGCTCAGTATTACACCCGTCACCTCTACCTCCGAAGACATTGCCTGGTAGCCATTATACGCTGGGTCGACGAGAGAGCCCATGTGAGTTTTAAAAATCCAGCCCACTGCGGATGTAACCCACGATCACCAGGTCGGCATGCGCTATAGCAACTAGGCAGGAGAGGAGCAGAATACGTTGATTCATGGGGTTACTATTACTTGTTGCGTTAGTTGCACTTGAGTGGTCAGTTTTTTTACGTGTATAAAAATGCCGGTTTCCCTATGGACAATAGACATATCACTACCGTCCTTGTATGGGTCAACTACTTATTTTCTTCTTCTGACCTTCCACGTGTTCAAAAAAAATCCCAGAAAAATTAAGAAGTAAACCCAGGTCTCTGGGCTGACAATCAGTGCACATTTCATTACACCAATACGGCACCATATGCATAACACAACGGATAAAACACATTTCTAACCGTTGGCAAAGGCGATATGCATTTTGTTATCTTCGTGGCCGCACTTCACTTATGTCTATTTGGCACACATTTTGAGGCTAGGACATCTTTTAACCTCTTCGATCTTCCCTAATTCAACTTAGACCAGGGGATTTATTCGCAGTAATGGACAAGGAATCTAATTTCCGCTCTCCTGCTCGTGCATGACTCTGTCTCGCGCTGTCGTGTTTGCGTGGGCCCCTCAAACACGTTGGCATAACTCCACAGGAACTGGCAATCGAGGCATTGTGCCTAAGGCAGGTCCTTTTCAACAGTGCCACTCGCCAGATTGGTGTGCCGCGCAGACTAGTTCGGTGCTAGAGGGTCAAACGTGATACATGATAATCGAAAGACAATAAATATTTTTAGACATCTTCACAACAGCTCAAGAAGGTTAAACCAACTTTATGAAAACTATTCTGCAGAAATCACACAACTTACGTGAATTAACTAGATAAATCCTTCAAGTTGAAATATACACATATTCGCACAGTAATGTCATTTATCTACCACGGTAATTTTAAGCTGACTAACATGTCTTTCTGTTTACACAATTGTTTGTGTCTTCGTTATTCAAATTCACTACGGGAAAACATTGTTTTGAAAACTATTCTCTTTAAAACCGGCTCTGTGGTGAAGGGGTTACGGACGCAGTTCGTAATCTCGCATACCGCGTTGGAAACACAGCTGCGGGAGATTTAATAGAATACCGCCTTGCGTTGTTTGTTTTTTTTTTAAATAAAATGTGTCGGTCGTTCAGAAAGCAATGGAACACTACTGAACGCAAACTTGCCAAGGGATCATAAACAGCCAAAAAATTATGGGATAGACTGCGACGTCCTGTAAAGGATATACAACTAATAACTTTTTAAAAATTTCTCTCTGAAAGTTTGTTTATTTTGTAACATATCATTTTACCAGCCGTGGGCCTAGTTTTGGTGCCGATAATTACAAACGATCAAATGAGGCAACGTATATACAGTAAAGGATATGCAACTAACTTTTTAAAAATTTGTCTCTGAAAGTTTGTTTATTTTGTAAAATATCATTTTACCAGCCTGTGAGTCTAGTTTTGGTGCCGATAACTACAAACGATCACACGAGATGACGTATATGTATTGCTTTTTTGTTTCGTTTTGTTCTTGTTCATTATCAAGTGCCCAGCCAGCTGGCGCAGGTCATCATGCTTCTCCACCAAGACGAGTTCTAAGAATATCTTATATAAAGTAAGGAACAAATGCATCCATACTTCAAGAGCTGAATATTGAAGAAGTTGGCTATTAAAGACGATAAAACAAAGAAATATGAGATATGCTGGTCACTTGAAATGTCACAAAAGTATGTAGAGAATAATAATGCGGGGATATATGCCTGGGAAGAGAGGAAGAGGAAAGCCAAGGAGAAGATGGGTGCAGGATGTGGCGGATGATCTCCAGATGGGTGTATCGGACGCGGGACACCATGCTTATGATCGAGAGGTTTTCCGGAATGTTGTTATGGCAGCGAGAAATGAAAGAGGATACAGACTCGTAGAGTGGGCAAAATAACAGGACATGATTGTAGGAAACACATGGTTTAAGCAAAACCCTAGAAGATTATGGAAGTGGAGGAATCCTGATATCATCATTGGCACCTTGCAGTCTTGACAGACGATAGTTTGTGCTTTAAAAAGGCATAATAACGTTTACCTATGGCGGTATCGAATGTGCCTGATAAGGCCAATTTGCGCTGTAGATGTCCGTTCACAGTGGGTGCATGTGAACACGTGGTCATTTCCACCATCATGCACCATCTTACGTCTCAAACGCTCGGTGTGTGACTTGTCTGCAATAATTTTCTCCTTTGTCTTTATTCCATTTGTGATCTTTGCCCTCCATGCAACACGTTCAGCAGCGACTTGCTCTCAATGTGCATCATCAATGCCTGTATCAATCATGTCCCGCTTACACACATCTTTTTATCGTAGTAGAGGTCGACCCTGAGATCTCTTACCCATCTGTAATTCACTAAAAAAGATGTCCTTTGGTATTCTACCATCATCCATCCTCCTAAGATGTCCTATCCATCTAAGTCTACGAAGACTGAGCATGTAATAAACTGTCACACAACCTGATCTTTCCAATACTTTAGTATTTGTGATTTTGTCTTGCCACTTAATACCAAGAATTCTTCGCAGACACCGCATATGAAAGCTGTTTAAACGTTTCTCTTGGTGTGAGTAAGTTGTCCAGGTTTCACTGCCATAAAAAAAAAGAGTACTAAGGACACAGGCTTGATAGACAAGGATTTTTGTTTTTGCAGTAAGCTTCCTGTTCTCCCAGACTCTTTTTCTTAACTTGTTCATTGTTGTTGCTGCCTTACCAATCCGGATGTTGATTTCCTGATCTAGGGATAATTTGCTATTTACCACTGATCCTAGATATGTAAAATGGTCTACCATCTCTAGTTCGGCGTCGTCAATAAAGATTGATGGTACCCCATGTGCACCTTGTGACATAATCGGTGTCTTCTTTTTGCTAATTGTTAAACCAAATTCAGAACAAGCATTTGGAGAATGCAGATAGTAGACATTGCAATTCTTCCTAAGAGTGGGTCGTAACTGCAGCATCATCTGCAAAAAGCAATTCTCTGATCAGTATCCTCCTAATTTTGGTCTTAGCCTTCAATCTCTGAGCATTGTAGAGGCCGCCATCTGAGCGTGAGTGAATGTATATACCACCATCCTGATCACGAAAGGCATATTTCAGTAGAAGTGAAAAGTATATTCCAAAGAGGGTGGGAGCTAGTACACAACCTTGCTTAACTCCACTCTTGATTTCAAAGTCTTCAGAAGTTGCACCATCAAACTTGATTATACCTTTTATGCCTGTGTGGAACAATTCCACAATGGACAGAAGAGTTGGTGGGCAGCCAATCTTCTTTAGTGCTTTGAACAGACCCTCACGACTGACCAAATCAAATGCCTTTGTGAGGTCGATGAAGGCAATAAACAGTGGTTGATTCTGTTAACGGCATTTTTCTTGCATTTGTCGCAATGAAAATATCATATCAATGGTAGACCGGTTCTATCGAAGGCCACACTGTGATTCGGGGTAGACTTGATCTCCTAGGACTTGAAGTCTGCGCAGAACAATTCTGGCTAATACTTTTCCAACAATACACAGAAGTGAGATACCCCTATAGTTGTTGCAGTCGCTCCGATCGCCCTTGTTCTTGTACAGTGTTATGATGCTTGAATCTTTGAAATCCTGTGGGACTTGTCCTTCTCGCCAGCATAGCTCTATTAGCTGGTGGATCTGTAGAGTGAGTGTGTCTTGCCCACTCCTGATAACCTCTATTGGAATCCCATCCTTATCTGGAGCCTTGCCAGATGCAAGTTCATTTATAGCACACTTAATTTCTGTTATGGTGGGAAGTGTGTCCAGGTGGTCAAGAGTTGGTAGAGCCTCTATGGCGTTGAGGGCATCATCCGCTAGTTTGGTCTCAATTGAGTAAAGCTCCAAATAGTGATCTACCCATTTGTCCATCTGCTGTATCTTATCAGTGATGATTTCTCCAGTCAAGGATTTCAATTGTGCAGTTCTTTTGATCACTCGACCATAGGCTTTCTTTATTCCTTCATAATGCTTCTTAGTTTCCCTTATCACTTGCGATTTGAATGGACTCACATAACTTGATCCAATAATCATTTGCACATTGCCTGGCAGCCTTTTGCACATCCTTCCTAGCTTGCCTTAGCTCACTCAGAGTGTTACGCGTTGGTCTTTCCTTGTTTCTTAAGAGAGCTTTCTTCTTCTTATCAATCAAGGGCTGCAGAGTCTCGCTGTTTGCCGCAAACCAGTCCTGTCTCTTATGATCAACCGGGCCGTAAACCCCTACGTCAGTTTTATAAAGAGTTTCCTTAAGTTTACCCCATTTTTCATTTACTGTACAATTTTCTGGTGTATCAGTGAAAGAGTCTTCAAGTTGCTGTTGAAACTGAAAGCACTTTTCAGGATCGTGAGTGTTAATAATATTAATCCTGGGGCTAGATTTGTGTTTAGCTATGTAGATTCTCTTTGGTCTCAGTCTAACCCTTGCAACAACCAAAGAATGGTCCGTTTAACAGTCAGCACTGTGGTAACTTCGAGTCAATGATATATGGTTCAGATGTCGTCTCCGTGTGATGATGAAGTCCAGCTGGTGCCAATGGCCGGATCTTGGATGTTTCCATGTGACCTTATGCATCTCTTTTGTTTTAAAAAAGGAGTTTGTAATACACAGGTCATTACTGGTGCAATGCTCCAGCAGCCTTTGAACATTTTCATTCATGCGACCGATGTTGTATTTTCCAAGGCACACAGGCCACGAACTCAAGTCCTTGCCCACACGAGCATTGAAATCACCGAGCATATAAATGTAGTCAGATTTTGGAACTGCCTTGATCACGGAGTTTAACTCCTCATAGAACGAATCCTTCACATCATCAGAGGAATCGAGTGTCGGTGAATATGCAGTAATAATGGTGGCAAACCCACAAGAGGTTGCCAAGCGCAGGGATAATATTCTTTCATTTCTTCTTGCTGGAATTTGAATCATTCCCAGTAGCGAATTCTTCACTGCAAAGCCCTTCACCGTGTTGCCTTCTTTCTGCCTGCCCTCTACCCTTCCAAAACAAGGTGTAATTATTTTCCATTAGTGACCCTTCCTCAGCGAGGCGAGTCTCCTACAGGCCAGCAATATGCATGTTAAGACGATTGAGTTCGGCATCAATCACAGCCGTTTTTCTCACATCGTCAATATTGGTCAAGTCAGTGGAAAATCCTGGACACATGGTTCTCACGTTCCAGGTTGCAAGCCGTAGCTTGAGGTTTCTATTTTTATTTTTATTTGTACCTGATGCATTGGTTTACAGCCTGCGATTCAGATTTTTTCCTAGCCCCAAGCACCCATTGAAGCAGGCAGGCTGTGGCGGATCAGCACCAAATTGACCGGGAGCTGCCCAACTTGAGGCGGGCGGTAGCTGATCAGTGACACCTGTAGGTGTCTCCCACCGTCAGAGGCAACGCGTGGCTCCCCATGTATACGCCAATTGACAGGGATTTATAACCCGTAACAGTTGCCTCTAGCTTTGATTCCGAGACCAGTTAAGACCAGGGATGGAGTTATTGCCTCTCCTTAGCACAAAGCCTGGGCTAAAATACAGAGATCATGTGTTGCCCATGCAGCATGATCCCTCTCTCGGCCTGCCTAGTTCACTCCAGAGGAAAGGTAACACCCCTACATCTGGAACAAGACAAGCTGCAGAAGCTGCCGGATCAGCAAAGCAATGCTCTAACTGTCCGCCTGTCGGAGCTTCGATCCTAGACCAGCCGCCAACCAAGGCTTATGGCCTGGTCTGCCCTGCCATGACATTTTGTCTTTAGCTTGCATTTCCTCGAACCAGGGTAAGGCTTGTACCCTCCCAATTGCGCTCTTCCGCCCGAAGCCGTTGGCACAATGTGGGGTGTCGGGTTTGGTAAGCGCCGCCCAACGTTCGGCGCTAACAGAAATTAGGTAGTACCGTCTACTGTTATACGGTAGCTCAGTCTTATCTGATTATAAATAAAAATTAAGTTGCATGTCCTTCACAGGACGTAGCAGTCAACCCCAGCATTTTCGCTGTTCGTGATTCCTGGGCATATTTTACGTTCAGTAGTTTGCCATTGCTTTCTGATAGCAGGATTAGAAACCAGACTTTCTACATTCTGATTAGCAGAAGATTTAGAAACGCGTTAACAATAGCAAAAACAGTTCCCAGTGCTGATTGTTATAGTGACCACATATTACTTACAGGAACAATGAGGATAAAGTTGAAGAAAGTCAAGTATATAACAGGAAACACTAATTATGATTTGTGTACATTGAGTAATGACAAGGAAATACAAAACAAATTCAATATAGAAGTACAGATTTGATATATTGTCTGATCTAGAGATCCTATTCCAGGATGTGGACGATCAATGGGAAATGTTGAAGAATTCAATCAGTTTGGCTGCAGAAACAATTATTCCAAAATTAAAGAAGGTGGGTCGTAAGAAATGGATGGCTGAAGAAATTTTACACCTAATGGACACAAGAAGACTCAACAAAAATAATCCTGCCAAATATGAAGAAATTCACAGACAAGTCAGAATATTATGTAAGGAGGCAAAAGAAGTATGGCTTGAGGAAAAGTGCTTAGAAATTGTAAAACAACACAACAGGCAAAGTACCAAATTAGTGCACAAAAGAATTCAGGAGCTTACTAATAAAAGAACAAGTACATCAACAGGCTGTCTAAAAACTAAAGATGGCAAAATCATAATAGAAAAAGATAAGATTATACATGTATGGACAGATTATGTGAAAAACCATTAAGAGGATAACAGAGAGGAACAATATGATATTAGATTTAATAATGAAGGACCGCCAATTTTGAAGATGGAGGTTCGAAATGTTCTTAAGCATATGAAAGCTGGCAAGGCCCCCGGTGGAGATAACATCACAACAGACATGATTAAAGCTTTAGAAGAATATTGATTAGATCAAGTCACCAGACTGCTGAACACATTATATGATACTGGAGATATACCATCTGAATTATGTAACTCTGTATTTATTGCAATCCCTAAGAAAATAGGAGCCTTGGAATGTGATCAACATAGAACAATTAGTATAATGAGTCACATCACAAACATTTTGCTACGAATTATCATGCAAAGAGTGAGGAAGAAATTTCAATCTGAAATAGGGGAAGAACAATGAGGGTTTGTGGAAGGAAAAGGTACAGTAAATGCTGTGTGTATGCTGCGAACAGTTTTTGAACGTGCTTTAGAAGTAAACAAGGATATACGTCTTTGCTTTATTGACTAAACAAAGGTTTTTCATAGAGTTAGACATGTCAACATTGTGGATATGCTTGCAGATCTACAAATCGATAGGACAGACATTAGACTTATAAAAAACATATATTGGAAACAAAAAGCTGCATTAAGGATTGATAATGAAGTGGGACAATATCAGCCTATCAAGAGAGGTGTCAGGCAGGGATATGTAATGTCTCCAGATCTTTTTTCCCTGTACAGTGACAATATTTTCAGAAATGTAGAAGATATAAATGAATCAGCATTGGAGGACGAAACATCAATAACATTAGATATGCAGATGATGCAGTATTGATTGCAGACAATGCGCAGGATCTGCAACAATTAGTAGATGCGATTGTTGTACACAGTGAGCAAATGGGGTTAGAATTAACTTGTAAAAAGACACAGGTTATGGTCCTCACTAGGAAGAACGAAGTACCACAATGTAATATACAAGTAAATGGGAATATTCTTCAACAAGTGAATTGGTACAATTATCTTGAACAGTCATAACATCTGATGGGAGATGCCTTGAAGAGATTAGAACAAGAATCGCAATGGCGAAAGTAGCCTTTAGTAAGATGAAAAACATTCTTACCAATAAAAAGATGTCAATTGAAACGAGAAAAAGAGTGTTGAGGGGATACATAGAGCCTGTTCTTTTGTATGGCTGTGAAACTTGGACAGTGTGCAGTCAAGCTGAAAAACATCTGATGGCTGCAGAAATGTGGTTTCTGAGGAAAATGCAAAGAATACCATGGACAGATAGAAAAACCAATGACCAAGTACTACAGTAGACAAATGAAAATCGTAAACTGATTTGAGAAATTGGACGTAGACAGTCAAAAATTTTTGGACATATTATGAGAAGAAATGGATTGGAGAACTTAGTGACAACTGGCAAGATCGAAGGGAACAGACCAAGAGGAAGATCGAGAAGTAAATACCTGGATGGCTTTGCCACATGGCATGGACGAGACAGGAACACTGAGCTGATCCACGACTCTGGTGATCGAGTGAAATGGCGAGTCATGACCGCCCACGCTTTCCGGCATGGCACACGATATATATATATAGATAGATAGATAGATAGATAGATAGATAAATAGATAGATAGATAGATAGATAGATAGATAGATAGATAGATAGATAGATAGATAAAAGTTGCATGCCTTCGTTAAGTACGGAATTCGTTTTTCAGATCCTTCGTTATATCATTTTATACTGCATCACGACCGCCTGAATTCACTCCTTGGTTACATGACTCCTTCGTTATACGGCTGTTCTCTTATTACACACGTTTCAATCACCTCATAACTTACCGATATTTTGCTGGATAACGCAACTTTCTTACCGCTAAGTGTCTCTAAATTACATACAAATTGAAGGAAAGGAGCTACGCATTATAACATTGATTGGGTACCGAGTATCTTGTTACCTTACTTTACATTGAAATCCTTGGAGAATCGTCCGTAGCTTTCAAATAGAAACGCTCCCTACGGAAATCAAATCAACTCTAAACGCTAGTTTGTCTTCCCTTGTGTGACAGTGTTTTAGACTCTGTCAATCGATTATTGTACTTTCCCTTTTTGACGTTCATTATGTTTTCCCCTTCATGGGCCTTCTTCTGTTAAAAGAGTAACGTCGCTTGCCGTTTGACAGTGCTCAATTTAAAGTCACTGATGTCTTGTGTGGGGTGATTAATTAATTAATTAATTAATCCATTGCTCTCTTTCACAGTTTGAATTATCCACTAGCGCTCCGATCTCTTCCTGTGTAGATACTACCTTACTGGCACGAACATGTATCAAAGCGAGTGTGTAATGGGTCTTTCCGCTCTCTGACATTGAAATAATGTTAAAAGGATGGCGACATTTGGCCTGCACTAAATTTGCATCTGCCGAGGGGATGTTCAGACCAGTGCAGGGTTATCATTTATAATCAGACTGGACCAGAAGTGCAGGGCTTGGCTACCAGGCTGCCTGGAATGGGAGGTGCAACAGTTGCTTCACTACAATTAGCGACCAACCGTTTCATACTCCAGCTATGACCATTTAATATTGTTATGGAGTATTCAGAGCAATTAACATGATAATGAATGCATGTGTACATTCAACGTCCATTATTGTATTTATGTGTAATTTTTCACCACTCTACAAGGACAAGATTCAGGTCAAAATGGCCTCGCAATGAAAAGACAGCGCGTGCGGTAGCTCGCGAGGTCCGACGTAATTACAGCAATACGTGGAGGTGTATATATCTGTGTGCGATTGTGTGTGTGTGTATATATATATATATATATATATATATATATATATATATATATATATATAAACTTGCGGCAGTTATCTTTCCTTGAGTTAGATAACGAAAGTTCAATCTCCCATGGCGTCTGTGTTACCGAAATTGGTGTGACTGTGTAGGTAGGTCACACTTTGTGAAAGGGTCAAAATCGTATTTTGCTCTTTGTTCATGTTAAATGATAAACTGACACACAAATATTAATATATCCGCTTAGAATTGACCTACACACTTAAATAAGGTACCGTTGGATTTGTTTTTTCAAACGGTATCCAACTATGCAGTTTCATAATTAACAAGCAATGCAGAACATGTTACTAAAGTGGCTACGACCAGGCGATGTAATCGTTTACATGGATGGCTCTGTTATACCAGGCAAACGAAAGTGTCTGGGTGTTGATGGTGAAGGTTAATAGACTGTGCAGTGCACGAGAGCCTAGCATATTATATCAATTCATCTAGTATGAGAATGGAGGCGGAGGCAGTCAAAGCGGCGGTTTGCTATCCGGAGTACAAACAGCACAGACATGTAGTGATTGTAAAGGACCCACTGAGTACGCTGAGAAGGGTGAAGATCAACACGCTTTGTCCAGAGTGGAAAGCTTCAATTGAAAAGAAAAACATCTAGGATCAGGAACATCCGTTGGATCATCTCTCCAGGACGGGCAGGGTGGAGGGAAACCAGCAGACTGGCTGGAGCTACACAGCTGGGTGGTTCACATTGGTTCTCGATAATGCAAATGTGGCCAGGGCTTTTTGCGATCACGTAGAAGAATAGTGTCAAGTAACATAATCATCCTGGCCTGGAAAGAATGCTGTTAAAAATCATATGTGCCAGACTAATGGCTGCACGGACTGGTTCTACCATTTTGCACCATCCATATCCTAGGTTGCTAAATTGAGAGGATGATGCAGCAGGGGGCTTGCAGGAGATCTGGCCAACACTTAATACTCAGAGGTAAGGCCAGACTGACACATAATTAGACTGCAACTGGTACCATCAGTATTTTGTCTCCACACTGTTAGATGAAGATGAAGACAAATTGTTAATATTCTAAACAGTTAAATGAGTGTGAGGTCGTTGTATAAACAAGTTAATGCTTCTATCAGATAATATGATCGTTGAATAAACAAGTTTATATTTCTAAAAACAATAACATGATCGTTATATAATCACGTTAATTCTTCCATTAGACTATATGTCCATTGTATAATCTCGTTAATACTTCCATTAGAAAGTATGATCGTTCTCTCAAGACATGAATGATCATTATAGACAAAGTGATTTTTCTCCGAAGACATGAATACTACTGTATGAACGTTCTCTATAGACTCGCGTACCTTCCTTAGTCAATATGATCTTTCTTTAAAGACGTCAATGCCTACCTTAGAAAATATGATAGATCTCTAAATAGGTGAATACTAAGATAATAATATCGTTTTCTAAGAAAGTGAATACTTTCATTCGACAACAGGAAATGTCTCTAGTGTACTACTTTCATTTGATTATACTCCTACACGCTGTCTCTTCTAAGACATAATACTTCAAGAGATCTCCGTCCCACTTCCTCTCTCCTCTTCGAAGACAGTTAATTTCTACTATAAGACAACGCTTTAAACCATTTTCATTATGTTTTAGATAATATGGACGTTCTCTAAGATACTTCAATATTTTCATTTGATCATTATTAGTTAGTTAGTTAGTTAGTTAGTCGACAGATCATCCTCGTTGCACATCGGACCATTCAGTCCATAAGTGCTCGGATCCCCTCCTCAGCAAATCCCGCAGCGTGTAGCGGCTAACGACGCCAGTTCTGTGTTGGTTCATCAATCTCATTTGATCATTATATGATGAGCTGCTGACCGAGTGACTAGAATGCGGAGTTTTCCCATTAGGAGACCCGAGGTCGAATCTTCGGTAGGGTGTGAATTTCTCTCCCTCGGGGATAAAAAGAAAACCCTAACCTGCACAGTTGGCGACGACTGCACTAGCCACGTGGTTTTAATTCCTCAGGCTCAAGATTCCCCTGTCCTACACCACAACGTAGTATAGGCAGTAGATAACAGATATTATATGACTGATCATTTATAAGATCTTTATAAACAGTGTACTTTAACTCTTTCATTAGGCACCGGGATTATAAATAGGTTACTTTAATTCTTTCATTAGACACCGATTTTATTAATAGAACACTTTAATCCTGTCTGAGGTCCAGCTATGATGTTGCATGAAATGTGAATTCACGCCTGACTGCACTTAGATGCTGCCGTTCGGAGGTAGTCCACTCTCTTTACAAACCATTGTCCATCATCATCATCATGCGTTTTGCCTATAATCGTTGTCGGTCTTGGTTCACCACTTCACACCTTCACCAGAGTCTTAGATCAGGTCTGTTTTTCTTACGCGGATTACGTCACATGTCCAAGCCATCCATACACGTAATGTATGTATCTTCCTTCTGCTCTCTTCTCATCAATGTTACCAGGTGTCACCACGTTTTCAAGATGTTTTCTCCTCATAACGCGCTCACCAATTCTTGATAGTCTAGGTCTAACTGATTCAATCAGTTTACGATGTTCCCTTGCCCCTCAAGTAGGCGCACATTATAATTGATAGTCTAGGTCTAATTGATTCAATCAGTTTACGATGTTCCCTTGCCCCTCAAGTAGGCGCACATTATAATTGATAGTCTAGGTCTAATTGATTCAATCAGTTTACGATGTTCCCTTGCCCCTCAAGTAGGCGCACATTATAATTGATAGACTAGGTCTAACTGATTCAATCAGTTTACGTTGTTCCCTTGCTCCTCAAATAGGCGCACATTATAATTGAACATGGCACTATGATTTCTTCTAACATACACTCAAAGTGGAGCTGTTTCACACATTACATCTCCAAGAAGCCCATAAATGGGCACTCTCCCGCTGTTTATACTTCACCTCGACACCGCAAGGTACAAGAGGAACAGAATGAGATAAGATAAGATGAGATGAGATGAGATGACATTAGAAAGATGAATATTGTTGTACAATTAAATGCTTACAGCATGTAGATCTCTCAGATGCAACGTTTAGTACTCTGTTAGCCCTAACCTATCGCATGAGTCCAAAGTGGTAACCATGAACATCAGATTACAAAATCACAGGCAAAGCACTCAGCCAGTTTCAAATCAGCCAGCATTTAAACTTTGTGACTTGGTTCATGAGGTAAAAACTAACTCTACATAAGTCTTTTGATCTTCTCTCACAGAACAATCAATGAGCGAATCGCTGCAGTTACAAGGAGGACACTTTAATCTGGCTGCTTTCCCTATGTTAACTCCGTACTTTACATTCCGTTCTTTACAAGTTCGCTGCGCTGTACGATTATGTGGCGTCAATGGTTTAAATGGCGTTGATAATTATCATCGCTACAGTAATCATTCCGTTCTTCTTCTTCCTTCTTCTTCTTGCTGCCGCTGCTACTACTATTACTACTACTACTACTACTACTACTACTACTACTACTACTACTACTACTACTACTACTACTACTACTACTACCACCACCACCACCACCACCACCACCACCACCACCACTACTACTACTACTACCACTACTACTACTACTGCTACTACTACTACTACTACTACTACTACTACTACTGCTACTACTACTACTACTACTACTACTACTACTACTACTACTACTACTCTACTACTACTGCTGCTGCTGCTACTACATCTTTTTCTGCTACGTCACATGTCCAAGCCATCCATACACGTAATGTATGTATCTTCCTTCTGCTCTCTTCTCATCAATGTTACCAGGTGTCACCACGTTTTCAAGATGTTTTCTCCTCATAACGCGCTCACCAATTCTTGATAGTCTAGGTCTAACTGATTCAATCAGTTTACGATGTTCCCTTGCCCCTCAAGTAGGCGCACGTTATAATTGATAGTCTAGGTCTAATTGATTCAATCAGTTTACGATGTTGCCTTGCCCCTCAAGTAGGCGCACATTATAATTGATAGTCTAGGTCTAATTGATTCAATCAGTTTACGATGTTGCCTTGCCCCTCAAGTAGGCGCACATTATAATTGATAGTCTAGGTCTAACTGATTCAATCAGTTTACGATGTTCCCTTGCCCCTCAAGTAGGCGCACGTTATAATTGATAGTCTAGGTCTAATTGATTCAATCAGTTTACGATGTTCCCTTGCCCCTCAAGTAGGCGCACGTTATAATTGAACATGGCACTATGATATCTTCTAACATACACTCAAAGTGGAGCTGTTTCACACATTACATCTCCAAGAAGCCCATAAATGGGCACTCTCCCGCTGTTTATACTTCACCTCGACACCGCAAGGTACAAGAGGAACAGAATGAGATAAGATAAGATGAGATGAGATGAGATGACATTAGAAAGATGAATATTGTTGTACAATTAAATGCTTACAGCATGTAGATCTCTCAGATGCAACGTTTAGTA
The DNA here is from genome assembly GCA_963921405.1 of Cepaea hortensis. Lineage (NCBI taxonomy): Eukaryota > Metazoa > Mollusca > Gastropoda > Stylommatophora > Helicidae > Cepaea > Cepaea hortensis. The sequence goes on from OY992876.1 coordinate 50,561,902, forward strand.
CTCTGTTAGCCCTAACCTATCGCATGAGTCCAAAGTGGTAACCATGAACATCAGATTACAAAATCACAGGCAAAGCACTCAGCCAGTTTCAAATCAGCCAGCATTTAAACTTTGTGACTTGGTTCATGAGGTAAAAACTAACTCTACATAAGTCTTTTGATCTTCTCTCACAGAACAATCAATGAGCGAATCGCTGCAGTTACAAGGAGGACACTTTAATCTGGCTGCTTTCCCTATGTTAACTCCGTACTTTACATTCCGTTCTTTACAAGTTCGCTGCGCTGTACGATTATGTGGCGTCAATGGTTTAAATGGCGTTGATAATTATCATCGCTACAGTAATCATTCCGTTCTTCTTCTTCCTTCTTCTTCTTGCTGCCGCTGCTACTACTATTACTACTACTACTACTACTACTACTACTACTACTACTACTACTACTACTACTACTACTACTACTACTACTACTACTACTACTACTGCTGCTGCTGCTGCTACTACATCTTTTTCTGCTTCTTCTGTTTCGTCGTCGTCGTCGTCTTCTTCTTCTTCTTTCCATACGCTTATCTCCATAATGGACCTTCATCCTGTTATCTTGTCAGTCGCCATATTGGCATTATCAACATTATTATTATTAATATTATTAATTAATTATTATTATTAGCAAAACCTAATGGTTGACGTTTGGTGCAGGAGAGCCAGTCATATGATACCACAACATCTAGCTTTAGAATGGAGGTGGAGGCGGTCACTGCAGCTTTCCGCTGGATGGAGAATACGACACACACACACACACACACACACACACACACACACATTGTGATTGTGACGGACTCAGAAAGCATGCTGAGGAAGGGTGAGGACAGGCATTCTTCGTGTGCTTCATGCAGAGTGGCTTGCCTCGCTTCGGAGGACACGGGTGGCAAGCATCACCTGGATCTTTTCTCAGGGGCATGCCGGTGTGCTGGGGAATGAACAGGCGGACAGATTGGCTAGCTCTGAAAAACTTGGGGTAATATTGATACAAGATGTCAATTGAAACGAGAAAAAGAATGTTGAGGTGCTACATAGAGCCGTTTCTTTTGTATGGATGTGAAGCTTGGACAATGAGCAATCAAGTTGAAAAAACATCTGATGGCTGCAGAAATGTGGTTTTTGAGGAAAATGCAAATATTACCATGGACAGACAGAAAAACTAATGACCAAGTACTACAAGAGAAAATGAAAATCGTAAACTGATTAGAGGAATTAGACGTAGACTGTAAAAATGTTTTGGACATGTTATGAGAAGAAATGGATTGGAGAACTTAGTGACAACTGGCAAGATCGAAGGGAACAGACCAATGGGAAGACCGGTTTTGGAGGACTGATAAAACGATGGGATATGTGCATCAATGTTGATGGAAATTATGTTGAGAAATAAAGGGACAATGTATGTATAAAAGTAAACTTGTTTCAAGATTTTATCATATTTAGTTATTTTTCTACAGCCATTTGTGACTTACTTATTAACATTCCCCCGTATATAGGTCTCCCCCTGTCTCCCCTCTCCTCCAGCTTTTCCGATGTAACGACATACTTCATTCTCAAAGCATGTTCCCAGAATGGGGACTGTCTTCGTCTGATGCGAATAACCAGTTCTTTTTGTGAATTAAAGTCTCTCAAAGTATCTTCATTGCTCTTTCTGTCTGTTCACGGTGTTCTTATAATTTTCCCATGAGGCCACATCTGCGCAGCTTCCACATAATTCCTCACTTTTGTATTAGCTGTCCATGATTCGCTTCTATGCTTCAGAATTGCTCACTACCGAGGAGGAGGCGATGGTCAGTGGCGTGTGGGGTTGGTGATCATCTCTGTCCACAGTCCTGTATCTAGTGTGCTGTCAATCATGTCTAAAATTGATATTCCACTATGCCATGGTGTTGGCTCAAGATAGCCCTTAATGACTTGTTTTCTTTAATTTTGTTTTATTTTCTCATATCGATTGACGGTTATTTTAGGCATTATGGCCTAGAAAAGTAAAATAGCTGTGTATCAGCTTTAAACAAACAGCAAACGGGTTTTCTCCAAGAAAACAAACCCACAATTGCGTGTCTGCTTTTATCAAATTGTAAGACAAACAGTAACACTTGACAAGCAGCATGTAGCTTTTGTAAAACCTAGCCTAAGCGTTGAATTAGCTTCCCCACGCACGCTTTCAATTACTCCCTCATTTTTCAAACTTTCCAACTATGACAAAGAAGGAAAGAAACACAATCCCCCAAGGGAAATAAATAAGTGACCGCTGGTACGAGATTGAAAACATTAAAAACGTATTAGAAATCCGACATCGTTGATTAGTTTTCAGCAATCTCTGCGGGTTGTGCCTGCTCGTGTCTATCCGCTAGTTCTTTGTAGTTGTTTTCATGAGTTGACGCTCTCACGCAACGGGCTGTCTTCATAGATTTACCTAGCAAACTTGTACTGAAAGCTCTACTATTGTAACACGAGAATAAAGTGATATTCTTGCTGAACGGTTTAGCGTGTCCAGTGACTGACTGTCTTGTGCTATCACATGACACCCAAAGGCAATAAGTATTTAAATGCAAACTTCCGGGTAACGCGTCTTCTTATAGGGAAAATGAGTGGATGAAGGTTATATCAAGGACGTGAAATAATCCCAAGGGAAAGAATGCACGAATGGTCTACTCAGGAGAAATCATGTATTGGAGTAATAGATACTATCCGTGGAGGTGACCCGGCGGAAGCAAAGAGCAGAACAGGAGGAGTAAACACATCATTTTGAGAAATAAACAGGAGTAAACACGTTTTTGATAAATAAACAGGAGGAAATACTCATTAGAAATAAACAGGCGTTAACACGTCATTTTGAGAAATAAACATGAGTTAGCACGTCATTTTGAGAAATAAACAGGAGTTAACACGTCATTTTGAGAAATAAACAGAAGTTAACACGTCATTTTGAGAAATAATCAGGAGTTAACTCGTCATTTTGAGAAATAAACAGCGTTTGCTAGGACTAAAATTGTAATGTCATCGGGCACGGTCGGAGGCGGTTCGACGCCTGGGCTCGTCGCCTGTCATAGTGAGGAAAATATTCGCCACCTATTCCTCCTTGCTCCCAGGCCTACACAATGTTATGGCCCTAGCACATCACAGATTCGTAGCAGGAAACTTCTAATTAGTTAGTTACCTAGTTAGTCGCGGTTCCAACTTCACGGCACAGGTTCGCACCATTATGCTCCGTTCCCTTGCCAGTGAATATCATATAAAATGCTCTCACTGCCCCATGTGAAAAGTGGCACAGACAGGAGTCTCACAAACCAACAGCCCGCACAGATATACTATGCATAATGCCAGTGCCAGAAAGCCAACACAAAAATACAGTTCTTCGTTGCAACCCAGTTAGTTCATCGACCGGCCAGCCGCCATTTTTATGAACATGCAGCTCACGATACAAACAACCGAGGACAGATGTAAAAGCACTCCACACGAAATTCACAGCTCACAGTGTCGCAGAATGCAGAAGCAAACCTTAGTCACAAGCATAAACACTCCAGAGGCCTTATCAGCGTAACCGCCTATCCTCCATGTTGGGGACCGGAAGCTGCTTCATGACATAGAAATCAAAGAGATGTTTGTAGATGTTGTCGTGTGTTGTCAAACTCTGCGGTCTTCTGCTGGCGAAAACAACTTACAGTTAGAACATAATGCCTCATCTCACTAGAATTAATATACACAGTCCCTAGGCACTGAAGAATCAGCATGGATTTTGGCTCATCTCACATTTCTTAGTTTCTCTACGCGCAGTATGGAAGAGATTCGAACAAGAATCGCCATGTCTAAGGTAGCCTTTAGCAAGATGAAAAACATACTGACCAATAAAAAGATGTCAATTGAAACGAGAAAAATAGTGTTGAGGTGCTACATAGAACCTGTACTTTTATATGGATGTGAAGCTTGGACAATGGGCAGTCAAGCTGAAAAACATCTGATGGCTGTAGAAATGTGGTTTCTGAGGAAAATGCAAAGAATACCATGGACAGCCAGAAAGACCAATGAACAGGTCCTTCAAGAAACAAACGAAGATGTAAACTGATTAGAGACATTAGACGCAGACAGTCAACATTTTTTGGGCATGTTATGAGAAGAAATAAATTGGAGAACTTGGTGAGAACTGGCAAGATCGAAGGGATTAGACCAAGAGGAAGACCTAGAAGCAAATACCTGGATGGCTTGGCCTCGTGGCATGGTCGAGACAGAAACACGGAGTTGATCCACGACTCTGGTGATCGAGTGAGATGGCAAAACATGACCGCCCACGCTTACCGGCATGGCACATGATGGATGGATGGATGGAGTATGGAACTACCCTGCCGGCTTGCTAGCCAGTCGTAGGTTTAGGACACAAATCTGACCAAGGGGAATCCGTCTACCCCTGGCGAGTCAGAGTCCCGTTGGCCCATGACCTCGTGGTCATGGTTTCCCGGTCTACAACACGTGGAGGTGGGGTTGACTTGTGTAGTCTGCAGGCTACTAATTTTCATTTTCACCTCTCCTGGAAGAGGGTAATCGATCCTAACCCTGCTGGCTGCAGTGCCTGGCGCAGTCCACAGCAAGCTCATTATATTTATAATATGTATAATTTATATTTGGTTGAACTTGGCATCACGAGAGGTAGCATGAAGGTAGTTAACTCATCTATGCATTGAGATTTACTCTAACAGAACTAAGTAGGCAGATCATCCCAAGACACTTCTAGTTCGGTATTCGTGAATTAGATCACACCATGTGTTATATGTAAAGGAATTCTAGTACTTAAATTCGGGCGCGCGGGCGCGCGCACACACACACACACACACACACACACACACACACACACACGCGCGCGCACACACACACACATACACACACACCTGAAAATATGATGTGTTAATAGCTACACTGTACTGTGTTTATTTTCTTTTTCTTTTATACACTGTACAATGTTAACTCAACTATGAGTTAACAACTACACAGCAATGTTTACTGTCTTGTAACTGAGGATATCACTTTTGAGACCAGACACGCAACAAGACCAGATCATGACAGTCACGAATCATTGTCATATCATATTTATAATGCATGTATGTCTCTAATTTCCTTCTCTGTGTATTTTACATCTCCCTCTTTTTCTTCTGCTGTGTGATATCCGGAGGGAAGGGTTTCTAATTATACGAGGGTAAGTTAATAAGTAAGTCACAAATGGCTGTAGAAAATTAACTAACTATGATAACAACTTTAAACCAGTTAAGTTTTATACATAAATTGTCCCTTTACTTCTCAACATAATTTCCACCAACATTGATCCACTTATCAGATCGTTTTATTAGTCCTCCCAAACCGTCGGCATAGAGCTGCGTGCCCTGTTTTCTAAACCATGTTTCCACTTCACATTCAACTTCGGCGTCACTCGCGAAATGTCTCATGCCAAGGTGAGTTTTCAGTGGACTTATCCCCTAGCGATTTCCCGTAAAGCGGTGCATAGTTGGGTAGAATAAGTTACGAGGGCGAGTCAATAAGTAAGTCACACAGTTCTGTGGGATAACAGGTAAATGAAAACAGGGCACGCAGATTTATGCAGCCGGTTTGGGAGGACATAAAACGATGGGATAAGTGCATCAATGTTGGTGGAAATTTTGTTGAGAAATAAAGGGACAATGTATGTATAAAAATAAACTGGTTTCAAGTTGTTATCATAGTTAGTTATTTTTCTGCAGCCATGTGTGACTTACTTATTAACATACGCTCGTACTATTAACGGGTTTGCCCGGTGTGTGTGTGTGTGGGCCGGCTAACGTCTTTCTCCCAACTGATTCACTAGACTTTGTTTAGTTCTCTCTAAAGGCTATGTCGACCTGGCCCTCTTTTCTTGCAATTATTCGTGTGGCGCTGCGAAGCCATCCGAGATTTTCGTTGGCTGCTGTTGCCTCTGCCTTCCTCCCCCCCCCCCCCTCCTTTTCCGCTTCGCTATCCTATTACAGGACATGGCTGTCAACACCAACATTTTACCGCTGTTGTTGATTTCTTTTACGCTCAGTAGTTTGCCATTGCTTTCTGAGCGGACGGCTCACATATCCCGTAGGTAATTGATGCGGCGAGATCCGCTACTGATTCTCGCGCTGCTGCGTTTTCTCACGAGGATAAGCGGGGCTACGGAGAAAGTCACTAAATTCTAGGCCAGGGAGACCGGCGCCTCTTCCCCTGAACTCTCTAAAAGTTTTATTTTGTTTTCATTCTTCCTCATCCGCTTTCTAGCTTCGTAATTAGTTTCTTTTTAATGAGCTCTTACAGTAGCTGTTTTGCCGTTTACTTTTACATCTGATTTTCTACGTTTCCTCTTTTAATTTATTTTATGATTTCAGGCTTGATCCATTATTTAAGGACTCGTAGATGATTGGTTCCATATTTGTTAAGCCTGCTGCCAGCAGTCGTCAGTACTCAAGTCGAGTACATTTTTCCCCACTCGCTCGCTTTGAGCTCTATGGAAGCCCAGACACGTCCCACACCTATTTCTGAGGCACTTGTAATTTACGTCCCAAATCAAGGTCCAGAAGTTTTAGTCCAACTGTCCAGTTAGGGGTTGAACCCGCTACCTCGGCACCAGTACATAATTTTATCCTTACTATTACATAACAATCCCAAAGAAATCAGTAGCCTTGGAATGTGATCAACATCGAACAATTAGTATAATGAGTCACATCACGAAGATTTTGCTAAGAATTATCATGCAAAGAGTTAGGAGGAAAATACAACCTGAAATAGGAGAAGAACAATGTGGGTTTGTAGTAGGCAAGGGTACAGTAAATGCTGTGTCTATACTGAGAACCGTAATCGAACGTTCTATAGAAGTAAACAAAGATCTACACCTTTGCTTCATTGACTACACAAAGGCTTTTGATAAAGTGAGACATGTCAACATGATAAGGATGCTTGAAGATCTACAAATTGATGGGAAAGACCTTAGACTTGTAATAAACATATATTGGAAACAACAAGCTGCCATAAGAGTTGATAATGAAGTAAGCCAATATCAGCCTATTAAGAGAGGTGTGAGACAGGGATGTGTAATGTCTCCAGATCTGTTTTCCCTGTACAGAGAAAATATTTTCAGAAATATTGAAAATATGGAAGGAATCAACATAAGGGGACGATGCATCAATAACATTAGATATGCAGATGATACAGTCTTGATTGCAGACAATGAACAGGACCTGCAAAATTTAGTAGATGCGGTTGTTACACACAGTGAACAACAAGGGTTAGAATTAAATTGTAAAAAGACACAGATTATGGTCGTCACTAAGAAGAACGAAATACCACAGTGTAATATACAAATAAATGGGAATATTCTTCAACAAGTGAATAGGTACAATGACCTCGGAACAGTAATAACATCTGATGGGAGATGCCTTGAAGAGATTAGAACAAGAATCGCCATGGCAAAAGTAGCCTTTAGCAAGATGAAAAACATACTGACCAATAAAAAGATGTCAATTGAAACGAGAAAAAGAGTGTTGAGATGCTACATAGAACCTGTACTTTTATATGGATGTGAAGCTTGGACAATGAGCAGCCAGGCTGAAAAACATCTGATGGCTGTAGAAATGTGGTTTCTGAGGAAAATGCAAAGAATACCATGGACAGCCAGAAAGACCAATGAACAAGTCCTTCAAGAAACAAATGAAGATCGTAAACTGATCAGAGACATTAGACGTAGACAGTCACAATTTTTTGGGCATGTTATGAGAAGAAATGATTTGGAGAACTTGGTGACAACTGGTAAGATCGAGGGGAACAGACCAAGGGGAAGACCTAGAAACAAGTATCTGGATGGCTTGGCCTTGTGGCATGGTCGAGACAGAAACACGGAACTGATCCACGACTCTGTTGATCGAGTGAGATGGCAGAACATGACCGCCCACGCTTACCGGCATGGCACATGATGGATGGATGGATTACATAACATTATCCTTTGTGTAGGCTGTGAAAATGAATTGTTCCTTAGTTTCTTGATTTATGAGACAGCCTATATTGAATTAACTAACTACTGAATGTAAACTTGCCAGGATATTACAAACAGCCAACAAATACTGTTGTTGACTGTGACGTTTTGTAGAGGATATGCAGCTGTTTATATTGTATTGATTTCCACGTTTATGAGATTGTATGTGTCTCTTGGATGCTGAGACACTCAATATTGTTTTGATTTCCAATATTGTTTATGTCTCTTGGTTGCTGAGACACTCAATATTGTTTTGATTTCCATGTTTATAAGATTGTTTATGTCTCTTGGTTGCTGAGACACTCTATATTGTTTTGATTTCCATGTTTATAAGATTGTTTATGTCTCTTGGTTGCTGAGACACTCTATATTGTTTTGATTTCCATGTTTATAAGATTGTTTATGTCTCTTGGTTGCTGAGACACTCTTTATTGTTTTGATTTCCATGTTTATAAGATTGTTTATGTCTCTTGGTTGCTGAGACACTGTATATTGTTTTGATTTCCATGTTTATAGGATTGTATGTGTCTCTTGGTTGCTGAGACACTCTATATTGTTTTGATTTCCATGTTTATAAGATTGTTTATGTCTCTTGGTTTCTGAGACACTCTATATTGTTTTCATGTCCATGTTTATAAGATTGTTTATGTCTCTTAGCCGCTCCGTGGCGAAGGTTTGCAGATGCAGTTCGTAATCCCGCATCCCCGCGTTCAATACACAGTTGTGAGCGATTTGGCAGAAGACCGCCTTACGCTGGTTTTTTATGAAATGGTATGGGTGCCGGTGGTTCAGAAAGTAATGGCAAACTGCTGAACGTTAACTTGCCAAGCGATCACAAACATCCCAAAAATTATGGGGTTGACTGCGACGTCTTATAAAGGATATGCAACTAACTTCTATGCTGGCTAATCAATATCTATGAATTAATTAAGCATGTAACATTTCATGGCATTCATTATCAGGCAGCTGTATGGGGAGGATATACATTTTACGGAATCCTGTGACCAATTATAATAGACTCTCCGGTTGTAATTTTAATGTAAACGATATATGGAATTCTGTATAGTGCACGTGATTACTAGCATAAAAGAGGACACTGTACTATCCGGATTTACAGCGAGCGAGTTTAGGGCTGAGGGCAAGTGTCGTTTTTGTTCCAAACCTGGGCGATATCGATTTGTCATTACACTCAATGGCCGGACATTAGAGAATTTATAGCTTTAGCTATAATAACAGTCTACAAATTTCTCACGCAGGCATTTACTGTACAGGGTGTCCCAAAGACATGAGTGGTGTTTGAGGAAAAAGTTGAGACCATTTTCGTAAAGTTATAAGTTAGTTATATATCTTGTACAGGATGTTGCAGTCAACCCCAGCATGTATTAATTCTTTGTGATTTACTCGGCAATTTTACTTTTGGTAGTTTGCTAATGCTTTTTGAGCGGGTGGAATTTTCAAAAACAACAAAAAGGGGCCTATTTCCAAATCACCATTAGATGACCTCTAATCGGTATTATGGGGAATTATGAAATTGCATTTCACTATCCCCCCAAGCAATGTGGCCCATTTGAGTTTGTTTTTTTCCGCATGTCCTATTACAGAACATCGCTGTCAACAGCAGCATTTTACCATTTGAGTTACAAACGGCAATTTAAAGACTGAGGCGGCTGTAGGGTCTGTTAAAGCTTGTACATATAATAGGTTGTATCATAATAATATCATACTAATTCCCCCAAACCGGTCTCTGTGGCGAAGGTCTTACGGACGCGATTCGTAAGCCCGCTTATCTGCGACCGATTTGGCAGCAGCTCGCTTACCGCCTCCACCACTCTCCAGTACTTTTAAGGAAGACATCCGACATACATGAGACAATATAGTAATAATAATTATAATAATAATAATAAGAAGAAGAAGAAGAAGAAGAAGAAGAAGAAGAAGAAGAAGAAGAAGAAGAAGAAGAAGAAGAAGAAGAAGAAGAAGAAGAAGAAGAAGACGGAGAAGGAGAAGGAGAAGAAGAAGAATTCCACCCAGTTTTCGTTCTGTCTTGATCTTGAATGTCTCAGTGACTTCATGGCTCATTATTATCATCATATGTCGGTGTAGATGATATATCGCCGCAATAAATTATCTTCTGTGTTCTTTACAAGTTGTACTTTTTTATTCTAATCCAGTTTATTTTTTCCCAATAGCATATATCTATGACATCGCCTGAAGTGCTCTACTCCGATAGAAAATGGACACTGTGGGCAAATCAGTTTTTCTTAGTTCGTCTGGTATGTTTTAGAATTGATGTTTATGGGTAATGGCTACAGCCTGAAGACATGAAGGGGAAACCTCTCCAAACTGTGTTACATTAACTTGGTTTTCGTCTAAACGATGAGGTAGCTTTAATTCTCTGTCTTTGCTTGTCTTGTTGCCTGCGCTACTGTCATTTGATTTCGTCGGTGACTCGTTTACTCCATCCAGCCATCTCTGTCTGGGTCATCCTCTCGCCTTGTATCCAGATGTTCTCATGTAGAAAGCTCTAGCCGCTGGTTGCTCTTGTAAAATTCTAACTAAATGTCCTAAGCATGTAATACTTTGGTGTTTTATGAAATCAGTAATCAATGTTGGCTCTGTTGGTTTCTCAACAATTGAAATGTCTGTGTCTCACCTTTATCCGTCATTCATTCATTCATTATGTGCCATGCCGATAAGCATGGGAGGTCATGCTCTGCCATCTCACTCGATCACCAGAGTCGTAGATCAGCTCCGTGTTTCTGTCTCGACCATGCCACATGGCCAATCCATCCAGGTATTTAATTCTTGGTCTTCTCCTTGGTCTATTCCCTTGGATCTTGCCAGTTGTCACCAAGTTCTCCAATTCATTTCTTCTCATAACATTCCCAAAAAAGTTTGATTGTCCTTTATCCTTACATATGTAATCATAGAAGTTGGCGTTCCAACATAGTATCCCCCAACCACTCCCGTGTGTTGCCGGGGCCCATAAAGGAAGCAAAGAATAGCAACACTGCAGCCTACCACACATGTCGTAAGAGGCGACTAAGGAGGCTTGATGGTTCCGTCGCCCTGCTACTGAGTGAGTGCGTGGCGCGACACTGTGAGCTGTGAGTTTCGTGTGAAATGCTTTTGAATCTGCCCGAGGTTTTTTGGAACGTGACTGCATGTTCGGAGCGATGGTAGATGGCTATGTCCTAGAGTTGACCGGTTTTTTGCCTTATGCAGAAATGCGTGGCTGCTGGGCTTCTGGTTGACTGCCACTGCCATCGACGATGAACTGTATTTCGTGGACTGTGTGGGTGAACATCTAGGAAACTCCAGATGGGAAAATGACTGCCAATTCCATCAGAGATAAACTGGGTGTTTCGTGGGGGACTATTGTGTTGACATTCTGGCGGCAGCATTATGCACAGTGTATCTGTGCGGGCTGTTGTTTGTCGAGACTCCTGTCTTTTCCACTTTTCACATTGGGAGTGGGGAGCGTTTTGTGTGATATTCACTGGCACAGGAACGGAACATAATGGGGACGACCCGTTGCTGTGAAGTTGGAACTGCGACTAACTAACTAACTAACTAACTAACTAACTATCCCCCAACCATGTACGCTCGCACATATTGGCTCTAGGTACTGACTCCTGTCAAGAATGTTCGAACATACTGGCCCTACATATTGACTCAGTGCATTACACTACATATTGGCAAACATACTGAACACATATTGTAGAACAGGTTTTATATAACATGCAACTATTCTCTGCATGGTAAACAAACCGTGTAAATCGCTAGCTTGCCTTCATCATCTTCCACTTTTGCAGTCAGGCGTCGTGAGGAGGAATAGTTGACGTTCTAACGCCCACTGGTTGGAACTGGATAGTGTCATTCCATATTGTATAATGTCTTTGATGTAAATCTATTTCGTTTCTCGGAAGTCATCTTGCTTTCGCATCAGATCTTCTTTGGTGTAGCGCTAGTGCTGGTAACTGATAGTGTTGCTTTCTTATGAGATGAGATAACCATTTAATATTTTGCCTGTCAATGTATGTGGCACAGGGTGTTGATCTCACTGTTAGTCTGAGAACATCAGACCCGGTCTCGGAAAGTTAAGATCCAGCTCTACTCAAGAATTTCATCTCGCAGGTGTTGATTTTGCGTCAGTTTGACATTGATAGCATAGGGTTCGTATGAATATGCTATTTATTATCTGTCATTTGGCGGACTTAATATGTATGGCTGTTTCAGAATAAATGATAATTAATATGTAAGCATACTTGCTTTTTGACATCTTATTTATCTGTCAATTCTGCCATCTTCCGTGGTCATACTTCCTTTGTATTTAAAGTCTATAACTTACTATATTGTACTCTACCAACTTCAAGGAGCGCTAGTGGTCGTTATTTTTAGCTTTTAAATGACATACACCTTCAGCAGTAACACAGTTATCATGTTAGTTATTCGAAGAGTTAACTGTTGGCATAACTGTATGTACACGGCAAGCCCGTTAATCCCTGTAACCATCATCATCATCCAGTGCCTTGCCGGCTGGTGTGGGCAATCATGTCTCTCCACAAATTACGATCTACGACGTCATGGATCAATTCGTGTGTTAACTCCCTTCCGTGCCTTTTCACAAGACTGCCCAGCATCGTCTCACGCTGTCTTCCTCTATCTCTCTTTCTGCAGATCTTTCCGGTTGTGACAACGCGGTCCAATTGTTGTATTCTCACAACGTGGACAAAAAACACGATGACTGTCTCTTTCTGATGTTTATGATTAGTTGTCTTTGCGACTCAGTTTCCCTTAATACGTCCACATTGCTCATTTTGGCTGTCCAATTAAGTTTTAGCAGTCTTCTATAAAACCACAGCTTCCATGGATTTTTTTTTCACCGACTGTTTACTAATTGTCCAGGATTTGCAGCCGTATGTTAAAACTGGTTCCGTATAACATGCGAGAACTCTTTTCATAAATTTCAAAGGCAGTGACTTATTGCACAAAACGTTCTTCCTTCTGCAAGGGATGAAATAGACGTTGCTCCGATACTGAAATGTTAAGAGATGCCCTGAATTGTTAGTTTAGTCGATCTTCTTGACAATGGAGATTTCATCTTCCGTCCCAGTTTCACGTCTGCGTTGAAGCGCATATTTCATTGTAATTCCTGTTATATATTGTATATGCCACCGCATCTTGACTTTCCCGGTGGAATTAGCCAGCTGTAACAGTTGCTGTCCATGTATTTATATGTATCTCTGGTGTTCTTTAGCATAGTTCATGCTATATCACATTATTAGCAACATTTTCTTTCTTCTCAAGGGCATTGTTGGTGTCCACAACTTTCATTTCCTTTGAGGATTCCGGATCAGGATATACTTATTCCCATACGTTTCCTGATTCGTTTCTGAATTATTTGTTATTCGTTATCGTCTCTTTCTTGTCTACATCTCAATATTGTAAGTTTGTAAGTTGTTTATATATATATATATATATATATATATATATATATATATATATATATATATATATATATATATATATATATATATGTGTGTGTGTGTGTGTGTGTGTGTGGGCCGGGGGCGCGGGCGGGGTGGGGGGGGGGGGGGGGGGGGCGGGGTTCGCTCACTTCAAGCGTAGTCCATCCACGTGCTACAACTTTTAGTCAACTGGACTTATATTTGCGTGTCGATTAGCTGTCCCTATTACCAGTGTTACTCGCCATCATGCGAAACCCCTCCTACTTCTGAGGTACTTGTAATTTACATTCGTCCAGGACGAGAAGTCAGCGTTTTAATCCAACTGACAGGTGTAGAGTTTGAGCTCGCTACCTCGGCATCAGCATACCGGAAGTTTAAGAAGATGGACTCTTATCTATTCCGCCACGTTGACCCCCAGAGATGTAGTAGTTTTCACATCTGTCCGTTCTCGTCCATACACGTTTATATTCGCTTGTTCTGTTCCCACAGGACCAGTATTAAATTCTTGTCGCTGGAGCAAGACAGATTATACAAATATGTACTGTGGTGTACGTCAGCGTCACGTGATGTATGGCGTGTTTGTCTAGCAATTCCAGACAGCGCCGGTTCACTTAACACTTTAAGAACGGGAGAAACGTATTCAGGGCTAAATTCCCAATCATTAATGGAAGGGGAGGCGGTTTCAAGTGGAAGCCAGGATTTAGCGCCGATATTTACAATCGCTAAAAACAGAAATCAGTATTCAGCGCCTATATTTGCAATCGCTAATAATGGGATTCAGTATTCAGCGACGATATTTACAATCCTTAATGATAGAAGGTCAATATTCAGCGTCGCTATTTATAGTCGTTAATATCGGAATTTTTTAGTCAATGTCCATATTTTCAGTTGCTAGCAATGGGATTCAGTATCCAGCATCGATATTTACAATCGCTAAGCCACTGGATTTTGTATTCAGCGTCGATATTTGCAATCGTTAATAACGGGATTCAGTATTCAGCGTCGATGTTTCCAGTCGTTAACAATGGGATTCAGTATTCAGCGTCAATATTTACAATCGCTAATAAGAGGATTCAATATTAGGCGTCGATATTTATAACCGCTAAGTCACTGAATTTTGTATATTGAAGGGAATAGAACAAGGGGAAAGCAGAGAAGTAAATACCTGTATGGCTTGGTACGTGACATGGCCGAGACAAGAACACTGTCCTGATCCACGACTCTGGTGATCGAGTGAGATGGCGAATCATGACCGCTCACGCTTATCGACATGTCATAAGATGAATGAATGTGCAATCGCAAAGTCACTAGATTCTGTATTCAGGGACGTTATTTACAATCGCTAAGTCACTGGATTGTGTATTCAGAGTTGATATTTACAATCGCTAAGTCATTAGATTTTGTATTCAGCGTTGATATTCACAATCGCCAACAACGGGAAGATAATATTCAGCACCGATATTTCGAATGTTTAATAACGACTTGCCAGAGGAACAATTTCATACAATTGGTAAGTACCTATTGGTCTGTAACAATGTAGGTCAAGCATAATATATCCCAAATTTAGTTTTTTTTAGTTTTAGTCATTGGATCAATATCACGGCACACGGTTTAACCCATAAGTGCTCCGTTTTCCTCCTAACTCAAAACCTGAGTCTGGAGAAACTCAGCTCAATGCACGAACTCCGTTGCATCGGCGAGGATCCTGAAATACTTTGGGTAGATTTTTAAGCCGTTAGGCTACTCTTTTTCGATTTCCAACTGCCAAGGGATTTTTTACGTGCGCAACAATACACACGGGCGTCCGATCTCACTAACCAGAGACCAGGAGAAATTTTATTACTGGAAGTCCAGGTGGATTTTAAAAAAAATAAATCCCGGTCCTCACCGGGGCCTGAACCCGGGACCTCCAGCACTCGAGGCGGACACCATACCTCGAGACCACTTAGCCCTACGTCTTCATTGTGTACAATGCATCTTTGCAGTCTGCAGAATTTTCAGATTTGGCGTCTCTACGTTCCAAGTACATGAAGTACCATGGACAAATATTTGCATTTATGGTTTTCTCCCACCTCATGCTGATTTGGTGCGTTGCGTTCCAAAAACATGATGTACAATGAACACGTGTTTGCATTATGGTTTTCTCCTACCTCCTACAGATTTCATTCCAAATGTGGCTTTAATCTCCTGTGTTAACCATCGTATAAGCCGGCTTCGTGGCTTAGAGGTTATGACTTTTCTCCGTAATCTCGTATACTCTCGTCGGTCACGTGATGACGGTGAGAATCAGCTGTGGTTCGAATCGCATCGGTAACTTACGGGGTATGTGAGTCGGCCGCTCAGAAAGCAATGGCAAACTACTGAGCGTAATCTTGCTAAGATATCAACATACAGCTGAAAGATGCTCTTGTTGACAGCGATGTCCTGTAAAGGATATGCAAAAAAAAAAAAAACCTATCCTATTCGCTTCACTTTCATTCTCACTTGCATTAAAAGTTGTCCCTCTCACCTGAGCCGTAGAAGACCATGGGTTCCTCACGTGATCTTTATAACATTTACAGCGAGACTGTTCCCATAATGATGGGACATCTTGAGGAAGCTAAATTTAGTGGCCAAAATTCACACACTCTGAGATAGGCCGATAATGCTATCGTAGCTGTGAAGGCAAACGTTGTGGTAGTTCGAGTGTGCATGTGTTAAAAGGTCACTACTCATCAAAATGACAATAAAACAAACAAATGTATGGGGCTGTATCGTCATAAGAGATGGAGTATAAACATTAGACTCATGCGGGAACATACTAAGCTATACAGGTGGAATACATTTAGGCAATAAATAAAAATACAAGCAACACCAACATCAGAGGAATGGTAAGTAATGATCGCCAGTGACTGCTCCAGATCTGGCACCTGAAGAAGAAGAAGAAGAAGAAGAAGAAGAAGAAGAAGAAGAAGAAGAAGAAGAAGAAGAAGAAGAAGAAGAAGAAGAAGAAGAAGAAGAAGAAGAAGAAGAAGACGAAGAAGAAGAAGAAAGGAGAAAGAAGGAGAAAGAAGGAGAAGAAGGAGAAGCAGGAAAAGCAGAAGAAGCAGGAGAAGCAGGAGAAGCAGGAGAAGCAGGAGAAGAAGGAGTAGAAGAAGGAGAAGGAGGAGAAGAAGAAGCAGGAGAAGCAGAGAAGAAGCGATTCATTCATTCATTCATTCAGTAGCATGTCCTATGCAGAACCTCGCTCCCATAACAACCTTCCGGAAAAACTCTCGATCATAAGCAAGATGTCCCGCGTCCGATACACCAATCTGGAGATCATCCGCCACATCCTGCACCCATCTTCTCTTTGGCCTTCCTCTTCCTCTCTTCCCAGGCATATACCCCTCCATTATTGTTCTCTCCAAACTTTCATGACGTTTCAAGTGAACAAAATATTTCAATTTTCTTTGTTTTATCATCTTTAATAGCCAACCTTCTTCAATATTCAGCTCTTGAAGTATGGATGCTTAGCGATTACAATCGCTAATAAGAGGATTCAGTATTCGGCGTCGATATTTATAACCGCTAAGTCACTGGATTTTGTATATTGAAGGGAATATAGCAGCAGCAGCAGCAGCAGCAGCAGCAGCAGGAGGAGGAGGAGTAGGAGGAGGAGAAGGAGGGAATTGTATATACACACACATGTGATTGTTGTCTCAGGGCCCTACGTTGAGGGAGCGATTGGAGTTTTTTTTTTTTAAACGAAGTAATGCTGTTTCTGCCTAATTACATCTCAGATGTAGCCAATGTGCTTCCCAATTAAAGTTAGGTGCTTCAATTATCTGATTTGACAGATGTGTGTGAGAAAATCAACGAAGTGGGCATTCTTTATTGTTCAAGTAGAGATCATGAATGTCTGGTATACTGACGCCCAGAGCTCAAGCCCGCTGTGTGGTGAAGGTATTACGAAGGCAGTGCGCAATTCCGGCGTTTAAAACACAGCTGCTGGGGATTTGGAAACAGACCGCATTGCGTTGGTTTCATACAATTGTATTAGTGCCTTTGATTCAGAAAGCATTGGCAAACTTCTAAACGTAAACTTGCCCACCCCCCCCCCCAAAAAAAAAAAATTAACAGCTAAAACATGCTGGGATTGACTGCGATGTCTTGTAAAGAATATTCAAGTAAAATCTACGGCTCAAGCATTCAGGAAATGTTACACTTCTGAGCAAATAACATACACCAAGACCTATTGCTCGTTTTTATAACAAGGCAATTGTACTGTTGAACATGATGTGACTTTTGCGCGCAAACACAAACTGACCACTTGACATGTTTAGAATACCAATTTCGCGACAATCAATAGCCTGAATTAGATCATATTTAAGTAGTTAGTTGCATATCCTTTACAGGACGTCGCAGTCAACACCTGCATTTTTTCTGTTGTGATCTCTCAGCAAGTTTACGTTCAGTAGTTTGCCATTGCTTTCTGAACGTAAACTTCAAGTTGATAGTACTGATTTGCATTTATCAGTGAAATAGAGCAGGTTACACATGTCATTTCGAGGTCAAAAAGTGTTTGCAGTGTTATTTAAACAGTATAGACAAAGATATGGGAACAGATAAAGATATAGTATTATGAATAAAATGGCAAGAGTAGTGTTCATGGAATTAGACAATGTGTGGAAGCCAGATGGCAAGAGTAGTGTTCATAGAACTACACAATGTGTGGAAGCCAGGTGGCAAGAGTAGTGTTCATAGAACTACACAATGTGTGGAAGCCAGGTGGCAATAGCAGCATTCATAGAACTAGACAATGTGTGGAAGCCAGATGGCAAGAGTAGAATTCATAGAACTAGACAATGTGTGGAAGCCAGATGGCAAGAGTAGCATTCATAGAACTAGACAATGTGTGGTACTCAGATGGCAAGAGTAGTGTTCATAGAACTAGACAATGTGTGGAAGCCAGGTGGCAAGAGTAGCATTCATAGAACTAGACAATGTGTGGTAGTCAGATGGCAAGAGTAGTGTTCATAGAACTAGACAATGTGTGGAAGCCAGATGGCAAGAGTAGCATTCATGGAACTAGACAATGTGTGGAAGCCAGGTGGCAAGAGTAGCATTCATGGAACTAGACAATGTGTGGAAGCCAGATGGCAAGAGTAGCATTCATAGAACTACACAATGTATGGAAGCCAGATGGCAAGAATAGCATTCATAGAACTAGACAATGTGTGGAAGCCAGATGGCAAGAGTAGCATTTATAGAACTACACAATGTGTGGAAGCCAGATGGCAAGAGTAGCATTCATGGAACTAGACAATGTGTGGAAGCCAGATGGCAAGAGTAGCATTAATAGAACTACACAATGTGTGGAAGCCAGATGGCAAGAGTAGCATTCATAGAACTAGGCTATGTGTGGAAGCCAGATGGCAAGGGTAGCATTCATAGAACTAGACAATGTGTGGAAGCCAGATGGCAAGAGTAGCGTTCATAGAACTACACAATGTGTGGAAGCCAGATGGTAAGAGTAGCATTCATGGAACTAGACAATGTGTGGAAGCCAGATGGCAAGAGTAGCATTCATAGAACTAGACAATGTGTGGAAGCCAGATGGCAAGAGTAGCATTCATGGAACTAGACAATGTGTGGAAGCCAGGTGGCAAGAGTAGCATTCATAGAACTAGACAATGTGTGCAAGCCAGATGGCAAGTCGCAGCATTCATAGAACTAGACAATGTGTGGAAGCCAGATGGCAAGAGTAGCATTCATAGAACTACACAATGTGTGGAAGCCAGATGGCAAGAGTAGCATTCATAGAACTAGACAATGTGTGGAAGCCAGATGGCAAGAGTAGCATTCATGGAACTAGACAATGTGTGGAAGCCAGATGGCAAGAGTAGCATTCATAGAACTAGACAATGTGTGGAAGCCAGTGGCAAGAGTAGCATTCATGGAACTAGACAATGTGTGGAAGCCAGGTGGCAAGAGTAGCATTCATAGAACTACACAATGTGTGGAAGCCAGGTGGCAAGAGTAGCATTCATAGAACTAGACAATATGTGGAAGCAAGATGGCAAGAGTAGCATTCATAGAACTAGACAATGTGTGGAAGCCAGGTGGCAAGTGTAGCATTCATAGAACTAGACAATGTGTGCAAGTCAGGTGGCAAGTGTAGCATTCATAGAACTAGACAATGTGTGGAAGCCTGATGGCAAGAGTAGCATTCATAGAACTAGACAATGTGTGGAAGCCAGGTGGCAAGAGTAGCGTTCATAGAACTAGACAATGTGTGGAAGCCAGATGGCAAGAGTAGCATTCATAGAACTAGACAATGTGTGGAAGCCAGATGGCAAGAGTAGCATTCATGGAACTAGACAATGTGTGGAAGCCAAATGGCAAGAGTAGTAAAAGATGTGACTCTAATTTCTTTAATCAGTTTACGGTTTTCATTTGCCTGTTGTAGGACTTGCTCATTGTTTTTGTTTTCTATCTGTCCATGGTATTCTTTGCATTTCCCTCAGAAACCACATTTCCACTGCTATGAGATGTTTTTCATCTTGTCAATTTATTTTCCACAATTCACATCCATACAAAAGTACTAGGACACTTGCCAAGTAAATCACAAAGAGGTAAACAATGCTGGGCTTGACTGCGACGCCATGTAATAGAACATGAAACTAACTTAAACAAACTTGGAATATTTAATTGAAGTCTTACATAAAATCACGACTACTGTATGGATGGCAATCGTGGAACAGGTTTACAACAACTGCTAGTAAACCGCAAACGGTTACTAAATAGTTCGTGTCCAGTATCATTATAAGAATACGAATACAGAATGAGCTTTTATAACACTAGGACATTTGTGAAAGTAACAAGAATTTAAATATAGCTCAAAACTTAGAATATTCAATTCAAACGTTAAATTAGTACTTCTGTATGAATAAGAAAGATGAAAAACAAAAAACGAAAATGATCACATATAAATTATAAACATTCTTAAATATTTGCTTGAGCAAAATAGAACGAATAAAATGGTATACAAAATAAAAAATAAACCACGGAGAGAACTAGACAAATACGAACGAACCAAGAGTGAAGAAAAGACGCTAGCGCTGGTGGATCATATATGGAGAACACCCTATAATAGTACACTTAGAATAGTCTCGGTCTGAAACTCACAGAACAAAACAGTAGACAACGACCTAAAAACTCATGGAAGAGATACATAGAAACAGAAGTGAACAACATGGGAAGCTGCATGCGATAGATATAAATAAGGGGCTTGAAGTGAGCTGGTTGGGGGTATATGCCTCAATGGGGGTAAGCGAACAAAAGAAGACTAAGCATTCATTAACGAGTGCGTATGCAGTATGAGACTATAATTGCATGACAGAATCAATAACACTTAGATTATGGGGAGGACTAAATACATCCCATTGAATCAATAAGTAAGGAAAAGGAACAAACGCTGGATGGGACATGCATTCATAAAACACTTTAAGAGTATTTTATCAAAGGATCTCAGTTGTTACATCGAACCTGTTTGATGTATGGTGGTCAATCTTATCATGTCAACAAATTTGAAAGATCATCGAGACAGTGGGAAAATAGTTTCTGGGGCGAATATTGTGAGTGCACTTGACTGCCAGAATAACTGACGTCGATTGCCTGATAGAGGTTGGTTATGTAGTTGAACATACTTAACGATAGCACATAGAGATATCATGTCCTTTGGTTACACATTATGAGGAGCGGCGCTGGAGGACATCGGCACGAATTTAATGGTCAGCGCTAGAAGAGGCCGAGACAGACGAACGAATGTATGGGGGTGATCTAAGAGGGTTTCAAGGGTAATGACGTGGATATAAATGGTCTATTGCACCGACAACAGAGCTCTTAGCGCCTACTCCAATTTGGCAAGCTACATAGTGGTAATGTTACAGAATTCTGGTACCCACAAGATACAAGTAATTGAGGGAGACCTAACACACAGAAAAAAGAAAGATATAGAAGAATCACATTGGGAGGACATATATGGTGCTCCACGATATGGCATGTTGTGAGTTGGTTTAGGGCACAATCTCCATTGGGAAATAAAAGGCACCAGGAGACATAGAAGAGGATGAGGACGACGACGCGAAATAAGAAGAGAAGAAGACATCTTAAAGTATACTTTTTTCAACACTAGAAGGTTTTTTCGTTGTCCTTAAAAGTTGAGTTTTCAATACCGTCTGAGTTATCAAAGGTAACTCCTCGGTTATTTGCTGGAACCTGCGTTTCCAGAGTTTACTTCAATTCAAACAAATCAACGCTCAAGCTGTGAAAACATAGAAACTAAAACAATACCAGTGACAGCAAATGTAAAAACCCACATTTCACTTTCAGCATCGAAATAAGCGCTCCGATCGCATTAAAGTTGATCTTGTTTGTCAACATATTTTATTTTAGTTTACAGTTCACATGTGTTTGCTCTATATTATTTATTTGTTTTGTATGGCTAGATGCTTGTAAACCACAACTAAAGAGTAGTTCGTACACATAGTATTCGTCCCAAATGATACCAAATTATCCGGTGAAAACAATCCTTCAGCAAAGGGGATGGAAGATAGCCATGGCACCTTTGTTCAATCACCCTGCTGGATGAGAGCTGTTGTAGTGTACTAGTTAGACGCTTGCCTGGCGGCCACTGACCATAAGTTCGAATACGCATGCAGACGGAGGATTTAAAAAACATCATCAAAGTGCCCAGGTCAATACAGCTTGAAATGGGTATCAGGAAATGTCTGGGGAAAGTGAAGACGGTCGGAGTCATATTGATCACATCGCTCCTGGAGATGTGACTGGTCTATACAAATGCGGGTCTTGCACTTGTCCGGTGTGCTTTAAGGTGTGTAAGAGTGTACTTAACTAACCCTTGTACTAGTAAACACTTGTGCGCAGCGAAGGAGGAAGCAGCACAGATGTGCAGAAATCAAACAATAACAACAAAACTGAGAAAAGGGTCAAGAAATGAGAATGAGCTTGCAATAGAAATCTAAAGAATACATTTGAAAATTGCACACATGCTACTTTAAAAGCTTGGCCAAGAAAAAGACTGGGAGTAAATTGAAGCAAAGGGGTCTTCTAGATCCTGGTACAGAGAGACAACATGCACAGACACATATACATATTTTTCAAAGAACGCAGGCCAGGTGAACTGGATATGACCGATAAATAATGGCCATGATGGTCGTGGTGATGATACCAATAATAATAAATATTTTGGTTAAATTGTAAATATTGCATATCCCTTGCAGGACGTTGCAGTCAACACCAGCATTTTCAGCTGCTGTTGATGTACTAGGCAAGTTTTTACGTTCAGTAGTTTGCCATTGCTTTCTGAACGACCGGCTCCCATACCAGCACTTTATAACACAACGCGACACGATCTGCTGCACAAATCTGTCGCGGCTGAGTTTAGAACTCCTTATACCCGGCTCACGAACCGCGTTCGCAAGCCTTTGGCCAGGGAATAAATATTATATTGTATAATAATACATATAATATAATAATTAAATATTATACTATATTATAATATATATATATATATATATATATATATATATATATATATATATATATATATATAATATTATCATTATTATAAATAGTTAAACCGAATAATAATAATAATAATAATAACATGACGTACACCAAATATCTAAGAAAATGTATAAACCGCAACATACAAATCTGACATATCGGTTCCAATTTCCTGCTTCAGAAACAGCACAGATATTGGTAATGGAGAAAATATAATAGTTAAAACAGCACACAAACAAATATAAATAAGAAATGCTAAGTGGTGAATATTGGTCCACAGATGGGTAGATACATAGACAGATACGTAAAGAGGTAGCTAGATAGTTGGTAGGTATATAGGTAGGTAGATTGTAGATAGCTAGATGCCAAGATAGACTGGCAATTAGATGGTTAGGTAAAAAGAATTGTAAAATGTGCCTTCATTGATATAACCTTTAAGGAAGACAAGAGTAAAGACCAACTATCTGTTTAACATGTTAGTTAAGAGTTAAAGAGACGTATAAACATACACAGAGCCAGCAGTTCTTGACATGTTCTGGAAAAAGTAGGCGAAAGAACGCCGAAAATGCTTTCACTCATTTTTCTGGGGCAAACGCGTTAAGATTCTAAGATTCATTGCAAATGCATGAATGTAATCATTAAAGCTCGTATTTCTTTTTCCTGTTAATGGTTAAACGAATATTCAGCAAGGTTGTGTTAGGCATCACGCGTGAAGGAAAGATTCGTGTAACAAATCACAAGTCTGGATATTTTTGTGTTTTTGTTACGTGCGTCTTCATATCACGAAATGTGAAACACGAGAATATATTAGCGAAGTGGAGACAAAGGTACAAGAGCTGTTTTAATCTGTTCTAGTATTTCCTCGCATGTTTCTCGAACCGTACGGCAATGCTACCATCCGTCCACTGTATATGAAATATGACTCTACGGTACGCACCTGACGAGATGGAGCGAAAGATGTCAGGCAAGAAATTGTGTTATACTTTGTTTATTGCGTCAGTACTTAATTTCATGATGTCTAGTTTTGAGTAAGTGTCCAAAGCCTTAAAACGGTGACATATTCATGCGCAAACGATGTTATATACCGAAGTGACAAATATTGCTAACATCAATTGTCTGCGACAGTCAAAGAAAGGGACCATAATGTCAAATATAAATAATAATAATAATAATAATAATAATAATAATAATAATAATAATAATAACAATAATAATAATAATAATAGTTCTTTTCAGTTATTAATTTATTTTAATGTTTAATTGTTAAGTATTCTGATGGCAGGTCTTAGTCAGATATGACTGAGCTACCGTATGACAGTAGACGGTACTACCTGCTTCTGTTAGCGCCGAATGTTGGAAGGCGCTTACCAAACCCGACACCCCACATTGTGCCAACGGCTTCTGGCGGAAGAGCGCAATTGGGAGGGTACAAGCCTTATCCCGATGTGAGGAAATGCAACCTAAAGACTAAATGTCATGGCAGGGCAGACCAGTCCCTAAGCCTTGGTTTGTAGCTGGTCTAGGATCGAAGCTCCGACAGGCGGACAGTTAGAGCATTGCTTTGCTGATCCGGCAACTTCTGCAGTTTGTCTTGTTCCAGACGTATTGGCGTCACATTTCCTCTGGAGTAAACTAGACAGGCCGAGAGAGGGATCATGCTGCATGGGCAACACATCGTCTCTAAATTCATCCAAGGCTTTGTGTTATGGAGAGATAACCATATTTCGCAAACAATTGTCTGTCAAGACGGTAAGGTGCTATTTATTCATAACTTATTCATTTTTACCGGCAAATGTACGGATTTCTTTAAAACGTCTTTCACCACCAACCACCAACTTTTGGAGTTTAGACTTAAAACAATCCTCACGATGAAGATTTTATATTATTCTAAGCTTGTATGTGTAGGTTTGGTGAAAGTCACGGTTGCAGTTGTTGCAAACAACCATGAACTAACTCAGGGATAAAACGTTCTATTCCTCTTTAAGCTGTGGCTTTGATGTTGTTTAAATTAGATCAAAGTAATCCCGTCAGAGACGATACTGCTGGTATGTGACGTGTTAAACTATAACATAACATAACTATAACTCTATAATAGAGTCCCGTTGTTTTTCGCTGGCGCAGTTCCAATATAAAATGCGGATATTCCCGAGGCCCAGACGGTCACACTTGAGTCTAAAACGCCTTAAACCACCACTCTTACCTTGCCGCTTGCAGCCTGGCCGGTGCCCACGTCGACTTGTTAGGTTGACTGCCCACCGCTCGGAGAACACACGTTGTTCCGCCATGTTGAAAAAACCTAACACCACAGAACCACGCACGCTGCGAAAAATTCACTCAAGGATAGCTTCGCTCGATGCACGAAACTCCGTAGCATCGGCGCAGATCTTGAGTAGAAACTCCTGGTTTTACATCCTGGCACACAAATTACACGCAAGAGATGAAAAAATCCATCTCCTACGCGAAAAAGTTAACGGTCACAAAACAGCACGACCGTCCGTCGCCATCTTGACCAGAAGTGCACTCAGTGGTAGTGGCATCTGGTAGCGGTAGCACGTTTTTTGAACTATGGTTGAGTTCAACGCTAGTGAACGTTAAAAAAATGGGAGAGTCGATATTTGTTCATGTCTGCCGACACATGGAACGTCACCCTGGTTTTTCTGAGCCGATATGTGTTCATGTCTGCTAACACATGGGACATCAGCGTGCTATTTTCTCAGCCGATATTTGTTCATGTCTGCCGACACACCGGGCGTCAACTTGGTATTTTCTGCAATCAAATAGAGCACTTAGAAAATGAAATGTGGTGAAGACGAGTCGGATGGAGAAGAAATAGGTGGGAAAAGGCAAAGGAGTTTCAGGAAGAAGATGGGGTGTAGGTGGTTTGAAAAGAAAGAGAAAATTAATAGCAATAACAATAGCAACAGCAGCAACATTAAGAACAACAAGATGACACGTTATTTATGTACCATGACAACTGTCCCTCTACAACCACAGCTTTAAACTGTTCTAGATGAGGTCTGTCCCTGACTAATGCCGTGCCAACATATCCAACAACTTATCCTGCATTCTTTCTTGGTCTCAAACACCAGTAATCCCTCTGTTGCAACGATCCTATCCAGCCTTTTTCCTCTCTTAGCGTGAACAAATAAGGAGGCCACAGTTTAATCCTTATGTTGTGATTTATCCCACCCTCCTGTAGAATGTGAAATCGATCTTTCTTCACGTCCACTCGTTGTATTGTGAACTTTGGAAGAAGAAAGTCTATCTGACCCGGATAAAGCGTCAGCGACTATGATCTTCGAAACCTCTCGATCGCCTCATATTTTAGCCCGTTAATATTACATGGTGTTGTGGTGGGATGGTTGTTGATGCACTAGCCTTGCAAAACAATCGTCGGGGTTCAAAGAATCTCTGGGAGTGGCACTAGAGGTTTAATGACTGACTGGCCGTCCTGACAGAGAAATTATATCTCTCCATAGCAGAAAGCTTGGGTTGCATTTAGAGACCGTGTGTTACCCATGCTACATGATCCCTCTCTCGACCAGCCTTGTTTACTCCAGAGGAAAGGTAACACCAATACATCTGGAACATGACATTCTGCAGAGCAGAAGCTGCCGGATCAACAAAGCAATGCTCTAACTATCCGCCATCCGGTGCCTCGATTGTAGACCAGTTGCCAACCAAGGCTTAGGGTCTCATCTGTCTTGCTTAGACATTTATTCTTTAATATGCATTTCCTTGCACTATGGTAAGGCTTGTACCCTCCCATTTGCACTACTCTGTCCGAAGCCGTTGGCACAATGTGGGGTGTCGGGTTTGCTGAGCGCAGCCGGACATTCAGTTTACTACGGCCTCGTGAGTACTAGACAATTTGTAAGTATTCGTGGAATTATCTGGGATGGAAAATGCAAGAGCAAGGGAACTGCTAACTTCACCTCATTATATTGTGAACTAAAATATGAGAATGTTAAAGACTTTACACCGTTACAACAGTACGTGCAATGACATATATTCATATAACGTGGCATATTTGTTGTCCAGCTGTTTAAGCTTTCCACATACATTATTTCTATGTTAACCTGTACACAATATTATATCTGCACCTTTCGATGTACATTATTTCCATGTTAACCTGTACACAATATTGTATCTGCATCTGTCAACATACATTAATTCTATGTTAACCTTGTCACACTATTGTATCTGCATCCTTTCACATACATTATTTCTATGTTAACCTCTGCACAACATTGTATCTGCATCTCTGGACATACATAATTTCTATATTAGGCGTTGCAAAATAGTGTATCTGCATCTTTCGACATACATTATTTATATGTTAACCTTAGCACAATATTGTATCTGCATATTTTGACATACATTATGCCAATGTTAACCTTTGCACAATATTGTATCTGCATCTTTCTACGTATATTATTTATATGTTAACCTTTGCACAATATTGTATCTGCATCTTTCAACATATTATATTTCTATCTTAACCTTTGCACAATATTGTATTTGCATCTTTCGATATGCATTATTTCTATGTTAACCTTTTTTCAAAATATTGTATCTGCAACAGACTAATTCTTCTTACGTTGATACGCTCCACACATTTAAGTTGACTTTTTTCTCAATTTGTTGATTGCTATCAATCAAGCTATTATAGTGCCTTTGCATTATGTTAAGTTTTGTCTCAAAACTCCAGTTACTCCTAAGTAGTCTATGGCAACAAGATAACATAATTCCGAGGGATTCTAATCACCATCCACATTTGCTGTAATCTAATGTGAACACAGGCAAAAATCAATTCATGTTTGTTTTAACTTCTACTTGTGGGAATTCCTTCAACCCCGGCCTTCCCCACGGTGACGTCAGCAATCTGTAGCCATCATGTGCGTGTATTTACAGTTCATTTGTGGACATGGTTGCACAATTAGATCTATCACTGATGGTGAAAAATTCATTACGAATAAAACGAAACGTGATGGGGCATTCCATGCTCAATGGTCGTGCTATCGGCGGAGACAAGAGACGTTTTCACGTGATCTCCACAGTTGCCTGGTTGGGAGATTTGCTATTGAAACCATTATTGGTCTTTGTTGTGGGCTGGGGTACATTGACAGGAAGCAGTAAAGTGCAAAGCAGAAGTAAGTAATGGTTCGGGTGCCTTGATAAATGTTTCACCTGCTGTCAGCATCACACGGTATTTGCTATATTTGGAGCAGTGTTGAGGCGAGGCTTGGTTTGGTTTGGTTTCATCAAAAGTGTACATGACCTTTGCAGGACGTTGTCATCAACGCCAAACTGACTTTCTAGGCCAGTGATTCTCAACCGGTGGGGAATCCCCCCCCCGAGGGAAATTTTAGGGTCTCCAGGAGGAGGGGGGGGGGAGGGATTAAGATTATTTCAATATCGCGTTAATACAAGGACTGATTACTTTATATTGTTTTCCCCTCCATACTTTACAGCTCAGTTCTTCTCGCCCTTCTGAAATTCATTTTATAACGTAAGTAGACCCGCAAATCAAGTTTTATGTAGACGTCAAGACTTGTTCTAATACAGTGGTTCTCAACATATTTTGGCCCATGCCTCCCTTTACCATATGTTCAGAACGTCATTCCCCTCCTCCCTTTCGAATTTCCTCCCTATAAATTCCCCCCCCCCCCCCCCACGCTTACACAGTATACATAAAAATGGAAGCTAAATTTAATAACATATACTAGAAAAAGTCTAGATATCTACATAAAACGTGATTTGCGGGTCTACTTACGTTATAAAACGAATTTCATTAGAGTGAGAAGTACAGAACTGTAAAATTTAGAGGGAAAAACAATATCAAGTAACTGGTTCTTGTATTAATGCGATCTTGAAATAATCTTAATTCCTACCCCCCCCCCTCCCCGGAAACCCTAAAATTCCCCCTGGGGGGGGGGAATTCCCCACCGGTTGAGAACCACTGTTCTAGTATGTGTTATTAAATTTAGCTCCCATTTTTACGTATACTGTGTAGGGTCGGGGACAGAGGGCTTATAGGGAAGATATGCGAAAAAAAGGGGGGGGTGTGACTGGGGGGGGTGGACGTTCTGAACATTTGGTGAAGGGGTACAAGGGCCAAACAAGGTTGAGATCCATTGTTCCACGCAATATTACGTTCAGTAGTTTGATATTGATTCTTCTGAACGAGCAGTCAGCGCTAACGTCGACAACTCTCGGCCACACTGATCTCTATGGTTTTGTTACAGTAGCTACTACGGATTCGCAACAGTGACTGTATAAGTACCTAGATCCTTGTCATAGACTACACAGTGCGAGGGTGTAAGTACCTAGATCCTTGTCATAGACTACACAGGGCGAGGGTGTAAGTACTTAGATCCTGGTCATGGACTACACGGGGCGAGTGTGTAAGTACTTAGATCCTGGTCATAGACTACACGGGGCGAGTGTGTAAGTACTTAGATCCTGGTCATAGACTACACGGGGCGAGTGTGTAAGTACTTAGATCCTGGTCATAGACTACACGGGGCGAGTGTGTAAGTACTTAGATCCTGGTCATAGACTACACGGGGCGAGTGTGTAAGTACTTATATCCTGGTCATAGACCACACAGGGCAAGTGTATACGTACTTTGATCCTTGTCATAGACCACACAGGACGAATGTATACGTACTTAGATCATGTTCATAGACCACATGGAGCAAGTGTATAAGACCACACTTGTCGAGTCTCAGTGGAATTTCACAAAAACAAAAACCGGTAACACTGGTGAAGATTCATTTATGAGCTTTCAAGATCAGCGGTGGGCTTTGTCTACAAATATTAGTTGCCAGGAGACAAAGCTACTAAAAGAACATAAACAATATTGTTTAAAGTGGACGGATAAAAAGATCAATGAAGACATTTTGAAAGAAGTTAACTCGCAAAGACAGCTGAATACTGGCATCAGAAGAGAATTCCGCATTCTTTCAGTATGTCATGAGAAGGGGACAGTTGGATTATATCTTCACAGCGGGAAGGTTGGGTTGGTAGATAGACAGAGAGAGAGAGAGAGAAAGAGAGAGAGAAAGAGAGAGAGAGAGAGAGAGAGAGAGAGAGAGAGAGAGAGAGAGAGAGAGAGAGAGAGAGAGACCAAGAGAGATGATGCTGGACAGCCTGACAACATGGCATGTAGGAACGTCGGTCTCAGAAATGATTTGCTGCAAAAGAGACAGAAGCATGTGGACAACATGATCACCAACGCCACACGGCATGAACTGTAAGAAGAAAAATCTTTAAAGGGTCCCACTTCATCAAGGTCCCACACGACCCACTTTGCCAGAGGGCTAGCTGACACACTTACCAATTCGACAAACTGGGCGTCTCAGAAGCGCAGTGGCTTTCACGTTTCCTGTCCGGCTGGTGGCTCTGTGTTTGAACCTCCTTCAAGGCAATGACTTGCTTCATTTATATGGGTTCCCATGTCGACTCAGCCTAATATAGTAGCAGTAATTTTCTGGGAAGTAAAGGCGCCCATCGAGGTGTTGAAGAGCGTGGGTTGAGGTAAATGGAAGTTGTTGATAATGTGAAGTGTCACTGATCACCTCACGCTGATTGACTTGGTCAAGGACGCCCACATTTCTGGTATTGCCTTATTTGTGAATGACACTGACGGAATGTCTGACCAGCTCGGCACTCCCTACGGGGTTGGGCTTTTCTGATTGTTTCAAACCAGGCCAAATAGCCACATTGCTTAACGTGCATATCTGTCCCAGTCAAGGCTATAGACCACAAGGCAGATAGTTGGCCGTCTGAGTATGTCATGGTGCTGTGATATTATTTCTATGAAACGCCGGCCAAACGACACTTTTGCAGCAATATCAGTTATTTATTTTTTTTTTAATTCGCATATCCTTTACAGGACATCGCTGTCAACAGCAGCATCTTTCAGCTGTCTGTTGGATTTCTTGGCAAGATTACGCTCAGTAGTTTGCCATTGCTTTCTGAGCGGCCGGCTCAGTTATCCCGCAAGTCACCAGCGGGGGTAGAACCGCTTCCAGTTCTCGCCCGCTACGAGACTCTGCGTGATAAACGGGATTACGGAGAAAGTGTTGTAACCCCTCGGACAGAGAGAATCATATTTTGATTTTCTCCTTGTGTGTGTGTGTGTGTGTGTGTGTGTGTGTGTGTGTGTGTGTGTGGGTGTTTGCGTGTATGTGTGTGTGTGTGTGTGCGTGCGCGCGTGCGTGCAGACAAGCTGAATATTTTCTAATGGCAGTGGAAGTTTGGTTTCTGATGAAAATGCAAAGGACAAACAGAAACACCAATGAGCAAGCCATATACAGGAGGCAAATAAACACCGTAAACTGATTAGAGAAATTAGACGTAAACAGTCAAATACTTTTGGGCAAGTTATGAGAAGAAATAACATAGAGAACTTGTCGACAATTGGCAAGATTGAGGGGGAAAGAACAAACGAAGGCAGAGAAGTAAATATCTATATGGCTTGATCACATGGCATGGTCGGGACACGAACACAGAACTGATCCACGACTCTGGTAACAGTGTATGATGGCGAAACATGACCGCCCACGCTTACCGGCATGGCACATGATGCTGTACCCGGTTCTTCAGTAGTAGAAACCGGAGGACCGAGCATTTTTTTTATTTTTTTTTAGCATATCCTTTACAGGACTTAGCTGTCAACACCAGCGGAAAGCGGAAGTACTCAGCTCGGAAGTAAACAGTCCGTCTGTCATGTAGAATTTCCCGACATAAAACGGAAGGATGGCTGGGATTGTCACCCCTCGACAGCAGATTGGCAGTTTGTTGTGGAAACTGTTGTTGGGATCATACAGTAACTCTCTGGCTTGTTGGGGAGGTCAAAACAAGTGATGACAGCTTTGACGGTGACTAGGCCAGGGGGAAGGGATTCTTGACAGTGGATGATATGCCCAAATAACACCTGCAGGACATCAATACTGTCACGTGACCAATTTTAGGTTTTGCCATAAACCATGATTGGAGATGGGGAGTTGACCAAAACCGTGGATTATGATGGACGTGTTTGTGGGAGAGCTCTACAGTGTTAGATTAATTGAATATTAACTAGCATGTGTCGTTATGGCAAAGTGTAGTAGCCATCCCGGAATGAGGCGGTTTTGCCTAAGGTAGAATCTATTATAATTAGTTTTAATTAATATAGGCTGTAGCCTTATTAAAACTAGAGTGATACTTAGCACTGTTAGTTGAGAACAGATTAGTGAAGTGTTGATAAGCTTTACTAGTTGAGAATTGAGTAATGAGGGATAATTGGGATAGTCCAGTAGGGGTCCCTGGTGGGCGGGGTTCCACATTCTGTTTGTTGATTTGTTTTCTTGTCTTGGCCTGATGATAACCTATGTGTTCAGTCATCTGTCTCTGACAGAGTAGGTTCACTGTATTTTCTGAGCGAGGCCGATGGCCACGATCATCTAATAGAGATCAGTGACGGGGAGGCTATCACCAGTTGTTTGATTTATTTTACAGGTTCCCTCTGGTTGGAATGAAGAACCCGGAACCAATAAATATCCGATCCCGGATAAATTATGATGTAGAGAGATGGGCCAACAACTTTCGCAACGGAAGAAGTTAATACACATTGCTCGGTGGAGCCTAATGGTATATGTATCCTACATGAGTGAATACCAATCGTTAACACACCTGAAGTGATGGATGTTCAGCCCATGAGGAACTAGATCAGTAGGAACTGATGTTCACATTAGATGAAACCAAACATTGAAGTGTAGTTGTTCCACGTATCAAGGAAATCAGAACTTTCAGACTATATCTAGTGAATAAAGCAAGCCATTTTTGTCTAGATACATTGACTGTTTTTAGAGTGAAAATACAGAACTAATAGGAACCGTTGTGTTAGGAACAATAATAGTATTTTCCACGGATTATATATTTACATGGGATTCAGATCTCATGGTCATCAGAGTTCCTGGAGGAGGACATGTCTGGAGAGAAGGATACGACTTCGGTGAGGTCTATTGTACTGACTCGTGTGATGTCGTGTAACCCTTGCCATGATGTGTGCACTATGATCCTGAACTTTGAGGGCTGACATATACATTTATGTTATTATACACGACACACATTTTTCTTCGCATACACGTCTCATATACGTTACACTTTTCTTTTAATAAATTAATCTTTATTAATTTTTAGAAGCAAGAGTTGTTGAGTATGTTGCATTGGGGAAGTATGAGAGGGGGCATAGTACTACAGTGAGAGAGTGATAGGAAAAGGTGTCCACGGGCTGATGGGGTGTGTTGGACGGAAGCTGGTGGATTCTCCAGGATATTGATAGGGAAAAAATATTAGAATGTGGGTGTTGACTCTCTTCACTCCAGGGACGACACTTTAAAGAAGGACACGACATTATTGGGGGCTCGTAAACGGAATCTTTGGATAGCGGGATCTCTCGTAAACGGAATCTTTGGACAGCGGGATCTCTCGTAAACGGAATCTTTGGACAGCGGGATCTCTCGTAAACGGAATCCTTGGACAGCGAGATCTCCTGCAAGTGGGATCCTTTGACAACGGGATCTATTGACACGGGATCCTTGGTTATAAAACGGAGATATCATATTGGAGAATCCAGCTAGAGTGAATGTGGATAGGGGTTAGGACTAATATCTTACCTGTTCACACTTCACACGTCTGCATAGGTCTGTGGTCCTGATTCTACTCTTTTCACTGAGTGAATGTGCTGTGTGTGGTAATATCTAGATTTATAGTACTTGTTCATATATCTGTATAGTAATTTGCAGTTATATTGTACTCGACCTGCTAGCTTACCTCTCTGTAAAATGGCCACCCCTAAACTAAGCACAGCTGAATTAAGGGCAAAGGGGGAAGACATGGGATTGTCGGGTTCTGCTCTAACGGATTACATACAGGAAGTGGGGAGAGAGTATCGTCAAGCAGAAAGGGAAGATCGAAAGGCCGAGTTGGAATTGAGAAGGATGGAGTTGGAACAAGAAGCTAGGAAATTGGAAGCTGAGCAAGCAGCTAAGAAATTTGAAGCTAAGCAAGCAGCTAAGAAATTTGAAGCTGAGCAAGCAGCTAAGAAATTTGAAGCTGAGCAAGCAGCTAGGAAACTGGAAGCTCAACAAGAAGCTCAGAAAACGGAGCACGAGTACCGGATGAGGGAACTCGAGTTGAAGAGTCAATCTAATGGACAAACTGAGGGAGCAGTCGGAGGTTCCTCCATCCCAGGCTCAACACCAGTAGGTGGACATGGGTACCATGCCATGAAGTTTCCATTAGCGATCTACGAGGAGGACAAAGAGAAGATTGACCAGTACCTTCAACGCTTCGAGGCAATGTCTGTTGCTATGGGTTTGGAGCGTAACAAATGGAATCTCAAGCTATCCCAGGGATTACGCGGGACAGGCTACGAGGTTTATTCTCGCCTGCCACCAGGACATGAGAACAATTATGACGAGTTAAAGGCGGCTCTGCTGAAACGATTCGAGGTTACGTCACATACCTACCGGAAAAAATTTCGAGCAGGGAAACGAGAACCGGGGGAGTTGTTTGCCGCCTACAGTTTGCGTCTAAAATCTTATCTCCACAAGTGGATGGATTTGGCTGGGTTCGCACATGACTATGAGAGTCTGGAAGAGCTCATGGTGGTTGACCAGCTGAAGAAGCAAATGTCTAAACCTCTCAGGACGTTCCTGGGAGAACAAGGAGCGGAACGTATTGACCTCGTGACAAAATTAGCAGAACGGTTCGTCGAGGTACATGGGGAGGCAGGGGAAAACCTTTCCACCAACTTCAAAAGTCAAGAGAAACATGACAAGAAGAAAGCCAAAAACTCAGGAACCAAAAAGTGGGAACCTTATGTGCAAAAATCAGAGGATAGTTCAGAGAAGAAGAAGGAGGGAAGCAAGAGCACTTCAAGCTCTACACCAAAACGACCGTGGTCGGAGAAGTGGTGTTCAATTTGTAAGTCACCCTCTCACAATACGAGGGACTGCAAATCGAAGGCTAAGAACCCTCACTTCGCAGCATGTCAAGTGACTTCCAAGGAGGTTGTCACGGAAAATGCCAAGGTCAACAAGGAAGTTCGCCACCAGGAGAGCTCACTCAAGTCCGGCACTAGAAAATCTAGGACAGGGAAATGGTGCAACCAATGCAAGTCAAACACGCACAATGCTATTGACTGCAGGGGAAAGTCAGGAGACACTACATTCGACGTGTGCCCCGGGAAACCTAAGGTGGAGCCCACCGAACAGGTCGAGGCCGAGGAAGAGACTCCAGACCAGGAAAAACCACCTGTAGTGGAATTGGTAGAGGTTAACGGTCGTCAAGTGGAGTGTTTATACGACACAGGACTGGACGGGGAGGCCGTGATTTCTGCGGATCTGGTACATCCAGAACAATTCACAGGTGAAACCATGGAGATACAGCCTGCACAGAAGAGTGCTGTAGTCATGAAGTTGCCCATTGCTAATGTGGAGATTCGGTCAAGGTACGTCACCGGCACCATCAAGGCCGCTGTATTGACCGATCCCATTTTTCCAGTAATCCTAGGTTGCCGGTATTTCTTTCTGGGAATGCCCAGGGAGCCAATCCATATGGGAGCAATGCAGACTCGCTCTCAGACGAAAACGGAAGAGGCAGAAGCAATTGTGACAAACCCATTACCGGGGGAGCTACGAACTGCCCAGAGTGAGGATGATACTTTACGTCCTTGCTACAGAAAGCTGCAGAAAAGTGCTGATCCACCAGGACGGGGGCAGTACTACATGAAGAATAGGATACTCTACAGGAGAGCAGGAAAGGGAGACAACCTATTCGGTCAGTTGGTAGTCTCGAAAGCTCACCGGTCCCAGATTCTTCATATGGGGCATACCATCTCCTTTAGTGGACACATGGGTATTGCCGCCACCATGCAGCGGATTTCCTGCCATTACTATTGGCCGGGAATGACAGATGATGTGCGTCGGTATGTGAAGTCATGCCCTGAGTGCCAGAGGGTGGCACCGAAACACTGGACAGCACCGGTGGTGTTGGGTGAGATGCTCATCATGAACTCTCCTTTCGAGAGGGTAGCCATCGATATCGTGGGTCCACTTCCCAGGTCTAGGAAGAGGAACATGTATATACTCACAATGGTGAATTGCTGTACAATGTGGGGTGAGGCCATACCGTTGACCACGATTGACTCGAAAAGAGTGGCGGACGCACTGATGGAGGCCTTTACCAGATTAGGCTTTCCGGATCAAATTCTGACGGACAATGGGTCTCAGTTTTGTGGAAAACTCATGGAGGAGGTATTTAGGGTGTTTCACTCTAACCACATACATACCAGCCCTTACCACCCTCAAGTCAATGGACAAGTAGAGCGTTTCAACGGCACGTTGATGACAATGCTCAGGAAACTAGCGCAGGAAAAACCTGATAGGTGGGATGAATATATCCCAGCAGCCCTTTTTGCCTATCGGGAAGTTCCTCGTGGCTCAACCGGACTACCACCCGCTACGTTGCTGTTTGATCGTACAATCAAAGGACCGTTGGAAGCCATGTTGAGGAGTTGGACTGAAGAGGGGACGGCAGAAGAAGTGATCTCATCCTATAAATACGTGGAGGAACTGAAAGAAAAACTCCACAAGGGATGGACTCTGGCAAATAAAAACTTGAAATAGGCCAGGAAAAGACATGCGGTTTACTACAACCGTAGGTCTAAAGACAGATCTCTAGAGGTGGGAGATAAAGTTTTGTTGCTACTCCCAACGGGAAACAACAAACTGGAGATAGGTTGGCAAGGACCATTTCCCGTGGAAAGGGTGATATCTAGAACCAACTATCAGATTCGGATCCGGGGAAAGTCGAAGATTATTCATATCAATCTCTTGCGGAAATACGAAGAGAGACCCGGAGACAAGGCAGCGCACCTCATGGCAATGGCAGTTGCAGTGGAGACTGAAGTGGGAACCAGCGAGGGCAGGGAATATCCCTTGGTACACCAGGAAACCTATAGGGATGTGCAAGTGAACCCTGATCTGACCTCCCAGGAGAGGGAAAGGATAACCCAGGTTCTCAAGTCTCATAAGGAGATACTGACTGATAAACCAGGACGGACGAGGTTGGTGGAGTTCGAGATGACTTTGACCACGCAGGAACCTGTTCGTCAAAAGGTTTACCCAGTGCCATTCTCTAAAGAAAAGGCCCTGGCGGAGGAAATACAAAAACTGCTGGAGGATGACGTGATTGCACCATCCACATCCCCATACAATGCAGGCGTAGTTTTGTTACGGAAACCAAGTGGAGAACACCGGTTATGTATAGATTACCGACATCTGAACAGTCATACACAGTTTCAGGTGGAACCTTTGCCGAACCCAACTCAGTTATTCGCTAGGCTCCATAAGGCTCGGTACTATTCAAAGGTGGATCTGAGTCGGGGGTACTATCAGATACCAGTCAAACCGGAGATTCGACCACTGTTGGCTTTCAGTACACCCAGTGGACACTACGAATTCAAGGTCATGCCCTTTGGACTCAGCAATGCACCTAGTGTGTTTACACGCATGATGAGGATTTACTAGATCCGTTACAGGATCCGTCCATCATTTCATTCATGGATGATATTCTGATTTCCAGTGACAGCTTGGATGACCACTTACAATCCTTGGAGAGAGTGTTTAATAGGCTCAAGGAAGCAGGGCTTACCGCTCGTCCAACCAAGTGCATGATTGGTTACCAGACTCTGGAATTTCTAGGTCACACCAACACTCCAGGACACATTGTCCCAGAAGAGAAGAACCTGGAGAAAATCAGAAATGCACCAAGGCCAAAAACGAAGAAGGATGTGAGATCTTTTCTCTCGTTGTGTGGGTTCTACCACAAATTTATCCCACATTTCACTGAACTGGGAGCTCCGTTGACGGAAACCTTGAAAAAGGGATTCCCGGACCAAATCATTTGGACACCAGAATGTGAGAATGCCTATAGTCAGTTAAAGGAGGCCTTGGTCAGCAAACCTGTATTACAGCTCCCTGACCTTTCCAAACCATTTGTGTTGAGAACGGATGCGAGTGCGATTGGGATTGGGGCAGCTCTGTTACAGGAAGGAAAAGACGATGCTTCGGTTTTGAAACCTGTAGCATACGCAAGTGAGAAACTTCTACAGGCGGAGAGGAATTATTCAACTGTCGAGAGAGAGAGAGAGTGCTTGTACCTCGTATGGGCAGTGCAAAAATTCCAGCCATATTTGTATGGAGTTAAGTTTCGAGTCCAGTCGGATCATCAGCCCCTGATGTTCCTGGCTACTTCTCAGAAGCTCAACGACCGTTTGATGCGGTGGTCGTTGTTACTTCAACCCTATAACTTCACAGTGGAGTACATTCCTGGGAAGGAAAATGTTGGAGCGGATTTCTTGTCAAGACACCCAGCTCCGGAAGAAGAAGAATGAATCATCTGGATTAAACTCACGGTGGAGAAGAGGGAGATGGACTACTCTCTTAAGAGGGGGCCTATGTCACAAAATAAAACCTTGCGTTTAACCAGTTGATTATTATAGAGGCTTTCTGATTAAACGGACTATCTGCCAGCGACAACTATTTTACTAACAGAAAAAACAAATCGGATGTCAAAATCCCAGGACAATATTTGTAGCTGCACGTGTACATCTGGTCGACGAATTGGGAACACTCGGTGGTGAGTGAGACGGATCCCTGCATCGCTTTGACAGTTTATCAACAGGTCGGATTGAAAGCGGAAGTACTCAGCTCGGAAGTAAACAGTCCGTCTGTCATGTAGAATTTCCCGACATAAAACGGAAGGATGGCTGGGATTGTCACCCCTCGACAGCAGATTGGCAGTTTGTTGTGGAAACTGTTGTTGGGATCACACAGTAACTCTCTGGCTTGTTGGGGAGGTCAAAACAAGTGATGACAGCTTTGACGGTGACTAGGCCAGGGGGAAGGGATTCTTGACAGTGGATGATATGCCCAAATAACACCTGCAGGACATCAATACTGTCACGTGACCAATTTTAGGTTTTGCCATAAACCATGATTGGAGATGGGGAGTTGACCAAAACCGTGGATTATGATGGACGTGTTTGTGGGAGAGCTCTACAGTGTTAGATTAATTGAATATTAACTAGCATGTGTCGTTATGGCAAAGTGTAGTAGCCATCCCGGAATGAGGCGGTAGAATAGGTAGAATCTATTATAATTAGTTTTAATTAATATAGGCTGTAGCCTTGTTAAAACTAGAGTGATACTTAGCACTGTTAGTTGAAAATAGATTAGTGAAGTGTTGATAAGCTTTACTAGTTGAGAATTGAGTAATGAGGGATAATTGGGATAGTCAAGTAGGGGTCCTGGTGGGCGGGGTTCCGCATTCTGTTTGTTGATTTTTTTTTTCTTGTCTTGGCCTGATGATAACCTATGTGTTCAGTCATCTGTCTCTGACAGAGTAGGTTCACTGTATTTTCTGAGCGAGGCCGATGGCCACGATCATCTAATAGAGATCAGTGACGGGGAGGCTATCACCAGTTGTTTGATTTATTTTACAGGTTCCCTCTGGTTGGAATTAAGAACCCGGAACCAATAAATATCCGATCACGGATAAATTATGATGTAGAGAGATGGGCCAACAACTTTCGCAACGGAAGAAGGAATACATCATTTGTCACAATGGGATCAGTTCTTGACAGGGAAAAGGTGTATGGGTGTTTTAATGTCACTGACCAGGCTGGGTAAGATTTCACATAATGGTAATGGTTCGTGAATGTGGAATGCGTATGGGTTTTTCAATGTCCTGATACGGATGAGTAGGACCGAGAATGAGCTGTAGGTCCATTCAGGAACATAGGTTCAATCACTCCACTATTGACGATGGGATTTGTACTGAGCGGGTACCGAAGGATGCCACTAGATCAGGACTAATCAGACATTGATTCCTTGATTGGAGTCATTAGCCTGTGGCCGTCCTGAAAGTCCATGGTTCACCTGAGAATGTCTTAAGGTGATCCTCTCGTGGCCTTGCAGATCTCTTATGCTCCCTTCAATTCAAGGAGGACCCTGGAGATGACAGAAATCAGTGAACGACTAGGCTGACTCAAGTACCACAATCCTGAGGACCAATAGGGCCTCAGTTACTACATTTGACATATAGGTTCCCTACCCAATACATTAGATAAGAGACCCGAATGAATGGGCCTGACAGGTCAGGTAGCCCCTGGATTGGCTACGTCCGAGCTTGAGTAGACCTCCAGCTTGTAGACGTCCGGTTGTCCACCCCAGGAACTTTTTGCCTACATGACTCACTCTCCACACTCATACCAAGCCTTTATTATTATTGGGCACATTCATTTCCCGGCTTATCTCTCACTTGCAAACCCTGCCTTTCTCACGACAAAGCTCTTGTGGTGTTGTGTGGGTAATTATGTGTAAGTAAAGAAGTGTCGTTCCCCATTCCCAGCAAGAATAGGAAAAAACAAATACTACTCCTTCCGGCCGCTGCTCTTGTCTGAGCTGTCGCCGCAATGTACCGGCAGTGCCTCAAATAACCCATAGATTCAGATGAGTTCAGGTTCTCTCAGTGAGATAGAGAAGTCCATTATCTTCCCGACATCATCCTATCGACTAAAAGACGAAAGAGATAGCACTGTGGATAGAATCTTCCGGCTCATGAATATAGATCATAAATTGGTAAACCCCATCCCCAAGGAGCCCTTCCCTCCTTCCGGCATACCGTAACTATCCAATGATTATATTCTACAGAAAGATGACAGTATGCCCAGTTCAGGCCGTAGAAGGAAAGATAGCACTCGTCTATCGGCTGCCAAGAACCAGCGATATCATTTGGGAAATATTTATTGTTCAGGTTTGTTCCCAGGCGATGTCAAGAACAGAACGCCTAACTAGATTGGCCAACGGCCAACCCACTCACAATATGGGCATGACCGGCTTTTCGCCAGTTCGTTTCACCAGTTGAGACAGCAGAGATTTATAGGCCAAGTTTTAGCTGGACTAAAGAAAACCCAAGTTTACCTTGTGTAACGGAGTGTTTCGGGTTCACCTTGGGTAGTGAGAGTGAACCACACCCGAGGTGTCTCTAGCACTCCCGTGTATTCTAGCCCCAGGGGTTGGACGAGCAGATACACTTTTTTTTTTTTTTTTTTTTCCCTCTGTGGTTGATCTCAGGTTATTTAATTACGTCTACACACCCCTCCAGATTCTAGACCCCCACTAACTACCTACACCTGTTGAACAATGAACATTTAGGCATCGTCCGAGACCACACTCAATCATTATACAAAGAGTAAGTCAACTTACATAAAGTTTATTCTACCCTTGAGAATATAGAACTGAAATGAACATCCTGATAGAAGAATCTATTTACACAAATAGAAGATAGAGTAGAGAAAGACTTAGAGATGTAGGTGTCTTCATCGAGTTGAGAAGTAGAGTGGATGCAGATGTCCCGTCCAGTTGGTCCGCCACTCACCCGGCTTCCTTCCAGTGAGATGACTAGAACCTTGGAGACCACTCCGTCTCCCGAACGTGGAACCACAACAATAGAGTCACTGCTGGACCACACTTCACTGGACCAACTGCATCTATAACACTCCCACGGAGTCACTGGTAATACAGTTCTCGAACACAACCGAGTTGGAGACAATCTTCCGGGACTTGGCTCCAAGTATTGGTTACTTCGCTGAACTAAATAGTTACTGACCAACCGAATGGTCTGTCACTCATAGCACAGTCCCACTGCAGAACCGATATGGCATTGACCAATTCAATGGTCTCTTACAGTCACACTTTGTTGGATCAGATATGGCTACTGAAAAGTTACTGAGTCCTTCTAGAACACAGTTGATAATCTGGATACGGTAACAGTACATTAATAGAATCAGACATCTATTTTACGGAAACAATTCAGGTTGGACTATAATCCATAGTCCCTTCCACCGGGTTACACTTGACACACGTCCATACTGGTGTAGTTCTTCTCAAGACCTGCCACTCGAGCTGTCCAAAGAACCATTCAAGTGTCTGAAGATTAGTTACTTCTGCGTTTAGGCAGAACCCCCGTCAAACCAGACGGACCGGTGTTCCCTGTCGAGCATGATTACTCAACATGCTGAAATGTTCCTGGCAAAAACAGAGTATCTTCTATTTTAAACGATCACAAACCCATCACTTTCCACACGTGCACCTTCAGGGCAGTTGTATGTCTTGAAGCAAACTTCACGCATGGTGAATCACATTGGGTACCTGGTGTGATGGAGTCTGGCGTGATAAGTAAAGAACTGAACCCTTCGCTCTGTCACACGAAGTGGTTTTCTGCCAACAACAATTATAGTTGACTGGTTCCTCAACAGGCAAACTCCTGAAAAGGAAGAGCGACCGGTGAGAGTATACTGGCCCAAACATTAGTTCACATGCATCCTACCAAAACTACTCAATTCTCAGTCATGCTAGTTAGTTATTCATATAACCAAAGCATTATCTCTATATGGAGAGTAGTAAAGCATGTGTTCACAAATGTCAGCTGGCCTCACAGAACAGCCCGTCAAACAGAGCAAGAAATCAGAATGACGAGTCTGATCATTGGTCTCACCTATCCCTAATCATTTACCAGTCGTCGCTAACGTCAGTAATGATACAAGGCTGTTATTGTTCTAATTTAATCGAACTAAACAAATAGGTAAAGAGTCCCTAGACTCGTTCCTAACATCATCAATGTACATTAAGAAACATAAACTTGATCAGTATACCATCCCTCGGGATATAGGAATAGTACATGATCACATCCAATATGTACACAAGCCTGTTTGCTGGTGGGACCACCTGCCCACGCCACAGCAAACTCTTCTTATCAGACTCTGCCTTAGAGTCAAGAAGCCTTCTTGAGAATACATGTTCCCCCCCCCCCCATGTTCCAAGGGTACTGTTCCAGTTCTGTCCTCCCAAGTGGTTTAGCCTTGGCCTGGACTGAACTTCATCGTTGGTTTGGTCTACCAACACATACTTTCATAACTTGCTTTCACATCCCCCATATTCTATATTTCCCCAGTCTCATACAGCCTCCTGCATCCTTCCATACTTCCAGCACCTTAGCATTCACTCGCACTAGCGCCAGTATGAAAGAAACAGGATAGCTCAGACAAGATTTCAGAACGCATATTTATATCGCGACGGCACGCAGTGTTATCACGCGTCGATCTATTCGGCGTTCGGAATTAACCCAGGAAGTATCACATGCCATGACCTAATATATATACACAATGTCACATCATATATATATAGATATAGCACCAAAGCCACTTACCTTTCCACAGAAATCCGCTGTTCCACACAATGAATTCACTATTAAGTTTTTACACAATAGTTACAGCATTCCTGGTGGCACAGAACTAAGTTCTTCCTTTACTTAGTAACTAAGCACATTTTTGTCTGAATCTCCACCTACCAACTTACCTGGTTTTCTAACCGTTCTTCTGGCTTCAGCAACTGACTGACATAATCTAAGTTTCCATCCGGCACAAGTAACTAGGTTTTATTCTAACACAGCAACCTAATAGATGCAACGATTGGCAATATATGGTACATATATTTGCAACCCAAATCGCCCACATCACATTACGGCGTTCCTAACAGCTGATTCGCGAGCACACGGTAAACAAACACGATTCGCCGTCAACTGCGTTATCGATCGGTTTGCTAATTAGTATGCAAGGACATCCGCATAGGTAATGAGGTTAGAACAATGGCGTGTGGAACACACGTACAAAGTTAAATGATTTAACCAAATATCTACCTGGATGGTGAAACCAGCTCTCCAGTCAGCTTCCGAACTGTTCAAGGGCTTCTCAGCTTCCTTTTCATAACAGTCAGCCGAATCATGGTTGAGGTGAGACGCAACACAAAAATGGCTCACATTCAGGCCAGCGTCTGTTCTCTTCGAACAAAAGTAAGTGAATGGCTGGTTTAGCCAATTTCCCGCTTCGTGCCAACTCAATGCGCACAAGAAGCGAGTGCTTCTTGAGAAAAGATACTTTCTCGGGAAAACGTCATTCCCCGCCTAGAGTTTCTAGATCTCTCTGCACGGGAAGTTAGAGCGATACCCAGCATCACGGGTTACTCGAATTCCGGTGTTTCGAGACGATTCTAGATAATAAGTCCTCCATCGGCTTCCCTCAGTCTATTTTTAGCTGGGAAAGTCCCCGATGACGCGCCAAAATAGTGCGGGAACTTGACGACCCAAGACAGATAAACGCGTTTCGTCACATAGGCCCCCACTTTAAGAGGATCGACCCCGTCGTTCCACTT
The DNA here is from genome assembly GCA_963921405.1 of Cepaea hortensis. Taxonomy (NCBI): domain Eukaryota; kingdom Metazoa; phylum Mollusca; class Gastropoda; order Stylommatophora; family Helicidae; genus Cepaea; species Cepaea hortensis. The sequence goes on from OY992876.1 coordinate 50,606,296, forward strand.
CTACGCAGAAGCTGTCTATGTCGTTCGTTCTTCCTTCTAAGAGACCGGATGGCGGGTGAGGAAGTCTAACCCGTCAATATTGTATAGAATACTTTTACCACATTCGGTGGGGTGACAAGCTATTCAGTATCACGGGTGATCAACGCCTACTCCGCTACTGCGATCGGGCATCTCGCAGTATCTTGCGGACCAGAGCTCCCGTCTCGACCTGATTTAACGATCGTTCCTGCCAGAGTTTACTGGACTTCTGCAACTCCAGCTTCCCCTTTCGAGGACCCAGCTGGACTGCAGTCGGTCGGATTGAGGGACCAAGGGTCTGTGTCCGTTCCGACACAACCCACCTCTTCCTACCACGGTTCTCAGTGTAGCTAGCACTGCGGGTGTTCCTTTGGCCGGTCATGTTCCCCCGAGCACCGGGCTGAACCGAAGAAGGTACCTGCACATACATATAGGACTTCCTATGGTGTGACAGGCTTTCCGCTACCTGACCTGAACCCCGAACCGTTCTTTCAGCGAATCTCTGCGCCCTTGGGCTGGTGGACTTATCATCGGGCTTCCCCTCATAGCACATGAGGAGACTGGAATGGAAAGTAGTAGACTTTCCCAGGATCACCACTCCATAGTGGAGCCCCACTATATCCACTAGGAATGGGCCCTGCCACCCGATTTCGAATTTGTTCCCCTCGATTGGGAGGAGTACTAGAACTCGGTCTCCAACCTCTAAGGATATCTTCGTCTTCGTCCGTTTCTCAGGTGTGCATTTACGGCACTCCGGACAAGACCTAATATACCTGCGCACGTCGCCTGTCATTCCCGGCCACCAATAGTACCGGGATAGACATTTACTGGTTGTCCCTACAGTCAGATGTCCGGTTGGGGACCTGACATGTACCGTTCGCAGCAGATTAGCTCTGAAGCTCTCAGGAACCAACTTACGTTCCCTCTGCCTTTTCTCTGTCCCAGTCTGAATTAACGGTGACTGGTTCTCAGAGTTGAACTTACCCTGAGTTAACGGGTTTTCATTGTTGGGCAACCATTCCGAACAAGGACACTCCGTCGCATCCTTGCTCCGAGCATTACTCATTCTATCCGGGTGAGGATTTCGGAGACTTACCTTTTTGAGACCCTCTTCCTCTGTATCTCCGACCTGCCTAGACTTATGGATGCTAGGGTGTTCTGGTTCGCCCAGAAACACGTACTTCCGGCCTAGAATTAGGGGATAGAGAGGATCCGGTACGACTGCCGCCTGAATGCGTCCAGTAACGTACTTGCTCCGAATCTCCACATAGGCAATCGGGCAACGTAGCGCTACAGCACTCCTACTGGCTGGCTGTATCTCCGTCATTTCCCCGGTGAGTTGCTCTGGGCCTGTCAGGTGGGATGCAATTACAGCTGAAAATTGCAATCCCGTGTCGTAGAGGCACGACACCTGTTGCCCATTCACTTCTACTTCCTCAACCACTGGAGGTCGTCTAGTTTCTCCATTCCCATCAACCGACTTCACTTCCTTGCAAGATCTATCCCTAACCTCTGCAAGACAAGCAAAGTGAAAGTCCTTGGGCTTATTCTTACACTCACTCGTATTGTGAGTGCTGGACTTGCAGAATTTGCACCATCGTTCACTCCACTTCCTCTTTGGAGAACTAGGTGGGCTATTCTTACCTTGGTTGACGTTAGAGATCTTCTCTAAAGAGCCTACCTGTTTCTTTGGTTCCTCAGAACCTGTGGTCTTCTTTGACTTCTTCTTTGACTTACCTTGATCCGGATCTTTCGAACTCGGATCTGTTGGACTGGTGTCCCCAGTCTCGCCATAGACTTCAACGTATCTTTCGGCTAACTTGGTGACTATATCCAATCTCTCAGCCCCATTCTCACCTAAGAAGTTTCGCAAGGGTTTAGACATTTGCATTCGCATCTGATCTACAACCATCAACTCACGCAAACTTTCATACTCCTCCTTAAATCCGGCCAAGGCCATCCATTTAAGAAGGTATGAGTTCAATCTCACACTGTATGCTGAAAACAGTTCACCAGGTTCTCGCTTCGCCGTTCGAAACTTCCTTCGGTATGAGTGCGCTGTGATCTCGAATCTCTTCAAGAGAGCCGCTTTCAATGCCGGGTAATCATTCTGTAACCCCGGTGGTAAGCGTGCATACACCTCATAACCTTCGGCACGGAGTCCCTGGGAGAGTTTCAAACACCATTTCTGTTTGTCCAGACCCATTGCAATAGACATGGCTTCATACTTCTCTAAGTATTGGTCTATCCGTTCCTTCTCGGGTTCGAACGGCTGTAAAGGCCATTTCATAGCCTGGTAGTCACGTCTACTGGTTGACTCTGAGCCAGGAGGTTCACCTCCTCCCATAGCTCCATCAGTTACACCTGTAGCAGGCACTTGTGCCTCAAGTAGCTTCATTCGATACTCATGGTCCCGTTTTTCTTTCTCGGCTTCCAACTCAAGCCGTTTCATTTCAGTATCAGCCGCTATCCTCTTTTCCTCAAGAGCCACTTTACTGGCTTCCAGTTCTCTTTCTGCTCTCCTCCTCTCTCTTTCCTCTTGGCGAAAATTTCTTTCCACCTCTTGGACATAGGATTTCAAAGCATCCCCTTCAAGACCAGACTTACGTCCAGTTTCCTGAACTTTGTCCAAGTCTAACTCTTGGGTAGACATGTTGACTATGATAGGTGGGTACTCAAGTATATGTGGGTGAAGCAATACAATGAATCAATAGTACTGACTAATCACCACAACACAAATGTCCGTCAGACAGTTAGGAAATAGGTAGAAGTAGTAGAATCTTATGTAGACTGTAGTAGAGGATAAAGACAAAGTCCCTATCCCTATGTGAGAGGTCTACAACACACAAAGATCTTGGAATAATCCCGGACGAGCCCCCACTCTGTAACGGAGTGTTTCGGGTTCACCTTGGGTAGTGAGAGTGAACCACACCCGAGGTGTCTCTAGCACTCCCGTGTATTCTAGCCCCAGGGGTTGGACGAGCAGATACACTTTTTTTTTTTTTTTTTTTTTTCCTCTGTGGTTGATCTCAGGTTATTTAATTACGTCTACACACCCCTCCAGATTCTAGACCCCCACTAACTACCTACACCTGTTGAACAATGAACATTTAGGCATCGTCCGAGACCACACTCAATCATTATACAAAGAGTAAGTCAACTTACATAAAGTTTATTCTACCCTTGAGAATATAGAACTGAAATGAACATCCTGATAGAAGAATCTATTTACACAAATAGAAGATAGAGTAGAGAAAGACTTAGAGATGTAGGTGTCTTCATCGAGTTGAGAAGTAGAGTGGATGCAGATGTCCCGTCCAGTTGGTCCGCCACTCACCCGGCTTCCTTCCAGTGAGATGACTAGAACCTTGGAGACCACTCCGTCTCCCGAACGTGGAACCACAACAATAGAGTCACTGCTGGACCACACTTCACTGGACCAACTGCATCTATAACACTCCCACGGAGTCACTGGTAATACAGTTCTCGAACACAACCGAGTTGGAGACAATCTTCCGGGACTTGGCTCCAAGTATTGGTTACTTCGCTGAACTAAATAGTTACTGACCAACCGAATGGTCTGTCACTCATAGCACAGTCCCACTGCAGAACCGATATGGCATTGACCAATTCAATGGTCTCTTACAGTCACACTTTGTTGGATCAGATATGGCTACTGAAAAGTTACTGAGTCCTTCTAGAACACAGTTGATAATCTGGATACGGTAACAGTACATTAATAGAATCAGACATCTATTTTACGGAAACAATTCAGGTTGGACTATAATCCATAGTCCCTTCCACCGGGTTACACTTGACACACGTCCATACTGGTGTAGTTCTTCTCAAGACCTGCCACTCGAGCTGTCCAAAGAACCATTCAAGTGTCTGAAGATTAGTTACTTCTGCGTTTAGGCAGAACCCCCGTCAAACCAGACGGACCGGTGTTCCCTGTCGAGCATGATTACTCAACATGCTGAAATGTTCCTGGCAAAAACAGAGTATCTTCTATTTTAAACGATCACAAACCCATCACTTTCCACACGTGCACCTTCAGGGCAGTTGTATGTCTTGAAGCAAACTTCACGCATGGTGAATCACATTGGGTACCTGGTGTGATGGAGTCTGGCGTGATAAGTAAAGAACTGAACCCTTCGCTCTGTCACACGAAGTGGTTTTCTGCCAACAACAATTATAGTTGACTGGTTCCTCAACAGGCAAACTCCTGAAAAGGAAGAGCGACCGGTGAGAGTATACTGGCCCAAACATTAGTTCACATGCATCCTACCAAAACTACTCAATTCTCAGTCATGCTAGTTAGTTATTCATATAACCAAAGCATTATCTCTATATGGAGAGTAGTAAAGCATGTGTTCACAAATGTCAGCTGGCCTCACAGAACAGCCCGTCAAACAGAGCAAGAAATCAGAATGACGAGTCTGATCATTGGTCTCACCTATCCCTAATCATTTACCAGTCGTCGCTAACGTCAGTAATGATACAAGGCTGTTATTGTTCTAATTTAATCGAACTAAACAAATAGGTAAAGAGTCCCTAGACTCGTTCCTAACATCATCAATGTACATTAAGAAACATAAACTTGATCAGTATACCATCCCTCGGGATATAGGAATAGTACATGATCACATCCAATATGTACACAAGCCTGTTTGCTGGTGGGACCACCTGCCCACGCCACAGCAAACTCTTCTTATCAGACTCTGCCTTAGAGTCAAGAAGCCTTCTTGAGAATACATGTTCCCCCCCATGTTCCAAGGGTACTGTTCCAGTTCTGTCCTCCCAAGTGGTTTAGCCTTGGCCTGGACTGAACTTCATCGTTGGTTTGGTCTACCAACACATACTTTCATAACTTGCTTTCACATCCCCCATATTCTATATTTCCCCAGTCTCATACAGCCTCCTGCATCCTTCCATACTTCCAGCACCTTAGCATTCACTCGCACTAGCGCCAGTATGAAAGAAACAGGATAGCTCAGACAAGATTTCAGAACGCATATTTATATCGCGACGGCACGCAGTGTTATCACGCGTCGATCTATTCGGCGTTCGGAATTAACCCAGGAAGTATCACATGCCATGACCTAATATATATACACAATGTCACATCATATATATATAGATATAGCACCAAAGCCACTTACCTTTCCACAGAAATCCGCTGTTCCACACAATGAATTCACTATTAAGTTTTTACACAATAGTTACAGCATTCCTGGTGGCACAGAACTAAGTTCTTCCTTTACTTAGTAACTAAGCACATTTTTGTCTGAATCTCCACCTACCAACTTACCTGGTTTTCTAACCGTTCTTCTGGCTTCAGCAACTGACTGACATAATCTAAGTTTCCATCCGGCACAAGTAACTAGGTTTTATTCTAACACAGCAACCTAATAGATGCAACGATTGGCAATATATGGTACATATATTTGCAACCCAAATCGCCCACATCACATTACGGCGTTCCTAACAGCTGATTCGCGAGCACACGGTAAACAAACACGATTCGCCGTCAACTGCGTTATCGATCGGTTTGCTAATTAGTATGCAAGGACATCCGCATAGGTAATGAGGTTAGAACAATGGCGTGTGGAACACACGTACAAAGTTAAATGATTTAACCAAATATCTACCTGGATGGTGAAACCAGCTCTCCAGTCAGCTTCCGAACTGTTCAAGGGCTTCTCAGCTTCCTTTTCATAACAGTCAGCCGAATCATGGTTGAGGTGAGACGCAACACAAAAATGGCTCACATTCAGGCCAGCGTCTGTTCTCTTCGAACAAAAGTAAGTGAATGGCTGGTTTAGCCAATTTCCCGCTTCGTGCCAACTCAATGCGCACAAGAAGCGAGTGCTTCTTGAGAAAAGATACTTTCTCGGGAAAACGTCATTCCCCGCCTAGAGTTTCTAGATCTCTCTGCACGGGAAGTTAGAGCGATACCCAGCATCACGGGTTACTCGAATTCCGGTGTTTCGAGACGATTCTAGATAATAAGTCCTCCATCGGCTTCCCTCAGTCTATTTTTAGCTGGGAAAGTCCCCGATGACGCGCCAAAATAGTGCGGGAACTTGACGACCCAAGACAGATAAACGCGTTTCGTCACACCTTGTCATTCCTCCAGTAGGAGACGGCACTTGACTTGTAAAATTCTTTAAAACTTCAATACATTGTGCCGACAACCGATAAGGTTTTCAATGTCCATTCATGTCCCAAGAAATTATACTAGTACATATTTGGTGCAAGGCGCGCCATCGGGTTTTCCCCAAGACACGCCAGACTTCCAATCATTCTATTAAGAAGATCGGGTTGTAGAGGTAACCCAGACAACTATCCTTCAGGGGAATTGATCGGACAAGAGAACTGAGAGTTCCCGAAAGCCAATTCCCCCTGTTTTCCCAAAATCAAAGAATGCATAAGGACATGGGCCACTGGCGTTTCGCTACACCATGAGGAACTAGATCAGTGGGAACTGATGTTCACATTAGATGAAACCAAACATTGAAGTGTAGTTGTTCCACGTATCAAGGAAATCAGAACTTTCAGACTATATCTAGTGAATAAAGCAAGCCATTTTTGTCTAGATACATTGACTGTTTTTAGAGTGAAAATACAGAACTAATAGGAACCGTTGTGTTAGGAACAATAATAGTATTTTCCACGGATTATATATTTACATGGGATTCAGATCTCATGGTCATCAGAGTTCCTGGAGGAGGACATGTCTGGAGAGAAGGATACGACTTCGGTGAGGTCTATTGTACTGACTCGTGTGATGTCGTGTAACCCTTGCCATGATGTGTGCACTATGATCCTGAACTTTGAGGGCTGACATATACATTTATGTTATTATACACGACACACATTTTTCTTCGCATACACGTCTCATATACGTTACACTTTTCTTTTAATAAATTAATCTTTATTAATTTTTAGAAGCAAGAGTTGTTGAGTATGTTGCGTTGGGGAAGTATGAGAGGGGGCATAGTACTACAGTGAGAGAGTGATAGGAAGGTGTCCATAGGCTGATTGAGTGTGTTGGACGGAAGCTGGTGGATTCTACAGGATATTGATAGGGAAAAAATATTAGAATGTGGGTGTTGACTCTCTTCACTCCAGGGACGACACTTTAAAGGAGGACACGACACCCGTGCAGCATGTTCCCTCTCTCGGTCTTGCCTTGTTTACTCCAGAGGAAAGGATAACCAGTACGTCTCGAACAAGGTAGGCTGCAGACACTGGCGGCTCAGGGTCAAACCTTCAAGAGCCAGAGGTGAGTCTCACCTCCAAGAGCAGGAGATGTGTGGTGGCCAGACCCTCACAACCAATGGTACCAGCAGCACTCTGGTTATGCGCCCGTCTGGCCTTTCCTCTGAGTCTTGAGTGTCGTCTAGATTCTTTTTGCTCTCTGCAGCGCCATTCTCTCTATGCGGTGATGATCTAACTATTATTCTGCACTGTACACACGATGCCGCAGGGTTCCGCCCATATCTGCCTTGTTCTGCACCAATACCCCACCGACTAGTGCATACTCAGCGATTCTGTCTGTCTGCTTGATTCTCATCACATATCATGTCCGGGAGGGGGGGGGGGGCGCATATCCAACAGATGTTCTCCGTTTTTTATTATTAAATGGAAACCTGCCACTCTGCCCGAGGCATGTCTGCCTTCACCTTCCTCATCATACGTTGTGAGTCCGTTACAATCTCGACATGCGTGTGCTGTTTGTCTACCAGCCAGGGGAACACCGTTGTGACTAAATATGTATACTGTACGCATCATTATTGCAGTTTCAATTGCAAACTTGTACCAACATTTTATTGACGATGCTGATTTGCCAAGTCGGTCTGGCGATACCGGTCCGTAAGAACAGGACCTCTGTGGCCCAAAGACCAGCGCCGTGCAGCCTGTTCCTGACCGTTTGATCTGAAATTCGACGAGCTTCTGGCATTGATTGGACTGTGGAGGATACAGATGCAAATCGATTCTTAAGGTGATGCAGCCGTTTGCGGCGGTCTTCGGCAGCAGTTCAAATTCTGGGTCTTCCACTGTGCGGCCCGTCTGCCACTGAGCCAGTTTCTTGAAATCGTCTGCAAAGGTGACTAAGGGTGCTTCTAACCACATTAAATTCTTTGGCTACTACATTTTGTGACTGTACACCCTGTAAACGTCCAATGATGATGAGTCGTTGTTCAGTAGTGAGATGGGTCATACTTGCGCATTGAATTTTCAACTGAATTTATTCGAGGAGCGTCAGTCTTTTATAGGCATTCAATAATATGGTCAGAGAGTGTTGTGTTAGTAAGTTTCACGGGATTATCATGAACCTGTCACGAGTTATTGTCAAAAATGTTGTTTTGACCTTGACCTCTTTCATGACCTCATGGATCATGAAGTGAGTACAATTCAGTTAACCACGAGAAGTTAATGACCAGATGGACACAGTCGATAGGTTGACTGATGTCCAATCAGCGAATTATATTTTATAAAAGTAACACCACAGAATTTGACCTATTTTTTTTTTTTTTTTTTTTGGAACAGTATACGGATGCTACCGGTACAATGGCGACAAGATGAAGCGTTACTTTTCGGAGGGACGCTATTTAGTGTTTTTCATTGGATTTCGTGTGATTTCCTTTGGATTCCCTGTGAATAGTGTTTCCCTGTGGATTATGTGATGTTATATTGTGTTCCTTTTATTGGAAGTTTTCAAAGGAAGCCACGGAAGGCAGGTGGTGGATGTAATTTTGAGGGCAGCCGACAGATATTTGTGGGTCATGGCCTCGATTTACACGACGGCAGGCAAAGGAACTCGTCTTGAGTCAATGGCTGCGGTCTCCGCCCAGTAAGGTCACTGCCATAGAGGAAAGCAACGGCAAACTACCTCTTTAAAAGTGCCTAGTATATCATGATTCGCTTAAAGACCGATCATCGCAAGACAAGGACAGAGACGTTAAAATTAGCAACTTGGAACGTTAGGACGTTAAACAACGACGGAAAATTAGAAAACATAAAACAAGAAATTGAAAGGGAAAAAATTAATATTTTAGGTATGTGCGAAACGAGATGGATAGGAGCAGGCATCAAGATAGAAGAAGATTTCAAGATTATTTATTCTGGAGGTGAAGATCGTCATAGGGGAGTGGCAATTATTCTGGACCGGAAAACATCAAAATCTATTCAAGGATATTGGGCCGTGTCGGACAGAGTTCTACTAGTTAAATTAAGTGGCAGACCTTTTAGCATAAATATTATTCAAGTATATGCCCCAACAGGAGAATCCAGTGAAGATAGTGTAGAAACATTTTATAATGACATTGAGTCTGCCTGAAAGAAATGTAAAAATTCAGAAATAAACATCATAATAGGGGACTTCAATGCAAAAGTAGGAAATCAAGGAGATAGATACACAGTAGGAAACTATGGTTTAGGAGAGAGAAATGAAAGAGGATACAGACTCGTAGATGGGCAAAAGAACAGGAAATGATTGTAGGAAACACCTGGTTCAAACAACACCCTAGAAGATTATGGACATGGAGGAGTCCTGATACCAGGATTAGAAATCAGATTGACTACATTCTGATTAGCAGAAGATTTAGAAACGCATTAACAATAGCAAAAACAGTTCCCAGTGCTGATTGTTATAGTGACCACAGATTACTCATAGGAACATTGAGGATAAAGTTGAAGAAAGTCAAGTATATAACAGGAAACACTAAATATGATTTGTGTACATTGAGTAATGACAAGGAAATACAAAACAAATTCAACATAGAAGTACAGAACAGATTTGAAATTTTGTCTGATCTAGAGATCCTATTCCAGGATGTGGATGATCAATGGGAAACGTTCAAGAATTCAATCAATGTGGCTGCAGAAACAGCTATTCCAAAATTAAAGAAGGTGGGTCGTAAGAAATGGATGACTGAAAGAATTTTACACCTCATGGAAACAAGAAGACTCGGCAAAAATAATTCTGTCAAATATGAAGAAATTCACAGACAAGTCAGAACATTATGTAAGGAGGCAAAAGAAGCATGGCTTGAGGAAAAGTGCTTAGAAATTGAAAGCCAACACAACAGTCAAAATACCAAATTAGTGCACAAAAGAATTCAGGAGCTTACTAATAAAAGAACAAGTACATCAACCGGGTGTCTAAAAACTGAAGATGGCAAAATCATAATAGAAAAAGACCAGATTCTACAGGTATGGACAGATTATGTGAAACACCTTTATGATGATAACAGAGACGAACAGTATGATATTAGATTTAATAATGAAGGACCGCCAATTTTGGAGATGGAGGTTCGAAATGTTCTTAAGCATATGAAAGCTGGCAAGGCCCCCGGTGCAGATAACATCACAACAGAAATGATTAAAGCTTTAGAAGAATTTGGACTAGATCAAGTCACCAGACTGCTGAACACATTATATGATACTGGAGATATACCTCCTGAATTATGTAACTCTATATTTATTGCAATCCCAAAGAAATCAGGAACCTTGGAATGTGATCAACATAGAACAATTAGTATAATGAGTCACATCACAAAGATTTTGCTAAGAATTATCATGCAAAGAATGAGGAAGAAGATACAACCTGAAATAGGGGAAGAACAATGCGGGTTTGTAGAAGGAAAGGGTACAGTAAATGCTGTGTATATGCTGCGAACAGTTATTAAACGTGCTATAGAAGTAAACAAGGATATACATCTTTGCTTTATTGACTATACAAAGGCTTTTGATAGCGTTAGACATGTCAGCATGGTGGATATGCTTGCAGATCTACAAATTGATGGGAAAGACATTAGACTTATAAAAAACATATATTGGAAACAACAAGCTGCAATAAGGATTGATAATGAAGTGGGACAGTATCAGCCAATTAAGAGAGGTGTTTGGCAGGGATGTGTGATGTCTCCAGATCTTTTTTTCCCTGTACAGTGAAAATATTTTCAGAAATGTAGAGGATATAAATGGAATCAGCATTGGAGGACGAAACATCAATAGCATTAGATATGCAGATGATACAGTATTAATTGCAGACAATGAGCAGGACCTGCAACAATTAGTAGATGCGGTTGTTGTACACAGTGAGCAACTGGGGTTAGAATTAAATTGTAAAAAGACTCAGGCTATGGTCGTCAGTAGGAAGGAAGAAGTGCCACAATGTAATATACAAGTAAATTGAAATATTCTTCAACAAGTGAATCGGTAAAATTATCTTGGAACTGTTATAACATCTGATGGGAGATGCCTTGAAGAGATTAGAACAAGAATCGCCATGGCGAAAGTAGCCTTTAGCAAGATGAAAAACATTCTGACCAATAAGAAGATGTCAATTGAAACGAGAAAAAGAGTGTTGAGGGGATACATAGAGCCTGTTCTTTTGTATGGATGTGAAACTTGGACAATGAGCAGTCAAGCTGAAAAGCATCTGATGGCTGCAGAAATGTGGTTTCTGAGGAAAATGCAAAGAATACCATGGACAGACAGAAAAACCAATGACCAAGTACTACAGGAGACAAATGAACATCGTAAACTGATTAGAGAAATTAGACGTAGACAGTCAACATTTTTTGGACATGTTATGAGAAGAAATGGATTGGAGAACTTAGTGACGACTGGCAAGATCGAGGGGAACAGACCAAGAGGAAGACCGAGAGGAAAATACCTGGATGGCTTGGCCACATGGCATGGACGAGACAGGAACACTGAGCTGATCCACGACACTGGTGATCGAGTGAAATGGCGAGTCATGACCGCCCACGCTTTTCGGCATGGCACATGATTGATTGATTGAACAGTATATATGATCCCATCCTCTGTAGTGAGGTTTCGCGAAGGGAGATCCGGTTATGATGTGTTTGAGCTACGCCAATGTTGTGTAAACAAAACGGTCAGGTTTCATAATCAGTTTAAAATTACCATCGTAGTAAGTGTCGTTTACCATGAGAATATATGTGTTTTATATTTCAGCCTAAAGGATTCATTATTTCCTATGTTTCATGTTGAATGACTCCTTTAAAATGTACCTGACGGAATGCAACGAAATATGCCAGGCAATTAAATTGCGTAACCAATTATTTATGTCTTCATTATTAAAATTTTCCCTGTGAATATGTAGACCTAATTATTGTGACCTCACATTAAATATATTTAGTTTAACTTGCATCTGATCTTGTGTGTGGAACATTATATACAGACAAAGTGATTTACCTACCAACGAAGAATACACTGGGGCTGGTATTCCAGTGTCAGATGTCAATGACCAAGACCTTAATTCGCGTCCACGGAAGTATTATGGGAAGGAATACTGTAACAAAAGAATGGAGGATCAGCCATGGTGTGTGTTAAGGCTGCCGAGGAGTGCACATGTTTATAGATAAAAGTAACTGTAATTCACCACGATGATGATAGACAATCAGCACCCAAGTCTTGCACACCCTGTTGGAGAGCTAACAAGTATCATTTAGTATCCTTGAAATGAACTTTTTGTTTGGAATTAAACCAAATTATTCCTCAATTCTTCAAGTTGCACAAGAGTCAACAATTTTAGTCGACGGGGTTTCTAACGACAAGAACAACAACACCAGCAACAACGATAACTGCAACAACAAAAACCCAACAAAAAGCCACTCTTGTATGCATGGCATAAATAAACGCACATTTGCTTCATTTCTCCTTCCAAATTCAAAGCGTGCAATTAACTATAATTGAATCTTTGTCTAACGGCAATTATTCACATTTGCTGGCAGAATTCTTCTTATGTCAATTTTGTGTCAGTAAATTTTATACATTTTCTGCTGTTTTAAATGTCATTTGGACACTTCTTTCTTTATTACATCTTTATGAGAAACGTATGTACAGATTTGGGAATAAATCTTCCTCTCTGTTTCTGAGACTGAGTTGAGTTGAGTTGAGTTTATCTAAGAAACGACATCATTGCACTCAGGACATTCCCACACGCGCTCAATCCCGTCGTTCAACAGCCAGCAAAGAGTCATACTGCTAATCGTTCCAATTGTCACCTGATTGAAAGTTCTCCTGGTCTTCCCATTTAGATTCGAGATTCACACAGAGCCCTTGCCGTTCCGCCGCTTTCTCCACCTGGCCCCACAGGCGCCCGACCATCTCTCCCTTGTCCATAGGTAATCTACTACCGAGAGGTGCATTCCCAGCCAGCCTATAAGTCTGTTCATTTCCCCGCACTCCCTCACGACCAGGGCAAAACATCCGTGACCCCTGAAGCGAAGCAAGCCATTCTACACGAAACATCCCTTTCTCCACCTTACTAAGCATACTCCATGAGTCGGTAATGAATACAATTTGTGTTGCAGCGGCCTCCTACAACATTCGGAAGGCTGCTGTTCCTGCTAACACCCCCATTGACATGCTGGAGATTGTAGCTTTATATACCAGACTCTCTTTTTTCAAGCATCGTCCATTAGCCTTCGCAATGAAACCCCAGCCACTACGTCAGTTTCTCCACCACTGATCCATCGGTCTAGATGACTATGTCACTTTGATGTGTGTTGCCCTGTATCAGTTGTTGCAGCTCAAAATATGTGTGCCCTTCTGCCCATCCTCTGCACTCATGACCCAGTGTTAACTATTACCGTGTGCCAGTTCGACATGTCTTCCGGTACTTTTAGACACTCTTTTTCACGATTAACGTTCTCTATTTCACACATCTGACTGATAGATATTTCAGCCTGCACCATCCAGGACCTGCCTCTTCTCAGTCTATGACCCTTGACTATATCCATTACTTCATGCAGGGGGTGATCCCTGTCTGCAGCGACTCTCAGGTACCATTTGGCTTGAAGGACTCTGTGCCTGTCCGAAATTGTTGGTAGTGCAAGAATATGCCTCATGCATATAATTGGCGTGTCCTTTGTGCACCGCACTTTCACCCGAATGGCCACATTCTGTAAGCTTCTTCTCTAACACTGTCATCAGCCCCAAACCATACTCAGTGACTGAAATTATTAACTGTTGAAAGAGAATGTTCCTGTGATTGAACATTTTCACGTATTCTGCATGGGCTTTGTTCTGTTCAAGCTCTGGCCACTTTAGTTTCTAGAGTGGTGATACATTTCTTGATGACTGCATAATGTTATCTCGGAAGCGTTCAAAATCAATCTAAAATATGATAGATACCTGCATGTCCTTGTCTTTTTACATAATGTCTCTATTAACATCTGCATCTACTGGGAAAGAACAAATACATCCATACGATAAGATCTGAATATTGAAGGAGGTTGGCTACTAAAGACGATAAAACAAAGAAAATTGAATTATTTTGGTCACTTGAAACGTTTTGAAAGTTTGTATAGAACAATAATGGAGGGGTATACGCCCGGGAAGAGAGGAAGCGAAAGGCCAAAGAGAAGATGAGTGCAGGGTGTGACAGATCAGATGGGTGTATCAGACGTGGGACATTTTGTTTATGACCGAGAAGTTTTCCGGAAGGTTGTTATGGGAGCGAGGTTCTGCAAAGGACATACTACTGAATGAATGCACCCATTGGATATTTGTAATTTTTTAAACTATTATTCGGTCAGTCGTTTTCATTTGATTTCTGAACGGTAGGTCATAATACCATTGTGAAAACCAACTCCAAGCCGTCGATTCCCAATTCGACTCTAGTTGACTTCGAACCCGCTATGTCAAGATTGTTAAACTGCGTTCTCTATCCCCAGACTCCTATCATTTAATATGGCCATAGCAGTTCAGTTTTCGAGACAGGATACTGTTTACGTCCGCCACACATTTCGGGAGCGTGCGTTCAATACTGCCATACAAATTATGTCTCGATTAACATATTTTGTCGCGTATACTCCATCCAAATAAACAAATACTGTCATTTATACTCAGTTTGCTTTAACGAATACTGTCCTTTACACTCAATCCAAATAAACGCATACTGACAATTTCACTCATTCTGAATAAACAAATGGTGTCATTTACACTTACTCCGAATAAACAAAAACTATAATTTATTCTCATCTATAAGCATATATTGTCATTTACATTCTGTATAAGCACATCTTATCATTTACACTGACTTTAAATGAGCAACTACTGTCCTTTACTCTCACTCTGAATAAACTGTCTGTCATCTAATGCCTATAGTACCTTGCAGTGTAGGACAGGGGGGTCTTGGGCCTAAGGAATTAAGGCTGCCTGGTTAGTGCAGTTGCCACAAACTGTATAGGTTAGGATTTTCTTTTTGCCCCCGACAGAAAAAGATCCACACCTTACAGAGGATTCGAACCCCGGTCTCCTGAAGTATAACCTGGCGTTCTTAACTACTCAGCCAGCTGCTCTCCACCTGAATAAACACAGTGTAATTTGCATTCACTATGAGTAAAAAAAAATAATATGACTTATCAAGCTAAATAAACAACTATCATTATTTACACTCGCTCTGAAAAAACAAATACTGGCATTTACACGCATTCGTATTAACAAAATACTATATATATATAATACGCTATACACATGGAACACCACTTTATAGGATGGAGACATGGATCTTGTGTAAAGAGTTGGAACAAAAGAAGGAGCATCAGGAAATGTGGGTTCTCATTAGAATGCAGCAAGTTTATTTGATGTAGTAAAACAAATAAAGATGTTCTAGAATAATGTATCTTAAAAAGAACACTCAGCTACAGAAAATAAAAATGAGTAAGATAGCATACTTTGGTCGCATCCGACGACATAAAAATCTACTGAATATCATAACAGAGGTAGACGTTCAGGGCAAAACCGCCAGTAAGCGTCGAAGGTGTGGAAGACCAGACTGCACGACCATTTGATTTGAATACAGGCTTGCAGTGTACTGGGAATTCTGGGAACAGGCCAGAATAGAGATTTATTACCGCCAACATCCGCGACTGAGAGGCGCCTGATGATGCTATTGAAATAGAATTGGTTGGCTGGTTGATTGGTTAATTGGTTGGTTAACTGGTTGGTTGATTCGTTAGCTGGTTTGTTGGTTGGTTTGTTGGTCGGTTGGTTAGTTAGTTGATTGGTTGGCTGGGTGTTTATTGGAAGGCTGGTTAGTCAGTTAGGTGGTTGGTTAGTCAGTTAGGTGGTTAGTTAGTTGGTTTGGTTAGTTGGTTGGCTGGATTGTTGTTTAGTTGATGACTTGCTGGTTAGTTAGCTGGCTTGCTGGTTGGTTTGTTGGTTGACTGGATGGTTGGTTAGTTGATTGGCTGGTTAGCTAGCTAGTTGATTAGTTAGCTGGTTTGCTGGCTTGTTGTTTAGTTTGTTAGCTGGATGGTTAGTTGGTTGACTGGCTGGTTGGTTGGTTTGTTAGTTGGTTTGCTGGATGGTTGGGTGGTTAGATTGTTGACTGGCTGGTTGTTTAGTTGTTTGGCTGGTTGGTCAGTTGGCTGGCTGGTTGTGAATCCTCTGAAACTCCGAGTTCAGATCTTCGGTGTATTGGCGTTTAGATGTGCTAAACCTGACAAACTGCTGGAGTCTATCTTCATGAGGCTGGTCTAGAAACGTTTCCCCCGACCCCGGTGTCCAAGAACCATCTCCATGAGGCTGGTCTAGAAACGTTTCCCCCGACCCCGGTGTCCAAGAACCATCTCCAGGAGAATTTCTAGAGCCTTCCTCGCTCTAAGCTCAGAAACCAGCGGGGTGTGCACAGCCAGTACTGGAACTTCACATCTGTGGGGAAGCATATTCAGATTATACCTACGGATTGGCTGGGGTTGAGTTTAGATGATGATGTTTTCTGCAGAGGAGATTAGTATGTGGCGGTCCACAGACTTCATCCAATTTTCTGCATGTTCAGAAAATGGTGGCGACCGGTTGCTGATCTAGCTAGTTTTGTATTATGCAGTAATGTGTGTGAAGCTGCTGATTTTCTAGTGACTGCCGCTTCCATCGACGATGAACGGTAATTTTCGTGGCAGACAGTCGTGTTGGCATTCTGGCAGCGGTCTTATGCATGTTCTTGCATGTGGATGCTGTTGGTTTGTCGGCACTGCTGTTTGTTCCACTTTTCACATGGGGCAGTGAGAAACATCTTGTGTGATATTCACTGGCACAGGAACGGAGCATTATGGGGGTGACCCTTTGCCGTGAAGTTCGAACCGAGACTAACTAGACTTCAACAAAATTCCCAGAGGGAGATGAGAAGGGGCACAGTGATATATATCCATGAGACTGGAAAGTCGGAGGGGAACACAGTGAAGAAAAGACGTAGACAACCGGGACAAAAGGAACTCGCAGCCTGACATTGAAACACACATTTACCGGAAAAGGTTAGCAACACGCAAGACAGACATTTGTTGGCAAGTGCCACTAGCACGGCCTAGAACAAACATAACAAGGACCTGGATTGGTAGACATAACAGACTAAAGGAAACATGAAAAACTAGAAGAAGAAGAAGAAGAAGAAGAAGAAGAAGAAGAAGAAGAAGAAGAAGAAGAAGAAGAAGAATAAGAAGAAGAAGAAGAAGAAGAAGGAGGAGGAGGAGGAGGAGAAGGAGGAGGAGGAGAAAAAGAAGAAGAAGAAGAAGAAGGAGAAGAAGAAGAAGAAGAAGAAGAAGAAGAAGAAGAAGAAGAAGAAGAAGAAGAAGAAGAAGAAGAAGAAGAAGAAGAAGAAGAGGAGGAGGTGGAGGAGGAGGAGACGCGGACGCAGAAGAAAAAATGAAGGGGGGACTGGGGGGTAGAAGAAGATAATGATGATATTAGTAATAATAATAATAATAATAATAATAATAATAATAATTATTATTATTATTATTATTATTATTATTTAAGGAACAAGAAGAAGGTTTTCGGCACATATGTGTGTGTGTGTGTGTGTGTGTGTGTGTGTGTGTGTGTGTTCACAAGCCGTGTATAAGAGAGACAATAAATCCACACACCTTTCAATATCCATTGAGTTGGACATAGCACGGGCGTTTAGCTTAGAACGTTGGCGCCGGTTTGTTTAACAAATAATGAATAACATATTAATATTTCTCACAAGACATCGACGGCAATAATAATGATGTTATTGTTAATGCTCATTGCACTCTCGGGTGTAAATTGATGTATGTTTTCCAACTTTTCCTATCCAGCCATCATTTTCCCCCTTTTAAGTGATAATTCATAGGATTGAATGAGAAAGATTTCATAAACATGACGAACGACCTGAGGCGTCGGCTGACAGAATGCTGGGGTCGTATGGAACGTAGAGCGAAATTAGGACAACGAAAGGTTTAATGCGGGTCGACTTCATTGCACCAGGTTTTATCCCATATGACCATATTCGCCATACAGAATCACACACGAAAAACGACACAGTAGAATCACACGAGAAATCAATTCACAACCATTGACTGGGACTAACCGTCCATGCCGTCATACAAAAATGGAACAGATATTATCGTCATCACAATCATAATTAGCATCATCATCATTATCATAACCCTCATGTATTGGTTCGCTCCTATCAAGGCTCGTCGCAAGAACTTTAGGGCACTCGCCTGACAGCGACCGACCGACTGCTGACTAACAGCGCCAATGACAGACAGACCGACATACCGACAGACCAACAGACTGAACGATAAATTGATCGACAGACAAACAAACCGAAAGACAGATCGAACGACCAACTTACAGACAGACACACTGACAGGCAGGCACATAGACACCGACCTACAGACCAACACACAGAACGACATACAGGCGACCAACAAGAGAGACTGTCAGCCGCAAATGATAATGAAGCAGGTCAATATCAGCCTCTTAAGATTGGTGTGAGACATAGATGTGTGATGTCTCCAGATCTGTTTTTCCCTATAAGCTGAAAATATTGTTATGAAGATATGAGGGGGATCATTGTCGAGGAATACAACATCAATAACATTAGATATGCGGATGATTCATTCATTCATCATTTGAACGTCCATGCCGATAAGCGTGGGCTGTCATGTTTCGCCACCTCATTCGATCACAAGAGTCGTGGATCAGCTCTATGTTCTTGTCTCGAGCATACCACATGGCCAAGCCATCCAGGTATTTACTTCTCTGCGTTCCCCTTGTCCTTTTCCCCTCAGTCATGCCAGTTGTCACCAAGTTCTCCAATATATTTCTTCTTATAAGTTGTCCAAACAAATTGTGACTGTCTACTTCTAACTTCTCTAATGAGTTTATGGATTTCATTTTTTCTTGTAGGACTGGGTCATTGGTTTTCTGTCTGCCCATGGTATTCTTTGTATTGTCCTCAGAAACCATATGTCCACAGCCATAGGATGTTTTATTTTAGCTTGTTTGCTCATTGTCCCCGCTTCACATCCAAACAAACGTACAGGTTCCATGTAGCACCTGAACACACACGTTTTCTCGTTGCAAATGACACCTTTTTATTGGTCAGCATGTTTTCCATTTTGCAATAGCCTTCCTTCACCATGGCGATTCTTGTTCTAATCTCTACAAGTTATCTCCGATCAGATGTTATGATTGTTCCGAGATAATTGTAACGATTCACTTGTTTAAGAATATTTCCATTTACTTGAATATTGCATTGTGGTATTTCGCTCTTCCTAGTGACGACGTTAATCTGTGCCTTCTTACAATTTAACTCTAACCCTAGTTGTTCACTGTGTGCGACAACCGCACCCACCAAATGTTGCAGATCCTGCTAAATGTCTGCAGTCTGTCTGCTCATTTTCTGTCTCGTAATATGGTAATATGCATAGCTTATGTTTACACCATTTATTTGACAATGTTTTTTTTTTATTATGTGAATGTAACATGCACAATGATGTACAAAGGATGATAGATTGAAAGGGTCGAATGTAAGACGGGCCTGTGTGCCCAGTTTGTGACCCTTTGAAAATAATGTTTAATTGTATGTTTGTTTGTTTGTTTCAATCAATACTGTATCATCCTCATATCTAATGTATTGATGTTACGTCCACCAATTGTGATTCCTCTCATATCTTATAAATTTCTCAAAATATGTTTACTTTATAGAGACAAAAAGATCTGGAGACATTACACATCCCTGTCTCACGCCTCTCTTAATAGGGTGACATTTACCTACTTCATTATCAATCTTTATGGCAGATTGTTGTTTCCAATATATGTTTTTCACAAGTACAATGTTGTCACAAAATGAAACCGTGCGTTTACCCAGCTAATTGTTAGGGAGGATGTTTTGATTAACCGGACTATCTGCTAAGCAACAAGGGTTTCAACGAATACAGAGAAAACATTCATAGTTGTGGCTACACGTGTTTCCAAAACAGGTCGGGCAGAAATAACAGTTGTACTGGTACATCTGGTTGACGGATTGGCCACTGTCGGAAGTGCGGGAGCCGAATCCCGACATCGCCTTGACAAGGTTGTCAACATTTGAATACAAATGGAAGCAGTGGGGTCATAGTGGCAATCGGATGTTGTCCAACACCTGCCGGACATGAACAACTTCACGTGCACAATGTAAGCTTGTTTGGAAAACCATTAATGACAACTTTGACAAGGACTAAAGCCATGAAAATAGATTCTTGACAATGGCTGATATGTCCAAATAACACCTGTGTGGACAGGAAGAATACAGTCACGTGACCAATTAGAGGTTTTGCCATAAACCATGATTGGAGATGGGGAGTTGACAAAAACCGTGGATTATGATGGACGTGTTTGTGGGAGAGCTCTACAGTGTTAGATTAATTTAACATTAACTAGCATGTGCCGTTATGGCAAAGTGTAGTAGCCATCCCGGGAATGAGGCGGTTTTTACATAAGGTAGTCAATATAGTCTATTAGTTCTACTTAATATAGACTGTGGCCTTGTTAAACTATAGTGTGATGATTAGCACTGTTAGTGGAAACTAGTTAGAGTAAGAATAGTGATATTAACTCTGCTAGTTAAGAATAGATTAGTGAAGTGTTTATAAGCTTTACTAGTTGAGAATTGAGTAATGAAGGATAATTGGGATCTTCCCGTAGGTGTCCCTGGTGGGCGGGGTTCCGCATTCTGTTTGCTGATTTTTTTTGTCTTGGCCTGATGATAACCTATGTGGTCAGTTCATCTGTCCCTGATGGGTACATTATATTTTCTGAGCGAGGCCGATGCCACGATCATCTAATAGAGATCAGTGAAGGGGAGGCTATCACCAGTTGTATGATTTATTTTACAGGTTCCTCTGGTTGGAATGAAGAACCCGGAACAACTAAAAAATCCGATCCCGGATAAAGTATGATGTGGAGAGATGGGCCAGCAACTTTCGCAACGGAAGAAGTTAAGACACATTGCTCGGTGGAGTCTAATGGTATATGTATCCTACATGAGTGAATACCAATCGTTAACACACCTGAAGTGATGGAGGTTCAGCCCACGTGGAACTAGATCAGTAGGAACTGATGTTCACATTAGATGAAACCAAACATTGAAGTGTAGTTGTGCCACGTATCAAGGAAATCAGAACTTTCAGACTATATCTAGTGAATAAAGCAAGCCATTTTATTCTAGATACAATAACTGTTTAATAGTGAGAACTAGTGAACATTTATCAAGAGACAAAAAGTCTTGTTCATAGGACAGTGTTCCATGTTTGTTTCACCGCGCCGGAATTATGAAGCCGGAGTTTCTATAAACTGTTAGGAACAGTTGTGTTAGGAACAATAACAGTTTTTTTCCACGGATTATATATTTACATGGGATTCAGATCTCATGGTCATCAGAGTTCCTGGAGGAGGACATGTCTGGAGAGAAGGATACGACTTCGGTGAGGTTTTTCGTACTGACTCGAATGATGTCGTGTGATCCTTGCCATGATGTGTACACTATGATCCTGAACTTTGAAGGCTGACATACACATTTATGTTATAATACACGACACACCTTTTTCTTCGCATACACGTCTCATATACGTTACACTTTTCTTTTTAATAAATTAGTCTTTATTAATTTTTAGAAGCAATAGTTGTTGAGTATGTTGCGTTGGGGAAGTATGAGAAGGGGGCATAGTACGACAGTGAGAGAGTGATAGGAAAAGGTGTCCATAGGCTGGTGGAGTGTGTTGGACGGAAGCTGGTGGATTCTCCAGAATATTGAGAAGGGAAAAAAAAATATTATAATGTGGGTGTCGGATCTCCTCACTCCAGGGACGACACTTTAAAGGAGGACACGACATTATTGGGGGCTCGATAACGGGATCTTTGGACAGCGGGATCTCTCGTAAACGGAATCTTTGGACAGCGGGATCTCCCGTAAACGGAATCCTTGGACAGCGAGATCTCCTGCAAGCAGGAACCTTTGACAGTGGGATCTTCTGACAACGGGGTCTTTTGACACGGAATCCCTAGTTATAAGAGGGAGATGTCATTTTGGAGAATCCAGCTAGAGTGAATGTGGATAGGGGTTAGGACTAATATCTTACCTGTTCACACTTCACACGTCTGCATAGGTCTGTGGTCCTGATTCTACTCTTGTCACTGAGTGAATGTACTGTGTGTAGTAATATCTAGATTTATAGTACTTGTTCATATATCTGTATAGTAATTTGCAGTTATATTGTACTAGACCTGCTAGCTTACCTCTCTGTATAATGGCCACCCCTAAACTAACCACGTTAGAATTAAAGGCAAAGGGGGAGGACATGGGATTGGGGGGGTCTGCTCTAACGGATTACATACAGGAAGTGGAGAGAGAGTATCGTCAAGCAGAAAGGGAAGATCGAAAGGCCGAGTTGGAATTGAGAAGGATGGAATTGGAAGCTGAGCAAGCAGCTAGGAAATTGGAAGCTGAGCAAGCAGCTAGGAAATTTGAAGCTGAACAAGCAGCTAGGAAATTAGAAGCTGAACAGGAAGCACAGAAAAGGGAGCACGAGTACCGGATGAGGGAACTCGAGTTGAAGAGTCAATCTAATGGAGAAACTGAGGGAGCAGTTGGAGGTTCCTCCATCCCAGGGTCAACACCAGTAGGTGGACATGGGTACCATGCCATGAAGTTTCCTTTGGCGGTCTACGAGGAGGACAAAGAGAAGATTGATCAATACCTTCAACGCTTCGAGGCTATGTCAGTTGCTATGGGTCTGGAGCGTAACAAATGGAATCTTAAGCTATCCCAGGGATTACGCGGGACCGGTTACGAGGTTTATACTCGCCTGCCACCAGGACATGAGAACAATTATGATGAGTTAAAGACGGCTCTGCTGAAACGATTCGAGGTTACGTCACATACCTACCGGAAAAAATTTCGAGCAGCGAAACGAGAACCGGGGGAGTTGTTTGCCGCCTACAGTTTGCGTCTAAAATCTTATCTCCACAAGTGGATGGATTTGGCTGGGTTCGCACATGACTATGAGAGTCTGGAAGAGCTCATGGTGGTCGACCAGCTGAAGAAGCAAATGTCTAAACCTCTCAGGACGTTCCTGGGAGAACAAGGAGCGGAACGTATTGACCTCGTGAATAAATTAGCAGAACGGTTCGTCGAGGTACATGGGGAAGCAGGGGAAAACCTTTCCACCAACTCCAAAAGTCAAGAGAAACATGACAAGAAGAAAACCAAAAACTCAGGAACAAAAAAGTGGGAACCTTATGTGCAAAAATCAGAGGATAGTTCAGAGAAGAAGAAGGAGGGAAGCAAGAGCACTTCAAGCTCTACACCTAAACGACCGTGGTCGGAGAAGTGGTGTTCAATTTGTAAGTCACCCTCTCACAATACGAGGGACTGCAAATCGAAGGCTAAGAACCCTCACTTTGCAGCATGTCAAGTGACTTCCAAGGAGGTTGTCACAGAAAATGCCAAGGTCAACAAGGAAGCTCGCCACCAGGAGAGCTCACTCAAGTCTGGCAATAGAAAATCTAGGACAGGGAAATGGTGCAACCAATGCCAGTCGAATACGCACAATGCTATTGACTGCAGAGGAGAGTCAGGAGACACTCAATTCGTCGTGTGCCCCGGGAAACCTAAGGTGGAGCCCACCGAACAGGTCGAGGCCGAGGAAGAGACTCCAGACCAGGAAAAACCACCTGTAGTGGAATTGGTAGAGGTTAACGGTCGTCAAGTGGAGTGTTTATACGACACAGGACTGGACGGGGAGGCCGTGATTTCTGCGGATCTGGTACATCCAGAACAATTCACAGGTGAAACATTGGACATACAGCCTGCACAGAAGAGTGCTGTAACCATGAAGTTGCCCATTGCTAATGTGGAGATTCGGTCAAGGTACGTCACCGGCACCATCAAGGCCGCTGTATTGACCGATCCCATTTTTCCAGTCATCCTAGGTTGCCGGTATGTCTTTCTGGGAATGCCCAGGGAGCCAATCCATATGGGAGCAATGCAGACTCGCTCTCAGACGAAAACGGAAGAGGCAGACGCAATTGTGACTAACCCAATGCCGGGGGAGCTACGAACTGCCCAGAGTGAGGATGATACTTTACGTCCTTGCTACAAAAAGCTGCAGAAAAGTGCTGATCCACCAGGACGGGGGCAGTACTACATGAAGAATAGGATACTCTACAGGAGAGCAGGAAGGGGAGACAACCTATACGGTCAGTTGGTCGTCCCGAAAGCTCACAGGTCCCAGATTCTTCATATGGGGCATACCATCTCCTTTAGTGGACACATGGGTATTGCCGCCACCATGCAGCGAATTTCCTGCCATTACTATTGGCCGGGAATGACAGATGATGTGCGTCGGTATGTGAAGTCATGCCCTGAGTGCCAGAAGGTGGCACCGAAACACTGGACAGCACCGGTGATGTTGGGTGAGATGCCCATCATGAACTCTCCTTTCGAGAGGGTAGCCATCGATATCGTGGGTCCACTTCCCAGGACTAGGAAGAGGAACATGTATATACTCACAATGGTGGATTGCTGTACAATGTGGGGTGAGGCGATACCGTTGACCACGATTGACTCGAAAAGAGGGGCGGACGCACTGATGGAGGCCTTTACCAGATTAGGCTTTCCGGATCAAATTCTGACGGATAATGGATCTCAGTTTTGTGGAAAACTCATGGAGGAGGTCTTTAGGGTGTTTCACTCTAACCACATACATACCAGCCCTTACCACCCTCAAGCCAATGGACAAGTAGAGCGTTTCAACGGCACGTTGATGACAATGCTCAGGAAACTAGCGAGGGAAAAACCTGATAGGTGGGATGAATATATCCCAGCAGCACTCTTTGCCTATCGGGAGGTTCCTCATGGCTCAACAGGACTACCACCCGCTACGTTGCTGTTTGGTCGTCCAATCAAAGGACCGTTGGAAGCCATGTTGAGGAGTTGGACTGAAGAGGGGACGTCAGAAGAAGTGATCTCATCCTATCAATACGTGGAGGAACTGAAAGAAAAACTCCACAAGGGATGGACTCTGGCAAATCAAAACTTGAAAAAGGCCAGAAAAAGACATGCGGCTTACTACAACCGTAGGTCTAAAGAAAGATCTCTAGAGGTGGGAGATAAAGTCTTGTTGCTACTCCCAACGGGAAACAACAAACTGGAGATAGGTTGGCAAGGACCATTTCCCGTGGAAAGGGTGATATCCAGAACCAACTATCAGATCCGGATCCGGGGAAAGTCGAAGATTTTCCATATCAATCTCTTGCGGAAATACGAAGAGAGACCCGGAGACAAGGCAGCGCACCTAATGGCAATGGCAGTTGCAGTGGAGACGGAAGTGGGAACCAGCGAGGGCAGGGAATATCCCTTGGTACACCAGGAAACCTATAGGGATGTGAAAGTGAACCCTGATCTGACCTCCCAGGAGAGGGAAAGGATAACCCAGGTTCTCAAGTCTCATAAGGAGATACTGACTGATAAACCAGGACGAACGAGGTTGGTTGAGTTCGAGATGACTTTGACCACACAGGAGCCTGTTCGCCAAAAGGTTTACCCAGTGCCATTCTCTAAAGAAAAGGCCCTGGGGGAGGAAATACAAAAACTGCTGGAGGATGACGTGATTGCACCATCCACATCCCCATACAATGCGGGGGTAGTTTTGTTACGCAAACCAAGTGGAGAACACAGGTTGTGTATAGATTACCGACTTCTGAACAGTCATACACAGTTTCAGGTGGAACCTTTGCCGAATCCAACTCAGTTATTCGCTAGGCTCCATAAGGCTCGGTACTTTTCAAAGGTGGATCTGAGTCGGGGGTATTATCAGATACCAGTCAAACCGGAGATTCGACCACTGTTAGCTTTCAGTACACCCAGTGGACACTACGAATTCAAGGTCATGCCCTTTGGACTCAGCAATGCACCTAGTGTGTTTACACGCATGATGAGGACTTTACTAGATCCGTTACAGGATCCGTCCATCATCTCATTCATGGATGATATTCTGATTTCCAGTGATAGCTTGGATGACCACTTACAATCCTTGGAGAGAGTGTTTAATAGACTCAAGGAAGCAGGGCTTACTGCTCGTCCAACCAAGTGCATGATTGGTTACCAGACTCTGGAATTTCTAGGTCACACCATCACTCCAGGACACATTGTTCCAGAAGAGAAGAACCTGGAGAAAATCAGAAATGCACCAAGGCCAAAAACGAAGAAGGATGTGCGATCTTTTCTCTCGTTGTGTGGGTTCTATCACAAATTTATCCCACATTTCACTGAACTGGGAGCTCCGTTGACGGAAACCTTGAAAAAGGGATTCCCGGATCAAATCATTTGGACACCAGAATGTGAGAATGCCTATAGTCAGTTAAAGGAGGCCTTGGTCAGCAAACCTGTATTACAGCTCCCTGACCTTTCCAAACCATTTGTGTTGAGAACGGATGCAAGTGCGATTGGAATTGGAGCCGCTTTATTACAGGAAGGAAAAGACGATGCTTCGGTTTTGAAACCTGTGGCATACGCAAGTAAGAAACTTCTACAGGCGGAGAGGAATTATTCAACCGTCGAGAGAGAGTGCTTGTCCCTCGTATGGGCAGTGCAAAAATTTCAGCCATATTTGTATGGAGTTAAGTTTCGAGTCCAGTCGGATCATCAACCTCTGATGTTCCTGGCTACTTCTCAGAAGCTCAACGCCCGTTTGATGCGGTGGTCGTTGTTACTTCAACCATATAACTTCACAGTGGAGTACATTCCTGGGAAGGAAAATGTTGGAGCGGATTTCTTATCAAGACACCCAGCTCCTGAAGAAGAAGAATGAATCATCTGGATTAAACTCACGGTGGAGAAGAGTGAGATGGACTACTCTCTTAAGAGGGGGCCTATGTCACAAAATGAAACCGTGCGTTTACCCAGCTAATTGTTAGGGAGGATGTTTTGATTAACCGGACTATCTGCTAAGCAACAAGGGTTTCAACGAATACAGAGAAAACATTCATAGTTGTGGCTACACGTGTTTCCAAAACAGGTCGGGCAGAAATAACAGTTGTACTGGTACATCTGGTTGACGGATTGGCCACTGTCGGAAGTGCGGGAGCCGAATCCCGACATCGCCTTGACAAGGTTGTCAACATTTGAATACAAATGGAAGCAGTGGGGTCATAGTGGCAATCGGATGTTGTCCAACACCTGCCGGACATGAACAACTTCACGTGCACAATGTAAGCTTGTTTGGAAAACCATTAATGACAACTTTGACAAGGACTAAAGCCATGAAAATAGATTCTTGACAATGGCTGATATGTCCAAATAACACCTGTGTGGACAGGAAGAATACAGTCACGTGACCAATTAGAGGTTTTGCCATAAACCATGATTGGAGATGGGGAGTTGACAAAAACCGTGGATTATGATGGACGTGTTTGTGGGAGAGCTCTACAGTGTTAGATTAATTTAACATTAACTAGCATGTGCCGTTATGGCAAAGTGTAGTAGCCATCCCGGGAATGAGGCGGTTTTTACATAAGGTAGTCAATATAGTCTATTAGTTCTACTTAATATAGACTGTGGCCTTGTTAAACTATAGTGTGATGATTAGCACTGTTAGTGGAAACTAGTTAGAGTAAGAATAGTGATATTAACTCTGCTAGTTAAGAATAGATTAGTGAAGTGTTTATAAGCTTTACTAGTTGAGAATTGAGTAATGAAGGATAATTGGGATCTTCCCGTAGGTGTCCCTGGTGGGCGGGGTTCCGCATTCTGTTTGCTGATTTTTTTTGTCTTGGCCTGATGATAACCTATGTGGTCAGTTCATCTGTCCCTGATGGGTACATTATATTTTCTGAGCGAGGCCGATGCCACGATCATCTAATAGAGATCAGTGAAGGGGAGGCTATCACCAGTTGTATGATTTATTTTACAGGTTCCTCTGGTTGGAATGAAGAACCCGGAACAACTAAAAAATCCGATCCCGGATAAAGTATGATGTGGAGAGATGGGCCAGCAACTTTCGCAACGGAAGAAGTTAAGACACATTGCTCGGTGGAGTCTAATGGTATATGTATCCTACATGAGTGAATACCAATCGTTAACACACCTGAAGTGATGGAGGTTCAGCCCACGTGGAACTAGATCAGTAGGAACTGATGTTCACATTAGATGAAACCAAACATTGAAGTGTAGTTGTGCCACGTATCAAGGAAATCAGAACTTTCAGACTATATCTAGTGAATAAAGCAAGCCATTTTATTCTAGATACAATAACTGTTTAATAGTGAGAACTAGTGAACATTTATCAAGAGACAAAAAGTCTTGTTCATAGGACAGTGTTCCATGTTTGTTTCACCGCGCCGGAATTATGAAGCCGGAGTTTCTATAAACTGTTAGGAACAGTTGTGTTAGGAACAATAACAGTTTTTTTCCACGGATTATATATTTACATGGGATTCAGATCTCATGGTCATCAGAGTTCCTGGAGGAGGACATGTCTGGAGAGAAGGATACGACTTCGGTGAGGTTTTTCGTACTGACTCGAATGATGTCGTGTGATCCTTGCCATGATGTGTACACTATGATCCTGAACTTTGAAGGCTGACATACACATTTATGTTATAATACACGACACACCTTTTTCTTCGCATACACGTCTCATATACGTTACACTTTTCTTTTTAATAAATTAGTCTTTATTAATTTTTAGAAGCAATAGTTGTTGAGTATGTTGCGTTGGGGAAGTATGAGAAGGGGGCATAGTACGACAGTGAGAGAGTGATAGGAAAAGGTGTCCATAGGCTGGTGGAGTGTGTTGGACGGAAGCTGGTGGATTCTCCAGAATATTGAGAAGGGAAAAAAAAATATTATAATGTGGGTGTCGGATCTCCTCACTCCAGGGACGACACTTTAAAGGAGGACACGACAAATGTCTTTCCCATCAATTTGTAGATCTGTAAGCATCTCTATCATGTTGACATGTCTTACTCTATCGAAAGCCTTTATGTAGTCAATAAAGCAAAGGTGTAGATCTTTGTTTACTTCAATAGAACGTTCAATTACTGTTCTCAGTATATACACATCATTTACTGTACCCTTGCCTTCTAAAACCCCACATTGTTCTACTCCTTTTTCAGGTTGTATTTTCTTACTAAGTCTTTGCATGATAATTCTTAGCAAAATCGTTGTGATGTGACTCATTATTTTAGCATTAAGTCTCCCATTATTTAATTCTGAATGCTTGCATTTCTTCAAGGCATTCTCCAAATCATTATAAAATTCACTGATGCTGTCATCACTGCTGTCTGTTGTTAGAGCATAAACTTGTATGAAGTTGATATCGAACGGTCTTCCACTCAACCTTAACAGTAATATTCTGTCTGACACAGACCAATATCCTTTGATCGATTTTGATCTCTCTATATCCATTATAATTGCTACACCTCGCTGTTTTTTCCCTCTACCATATTGGATTATGGTATATTTCTCGGATGTTATAATGCCAATTCCTTTCCATATGGTCTCATATATACCTAACATGTTAATATTCAGTCTTCTCATTCTTTATTAATATTATTAAATTTTCCATCCCCACTCATAGTTCTTAGATTCCAAGTTCCCACCTCCAATGTTGATATATATTTTTTTCACTCAACGGCTTTCTGGCGGTCTGAAGTCACTTGGTGTACATGACTATCCCTACTCGGCGGGTCTGCACTACAACTTCATCCACCACTTGCACCAATGACTTCTGGTAACCCTGATCATAAGTGCATATACATAAACATACATATAATATATGAATCACCGGGAACAAGGCAACACGGACGTCAGCGATACAGACTATGAATGGAGCAAATATTTCCCTCAGTACGCGTGACCTTGTTTATCATATCGTAAATATAATAGAGTTTTCAAACATTTCCTTCTATCTAAATGAATGCACTGGCCGAAGGATTAATTTTCACCCCTGGGTACATGTCTACGGATGCAGGGAATCGTAGTTTCTGGAATTCTTGCCTATCGGGACGGTGGTCAAGTATTCGAATCCCTCTTGGAGGCGAGGACCTTTATTTTATTTGACTTCGGCTTCGATGTCGACCCAGCCTAATAAACTGGGTCCCAGAAAATCCTGCAAGTAAAGACGAGCTTCCAGGTTTTGACAACATCACCCATCCAGTGCCGATTAGTCTGTATAAATATGGCTCTAGTAACATATACTTGCTAGCCGCGGGAGCGCAGTGGCTTCGCGACTGACTGTCGGTCCAGTGGTCGTGTGGTTGAATCGCTAACGACGCAGAGTTTGTTTAAATGTCGTAGTCTCCCAGGTCTGGCCCAACTAGAACGGGTGACAAGAAATGTTCTGGGGAGTAACGGTGAGAGGAAATGTTCTGGGGAATAACGGTGAGAGGAAATGTTCTGGGGAGTAACGGTGACAGGAAATATTCTGGGGAGTAACGGTGACAGGAAATGTTCTGGAGAGTAACGGTGAGAGGAAATGTTCTGGGGAATAACGGTGAGAGGAAATGTTCTGGGAAATAACGGTGAGAGGAAATGTTCTGGGGAATAACGGTGACAGGAAATGTTCTGGGGAGTAACGGTGACAGGAAATATTCTGTAGAGTAACGGTGACGGGAAATGTTCTGGGGAATAACGGTGACAGGAAGTGTTCTGGGAAGTAACGGTGACAGGAAATGTCCTGGGGAGTAACGGTGACAGGAAATGTTCTGAGGAATAACGTTGACAGGACATGTTCTGGGGAGTAATGGTGACAGAAAATGTTCTGGGGAGTAACAGTGACAGGAAATGTTCTGGGGAGTAACGATGACAGGAAGTGTTCTGGGGAGTAACAGTGACAGGAAATGTTCTGGGGAGTAACGATGACAGGAAGTGTTCTGGGGAGTAACGGTGACAGGAAATGTTCTGGGGAGTAACGGTGAGAGGAAATGTTCTGGCGAGTAACGGTGATAGGAAATATTCTGGGAAGTAACGCTGTCGACAAATATTGTAGGGAATAACTGTGAGAGGACTTGTTCTGGGGAGTACCTGTGAGAGGAAATGTACTGGGGAGTAACGGAGAAGTGAAATGTTCTGGTGAATAACTGCGAGAGGAATTGTTCTGGGGACTATCGTTGAGAGGAAATGTTCTGGGGAGTAACGTTGACAGGAAATGGTCTGGGGAGTAACGTTGACAGGACATGTTCTGGGGAGTAACGGTGACAGAAAATGTTCTGGGGAGTAACGGTGACAGGAGATGTCCTGGGGAAGAAACTGGTATTACATCCTGGCACACAAATTACACGCAGGAGATGAAAATTTCCGCCGCCATTTTGACCGGACGTCCATAAAGGCACGTGAGGAACGTAAACTGCGCGAGAATCGGTAGCGGTTCTCTCCGCTTTTAACTTACGGGGTATGTGAGCCGGTCGCTCAGAAAGCAATGGCAAACTACCGAGCGTAATCTTGCCAAGAAATCAACAATCAGCTGAAACATCCTGATGTTGACAGCGATGTCCTGTAAAGGATATGTTAACAACAAAAAAAAACAAAAAAAAAACAGGATAAGCAAGCAAGAAATAAAAAATAAAAAATACGTAGCTAAAAAAAAAAAAATAAAATAAAAAAAAAAAACACAAATTTGAAATATAGAGGAGGAAAAAAAAAAACGTTGATTCGTCTTCAAGAAAATCACTTCATTGCACTGGTTTATATTTTTCTGGTTTGTATTTTGTTTTGTGTATTGTTTTTTTTTTTTTTTCTTAATGCCGTATAGTTAGGTCTCTCCTGGCAGACCAGATAACCACCGGCCGAAATTGTCTCAAAGAGCATGACACGAACTCCACAGCTTCCCCAGGGATCTTCGAACGAAATTGTACTCGTGAATGAAATGTAGAATTTGTGAATGAAACCACGATCTTCTGAGCGCGAGCAAACAGTTTGACAGCTTCGAATAGGGGAACCTAAGCCATCTAGAATAAACATACCAAAGAAGCATAACACTAACT
The DNA here is from genome assembly GCA_963921405.1 of Cepaea hortensis. Classification (NCBI taxonomy): domain Eukaryota; kingdom Metazoa; phylum Mollusca; class Gastropoda; order Stylommatophora; family Helicidae; genus Cepaea; species Cepaea hortensis. Next base: position 50,638,633 of record OY992876.1, read on the forward strand.
CTGGACACAGTCCAAGGCTATATCAAAAGGGTTCGTAAACCGAAGCATCTTGCTATCGAACTGACATTTAAAAAAACAGTGAACGTGTGATGTGATTGGAAAATTTGCACAAACGAAACACGGGCGTTTCGACCAAACAATCTCTCCACACACCCATAACGGATGCCCTATCGCAGTTGGCACGCTGACTGGTTGCCGTCTCTGGCACCGACTATGAACCACCCTGGTAATACACGCAAGTCAGATGTGTCTCAGCATAAACAAACTGGTGGCTTGACGATCGGCATGCACTGTTCAATGTTCCGCAGAATCCAATTATATTTAATGCTTTTTGTATACATGCCAGTTCCCCACTCGGAAATAGAGTTTATCTCTTTTTGTGCCACAACTTTTTGATTCAGAAATCAAATTTATCTCCTCACCTAGTTCCACGTAGAAAGCATGAATTCTCACAATGCAAGACATTACAGATTTCCCATCATACCGTTTGTTGTAGAAATAAAAAGCACCCTATTGTGAACACTAAGTTCGGGAACAGGAATATCACCATGGCAACCCCTTCTCTCACGTTGGAATTCGGTGCAATGAATGGCCTTATTGTTGTTTTTTTCTTTTCTTTTTAATTGAACAGACAGGGATTTTATATATGTCTACTCATGCAGAATCAAACTTGGCAGACAAATAAATAACCTCATTTTGCTGTTGCCGAACAATCTACGGAGTGCTATTCCTCATGTCTATTTGATAGCTCTTGTCATAATTTCTCAGCACGGCAGTAAATGGCTGCGGGGAACGGATTTAGTCTCATTGAAAATATTAATAGAATGTAACCTCTAATTATATATCATCGTCATGAAACGTATTCATTGCAGAGCGCCGCTCTCAACGCGGGCCTTTGCTAAATTCTCCATCTCATGCATTTCATATCTATGTGTTTCCAATGTTCTCCGTCAATCTTTTTGCTAGTCCACTTCCGCTTCTTCTTTCAGAAACCAAGCCTTTCATACCTGATGTTTACAAACCACTGCTGCATTTAATATGGCAAAAGTGGTTCAGTTTCCCACCTTTGATGATGTTTAATTGATTTCGTGCCATGGGGTTTTCTTTCTGCACCTCCATTTAATTTGACATATAATACAGCATGTCTATTACCATATTAACAACTTTTAAGTCACAGCAGTGACACACCCCTACTTTCCATTTTCTGCCATCCATTTTTGTTGAAACATCTTAAATGCAACTTTCTTCTTCGATGATGAAAACATAAGCTGCCTTTCTCAAGTTCCCATCAGTGATACACTTGATGACCTGCCAACTATAGTGGAAATAAACAAAGCCATCCAGCAGCTCTCCAGCGGCAAGGCACCTGGTCCAGACTCCATCCCGGCGAGATATACAAGGCAGGTGGGCCAGTCCTAACAGAGCAGCTTCACCAAGTCTTTACAAACATATGGGTGAACGAGACCATGCCACAAGATTTCAAGGACGCGTCAATAGTCCACCTTTACAAACGAAAAGGAAACCGCCATTCCTGTGACAACCACCGAGGCATCTCCTTGCTTTCAATTGCAGGGAAGATACTCGCCAAAATTCTTCTCAATCGCATCACGGCCCATCTCGATCAAGGTCTTCTTCCTGAGAGTCAGTGTGGCTTCAGAAAAGAACGTGGGACTGTTGACATGATTTTCGCTGCAAGGCTGCAAGAGAAATGTCAGGAACAAAACTGTGAAATATTCTCCACTTTCATTGACCTTACCAAGGCTTTTGATACAGTCAGCATAGAAGGAATGTGGAAGATTATGGCAAAATATGGCTGTCCACGAAAGTTTGTCCAAATAGTGCGTCTATTTCATGATGGCATGCAGGCAAGAGTACAGGAAAATGGTGAACTGTCTGAGCCCTTTCCTGTCACCAATGAAGTGAAGCAAGGATGTGTCCTGGCACCAACAATGTTCAGCCTCATGTTTTCAGCTATGTTGACGAATGCCTTCGAGAACAACGACATTGGAATAGACATCAACTACCGCATAGATGGAAAGTTATTCAATCTCAGAAGGCTGAAAGCTAAAACCAAAATTAACAGCGACACCGTCAGAGAACTTCTGTTTGCTGATGATTGCGCTCTATACGCCAACTCAGAGGCGGACATGCAACATATTGTTGCAGCTTTCTCACATGCCTGTGCCACCTTTGGGATCAATATCAATTTGGAGAAGAATGTAGTTATGTACCAGCCAGCTCCAGGGAATAATCACACTGTGCCGAATATCAAAGTGAATGGTCATAGTCTAAGTGTTGTGGACAAATTCACCTAACTTGGCAGCACTGTGTCACAAGCTGCCACAATTGATGATGAAGTGAATGCAAGAATCTCCAAGGCCAGCGCGGCCTTTGGCAGACTGTACAAGAATGTATGGGACAGAAATGGAATAAGCCTGCAAACAAAGCTGAAAGTCTACAAAGCAGTTGTATTATCCATACTGCTATATGCTTGTGAAACCTGGACTGTTTATCAGCGACACGCTAGGAAATTAAACCACTTCCACACAGTCTGCCTTAGGAAGTTACTGAAGATTAAATGGCAAGACAAGATCCCAGACACTAAAGTCATAGAAAGAGCGTCCATGCCCAGTATCCACACTCTACTAATGAAGAATCAGATTCGCTGAGCTGGTCACTTGACTCGCATGCCAGATCACAGGCTCCCTAAACAAATATTTTATGGCGAGTTGCGTTGTGGTAAACGCTCCCAAGGCGGCCAGAGGAAACGCCTTAAAGACACTCTGAAAATCTCACTGAATGCTTTTGTAATTCATCATGACACCTGGGAGACTGCAGCTAGAGACCGAAATTCGTGGCGTGCATCATTACGCAAGGGTGCAGTCACTTGTGAGGCAACCAGGACTGCAAGAGCTGTGAAGAAAAGACAGAACAGAAAAACCACTGCAGGAAACCCTCCTCCAGAAATGCCAAGCATTCTTTGTCCACATTGTCAAAGAACATTTCGAGCCAAAATAGGCCTTATCAGCCACCTTAGAATTCACTGCTCCATACTTTCAACTCCACTGGATGAAATGAATGGTCATTATCATTCTTGATGGACAAACAACATAATACATCATGTCTGTAACCATATTAACAACTTTTAAGTCATAACAGTGACACACACCTACTTTCCATTTTCTGCCATCCATTTTTGTTCGGTTCAAACCTACCTTTTGTTTGGCACTGCATCTGATAAAAGTACGAATCGTAGAATGACAGTATGTTTCTTCTTCTTGGCCTACAGTGTTTTAAGAATTGTACTTTAACATTAACGTTTGAAAGCAACGATTTTCTTCTTTATTAATTGCGAAATCTTACTATACTCTCATCCATGTGTGAAATATGCATGTTAGTAATGTCTTTTTTTAATTCCTAGGTACTATTTTAATGGATAATTGTATCATTTTCATATCTGAGTTTTGGAATGTTTAGTGTTTAAATTGTTTGTTTTGATTTTTTGAGAATTGTCAACGCCTTCTAGTTTGTGACCGCTCAGATATTCATGAAATTAGAGTTTGAAACAAATTTAGATTATAGTTATTCTGATTTAAAGGTCTTTGTGATAGATTCTAAAACTATATTCAACTGCAGTACACAGTAGTCAGTTAGATTACTTATTAGTAATTGAACACAACACTAAAAGCGAAAGTTCGTCATAATATGTCATAATATGATGGCACATGTCGAATTATGAATGCGCTATTAGGCCACATTTACGCCCCTAAATTTGTTTTACCTATCACAAAGTATTTAAGGAGTATTTAAATAATTACATTTAAAAGAATAATAATTATAACTAAATAGAAAATAGTGATTACAGTTTATCAGTACATCTCAGCACAATCTGCCTGGTGTGTTCCGGACAATTTCCATTTTGTGTGAAAATTATGTGCTTCAAAATAGTATGTGTTAATTGTGTTGAATTGGTGTTATGGAGCAGTTATTGTGATATTATTGAAAAAAAGTGGCGTATTTAACATTATTCAGTAAATTTAACTGGATTAGCTGCAGCGGATACAGAATAGCACCTTGGTAAGTTGAAATGTGTCATAACTGTCACCCCCTTAATTTAAATTGTTATTATTAAACCTCTCATTATTGTCATAATATTTCTAATCTATCAATTAATTATTAACCCTGTCGTGTTCCCTGTGCAATCTCCTTTAATTTGATATATTATACAGTATATCTGCTACAGTTTTAACAATTTTCATAACATTATTGTCACACACCCCTATTTCCCCATTTTCTGCCATGAATATCTGTTTGGTCAGGACACTTTTTTGTTTGGTAGGCAATTAGTTAATGTCCACCAACTATCTATGGATCAATTGTTTCAATATTTTTGATGTTTACCTTACATTTTCTATATTCTTCTTCTTTGCTTTCATCCGGAGTGTTTTTTTTTTCCAGATGTGATTGCGGTGTGTCTGTTATGCGCCCTTGGGCCGAAACCCGTAGGCCAACACAACCGGCTTTAGCGTGTTTTTTGTTTTTTTTGACCAGGTAGCATTCCTGGGAGACTCTCACTGTTTGCGGTACCGTCCACAACCCAGCTAGCCAAGTTGGAACGGTCGAAGACAATGGTCGTCCCTCAAAGGAAGGCAGGGACAGTCCATGGCATTTTCCGCCATCCAGGGTGGCTTCCATAATTACAGGGCCGGCACATAGCGCCCTGGTGCTGGGCTCACCGAGGGAATCGTCACGTCCTGCTCATGGCTGCTTTAATTCCTCACTTCAATATATTGGGCATTTCGTTCGCCCCGGGCCGTTCCCGCACAGATCAGACTGGTCTGCAGTCAATATCCACTCAGTGAGTTTTTCGGACACGTGTTGTGTCCGTCAGAGCTGTTCCAGACACGTCGGACATTCGGAAAACTACCTAGTCAGAGCTGTTGCGAACAAGAGTGGCATTTGGAAACTAGATAGCTGTTCCTAGCACGAGGAAAGACTAGTTAGAGCATTTCCGGTCACGAAAGACATTTCACTCGGACGTAATTGCGTAGTGCCATTTTTATTTTGTCGCCCGTAGGCTGGCACTTCCGACTTCAGCGGGCATTTTTGATGAGGTTAGCCTTCCTCGGGTTTCGAGACAAGTTAGACTCTTATTTTGACTTGCACACAGCAAGCGTTTGCTTCGGGCTGCCACGTAATGGATTCGCAAGACAGGCGTTCCATTTCGTGTCAACGAGACAATTTTCCACATTTGACTACACTCACTCCATGAGTATGGTTACAGACTATCTACGGAACGTGCGACCGAGGTGTTTTTCCACCTTTAGTACTCGCTCAAAGGTAGGCTACATGTGCTGCCGGCTCAGTACCTTACCTCCGTGCGTCTGTGGGCGAGTAACGGCCAGGCCCTCTCATCCAGGGATCCCTCATATCCCCCAGCTAAGAGCCATCGAACGAGTATCTGCGCCAGCACGTCACCTCAATTTTAATGTAGGTTTGTGTCGGCCAGGCTCTCACTTCCGAGGGTTTATAGCTTAGATTCAGCCATACACCTCGGCTGGGAGCCTTAGAGGTTATATCCGGGCTGAGATTATTGGCATCATTTGCCTGATTTAGACTGATATCCTCAGTCTTCCTGCAGAGCAGCAGGTTGTGTCTCTCTTAGTCTGGTCCCTATCTCATAAGCTGTCCGATATGTAGTTAATATCCATCGGAATAGCGCTTGGGGTCAGTGGGACACTCAAGCTCCACCACCACGGCAAGGTGGAGACACATCGGGGGAGCATTTTCTATATTGATGTGTGTGTGTGTGTATATGTGTGTGTGTATGTATGTGTTTGTGTGTTGCATACGTGCGTACGTGCGTGCGTGTGTGTGTGTGTGTGTTTGTGGGTGTGTGTGTGTGTCGGGTGTTTGTAAAGTCTCACTACACTTCGCACGTAGAACAAATTTGAAACATTAAGTACATTTTACATTATTTAAAAAAAACTTTGCTAAAAATTCATTAAATTAGCTACAGCAGTCACTGCTATGGTCTAACGCAGTTTTGGGGAAGCTGGGAAGTATTAATAAAGTATTCATTATAACAGATGTTGGAAATGTCCACCACAGCCTTTAAGACATGACTGTACACATCTCTTCATATTGTTAAATACCTTCTGCAACATGTCTGTTGTTATTTCTTGAATGGTAATTCTGATTGCTTCTTTCAGGTCCTCAATTGTGTGTACATTATATTTTTTAACATTTACTTTCAAGAAACCCCATAGATAATAATCTAATGGAGTTAGATCTGGAGCAGACCAAATTCAATTTGATATTACGCGATTTGCGAAAAAAATTTCCAAAAGTTGCAGTAATATTCTAGCATCTTACTGGAACTACGCTTCTAAAATTTCACGTTCATTCAACAGTCCTAAACAGCGGTTCCAAAATGTCAGTCTGGTACTGATCAGCATTTATAGTTATGTTGAAGTAAATTGGTCCAATAAAACGTTTTCCACGTACGGCACACATTCCATAATTTTCTCATCGTGAGAGGCGCTTCATGAAATGCATTGGGATTAAAAGTGCTCCAAATACGATTATTTTGGTTATTAATGTATCCAGGTAGATGAAACCATGCCTCATCAGAAAAGAAAGTTACATTAAGAATTGACTCGTCTTCTTTAGCTAAAAATGCTTGTAACTACGTGGAGTAGCTGACTTTGGATTAATTATCACACTCTTTTAGTTCAGACACAACATAAATCATGTATGGATGTAAATTTAATCGTTGTTTCAAATAAAATGTGTGCACTGTGCTAATTGATACGTTCACTTGTTGCGACATTTGCATTAAGGAATCGCTTGGGGTTTTCAGAATTCTGTCTTGGATATCTAGACATTTTTCTTCAGACACAGCAAGCCTGCCAGATCGCGGAACATCTTCCACATTTTCCGTAGCAAGAAAGTTATTTAACAAATGTCAAATCGTAATGCGATGAGAAAGTTGTCTATCAGCAAATCTTGCTATAAATCTTTGAACAACCATCCATGTGTATCGATCGCCATTTAAAAATACTTCTTCAATCAAAAAGCATTTTTTCTACCGTTGATAACACCATTCTGATTGGAGTGCAACGAATTACTCCAATATACGACAGCCATTCGCTGTATATTGCTTCACGGTGGACTGTTGAGCACATTTTTTTAATGACTTCATGTACTTCATTGTTCACATTTGATCTACATACAAAGTGTAATGAGACTTTACAAACACCCGGTACACACACACACCCACCCACCCACCCACCCACACGCACACACACACACACCCACCCACACCCACACACCCACCCACACACACACACACACACACACACCCACACACACACACACACACACACACACACACACACACATGAAGTTTTAGCGCGAGAGCTTACAAAGAAAGCAATGGGAAAATACTGAATGTTAAAACCTGCCTAGTAAATCACAAGCAGCCAAAATTGCCATGTAAACGACATACAACTAATGTTTTTAAAATCCTGAACAGAATTGTAGATATCCTACTACTTTATACGTAGCTATTTTGAGAAGAACAACTCCCGCTGGGCATCACTCATAGGTTGAGGTTAAACGGGATCAATGATTAACCTAGAGGCCGCAAGTTTACCAACGCCGACAAGGAGGGAACTGTGTGAACGGATAATAATACTCTGCGAAAATTATATATTTTGACACGACTCCCATTAGAACGGGCATTACTGCCTAGTTAGCAATTGTCAAGACCTCTCAAGTTTAATGGGATTAAACGAGTAGAGAAGTAAGCGGCTAGATTATTGAATAGCGCCAAGAAACACGGGTAACTACATATTGTAGACAACGTAGTTCACTAGCGGGCTGCGGTTGAGGTTGGCGTGGCCGTGGTCTTAACGTTCCCCAATTAAACTTTCTGCGCGTTAACGACTCAGTTGTAGGTATATTCCATATACCGACCAGTTAGACTTAAACCTTGACCTCTCTTTCATAAAATAAGGGCAAACTACTGAACTTAAAATTGCTTATTAGATCAACCTGGGGTTAATCACAACGTCCCTGCAATGGACATGCAACATGTTTAGCGTGGTGCAATAGCGCACAGACTCACATTCATGCCTGCCGGCCTGGTGATAAAAGGTTCTATTTGTTCCCGAGATGACGATGTTTTTTTTTTACTATACATTAGTTAGTTAGTCGTGGTCCCAATCTCACGGCAACGGGTCGTCCCCATTATGCTCCTTTCCTGTGCCAGTGAATATCACACGAAATACTCCTCACTGCCCTATTTGAAAAGTGGAATCGACAGGAGTCTTGACAATCCTACAGAGGTGCACTGTGCATAATGCCGCCGTCAGAACGCCTACACAAAGGTCTTCTCCGGAAAATACAGTTTATCGTCGATGGAAGCGGCAGTCACTATAAAACCATCAGCCACACATTACTGCATTAAAAGTCGATGGGATCGACTTCTTTGCCCTGGCATGTATCCCATATTGCTCAGTCCTCTTCGGCAGGGCGGTCCGCTAAAAGCATCGCACAAAGCACGAACTTCCTAGCTCCAGCGACGACTCCAAGGAGTCTCCGAGAAAAATGCACTCGTGAACCGAAAAGGCAATCCAGTCAATTCCAAGCGACAGGCCGACCGCCATAGTTTTGAACATGTAGTTCACGCTACAACAACAGTGGACAGTTGTAAACACATTCAAAATGACATTCACAGCTCACAGTGTCACACCACGCACCCAACTCAGTAGCGAGGCGACGGAACGTAGCACTACCAGTCCAACATGAGACTAACGTAGACGTCTATCTATTAGGCGTAGACAAGCTTGGGTAAAACGGTGACAGAAATCAGCTGGGGTAAAACACTGACAGAAACAAGCCGCGGTAAAACACTGACAGAAACAAGCTACGATAAAACAGCGACATAGACAAACTGGGGTAAAAGAGCGACAGCGACAAGCTGTGGTGAAGGAGAGACATAAATACCCTGTGGTAAAATAGTGTTAGAAAGATTCTATGGTGAAACAATGACATAATATTACTGTGTTGAAGCAGCAATGGTATACACAAGGCGTGGTGAGACAGCAACGATATAAACAAGGCGTGCTGAGACAGCAATGATATAAACAAGGTGTGGTGAAGCAGCGACAGAGTGGAACACTGGTCACGCAGCAACAGAAACAAGTGTGGTGAAACACTGACAGAATCAAACTGTAAGGACGCAGCACCAGAAACAAGCTGTGATGAAGCAGCAACCATATAAACAAGCTGTGTGGAAGCAGCAGCAAACATATCATAAGACGACGAAGCTGTGAAACTCATTAAAACTGTGACATTATTCTAGAAAACTGCAGATGAGGGAGGAATCGACAACAAAGCGTCTGCTTAGCTTTGAGATGAAAGAGACATCTCTGTGTACAGACGGCGAATGGCGAATTCAAGAGGGACAGAAAAGTATTCTGGATTTCAAGAACTGCAGTGCGTCTAGCAAATTAAAACACACGTGATTTTGTCTTACTACATTTGAATCACTATCCATGCCTGGGCAAGATGTGATTGTTATTAAAAACGCGTTTAAAGTAATCAAAGTACTAACAAACCATAAAGCTTTTTGAAACGCTGTTATAATAATATAACTTAACCTTTACCAAGAGGTTTTAGACATGGTAAGAGACAGTTTTAGACTTCAACAAGTGCTCAAGGGAAGGTACTACACAAACGATTTTTATTAAGTGAGAATGTCGACATGATAAGGATGCTTGAAGATCTACAAATTGATGGAACAGACCTTAGACTTGGAAAAAAAACATATATTGGAAACAACAAGCTGCCACAAGAATTGATAATGAAGTAGGTCAATATCAGCCTACTAAGAGAGGTGTGAGACAGGGATGTGTAATGTCTCCAGATCTTGTTTCCCTATATAGTGAAAATATTTTCAGAAATATAGAAGATTTGGAAGGAATCAACATTAGGAGACAATGCATCAATAACATTAGATATGCAGATGATACAGTCTTGATTGCAGACAATGAACAGGACCTGCAACATTTAGTAGATGCGGTTGTTGCACACAGTGAACAACTAGGGTTAGAATTGACTTGTAAGAAGACACAGATTATGGTCGTCACTGGGAAGAAGGAAATAACACAATGTAATATACGAGTAAATGGGTATATTCTTAAACACCTGAATTGGTACAGTTATTTCGTAATAGTCATAACATCTGATGGAAGATGCCTTGAGGAAATTAAAACAAGAAATGCCATTGCGAAGGTAGCCTTTTGCAAGATGAAAAACATACTGACCAATACAAAGATATCAACTGAAACGAGGAAAAGAGTGTTGAAATGCTACATAGAACCTGTACTTTTGTGTAGACATGAAGCGCGGACAATAAGCAGACACGCTGAAAAACATCTGATGGCTGTGGAAATGTGGTTTCTGAGGAAAATGCAAAGCATACCATGGACAGACAGAAAAACCAATGAACAAGTCCGTCAAGAAATAAATGCGGATCGTAAACTGATTAAAGGCATTAGACGTAGACAGTCAAATTATTTGGGGCATGTTATGAGAAGAAATGAATTGGAGAATTTGGGGAAAACTGGCAAGATCGAGGGGAAGAGACCAAGGAGAAGACCGAGAAGTAAATACCTGGATGGCTTGGCCACGTTGCATGGTCAAGAAGAAACATTGAGCTTATCCACGACTCTGGTGATTGAGTGACTCAATGGAACAAAGATTTGATGTGGTGAAGTAAACACAGGTTGAAAATATTTATGGATAATCCACCATTGAGTATTGTTCAGTCATGTGCAGCCAATCTTGGGGTATGTCCGCCGTATTGATGCTTAGGTTGAAACAAAGAGCCATCTCCTCCAAGTCCCCATCCTTCATGTTGCTCATATGGGTGTACCTCACCCCGTCCGGCCCTGAGCTGTGCCATTAGGCCTCTTCAGTACTCGTCTAATATCCTCCGCCTTAACCTCACAGTCCTACTTTTTTGTGACCGGTGACAAGGCTTATCAGACCATATCTCTAATCTATCTTGCTGATCCGTCTGTTTTAAAATTCGTGCAAGAAAAGTCTCCCCTTTGTCCTGGTCAGTTTTCATAGGTCAGTTGTTATCATCATAAACGGCACCATGTGTACCAGGCATCACCTGTCTCTTGATCTGCCGTTGCAGCCTCCAAAATTTACCCAATGTCACATCCCCACCGACTTCATTTATAAACTGTTCCCACTTCATCCTTTTTGCCTCTGCTGCCTGGGGTTTAAAATCCTACACCTTTACTTTTTTATACCTTTCCACCTCCTCCAATTCTGTGGCAAGTAAATATGTTGCTCTCCGTACTCTCTGCCATTCCTTATGGCCGACCTCTTTTCCTCCCATGGTGTCTCTTCCTCTGGTGTTCACCATCGTGGTTGGGTGACGAATCTTCTTGTTGGCTTAGACCACATGTGTCAAACTCAAGGCCCGCGGGCCACACCCGGCCCGCCGTAAAATCAAATCAGGCCCGAGAGGTCTCAAGCGACGCACACATATATTCGGCCCCAAGAGAGAATTTTAGGCAATTTTTTTTTTTTAATAGTCAGATATAAAGTGCAAATCTAATTCCCTAATTAGCAGCCTTCCGAATGATAGGCTACCTGAGTGCGTTCTCGCTTCGATTAGAATAAGCGAAAATAAAAGATGTGTAGTGAGTTAGTGTTCGTCGTTATAGTTACCTAGCAACTTTCAGATGCTTGTTTTCGATTGGCGCATAAAAAAAATGAAAGTAGTGTAATGCCCGGATATTACATCACCTTTTCACGCTACGGCTAACCTGATATCAATCTAGCATCTGTCGGTAGATGCAAAATCTTTTAAACTCAAAGCTAGCCTTTAAACTCTAGTTTGAATGTTACAGACGAAATATTGGACATGAAATCCATGCATGGGACAACGACAGGTAAAGACATTTTTGACAACGTATATCAAAGTTTAACCAACATGAACCTGCCTTGGGACAAACTCGTTGGACTGACAACAGATGGAGCATCGGCGATGTGTGGCGAAAAAAAGTTGACTAGTTGGAAGGATTCGGTTAAAGATGCAGGAGAACAGTACTGGTGAATTGATAGCATATCACTGCATCATACACCAAGGATCGCTGTGTGGTAAAGTCCTCAACATGGAAGATGTCATGAGCATTGTAACACAAAACGTCAACTTTATCAGAGCCAAAGGTTTAAATCAACGCCAATTTCAGTCTTGTTTGCAGGAAATACAGTCGGCGTTCAGTGACATGCCTTATCATACAGAGGTGCGGTGGCTAAGTTGGGGGAAAAGTTCTCAGTAGATTTTCCAGCTGATCGAGGAAATCTGTCAATTAATGTGGAAACTGCACCTGTAAATTTGCAGATGGAGTTAATAGAGATGCAGTGTAATGTGACACTAAAGGCAAAGTACGACACTGTGGGGCCTGCACAGTTCACTCGTTTCATTCCTGAAGAGATGCCCCGACTTCGTTTATATGCAGCTCGAACCTTGAGCATGTCTGCTAGCACACATCTGTTGGAGCAGCTGTTTTCTGTGACTGATGAAGATTAACAAAACATCACACAGGAGTCGTCTAACTGATGAACACTTGCAGTCCATCATGAGAATCTTAATGACACAAAACATTACTCCCAATATAAACGAACTTATAGCCAATAAAAGATGTCAAACATCGTGCTCTGACAAATTGACATAAGAGTGAAAATGCGTATACCAATGATGTTTTATTATTAATATTTTTCTGTTTTAATTTATATTAATCTTTAAAAAAGGTTTAATTTTTGGCTTATCGAATGTTTCTCATGACCGGCCCGAAACCTTACGTGTGATTTGAGCCAAGCGATTGAGTTTGACACCCCTGGTTTAGACCGTCTCTGTGATCGAAGGCGCCCCAAGAGCGAAGAGTGGTCACAATCATAACTGAATGCTCTGCGGACTTCTATAGTCCTGACAGTGCTGGACTTAGGTATCAGTACAGAGCAGGATAGGTGGTCGCTTCCATGGTCCCTAAGGACACTAAATTTTATGTCTGATGCCGCCTCTACGGATACATGTGCCAGGTCGATGGTCGTGTCAGGGTCCCCCGGTCTCTTTGCTAGCCTAGTGGGTGTCCCGTCATTTAGACAGAACACATCCGACTCAAGCAAGGCCTCAGCAAGAGCGGTACCCTGCCTGTTCTCTCCCGACCTGTCCTACCCTTTGGAGTGTGCATTGAAGTCACCACATATCAGATACTTGGTACTAGGGGTATCCGTTGAACCTTTCAACTAGTAACAACTCTCTCTCTCTCTCTCTCTCTCTCTCTCTCTCTCTCTCTCTCTCTCTCTCTCTCTCTGCTTACGCTTAGATTCCCCACTTACATATATATATTTATTAGGTTCCAGCTGTATCTTCCGATTTAAATCTGCATCCTATGCACTTCTTTACTTTCCTGACCCCACCCACTCATATGCAGTATCGAATGCTGTAAGCCATCCTTAACCACCAGAGCCTGCCCATGTCTTCCCTGTCCGGTGGGTTAATGTAACATGTATAGCCAGGGCACTTAACAGAGTTTCTCTTCAGTTCTTGTAACATCAGGACATTAAAATCGTAGACAAGTTTCTCCGAAATTGGTCCTCGCTGCTTTCCACTACGGCAATTCCAATACCCAACCCGTATATTTTTTAGTCCCAAACGATCCGTTTTCCTCCTACCCCTTCTGGCTTCAGCCCTCTCCTTCCTTTTCCTTCCCCCTCTCCTCTACCTCTTCTCCTCCGCTCCATATTCTCCCCGTTGTGTGTTGTCAAAGGTATCGAACACACACCACGAACTCCGTTGCTTCGGTGATAATTCGTTTTATTTTCCATAGATGGTTTGATTTAAAGTCAGGAACTAAGTGATCACCCTAATAGAGCCTGCCTGCTAGGGAAGGGGAAGAGAATGTCCCTCGGGAGTACATACGATTATTAACATTAGGTGGCCAGCTACAGGATCTTTATATCATATTCAATCGTTAATTCAACACAATTATTTAACGAACGGTCAACAACACAACTTTATTCAGCCACAGATGGCACTATTTCTCATTTGTTTTAGTATCTTCCATTCCAAAGCTTACAGGAATTTCCCTGAGCGCTTGTACGCCCTACACACCCGCCCATAAACGGCACTAGATATGAGACACAAGACAAACCAAGGAATCTGTATCCAGAACTGCTTGTAAATTGAGATGTTGTCATCTATTAATTATGTATCTAACTGCTTGTAAATAAAACATAGAATCACGTACATCATATTATAATAATTATATTTTGGAAACGTACCGCTCTTTATTTACATCGAAGAAGCTTTGTTGAATTATATTATAATGTGCGACAACTAAATACTAGGAAAAAAAATCACAGAAACTCAGAAAACCTATGTTTGAAACAAAGACCCTGGCAGATATTGCCACATAACGGAACATGCGCCACCAAGTATAAAGAAGAGACCTTACTGGATTTTCCCAGACAGTCACAAAACTGGACGACAAATATGAGAAACCAAGGAAAGTAAAACAACGTCATTGGACGGCAACGGGGACGCTGTGAATTCGTGGATTCTAAAGGATGTGTTTATAAAAGGCTCCGTGTGAAGGTGACACCTGGAGGCGGTAATTTCGTGATGAAGCAGCTGGGAGTCCGGAGAGGAATATATTAAAGACAACACAACAGTAGAAAGACCGGGTGCGGATACCTAGACTTTTATTTAATCAGTTGAACTGAGGATTTGGATAATTAAGCCTCAAAGGCAGCGAGCTGGACTTAGAGCTTGTAAGTAGATGTTATTTAAGTGAGCGCCGATCCTGCGTATAGGGATCAGCTCACGTTTCTACAAGAGTTATATCTTGTGTCCTGCGGCGGAATAAAAGTACGTCTTTCGCTTGCTCGATTTGAGTCTGCCATATGTTCATGATCCTGTTGGTAAGATAGAACATGTTTTGTTGTTCTGATCTGTTCTTGACGAGTTCAATTTGAGTTGCTTTTAGTGTACGGTCCCGTGGGATTTAGAGGACAGGCACTTTAAGACACATGGGGGTCGTCTCTGGACTGTTTGTTTGTCAACACAGATTCCCCGCCAGTTTCCATAGCTGAACATAAAAGAAATTACGCGCCAGCGGCACATTCCACACCGTGCTACACAGAAAGAAAGAAGGAGCACATGAAAACCCGCGTCACCAAAATGCCGGAAGATCACCCAGAATAAAAGAAGTGAAAAGCATTTTGTGATAAAGTAATAACAGGTGAAATTAAAACATCATAAAAACTGTAAGTACGGAAAAAATTAATACGTAATAACTCAATCATGTTCAAGAAGTGCGATCTATTAATCATATCAAGTTTGCACCAGATGCGCAAAAACATTCCACCTTATTGAACACACCACAGCGCTATGAAATATTAGAAACAACGAACATTTAGTAATAGTGTAACTTATTTAAGAACAGTATTTATTTAAAGAATATACAGTTACAACTATAAGTCTACGTGAGAAAAGAAGATGGTAGTTACATAAGAGATATACGAAACAATGGACACCATGGTCGACATTGAAAAGAATTATGTCGATGTGAGTAGGCAGTGAGATCTGAAGAAACACTGCGCTGCCACAATTCTACACCACAGTAACCTATTATACTATAGCACAACGATTGACAATTTGTATTCAAGAATCTGTGATCGATTGGAACTGCTCGAAAGTGTTGCATTATGTTGAGCAATTTGCTGAATCTATGAAGTTCATTACAGACTCAGACATTTGTCACAATTTTATCAGATTTATCGGTGGACTGATATACACATGATGGGGTGTACTGCCGACGCACAGTTATAGTTACGTGGTTGGAAAGGCATTCCCTAATTCTGTGTTGGTTCAGAACGCCAAAGCATTTAACTACCTACATTTGTGGGACATGTACATCATACGTTCATTATATCTGCTGCCGACACTACTTCATGTCTGAATTATCGGCGCATAAGTGAGTTAGTACATATTACGACATTTTATATGCACACTTTGTCATATCTCAAGGTGGATAGCACGTACACCACGGACACTCATCTCCACCATAATTGACAGCTTGAGTGAAGGCAATACTCGGAATAAGAACGTCACAAGAGACGCGTGATTGGAACATTCATTGTGCATTCAATGGCCAAGCCAAGTATTTTGTTTTGTATTGTCACACTAACTTTGAACAGTATATGATTGTGTTAATAATAGTTATTCATTAGTTGATTGTTAAATTATTAATAAGTAATTGTAAATTAGTATTAATATGGTATTGGTATTAATATAAATAGTGAATTCTATGATATTAATTATTTACTTGCATTAACAATGTTGTTAGATTAATTAATATTATATTAGATGGATTAAGCTGCACAGAAGGAGCAAAAGAATAGATACAATCAAGCGACATTCTTAAAATATCCACAGGAAAAGGATCAATGGATTCTCAAGGCGGAAAGCGTATAAGTCACCCTACCCATGGAGATAAATTTCAGGAAAAGAAATAGATGTATGGTACCAAACAAGGACAACAAGGATCAACTACAACAAAAATGGTTACATGGAAAACCTCATTATTACCCTCGTCCTAAACTCATGGTAAAACCTAGAGTTAGGACACACTTGTCTATTATGACAAGGTAGGGACTAATATGTTTATTAGTTGGTCTGATTGCCCATGATCAGCCACACGACGTCCAACGGAGGGTTTGGACAGGTGGGCGTGCCCGTTATGTAGCTTTATTTTTTTTTAAGGGTAGATAAGGGGGTAAAACCAAGTGCTATTCAGTTGTAGTTAAAAGAAAAAAAAATTGTTGTGATAGTCGTACAGATATACAGATATAAAGAAAAAATTATAAATAATTTTTTTTTTATCTGGGAGGGGGCATTATGCCACATAACGGAACATGCGCCACCAAGTATAAAGAAGAGACCTTACTGGATTTTCCCAGACAGTCACAAAACTGGACGACAAATATGAGAAACCAAGGAAAGTAAAACAACGTCATTGGACGGCAACGGGGACGCTGTGAATTCGTGGATTCTAAAGGATGTGTTTATAAAAGGCTCCGTGTGAAGGTGACACCTGGAGGCGGTAATTTCGTGATGAAGCAGCTGGGAGTCCGGAGAGGAATATATTAAAGACAACACAACAGTAGAAAGACCGGGTGCGGATACCTAGACTTTTATTTAATCAGTTGAACTGAGGATTTGGATAATTAAGCCTCAAAGGCAGCGAGCTGGACTTAGAGCTTGTAAGTAGATGTTATTTAAGTGAGCGCCGATCCTGCGTATAGGGATCAGCTCACGTTTCTACAAGAGTTATATCTTGTGTCCTGCGGCGGAATAAAAGTACGTCTTTCGCTTGCTCGATTTGAGTCTGCCATATGTTCATGATCCTGTTGGTAAGATAGAACATGTTTTGTTGTTCTGATCTGTTCTTGACGAGTTCAATTTGAGTTGCTTTTAGTGTACGGTCCCGTGGGATTTAGAGGACAGGCACTTTAAGACAGATATGATACGGGTTGAATATGAGAATCGTAATTTAAAATTAGAGGAACCTTCAGAGATAAGCATCAGCGGATGCTGGTGATATAGAATCACGGAACTAGCGCTTGAGAGAAAATGGATACAGGCACAGACATTGAGAAAGGGAGGCGTTATTCACAGCGCGCTGCGAATAATCATGATCATTGAAAATTTAATTATATATATATATATATATATATATATATATATATATATATATATATATATATATATATATATATATATATATATATATAATACATTTAGTTCTGTATGCAGTTCCTAACCCTAACCCTAACCCGAAACTTGCACGCTTAATTTACTATCGCTATTTTCGAACATTTTCGAGGGTAGTAAACATCATGTGACCAGCCACGTCTGTGAATAAAACTGAGCGTGGGGAGGCGTTATTCACAGCGCCCTGCGAATAATCACTTGGTTGAGAAAAGCCAAGATTACAAGACCGGCTATTGTGTTTTATGTCTAGAGAACTGCAACAGTGTTTTGAATAAAGTGTTTTAAAACAAGAAACCGATCGAGTTTTGTGTCATTGCTATTATCTGGGTAGAGTGGGAACGGAAAGCAGTCAGAACAAGAAACTGATAGATGGATATATATATATATATATATATATATATATATATATATATATATATATATATATATATATCCATCCATCATGTGCCATGCCGGTAAGCATGGGCGGTCATGTTCTGCCATTTCACTCGATCACCAGAGTCGTGAATCAGCTCCGTGTTTCTGTCTCGACCATGCCACAAGGCCAAGCCATCCAGGTACTTGCTTCTAGGTCTTCCCCTTGGTCTGTTCCCCACAATCCTACCAGTTGTCACTAAGTTCTCCAGATCATTTCTTCTCATAAAATGCCCCAAAAAGTTGTGACTGTCTACGTCTAATGTCTTTAATCAGTTTACGATCCTCATTTGTTTCTTGAAGAAGTTGTTCATTGGGCTTTCTGGCTGTCCATGGTATTCTATGCATTTTCGTCAGAAACCACATTTCTACAGCCATCAGATGTTTTTCAGCCTGACTGCTCATTGTCTAAGCTTCCCATC
Source organism: Cepaea hortensis (assembly GCA_963921405.1). Classification (NCBI taxonomy): domain Eukaryota; kingdom Metazoa; phylum Mollusca; class Gastropoda; order Stylommatophora; family Helicidae; genus Cepaea; species Cepaea hortensis. The sequence continues at coordinate 50,657,338 of OY992876.1, forward strand.
CATATAGGAGTACAGGTTCTATGTAGCATCTCAACACTCTTTTTCTCGTTTCAATTGACATCTTCTTATTGGTCAGTATGTTTTTCGTCTTGCTAAAGGCTACTTTTGCCATGGCGATTCTTGTTCTATTCTCTTCAAGGCATCTCCCATAAGATGTTATTACTGTTCCGAGATAATTGTACCTATTCACTTGTTGAAGAATATTCCCATTTACTTGTATATTACATTGTGGTATTTCGTTCTTCCTAGTGACGACCATAATCTGTGTCATTTTACAATTTAATTCTAACCCTAGTTATTCACTGTGTGTAACAACAGCATCTACTACATTTTGCAGGTCCTGTTCATTGTCTGCAATCAAGACTGTAACATCTACATATCTAATGCTATTGAGGTGCGCGTGTGCTTGGTGCGCGTGTGTGTGGGTAGGTGGGGGTGTTGTGTGGGTGGGGTGATGTATGGATAGGTGGGAGATGGGCTTCATAACATGGTAATTAGCCTTGTTTATGTTTACAACATTCATTTCACAATGTTTATTTTATCTTCCTATGTAAATGTATAATGCTCTTGATGAACGAAAGACGAGTAATTGGAAGGGCCGAATGTAAGACGGGCCTGCGCGCCCAATTTGTGACCCTAATAAAGTTGATTTGATTTGATTTGATTTGATGCATCGTCCCCCAATGTTGATTCCTTCCATATCTTCAATATTTCTTAAAATACTTTCACTGTACAGGGAAAACAGATCTGGAGACATTACACATCCCTGTCTCACACCTCTCTTAATAGGCTGATATTGGCTTACTTCATTATCAACTCTTATGGCAGCTTGTTGTTTCCAATATATGTTTTTTACAAGTCTAAGGTCTTTTCCATCCATCTGTGGATCCTCAAGCATCCTTATCATGTTGACATGTCTCACTTTATCGAAAGCCTTTGTATAGTCAATAAAGCAAAGGTGTAGATCTTTGTTTACTTCTATAGAACGTTCGATTACGGTTCTCAGTATATACACAGCATTTACTGTACCCTTGCCTTCTACAAACCCACATTGTTCTTCTCCTATTTCAGGTTGTATTTTCCTCCTAACTCTTTGCATGATAATTTTTAGCAAAATCTTCGTGATGTGACTCATTATACTAATTGTTCGATACTGATCACATTCCAAGGCTCCGGATTTCTTTGGGATTGCAATAAATACAGAATTACATAACTCCTGAGGTATATTTCCAGTATCATATATTGTATTAAGCAGACTGGTAACTTTATCTATTCCATATTCTTCTAAAGCATTAATCATTTCTGTTGTGACGCTGTCTGAACCGGGTGTCTTGCCAGATTTCATATGGTTGAGGGCATTCTGAACCTCCATCTTCAAAATTGCTGGTCCTTCATTATTATTTTGAACATCATACTGTTCGTCTCTGTTATCGTTGTAAAGGTTTTTTACGTAATCTGACCATACATGTAAGATCTGATCTTTTTCTTTTATGACTCTTCCATCTTTTGTCTTTAGGCAGCCTGCTGATGTACTTGTTCTTTGATTAGTAAGCTCCTGAATTCTTTTGTGTTTTAGTTTCGCATTTTTACTGTTGTGTTGTTCTTCAATTTCTCTGCAATTTTTCTCAAGCCATGTTTCTTTTGCCTCCTTCATAAGGTTCTACCATTTCTGTGAATTTCTTCATATTTGGCAGGATTATTTTTGTTCTGTCTTCTTGTTTCCATAAGTTGTAAAGTTTCTTCAGTCATCCATGTCTTACGGCCCACTTTCTTTACTTTTGGAATAGTTTTTTCTGCTGCACAACTGATTGAATTCTTCAGCATTTCCCATTGATCATCTACATCTTGAAATAGGATCTCTAGATCAGACAATAAATCAAATTTGTTCTTTACTTCTATGTTAAAATTATCTTGTATTTCTTTGTCAGTTTTCAATTTGCACAAGTCATATTTAGGGTTTCCTGCTGTATACTTGACTTTCTTTAACTTTACCCTCAATTTGCCTATAATCAATCTGTGATTACTGTAACAGTCTGCATTTGGAACTGTTTTTTACGACTGTTAACGCATTTCGAAACCTTTTGCTAATCAGGATATAATCTATCTGGTTTTTAATCCTGCTGTCTGGACTTCTCGATGTCCATAATCTTCTAGGATGCTGTTTAAACCAGGTGTTTCCTACAACCATATCTTGTTCTTTTGCCCATTCTACAAGTCTGTAGCCTCTTTCATTTCTCTCTCCTTCCTCCGAAGCCGGAGAGTGTCTGCCTGTACGGCGAGGAACCACCAGTCTGCCCACCAATAAGCCAGACTTGGGACAATGGATACTCACGCAAACCTCAGGTCCTGTATGACATCACACTGATGTTGGACAACAGGATGCCTTCATCCGACATACAGGACTTCGCGTTGGAGCTCAAGCCAACGAACACAAGCAAGCAAGTATTTCTCTCTCCCAAACCATGGTTGCCCACACTGCATCCATCGCTTTGCTTTCCTATTTTTGCGTTGAAATCACCCATTATGATATTTATTTCAGATTTTTTACAGTTCTTCAAAGCAGACTCCATGTCATTATAAAATTCCTCTATACTTTCTTCACTGCATTCACTTGTTGGAGCATATACTTAAATGACATTTATTTTAAAAGGTCTTCCGTTTAATTTTACTAATAGAACTCTGTCTGACACAGCCCGATATCCTTTGACAGAATTTGATGTTTGCTTATCTAATATAATGGCTACACCTCTTTGCTGTTCTTCTCCCCCAGAGTAAATAATCTTACAATCCTCTCCTGTCCTTATCCCTGCTTCTTTCCATCTCGTTTCCGATATTCCTAATATGTTAATCTTCTCTCTCTCCATTTCTGTTTTGATGTTTTCTAATTTTCCATCTGCATTCATTGTTCTAACATTCCAAGTTCCTACTTTAAGTGATATTAATCTTTTGCACTTAGTAGCCTGTTGACGATCTGGAGTCTCCTGGTGCGCGTAAATATCCATACCGGGCGAGGCTGCTCCTATGGAGCACCCATTTACGCCGTTTTTCTGATTATCGATGAGTCCACACAACATGATTTTCTTAGCATCTATAAAGAAGGTAGTTTGCCATTGCTTTCCTTCCTAGCAGTGACCATACTGGTCAGTGACCGTAGCCATTGTCTCCTCAAAAAAAGAGATCCTCTGCCTACCGTCGTGAAGGTGGAGACCATAACCTACAACTATCTGTCGGCTGCTCTGCATCTTCATCCACCACCTACACGAATGGCTTCACGAAACCCTGATCGGGGGGCTAAACGGGTACTCCACCTTGCCCAAGGGTGTCCCGTAGGCTAGCGGAGGGAAGGAGGCGCCTTACTTACATCTCCTTTGATAGGGGATACCCCTACCCCGCTTCCCCCGATATATATATATATATATATATATATATATATATATATATATATATATATATATATATATATATATATATATATATAATAGAGAGAGAGAGAGAGAGAGAGAGAGAGAGAGAGAGAGAGAGAGAGATTGTTCGCATATCCTTTACAGGACATCGCTGTCAACATCAGCATCTTTCAGCTAATTGTTGATTTCTTGGCAAGTTTACATTCAGTAGTTTGCTATTGCTTTCCGGCTCACCGGCTCACATACCCCGTAAGTTACTGACGCTGAGAGAACGGCTACCAATTCTCGCGTACGTCACGTTACTCACGAGAGCATACGGGATTACGGAGACAGTCGTGTAACACCTAGACCAGGGAGAAAGGCATATATATATATATATATATATATATATATATATATATATATATATATATATATATATATATATAGAGAGAGAGAGAGAGAGAGAGAGAGAGAGAGAGAGAGATTGAAAGTTACTGAAAGATTGAAAGAAACAGCAACACCTAGAGGAATATGCGCGGACTAACAAAAAATAAAACCAGTTTACACCCAGACCTGTGACCAAAGTATTCAAGAAGAAGATAAATAACACATAGCTAAATTATTGATTTGTACGAGTGTTACATACAAGACAGTTTCTCTGTCTACATAAAACAGGAACTCACAATAATTTTACATGCGGGCACATTGAATATGCTGATCCTGACGGGAGGATCCCTCCAGAGGCCAGAGAAGTGTGGCTTTGCACAAGACATATCCTGTACTGGCAGCTAACATTCAGAATGATAATATTCCAATGGAAAACAAGGCACGCATTGGACGTCTTACACAGACAACTGAACATGATTATTTCTACTGAAGGACGTGGAAAACCAATGTCTTGACATCAATGACAGTGCATATTAGTGTAAACACTCTACCATCAAATAGATTGAGGCATTTTGGTAAACAGCTAATGTGGCTATGATATCGTTACATTACATTGAAATATGTATTACAATTAGTATAGGTTCACAATGTGTTGACATCTTTTCTTGCAAAACGAGAAACAAACATTCTATGCTTCTCTAACATAAGATATGTTGATTGCTTAACTGATTGAGTGATTGATTATTTAGGCTGATTAACTATAATCGACGTCATTGCATATCAATAACACACATATATGCTTTGTCTCACTCGTTAGTTATTAGGATGGAGGGATGCTGATTGTTTCAGCGGCGCAGCACTTATTACCATACCTGCCTAGTTCCCATCTATATCTGCCTGCTAATGCCACAAACTCTTCATCACATTTGCCACAAATGCTTCAAAATATTTGCCACAAATGCTTCAAAATATTTGCCACAAACGCTTCATCAAAATTGCCACAATTGCTTCAAAATATTTGCCACAAAATCATCAAGTGCCGTGACCACTGGCTCTCCACAGACCTCGGTCTTTGAATTTCTGAATCAACTCTGCCGTTGATATTCCTCCATGCCACCGTCTCAATCCATCCAGCATAATTTCTCGTGGTCTGCCTCTGCCTTTCTTCCCCTCGATCTTTCCAGTTGTCACGATGTTCTCTAGCGCCTATCTTCTCATCACATGACCAAAAAAGCTGTTCGTCTCTTTCTTATTGTTGTATATAATGTTCTAGTTTCGCCAGCGTCTTTAAGTCATTTGTCGTTAGTTACTACCAATCTCAAACCTGGACTTTATCCAAATTACACCTTCGCAAAATCAATACCTGCGAAATGAGATGCCTGAGGAGAGCTCCCAACTTAACAATCCGAGACCGAGTAAGAAATGCTACTATCAGACAGACTGTGGGATCAACACCTTGTGCCACATTTATTGAAAGACAGAAGATCAAGTGGTTTGGCCATGTCGTTAGAATGCATCATCAGCAACTACCATCACTGGCCTTACATCAAAGATCATCTGCGACGAGACCACGAGGACGTCCAAGAAGAAAATGCATTGACGACATCAGAGACATTGTACAACCACACGGAATGACACTATCCAGTGCCGTCCACCTGACTCTGGAACGCAAATTATTCCTCCCCACGTCGCTTGACGGCAGAAGTGGAAGATGATGATGATAATGATGATGATGATGATGATGATATATATATATATATATATATATATATATATATATATATATATATATATATATATATATACGACACAAACGATTCAACATATCTGTTATAAAAGATTCTTCATATCTGCCACAAAACGCTTCTATATATCTATTACACACGCGTCTATGTATCTGCCACAGAAGCTTCTATATATCTGCCACAAACGCTTCTATATATCTATTACACACGCTTCTATATATCTGCCACAAACGCTTCTATATATCTATTACACACGCTTCTATATATCTGCCACAAACGCTTCTATATGTCTGCCACAGACGTTTCTATATATCTATTACACACGCTTCTATATATCTGCCACAAACGCTTCTATATATCTATTACACACGCTTCTATATATCTGCCACAAACGCTTCTATATATCTATTACACACGCTTCTATATATCTGCCACAAACGCTTCTATATATCTGCCACAAACGTTTCTATATATCTATTACACAAGCTTCTATATATCTGCCACAAACGCTTCTATATATCTATTACACACGCTTCTATATATCTATTACACACGCTTCTATATATCTGCCACAAACGCTTCTATATATCTGCCACAAACGCTTCTATATATCTATTACACACGCTTCTATATATCTATTACACACGCTTCTATATATCTGCCACAAACGCTTCTATATATCTATTACACACGCTTCTGTATATCTATTACACACGCTTCTGTATATCTATTACACACGCTTCTATATATCTATTACACACGCTTCTATATATCTGCCACAAACGCTTCTATATATCGGCCACAAACGCTTCTATATATCTATTACACACGCTTCTATATATCTATTACACACGCTTCTATATATCTGCCACAAACGCTTCTATATATCTATTACACACGCTTCTGTATATCTATTACACACGCTTCTGTATATCTATTACACACGCTTCTGTATATCTATTACACACGCTTCTATATATCTATTACACACGCTTCTGTATATCTATTACACACGCTTCTATATATCTGCCACAAACGCTTCTATATATCTGCCACAAACGCTTCTGTATATCTATTACACACGCTTCTATATATCTATTACACACGCTTCTGTATATCTATTACACACGCTTCTGTATATCTATTACACACGCTTCTATATATCTATTACACACGTTTCTGTATATCTATTACACACGCTTCTATATATCTATTACACACGCTTCTGTATATCTATTACACACGGTTCTATATATCTGCCACAAACGCTTCTATATATCTGCCACAAACGCTTCTGTATATCTATTACACACGCTTCTATATATCTGCCACAAACGCTTCTATGTATCTATTACACACGCTTCTATATATCTGCCACAAACGCTTCTATATATCTATTACACACGCTTCTATATATCTGCCACAAACGCTTCTATATATCTATTACACACGCTTCTATATATCTATTACACACGCTTCTATATATCTGCCACAAACGCTTCTGTATATCTATTACACACGCTTCTATATATCTATTACACACGCTTCTGTATATCTGCCACAAACGCTTCTATATATCTGCCACAAACGCTTCTATATATCTATTACACACGCTTCTATATATCTATTACACACGCTTCTATATATCTGCTACAAACGCTTATATATATCTGCCACAACCACTTCTATATATCTATTACACACGCTTCTATATATCTGCCACAAACGCTTCTATATATCTGCCACAAACGCTTCTATATATCTATTACACACGCTTCCATATATCTATTACACACGCTTCTGTATATCTATTACACACGCTTCTGTATATCTATTACACACGCTTCTGTATATCTATTACACACGCTTCTATATATCTATTGCACACGTTTCTATATATCTATTACACAGGCTTCTATAAATCTATTACACACGCTTCTATATATCTATTACACACGCTTCTATATATCTATTGCACACGCTTCTATATATCTAATACACACGCTTCTATATATCTGCCACAAACGCTTCTATATATCTGCCACAAACACTTCTACATATCTATTACACACGCTTCTATATATCTGCCACCAACGCTTCTATATATCTATTACACACGCTTCTATATATCTATTACACACGCTTCTATATATCTGCCACAAACGCTTCTATATATCTATTACACACGCTTCTATATATCTGTCACAAAAGCTTCTATATATCTGCCACAAACGCTTCTATATATCTATTACACACGCTTCTATATATCTATTACACACGCTTCTATATGTCTGCCACAAACGCTTCTATATATCTGCGACAAACGCTTCTATATATCTATTACACACGCTTCTGTATATCTATTACACACGCTTCTGTATATCTATTACACACGCTTCTGTATATCTGCCACAAACGCTTCTATATATCTATTACACACGCGTCTATGTATCTGCCACAGAAGCTTATATATATCTGCCACAAACGCTTCTATATATCTGCCACAAACGCTTCTATATATCTATTACACACGCTTCTATATATCTGCCACAAACGCTTCTATATATCTATTACACACGCTTCTATATATCTGCCACAAACGCTTCTATATATCTATTACACACGCTTCTATATATCTGCCACAAACGCTTCTATATGTCTGCCACAGACGTTTCTATATATCTATTACACACGCTTCTATATATCTGCCACAAACGCTTCTATATATCTATTACACACGCTTCTATATATCTGCCACAAACGCTTCTATATATCTATTACACACGCTTCTATATATCTGCCACAAACGCTTCTATATATCTGCCACAAACGTTTCTATATATCTATTACACACGCTTCTATATATCTATTACACACGCTTCTATATATCTGCCACAAACGCTTCTATATATCTATTACACACGCTTCTGTATATCTATTACACACGCTTCTGTATATCTATTACACACGCTTCTGTATATCTATTACACACGCTTCTATATATCTATTACACACGCTTCTGTATATCTATTACACACGCTTCTATATATCTGCCACAAACGCTTCTATATATCTGCCACAAACGCTTCTGTATATCTATTACACACGCTTCTATATATCTATTACACACGTTTCTGTATATCTATTACACACGCTTCTATATATCTATTACACACGCTTCTGTATATCTATTACACACGGTTCTATATATCTGCCACAAACGCTTCTATATATCTGCCACAAACGCTTCTATGTATCTATTACACACGCTTCTATATATCTATTACACACGCTTCTATATATCTGCTACAAACGCTTATATATATCTGCCACAACCACTTCTATATATCTATTACACACGCTTCTATATATCTGCCACAAACGCTTCTATATATCTGCCACACACGCTTCTATATATCTATTACACACGCTTCCATATATCTATTACACACGCTTCTGTATATCTATTACACACGCTTCTGTATATCTATTACACACGCTTCTGTATATCTATTACACACGCTTCTATATATCTATTGCACACGTTTCTATATATCTATTACACACGCTTCTATAAATCTATTACACACGCTTCTATATATCTATTACACACGCTTCTATATATCTATTGCACACGCTTCTATATATCTATTACACACGCTTCTATATATCTGCCACAAACGCTTCTATATATCTGCCACAAACACTTCTACATATCTATTACACACGCTTCTATATATCTGCCACCAACGCTTCTATATATCTATTACACACGCTTCTATATATCTATTACACACGCTTCTATATATCTGCCACAAACGCTTCTATATATCTATTACACACGCTTCTATATATCTGTCACAAAAGCTTCTATATATCTGCCACAAACGCTTCTATATATCTATTACACACGCTTCTATATATCTGCCACAAACGCTTCTATGTATCTATTACACACGCTTCTATATATCTATTACACACGCTTCTATATATCTGCTACAAACGCTTATATATATCTGCCACAACCACTTCTATATATCTATTACACACGCTTCTATATATCTGCCACAAACGCTTCTATATATCTGCCACACACGCTTCTATATATCTATTACACACGCTTCCATATATCTATTACACACGCTTCTGTATATCTATTACACACGCTTCTGTATATCTATTACACACGCTTCTGTATATCTATTACACACGCTTCTATATATCTATTGCACACGTTTCTATATATCTATTACACACGCTTCTATAAATCTATTACACACGCTTCTATATATCTATTACACACGCTTCTATATATCTATTGCACACGCTTCTATATATCTATTACACACGCTTCTATATATCTGCCACAAACGCTTCTATATATCTGCCACAAACACTTCTACATATCTATTACACACGCTTCTATATATCTGCCACCAACGCTTCTATATATCTATTACACACGCTTCTATATATCTATTACACACGCTTCTATATATCTGCCACAAACGCTTCTATATATCTATTACACACGCTTCTATATATCTGTCACAAAAGCTTCTATATATCTGCCACAAACGCTTCTATATATCTATTACACACGCTTCTATATATCTATTACACACGCTTCTATATGTCTGCCACAAACGCTTCTATATATCTGCGACAAACGCTTCTATATATCTATTACACACGCTTCTGTATATCTATTACACACGCTTCTGTATATCTATTACACACGCTTCTGTATATCTATTACACACGCTTCTATATATCTATTACACACGCTTCTGTATATCTATTACACACGCTTCTATATATCTATTACACACGCTTCTGTATATCTATTACACACGCTTCTATATATCTATTACACACGCTTCTGTATATCTATTACACACGGTTCTATATATCTGCCAAAATGCTTCTATATATCTGCCACAAACGCTTCTGTATATCTATTACACACGCTTCTATATATCTGCCACAAACGCTTCTATGTATCTATTACACACGCTTCTATATATCTGCCACAAACACTTCTATATATCTATTACACACGCTTCTATATATCTGCCACAAACGCTTCTATATATCTATTACACACGCTTCTATATATCTATTACACACGCTTCTATATATCTGGCACAAACGCTTCTGTATATCTATTACACACGCTTCTATATATCTATTACACACGCTTCTATATATCTGCCACAAACGCTTCTATATATCTGCCACAAACGCTTCTATATATCTGCCACAAACACTTCTATATATCTATTACACACGCTTCTATATATCTGCCACAAACGCTTCTATATATCTGCCACAAACGCTTCTATATATCTATTACACACGCTTCTATATATCTATTACACACGCTTCTATATATCTATTACACACGCTTCTATATATCTATTACACACGCTTCTATATATCTGCCACAAACGCTTCTATATATCTGCCACAAACACTTCTATATATCTATTACACACGCTTCTATATATCTGCCACAAACGCTTCTATATATCTATTACACACGCTTCTATATATCTATTACACACGCTTCTATATATCTGCCACAAACGCTTCTATATATCTATTAAACACGCTTCGATATATCTGCCACAAACGCTTCTATATATCTGCCACAAACGCTTCTGTATATCTATTACACAAGCTTCTATATATCTATTACACACGCTTCTATATATCTATTACACACGCTTCTATATATCTATTACACACGCTTCTATATATCTGCCACAAACGCTTCTATATATCTGCCACAAACACTTCTATATATCTATTACACACGCTTCTATATATCTGCCACAAACGCTTCTATATATCTGCCACAAACGTTTCTATATATCTATTACACACGCTTCTATATATCTATTACACACGCTTCTATATATCTATTACAAACGCTTCTATATATCTGCCACAAACGGTTCTGTATATCTATTACACACGCTTCTGTATATCTGCCACAAACGCTTCTATATATCTGCCACAAACGCTTCTATATATCTATTACACACGCTTCTATATATCTATTACACACGCTTCTATATATCTGCCACAAACGCTTCTATATATCTGCCACGAACGCTTCTATATATCTATTACACACGCTTCTATATATCTGCCACAAACGCTTCTGTATATCTATTACACACGCTTCTATATATATATATATTACACACGCTTCTATATATCTATTACACACGCTTCTGTATATCTATTACACACGCTTCTGTATATCTATTACACACGCTTCTATATATCTATTACACACGCTTATGTATATCTATTACACACGCTTCTATATATCTGCAACAAACGCTTCTATATATCTATTATACACGCTTCTATATATCTATTATACACGCTTCTATATATCTGCCACTAACGCTTCTATATATCTGCCACAAACGCTTCTATATATCTATTACACACGCTTCTATATATCTGCCACTAACGCTTCTGTAAATCTATTACACACGCTTCTATATATCTGCCACAAACGCTTCTATATATCTGCCACAAACACTTCTATATATCTATTACACACGCTTCTATATATCTGCCACAAACGCTTCTATATATCTGCCACAAACGTTTCTATATATCTATTACACACGCTTCTATATATCTATTACACACGCTTCTATATATCTATTACAAACGCTTCTATATATCTGCCACAAACGATTCTATATATCTATTACACACGCTTCTATATATCTGCCACAAACGCTTCTATATATCTGCCACAAACGCTTCTGTATATCTATTACACACGCTTCTATATATCTATTACACACGCTTCTATATATCTATTACACAGGCTTCTATATATCTGCCACAAACGCTTCTATATATCTGCCACAAACGCTTCTATATATCTATTATACACGCTTCTATATATCTGCCACTAACGCTTCTATATATCTGCCACAAACGCTTCTATATATCTATTACACACGCTTCTATATATCTGCCACTAACGCTTCTGTAAATCTATTACACACGCTTCTATATATCTGCCACAAACGCTTATATATATCTGCCACAAACACTTCTATATATCTATTACACACGCTTCTATATATCTGCCACAAACGCTTCTATATATCTGCAACAAACGTTTCTATATATCTATTACACACGCTTCTATATATCTATTACACACGCTTCTATATATCTATTACAAACGCTTCTATATATCTGCAACAAACGTTTCTATATATCTATTACACACGCTTCTATATATCTATTACACACGCTTCTATATATCTATTACAAACGCTTCTATATATCTGCCACAAACGATTCTATATATCTATTACACACGCTTCTATATATCTGCCACAAACGCTTCTATATATCTGCCACAAACGCTTCTGTATATCTATAACAAACGCTTCTATATATCTACTACACACGCTTCTATATATCTATTACACACACTTCTGTATATCTATTACACACGCTTCTGTATATCTATTAAACACGCTTCTGTATATCTATTACACACGCTTCTATATATCTATTACACACGCTTCTGTATATCTATTACACACGGTTCTATATATCTGCCACAAACGCTTCTATATATCTGCCACAAACGCTTCTATGTATCTATTACACACGCTTCTATATATCTGCCACAAACGCTTCTATATATCTATTACACACGCTTCTATATATCTGCCACAAACGCTTCTATATATCTATTACACACGCTTCTATATATCTATTTCCCACGCTTCTATATATCTGCCACAAACGCTTCTGTATATCTATTACACACGCTTCTATATATCTATTACACACGCTTCTATATATCTGCCACAAACGCTTCTATATATCTGCCACAAACGCTTCTATATATCTATTACACACGCTTCTATATATCTATTACACAGGCTTCTATATATCTGCCACAAACACTTCTATATATCTGCCACAAACGCTTCTATATATCTATTACACACGCTTCTATATATCTGCCACAAACGCTTCTGTATATCTATTACACACGCTTATATATATATATATATATTTAACACGCTTCTATATATCTATTACACACGCTTCTGTATATCTATTACACACGCTTCTGTATATCTATTACACACGCTTCTATATATCTATTACACACGCTTCTGTATATCTATTACACAAGCTTCTATATATCTGCCACAAACGCTTCTATATATCTGCCACAAACGCTTCTATATATCTATTATACACGCTTCTATATATCTGCCACAAACGCTTCTATATATCTATTACACACGCTTCTATATATCTGCCACTAACGCTTCTGTAAATCTATTACACACGCTTCTATATATCTGCCACAAACGCTTATATATATCTGCCACAAACACTTCTATATATCTATTACACACGCTTCTATATATCTGCCACAAACGCTTCTATATATCAACCACAAACGCTTCTATATATCTATTACACACGCTTCTATATATCTATTACACACGCTTCTATATATCTGCCACAAGCGCTTCTATATATCTGCCACAAAGACTTCTATATATCTATTACACACGCTTCTATATATCTGCCACAAACGCTTCTATATATCTGCCACAAACGTTTCTATATATCTATTACACACGCTTCTATATATCTATTACACTCGCTTCTATATATCTATTACAAACGCTTCTATATATCTGCCACAAACGATTCTATATATCTATTACACACGCTTCTATATATCTGCCACAAACGCTTCTATATATCTGCCACAAACGCTTCTGTATATCTATTACACACGCTTCTATATATCTATTACACACGCTTCTATATATCTATTACACAGGCTTCTATATATCTGCCACAAACGCTTCTATATATCTGCCACAAACGCTTCTATATATCTATTACACGCGCTTCTATATATCTATTACACACGCTTCTATATATCTGCCACAAATGCTTCTATATATCTGCCACAAACGCTTCTATGTATCTATTACACACGCTTCTATATATCTATTACACACGCTTCTGTATATCTATTACACACACTTCTGTATATCTACTACACACGGTTCTATATATCTGCCACAAACGCTTCTATATATCTGCCACAAACGCTTCTGTATATCTATTACACACGCTTCTGTATATCTGCCACAAACGCTTCTATATATCTGCCACAAACGCTTCTATATATCTATTACACACGCTTCTATATATCTATTACACACGCTTCTATATATCTGCCACAAACGCTTCTATATATCTGCCACAAACGCTTCTGTATATCTATAACAAACGCTTCTGTATATCTATTACACACGCTTCTGTATATCTATTACACACGCTTCTGTATATCTATTACACAAGCTTCTATATATCTATTACACACGCTTCTGTATATCTATTACACACGGTTCTATATATCTGCCACAAACGCTTCTATATATCTGCCACAAACGCTTCTGTATATCTATTACACACGCTTCTATATATCTGCCACAAACGCTTCTATGTATCTATTACACACGCTTCTATATATCTGCCACAAACGCTTCTATATATCTATTTCACACGCTTCTATATATCTGCCACAAACGCTTCTGTATATCTATTACACACGCTTCTATATATCTATTACACACGCTTCTATATATCTGCCACAAACGCTTCTATATATCTGCCACAAACGCTTCTATATATCTATTACACACGCTTCTATATATCTATTACACAGGCTTCTATATATCTGCCACAAACGCTTCTATATATCTGCCACAAACGCTTCTATATATCTATTACACACGCTTCTATATATCTGCCACAAACGCTTCTGTATATCTATTACACACGCTTATATATATATATATTTAACACGCTTCTATATATCTATTACACACGCTTCTATATATCTATTACACACGCTTCTGTATATCTATTACACACGCTTCTATATATCTATTACACACGCTTCTGTATATCTATTACACACGCTTCTATATATCTGCCACAAACACTTCTATATATCTGCCACAAACGCTTCTATATATCTATTATACACGCTTCTATATATCTGCCACAAACGCTTCTATATATCTATTACACACGCTTCTATATATCTGCCACTAACGCTTCTGTAAATCTATTACACACGCTTCTATATATCTGCCACAAACGCTTATATATATCTGCCACAAACACTTCTATATGTCTATTACACACGCTTCTATATATCTGCGACAAACGCTTCTATATATCTACCACAAACGCTTCTATATATCTATTACACACGCTTCTATATATCTATTACACACGCTTCTATATATCTGCCACAAACGCTTCTATATATCTGCCACAAACACTTCTATATATCTATTACACACGCTTCTATATATCTGCCACAAACGTTTCTATATATCTATTACACACGCTTCTATATATCTATTACACACGCTTCTATATATCTGCCACAAACGCTTCTATATATCTGCCACAAACGCTTCTGTATATCTATTACACACGCTTCTATATATCTATTACACACGCTTCTATATATCTATTACACAGGCTTCTATATATCTGCCACAAACGCTTCTATATATCTGCTACAAACGCTTCTATATATCTATTACACACGCTTCTATATATCTATTACACACGCTTCTATATATCTGCCACAAACGCTTCTATATATCTATTACACACGATTCTATATATCTATTACACACGCTTCTATATATCTGCCACAAACGCTTCTATATATCTGCCACAAACGCTTCTGTATATCTATTACACACGCTTCTATATATCTATTACACACGCTTCTATATATCTATTACACAGGCTTCTATATATCTGCCACAAACGCTTCTATATATCTGCCACAAACGCTTCTATATATCTATTACACACGCTTCTATATATCTATTACACACGCTTCTATATATCTGCCACAAACGCTTCTATATATCTGCCACAAACGCTTCTATGTATCTATTACACACGCTTCTATATATCTATTACACACGCTTCTGTATATCTATTACACACGCTTCTGTATATCTATTTCACACGGTTCTATATATCTGTCACAAACGCTTCTATATATCTGCCTCAAACGCTTCTGTATATCTATTACACACGCTTCTGTATATCTGCCACAAACGCTTCTATATATCTGCCACAAACGCTTCTATATATCTGCCACAAACGCTTCTATATATCTATTACACACGCTTCTATATATCTGCCACAAACGCTTCTGTATATCTATTACACACGCTTCTATATATATATTACACACGCTTCTATATATCTATTACACACGCTTCTGTATATCTATTACACACGCTTCTGTATATCTATTACACACGCTTCTATATATCTATTACACACGCTTCTGTATATCTATTACACACGCTTCTATATATCTGCAACAAACGCTTCTATATATCTATTATACACGCTTCTATATATCTGCCACTAACGCTTCTATATATCTGCCACAAACGCTTCTATATATCTATTACACACGCTTCTATATATCTGCCACTAACGCTTCTGTAAATCTATTACACACGCTTCTATATATCTGCCACAAACGCTTATATATATCTGCCACAAACGCTTCTGTATATCTATTACACACGCTTCTATATATCTATTACACACGCTTCTATATATCTGCCACAAACGCTTCTATATATCTGCCACAAACGCTTCTATATATCTATTACACACGCTTCTATATATCTGCCACAAACGCTTCTGTATATCTATTACACACGCTTATATATATATATATTTAACACGCTTCTATATATCTATTACACACGCTTCTGTATATCTATTACACACGCTTCTGTATATCTATTACACACGCTTCTATATATCTATTACACACGCTTCTATATATCTGCCACAAACGCTTCTATATATCTGCCACAAACGCTTCTATATATCTATTACACACGCTTCTATATATCTGCCACAAACGCTTCTGTATATCTATTACACACGCTTATATATATATATATATTTAACACGCTTCTATATATCTATTACACACGCTTCTGTATATCTATTACACACGCTTCTGTATATCTATTACACACGCTTCTATATATCTATTACACACGCTTCTGTGTATCTATTACACACGCTTCTATATATCTGCCACAAACGCTTCTATATATCTGCCACAAACGCTTCTATATATCTATTATACACGCTTCTATATATCTGCCACAAACGCTTCTATATATCTATTACACACGCTTCTATATATCTGCCACTAACGCTTCTGTAAATCTATTACACACGCTTCTATATATCTATTACACACGCTTCTGTATATCTATTACACACGCTTCTGTATATCTATTACACACGCTTCTGTATATCTATTACACACGCTTCTATATATCTATTACACACGCTTCTGTATATCTATTACACACGGTTCTATATATCTGCCACAAACGCTTCTATATATCTGCCACAAACGCTTCTGTATATCTATTACACACGCTTCTATATATCTGCCACAAACGCTTCTATTTATCTATTACACACGCTTCTATATATCTGCCACAAACGCTTCTATATATCTATTACACACGCTTCTATATATCTGCCACAAACGCTTCTATATATCTATTACACACGCTTCTATATATCTATTACACACGCTTCTATATATCTGCCACAAACGCTTCTGTATATCTATTACACACGCTTCTATATATCTATTACACACGCTTCTATATATCTGCCACAAACGCTTCTATATATCTGCCACAAACGCTTCTATATATCTATTACACACGCTTCTATATATCTGCCACAAACGCTTCTGTATATCTATTACACACGCTTATATATATATATATTTAACACGCTTCTATATATCTATTACACACGCTTCTGTATATCTATTACACACGCTTCTGTATATCTATTACACACGCTTCTATATATCTATTACACACGCTTCTGTGTATCTATTACACACGCTTCTATATATCTGCCACAAACGCTTCTATATATCTGCCACAAACGCTTCTATATATCTATTATACACGCTTCTATATATCTGCCACAAACGCTTCTATATATCTATTACACACGCTTCTATATATCTGCCACTAACGCTTCTGTAAATCTATTACACACGCTTCTATATATCTGCCACAAACGCTTCTATATATCTGCCACAAACGCTTCTATATATCTATTACACACGCTTCTATATATCTATTACACACGCTTCTATATATCTGCCACAAACGCTTCTATATATCTGCCACAAACGCTTCTATATATCTATTACACACGCTTCTATATATCTGCCACAAACGCTTCTGTATATCTATTACACACGCTTATATATATATATTTAACACGCTTCTATATATCTATTACACACGCTTCTGTATATCTATTACACACGCTTCTGTATATCTATTACACACGCTTCTATATATCTATTACACACGCTTCTGTGTATCTATTACACACGCTTCTATATATCTGCCACAAACGCTTCTATATATCTGCCACAAACGCTTCTATATATCTATTATACACGCTTCTATATATCTGCCACAAACGCTTCTATATATCTATTACACACGCTTCTATATATCTGCCACTAACGCTTCTGTAAATCTATTACACACGCTTCTATATATCTGCCACAAACGCTTATATATATCTGCCACAAACACTTCTATATATCTATTACACACGCTTCTATATATCTGCCACAAACGCTTCTATATATCTACCACAAACGCTTCTATATATCTATTACACACGCTTCTATATATCTATTACACACGCTTCTATATATCTGCCACAAACGCTTCTATATATCTGCCACAAACACTTCTATATATCTATTACACACGCTTCTATATATCTGCCACAAACGCTTCTATATATCTGCCACAAACGTTTCTATATATCTATTACACACGCTTCTATATATCTATTACACACGCTTCTATATATCTATTACAAACGCTTCTATATATCTGCCACAAACGATTCTATATATCTATTACACACGCTTCTATATATCTGCCACAAACGCTTCTATATATCTGCCACAAACGCTTCTGTATATCTATTACACACGCTTCTATATATATATTACACACGCTTCTATATATCTATTACACAGGCTTCTATATATCTGCCACAAACGCTTCTATATATCTGCCACAAACGCATCTATATATCTATTACACACGCTTCTATATATCTATTACACACGCTTCTATATATCTGCCACAAACGCTTCTATATATCTGCCACAAACGCTTCTATGTATCTATTACACACGCTTCTATATATCTATTACACACGCTTCTGTATATCTATTACACACGCTTCTGTATATCTATTACACACGGTTCTATATATCTGCCACAAACGCTTCTATATATCTGCCACAAACGCTTCTGTATATCTATTACACACGCTTCTGTATATCTGCCACAAACGCTTCTATATATCTGCCACAAACGCTTCTATATATCTATTACACACGCTTCTATATATCTATTACACACGCTTCTATATATCTGCCACAAACGCTTCTATAAATCTACCACAAACGCTTCTATATATCTATTACACACGCTTCTATATATCTGCCACAAACGCTTCTGTATATCTATTACACACGCTTCTATATATATATTACACACGCTTCTATATATCTATTACACACTTTTCTGTATATCTATTACACACGCTTCTGTATATCTATTACACACGCTTCTATATATCTATTACACACGCTTCTGTATATCTATTACACACGCTTCTATATATCTGCCACAAACGCTTCTATATATCTATTATACACGCTTCTATATATCTGCCACTAACGCTTCTATATATCTGCCACAAACGCTTCTATATATCTATTACACACGCTTCTATATATCTGCCACTAACGCTTCTGTAAATCTATTACACACGCTTCTATATATCTGCCACAAACGCTTATATATATCTGCCACAAACACTTCTATATATCTATTACACACGCTTCTATATATCTGCCACAAACGCTTCTATATATCTGCCACAAACACTTCTATATATCTATTACACACGCTTCTATATATCTGCCACAAAAGCATCTATATATCTGCCACAAACGTTTCTATATATCTATTACACACGCTTCTATATATCTATTACACACGCTTCTATATATCTATTACAAACGCTTCTATATATCTGCCACAAACGATTCTATATATCTATTACACACGCTTCTATATATCTGCCACAAACGCTTCTATATATCTGCCACAAACGCTTCTGTATATCTATTACACACTCTTCTATATATCTATTACACACGCTTCTATATATCTATTACACAGGCTTCTATATATCTTCCACAAACGCTTCAATATATCTGCCACAAACGCTTCTATATATCTATTACACACGCTTCTATATATCTATTACACACGCTTCTATATATCTGCCACAAACGCTTCTATATATCTGCCACAAACGCTTCTATATATCTATTACACACGCTTCTATATATCTATTACACACGCTTCTGTATATCTATTACACACGCTTCTGTATATCTATTACACACGCTTCTGTATATCTATTACACACGCTTCTATATATCTATTACACACGCTTCTGTATATCTATTACACACGGTTCTTTATATCTGCCACAAACGCTTCTATATATCTGCCACAAACGCTTCTGTATATCTATTACACACGCTTCTATATATCTGCCACAAACGCTTCTATGTATCTATTGCACACGCTTCTATATATCTGCCACAAACGCTTCTATATATCTATTACACACGCTTCTATATATCTGCCACAAACGCTTCTGTATATCTATTACACACGCTTCTATATATCTATTACACACGCTTCTATATATCTGCCACAAACGCTTCTATATATCTGCCACAAACGCTTCTATATATCTATTACACACGCTTATATATATATATTTAACACGCTTCTATATATCTATTACACACGCTTCTGTATATCTATTACACACGCTTCTGTATATCTATTACACACGCTTCTATATATCTATTACACACGCTTCTGTATATCTATTACACACGCTTCTATATATCTGCCACAAACGCTTCTATATATCTATTATACACGCTTCTATATATCTGTCACAAACGCTTCTATATATCTATTACACACGCTTCTATATATCTGCCACTAACGCTTCTGTACATCTATTACACACGCTTCTATATATCTGCCACAAACGCTTATATATATCTGCCACAAACACTTCTATATATCTATTACACACGCTTCTATATATATGCCACAAACGCTTCTATATATCTACCACAAACGCTTCTATATATCTATTACACACGCTTCTATATAT
This sequence comes from Cepaea hortensis, assembly GCA_963921405.1. Lineage (NCBI taxonomy): Eukaryota > Metazoa > Mollusca > Gastropoda > Stylommatophora > Helicidae > Cepaea > Cepaea hortensis. The sequence continues at coordinate 50,679,311 of OY992876.1, forward strand.
CTATTACACACGCTTCTATATATCTGCCACAAACGCTTCTATATATCTGCCACAAACACTTCTATATATCTATTACACACGCTTCTATATATCTGCCACAAACGCTTCTATATATCTGCCACAAACGTTTCTATATATCTATTACACACGCTTCTATATATCTATTACACACGCTTCTATATATCTATTACAAACGCTTCTATATATCTGCCACAAACGATTCTATATATCTATTACACACGCTTCTATATATCTGTTACACACGCTTCTATATATCTATTACACAGGCTTCTATATATCTGCCACAAACGCTTCTATATATCTGCCACAAACGCTTCTATATATCTATTACACACGCTTCTATATATCTATTACACACGCTTCTATATATCTGCCACAAACGCTTCTATATATCTAACACAAACGCTTCTATATATCTATTACACACGCTTCTATATATCTATTACACACGCTTCTGTATATCTATTACACACGCTTCTGTATATCTATTACACACACTTCTGTATATCTATTACACACGCTTCTATATATCTATTACACACGCTTCTGTATATCTATTACACACGGTTCTATATATCTGCCACAAACGCTTCTATATATCTGCCACAAACGCTTCTGTATATCTATTACACACGCTTCTATATATCTGCCACAAACGCTTCTATGTATCTATTACACACGCTTCTATATATCTGCCACAAACGCTTCTATATATCTATTACACACGCTTCTATATATCTGCCACAAACGCTTCTATATATCTATTACACACGCTTCTATATATCTATTACACACGCTTCTATATATCTGCCACAAACGCTTCTGTATATCTATTACACACGCTTCTATATATCTATTACACACGCTTCTATATATCTGCCACAAACGCTTCTATATATCGGCCACAAACGCTTCTATATATCTATTACACACACTTCTATATATCTATTACACACGCTTCTATATATCTGCCACAAACGCTTCTATATATCTGCCACAAACGCTTCTATATATCTATTACACACGCTTCTATATATCTGCCACTAACGCTTCTATATATCTGCCACAAACGCTTCTATATATCTATTACACACGCTTCTATATATCTGCCACTAACGCTTCTGTAAATCTATTACACACGCTTCTATATATCTGCCACAAACGCTTATATATATCTGCCACAAACATTTCTATATATCTATTACACACGCTTCTATATATCTGCCACAAAAGCTTCTACATATCTGCCACAAACACTTCTATATATCTATTACACACGCTTCTATATATCTGCCACAAATGCTCCTATATATCTGCCACAAACGCTTCTATATATATCTATTACACAGGCTTCTATATATCTGCCACAAACGCTTCTATATATCTGCCACAAACGCTTCTATATATCTATTACACACGCTTCTATATATCTATTACACACGCTTCTATATATCTATTAGAAACACTTCTATATATCTGCCAGAAACGATTCTATATATCTAGTACACACGCTTCTATATATCTGCCAGAAACGCTTCTATATATCTGCCACAAACGCTTCTATATATCTATTACACACGCTTCTATATATCTATTACACACGCTTCTGTATATCTATTACACACGCTTCTGTATATCTATTACACACGCTTCTGTATATCTATTACACACGCTTCTATATATCTATTACACACGCTTCTGTATATCTATTACACACGGTTCTTTATATCTGCCACAAACGCATCTATATATCTGCCACAAACGCTTCTATATATCTATTACACACGCTTCTATATATCTATTACACACGCTTCTATATATTTGCCACAAACGCTTCTATATATCTGCCACAAACGCTTCTATATATCTATTACACACGCTTCTACATATCTGCCACAAAAGCTTCTGTATATCTATTACACACGCTTATATATATATATATTTAACACGCTTCTATATATCTATTACACACGCTTCTGTATATCTATTACACACGCTTCTGTATATCTATTACACACGCTTCTATATATCTATTACACACGCTTCTGTATATCTATTACACACGCTTCTATATATCTGCCACAAACGCTTCTATATATCTGCCACAAACGCTTCTATATATCTATTATACACGCTTCTATATATCTGCCACAAACGCTTCTATATATCTATTACACACGATTCTATATATCTGCCACTAACGCTTCTGTAAATCTATTACACACGCTTCTATATATCTGCCACAAACGCTTATATATATCTGCCACAAACACTTCTATATATCTATTACACACGCTTCTATATATCTGCCACAAACGCTTCTATATATCTAACACAAACGCTTCTATATATCTATTACACACGCTTCTATATATCTATTACACACGCTTCTGTGTATCTATTACACACGCTTCTGTATATCTATTACACACGCTTCTGTATATCTATTACACACGCTTCTGTATATCTATTACACACGCTTCTATATATCTATTACACACGCTTCTATATATCTATTACACACGCTTCTATATATCTATTACACACGCTTCTATATATCTATTACACACGCTTCTATATATCTATTACACACGCTTCTATATATCTATTACACACGCTTCTATATATCTATTACACACGCTTCTATATATCTATTACACACGCTTCTCTATATCTGCCACAAACGCTTCTATATATCTGCCACAAACGCTTCTATATATCTATTACACACGCTTCTATATATCTGCCACAAGCGCTTCTGTATATCTATTACACACGCTTCTATATATCTATTACACACGCTTCTATATATCTATTACACACGCTTCTATATATCTATTACACACGCTTCTATATATCTATTACACACGCTTCTATATACCTATTACACACGCTTCTATATATCTATTACACACGCTTCTATATATCTATTACAAACGCTTCTATATATCTATTACACACGCTTCTATATATCTATTACACACGCTTCTGTATATCTATTACACACGCTTCTATATATCTATTACACACGCTTCTGTATATCTATTACACACGCTTCTATATATCTGCCACAAACGCTTCTATATATCTGCCACAAACGCTTCTATATATCTATTATACACGCTTCTATATATCTGCCACAAACGCTTCTATATATCTATTACACACGCTTCTATATATCTGCCACTAACGCTTCTGTAAATCTATTACACACGCTTCTATATATCTGCCACAAACGCTTATATATATCTGCCACAAACACTTCTATATATCTATTACACACGCTTCTATATATCTGCCACAAACGCTTCTATATATCTAACACAAACGCTTCTATATATCTATTACACACGCTTCTATATATCTATTACACACGCTTCTGTATATCTATTACACACGCTTCTGTATATCTATTACACACACTTCTGTATATCTATTACACACGCTTCTATATATCTATTACACACGCTTCTGTATATCTATTACACACGGTTCTATATATCTGCCACAAACGCTTCTATATATCTGCCACAAACGCTTCTGTATATCTATTACACACGCTTCTATATATCTGCCACAAACGCTTCTATGTATCTATTACACACGCTTCTATATATCTGCCACAAACGCTTCTATATATCTATTACACACGCTTCTATATATCTGCCACAAACGCTTCTATATATCTATTACACACGCTTCTATATATCTATTACACACGCTTCTATATATCTGCCACAAACGCTTCTGTATATCTATTACACACGCTTCTATATATCTATTACACACGCTTCTATATATCTGCCACAAACGCTTCTATATATCGGCCACAAACGCTTCTATATATCTATTACACACACTTCTATATATCTATTACACACGCTTCTATATATCTGCCACAAACGCTTCTATATATCTGCCACAAACGCTTCTATATATCTATTACACACGCTTCTATATATCTGCCACTAACGCTTCTATATATCTGCCACAAACGCTTCTATATATCTATTACACACGCTTCTATATATCTGCCACTAACGCTTCTGTAAATCTATTACACACGCTTCTATATATCTGCCACAAACGCTTATATATATCTGCCACAAACACTTCTATATATCTATTACACACGCTTCTATATATCTGCCACAAAAGCTTCTACACATCTGCCACAAACACTTCTATATATCTATTACACACGCTTCTATATATCTGCCACAAATGCTCCTATATATCTGCCACAAACGCTTCTATATATCTATTACACAGGCTTCTATATATCTGCCACAAACGCTTCTATATATCTGCCACAAACGCTTCTATATATCTATTACACACGCTTCTATATATCTATTACACACGCTTCTATATATCTATTAGAAACACTTCTATATATCTGCCAGAAACGATTCTATATATCTATTACACACGCTTCTATATATCTGCCACAAACGCTTCTATATATCTATTACACACGCTTCTATATATCTATTACACACGCTTCTGTATATCTATTACACACGCTTCTGTATATCTATTACACACGCTTCTGTATATCTATTACACACGCTTCTATATATCTATTACACACGCTTCTGTATATCTATTACACACGGTTCTATATATCTGCCACAAACGCATCTATATATCTGCCACAAACGCTTCTATATATCTATTACACACGCTTCTATATATCTATTACACACGCTTCTATATATTTGCCACAAACGCTTCTATATATCTGCCACAAACGCTTCTATATATCTATTACACACGCTTCTACATATCTGCCACAAAAGCTTCTGTATATCTATTACACACGCTTATATATATATATATTTAACACGCTTCTATATATCTATTACACACGCTTCTGTATATCTATTACACACGCTTCTGTATATCTATTACACACGCTTCTATATATCTATTACACACGCTTCTGTATATCTATTACACACGCTTCTATATATCTGCCACAAACGCTTCTATATATCTGCCACAAACGCTTCTATATATCTATTATACACGCTTCTATATATCTGCCACAAACGCTTCTATATATCTATTACACACGATTCTATATATCTGCCACTAACGCTTCTGTAAATCTATTACACACGCTTCTATATATCTGCCACAAACGCTTATATATATCTGCCACAAACACTTCTATATATCTATTACACACGCTTCTATATATCTGCCACAAACGCTTCTATATATCTAACACAAACGCTTCTATATATCTATTACACACGCTTCTATATATCTATTACACACGCTTCTGTGTATCTATTACACACGCTTCTGTATATCTATTACACACGCTTCTGTATATCTATTACACACGCTTCTGTATATCTATTACACACGCTTCTATATATCTATTACACACGCTTCTATATATCTATTACACACGCTTCTATATATCTATTACACACGCTTCTATATATCTATTACACACGCTTCTATATATCTATTACACACGCTTCTATATATCTATTACACACGCTTCTATATATCTATTACACACGCTTCTATATATCTATTACACACGCTTCTCTATATCTGCCACAAACGCTTCTATATATCTGCCACAAACGCTTCTATATATCTATTACACACGCTTCTATATATCTGCCACAAACGCTTCTGTATATCTATTACACACGCTTCTATATATCTATTACACACGCTTCTATATATCTATTACACACGCTTCTATATATCTATTACACACGCTTCTATATATCTATTACACACGCTTCTATATACCTATTACACACGCTTCTATATATCTATTACACACGCTTCTATATATCTATTACAAACGCTTCTATATTTCTGCCACAAACGCTTCTATATATCTGCCACAAACGCTTCTATATATCTATTACACACGCTTCTATATATCTGCCACAAACGCTTCTGTATATCTATTACACACGCTTCTATATATCTATTACACACGCTTCTATATATCTGCCACAAACGCTTCTATATATCTGCCACAAACGCTTCTATATATCTATTACACACGCTTCTATATATCTGCCACAAACGCTTCTGTATATCTATTACACACGCTTCTGTATATCTATTACACACGCTTCTATATATCTATTAAACACGCTTCTATATATCTGCCACAAACGCTTCTATATATCTGCCACAAACGCTTCTGTATATCTATTACACACGCTTCTATATATCTATTACACACGCTTCTATATATCTATTACACACGCTTCTATATATCTATTACACACGCTTCTATATATCTATTACACAATCTTCTATATATCTATTACACGCGCATCTATATATCTGCCACAAACGCTTCTATATATCTGCCACAAACACTTCTATATATCTATTACACACGCTTCTATATATCTGCCACAAACGCTTCTATATATCTGCCACAAACGTTTCTATATATCTATTACACACGCTTCTATATATCTATTACACACGCTTCTATATATCTATTACAAACGCTTCTATATATCTGCCACAAACGATTCTATATATCTATTACACACGCTTCTATATATCTGCCACAAACGCTTCTATATATCTGCCACAAACGCTTCTGTATATCTATTACACACGCTTCTATATATCTATTACACACGCTTCTATATATCTATTACACAGGCTTCTATATATCTGCCACAAACGCTTCTATATATCTGCCACAAACGCTTCTATATATCTATTACACACGCTTCTATATATCTATTACACACGCTTCTATATATCTGCCACAAACGCTTCTATATATCTGCCACAAACGCTTCTATATATCTATTACACACGCTTCTATATATCTATTACACACGCTTCTGTATATCTATTACACACGCTTCTGTATATCTATTACACACGCTTCTGTATATCTATTACACACGCTTCTATATATCTATTACACACGCTTCTGTATATCTATTACACACGGTTCTATATATCTGCCACAAACGCTTCTATATATCTGCCACAAACGCTTCTGTATATCTATTACACACGCTTCTATATATCTGCCACAAACGCTTCTATGTATCTATTACACACGCTTCTATATATCTGCCACAAACGCTTCTATATATCTATTACACACGCTTCTATATATCTGCCACAAACGCTTCTATATATCTATTACACACGCTTCTATATATCTATTACACACGCTTCTATATATCTGCCACAAACGCTTCTGTATATCTATTACACACGCTTCTATATATCTATTACACACGCTTCTATATATCTGCCACAAACGCTTCTATATATCTGCAACAAACGCTTCTATATATCTATTACACACGCTTCTATATATCTATTACACATGCTTCTATATATCTGCCACAAACGCTTCTATATATCTGCCACAAACGCTTCTATATATCTATTATACACGCTTCTATATATCTGCCACTAACGCTTCTGTAAATCTATTACACACGCTTCTATATATCTGCCACAAACGCTTATATATATCTGCCACAAACACTTCTATATATCTATTACACACGCTTCTATATATCTGCCACAAACGCTTCTATATATCTACCACAAACGCTTCTATATATCTATTACACACGCTTCTATTTATCTATTACACACGCTTCTGTATATCTATTACACACGCTTCTGTATATCTATTACACACTCTTCTGTATATCTATTACACACGCTTCTGTATATCTATTACACACGCTACTATATATCTATTACACACGCTTCTATATATCTATTACACACGCTTCTATATATCTATTACACACGCTTCTATATATCTATTACACACGCTTCTATATATCTATTACACACGCTTCTATATATCTATTACACACGCTTCTATATATCTATTACACACGCTTCTATATATCTATTACACACGCTTCTATATATCTGCCACAAACGCTTCTATATATCTGCCACAAACACTTCTATATATCTATTACACACGCTTCTATATATCTGCCACAAACGCTTCTATATATCTATTACACACGCTTCTATATATCTATTACACACGCTTCTATATATCTGCCACAAACGCTTCTATATATCTATTACACACGCTTCTATATATCTGCCACAAACGTTTCTATATATCTATTACACACGCTTCTATATATCTGCCACAAACGCTTCTGTATATCTATTACACACGCTTCTGTATATCTATTACACACGCTACTATATATCTATTACACACGCTTCTATATATCTATTACACACGCTTCTATATATCTATTACACACGCTTCTATATATCTACTAGCTGACACGGCCCGGCTTCGCCCAGACTCTGGTGGGGAGCATCTCATTTAATTCATATAAGTAGTCATATAAGCTCCCGTTCCCGACTGTCTGTCTGTCTGTCTGTCTATCTGTCTGTCTGTCTGTCTGACCCGGCCCAGCCCATGGTGGAGAGCATCTCATTTAAATCATATAAGTAGTCATATAAGATCCCGTTCCCGACTATCTGTATGTCTGTCTGTCTTGGGTAAATGGAGGAGGGAGGAGGAAGAGGGAGGTGGAGGAGGGAAGAGGAGGGAGGAGGAGGGAGGAGGAGACATTAGGAGGAATAGGAGGGAGGAGGAGGGATTAGGAAGAGGAGGGAGGAGTAGGGTGGAGGAGGAGGGGGAGGAGGAGGGAGGAGGAGGGAGGAGGAGATCGCAGGAGGAGGAGGAGGAGGAGAGGGAGGAGGAGGAGGGAGAGGGAGGAGGAGGGAGGAGGAGGAGAGAGTAGGCGGAGGGAGGAGGCGGAGGGAGCAGGAAGAGGGAGGAAGAGGGAGGAGGAGGGAGGAGTAGATAGTGGGAGGAGGGAGGAGGCGGAGGGAGGAAGAGGGAGGAGGAGGAGGGAGAAGGAGGAGGGAGGAGAAGGAGGGAAGAGGATGAGAGGGAGGAGGAGGAAGAGGGAGGAGGAGGAATGTGAAGGGAGGAGGAGGGAGGAGGTAAAGGGAGGAGGAGGGAGGAGGATAGAGGAGGAGGAGGGATGAGGAGGAAGAGGGAGGAGGAGGAATGTGAAGGGAGGAGGAGGGAGGAGGTAGAGAGAGGAGGAGGAGAATGGAGGAGGAGGGATGAGGAGGAGAGGGAGGAGGAGGGGGAGGAGGGGGAGGAAGAAGGAGGAGGGAGGAAGACGGATGAGGGGGAGGAGGGAGGGGGAGGAGGAGAAGGGAGGAGGAGGAGGGAGCAGGAGGAAGGAGGAGGGAGGAGGAGGAGGAAGAGGGAGGAGGAAGAGAGAGGAGAGAGGAGGGAGGAGGAGGGAGGAAGAGATAGGCGGAGAGAGGAGGAGGAGGGAGGAGGAGGAGTAGGGATGAATAGGAGGGAGGAGAAGGGAGGAGAAGGGATTAAGAGAAAGAGGGGGGAAAGGGGAGAAGGAGGAGGGAGGAGGAGGAGGAAGAGGGAGGAGGAGGGAGGAGGAGGGAGGAGGGAGGATGAGGAGGAGGGAGGAGGAGGAGGGAGGATGGTGAAGGAGGAGGAGGAGGAGGGAGGAGGGTGAAAGAGGAGGAGGCGGGGGAGGAGGGAGGGGGAGGAGGAGGGAGAAGGAGGAGGAGGGAGGAGAACGTAGGTGGGGGAGGATGAGAAGGGAGGAGGGAGAGGGAGGAGGAGGGAGGAGGAGGAGAGAGGAGGAGGGAGGGAGGTGGAGGGAGAAGGAGGAGGGAGGAAGAGGTAGAAGGAGGAGGGAGAAGGAGGGAGGAGAAGACAGGAGGAATAGGAGGGAGGAGGAGGGATTAGGAAGAGGAGGGAGGAGTAGGGTGGAGGAGGAGGGGGAGGAGGAGGGAGGAGGAAGAGGGAGAAGGAGGGAGGAGGAGAGAGGAGGAGGAGGAGGGGGAGAAGGGAGTAGGAGGAGGGAGAGGGAGGAGGAGGGAGGAGGAGGAGAGAGTAGGCGGAGGGAGGAGGCGGAGGGAGCAGGAAGAGGGAGGAAGAGGGAGGAGGAAGAGGGAGAAGGAGGGAGGAGAAGGAGGAGGGAGGAGGAAGGAGGAGTAGAGAGTGGGAGGAGGGAGGAGGCGGAGGGAGGAAGAGGGAGGAGGAAGAGGGAGAAGGGAGGAGGAGGGAGGAGGTAGTAGGATGATTGATTGCCATCCCACCAGGTTAATATGTTATCGCGGACCTCAGAGAGAAGTGTCTATGTAGAAGACCATTTCCTGGACGTACGTATTTTGGGAGGGGGAGGAGGGAGGAGGGAGGAGGAGGAAGAAGAAAAAAAAACTACGACAGTTGGCATCTCTGGAATGAAAGGAAGGCGTGTAGAAAATTTCATCTCAATCGGATGGGCCGTTCGCGAGCGCATAAAGGACATACGGACAGAGATACATAAATACATACAGAGATACATACGCACATCCTTTTTTATATATAAGATTACACACGCTTCTATATATCTATTACACACGCTTCTATATATCTATTACACACGCTTCTATATATCTATTACACACGCTTCTATATATCTATTACACACGCTTCTATATATCTATTACACACGCTTCTATATATCTATTACACACGCTTCTATATATCTGCCACAAACGCTTCTATATATCTGCCACAAACACTTCTATATATCTATTACACACGCTTCTATATATCTGCCACAAACGCTTCTATATATCTATTACACACGCTTCTATATATCTATTACACACGCTTCTATATATCAGCCACAAACGCTTCTATATATCTATTACACACGCTTCTATATATCTGCCACAAACGTTTCTATATATCTATTACACACGCTTCTATATATCTGCCACAAACGCTTCTATATATCTGCCACAAACGCTTCTATATATCTATTACACACGTTTCTATATATCTATTACACACGCTTCTATATATCTGCCACAAACTCTTCTATATATCTGCCACAAACGATTCTATATATCTATTACACACGCTTCTATATATCCATTACACACGCTTCTGTATATCTATTACACACGCTTCTGTATATCTATTACACACGCTTCTGTATATCTATTACACACGCTTCTATATATCTATTACACACGCTTCTGTATATCTATTACACACGGTTCTATATATCTGCCACAAACGCCTCTATATATCTGCCACAAACGCTTCTGTATATCTATTACACACGCTTCTATATCTCTGCCACAAACGCTTCTATGTATCTATTACACACGCTTCTATATATCTGCCACAAACGCTTCTATATATGTATTACACACGCTTCTATATATCTGCCACAAACGCTTCTATATATCTATTACACACGCTTCTATATATCTATTACACACGCTTCTATATATCTGCCACAAACGCTTCTGTATATCTATTACACACGCTTCTATATATCTATTACACACGCTTCTATATATCTGCCACAAACGCTTCTATATATCTGCCACAAACGCTTCTATATATCTATTACACACGCTTCTATATATCTGCCACAAACGTTTCTATATATCTATTACACACGCTTCTATATATCTGCCACAAACGCTTCTGTATATCTATTACACACGCTTCTGTATATCTATTACACACGCTACTATATATCTATTACACACGCTTCTATATATCTATTACACACGCTTCTATATATCTATTACACACGCTTCTATATATCTATTACACACGCTTCTATATATCTATTACACACGCTTCTATATATCAATTACACACGCTTCTATATATCTATTACACACGCTTCTATATATCTATTACACACGCTTCTATATATCTGCCACAAACGCTTCTATATATCTGCCACAAACACTTCTATATATCTATTACACACGCTTCTATATATCTGCCACAAACGCTTCTATATATCTATTACACACGCTTCTATATATCTATTACACACGCTTCTATATATCTGCCACAAACGCTTCTATATATCTATTACACACGCTTCTATATATCTGCCACAAACGTTTCTATATATCTATTACACACGCTTCTATATATCTGCAACAAACGCTTCTATATATCTGCCACAAACGCTTCTATATATCTATTACACACGTTTCTATATATCTATTACACACGCTTCTATATATCTGCCACAAACTCTTCTATATATCTGCCACAAACGATTCTATATATATATTACACACGCTTCTATATATCCATTACACACGCTTCTGTATATCTATTACACACGCTTCTGTATATCTATTACACACGCTTCTGTATATCTATTACACACGCTTCTATATATCTATTACACACGCTTCTGTATATCTATTACACACGGTTCTATATATCTGCCACAAACGCCTCTATATATCTGCCACAAACGCTTCTGTATATCTATTACACACGCTTCTATATCTCTGCCACAAACGCTTCTATGTATCTATTACACACGCTTCTATATATCTGCCACAAACGCTTCTATATATGTATTACACAGGCTTCTATATATTTGCCACAAACGCTTCTATATATCTATTACACACGCTTCTATATATCTATTACACACGCTTCTATATAACTGCCACAAACGCTTCTGTATATCTGCCACAAACGCTTCTATATATCTATTACACACGCTTCTATATATCTATTACACACGCTTCTATATATCTGCCACAAACGCTTCTATATATCTGCCACAAACGCTTCTATATATCTATTACACACGCTTCTATATATCTATTACACACGCTTCTATATATCTGCCACAAACGCTTCTATATATCTGCCACAAACGCTTTTATATATCTATTACACACGCTTCTATATATCTGCCACAAACGCTTCTGTATATCTATTACACACGCTTCTATATATCTATTACACACGCTTCTATATATCTATTACACACGCTTCTGTATATCTATTACACACGCTTCCATATATCTGCCACAAACGCTTCTATTTATCTGCCACAAACGCTTCTATATATCTATTACACACGCTTCTATATATCTACCACAAACGCTTCTATATATCTATTACACACGCTTCTATATATCTGCCACAAACGCTTCTGTAAATCTATTACACAAGCTTCTATATATCTGCCACAAACGCTTATATATATCTGCCACAAACACTTCTATATATCTATTACACACGCTTATATATATCTGCCACAAACGCTTCTATATATCTGCCACAAACGCTTCTATATATCTATTACACACGCTTCTATATATCTATTACACACGCTTCTGTATATCTATTACACACGCTTCTGTATATCTATTACACACGCTTCTGTATATCTATTAAACACGCTTCTGTATATCTATTACACACGCTTCTATATATCTATTACACACGCTTCTATATATCTATTACACACGCTTCTATATATCTATTACACACGCTATTATATATCTGCCACAAACGCTTCTGTAAATCTATTACACAAGCTTCTATATATCTGCCACAAACGCTTATATATATCTGCCACAAACACTTCTATATATCTATTACACACGCTTATATATATCTGCCACAAACGCTTCTATATATCTGCCACAAACGCTTCTATATATCTATTACACACGCTTCTATATATCTATTACACACGCTTCTGTATATCTATTACACACGCTTCTGTATATCTATTACACACGCTTCTGTATATCTATTAAACACGCTTCTGTATATCTATTACACACGCTTCTATATATCTATTACACACGCTTCTATATATCTATTACACACGCTTCTATATATCTATTACACACGCTTCTATATATCTGCCACAAACGCTTCTATATATCTGCCACAAACACTTCTATATATCTATTACACACGCTTCTATTAATCTATTACACACGCTTCTATATATCTGCCACAAACGCTTCTATATATCTGCCACAAACGCTTCTATATATCTATTACACACGCTTCTATATATCTATTACACACGCTTCTGTATATCTATTACACACGCTTCTGTATATCTATTACACACGCTTCTCTATATCTATTACACACGCTTCTATATATCTATTACACACGCTTCTGTATATCTATTACACACGCTTCTATATATCTTCCACAAACGCTTCTATATATCTGCCACAAACGCTTCTATATATCTATTACACACGCTTCTATATATCTGCCATAACCGCTTCTATATATCTATTACACACGCTTCTATATATCTGCCACAAACGCTTCTGTATATCTATTACACACGCTTCCATATATCTGCCACAAACGCATCTATATATCTGCCACAAACACTTCTATATATCTATTACACACGCTTCTATATATCTATTACACACGCTTCTGTATATCTATTACACACGCTTCTGTATATCTATTACACACGCTTCTATATATCTATTACAAACGCTTCTATATATCTATTACACACGCTTATATATATCTTTTACACACGCTTCTATATATCTGCCACAAACGCTTCTATATATCTGCCACAAACCCTTCTATATATCTATTACACACGCTTCTATATATCTATTACACACACTTCTGTATATCTATTACACACGCTTCTGTATATCTATTACACATGCTTCTGTATATCTATTACACACGCTTCTGTATATCTATTACACACCTTCTATATATCTATTACACACGCTTCTATATATCTATTACACACGCTTCTATATATCTGCCACAAACGCTTCTATATATCTATTACACACGCTTCTGTATATCTATTACACACGCTTCTGTATATCTATTACACACGCTTCTGTATATCTATTACACACGCTTCTGTATATCTATTACACACGCTTCTGTATATCTATTACACACGCTTTTATATATCTATTACACACGCTTCTATATATCTAATACACACGCTTCTATATATCTATTACACACGCTTCTATATATCTGCCACAAACGCTTCTATATATCTGCCACAAACACTTCGTTATATCTATTACACACGCTTCTATATATCTGCCACAAACGCTTCTATATATCTGCCACAAACGCTTCTATATATCTATTACACACGCTTCTATATATCTGCCACAAACGCTTCTATATATCTGCCACAAACACTTCGTTACATCTATTACACACGCTTCTATATATCTGCCACAAACGCTTCTATATATCTGCCACAAACACTTCTATATATCTATTACACACGCTTCTATATATCTGCGACAAACACTTCTATATATCTATTACACACGCTTCTATATATCTATTACACACGCTTCTATATATCTATTACACACGCTTCTATATATCTGCCACAAACGCTTCTGTATATCTATTACACACGCTTCTATATATCTATTACACACGCTTCTATATATCTGCCACAAACGCTTCTATATATCTATTACACACGCTTCTATATATCTGCCACAAACGCTTCTATATATCTATTACACACGCTTCTATATATCTATTACACACGCTTCTATATATCTGCCACAAACGCTTCTGTATATCTATTACATACGCTTATATATATCTATTACACACACGCTTCTATATATCTGCCACAAACGCTTCTATATATCTATTACACACGCTTCTATATATCTATTACACACGCTTCTATATATCTGCCACAAACGCTTCTATATATCTATTACACACTCTTCTATATATCTATTACACACGCTTCTATATATCTATTACACACGCTTCTATATATCTATTACACACGCTTCTGTATATCTGCCACAAACGCTTCTGTTTATCTATTACACACGCTTCTATATATCTATTACACACGCTTCTATATATCTATTACACACGCTTCTATATATCTATTACACACGCTTCTATATATCTATTACACACGCTTCTATATATCTATTACACACGCTTCTATATATCTATTACACACGCTTCTATATATCTATTACACACGCTTCTATATATCTATTACACACGCTTCTATATATCTGCCACAAACGCTTCTATATATCTATTACACACGCTTCTATATATCTGCCACAAACGCTTCTATATATCTATTACACACGCTTCTATATATCTGCCACAAACACTTCTATATATCTATTACACACGCTTCTTTATATCTGCCACAAAAACTTCTATATATCTATTACACATGCTTCTATATATCTGCCACAAACGCTTCTATATATCTGCCACAACCACTTCTATATATCTATTACACACGCTTCTATATATCTGCCACAAACGCTTTTATATATCTGCCACAACCACTTCTATATATCTATTACACACGCTTCTATATATCTATTACACACGCTTCTATATATCTATTACATACTCTTCTATGTATCTGCAACAAACGCATCTATATATCTATTACACACGCTTCTATATATCTGCCACAAACGCTTCTATATATCTGCCTCAAAAGCTTCTATATATTTGAATGACGAAGACACAAACAATAGATTGCACGATTTATTGCCTGGCACATTTCGCTGCATCTCGTCAGGTACATACTGCAGAAATCACACAACATAAAGTGAAATAACTAGATGAATCCTTCGATCTGAAATATACACATATTCGCACAGTAATGTCGATTGTCTACCACGGTAATTTAAATTTAATTTAAAAAATTTTATTTTTAATTATTTTTAATTTTAAAATTTAAATAAAAATTTAAATTACCGCGGTAGACAGTCGACATTACTGTGCGAATATGTGTATATTTCAGATTGAAGGATTTATCTTGTTATTTCACTTTATGTTTTGTGATTTCTGCAGTATGTACCTGACGAGATGCAGCGAAATATGCCAGGCAATAAATCGTGCAATCTATTGTAAATTAGCTAGATAAATCCTTCAAGCTGAAATATGCACATGTTCGCACAGTAATGTCAATTGTCTACCACGGTAATTTTAGCCTGACTAACATGTCTTTCTGTTTGCACAAATCTGGCTTGCTTTGATTGATCATTATTGCTTATGCAAACTTTAACAAGCGAGTATTTTGTGTGTTAAACAACACGCGAAATGCAATGTCTTTGTCATCCACATGGCCGCGTTCGATAATGTGCCTACCAATTGAAGACGCGGGGAGCTTCCGGTGTTCGGCCCCACTAGGCTAGCATCGCCTTGTGTCGTATCTTGTCGAACCATTGAGGTATGTGTTATGACACTCTTTTGTTCAGCTGTCTCTCTGTTCTACCGATGTAGAAGGTCTGGCACAATTGCTTTTGGCGTACAGAGGAACAGGCTCTTTGACTGCTGGTGTGGGAATCGGTGTGGTTCTATACGTAATGACTGGAGTTGCAGAACAGAATGTTCGGCCTACTGCTGTAGTAAGCCGGTCTTGTAGACGTTGCATTACGTCAATCCCTCGAAAGGTTAGCTGGATGAATACCTTGAGTTTAGGGACTGTAGTTACGTCTGGTTTTGGTTTGGGCTGTTGGCAGTGGCGCTTTATAAATCCCGTGGAGTACCCATTCAGGTGTAAGACATTCTTCAGAGTTTCAAATTCCTCTGTCAGTGTGTCCTGGGTGCATATCTTTCTAGTACGATCAAACCGGGTCCGCACTAAGCCCCGTTTGTACTGGACAGGTGTGAAGCTCTGAAAATGTAGGTATTGGCCAGTCCATGTTCCTTTGCGGTACACCGATCTTTGAATTGTGCCGTCTGCTCTACGTCTCATTAGAATATCTAGGAATGGCAACACTTCGTTGTGTTCGTGTTCCATAGATAGAGAGATGTTTTATGCGTCATGTTCATTATAACCTGGAACGATGTTGCTTGTAGCTCGTCTATGGTGATAATTTGTACATCGTCCACATAACGAGGCAGAAGGTCAAGTTGTTAATGTTTGAGGATCTCTTTTCTTCTAAATGTGCCATGAATATATCCGCTAGAATAGGACCAAGAGGACTCCCCAAGGCCACTCCGTCAATTTGGCTGTATGACTTTTTAGAAAATTGAATTGTATGTTGGCGGTACATAGTAGTAGTAGCCTCTCCAGAATAAGCCTCTCAAATTCACTTCAGGAAAACATTGTTTTGTGCTTCTATATATCTATTACACACGCTTCTATATATCTGTCACAAACTCCTCTATATATCTATTACACACGCTTCTATATATCTGCCAGAAACGCTTCTATATATCTATTACACACGCTTCTTTATATCTGCCACAAACGCTTCTATATATCTGCCACAAACCATTCAATACATCTATTACACACGCTTCTATATATCTATTACACACGCTTCTATATATCTATTACACACGCTTCTATATATCTATTACACACGCTTCTATATATCTGCCACAAACGCTTCTATATATCTGCCACAAACCATTCAATATATCTATTACACACGCTTCTATATATCTGCCACAATCGCTTTTATATACCTATTGCAAACGCTTCTATATACCTATCACAAACGGTTCTATATATCTATCACAAACGGTTCTATATATCTATCACAAACGGTTCTATATACCTATCACAAACGGTTCTATATTATCACAAACGGTTCTATATATCTATCACAAACGGTTCTATATATCTATCACAAACGCTTCTATATACCTATCACAAACGCTTCTATATACCTATCACAAACGGTTCTATATATCTATCACAAACGCTTTTATATATCTTCCACAAACGCTTCTACACATTTTATTATGTAATAAGCTAAACATCCCGAGGTGATAACACGACTAAACATAGTTGGGAATACAACTAACCATACTCAGAGTGAAAATAACTAACCGTCATCAGTAGACAACAATAGTAAACACCATCCGCAAGGGAAAATGGAAACACAACCAGCAAGGAGCAGTAGTAAATATCACAAGCAGAGGACAACGCTAAATACCATTAGCAGCGATCAATCCTAAACACCATTAGTGAGGGGGCAAATGTTCATACCATTAGAGAGGAACACATATAAAACATCACTGGGGAATAAAACTAAACACCATAAATAACAACAATCTTAAACACCATTAGTGGGAACAAACCTAAATACTATCTCCAGGTATCAAAGATAAACATCAGTAGCGGAGAGCAAAACAAACCACATTAGCGCGCAATAATAAAACACATCATACCCAGTAAGTGCTGTATAAGTTTATTTTCTCTGCTATACAGATACGGAAATAAACAGGAAGTAATGCTTGTCACTCGCTCACTAAAACTATGTACTCTATTACACAGATAGTTTAGTTTGGTTTAGTCGATGGTTCATCATCACGGCAAATGGGTGTAACTCATAAGTGCTCCGTTATCCTCGTAACTTAAACCTGAGTTTGGAGAAACTCAACTCAGTGCACGAACTCCGTAGCACTGGCGAGGATCCTGAAATACTTTGGGTAGAATTTTAACTCCAAATTTTGCCCATGTAGCGCCGTTAGGCTACTCGTTTTCGATTTCCAACTGCCAAGGGATTTTTTACGTGAGCAACAATACACACGGGCGTCCGATCTCACTACCCAGAGACCAGGGGCAATTTTATTACTAGAAGTCCACGTGAAATAAATCCAGGTCCTCATCGGGGCTTGAACCCGGGACCTTCAGCACTCGAGGCGGACACCATACCTCGAGTCCACGCAGCCCCCTGATAACAGATAACACAGATAACGAAAATAACGAGGAAGTAATGTTTGTCACTCGCACACTAAAACTATATTCTCTGTTACACAGATAACCGAAACTAACAGGAAGTCATGTTTGTCACTCGCGCACTAAAACTATATTTTCTGTTACATAGATAACGGAAACAAACAGGAAGTCATGTTTGTCACTCGCGCACTAAAACAATATTCTCTGTTACACAGATAACGGAAACAAACAGGAAGTCATGTTTGTCACTCGCGCACTAAAACTATATTCTCTGTTACATAGATAACGGAAACAAACAGGAAGTCATATTTGTCACTCGCGCACTAAAACTATATTCTCTGTTACACAGATAACGGAAACAAACAGGAAGTCATGTTTGTCACTCGCGCACTAAAACTATATTCTCTGTTACACAGATAACGGAAACAAACAGGCAGACTGTTCCTACATCACGTATTTCACTGACGAGGACAGAGAAGGACTGGGTCCTACAGACGCAATTTTGTGTGAGTAACATTCATTATTATCGCCACCATCATCATCATTGTTATCATCACAGTACATATCATAACATCATCTTCGTCATCATCATCATCATCATCATCATCATCATCATCATCATCATCATCATCATCATTATTACAGTAACCGTTATCATAACGTCAACTTTGTTGCCATCAGCGTCATCATCATCACAGTACCACATCATAACATTATTTTCATCACCATCATCATCGCCACTATAATCATTTCAGTGCCATCGTCACAACATCATAATCTTCACTGTTTTCATTGTCATCATCGTCATCAAAAGTATCACCATATAGCATCACCGTCGTCGTCATCATCATCATCATCATCCCAGGATTACCATCGTGACATTATCGTCATTACTACTACCATCATTATGATCAACATCACAGCATAACCATCATAACATCGTTATCATCATCATCATCATCACAGCATCACCATCATCATCATTACCATCATAACATCAATATCGCCATCATCGTCACGGCATCACTATCATAACATAATAACAATAATTAATACTGCACCGGCATCATGGCTTCTATGATACGTGTCATTGTTGTCTTCGTTGTAGATGTCATCATCGTTGTCACCATATAGCTCCAATGACGTTATCATTATACGTGTTATGCTGTGCTTCATCGTTACCATAACCACAGTCATCATTATCATCACTACCATCATCACGACCGTAATTAACACATTCTTCATAAGCATCATCATTATCGATACAATCTTACCAACTGAACAGATACCATCACCACAGTTATCAACTCCAACCCCAAGATCATCATTATATAAACAAATAATACTATATCATCATAACCACCACAGTTATTGCCATATATTGTCTCAGGCTTTAGTCAGATATGACTGAGCTACCGTATGACAGTAGACGGCACTACACGCTTTCTGTCAGCGCCGAATACTGGGCGGCGCTCACCAAAACCGACACCTCACATTGTGCCAACGGTTTCGGGCGGAAGAGTGCAATTGTGAGGGTACAAGCCTTATCCTAGTGCGAGGAAATACAACCTAACGATTAAATGTCATGGTAGGGCAGGCCAGGCCCTAAACCTTGGTCGGCAGCTGGTCTAGGATGGAAGCTCCGACAGGCGGACAGTTAGAGTATTGCTTTGCTGATCCCGCAGCCTCTGCAGCTCGTCTTATTCCAGACGTATTGGTGCTACCTGTCCTCTGAAGTAAACTAGACAGGGAGAAAGAGAGGGATCATGCTGCACGGGCAACACATGGTCTCTAAATTCAGCCCAGGCGTTGTGTTATGGAGACGTATAACTCCAGTTTACAAACTATCGTCTGTCAAGACGGCAAGGTGCCAGTCATCATAACTACCACAGTTATTACCATATAACATATTTCATATCATAATCATCATCATCATCATCAACATCATCATCATCATCATCAGGATTGTCACTCGTAAGAACATCATAATAATCCCTCCCCGCGTCATTAGAATCAACAATGGAATTGTACCAGCATTGTACGGGTACCATTATACTGCCACTTTCATCTTCATTACAATAATAATCATCATCACAATTGTTGAGGTTTTCTGCATGTACATCCATAAATGTCATCAAATATGTACACTGTCACAGCATAAATATAACCATCACTACTGTAATTTCTTCACCCCGCGTCGAGTGTATCATTACCACAGCACACTTATAACAACTGTAGACACATATGTATGCTCTATCACTATAGCTGTCACTACAGTTGTGTGCCTAGGATAACTGTCACTACAGCTTTATGCCTGCAATAAATGTCGCCACAGCTTTGTTTATGCAATAACTGCCACTAAAACTTTGAGCTTACACTAACAGGAAGTTCCGGTTTCAAGATGGCGACGGACGGTCGTGTTGTTTTGTGTTCGTTAACTTTTTCGCGTAGGGGATGGATTTATTCATCTCTTGCGTGTAATTGGTGTGCCAGGATGTAAAACCAGGAGTTTCTACTCAAGATCTGCGCGGGTGCTACGGAGTTCGTGCATCGAGCGAAGCCATCCTTGAGTGAATTTTCAGCAGCGTGTGTGGTTTTCAAAGTCTGTGTTTACGTTTTTTCAACATGGCGGAACAACGTGTGTTCTTCGTGCGGTCTGCAGTCAACATACCGAAGCGGCGGGGTAGCCGCACAGGGAAAAAGAAGCAAGGTAAGCGTGGAGGTTTGAGGCGTTTTAGACTCAAGTGTCGCCGTCTAGGACTCAGGAATATCCGTATTTTATATTGGTACTGTGCCAGTGTAAAACAACGGGGCTCTATTTTAGAAACCCTAGTTTACAGGAACGACATTGTAGCACTCCAGGAGACGAGACTGGGCGATCAGCTACTCCAGATTGCCGGCTTCAAATGTTTCTACAACAGACAACATCTGGGAATGGCGATTCTCGTTCGCGACAGCATGGTGGCGTCAGAGCTAGACATGTCCAGTTGGGACAGTGACGATATACAAATACAGGCGTTGAGAGTTCATTCCAGTATACCATTCGTGGTGGTTAATGTTTATGCCCGCAATGCCAGTGTGGACGCCCAGAAGTGGCAGTGCTTAAGTGGCATATTAGGCCACGAGAGAAATGTTATTTTCTGTGGTGACTTCAACGCTAAAGGCAGATCATGGGGAAACACTTCATCCAATACACAGGGGGAGGAGCTCGAGACTGCACTGGAAACCATCGACCTGGTTTGTATCAACAGTGGCTGTGTCACCAGGACAGCAAGCCGTCCGGGCGATGAGGACAGTGCTATTGATCTGGCGCTAGTTTCACCTTCACTCACTACAGTGTGTAGATGGGGTGTCCTAGGACACCATGGCAGCGACCACCACCCGTGCAGCATACTGGTGGAGAAAGGCAGAACCAGGCAGCACAAGCTAAAGGTAAAGACGTTCCAGTATGACAGTACAGGGCAAGATCTGGTGAGTAAAATAAGACGTGACAAGCGCAGAACGTTTCAGGGCAGGAAAAAAAGCTAGGAGCAGCCACCGTGGTGGAGTTTCGAGGTGGAGAAGGCTTGGGTGGATAAGCGTAGTGCTGTAAGGAGATGGAAAAATGCCAAGAAGAACAGAGCTGGTCATCCTAGTCCCTGCTTGCACTTAGAAAGAGAGATGCACACAAAAGTAAGCTACTTCAAAAAACTGGTCAAGGTTGTTAAAAGCGAAAAATGGGCAGAGGTGTGTCAAAGAGTAAGCACAGACAAGTCACTGAAATTGTTCTGGCGACTACATAAAAGCATGAGTGGTGTAGTCAAGAATAAGAGCATTTCTGACTTCCAAGGTGCTGACCTCATCTTGCAGAGGACTGACGAGGACAAGGGCAAAGCCCTCTTTGAACGCTACCTTGAGCAAAGCAACCAGACAGACATGGGAGGCCGAAATCTGGCCAAGGAGGTCACCTCAGACAGATGCAAGGCCCAGGACACTTCGGATGAAGACACAGTGACAGTGAAAGAAATCAAGGCTGTGCTTCGACGATCAAAAAACAGTGCTCCAGGTCCTGATGGCATAAGATACGACGACATAAATAGGTGTACCGATAATGAGCTAGAGAAACTAGCAGACATGTACAACAACAGTATAGGGGGTGCTAGCATCAAGGAGGAATGGTTACACAGCTATCTGATTCCCTTGCCGAAGCCTGACAAAGACCACAAACAAATTCAGGGATATCGAATTATAACCATGCAGAATACAATAGGCAAGCTGCTGGAGAAGGTAATTGCCAGGAAAATATCAAGCCAACTAGAGAGGCAGGGTGTTTTCCCACCCACCCTGGGTGGGTACCGTCCAAAAAGGGAAACCTGGACCAATGCAGCAGTCTTTGCCCAGGATGTCTATGAAGGTTTCCACTCAGGCACTGAAACCGTTGCTGCAGCGATTGATCTTGAGGACGCATACAGCAGAGTACCACTGGATTTTTTAATGTTTCAGCTTCTTGAACTAAACGTAAGTCCATTCCTCCTTAGTTGGATCGCTGCAGCCCTCTTCCAACGGAAAGTAGTTTTTAGATGTGGCAGTTGGACTTCGGAACCAACAACAATATATCCTGGCCTACCACAGGGATCACCATTATCTCCGGTACTGTTCAACGCCTACACAGTGAGAATCACCAGTGAGCAGATCACTGGACCTGGCAGGACATTGTCATATGCCGATGATGTTTTAGTGTATCGTCAGGGGAAGGATAGAGAGGAGGTTGCTGTGGAACTACAAACCGAACTCAATCGCATAAGTACTTGGTGTGATGAAGCTGGGGCAATGGTCAACCCAACAAAGGCAACAGTGACTTGGTTCTCGTTGAATAATCATATTGTCAACACTCCAACACCAACTGTAATGCTGTGTTCAGAGACGGTGGAAAGAACGCAGGCAATCAATGACCTGGGGATACTTTTTGATCGAAGCCTTGCTTATAATGTGCACATAGACCAGGTGATAACAAAGGCCAAGCGGGGTTTGGCAGCGATGCGGGTGATGGCGGCAGCAAACTGTGAGCAGCGCCATCTATGTCTTCTGTACGAGGGGTTGGTCATGTCTGTTTTTGGAGTATGCAATGGCAATCCTGACTCTCAGCCATAAGCAGATAGAACGGATGGAAAGGATACAGAATGAAGCTATGCGCATTATTCTTGGATGTACAATAGATACAGCATGCAGGGCGATGCGCTACCTTCTTGGGTTTCCAACCATTGAAGAGAGAATACAAGATTGCAGGGCACGCGCCTACCTCAGAATTAACGCAAAGACACAACATCCACTGCATAGTGAAATTAGGAAGGTGAAGGGCAGCAGGTTAAAAAGAGGACGGTCGTGGATGGGTCAAGCCGAAGACATTCAACAGGTGTGTTCACTTGAGGACTTAGAACCTGGCGAGGAGTGGGTGCAAGTGCCAACAGACTTCTGCACATCCTTTTCAGTTTGCATCCAACTTGACAGAAAATGCAGACAAGAAAATCCGGCTGCTGTTGAGGCTGAAGCACAAGCGTTGATTTTCGAGAATTCGCTAGACGGTGACGCGGTCATCTACACAGATGGGTCGGTCGTCCGACATGTGAGAAGCTCATGGGCCTTTACAGCTCGGGCCGGAGGGAGAATTGTGAAGGAGGACTCTGGTGCTTTTACTGAAACCACAAGTATCCTGACCATGGAAGTCATGGCAGTAAGTAAATCAATAACATGGCTCGAGACACAGACATTCACTAGGGCTTGTTTCCTTAGCGACTCAATGAACATGATCAAGAGGATAGAGGAGGGGTCGATCCGAAGAGAATGGTTGCTGCCTCTGGAGCGGTCTCGACTGGCAAAGATTAGTTTCATCTTCGTGCCAGGGCATGCGGGAGTAGAAGGAAATGAGCGGGCTGACAAGCTCGCAGGTGAGGCTACTGTGGAGGGCGGACGCGCCATGGACCAGGCCGACATTCTGAATGCTCTACGAGAAGTAAGACTTTTGCGAGAACCAAGTGATGACTGTGAATCTACAACAATGGCCAGACTGCGAGAGCAGCAAATTAAAAGAGGTGTGGCCAAACAAGAACACTACGCAGGAAGCCAAAGAAGATTGATAAACCAACACAGAACTGGCGTCGTTAGCCGCTACACGCTGCGGGATTTGCTGAGGAGGGGATCCGAGCACTTATGGACTGAATGGTTCGATGTGCAATGAGGATGATCTGTCGACTAACTAACTAACTAACTAACTAACTAACTGTCACTACAGCTTTAAGCCTACACCAACTGTCACTACAGCTTTCTTTATACAATAACTGTCATTTACAGCTTTGTTTATACAATCACTGTCACTACATCATTGTTTGGACCATAACTGTCTCTACAGCTTTGAGCCTACACTAACTGTCACTACAGCTGTATTTATATACTAACTGTCACTACAGCTGTATTTATACACTAACTGTCACTACAGCTTTGTTTATACAATAACTGTCTCTACAGCTTTGTTATACAATAACTGTCTCTACAGCTTGGTTTATACAATAACTGTCACTACAGCTGTGTTTATACAATAACTGGCACTACAGCTGTGTCTATACAATAACTGTCACTACAGCTGTGTTTATACAATAACTGTCACCACAGCTTTAGATATACAATAACATCACTACAGCTTTGTTTATACAATAACTGTCTCTACAGCTTTGAGCCTACACTAACTGTCACTACAGCTTTCTGCCTACATTAATTGCCACTACAACTTTCTGCCTACATTAACTGTCACTACCGTTTTCTGCCTACATTAACTGTCACTACAGCTTTGGATACACACTAATTGGCACTACAGCATTCTGTCTATATTAACTGTAACTACAGCTTTCTTAAGCCTGCAACACCTTTAACCTGTCCATTTTTTTTCCGCATATCCTTTACAGGACATCGATGTCAACAACAGCATTTTACCTCTGTTGTTAATTTGTTGGCAAGATTACGCTCAGTAGTTTGCCTTTGCTTTCTGAGCGGCCGGCTCACTTATCCCGTAAGCCACAGCTACCAGTTCTCGCGCGCTGCGTTTCCCTGCGTGGATAAACGGGATTACGGAGAAAGTCGTTTAACGCCTTAGCCAGGGAGAACGGAAACCTGTCCATTAAAATAAATGTTTGCATATCCTTTACAGGACATCGCTGTCAACATCAGCATCTTTCAGCTGATTGTTAATTTCTTTGGAAAGATTACGCTCAGTAGTTTGCCATTGCTTTCTGAGCGACCGGCTCACATACCCCGTAAGTTACCGACACGATTCGAACCACTGCTGATTCTCACCGTCGTCAAGTTAACTTACGAGAGTATACGAGATTACGGAGAAAAGTTGCTAACTTCTAGGCCAGGAAGCCGGCAAACCTGTCCATAGTCGTTGGTAAAGCTAGAATATATTGCACGCACAACACGGCGTGTCCCTCTCTGCACCCTAGTATCACTCGCATAGCTTCATTCAAAAGCTTCAAAGCTGATGCCATGACCCTGTGGACAGTTCTAATCCATACTCAGTTACTGCTAGAATTAGATGTTTATATAGTAAAAACTATCGTTCTCCCTGGCCTAGGTGTTAACATCTGTCTCCGTTATCCCGTATATTCTCGTGAGTAACGTAACCTGCGCGAGAATCGGTAGCGGTTCTCGCCGCGTTGGTAACTAAGGGGTATGTGAGCCGGCCGCTCAGAAAGCAATGGCACACTACTGAGCGTAATCTTGCCTAGTTCATCAACAGCAGCTGAAAAATGCTGATGTTGCCTGCATCGTTCTGTAATTGATATGCACACACAGAAAAATAGTAAAAACAGCATCTTTTGTCTGCGCATTTTGCATATTAAACATTTAGTAGATGGCCTTCATTGGGGCAGCAAATAAAAATGTTGACAAGATGCCACCAGGGTAAGTCAATAAGTATGTCACAAATGGCTGTAGACAAATAACTAAATATGATAACAACTTGAAACCTGTTTATTTGTATACATACATTGTCCTTTTATTTCTCAACATAATAATTCCACCAATCATTCATCCATCCATCATGTGCCATGCCGATAAGCGTGGGCGGTCATGTTCTCCCATCTCACTCGATCACCAGAGTCGTGGATCAGCTCTGTGTTCCTGTCTCGACCATGCCACGTGGCCAAGCCATCCAGTTATTTACTTCTCGGTCTTCCCCTTGGTCTCTTCCCTTCGATCTTGCCAGTCGTCACCAAGTTCTCCAATTCATTTCTTCTCACAACATGCCCAAAATATTTTGACTGTCTACGTCTAATGACTCGAATAAGTTTACGATCTTCATTTGTTTCTTAAAGACTTGTTCATTGGTTTTTCTGTCTGTCCATGGTACTCTTTCCATTTTCCTCAGAAAATTTTCCACCAACATTGATGCACTTATCCCATCGTTTTATCATTCCTCCCAAACCGGCTACATAGAACTGCGTGTTCTGTTTTCTAAACCACGTTTTCACTTCACATTCACCTTCGGCGTCATTCGCGAAATGTCTCCCGCCAAGGTGGGTTTTCAGTGAACCAAAAAAGGTGGAAATCGCTAGGGGCTAAATCGGGGCATAGGGTGGATGTTTCAGAACTTCCCACCTTAGTTGGTTAATTTTCTCCTGAGTTAATCGAGCCGCATGTGGTCTGGTATTGTCATGAAGAAGTAACACTTCTCTAGTCAGCAATCCTGGACGTTTTCTTCGAATTGCATCATGAAGCATCGATATAACTTCACAGTACGATTCAGAATTCACATTGTCACCTTTCTTCTTGAAATTGGTTAAAAGCACTTCTTGACAATCCCAGAACACTGGCAGCATAACCTTCCCTGCTGATGGTGTAACATTGAATTTTGGACATAAGACGAAGAAGGATGTTTCCATTGCATTGAAGCACGCTTTGATTCGGGCTGGTAGTCAGTATAAACAGAAAGCATTTTCTTATGAATTTCCTTTGCAGGCAGTCCTTTTGCCCACAAAAAACGCACAACAGCACGTTGCTCTTTGGTTGTACCCTCCGTAAGTACAGTCGCCGTTTTGTTTATGCGCTGCGCATGAGACACCTAGCGCCACCTGACGAACGGGAATATACAGTTCGATGTTGATGTCACCTAATGACATCTGTAGAAAACACCAACTACATTTACCTGCCATCCCACAGAACTGTGTGACATACTTATTGATTCGCCCTCGTATGATTCCAACTTGTTAGCAATGAAAAGTGAATGATTCCGGTCTGCCCATGTGACGTTCTGTGATCTATGTTTAAAGCCATTCTCCATTTAACCGTGAGAACTTCCACAATAGGGGAAAACAAAAGAAATTAAACAATAAAGACGTAAGGTATATTATATTTATACATCATCATCATGTGCCATGCCGATAAGCGTAGGCCGTCATGTTTCGCCAGCCCACGCGATCACCAGAGTTGTGGATCAGCTCAGCGTTCTTGTCTTGACAATACCATGGGTTCAAGCCATCCAGGTACTTACTTTTCTGTCTTCCTCTTGTTCTCTTCCCCTAAATCTTGCCATTTGTCACCACGATCTCCAATTTATTTCTTCTCATAACGTGTCCAAATAAACTGTGACTATCTACGTCTAATTTCTCTAATCAGTTCACGGTTTTCATTTGTTTCTTGTAGGACTTGCTCATTGGTTTTTCTGTCTGTCTAATGTATTCTTTGCATTCTCCTCGGAAACCTTTCCAAAGCCATCAGATGTTTTTCAGCGCGTGTGCTCATTGTCTACGCTTCACATCCGTACACACAAACACAAGTTCTATGTAGCAACTCAACACTCTTTTTTTCTCGTTGTAAATGACATCTTTTTATTGGTCAGTATGTTTTCCATCTTGCGAAAGGTTACCTTCGCCATGGCGATTCTTGTTCTAATCCTTTCAAGACATCTTCCATCAGAAGAGAAGACTGTTCCGTGATAATTGTACCGATTCATTTGTTATTCTGACGACAGGCTGAACATTGTTGAAATGGAAAATTCTGCTTCTAATACATGGATTACAGTCCCCAGCCACTCGTGTGTCTTTATAGGATAGACAAAACGACAGATGTATACTGCCGTTATTTTAAACCTCATGGGGTGACGGTAATTTATGAAGCATTTGTGACGTATATATCACAAATCACCTGACATGAAATGCTAGATATTCGTTCAGAACATTGTACATGGGATGAACCGCTGCTTTTCTCGTCGTCTTTCCTTCACGGGAATACATACAACACTCATGTATGGGACTGGGTGCATGCTAGTACCTGAGTTGTTGCACAAGAAAACTCCAAACTCTGCCACTACTTGGCATTGAACCATGGACCATTGTGTCAATGGCTAGCATGTTGCCTGTCGGTTCCATGGCCGTGTGTTCGAGTCAATATCAAGATGCAATTATGTTGTACAACAATATCAAGATGCAGTTATGTTGTACAACTGACATGAACACTCGGCACGACTCAGCCCACAATGAGCACCAGGAAATTGCTATGGGTGTAAACTCGGCGGGCGTCACATTGCCCACAGCCATCGCTGAGCAGTGCGTCTGTAAAGTTACAGGTCTAGCACCATATACTCAGTACCCTCAAGATATGTACAAGAGTTCATTACGTTAGTAGGCAAACTCTAAACACGATAATAGGGCAGCTCCGTCCAACAGCCGCATGGTGGAAATCTACGCATGGAGAACTAGGTTTGTGAGAACACAAACTTGGACCTAATCACTTTACATTGATGGTCTCAAGGGGTCTTCAAGTGTTCCCTACAAAAACGATAACAAGTTAATAAAAAAATATAGGCACTGATTAATACTCACAGCGCGGCAACAAATAAAGGGACCTCTGGGAATACGGCGATCCGTGAGTGCATTTACATTTTTTTCATTTGTTTAATATGATAGCTTTTAGCGTTTGCAATATTTTACTGCAAAGGTAGTCTTTGGCAAAACGGAAAACACACTCATCAATAAAAAGCTTGTAATTGCAATAAGAAAAGGAATTATGCTAAAATAGAAACTATACTGTTGTATGCAAATGAAACATCTCTATAGCAGTGAACATGTGGTTTGGGGGCGGGGGTGTAAAGAATACCATGGGCGGATAGAAAACAATAAATAAACACGTCCTACAATAAAGAAATGAAAACTGTACATTGATTAGAGAAATTAGAAACAGAAAGTCAAGATTTTGTAAGCACTATATGAGGAGATAACACTTAGTGACTACCGGCAAACTTCATCGGAAAAGAGCAACGGGAAAGCCGAAAAATACGTATTAGAATAGCCTGGCGACACGTCGTCATCGGAAGAACACAGACCTGATCCAAGACTTGTGATTGTGTGAGAAGGCAAGCCATGACTGCCCACGCTTAGCCGCATAACACATGATGATGATAACGTAGTGTACAACGTTACATGTTGTTTGTATTTACAATCAACCAATTTATATATATATATATATATATATATATATATATATATATATATATATATATATATATATATATATATATATATATATATATGGTTATCCAGCCCTTATCTTCAGCTAATGTAGATAGATTGTCGACAATATGGACTGAGAGATTACCCATGCAGCCATTTAGACATAGAGGATATACTAAAATGCAGACAATCATAAAATTACCGAGTGACCGACATCAACAGGCACACGGTCAGTATACAAGTAGACAGATATTGAAGCAGACGAATAGACCAACAAACCGAGATGATTGTTGTTGGTAGGTCAGTAGGTGGGAAATACAATGAATGAATAGAAAGGAAAAAGGTTGAACAGAGAGGTAGGCAAACTGATAGACAGAATGGCAGAGGAGACTGAAGTGAATAGGTCAATAGGTGGGAATTACGACAATGAATGGATAGTTAGATGGAAAGAGGCTGAACAGACAGGCAGTTAAGCAGACTGGTGGCCAGATTGATGGACTGACTGACTGAATAATTTCTAGGCCTCGACACTCTTGCCATGTCTGGCATGTTATGCACATGTATCTATTATATAACAGTTTGTTGCATATCCTTTAAAGGACGTTGCATTCAACACCATCATTTTTTACGGTTGTGATCTCTTGGCAAGTTTAGATTCATACTTTATCATTGCTTTCTAATCGACTGGCACCCATACCATTTCTTAAACATCCAACGCATCGCGGTTTGCTGTCAAATCGCGCGCTGTTGTGTTTCGAACGCGGGTATGCGAGATCACGAACCACGTCCGTAACTCCTTCGGCACGGAGAAGGCGTATCTATGATATATCACCAGGAATTGTTGTGCCATATGTTCTGATTACAAGACATTAACCAAGGCTGCTTAGTGAATGTTACACTGACCAGCCTGGCATCGTGTTGGCGTCTGTTGGCATTGCATATCTAAGACCCGTCTGTGGAGGAAACATGACTAAACCAGGCCTAATTCTAGACAGTTCCTATGTTATACGCTAAATCGAGACATGGCTACTTCTAATATGCCACTGTGAGGATATGAGGTTGAAGTGCCACTCTTGCACACCTCATTTATTTCTGAGTATAACGAGGGGACGGAGAGGTAATCACACAACAGCCTAGGAGATATTACTTTACTGATTGGCCGGGAGAACTTGGTGACGACTGGCAAGATCGAGGGAAAGATAACAAGAGGAAGACAGAGCAGAAAATACCTGGATGGCTTGACCATGGTTGAGACAGGTGCACGGAGCTGATCCACGACTCTGATGATCGAGTGACATGACGTGTCATGACCG
Source organism: Cepaea hortensis (assembly GCA_963921405.1). Classification (NCBI taxonomy): domain Eukaryota; kingdom Metazoa; phylum Mollusca; class Gastropoda; order Stylommatophora; family Helicidae; genus Cepaea; species Cepaea hortensis. Next base: position 50,711,648 of record OY992876.1, read on the forward strand.
CCCACGCTTACCGGCATGGCACATGATGGATGGATGGAGTGGCCGGGGGGAGGGGGAGGAGTCTATTCATCACCAACACTTCGATAGATGCATGCCCTATTTATAGCTTAACAAAGCAAGCAACACAACAAGCAAGCAAACAATCAACAACCTTATCAAGAAATACCCAATCACCTAATGAAGCAAGGAAACAACCAACCACCTAATGAAGCAACTATCCAACCAATAACCTAATAAAGCAAGCAACTAAGTATACAAGCAAGCAACCAACTAAACACCTAATCTAAAACAGTTATTAAGTAAGAAAACTAGCAACTACTCAAGCAACTGAGCAGACAAGCAACCAACTAATCAGCCAACTAAATTAAGTGAAGCAAGCCATCAACCACCTACCTAATCAAATAACCGAGCAAGCAACCAACCAGCCAATGCATTAGTACCCTTAGTTTAATTGCCCTTGAGTGTTATGTTCCGATCACTAAGACTCAGGGAATTTATTAATTGTAAAGTGGATCACTGATAATCTTCAGAACTCTGTCACACTTTTCCAGGGAGGTAAGGATGCGAGAAAGGGAGCTGGTCACTTTATCGTGGTATCCTATACAGGAAGTAACGGACAATGTATCAGTCCATGATGTGTATTGGGAATATCGTGCTAAAGCCATATTTGAGACCCGCGCTCGATGTGCTCAAAAACGCCTACCGCCTTTACTTTCCAGATAATTCCCTAGTACCCTATTTAGACTGGGTGATCTGCGATTCCAGATATGGCCTAGTATATTTCAAATCGGGAGCCGCGATAGCGTATTAGCTAGACGCTCGACTGTCGGCCCGAGGGTCTTGAGATCGAACACACATCGGAGCTGACGTTTAAAATTGACCTTGGCTTCCAGGCTGACTTAGCCTAAAATGGATACAAGGAAGTTCGTAGTACGTAACGCCGGCTGTCCTGATACTGACCATATCATCCACCGAGTGCCCATTAGTCAGTATAAATATGGATGTAGCATCAAATGCTCAAGCCGCACAAAAGGTTCCTTTACTTGCTTTACTTATGCCGGATCCGTGGCGAAGGTGAGGCCTGCTCCGTGGCGAAGAGGCTACGGACGCAGTTCGTCATACCGCGTTCGAAACACAGATGCGGGCGATTTGGCAGCAGACCGCATTGCGTTGGTTTAAAAAAAAATAAAATTATATAATGCCGGTCGTTCAGAAAGCAATAACAAACTACTGAACGTAAACTGACAATGAACAGGACCTGCAAAATTTAGTAGATGCGGTTGTTGCACACAGTGAACAACTAGGGTTAGAACTGAATATTAAGAAGACACAGATTATGGTCGTCACTGGGAAGAAGGAAATACCACAATGTGGTATACGAGTAAATGGGCATATTCTTAAGCAAGTGAATCGATACAGCTATCTCGGCACAGTCATAACATCCGATGGGAGATGCCTTGAAGAGATTAGAACAAGAATTGCCATTGCGAAGGTAGCCTTTTGCAAGATGAAAAACATACTGGCCAATAAAAAGATCTCAATTGAAACGAGAAAAAGAGTATCAAAGTGCTACATAGAACCTATACTTTTGTATGGATATGAAGCGTGGACAATAAGCAGTCAAGCTGAAAAACAGCTGATGGCTGTGGAAATGTGGTTTCTGAGGGGGAATGCAAAGAATACCATGGACAAACAGAAAAATCAATGAACAAGTCCATCAAGAAACATATGAAGATCGTAAGCTGATTAGAGACATTAGACGTAGACAGTCAACATTTTTTTTTTTTTTTGGGGTATGTTATGAGAAGAAATGGATTGGAGAACAAGGTGACAACTGGCAAGATTGAAGGGAAGAGACCAAGGGGAAGACCGAGAAGTAAATACCTGGATGGCTTGGCCACGTGGCATGGTCGAGACAGGAACACGGAGCTGATCCACGACTCTGGTGATCGAGTGAGATTGCAAAACATGCCCGCCCACGCCTATCGGCATGGTATATGATGGATGGATGGATGGAACGTAAACTTACCAAGAGATCACAAATAGCCAAAAATTGCTGGGTTGACTGCGACGTGCTGTAAAGTATATACATCTAACTTTTACTTACTTTACTGATATTTCAAAGACTGCTGCCCAGCTCAGAGCTGTCTATTCATATAAAACATCCCTCAGCATGGAAAAGAGTGATGCCTAGCTCAGAGCTGTCTGTTCATATGAAACATCAGATTCTGGTTTTTAAAAAAAAGATAAAACAATGTCAGCTTCACAATACTGAAAAGCTTTAAAGATGCATTAAAGTTGCACTTGAATGTGTTGATCCTGTCTGGAGAAGGTCCCTGGACACCACAAAAGTGTCATCTTCAGTTCATCAATAGTGCATGATACATTTGCCTAGGAAAGAAAACATTGTTAAATGAATGTTGTAAACATAAACTATGCATACTACAATGTTATGAGGCACATCTCTACCCACCCATACATCCCTCACCCATCACACATATCCCATCCCTCCCCCCAGGCACACATACATTCCCCCATCACAACCCATCCCCCACCAACCCAGCCATACCCCACGCGCACACACATCCCCCACCAACACACACGCATCCCCCACCCACACACATCCCTCCACCACGCTCATCTCCCCACCCACACACCATCCCAAACCCACCCACTCACACATCCCATACCACCCAGCCAAACACGCATCCCCCATCCACACATCCCCCACCCACACACACACACGCACACACACACACACTCATCTTCTTACCAATCCACATATCCCCACCCAACCACATACACATACCTCCCCAACACACCCAACCCCCACCCACTCATACATCACCCCCACCCACACACACACACATTCCCCACCCATACACATCCCCCACACGCACACACATCTCCCACCCACTCACACATTCCCCATCCACCTACACACATCTTCCACCCGCACACGCACACACACACAACCCACACATACATCAGACAGGCTAGCAGGTATGCAGACAGACCGAGAGACAGTAAATGCAGCCAGCACGACAGTGACCACGTCATCCAACGAGTGCCGAATGGTCTATACACTAAAATAGATCTGAAACTTTAGTTGCATGTCGTTTCAGGACGTCGTAGTTTTTTTTTTTTTTTGGTTTTGTTTTTTGTTTTTTTGGACGCAGCTATATTTTGGACGCAATACGCCGGATTACGAATACCGTTCGTAACCACTTCGCCTCATATATATATATATATATATATATATATATATATATATATATATATATATATATATATATGTGTGTGTGTGTGTGTCACACACAATACACACACACACACACAATGCACCCACACACTCACACGCACACTATGTGGATGTACTTATAAATGAAACATTATTTTTACAGAATGCAATTTGCTATAGTATTATGTAGTCTGTTCTCAAATTATTCTGTATGCTGTCTGTCTATAGCCCAGACAACTGTGCCAGGGCAGAAATCATGCCGACACCAAGACTGATTATTCTGATATCGGGTCTCAGGTTTTCCCGACATCTCGCAGTTACCATCAAGGCCACACAACCATAGACACAACACAGTTGAAAGAAGAGAATAATGCAATTTGGAAACAAAACACTTTACAACATAAGGAGCTTTGCAAGATTTACTAAGAAAACATATACCACCATTTCGCAATGTCACAGAGATAGATAGAGAGAAGTGTCTTAGCTACATTTTAGCCTGTCTAAGCGAAAGAGTCGTTTGATTTGTAAGAGTCAGACTTGGCTTCTGGCAAATAGATCTGTAGTCCCTAGGGTTACATGATGTTTTTTTATGTTTTTTCCTCGCATGTTTTCCCCCGTCTTCTGGCAATTTCAGCAGTAAAGGTCAAGGAAATGTAAACTGGTCGTGGTGAAACTGACGGGAGTACTTTATGATTTCAACTGGCGGAATTCAACAAGTCAGTTTCTTGTTTTTCTTTTATCCTGTTGTTTCAAGCTACGATTTGGCACTTTTCTTTATCCATCGTATTAAACTAATGAATTGTACGATGTTTTCCCATTGTCGTGCGTCTCAGCTGACGAATTTCTTGAAGTTTTTCCACTTGCGTGTTTTAAGCTAACGAATTTCACACAGTACTGCCACTGCTGAGGTTTCAACTATCAAATTTAACGAATGTTACCCAAGCTATCCATGGCCTGTAGAGAATGAGAATTGTGCGGCTGGGAGTGACCAGAGGATGTGGCCTACATTCAGTACTCTGAGGAAAGGCCAGACGGACACATAGTTAGACTGAAACAGCTACCATTAGTATAGGGACTTTTCACTGGCTGTTGAAGATTAGGACGGAGCACGTATGGGAATGTGCTGAGTGCTGTCATGCCGGTTCTTGACTTATCCCAATTCGACTCAACAGTTCAATGGATGCGCTTAATAATATCACAACAAGCATTAGTTTTGTATTTCTGAAATGAATGGATAAAATGTGTGATAACATAGTCTTCTGATTCCATTATAGTTTGCCCATTTTATCGATCTCCCCATCCTGTTTATCTGAATAGCATCAACGCTTTAGGTGTATTTGTTTGACAGAAAGAGTAAATTCAGTCGCGTCGAGTCTCAATTTAAATTTGCTGATAATTTGGTAAAATCCCCCAGGATATTTTCCTTTACAACGACTTCTACGTCGCGTTCAGAGAAGCTACTCATAAAAGTGTAGTGATTTCTTGAGCTTGTACTGAAAGCATTTTCAAATCTCTCTTTTGCAGTTTTTTAACATGGTTAGCGAATTCTTTGCATGACTCGTGAATTCCAATAGATAGAGGCGTCAGCAGACGAACTCCAATACTGAAAGCGTGACTGTCCATAACTGCCGTGAACTACCGGTCGAGATGCAGCAATGTTATGTCAGCATCCCCCACTTCCCCCGTTCTATGATTAAGTTACACAAATGCAGACTCGGAGATATCAGCTCCTCCTTCTGTTTAAATCACATTGGGTCCCTTCACAGCATCAGAAAAGATTCAAGGTATTTTTTTCCCCACCAGAATAGCTGCTAACGATGTTGAAGCACTCAAAATTCCAACCCTATACTGTTTTCCAGGGTTGGGCGACTGACCTCTTAGACATCTCGAACATTGGCACAAAAATAGGAAGCCACTTGAAAAATCCCTGGACGGTAGGATATCACAACTGGTTGCCAAATGACCCTTGAAAATGAGGTTTACAATTTACAAACGGTCAGTAGCATGGACAACAATAATCATCGAATGCATAATGCTTGCGCATTATTCGAGGATTCCCGTGGATGCAATGGAGTTGGTGATCTAGACAGGGATTCTCCTTTTGGGACATAATGTAAGCAATACTAGCACTTGCGATGTATCCTTCTGCAGCGAAGATGGCTTTTAAAACGTACTCAATTCAGTTACACGATCTCTTTATGTCTGAACTTCAAAATAAGTAGTCTTATTTTAGTATACACGCACGTGCACACCCACACACACACGCACGCGCGCGCGCACACACACACACACACAATGACAAGCAGAAACACAGTAACACACACTCACATAATCAAGTTGTGCCTGGACTGTGGCCTATATGGCTCTTTCTGTTCGATTTTCTACTGCCGAGGAAATGTTATCGTGCGTAAAGGTGCACATGGGCTCTTGTAGGTTTGCGCCCTTATCTATTACGGACAGGAGGTAGATTCACTACCCGGGAGTACACCATTCTCGGATTCCTTATTCAATACAATCCCAGAACACGATTTAAACCCTGTCTGCTTGAGTCAGGGCGGGTTCGTTGGTGTACTTGATAGGGGGATACTCTCATGTCATGGCGACGTGTGCCTGCGTTGTCCGCTGTTCAGAGGAAAACACTGGCCACCTATTCCTCCGTGCAACTTGGCCTATAAAACGTGACGACAGTATCACACCACACTCCAGGCCCATAGCAAGTTCCGACTTCAAAACATGTTGTACTTAAATCAGTGTCCGGCGCAGCAACTCTACATTTAACCATCTGAAAGATTATATTGTGGGGATGGTAAGCTAGTCCACCATTAAATTAGTATTGCAACCATATTTTCGAATTAATCTCTTCCAAACTAAAGATGCATAAAGCTACCACGTATGGATATTAATCTTTTGTCCACGGGAGAAGAAATGAGTTATGTACATTAGTCTCTTCCAAGCTTAACTTACGGCAACCTACAATCAAGGAAATACATGGAAATACGAACAGTTACCGCAATTCAATATCCATCCCTTTGACGGCAAACATACAAAATTTTACCATCGTTCAATATTCATTTCTTCCATGGTAAACACACAAAGTTCTGCCATCATTCGGTATATTTATCTCCCCCACTATGAACTTACGTCAAGCTACAATCTCTTCTACACTGAACATACAAACACATCTACCTTAATTCATTATTCGTCTCTTCCGCAGTGAACATACAAAGTCCCACCACCGTCAGTATTAATCTCCTCCACAGTCAATTTACACCGAGTTACCATCTCTTAAACATACAAAGAAGTGCAATCATATCATAATATGTTCTTCCATGGTGTAAATACGACAAACTGAAATCTCTTCCACGAAGAACATACAAAAAGTTATCATTCACAATTAATCTTTTCCACACGGAACTTGCTAAGAGCTATCATATCATATAATATTAATATCTTCCACATTGAACATAAAGAGAGCTATCATCGTTCAATATTAATATCTTCGACAGTGAACATACCATCAGCTATCATCATTCGATATTAATATCTTCGACAGTGAACATACACAGAGCTATCATCATTCAATATTTAATATCTTCGACAGTGAACATACACAGAGCTATCATCATTCAATATTAATATCTTCGACAGTGAACATACCATCAGCTATCATCATTCGATATTAATATCTTCGACAGTGAACATACACAGAGCTATCATCATTCAATATTTAATATCTTCAACAGTAAACATACACAGAGCTATCATCATTCAATATTGCTTGCTTGCTTGTGTTCATTGGCTTGAGCTACAACGCAAAGTCCTGTATGTCGGATGAAGGCATCCTGTTGTCCAACATCAGTGTGATGTCATACAGGACCTGAGGTTTGCGTGAGTATCCGTTGTCCCATGTCTAGCTTATTTGTGTGCAGACTGGTGGTTCCTCGCCATACAGGCAGACACTCTCCGACTTCGGAGGAATCGGCGATCCTATTGACTTCAGCCAGGACCCCGAAGGGACCTGTTGCCCAGGACGCTCGGCGAGGACGCGTCAATAGGTCTTGGCCAGTATATAACCCGGCCCTGGAATATCTTCGACAGTGAACATACAATGAGCTATCATCATTCAATATTAATATCTTCAATAGTAAACATACAGAGAGCAATCATCATTCGATATTAATATCATATACAGTGAACATACACAGAGCTATCATCATTCAATATTAATATCTTTGACAGTGAACATACAAAGAGATATCATCATTCAACATTCGTCTCTTCCACAGTGAACATACAACAAGCTATCATGTTTCCCCTTGTCTCTTCCACAGTGAACATACAACAAGCTACCATGTTTCCCCTTGTCTCTTCCACAGTGAACATACGGCAAGCTACCATGTTTCCCCTTGTCAGTCTTTTCATCCTTCTTATCGGCGGCATCATGTGTTTCATCGGCCACTGTAACGACAATAGGAAAATGCTGACCTTTGTTTCTGGAATATTATTTGTCTTAGCAGGTAAGTTTATGGCATAGTCTTGTTACCGAAGCACTCTCTGGGGACTAGCTGCGTTAGCGCTGTGACAAGACACCGGCCTGCCACAGTGGTCATGGGTTCGTGTTCTCATCGGGACGGATTTGTAAAACGATCTGGGCTTCCATGTCGACATTAGCATCAGGAACTGTCTGGGAAAGCAAAGGCTGTTGGCGTGATGCTGACACATCACCCACCGAGTGCTGATTGATCTATAAAAGTACGAATCTAGCACGATGTGCCCTATGGTGAATACAAGGGCCTTTTACTTAAATGACCTTCCATCTGATGGATGTTGTTTCAGAGTCATATAAGGCAAACATATGCCATCTTGATAACCTTGACATTATTTTTCAGACATATTACACCAAAAATAAGTAGTAAAATCATTAAATATCCCCCAGAAAATTTCGTTTCTTAGACGTAAACATAAATAAACATAGTGTAAAGGGTAACATTAGGAGTCCTATTGGATTGTAAGGATCTTCATTATCAAGTGCCATGCCAGCTGCCGTAGACGTTCATGACTGTCCACAGATCTCTGTCTTTGGTGTTCTGGATCAACTCTGCTGATGATATTCTTTCATGCCACCCTCTCGATCCATCCAGCATCATTTCCCTTGGTCTAACTCTCTCTCTCTCTCTCTCTCTCTCTCTCTCTCTCTCTCTCTCTCTCTCTCTCTCTCTCTCTCTCTCTCTCTCTTCCCCTCAATCTTTCCAGTTGTTACGATGTTCTACAATGCCTCTCTTCTCATCACATGACCAAAGAAAGTTATTTGTCTCTTTCTTATTGTTGTGTATAATGTTCTAGTTTCATTAGCCCCTTTCAGCAGTCGTCTCGATCTCTCTCTCTCTCTCTCTTTCTCTCTCTTTCCCTCTCTCTCTCTCTCTCTCTCTTTCTCTCTCTCTCTCTCTCTCTCTCTCTCTCTCTCTCTCTCTCTCTTCCCCTCAATCTTTCCAGTTGTCACGATGTTCTACAATGCCTCTCTTCTCATCACATGACAAAAGAAAGTTGTTTGTCTCTTTCTTATTGTTGTGTATAATGTACTAGTTTCATTAGCCTCTTTCAGCAGTCGTCGTTAGTTGCTTTGGTAGTCCAAGTCCAACATCTCGATTGCTTCCAAGTTCTTCCTAATTTGTTCATTTGCATTCCAAAATTCACTACCATACAGCAAAACAGGTTCTATATAGTACTTTAGCACTCTCTTTCTTACATTCAATTATAGTGACTTATTGCATAGGATCCTCTTAATTTTCCGAAATGCGGCCTTTGCTTGCCATATTCTGCTCTTAATCTCCGTTGTGCATCTTCTATCTAATTTTATAAATGCCCCTAGGTATTTAAAACGATCCATTCTTTTAAGAATTTTCCCTTCTATTTCTATTTCACATTTTGGTGTCACCTTTTTCTTTGCTATCACCATTGTAATATACAAATAAATGGGAATATTCAAGTGAGTCGAAACAACTATCTAGGAACTGTCATAATATCTACTGGAGATGTCTTGAAGAGATTAAAATAAGAATCGCCATGGCGAAGGTAGCCTTTTGCTTGATGGAAAACATACTGACCAATAAAAAGAGATGTCATTTGCAACAACAACAATAAAAGCGTGTTGACGTGCTACATAGAAACTGTTCCTTGGTATGGGTGTGAAGCGTGGACAATGAGCAGAAAGGCTGAAAATGGACAGATAAAAAAACCAATGACAGTCCTACCAGATACAAATGAAAATCGTAAACACATTAGAGAAATCAGACAAAGATAGTCAACATTTTTAGTCACGTTGTGAGAAGAAATGCATTGGAGAACTTGGTGACAACTGGCAAGATTGAGGAGGAAAGAACAAGAGGAAGGCAGAGAAGTAAATAGATGGATGGCTTGACCACGTGGCATGGTCTAGACAGGAGCACAGACCTGATCCACGACTCTAGCGATCGAGTGAGATAGCGAGACATGAGCGCCCACGATTATCGGCATGGCACATCATGATGATGATGAGTATTCACTATTCCAGATTATATTGTTGGATGTAATATTCACTATTCCAGACTGTATTGTTGAATTGTAATGTTCCCTATACCGAACTGTACTGTTTTTGAGGCTGGTTCGACATAGCAGCCTAGGTCAATGTAAGATGACAATATCAGCCTTGATAGGGATTCCAACACTTCAATAATCCAACCATACAGTGTCTGGAATACTAACCATGACAGTCCAACAATAAAGTCTAGAATACTAAACATGACAATCCAACAATAAAGTCTGGAAAACTAAACATGACAATCCAACAATAAAGTCTGGAATACTAACCATGACAATCCAACAATAAAGTCCGGAATACTAACCATGACAATCCAACAATAAAGTCTGGAAAACTAACCATGACAATCCAACAATAAAGTCTGGAAAACTAAACATGACAGTCCAACAATAAAGTCTGGAATACTAACCATGACAATCCAACAATAAAGTCTGGAATACTAACCATGACTATCCAACAATAAAGTCTGGAAAACTAACCATGACAGTCCAACAATAAAGTCTGGAATACTAACCATGACAATCCAACAATAAAGTCTGGAAAACTAAACATGACAATCCAACACAACAGTCAAAGAATACAGCCTGGAATGCGAATTTGACAATCCAACAATAAAATATGGAATAGTGAACATTACAATACAACAATACAGACTGGAATATGAACATGACAGTCCAAAGTATTGTTGTATTGTAATGTTCCCTATTCTAAACTGTATTATTGGATTGTCTTGTTTATTATTCCAGAATGTATTGTTGGATTGCACTGCTCAATTATTAAAGACTGTATTGTTGGATTGTCATATTAACTATTCCAGACTGTATTGTTGGATTGTCATATTCACTATTCCAGACTATGTAGTTGGATTGTTCAACTGTTGGAATCCCTATCGAGGCTGAGATTGCCATGTTACATTGACCTAGGCTGCCAGGTCCAACCAGCCACAAATAGGTACCAGTACAATGTTCTGGGAAGTAAAAGTGGCCAGCGCGATGTCAACCACATCAAAGATGGTCTACATAAATATGATGCTTGCACCATATACCGAACACGCCTCAAATCTTGGAAAGAGTTTCTTTACTTAAATAGAGTCCCTCTTTTTCGGATTTGAGCCATTTGGGCCGGGGGGAAAAACCATAATATCACTACTGCGTGGGTTTGTCTTGAATTTTCTGTCATTAAGACGGTCGTTATTGTTCATTTTATTTACTTGTGATTGAGTAAGCCATTATTATCTTATCTTATATATATATATATATATATATATATATATATATATATATATATATATATATATATATATATATATATATTTTTTTTTTTGTCAGGTCTTAGTCAGATATGACTGAGCTACCGTATAACAGTAGACGGTACTACCTGGTTTCTGTTAGTGCCGAACGTTGGGCGGCGCTTACCAAACCCGACACCCCACATTGTGCCAACGGCTTCGGGCGGAAGAGCGCAATTGGGAGGGTTCAAGCCTTACCCTGGTGCGAGGAAATGCAAGCTAAAGACAAAATTGTCATGGCAGGGCAGACCAGGCCCTAAGCCTTGGTTGGCGACTGGTCTAGGATCGAAGCTCCGACAGGCGGACAGTTAGAGCATTGCTTTGCTGATCCGGCAGCTTGTCTTGTTCCAGATGTAGGGGTGTTACCTTTCCTCTGGAGTGAACTAGGCAGGCCGAGAGAGGGATCATGCTGCATGGGCAACACATGATCTCTATATTTTAGCCCAGGCTTTGTGCTATGGAGAGGCAATAACTCCATCCCTGGTCTTAACTGGTCTCGGAATCAAAGCGAGAGGCAACTGTTACGGGTTATAAGTCCTTGTCAGTTGGCGTAGACATGGGGCGCCACGCGTTGCCTCTGACGGTGGGAGACACCTATAGGTGTCACTGATCAGCTACCGCCCGCCTCAAGCTGGGCAGCCCCCAGCCAATTGGGTGCTGATCCGCCACAGCCTGGCTGCTTCAATGGGTGCTTGGGGCTAGGACAAAATCTGAATCGCAGGCTGTAAAACCAATGCACCAGGTACAAACAAAAATAAAAATAGAAACCTCAAGCTACGGCTTGCAACCTGGAACGTGAGAACCATGTGTCCAGGATTTTCCACTGACTTGACCAATATTGACGATGTGAGAAAAACGGCTGTGATTGATGCCGAACTCAATTGTCTTAACATTGATATTGCTGGCCTGCAGGAGACTCGCCTCGCTGAGGAAGGGTCACTCAGGGAAAACAACTACACCTTTTTCTGGAAGGGTAGAGGGCAGGCAGAAAAAAGGCAACACGGTGTGGGCTTTGCAGTGAAGAATTCGCTACTGGGAATGATTGAAATTCCAGCAGGAGGAAATGAAAGACTATTATCCCTGCGCTTGGCAACCTCTTGTGGGTTTGCCACCATTATTACTGCATATGCACCGACACTCGATTCCTCTGATGATGTGAAGGGTTTGTTCTATGAGGAGTTAGACTCCGTGATCAAGGCAGTTCCAAAATCTGACTACATTTATATGCTCGGTGATTTCAATGCTCGTGTGGGCAAGGACTCGAGTTCATGGCCAGTGTCCCTTGGAAAATACAACATCGGTCGCATGAATGAAAATGGGCAAAGGCTGCTGGAGCATTGCACCAGTAATGACCTATGTATTACAAACTCTTTTTTTAAAAACAAAACAGATGCATAAGGTCACATGGAAACATCCAAGATCCGGCCATTGGCACCAGCTGGACTTCATCATCACACGGAGACAACATCTGAACCATATATCATTGACTCGTAGTTACCACAGTGCTGACTGTGATACAGATCATTCTTTGGTTGTTGCAAGAGTTAGACTGAGACCAAAGAGAATCTACACAGCTAAACACAAATCTAGCCCCAGGATTAATATTATTAACACTCATGATCCTGAAAAGTGCTTTCAGTTTCAACAGCAACTTGAAGACGCTTTCACTGATACACCAGAAAATTGTACAGTAAATGAAAAGTGGGGTCAAATTAAGGAAACTCTTTATAAAACTGCCGTAGGGGTTTACGGCACTGTGGATCATAAGAGGCAGGACTGGTTTGCGGCCAACAGCGAGACTCTGCAGCCCTTGATTGATAAGAAGAAGAAAGCTCTCTTAAGAAACAAGGAAAGACCAACGCGTAACACTCTGAGTGAGCTAAGGCAAGCTAGGAAGGATGTGCAAAAGGCTGCCAGGCAGTGTGCAAATGATTATTGGATCAAGTTATGTGAGTCCATTCAAATCGCAAGTGATAAGGGAGACATAAGAAGCATGTATGAAGGAATAAAGAAAGCCTGTGGTCCAGTGATCAAAAGAAGTGCACCGCTGAAAACCTTGACTGGAGAAGTCATCACTGATAAGAAACAGCAGATGGACAGATGGGTAGAGCACTATTTGGAGCTTTACTCAAGTGAGACCAAACTAGCGGATGATGCCCTTAACGCCATAGAGGCTCTACCAACTCTTGACCACCTGGACACACTTCCCACCATAACAGAAGTTAAGTGTGCTATAAATGAACTTGCATCTGGCAAGGCTCCAGGTAAGGATGGGATTCCAATAGAGGTTATCAGGAGTGGGCAAGACACACTCACTCTACAGATCCACAAGCTAATAGAGCTATGCTGGCGTGAAGGACAAGTCCCACAGGATTTCAAAGATTCAAACATCATAACGCTGTACAAGAACAAGGGCGATCGGAGCGACTGTAACAACTATAGGGGTATCTCACTTCTGTGTATTGTTGGAAAAGTATTTGCCAGAATTGTTCTGCGCAGACTTCAAGTCCTAGGAGATCAAGTCTACCCCGAATCACAGTGTGGCTTTCGACAGAACCGGTCTACCACTGATATGATATTCTCATTGCGACAAATGCAAGAAAAATGCCGTGAACAGAATCAACCACTGTTTATTGCCTTCATCGACCTCACAAAGGCATTTGATTTGGTCAGTCGTGAGGGTCTGTTCAAGGCACTAAAGAAGATTGGCTGCCCACCAACTCTTCTGTCCATTGTGGAATCGTTCCACACAGGCATGAAGGGTATAATCAAGTTTGATGGTGCAACTTCTGAAGAATTTGAAATCAAGAGTGGAGTTAAGCAAGGTTGTGTACTAGCTCCCACCCTCTTTGGAATATACTTTTCACTTCTACTGAAATATGCATTTCGTGATCAGGATGGTGGTATATACATTCACTCACGCTCAGATGGCGGCCTCTACAATGCTCAGAGATTGAAGGCTAAGACCAAAATTAGGAGGGTACTGATCAGAGAGTTGCTTTTTGCAGATGATGCTGCAGTTACGACCCACTCTGAGGAAGAATTGCAATGTCTACTATCTGCATTCTCCAATGCTTGTTCTGAATTTGGTTTAACAATTAGCAAAAAGAAGACACAGATTATGTCACAAGGTGCACATGGGGTACCATCAATCTTTATTGACGACGCCGAACTAGAGATAGTAGACCATTTTACATATCTAGGATCAGTGGTAAATAGCAAATTATCCCTAGATCAGGAAATCAACATCAGGATTGGTAAGGCAGCAACAACAATGAACAGGTTAAGAAAAAGAGTCTGGGAGAACAGGAAGCTTACTGCCAAAACAAAAGTCCTTGTCTATCAAGCCTGTGTCCTTAGTACTCTTCTCTATGGCAGTGAAACCTGGACAACTTACTCACACCAAGAGAACAATTATTTAAACAGCTTTCATATGCGGTGTCTGCGAAGAATTCTTGGTATTAAGTGGCAAGACAAAATCACAAATACTGAAGTATTGGAAAGATCAGGTTGTGTGACAGTTTATTCCATGCTCAGTCTTCGTAGACTTAGATGGATAGGACATCTTAGGAGGATGGATGATGGTAGAATACCAAAGGATATCTTTTTTGGTGAATTACAGATGGGTAAGAGATCTCAGGGTCGGCCTCTACTACGATACAAAGATGTGTGTAAGCGGGACATGATTGATACAGGCATTGATAATGCACATTGGGAGCAAGTCGCCGCTGAACGTGTTGCATGGAGGGCAAATATCAGAAATGGAATAAAGTCAAAGGAGAAAATTATTGCAGAAAAGTCACACACCAAGCGTTTGAGACGTAAGATGGTGCATGATGGTGGAAATGACCACGTGTTCACATGCACCCACTGTGAACGGACATTTACAGCGCAAATTGGCCTTATCAGTCACACTCGCTACCGCCATAGTTAAAAGTTATTATGCCTTTTTAGAGCACAAACTATCGTCTGTCAAGACGGCAAGGTGCCAATGAATATATATATATATATATATATATATATATATATATATATATATATATATATATATATATATATATATATATATGTTCGATTCATTCAGTAGCAGGCCCTTTTCAGAACCTCGCTCCCATAACAACCTTCCTGAAAACTGCTCGATCATAAGCAAGATGTCCTGCGTCCGATACATCCATGTGGAGATCATCCGCAACATCCTGCACCCATCTTCTCTTTGACCTTCGTCTTCCTCTCTTCCCGGGCATATACTCCTTCATTATTGTTCTCTCCAAACTTTCATGACGTTTCAAGTGAACAAAATATTTAATTGTCTTTGTTTTATCGTCTTTAGTAGCCAACATTCTTCAATATTCCGAACTTGTCGTGTGAAACATTTGTTCATTGTTTTTAATCCAAGATATTCTTAGAACCTGTCAATAACATTTATATTCGAAGGCATGTTTGCATTTTCAGCATGTTTGGTAATTGTCCAGGTCTCATAGGCGTATGTTGCAATGGGAAAGATGCATGCGCTTGAAAATCTAATTTGTGTACGTCTGTTTAAACCCACTGCTATATATACAGTCAAAATTTTTGGGCATGTTATGAGAAGAAATGACTTGGAGAACTTGATGACAACTGGCAAGATTGAAGAGAAGAGACCAACAGGAAGACCGAGAAGTAAATACCTGGATAGCCTAGCCACGTGGCACGGTCAAGACAGGAACACGGAGCTGATCAATGACTCTGGTGATCGAGTGAGATGGCAAAACATGACCGCCCACGCTTATCGGCATGGCACATGATGGATGGATGGCAATATATACTTGTGAATAAAACACAAAACTGTAATGAGAACAATCACAATGTTCAGTAAAAACGGAAACCGTACTCAAACATAAACTCGGAAATAATCACTCATGAAGATCAGGCCGTAGGTATTTTAAGAGCTATAATGATATTACTCGAGAATCTCTGTCTCCAAGCTTCTTGTCTTCATCCATTACATATAAATCGTTGCTATGTTCAACTGTATCCTGGAGAATGTCTTATGTTTATCTTTTCGCTTCTTATCTTCAGCTGTACTCCTGAGAATGTCTTGTTTCTTGTTTTCAATTGTCTCCATGACAACAATGTCTTTGTTTCTTCGCTTCTTGTTCTTAACTGTATCCTGGAGAATGGCTTATGTCTGTCTCTTCGCTGCTTTATTTCCCAATAACAAATCGTAGTGTCATGTAAGCAAACAAGCAAGCTTTCCACTATTCACTAGTAACGATAGATTTCCCTGGTAGTCGGTGTCTCTATTAGTCTTATGATCCTGGTAGTCTGTGTCCCTATTAGTCTGTATGCTCCTGGTAGTCTGTGTGTGTTGTTATTCATCCATTAGTGAACAATGTCTGGAAGAGACTAGTGAAAGTTAAACAGTATAGGCAACCATATGAAAGAGGTAAACAGTGTTCTTTTGTCACATACTAGACGAGAGGCATTGAAAATGAGACGAGAGGAAATAATCAGAGGAAGAGGTAAAGACCGCCCGGGAGAAATGTTGCTGGAAAGAGTGAGGATGCGGCATGGAAGAATGTCATCAGAAGAATTTATCAAGAACACTGATGTCTTTGGGGAAAAATGAATGCCCACGTCTTTTGGCAAGGCACATGAGGATGATGAGTTGGCAGTTTAGTTTTAGACTATTTACTACGTGAGTAAACCGTTCCTTCAAATTTGTTCTCCACCATCCGATACTAGGCTAGTGCATTATAACCAAACACCAAGGTATTGTCATGCTGTGGGAGTACGAGGACGACATGTTGGATAAAGCTCGTGATAAAATTCTCCTCTTCGGCAAAAACAAGACCAATACAACGAGAAGACAAGACAAGTAAAGAGCAAGGTTTAACGCTTGAACCACGTAATGATGAGATACGCTGAAAACGTCGAGGGTCCATTGATACTGCTTGAGATGCATTGTGCATATATTGCTAAAACAAGATTTCTATGGAGCATTCGGCACATGATGGTGGTTTGGTCAATATCAAGCTGGACGCTTTCACTTCCCATGTCATTTCCTGGTGACCATTTTAGGCTGCAATTGTACTATTTACTACCTTCTTCTTCTTCTTCTTCTTCTTCTTCTTCTTCTTCTTCTTCTTCTTCTTCTTCTTCTTCTGCTTCTTCTTCTTCTTCTTCTTCTTCTTCTTCTTCGTCTCTTAAAACACGCTTAGAACAGAATTAAAGACGGAGACGTGAGAGCATGGACGCAGCTGCCGAAAATGGCAAAGATGGGCTTAACCTGAGTTCATTGATGAGGATATACATACATTTCGGGTGAAATGGTCCATGCATGACTAATAAGGAGACTGAAGCATGTATGGACATATCTTTGTCTAGTGAAAGTGATCGTATATAAATACCCAATGGTCAAGAGAGTATGAGATGAATATAACAGATTCGATTTCTCGATACACTTTTCCTCTTCTTGGAAAGATCTAGACGATGACCCCTCGTTTGACCGGTAAGTCAACAGGCAATAAAGAATTCCTGCTCGGCTGAAATATGTACTAGTACTCCATTTGTGATACTGCCTAGCCGGAGAACTGCCCACAGAGCTATTACAACTCCGTTTGCTTCCGTTAAGATACCACACATTTAAGTGTGTGTGATTCCTGGCCATTGAGGCACATTGAAACAATTGTCTCATTTTTATATTGTCTATGCTACAAAAATACACCGAAAGGCTGATGCGCACACCAACATACAGCAAAGAAAGACAATGTCTGGTACCCATTTAATGACACTGGGTAGACCTCACGAAACATAGCATCACCGTTTTGTGCCTTGCCAACTGTCGAAGGCGTTCATATCTCTCCACAGATCTGGGTCCTTGATATTATGAATCAACTATGCTGATAATATTCCTTCATGTCACCGTCTCAATCCATCCAGTATCATTTCTCTTGGTCTGCGTCTGTCATTTCCCCCCACTGATATTTCCAGTTGCCACTAAGTTCTCCAACAGCTATCGTCTCATCACATGACGAAAGAATGATGTTTGTTTCTTTCTTATAGTTGTATATATATAATGTTCTAGTTTCATTAGCCCACGAATCATAAAGTTTACGTAAATAGGATCCTGCGTCAGACGTTACTTGATGGCATGTTACCGGTCCAGCAGACAGTGCATGAGACGCGCCCTAGCCCCAACTCCTGTTACTAGCAGTGACGGACTACAATTAAAATATTGGTTTCAGGAAATAAAGCTACTAAGACGACATTAACATCTTTAGCATATTGGCTAGTTTTAGTGGTATAATGTTAGTTATGATAATGGCTTAATATTGACTAAAAAAGAGGGCCCACTTTATCAGAGTCCTTTAGGGCCCTCTTGTCACCGGGCAAGCTGACACCCTGACCACTGCAGCACTGAAGGCTAGGGAGAAAGTGAAATAAGGTAGACAAGGACAACACGGGCAGTGTGCTAACTAGGTCGTGAGCACAATTTGTAGTTGGCGCTGTGATCGCAAGCCTTTGAGAAAATCAATACACGCCCTAGTGTTAGAGTAGCGCCCTACACGAGCACGCCTCCACTCTCCGGGAGAATGGACAAGACCGGCATTAACCATACATCGATTTGCATCCACACCGGGTATCTTCAATGATGCAACTATGTGGTGGTTGTGGGGGGTGGTGGTGGTTGGGTTAAAGGCTTCTGAAAAGTGGGTCACGATCCTTTCGTCTTTCTCTAACATCCATAATCGCGTTGTGTTTGTGGGAGTTATTTAACTCTTTCTATTACATGATGTTTGCTTTAGTCTGTAAACGATACCTTTCACTACTCACGGCAATGTCCATAAGTGCTCCAGTCTCCTCCCAAAGGTCACACGAAGAGAATCTACGCACTGTAATCCAACACTTAGTTCTACCTGGGATACACATGTGTGTGTGCAGAAAACATATTTTATATAAATATTGTTTGAAAACAATTGTAAACTAATAATAGGCAGGGCATTGTTATGTTCTGTTAGTACATGTCTGCCGTCTGAAGGTGTTAAAGTTATACGATTATGGGGCACTACAGAAGCAGATGTTGATATGAAGGATGAATGTTGTAAACGCTTGGGATATAGAGAGCTAAATGTTAAATTAAAGTATTGAATGCACACAGGAAATAAAAAACTATGGCGAGGTGTTTGAAGTGTGTATTAGCCCAGGTAATGCTTGCACAAATGGTATCATTGAAGAATAGACAGGCAGGTAAAACTAAAATACTGCGGTGAAAAAAAAATGCATTTTATCGTGTCTGTTTCAATGAGTGCCGGTGGCGCAATGGCTAGTGGTTGGTCAGGCGGTCCTGGATTGGAACCTTTCTTCGGGTAGGATGTGTTTTCACGGGCAATATGTACAGTGAAATGCTTTTACATCTGACCGCTTTGTTTGTAGCGTGAACTGCATGTTTGGAATAATGGCGGCCGGCTTTGTCGCAGAACTGACTGGTTTTACTCATACAGTAATGTGTGGCTGCTGGTTCTCTAGAGACTGCCGCTTCCATCGAAGATGAACTGTATTTTTCGGGGAGAACTTTTGTGTTGACATTCTGGCGGCGGCATTATGCACGGTGTACCTGTGCGGGCTGTTGGTTTGTCGAGACTCCTGTCTGTTCCACTTTTCACAAGGGGCAGTGAGGAGCATTTTGTGTAATATTCACTGGCACAGGAAAGGAGCGTAATTGGGACGACCCGTTGCTGTAAAGTTGGAACCGCGATAATTAACTAACCAACCAACCAACCAATCAACCAACCAACCAACCAACCAACCAACTAATCAACTAACTAACTAACTAACTAACTAACTAACTAACTAACTAACTAATTAACTTCTTTTCACAACTAATGGCTCTGGGGTCAGGCTAAGCTCATCACATGAGTATTATTCAGTATTAAAAATATACAGTACCGGTTTACACGCCTTAAGGTTTTTTGGGCATATGATGTTAGACTAGTATTGTTCTTAGATCATTCGGTACTTGAATTATGATGTGGTGAATATCACACTGATCGACTTTATTTTCCAAGTGATATCCTGATACCCATTTTAGGATGTGTCGATCTGGGAGCCCAGGTCATTAAAAAAATATCAAATATGCCCCTATAGGGATGGAACCCGTGAGCACCAGACCGACAGGAGAATGTCTAGCAACTTCGATACTCCACCGCCCTAGCCTGTGTGTAGCACCGGAACGACAGGCGAGAGTCTAGCCATAGCGCTACAGTCTAGCCACATCGCTACAGGAGCGCCCTAGCCTGTGTGTAGCACCGGACTAAAGGCGAGAAGAGTTTAGCTACTTCGCTACAGCAACTCTAGCTACTTCGCTACAGCAACTCTCTAGCCTATGTATAGCAGACGATAATTGTCGTTTGTGTATGTGCGTGCGCATACACATTTTCACGTGCGCGTTGTGCTGAAAATGTCGGCCCTACTCCAAGCGCCGCCCTACCCCCCATCCCTATGGTTATGGGTCAGTGAACACGTTTCACAACTCCTCGATATATCACTTTGAGGATTCGATATCAACCGCTGACAATTTGACTGCCTTTCGTTGATTTCGACGGTATGAGCGTCGGCGGTTCAGTAAAAACTGGCAAACTAGTGAACGTAAACATTACATAGTAACTCACAAACAACCAGAAAATACTTTTTTTTTTTTCGCGCACTCCCTCGCTTTAAACTCAAGCGTAGTCCATACAGACTATTTATAGAATAATGGACTGAATTTTGCGTTTAGATTATCTTCCCTTATTTACAGAGTCCCCTCGCCATCAGGCAAACCCACTCCTACTTCAGAGGTACTTGTAATTAACGTCCCCAAGTCAAGAACACCGTCTCCCTTGCGAAGAAGTTAACGACTTTCTCTGTTATTCCGTATATCCACGTGAGGAACACAGCTGCACGAGATTCGGCAGCGGATCGTGTCGCGTTGGTTGCTTACGGGGTATGTGAGCGCAAACTACTGAGCGTAATCTTGCCAAGAACATCAACAGCAGCTGAAAAATGCTGGTGTTGACTACAACGTCTCGTAAGGGATATGCAACTTTAAAAAAAAAAAGTAAAGAACGACAGGTCAACATTTTAGTCCAGGGGGATAAACCGCTGACCTCGGCATCAGCACACCGGATGTTTAAGAACACGCGATCATACCCATTCGGCCATGTGGACCTGCGATGCTGGCGTTGATTGTGACATGTTGCAAAGGACTTTTCAGCTAATTTTTAACCCGAAAATTGTTCCATCACAACAGCATTCTGACGTCAGGTATTCTTGGCGCAAATGACGTACTGCCAAGGATGTCCATAAGCAAATTTTGCCTGACTATGGTGGCAAGAGTTTGTCGCAGAAAACAGTACACAACTGGGTGTAAGTTCTCTCAAGGACGTTCACAAATCCTTGATTTGGAGTTGGCACTCAGGTTTGAGGCACTTCATATGGCGCATGGTATATTAAGAGTTAAGGATCAAACAGGGCGTGCTTTAAAACGTACTAAGCCATTATAGGGTCAACACAAACTTTGCTTTAAACTGTGCTAAGACACTTTCGGGGCAACACAAGCTTTGCTTTAAACTGGGCTAAGACATTTTAGGGATAAAACAAGGTTTCCTTTAAACTATACTAAGGCACTTTAGGGATAAAACAAGTATTGCTTTAAACTGTACTAAGACACTTCAGGGATAAAATAAGGTTTGCTTTAAACTGTACTAAGACACTCTAGGGACCAGACGTGGCTTGCTTCAAACTGTTTCAAACAAGTTTTGATTTTAACCGTCCTTAGCTGAATTCACTTTCCGCGTGACTGTTTCAAGTTAATACCCTATGCCCCTTTACCCTGCAGAGAAAGATACTTGATCAAATGCAGCCACCTTTGTCAATGATGTGAATACTTGATCAAATGCAGCCACCTTTGTCAATGATGTGAATGAAGAGTTCCAAAACAGACAGGAGACGGGTGTAGCAGCACTCTATCTCCAGGACGCATACAACAGAGTCAGATGTGATATTTTGATGTACGCTCTTATAGAGAAGAGAGTCTGTCCTTGGTTGGTGAACTGGATTACAGCTGTTCTGTATTCTCATAGAGTGGTTCTCCGGCTGGGTATATGGACCGCTGAGCCATGTATCATAGCCCCCGAACTACCACAAGAGTCAGCAAGTTCACCTGTGCTTTTTAATGTGTATACGGTCAAGATTGCAAGCCTCGAAGCACCAGGGGCTAGAAGGATACTAACATTTGCAGATGATATTCTCGCATAAAGGTAGGAGATGGACATAAGTCAAATAGCTCAGGAGCTACAGGCGACAATGGATAAAGTGATAGATTGGTGTACGGCGATGAATGCTGCCATTAACCCAGATACCAATTTTTTTTTTTTTTTTT
Organism: Cepaea hortensis; assembly: GCA_963921405.1. NCBI lineage: Eukaryota > Metazoa > Mollusca > Gastropoda > Stylommatophora > Helicidae > Cepaea > Cepaea hortensis. The sequence continues at coordinate 50,734,155 of OY992876.1, forward strand.
TTTTTTTTTTTCCCGCGTTTCCATCCTGTTTCAGGATGTTGCGGTCAACACCAGCATCTTTCAGCTGTATGTTGATTCCTAGGCTAGATTACGCTCATCAGCACGCCACGACTTTCTGAGCGACCGGCTCCATACTCTCATAAGTCACTTTTGCGATTCGAACCACTGCTAATTCTCGTCGCGTCACGTGACGAGAGTATTCGGGGTTAGCGGAGAAAGCTGCTAACTCCTCGGCCACGGAGCCGGCTAACCCAGATATCAATAGGACTGTTAAATCTGACCTCCCAAGCCTCACAATAAATGGTAGAACTGTGAATAGAGAAAATAGACTGAAATACCGGGGAATCACTTTTGAGACAAGTCTGTCCTTTAGGGATCATGTTGAAGTGGTGGTTACAAAATTTCAGAAGGAGCTTAATGTACTGAAGAGTGGCAGCAAGGGACATGGGGCAGAAAATTATATTCACACTTTTTCAACACTTGATCAATTCAGTATTAGAGTATGGACTGGAAATGCTCACTGTCTCAAAGAGTCAACTAGTGAAACTAGAGCGCATACAGAATGAAGCCATGAGGGTGATTCTGGGATGAAAATGGGACACCAGAATAATGTGTATGCGATACATCCTGGCGTTGCCGACCATTGCGGACGGATACAAGGTGTTGCGGGCAAGGTCATACCTCAAGGTAGCTGCGGACAAGGAACACCTCCTGTATGATTCCCTGGATGCAGTCAAGGTTCACAGGCTGCGAAGAGGATGATCAAGGATGGCTCGGGCAGAAGATACCGTCACAGAAGTGTGCACACTTGAGAAGATTATCAAAAGCAAGAGTGAGTGAGAATGCCGAATAGAAATTCAGACTTGTGTGGGGTCATAATCACATTGGGCCGTGAGTGTAGGGAGTGGCCAGCAGGCGCTACGGAAACTTAAATTCAGAAAATAATTCATGACTGCTTATATCCTGGCGATGTTACCGATGAATCTGTGCTAACAGGCAAAATAAGTGCCTGGGGATTCATAGAAAAATAAAATGGCCGATATCCAAACATCCCCTCTGACAATCGTCCGTTACCGCGTGGCATTGACTTACCAGTTCCCAGAGTGCCAGAATCATGTTCAACTGCTTCCACAGATGAAGAGGTGGTCCTAAACCATCAGTCTCAAGCCACCGAGATTTTGAGCAAACTGCATCCACTAAACCACACTTAATAACCCAAGGTGAACTGAATGATCTTGTCAGAGATATGAATTGACCGAAGAACACGGCAAAGCTTTTGGGTTCCAGATTGCAACAGTGGAACCTCCTGGCAGAAGATGCTAGAATTTATGTGTATAGGAACCGACAGAAGCCGCTTAATACATTCTTTTTTAATGATGATGATCTTTCTGCGTGCCACAACATTTCTATTTTAATAGCATCCCTCAAAATCAATTACAAACCGGAGGAGTGGAGGATATTCATTGATTATCCAAGACGAGTCTTAAAGCTGTTTTGTTTAATAATGCTAATGTGTTATCTTCAATTCCATTTGGTCACGCAATTCATATGAAAGAAACTTATGAAAGCTTGTTAGTGTATTAACTATGATCATCATCATCATTGGTCACTTAAAAGTGGTGACTTAAAAGTTGTCGCTCTTTTACTTGGACTACAGGGTGGATACACCAAGTACTGTTGCTTTCTCTGTGAATGGGATAACCGTGAAAAAACCATTACATCAGAAGACATTGACCAATCAGGCAGTCATTGCAGCCTAGCAGTAAGAACGTTGAGAACTCAGCACTTGTCGACACCAGCAAGATTTTGTTGCCACCTTTGCACATTAAGCTTGGTCTCGCGAAAAAAAAAACTGTGTCATAGTAATAGAGAAAACAGATGAAGCTTTCAAATACTTCATCAGAAAATTTCGAAGAATAAGTGAAGCTATAATAAGAGAGGGAATATTTGTTGGTCCGCAAATTCGAAAACTTCACACGATTTCTTTGCGTGTTGTATGGGAAGGGAAAAGCGGCATAGCTAGCATTTAAGTCAGAGGTGGACAACTTTCTTGGAAACAACAGATCTGATGATTACAATGAAATTATAGAATCTTCTGAAGTATAAGAGTTTTGGCTTTAACATGTCTTGGAAAATTCATGTTCTGGATTCTCTCTGGTTTCTTTACGTCTATCTGTGGATCTGTCAGTGATGATCATGATGAATGATTTCACCAGGATATTGCTGATATAGAGACAAGACATCAAGGCAATTGGAGCCCTTCAATTCTTGCTGATTACTGTTGGACTGTGACAAGAGATCCCTCATTGATTGACTATAAGAAGTAAGCAAAGAGATCTGGAACCGCGACTTAATAATCACGGAATGGGTTTAAATATGCTTTTTTTTTAAACATGATATGTTAACTTTAAATAATGTTTTTTTTAATTTTTTTCTATAATTTCATGTTGAATTGTCAATTAATTGTGTATTACCACAATATTATAATGCTAAAGTAGACAGACTAACTGTTCAACCAAGAGAATTAAACAAGCATACATTATTTGTATTACTATAATCAGCACAAAGAAGTAGATATTCTCAATGATGCAGGTCTTCGAAATGCCGCCCCTTATATGTTTTTCTTTCTAAATGCCGCCCCCTTATGAAAGCTCCTTGCGGTGCAACCTTATGCGGCCATCTCTCTGTATCATAGCAAGGCACAGCCCTAACTATAATGTACTCGTAAATTCATCATAAATTTAAAAAAAAAAACACACATACATACACAGAACCTGTTGCTGAGTTTCATGATTATATTTGAAATCAGCATGTCGCAATCGCTATCTCGTAACACCAAAATCACAATATACAAAACACTGTTGTGCTGTATGGCTCTGAAACCTGGAGTACAACGAAAGGAGACGAAGCCTTGTTACAAACATTTGAGAACAAAGTTTTAAGACGCATCTTTGGACCCATTAGGGATACACAAAGTGGAGAGTGGAAAAGAAGAAGTATCAAAGACATTGATGATCTGTTTAAGTCCCCGCTAATCACTGGTATCATGAAGGCTAATAGACTACAATGGCTGGGGCATATAGAAAGAATGGAAGATAATAGGGAAACTCGCTTACACTCAGGAAATAAATGACCGTAGACCCCGAGGTAGACCAAGAAGATGGTGGAGAGATAATATATATACAGACCTACAAGCACTTGGAATCAACGACTGGCAAGAGAAGGTCAACCGGAGAGACGAATGGAGACGGAATGTATCGATGTCGCAATCAATCAGAAATGGTGTATTTAAATTGTGATACTTTTTTTTTTTTCATATCCTTTCTAAGACATCGCTGTCAACACCAGCATTTCTGCCGCTGTGATCTCTTGGCAAGTTTACGTTCAGTAGATTGCCATTGCTATCTGAACGACCGGCACCGATACCAACGCGAAACCAACGGAACGCGGTCTTCTGCCAAATCGCACGCAGCTGTGTTTCGAACGCGGGTATATGGGATTACGAATCGCGTCCGTTATCACTTCTCCACTGAGACCATTGGTAAATGTGTTGACTAGTGAAGTGGTGTGACGTTTCTTCTCTTCTACTTCTTATTTGTTCTGAAGCAATTTTCTGCTATGGGTCAATGTTATGATAGTGTCATGGCATTTTGTAGACTTCAGAATATAACTGGAAACAGTTGAGCACTATAAACATGTATAATAATTTTGCTATTTCATGATTTCTGTTTGTCATATTTTCCACAAAACATATATTCTAACAAAGAAAAGCTGTATGTGGTGTTTTATATAATGGTGGTAGTATGTGGTGTTTTATATAATGGTGGTAGTATGTGGTGTTTTTATATGAGGGTGGTAGTATGTGGTGTTTTTATATGAGGGTGGTAGTATGTGGTATTTTTATATAAGGGTGGCAGGATGGGCGTTTCGTATGAGGGTGTTAGTATGTGGTGTTTTATATGAGGGTGGTAGTATGAGATGTTTTATATTACGGTGGTAGTATGGGGTGTTTCGTATGAGGGTATTAGTATGTGGTGTTTTGTATGAGGGTGGTAGTATGTGTTGTGTTGTATTAGGGTGGTAGTATGTGGTGCTTTGTTTGAGGGTGACATCACGTGGTGTTTTTATGATGGTGGTAGGGTGAAAGGCACAATCAGCTCGTCTTGATCTGGGACGGAACAGCCTGGCAACGTCCTTGATAGAAGAAATACTTGGAGGCCTGCATGACCAAATGGATAACAGCACTCGCTCTTAAACATCAATTGTGTTAATGGAGAAGTATCAGGTTCAACCCCTACACCAGTCAGTCGGACTTGAATGTTGACTTGTCGTCCTTGACTTGGGGACGTAACTTACAAGTACTTCAGAAGTCGGAAGGGGTTCACCTGATGACGAGGGAAAAGTGGTAATAAGGAGAACTAGCCCACATGCAGAATTCATACCACTGTGGATTACGTTCGAGTTCAAAGCGAGGGAACAATAACAAAAAAGAAATCGGTGTTGGGAAAAACTGAATCAGACATAGACAAACGCACGAGCACACACACACAAACACACAAGACAAAAACGTAGGCATAAGTCGGCTGATTTATTTATGGCAAATACGGCACTAGGAAATGAATCGCCCTTTATAACCCATGTGTCTATCATCTGAGGTCGCGCTAGCGAAGTTGATAGCATAAAATGCTAGCAATATCATAAACACGGTTGATAAAGGGTTCGACGCCTGGGTTGGTTGCTTGCTAAAGTGAGGGGAAAATTGGCCACCTGCTCTTCCTTGCTCTCAGGCCTACACAATGTGATAGAGCTATCGCATCTCATACTCATAGAAGGAAAATACTCCGGGACACATTATGTATTCACCACGGAAGAGTATATGCCCAAGATATGCCTACTCCGGGACACATTATGTATTCACCACGGAGGGGTATATGCCCAAGATATGCCTACTCCGGGACACATGTATTCACCACGGAGGGGTATATGCCCAAGATATGCCTACTCCGGGACACATGTATTCACCACGGAGGGGTATATGCCCAAGATATGCCTACTCCGGGACACATGTATTCACCACGGAGGGGTATATGCCCAAGATATGCCTACTCCGGCACATTATGTATTCACCACGGAGGGGTATATGCCCAAGATATGCCTACTCCGGGACACATGTATTCACCACGGAGGGGTATATGCCCAAGATATGCCTACTCCGGGACACATGTATTCACCACGGAGGGGTATATGCCCAAGATATGCCTACTCCGGGACACATGTATTCACCACGGAGGGGTATATGCCCAAGATATGCCTACTCCGGGACACATGTATTCACCACGGAGGGGTATATGCCCAAGATATGCCTACTCCGGCACATTATGTATTCACCACGGAGGGGTATATGCCCAAGATATGCCAATCCGGGACACATGTATTCACCACGGAGGGGTATATGCCCAAGATATGCCTACTCCGGGACACATGTATTCACCACGGAGGGGTATATGCCCAAGATATGCCTACTCCGGGACACATTATGTATTCACCACGGAGGGGTATATGCCCAAGATGAGAGGAAGAGTAAGGCCAAATAGAAGATGGGTGCAGGATGTGGCGGATGATCTACAGATGGGTGTATCGGACGCGGGACATCTTGCTCATGACCAAGAAGTTGTCCGGAAGATTGATACGGAGCGAACTTATGCAAGGGACATGCTACTACTGAATGAATATTAATCTATCATCCAACTAGGAAGAGAAGCGGTTGGCCGAGTGGCTAGAATGCCGGATTCTTCTTCGGGAGACCTGGGATCTAATCCTCGATAAGGTGTGGATGTTTGTCTGTAGGGGGCAAAAAGAAAATCCTAACCCGCACAGTTCGCGGCGACTGCACCAGCCAGGCGCCTTAATTCCTCAGGCTCAAGACTGTCATACACCGCAAGATACTATATTGGCAGAAAATGGCCGTTTTTTAATGACAGTTTTCGGTCTAGGGAGGTGGGATATCGCAGGTGCTTGCACGCTTGCCTACGGGCTAGTGGTCACGGGTTCAGATTCCGATCCCTGCTAATTATTAACAATTGATCAGATCTCCCAGATTAACCCAGTCTAAAATGGCACCAGCAAATGTCTTGGCATGTAAAGTTCAACGATGTGATATTGACCACATCATCCTTCGTGAGCCGATTGATCTATACAAATATGGAGCTAGCACTATATGACCGATACTTAATTTGCCGATTGATCTATACAAATGTGGAGCTAGTACTATATGACCGATATTTACTCGTAGTTTGCTGATTGATCTATACAAATATGGAGCTAGTACTATATGACCTATATTTACTAGTAGTTTGCCGATTGATCTATACAAATATGGAGCTAGTACTATATGACCTATATTTACTCGGAGTTTGCCGATTGATCTATACAAATATGGAGCTAGTACTATATGACCTATATTTACTCGTAGTTTGCCGATTGATCTATACAAATATGGAGCTAGTACTATATGACCTATATTTACTCGTAGTTTGCCGATTGATCTATACAAATATGGAGCTAGTACTATATGACCTATATTTACTCGTAGTTTGCCGATTGATCTATACAAATATGGAGCTAGTACTATATGACCTATATTTACTCGTAGTTTGCCGATAGATCTATACAAATATGGAGCTAGTACTATATGACCTATATTTACTCGTAGTTTGCCGATTGATCTATACAAATATAGAGCTAGTACTATATGACCGATAATTAGTTTGCTGATTAATCTATACAAATATGGAGCTAGCACTAGATGACCGATAATTAGTTTGCCGATTGACCTATACAAATATGGAGCTAGTCCTATATGACCGATATTTACTTTGCCGATTGATCTATGATTGATTGATTGATTGATTGATTGATTGATTTAGGAACCGACATCACTGCATTCCCACAAGCGCTCCGTCCCCACCCTCAGCAGCCAGCGAAGAGTTCCAACACCAATAATACCAGTAGCAATCTGATTATATGTCCGTCTCGCCTTTCCTCTGAGCGTTGAGCGTCGGCCAGATCCCCTCGTCAATACTCGCTGTCTCATTCTTGCCAGACCATAGTGATCCATTTGCTCCTCCGAGGTGTACACGTGCTCCCACAAGGCCGCAACCACGTCTGCCTTGTCATGCATCAATACTCCACCAAGTTTTGCAGAGCCAGCCAATCTGTCCGCCTGTTCATTCCCCAGCACACCGGAATGCCCCGGAGAAAAGATCCAGGCGATGCTTGCCACCCGTGACCTCCGAAGCGAAACAAGCCACTCTGGCCTGTAGCTCTCCAGGCCTCTTGGAAGAAGCTTCCCCCTTTCCAAAATCTCTTGCAGCTTGACAGCTATCTTCTCTAGAACCTTCCCAAATGTATTTTGAAAGGTGATGATCCTAAAGCGGCTAAGCTTTGAATGATCCTTAGGTGGTTTTGGAAGAGGGATGAGATAGCTGTGCACCCAATCCTGCGGTACTTATGCTGCCCTAATGTTCTGGTTAAAGCAGTCAGTCATCTCCTTCAGGTCTGCATCGCTCAAAGCCTTCATGTGGCCATACCTAACCCCATCGGGCCCTGGTGCCGTGTCTTTTGCCTTTTTCAAGATATGTTAAACATCTTCAACCCGTATGATGTCTTCATAATGCATATTCTTCGTGGTGCCAGATAATTCCTCTCTAACTGCATCCCTGGTGTCCGCATCATTATGATTGGTCTACTCTAAAAATCTTTGGAGAAACGCCTCTTTGTCTGTTGTCACGCGCACACCATCATCTCTATAAATTGTTACCACTGTCATAGGGCGATCTTTTCTTTGCATTTGTCTGTGCAGTTTCCAGAATTTTCGCAGTGTTTTATCACCTCCAATCTCCTTCATGAAACATTCCCATTTTGCGTTTTTGGCCTCTGCAGCACAGCGCTTGACAACCTCCACCTTGTCTTTCTGACATTTTCCGCTGTGTCCACTTCCTCTCGTGAGCTTCAGGGTGTCTGTAGCACTTTCCTTAGCTGCTTCACTGCAGCTCTCTTTACTTTCCAAGCCTGGTCTACTTCTGGGGTCCACCATGGAGAATGCGAAAAAGGAGTTTTAACAGTCCTGCTGCAAGCTTCCTGTCTGAGGCGTTCAAGAAGGCTATCGGTCCACTCATTCCGGAAGGTCTTGCGCGCTCTCCCAGCCTTAACTTTCCTGGATTTAGAGATCAGGACTGAGCATGGCATGTGATCACTCCCATGGTCATTCAAAACAGTCCACTTTACAAGGACTGATGACTGGGAGACAAGTGCCAAGTCAGTAGCAGTTTCTGCATCGCCAGGCCTTATTGCCATTCTTGTCGGCCTACCATCATATATACAGACCACATCGGAGTCCACCATGACAACCGCAAGGACAATTCCCTGTCGGTTTTCTCCACTACTGTCCCAATCTCTGTTCCTCGCATTGAAGTCTCCACATATGAGTAGCCTATCACCTGGTAATTCCTTCAATTCCTTAAGCCAGTCCCAGTGTTCCTTTCTGACAAAACAGTCCACTGTGGCATATACACTTATGATATTCCAACTTAAGCCACCAATCTCCATTTATATACCCTGGACCTCTCTTGCACTGTGATTCCACTGGCTCAAGTCAAGTACCACATGCTTCACTCCTTCCTTCACCAGCAGACCTTACCCATGTCTCTTCTGTCCATTAGCGTTTATATAACTGGCGTACTCAGGGCAATGGTATTTGTCTGTATTTAGCTCATGGGGCATGAGGACATCAAAATCATATATTAGCCTCTCCAATACAGGACCTATCAGCCTGGCACTACGACAATTCCAGTATCCCACTCTTACATGGTTGAAACCTAGTCTCTCCACTTTTCGTCTTGTTCTCCTGGCGCCTGCCCTCCTATTTCTAAGCCTTCTTCTAACACCATTTCCTTGTCTTCTCCTCCTCAGTCTCTCTTCACTACCCTCTGAAAGATGTGTCAAGCGTAGAGCACGTGCTCCGTAGCTCCGGCGACGATTCCGTGTTTAATTAATTCCATAAGCAAAGTTTGGATATTGCAGGAAATAACCGGTCGCCCTAGCATTGCCTGCTTGCTGGGGAAGAGGCAGGGGTTGTCCCGCAGGAGTCCATACCCCTGGTGCCGCCCCGCACTCCTGCCAGACGTCCAATGTTCACGACCAGTTTACCCATGGACATCCAGTTCCTCAGCAGGCTGGTCCACCTTGAACATGTGGGTTTATATTTGGTGTTTTCCGTCTCCCAGATGGACTGCTGTCCAAAGCAAACGGGTTCCACATACCCGGAGGAGGGGTTAGAGCGCCTCTGACTCGCTTGGCAGGCACGTCTCCGAGCATATGACGTATTTTCTAAGGAACTCAGATCCCACCCTGAGATCCCGCCTCGCCCTCTCTGCCCACCGCCAGTTGGTCCACGGCTGCTTATTGGGCATTCGCAGTTAACCTCTATATCTAGAGGCCGTTCCACGATCCGCCACCTGTGGACGTGCTGGGTTGGGGATGGTCGCCTCAGATTTACCTAGATCTATACAAATATGGAGCTAGTACTGTATGACCGGTACATCGCAAGAAGTGTAAAATGGTCCTTTTTGCCGGCGTTGTGATGAAGTGTTGCGAATGCAATTCGTAATCCCGTATACCGTGTTCGAAACACAGCCGTGGGCAATTTGAAAGCAGACTGCCTTGGGTGTTTTTCACACAGTGATATGAGCGTCGGTGATTTAGAAAGCCATGGCAAACTACTAAACGTAAACTTGACTCGAAAATCAGAAATAGCTAAAAATTGATGGGGTTGACTGCGAATTCCTGTAATGGATATGCAACTTTTTTTTTAAACTGTTGTATAAGATTTCCCCATCTGACTGTTGTGTTTCATGGTTTGTAGTTGCTGCCAACGATGTTGGTGATGAATGACGGCGATGTTAGTAATCAGGAATATACGGATGTCAAGGGGCAATACTTTCGCCAACAATAACATATCGTGCAATCTTAGTAGTCCAAAACATCGATTGCCTCTCTCTCTCTCTCTCTCTCTCTCTCTCTCTCTCTCTCTCTCTCTCTCTCTCTCTCTCTCTCTCTCTCTCCCCCCCCCTCTCTTTCTCTCTCTCTCTGTGCGTGTGTGTGTGTTTCTGTGTGTGTCCATGTCTCTCTTTGTATCTCTCTGTCTCTCTTTCTATCGTTTTGTATGTATATCTCCTTCTCTTATATATCTCTCTGTTTGTATGTATGTCTCAATCTCCCTTCTCCCCCCCCCCACATCTCTTTATGTCTCTGTCTATGCCCGTTAGAGAAAACCTCCTTAATTAGTCTCTCTCTCTCTCTCTCTCTCTCTCTCTCTCTCTCTCTCTCTCTCTCTCTCTCTCTCTCTCTGTCTGTCTCTCTGCGTGACCAATTCTTAACCCTTTGAAAATAAAGATTTTCGTTCGTTCGTTCGTTCGTTCGTTCGTTCGGTTGTTCGTTCGTTCGTTCTCTCTCTCTCTCTCTCTCTCTCTCTCTCTCTCTGTGTGTGTGTGTGTGTGTGTGTGTGTGTGTCTGTGTGTGTCCATGTCTCTCTTTATATCTCCCTGTCTCTCTTTCAATCGTTTTGTATGTCTATCTCCTTCTCTTATATATCTCTCTGTTTGTATGTATGTCTCAATCTCCCCCCCCCCCATCCCCCTATCTCTTTCTGTCTTTGCCCGTTAGAGAAAACCCTCTTAATCAGTCTCTCTCTCTCTCTCTCTCTCTCTCTCTCTCTCTCTCTCTCTCTCTCTCTCTCTCTCTCTCTCTCTCTCTCTCTTTCTTGACGAAAACACAAGAAAGATATTTTATACTTACCACATACAAACATATATTGATTATTGCTCCACAATCTGGGATGGATGCTCCAAATCAATAACAAAACGTCTTTATTCACTCCAGAAAAGGGCAGTGCGTCTAATGGTGATAAGTATACAGACAATTCTAAACTACATGAACGTCTTCAGTTACTGCCACTCCACAAACGCCTACTTTTTAATAAGGCTAAATTAACTCACAAAATCCTATTTCAAAATGCCCCAAGCTACCTTTGGCCATTGTTTAAATATAACGCAAGACATAGCGAACGACTAAATATACTTCATGTATCTAAACCTAGGATAGACTTATATAAAACAAGCTTAGCATACTCTGCCGCTCAGTTGTGGAATAATCTTCCACAAGAAATCAAAGACACCACTAATCATTATACATACAGTCGCAACCTGTTTGAACACTACTTCAGGACAGACTACATGCCCCCCTTTAAAAAAAAACAGTAACAAAGACAATAATAATGGTAAATTATCTCGAACGACAACTAGCCAATAAGTAAAAAAAACATTCCCATATGTGTGGCACTTTACACCCACCTTGGGTATTTATGATACCCATGTTAAATATTGCCTCCACAAGTCATGTATTATTGATTATTTTTCATGCATTTTAATGTTTATTGTTCTTTTGTTGTTAAAGAATTGCTTCATAAGAGATGTTGAATGAAAGAATGTATGAGAGGAAATAAAGAAGAAGGGCAGAATGTCAGACGGGCCTGCGTGCCCAATTCTTAACCCTTTGAAAATAAAGATTTTCGTTCGTTCGTTCGTTCGTTCTCTCTCTCTCTCTCTCTCTCTCTCTCTCTCTCTCTCTCTCTCTCTCTCTCTCTCTCTCTCTCTCTCTCTCTCTCTCTCTCTCTCTGCCCGTTAGAGACAACCCCTTAATCAGCCACTTTCCTTAAGAAAATCTAATACAGGCGAAAGTTGACCATTAGCTTGTCGCGTAGCCGTGGTCTCCATTCTCCGGCCGACTGACCACTACTTATCGGTTGTCCGTCCCTGGGGTCAACAAACTCTTTGATGAAGCTCTTCTAGTCGATCGTCTTCTGGTTTGCTAGCCAACCACTAGAGACTGTTAGAGAAATGTTGCCTTGTGGGATATAGTTTGAAATGCAAAACGGCAATTTGTAAATGGCTATTTCCTTACCACCATGGAGTCTTGTGTATATTGTATTAGGTTCACACGCTCTTCCTCTTACTACATTAATGAGTTGAGTATATGGTGTTATGTTCACACTCTCTTTTTCTCCTCTTACTACATTTATGAATTGAGTATATGGTGTTATGTTCACTCTCTTCTTCTCCTCTTACTACATTTATTAGTTGAGTATATGGTGTTATGTTCACACTCTCTTCTTCTCCGCTTACTACATTTATGAGTTGAGTATATGGTGTTATGTCCACACTCTCTTCCTCTTACTACATTTATGAGTTGAGTATATGGTATTAGGTTCACAGTGTCTTCCTTTTACTACAATTATGAGTTGAGTACATGGTGTTTGGTTCACACTCTCTGATACCACCATGGCGTATTAAGTATATGGCGTTAGGTTCATACTCTTCTCCTCTTACTACCATGATATGTGGAGCATATGGTGTTATGCTTATATTGTTTTTCTCATACCACCATGGCATATTGAGCATATGGTATTAAGTTGATGTACTTTTCCTCATAGCCCCATGGTTTTGAGTGTATGGTATTAGGTTCGTATTGCCTTTGTCATACTATCATAGCGAGTTGAGTTTATGGTGTTAGCTGTGTACTCTCTTCCTGATATCACTATTGTATGTTGACACCACCATAGGATCTGGAGCTTATGAGGTTCATATAGTATTCATCATGGCACACACACACACACACACACACATACACACACACCCCCCACACACCAAACACAGACACACACACCCCACACACACAACACACACACACACACACACACACACACACCACCACCACACACCAAACACAGACACAATCGACAATGAGACCACTTATCACGTCGAATGCCTTGATTCTTGGCAGATCTCAGAGCTGTAAGGTCATGAACATATTCCGGGTTTATAGAGGTTTAAACCAAAACCCATAGGCCAGGCAGACATAGGTTCTAATCAGTACAATGCCGAAACTTGTATTTGAACTGAGTGGCAAAGTGTTTGCATGATTGTTTACCAAGACAGTGGTATCTGTTCAGTTCCTTCAGTGGCAGGGTTTGTATTCCAGCAAGTTCGATTCTGTGGTCGATCTAGCGTCACAAAATGAGTCACGGGTAGTATGAGAATGTTCTCGAAATTATCTAGGAAGGAAATGTGGCGAGGAGGAAAAGTGACCAGCTGAACTGATTATGTCGCAGTGTAGAATGTTTGAAGGACTATACTTTGCATGCCAATGCTATCATCAGTCATGCCACCACCATTATGTGTCCTTTTGTTATACGGCATACTAAAAATAACAATTTTCCTTCTGTTTCTCCACAGGTCTATGCACACTGGTGGGCATTATCTTATACATTGGCAGCATCACGGGTGAAGTCGGCAACAAACCCAGAGCTTCTATAGAAGAGCCCAGATTCCTCTACGACTACGGGTCCTCATTTTTCATGGCTGTGGGGTCCTTCGTGCTAACGGAGCTCTCTGGCGTTTTTTCAGTGTACCTTTACATCTCCAAGCATAAACTTTCGCAGAGAGTCAAGCGCCTAGCGCTAAAAACTGATCATAACGACAGGAACCATCAAGCAGCCCGCCATATAAGGAGGGCGCCTCGCGAAAACTCACAAGATCGTCTGCATTCACGTGATCCATCTGCTAGTAGGTCAGAAAGCTATTTTACGTACACGCCCATATCTGACGCTTCTCACGAACTCTCCAATTACACATTTACCAGGGAGAATACAAACAATACTATTTCTACAACGGCGGAACTACATGCTCCCAAAGAAAATTCCACTCCCGTGCTATCAACGTCATGCATTACAAGGTCCAGCTCGCCCCCTATGGTTGTATCATCTATAGACATTGTTAGACGCACAACTCCCGTTTGATCTATGATTGCATGTATTTTTTTAAAGAGTGAGCCAGTTCAAGTGGCAAAGGTTAATTGTCGGAGAATTCAGACAAGAGGTAAACAGAAGAGAAATGTACAATGTTAGACTAGTACAGAGGTTTTTAACCTGTGATATGCAAAATATGTGTTAGTGATGGTTGTCAAGAGCAAGCCATGTTTGTAAATTCCTTCACATAATTCACATTTAGAAGTAAAATGTGATAGATGTTGGCTGCGACAGGGCATTGTTAATGGGCAGTAGCTACATCAGTATGGTAGGTTGTGATATGTCAAAGATGTATGTCCATATATAACGTGGTTAAACAACGATAGTAGGTTATAATTCAACAGGGGTGTCGGTAATGGACTTACACTAGACAGATAGAGGAGGCTATGATTAAGCAAAGAAGTATATAACAGCACATTGGCTAAACAGTGAGGGTTAGCTAAAGACTCAGCAACGGTATGTATAATATAACGTGTCTAAATAAATAGTAGAGGTTGTAATTCAAAATATAGAAGGTGTCTAAACATCCAGGGTAAATGGTAAGGTGTAATACAATAGGGATCTAGATAATGGGCGGCGTCTACACAACCAGGGTAGTTGCAATATAATAGGGATGTAGATAATGGGCGGCGTCTAAACAACCTGGGTAGTTGTAATTCAATATAGATAATGAAGTATCTAAGCAACCAGGGTAGTTGCAATACAATAGGGATGTAGATAATGGGCGGTGTCTAAACAACCAGGGTAAGTTGTAATACAATAGGGATATAGATAATGAAGTGTCTAAACAACCAGGGTAGTTGTAATACAATAGGAATGTAGATGTGTCTAAACAACCAGAATAAGTTGTAATACAATAGGGATATAGATAATGGGCGGCGTCTAAACAACCAGGGTAAGTTGTAATACAATAGGAATGTAGATGTGTCTAAACAACCAGGATAAGTTGTAATACAATAGGGATATAGATAATGGGCGGCGTCTAAACAACCAGGGTAATTGTAATACAATAGGAATGTAGATGTGTCTAAACAACCAGGATAAGTTGTAATACAATAGGGATATAGATAATGAAGTGTCTAAACAACCAGGGTAGTTGTAATACAATAGGAATGTAGATGTGTCTAAACAACCAGGATAAGTTGTAATACAATAGGGATATAGATAATGGGCGGCGTCTAAACAACCAGGGTAAGTTGTAATACAATAGGAATGTAGATGTGTCTAAACAACCAGGATAAGTTGTAATACAATAGGGATATAGATAATGAAGTGTCTAAACAACCAGGGTAGTTGTAATACAATAGGAATGTAGATGTGTCTAAACAACCAGGATAAGTTGTAATACAATAGGGATATAGATAATGGGCGGCGTCTAAACAACCAGGATAAGTTGTAATACAATAGGGATATAGATAATGAAGTGTCTAAACAACCAGGGTAGTTGTAATACAATAGGAATGTAGATGTGTCTAAACAACCAGGATAAGTTGTAATACAATAGGGATATAGATAATGGGCGGCGTCTAAACAACCAGGGTAAGTTGTAATACAATAGGGATATAGATAATGGTCGGCGTCTAAACAACCAGGATAAGTTGTAATACAATAGGGATATAGATAATGGGCGGCGTCTGAACAACCAGGGTAATTGTAATACAATAGGAATGTAGATGTGTCTAAACAACCAGGATAAGTTGTAATACAATAGGGATATAGATAATGGGCGGCGTTTAAACAACCAGGGTAAGTTGTAATACAATAGGAATGTAGATGTGTCTAAACAACCAGGATAAGTTGTAATACAATAGGCATATAGATAATGGGCGGCGTCTAAACAACCAGGGTAGTTGTAATACAATAGGTATATAGATAATGAAGTGTCTAAACAACCAGGGTAGTTGTAATACAATAGGAATGTAGATGTGTCTAAACAACCAGGATAAGTTGTAATACAA
The DNA here is from genome assembly GCA_963921405.1 of Cepaea hortensis. NCBI lineage: Eukaryota > Metazoa > Mollusca > Gastropoda > Stylommatophora > Helicidae > Cepaea > Cepaea hortensis. Next base: position 50,750,034 of record OY992876.1, read on the forward strand.
TAGAGATAGACAATGGCCGGCGTCTAAACAACCAGGGTAAGTTGTAATACAATCATCATCATCATGTACCATGCCGATTAGCGTGGGCGGTCATGTTTCGCCATCTCACGAGATCACCAGAGTCGTGGATTACCTCTGCATTCTTGTCTCGAGCATATCACGTGGCCAAGCCATCCAGCTATTTACTTCTCTGCCTTCCTATGTTCTTTTCAAATTTATTTCTTCTCGTTACGTGTCCAATAAATTTTGAATCTCATCTCATATTATCTTGTTGCTCTTACACCTTGCGGTGTCGAGATGAAGTATAAACAGTGGGAGAGTGCCCGCTTATGTGGGCTTCATGTATCGATATTCCCATTGAATATTCCCTCCGTCCAACGTTTTCGTGATTGACGTCTTCCTCTGCTTCTATCTGGTTTGTACATCATTGATTGTTGTGATATACTGTTAGTTGCATGGCCATGCCATGTGAATTGCTTCCTTCTAATTAAATCTAGCGCTGCTATAATCCCAACTTTACTTCTGGTTTCTTCATTTCTGATCTTATCTCTTTTTTATTCATTCAGTATTCTTCTCAGGAATCTCATTTCTGTTGTTATGATTTTTATTTTCTCTTTTTCTGTCACTGTCCAGATTTGGCATTTATATCATTGAGTTGGTAGGAAGATTGTACTGTAAAGTGCTTTCTTAGTAACTGTTGATACATGTTTGTTCTTTAGAATTGGTGCCATTTGTCCAATGAGTTGGTTTGCCTTATTGCATCAATTTTAGATCTCGTCTTCTGATTTGCCAATTGATATTATACTTCCTAGGTACTTGACGCTCTTCAGATGTTTCATGGGGGTGTTCGTTTAGGTGAATCGTTGTTGATTTTTCTTCTTTGGTTTTAGTCATTACCTCTGTTTTACGTGTGCTAACTGTCATCTTATGTTCCCTACACATTTCATTTACACTGTTCACGTGGTCTTGTAATTCAGCTTCTGATTTTGCTATTAGTGTTTGATCGATTGCAAATAGAAGTTCTTTAATGGTGTAATTTGCCGATGGTTCTTCTTCTGTGTTCTCGTCATGTGGTGATCTTGCGGTCTCTGTTTGGCTGGTTTCTTTACATATCTTGTCTATATAGGTTATGAAAAAGAGAGGGGACAGGACACAACCTTGTCGTACTTCGGATATTATGGTAAAAGGTTCTGAGTGTCCTCCAGCTGTTCTCACTAGGCATTCACTGTTATTGTATAAGCTCCTACATAAATTTTGAATGTCTAAGTCTAATTTATCTAATCAGTTTACGGTGTTCATGTATTTCTTGTAGGACGTCGTCATTGGTTTTTCTCTCTGTTCATGGTATTTTTTGCAGTTTCCTAAAAACCTCATTTCCACAGCCATAACATATTTTCAGCTTGTCTGCTCATTGTCCCTGCTTCACATCGATACAAAAGTGCAGGTTCTATGCAGCACTTCAACGCTCTTTTTCAAGTTGCAAATTATATATTTGTATTGTTCAGTATGATTTCCATCTTGCAAAAGGCTACTTTCGCCATGGCGATTCTTGTTCTAATTTCTTCAAGACCCCCCCCCCCCCCCTTTACCCTCCCAATCAGATGCTATGACTATTCCGAGATAGTTGTACCGATTCTCTTGTTTAAGAATATTCCCATTTACCTGTATATTACATTGTGGTGTTTCTTTCTTCCTAGTGACGACCATAATCTGTGTCTTCTTAAAATGTAATTCTAACCCTAGTGGTTCACTGTGTGCAACAACAGGGGCTACTAAACATTGCATATCCTGAACATTATCTGCAATTAATACTGTATCATCCGCATATCTAATGTTATTGATTCTCCCAATGGTGATTCATCTCATACCTTCTACATTTCTAAAAGTATTTTCATTGTATAGGGAAAACGGATATGGAGACATTATGCAACACTGTCTCACACCTCTCTTAATAGCCTGATATTGACCTATTTCATTATCAATCTTTATGGCAGAATGATGTTTCCACCATATGTTTTTTTTTACAAGTTAAAGGTCGTTCCCATCAATGTGTACATCTGCAAGCATCTTCAGCATGTTGTTCACATGTCGTACTTTATCGACAACCGTTGTGTAGTCTGTAAAACAAAGATGTAGGTCTTTATTTACTTCTATAGAACGCGCAATTAATGTTCTCACCATATACACAGAATTTACTGTGCCCTTACCTTCTACGAACCCACATTGTTTTTCTCCAATTTCCTGTTTATTTGCTTCCAAACTCTTTGCATGACGATTCTTAGAAAAATCTTCGTAATGTGGAACATTATACTAATTGTTTGATGTTAATCACATTCAAATGCTGCTGATTTCTTTCTCATTGCAATAAATATAGAATTACATTATTCAGGAGGTATAACGCCAGTATTATATATTGTGTTCAGCAGTCTGTGAAGTCATCTATTCCATAGTCTTCTAAGGCATTGATCATTTTTGTGGTGATGTTGTCTGGACCCGAGGTCGTGCCAGTTTTCATCTGGTTAAGAGTATTCTGAACTTCCATCAATACAATATGGATGTTAATAATGGACAGTGTCTAAACAACCAGAGTAAGTTGTAATACAGCAGGGATGTAGATAGTGGACAGTGTCTACACAATCACGGTAGACTGGGATTCAGTAGAGATGTACATAATGAACATTGTCTAAATAACCTGTATAGGTTGTGATTCAACAAATTTCTATATAACAGAAAATGGTTAGCCGGAAGGGTAGGTTATGATTCTGTAGTGATGTAGGTCATGGATTATTGCTAAACAGACATGACACTTTGTCAGTCAGTAAACAAGTATTTAACGGAATGTTGCTAGATTAGGAGAAAATGTAATTCTGTACAGATCTTCATAACAGAAAGTGGCTAGCCAAATAGGGTAGGTTATGTTTTAACCTCTAGGGAGATACTAGACATTGATCCGACAAAAAAAGTACTTTATAACTGAGCGGAGAAATAGATTACAGAAAGTGGCTAACCAAGGGGCTCCTAGTTTAAGTCCCTAAACAAAAATATGCATTTCTGTAATCAAACAACTAGACATTCGGCATTTAGGTGGCGTAGGTATAATAGTAGGCACCCTATTGCAGATACAGCCGCCGATACAAAAAGCCTTCAAATCCACTGTGTGGCAACATAATGGTAATCCACTGTGTGGAAATATAATGGTGAATAGCTCCAAATATGTCTTTCCCTCAAAAGGAAACGTCAACACAGTATTGCCAACCACTTAAGGAATGCAAGAAAGAAGAATACTGATATGACATTACCACAGCCCTATCACAATTGTCAGTGATCTCTACAAAACGATGTTTGCAGGTAAGCCTGCTTTCCAAAAAGGAAACAAGAAGTTAGACATGTGAGTGTTAAACCTGGCATACTTGTTTATGTACACCTGTTTTCGCGCTAGAAGGCTATATTTTGTTATCTCTAAACAACCTACTTTGTTAGCAGAGTCGTTTTATATGAGACACTGTCAAAATATTATCAGATACTGCCTATAGAACCTTGCGGTGTATGTCAGGGGATGGGGAAGGGGGGGGGGGGTGCCTTCATTGTGAGGAATTAAGGCCGCCTGGCTAGTGCAGTCGCCTCAAATTGTCCAGGTTATGGCTTTCTTTTTAACCCTGACAGAAAAAATCCAACACTTACCGAGGATTCAGGAACCTGGGTCTCCCTCATAAAAACCCCGGCATTCTAGCATCTCGACCAGCCGCTCCTCTGAGACACAATCGGATAAAGATATAGTTTTTAACTCTGTCTAATCCAGGCAGTTACTTGCGAGACCGCTCAACGCTAGTTTTCACATTAAGACCTTCTGCCCAGTAAAAGAATTACTTCTGTGGTAGAGTTAAATGTTACAGAACAGTTCATAGAACAACGTGGACAAAAAAGTCGAAAAACACTGACATTCTAAATATATGAAAAAGAAAATGTAAACTAGTTCATAAATCATCTTTGGGAGCTTGAAACGCGTCTACCACAATCAACTTCACAGAGGCAGTATAAAAACGCCTACCACGATCAACTTCACAGCGGCAGTGGAAACATGTCCACCACAATCAACTTCACTGCAGCAGTGGAAATACATCTACCATAATCAACTTCACAGCGGCAGTGGAGACACGTCTATCACAATCAACTTCACAGAGGCAGTGGAGACACGTCTACCACAATCAACTTTACAGCGGCAGTGGAAACACGTCTATCACAATCAACTTCACAGAGGCAGTATAAAAAGAGTAGTGATTCTTGTAAGAAAAGGCAGGGGTGGCCAGCAAGAAAGTGGACACGGGACGTTGAAGACACCTTGGGCATGGATGCTTCACACAGTTACTTACACATGACTATCTGACTGCAAGACGCCGGCGAGTTAGCGTTGATTATGTCTTGAGCAGGTCGGACGAGGATTCGATGACTGGGCTCATCGTCTGCTAAGTCAGGGAGCAAGCGTTATACCGAGTGTTTGTAAAGGAACAAGCGTTATGCCGAGTGTTTTTAAAGTCTCACTACACTGTGTATGTAGAACACATTTGACAAATGTCATCAAAAAATGTGCTCCACAGTCCATCGTGAAGCAATACGCTGAAATAATAGTTTATATTCCAAATATAATGGTTTTATCAATGGAAGAAAGAATTATTTTTAAAGAAATTTTCGCAAATAGCATAATATAGCGTAGAATTTGGCTGGCTCGTTTTTCAGATCTAACTTCATTAGATTATTATCTATAGGGTTTCTTGGAAGGAAATAATGCCGCCCTCCGTGGCCAAAGGCTTGCGAACGCGGTTCGTGAGCCGCTTACCAGGCGTTCGAAACACAGCCGCTACCGATATGTGCAGCAGGTCGTGTCGCGTTGTGTTGTAACGTGTTGGTATGGGAGCCGGTCATTCAGAAAGCAATGGCAAACTATTGAACGTAAAATGTGCCTAGTACATCAACAGCAGCTGCAAAATGCTGGTGTTGACTGCAATGTCCTGCAAGGGATATGCAACATAAAAAAAAACACGCAATTGAGGACCTGAAAGAAGCAATCAGAATTACCATTCAAGAAATACCAACAGACACGTGGCAGAAGATATTTGACAATATGAAGTGGCGTGTTGTCATGTCTTGATGGCCGTGGTGGACATTTCCAACACATGTCATAATAAATACTTCTTTAGTACTTTCCAGATTCCTCAAGACATCGTTAGACCACAGCAGTGACTACTATAGCTAATTTAATGAATTTGTAGCATATTTTTTTATGACATCATGTACTTCATTTTTCACATTTCCTTCTACGTACAAAATGTAGTGAGACTTTACAAGCACCAGGTACTAGAGCCCAGCTGGGGACACGTTGAGAATCACGGGCCTCCTGCATGTACATGACCAGAACCCTTACATTTACCTGCAACTGTCAAAGCCAAAGCTATTTAGGGCATGTTTATACATTTAGTGCCAGTTTTCTTTTATATTTACTTGCTAATGATTTACTTTGTTTACTTTATGTACAACAGATGTTATGTATGGTTTGTAATTATTTCTCTAATGATATGTACACACTTCTGTATGGTATTGACGTAAGGCACCTTTCAGCCACGAGTGAAGGTTGAGGTTTGATCCCTCACCAGGCTTCTGGATGTTGATGGTAAAAGAAGCTAATGTTAGGTGAGCAAACTAAACTATTGTAACAAAAGTAAGTATCCTGGCTTGAGTAAACCCCGAAACTTTTTGGGGATGGAGATCGAGTCACTTGTCTTGGCACTGGCACCGGGTGTTCAGCCTTAGGATTGATTATTCATGACAAATCCGGTACGTAAATGACCCTTACTGAAGATTAGAACCCGTTTAATTCTGTCAAATTATAGACCATACGAGCTGGGATCGTGCAATAGCTAGCAGGCTAGTTGTCGGCCTGATGGTCGGGTGTTGAATTTCCCATCGAGGTGTTGATTTGTCTAGTCGCAGGTCGAGCCAGCCTAAATACTGGTACCAGGACATTTCCTGGAACTAAAGTCTGCCGGTGTGATATTTACCACATCATCCATCGAGTGTAGTTCTCACGTTCTTTATAGAATATAACTACCTCCGATGTCCCTGGACAACTGGAGACTGCCAGCTTGGTCTTGACAACATTAGCCATAGTGTTTCATTATTCTGTTTTTCTTCATTTTATCTTTATTCCCCCACCCCTTCCTACTCATTCTCCTCATTTCATCTTCTCCCTCCTCCTCCGTTCTTCTTCTTCGTCTTCTCCGACTTGCTCATCCTCCTATTCCTTCATCATCTTCTTCTTCTTTCTTCTTCTTCTTCTTCTTCTTCTTCTTCTTCTTCTTCTTCTTCTTCTTCTTCTTCTTCTTCTTCTTCTTCTTCTTCTTCTTCTTCTTCTTCATCTTCTTCTTCTTCTTCTTCTTCTTCTTCTTCTTCTTCTTCTTTTCTTCTTCTTCTTCTTCTTCCTCATCTTCTTCTTCTTCTTGTATTTCTTTCGTCTTCTTCGTCTTCTTCTTCTTCTTCTTCTTCTTCTTCTTCTTCTTCTTCTTCTTCTTCTTCTTCTTCTTCTTCTTCTTCTTCTTCTTCTTCTTCTTCTTCTTCTTCTTCTTCTTGTATTTCTTTCGTCTTCTTCTTCTTCTTCTTCTTCTTCTTCTTCTTCTTCTTCTTCTTCTTCTTCTTCTTCTTCTTCTTCTTCTTCTTCTTCTTCTTCTTCTTCTTCTTCTTTTTTTTCCTTCTTCTTCTTCTTCTTCTTCTTCTTCTTCTTCTTCTTCTTCTTTCTTCTTCTTCTTCTTCTTCTTCTTCTTCTTCTTCTTCTTCTTCTTCTTCTTCTTCTTCGTCTATGAGAGCTAGTATTTTGACTACTGTTGTCAGATACATTACTTTGTCTACGGTACAGGACACCATACACATTGAAATCTATAGCTGCTACATCGTCATATACATGCTCTTTATTTACTATACTTGTTCGCACATTTTTTACTTGGGGTCACAGATTTATTTTTTTCATGATTTTGTTTTCCTTTTCACCTGTCCAGAATATGTCCAGAATAAGCACGTGGAATGTTAGAACTGTATATGAATTGTGAAAAACAACATACGCGGTAGATTCAATAAAACATTTAATAGATTGGCATTTTGAGATATCTCGAAACACGATGAAAGAGAGCATCAAACCGTTTCTAAATACCCGTAAATGAGTGCTTTTCTTAGGCCAAACAGAACGTACGAACGAACAAACTTTATTTTAAAAGGGTAACAAATTGGGCACGCCGGCCCGTCTTACAGTCGACCCTTTCAATCTCTCATCTTTCATTCATCAAATGTGCATGTTACATTAACATAGGGGAAAAAACCATTGTCAAATGGATTTTGTAAGCATAAACAATGCATATTACGCATGATACATTCACATGAGGAAAAAAAAAAAAAACATTATCAAATGAAAGTTGTAACATAAACAGTGCATATTGCAATGTTGTGAGACACATCCCCCATCCACCCTCATATCCCGCAGCCACCAACACATCCCCCACCCACCAAACCTTCCCCACCCACCCACACATACCTCCACCCAATCACACAGAAACAGGCACAAACATACATGCCGCCACCCACCCACTGATCCCCCACCCACACACATTTCCCCACCCACACACACACATCCTCACACACCAAGAAGAAGAAGAAGAAGAAGAAGAAGAAGAAGAAGAAGAAGAAGAAGAAGAAGAAGAAGAAGAAGAAGAAGAAAAAGAAGAAGAAGGAAGAGGAGGAGGAGGGGGAGGAGGAGAAGAAGAAGAAGAAGAAGAAGAAGAAGAAGAAGAAGAAGAAGAAGAAGAAGAAGAAGAAGAAGAAGAAGAAGAAGAAACCACACACACATACCCCCGCCAACCCACACATCCCGCACCTATCCACACACATATCCCGCACTCTCACAATTTTCCCCAGAAGAAACAAGATGGAAAAGAGCAGAAAAAAGTATCTAAATATCCGTGGCAGAGTGCTTTTCCCAAGCCAGAAGAAACTGCACCTGGTTGTAAAGGAGTGGTTCTAATGATATCCAAAGAGGCAGAGTAAGCGCTAAGTCATAAATATCTGGACAACAGTAGTATATATACTGGCTCTGAGAACAGTAGTTAACATACTGGCAATGATAACAGTAGTTAAAATAATGGATCTGACAACAGTAGTCGTATTACTAGCTCTGACAACAGTAGTCAATATACTGGCTCTGACAACAGTAGTCAATATACTGGCTCTGAGAACAGTAGTTAAAATACTGGCAATGAGAAAAGTAGTTAAAATACTGGCAATGACAACAGTAGTTAAAATAATGGATCTGACAACAGTAGTCATAATACTAGCTCTGACAACAGTAGTCAATATACTGGCTCTGAAAACAGTAATCAATATACTGGCTCTGAGAACAGTAGTTAAAATACTGGCAATGAGAACAGTAGTTAAAATACTGGCAATGAGAACAGTAGTTAAAATACTGGCAATAAGAACAGTAGTTAAAATAATGAATCTGACAACAGTAGTCAAAATACTAGCTCTGACAACAGTAGTCAACGTATTAAATGTCTGTGATAACAGTAGTCAATGTATTAAATATCTGGGACACCAGCATTCAGCATATTAACTGTAAGGAACAAAAGTAGTCAACGTATTAAATGTCTGCGACAACAGTTGTCAACGTATTAAATGTCTGCGACAACAGTAGTCAACGTATTAAATGTCTGCGACAACAGTAGTCAACGTATTAAATGTCTGCGACAACAGTTGTCAACGTATTAAATGTCTGCGACAACAGTAGTCAACGTATTAAATGTCTGGGACAACAGTAGTCAACGTATTAAATATCTGCGACAACAGTAGTCAACGTATTAAATGTCTGGGACAACAGTAGTCAGCATATTAACTGTAAGGAACAACAATAGTCAACGTATTAAATATCTGCGACAACAGTAGTCAACGTATTAAATGTCTGCGACAACAGTAGTCAACGTATTAAATGTCTGGGACAACAGTAGTCAACGTATTAAATGTCTGGGACAACAGTAGTCAACGTATTAAATGTCTGCGACAACAATAGTCAACGTATTAAATATCTGCGACAACAGTAGTCAACGTATTAAATGTCTGCGACAATAGTAGTCAACGTATTAAATGTCTGGGACAACAGTAGTCAACGTATTAAATGTCTGGGACAACAGTAGTCAACGTATTAAATGTCTGGGACAACAGTAGTCAGCATATTAACTGTAAGGAACAACAATAGTCAACGTATTAAATATCTGCGACAACAGTAGTCAACGTATTAAATGTCTGCGACAACAGTAGTCAACGTATTAAATGTCTGGGACAACAGTAGTCAATGTATTAAATGTCTGGGACAACAGTAGTCAACGTATTAAATGTCTGCGACAACAATAGTCAACGTATTAAATATCTGCGACAACAGTAGTCAACGTATTAAATGTCTGCGACAATAGTAGTCAACGTATTAAATGTCTGGGACAACAGTAGTCAACGTATTAAATGTCTGGGACAACAGTAGTCAACGTATTAAATATCTGCGACAACAGTAGTCAACGTATTAAATGTCTGCGACAACAGTATTCAGCGTATTAAATGTCTGGGACAACAGTAGTCAACGTATTAAATATCTGCGACAACAGTAGTCAACGTATTAAATGTCTGCGACAACAGTAGTCAACGTATTAAATGTCTGTGACAACAGTAGTCAACGTATTAAATGTCTGGGACAACAGTAGTCAGCATATTAACTGTAAGGAACAACAATAGTCAACGTATTAAATATCTGCGACAACAGTAGTCAACGTATTAAATGTCTGCGACAACAGTAGTCAACGTATTAAATGTCTGGGACAACAGTAGTCAACGTATTAAATGTCTGGGACAACAGTAGTCAACGTATTAAATGTCTGCGACAACAGTAGTCAACGTATTAAATGTCTGCGACAACAGTAGTCAACGTATTAAATATCTGCGACAACAGTAGTCAACGTATTAAATGTCTGGGACAACAGTAGTCAGCATATTAACTGTAAGGAACAACAATAGTCAACGTATTAAATATCTGCGACAACAGTAGTCAACGTATTAAATGTCTGCGACAACAGTAGTCAACGTATTAAATGTCTGGGACAACTGTAGTCAACGTATTAAATGTCTGGGACAACAGTAGTCAACGTATTAAATGTCTGCGACAACAATAGTCAACGTATTAAATATCTGCGACAACAGTAGTCAACGTATTAAATGTCTGCGACAATAGTAGTCAACGTATTAAATGTCTGGGACAACAGTAGTCAACGTATTAAATGTCTGGGACAACAGTAGTCAACGTATTAAATATCTGCGACAACAGTAGTCAACGTATTAAATGTCTGCGACAACAGTATTCAGCGTATTAAATGTCTGGGACAACAGTAGTCAACGTATTAAATATCTGCGACAACAGTAGTCAACGTATTAAATGCCTGCGACAACAGTAGTCAACGTATTAAATGTCTGCGACAACAGTAGTCAACGTATTAAATGTCTGTGACAATAGTAGTCAACGTATTAAATGTCTGGGACAACAGTAGTCTGCATATTAACTGTAATGATCAACAGTAGTCAAAGTATTACTCGCCTGGTACAACAGTAATCAACATTTTTTAGTTGAATGGGACAAATTCAATCAATGAAATAAATGTAAACAGCAGGAGTTTCAGAAACTGATCGCGAGTCATGCCTCGACTTCCACACCTCTGGGTCAGCCTGTAGTAATGGGAGTTTCAAGGTTTTATAACCCAACTGAAAAATGTTCCATTGCTATTATGTTTTGTTTGTTTTTTAAACTAAAATTGACTGGTCAAATGATGAAAAAAATATCAGGATTATTTATTTTTCAACGAATATAATTTCATTGTCGAAATATTTACTTGTTAATACTTTCGTAATTACTTGTATTATGTGATACTTATGCAATATGATAATGACGCCACAGAAGTTAAAACTATACCGGCATTTAAATTGTATACCTGGAGTAGCCATTTTATTTTCGGAGTAAGAAGTGTAATGTTGGTGTTGTACATTTATTGTTAATCTGGTATAGAGTTGTTACATTTTCTGGAAGAGTGTTTGCCAGGTTGTCAGTTTCTGAAATGGTGTGGTTGGTTCCTTTTTATCATGGCTGTTTGTAATTACTATTTTATATTTGTGTATGGTAAATGAAATTAAATTGTTTTAGTTCAAAATCAGAAAATCCGACTTCCACGTATGATTTAAGGCAAGAATGACCAGAGGTAATTAGGGCATGAGTGTCTTAGGCTGATGTTGGTGCACGATGAGTGACAGGTTAGTAGGAGGGCAGGTTTACGGACAGCCGGATATGCAGACGGAAACTGGACATATGAATAGCCTGCCGATAGAAAGATACATATAAAGACAGGTAAGAAGATAGAAAGATAACACCAGATAGCATTAAATAAAACACGAACGACAGACAGGTAGGAAGGAAGGCCGACTGAGAGACTGACATAATAAAGACGAAAACTGGACATATACAGAGAATGCAGACAGAAAGGAACGGTAGATAGATAAACACATATAGAAATATATTTTACAACATATAAGATTTAATTTCCGTTCCCCAGCATGGCGGTTAGGCATTGAACCGCAACGGCCTCTGGAGTATTTATCCCTGTGGCTGCGGTTTGCATTTCGCATTTTCCTCATGTTGGACTGGTAGTATATGGTTCCGTCGCCCTGCTACTGAGTGAGTGCGTGGAGCGACACTGTGAGCTGTGATATTCACGTGGAATGCTTTTAAATGTCCGCTTTTGTTTGTACAGTGACCTGCATGTTCGGAACAATGGCAACCGGCTTTTGCTGAATTGACTGATTTGCCTTTTCGGTTCACGAGTGCATTTCAGGAGACTCGTGGGAGTCGGAGCTGTAGCTAAGGAGTTCGTGCTTTATGCGACGCTTTCGGCGGGTCGCCCTGCGGATAGAGACAGAGCCATGTCAATGAGGTCTTTCTGGTGACTGCCGATTCCATCGACGATGAACTGTGGTTTCTGTGGAGGACTTTTGTGTTGGCATTCTGTCGGCGGCATTATGCACAGTGTACCTGTGCGGGCTGTTGGATTGCCGAGACTTCTGTTTGTTCCACTTTTCACATTGGACAGTGGGGAGCATTTTGTGTGATATTCACTGGCACAGGAACGGAGCATAATGGGGACGACCCGTTGCCGTGAAGTTGGAACCTCGACTAACTAACTAACTAACTAACTAAGATATAAGATTTAATAAGACACGACAAGCAAATTGGCTGACTGGGTGGCTGGTTGACTGAATGGCTGTCTGCTCTGTCTCGGTGGCTGTCTAGCTCGCTCGTTAACTAACTGGCTGGCTGTCTTACTCGCTGTCTGGCTGTCCGGCTAGCAGACAATCATACAGATGGATAGACAGGCGGATTCAAACAGAAATCTTATAGATCAGGTCACATACAATAAACAGCAGAGACGTAAAGAGAATGAAGACATGTATTTCCAACGAAAAGGAATGTACTGTGGGGGAACATTTAACAAGCTGGCCTCGTTAAAATGTCACACATCAACTATACATTTAGCACATTCATATTACTTTTTCGTGTTATAAATCAAACCCATCCTGCAACAGGCTGTTGACGTTGAGCCTCTGACATGTGTGTGTACAACCCAGTGTACTAACCATCATAGCTCAATTTCTATCATAAATAGATCAATATCTTCCTAAGGCTGTTTCTGAGCGTTCCTCTTGTAGGGATGGAACTATCAAGCAACTAAGTATTTTAAGTATAACATATTGAGGCAGAGTAACTAGTTCCCTTGTTCAGCACCTTTTCTTCATGAAATATTTTAAAAAGTATCTAGCGTCCTTGGTGTAAAAGTCGCTAATGCTCATGGTGTAAAAGTCCCTAGTTCCCATGGTGTAAAGGTCTCTAATGCTCATGGTGTAAACGTCCCTAGTTCCCATGGTGTAAAGGTCTCTAATCCTCATGGTGTAAAAGTCCCTTGTTCCCATGGTGTAAAGGTCTCTAATGCTCATGGTGTAAAAGTCCCTTGTTCCAATGGTGTAAAAGTCCCTAGTTCCCATGGTGTAAAGGTCTCTAATGCTCATGGTGTAAAAGTCCCTAGTTCCCATGGTGTAAAGGTCTCTAATGCACATGGTGTAAAAGTCCCTAGTTCCCATGGTGTAACGGTCCCTAGTACCCATGGTGTAAAGGTATCTAATGATCATGGTGTAAAAGTCCCTAGTTCCCATGGGTAAAAGTCTCTAATGCTCATGGAGTAAAGGTCCCTAGTTCCCATGGTGTAAAGGTCTCTAAAGCTCTGGTGTAAAAGTCCCTAGTACCCATCATGTGAATCTGGGTCTACCCCCAGAGCCGTACTATTTGGAAGAACAGAATGTGATTACTGCTGGGGATTAAACCCTACCCACTACTTCGGTAAAGAAGAGTGTTAACCACTGTGCCACGCCAATATGTACTTGAAAACGTTACAAATAAGTAAACATTAATTATGTTGTGTATCCGGGACAGCCGAGAACAAATAACACTCATAGACAACAAGGAAATTATAGTTTGCTTTTATAGACTGTAATATGATTATCGTGGCACTGATGCCTCCATTGAATTTAAGGTAAATTTAAACTTATAGGACACAATCAAATGGTGTACAGCATTTTGTGTAAAATTAAAAGAAAACTGCTTCAAGAGCTGTGCTACAAATCGAACTAAATTCTATTAAAGATGCAGAAAATATGCACAGACAAATTAGTGAGCTCAAAGGAAGAAAGGTGAGTAAATACAAGAAACATATAATTGAAATACCTCAGAAGTCGGTGTGGCTTTTCCTGATGACGAGGGACACAGGCAAAAATCATCCAAATGCACTAGAATAGTAGCATGTGTATGGACTACGCTTGAGTTCAAAACTAACAGACTATAAAAAAAAAGTGCTATAATAAAGAGATGGAATATATTTAACAAATGTGTATGATTGAGAAAGAGCTGAATTAATAGAAGAAAATCACTTAGAAAGTCTACACATTCTAAAAGAAGAAAATACTGACCCTATTAAATATATGCAGAAAGGCAAAATAACATGGTCACGTGGAATCACAATAGACGAATTAGAAGTACCGTGAGAATTTGAAGTAGAAGTATTAACTAAAATTGTGAATGATATTTACAACACCAGGGATATATATCTAGCGAAATACAGAAATGTGTATTTATGGCTCAACCAAAACTACCAGATTTTCTTACAGTCAACCTGAACTGTCACTAAGCTTCACTCAGAATTATAATGAGAAGAACAAGATTGAAAATAGAAATATGTAAAGAGTTGTATGGATTTGTTGAAACAGCTGTTGTGTTGAGTTGAGTCAAGAACCGGCATCATTGGGGCATTCCCCTACGTGCTCCGTCCTCATCTTCAATAGCCAGCGAATAGTCCCAACACCAGTGGTAACAGTGGCAATGTGTCCGTCTGGCACCCTCTTCGGAGCCCTGAGTGTCGGCCAGGTCCTCTGACCACTCCCTGCAGCACCACTCCCTAAGAAAGAACGCATTATACACATTACGAATACTAATAAATAGATCAATAGAGACAGATAGTCACATATTTGTGCTGTATGTATTATACCAAGGCATATTTGATAAAGAAAAAAAAACACAATGAAATGATAAAAAAATATTGGAATATCTCAGAATAATAAAGAATATTTCGTTAAAACAAGTGGCAGCATTAAAATGAACAATAAAGAGGGCAAATAGAAACAAATAAAGCTATGAGTAAAACAAGGATGTGTCTTGATGCCGGATCTCTTCTCTATCTACAGTGAAGTTAAAGGTGAGAGATATCAAAGAGAGGTCTGGAATACGAGTTAGAGGTTACAATTTAAACAATCTACGCCATGCAGATTACACAATATTGATGGCGGAAAATACAAAAGATCTACAACAAATGTGTAGACATTGCAGTAACAGAGAGTGCAAAAACAATGACTACTTGGATATCAAGAAAACAGAAACGATGGTTAGATCAAAGAAAAATATGACACTAAAATATAACAATTGACAGGAAAATGCTTAACCATATTCATAAATGTAAATACCTAAGGACAATTATAACATCAGACTGAAGATGCACCACAGCGATTAAGAGCAGAATAGAGCCAGCAAAAGCTGCATTTCAGAAAATGAAACGTATCTTATGCAATAGGTCACTGTCACTGAATGTAAGAGAGTGCTGAAATGTTACACAGAACATGTTTCTGAGCATGGAGGTGGTCACAGCGGCGTGCCGCTAACTGAAGGACAAACAGCACACTCATACCATGATTCTAACTGACTCACAAAGTATGATGAGAAAGGTGAAGATGGGCATGCTTCTGGCACAGTGGCCGGCTTCAATTCAACAATGACAAATAGAGAAACTGTTGGATCCCCCCCCCCCCCCCGTGACATGCTTGTGTTGTGAGAAACGAGTAGGCGGACAGATTGGCTGCGTCTTTAAGCTCGGAGGGTTTTGGTGCATGATAAGGCAGACATGGTTAGGACCATTTGGGACCGTGTTTATGGTGTGGAAGAACGGGTAGATTATCACGGTTTGTAGAGAATGATTCTTCAGGGAGTTACCACAGGATCTGGCCGACACTCAGGAATCCGAGGAGTCACGGGCCAGAAGGGCACAAAAGCAGACTGTTACTGGAATATTTAGACTCTTCGCTGGCTGTTGACGATGGGGACGGATCACGTATGGGAATGTTCCGAGTGCTGTGATATAGGTTCTTGACTCAACTCAACGGAACCTATTTTGCTGTATGGCGATGAATTACGGAAGGTGACCTAACAAATTGTGAAAATCTAAGAAGCATCGTTGATGTGTATCACGAGCTCGCCATGAGTTAACCAGATAATAATACCGACGTTTGCTTGGCGTATATTTTCTAGGCCACAACAGTCGGACTACCAGAGTAAACACAGCTGCACGGGATACATCAGGCCAGCGACAACTATTTTACTAACAGTAAAAACAAATCGGATGTCAAAATCCCAGGACAATATTTGTAGTTGCACGTGTACATCTCTAACGGATTGGGAACATTCGGTGGTGATGAAGACAGGTCCCGGCATCGCTTGACAGTTTGTCAACAGTCAGAGACAAACCGGAATTGGCAGCGAGAGACAGGAAACAGTACATCTGTCAAGTCTTGTTTCCGGAACATCGAGAAGATTGACAGCGTGTTGGGAAAAACTCTTTGTTGGAACTGTACAGTAACTCTCTAGATTGTTTTGGATGTCAAAACCAGTGATGACAGATCTAACATGGAGGGAGCCAGAGGGGGGATGGATCCCTGACAGGGGATGATCTGCCAAGGTGCCACCTGTGTGGGGGCATAAAGGATAACGTCACGTGGCCAACTTTAGGAGTTGCCATAAAAACCCGAGTTGGGGCCAACTAGGGGGACTTGGAAATGTGGCTCTAGTCGGAGTGCAAAGGCACTGCAGTGCTTAGTGGAAATAATATCTACCGTGTGTTAATTAGTGACTTAATTTTACACGTGCCTATAATGGCAGATGTAGATATGATTGATAGGACTGCAGTAGTGCCATTTAAGGTATAACCTATTATAATATTAGTTCTACTTAATATAGACTGTGGCCTTGTTAAACTATAGTGTGATGATTAGCACTGTTAGTGGAAACTAGTTAGAGTAAGAATAGTGATATTAACTCTGCTAGTTAAGAATAGATTAGTGAAGTGTTGATAAGCTTTACTAGTTGAAAATTGAGTAATGAGGGATAATTGGGATCTTCCCGTAGGTGTCCCTGGTGGGCGGGGTTCCACATTCTGTTTGCTGATTTTTTCTTTGTCATAGCCTGATTCGGCCCTAGGTGGGTAGCTAATCTGCTCTAGGACATAGTTTAGTTAGCTAAAGATCATTAAGCAAGGCGATAGGCTTACACTCAGCCGAAAGGATCAGTGACTAGTACTATCACCAGATGTGTTGTTTCTATCCTAGGTTCCCTACCAGATCCAAGGAAACTCAACAAGTTTTTGGGAAAGATACAAATCCCATTCGGAAGAACACCAGTTCAACAATCAATAAAGTTGAGTACAGAACGTAACTAAAGCTAGAAGGAAGTTGATTCACCAAAGAGAGTGATGCGTACTGATGCACCACACAGCATCAGACAGTAGTAACGAACTGAAAACATTAAGTCTAATAATTACATAGTGTGATATAATCTCGTGTAATAGAACACAAGACTTGATACTTGAGGCTAGATAGACACGAGGGAGGATCCAGTACAGTAACAATTAACATTAATCTGTGTACACACTACAAAGGACTTGTGCATTTTTTTATGAACGATAGGAACGGACATTGTGTAGGGTGCAACCGGTCCATGATTAACTGTTTATACCACCGGTGTCTATTTCGGATGTTCATGAAATGGGATTACCAGAGGTCTACAGAGGCAAATCAGTATCCAGCAGGATGGTTTCGGCGCTGGGTGAGAAGTACATGTTCTGACGTAACGTGCTGTGGTCTATCCTTGCTGGGATCAGCTGACTGGGTTGTTGTCTGAGAGTCCGATTCAACACACTTTATAGAACACGTCACACATTTTCTTCACATACACGTCTCATATACGTTACACTTTTCTTTTAATAAATTAATCTTTATTAATTTTTAGAAGCAAGAGTTGTTGAGTATGTTGCGTTGGGGAAGTATGAGAAGGGGGCATAGTACGACAGTGAGAGAGTGATAGGAAAAGGTGTCCATAGGCTGATGGAGTGTGTTGGACGGAAGCTGGTGGATTCTCCAGAATATTGAGAGGAAAAAAATATTATAATGTGGGTGTCGACTCTCTTCACTCCAGGGACGACACTGTAAAGGAGGACACGACATTATTGGGGGCTCGATAACGGGATCTTTGGACAGCGGGATCTCTCGTAAACGGGATCTTTGGACAGCGGGATCTCTCGTAAACGGGATCGTTGGACAGCGGGATCTCTCGTAAACGGGATCTTTGGACAGCGGGATCTCTCGTAAACGGGATCTTTGGACAGCGGGATCTCTTGTAAACGGAATCTTTGGACAGTGGGATCTCCCGTAAACGGAATCCTTGGACAGCGAGATCTCCTGCAAACAGGAACCTTTGACAGTGGGATCTTCTGACAACGGGGTCTTTTGACACGGGATCCCTAGTTATAAGAGGGAGATATCATTTTGGAGAATCCAGCTAGAGTGAATGTGGATAGGGGTTAGGACAAATATCTTACCTGTTCACACTTCACACGTCTGCATGGGTCTATGGTCCTGATTCTACTCTTGTCACTGAGTGAATGTGCTGTGTGTAGTAATATCTAGATTTATAGTACTTGTTCATATATCTGTATAGTAATTTGCAGTTATATTGTACTAGACCTGCTAGCTTACCTCTCTGTATAATGGCCACCCCTAAACTAACCACGTTAGAATTAAAGGCAAAGGGGGAAGAAATGGGATTGGGGGGTTCTGCTCTAACGGATTACATACAGGAAGTGGAGAGAGAGTATCGTCAAGCAGAAAGGGAAGATCGAAAGGCCGAGTTGGAATTGAGAAGGATGGAATTGGAAGCTGAGCAAGCAGCTAAGAAATTGGAAGCTGAGCAAGCAGCTAAGAAATTTGAAGCTGAGCAAGCAGCTAGGAAATTTGAAGCTGAACAAGCAGCTAGGAAATTAGAAGCTGAACAAGAAGCACAGAAGAGGGAGCACGAGTACCGGATGCGGGAACTCGAGCTCAAGAGTCAATCTAATGGAGAAACTGAGGGAGCAGTTGGAGGTTCCTCCATCCCAGGATCAACACCAGTAGGTGGACATGGGTACCATGCTATGAAGTTTCCTTTAGCGGTCTACGAGGAGGACAAAGAGAAGATTGACCAATACCTTCAACGCTTCGAGGCTATGTCAGTTGCTATGGGTCTGGAGCGTAACAAATGGAATCTTAAGCTATCCCAGGGTTTACGCGGGACCGGATACGAGGTTTATTCTCGCCTGCCACCAGGACATGAGAACAATTATGACGAGTTAAAGACGGCGCTGCTGAAACGATTCGAGGTTACGTCACATACCTACCGGAAAAAATTTCGAGCAGCGAAACGAGAACCGGGGGAGTTGTTTGCCGCCTACAGTTTGCGTCTAAAATCATATCTCCATAAGTGGATGGATTTGGCTGGGTTCGCACATGACTATGAGAGTCTGGAAGAGCTCATGGTGGTCGACCAGCTGAAGAAGCAAATGTCTAAACCTCTCAGGACGTTCCTGGGAGAACAAGGAGCGGAACGTATTGACCTCGTGACTAAATTAGCAGAACGGTTCGTCGAGGTACATGGGGAGGCAGGGGAAAACCTTTCCACCAACACCAAAAGTCAAGAGAAACATGATAAAAAGAAAGCCAAAAATTCAGGAACAAAAAAGTGGGAACCTTATGTGCAAAAATCAGAGGATAGTTCAGAGAAGAAGAAGGAGGGAAGCAAGAGCACTTCAAGCTCTACACCTAAACGACCGTGGTCGGAGAAGTGGTGTTCAATTTGTAAGTCACCCTCTCACAATACGAGGGACTGCAAATCGAAGGCTAAGAACCCTCACTTCGCAGCATGTCAAGTGACTTCCAAGGAGGTTGTCACAGAAAATGCCAAGGTCAACAAGGAAGCTCGCCACCAGGAGAGCTCACTCAAGTCTGGCAATAGAAAATCTAGGACAGGGAAATGGTGCAACCAATGCCAGTCGAATACGCACAATGCTATTGACTGCAAGGGAAAGTCAGGAGACACTCAATTCGTCGTGTGCTCAGGAAAACCTAAGGTGGAGCCCACCGAACAGGTCGAGGCCGAGGAAGAGACTCCATACCAGGAAAAACCACCTGTAGTGGAATTGGTAGAGGTTAACGGTCGTCAAGTGGAGTGTTTATACGACACAGGACTGGACGGGGAGGCCGTGATTTCTGCGGATCTGGTACATCCAGAACAATTCACAGGTGAAACCTTGGATATACAGCCTGCACAGAAGAGTGCTGTAACCATGAAGTTGCCCATTGCTAATGTGGAGATTCGGTCAAGGTACGTCACCGGCACCATCAAGGCCGCTGTATTGACCGATCCCATTTTTCCAGTCATCCTAGGTTGCCGGTATGTCTTTCTGGGAATGCCCAGGGAGCCAATCCATATGGGAGCAATGCAGACTCGCTCTCAGACGAAAACGGAAGAGGCAGATGCAATTGTGACTAACCCAATGCCGGGGGAGCTACGAACTGCCCAGAATGAGGATGATACTTTACGTCCTTGCTACAAAAAGCTGCAGAAAAGTGCTGATCCACCAGGACGGGGGCAGTACTACATGAAGAATAGGATACTCTACAGGAGAGCAGGAAGGGGAGACAACCTATACGGTCAGTTGGTCGTCCCGAAAGCTCACCGGTCCCAGATTCTTCATATGGGGCATACCATCTCCTTTAGTGGACACATGGGTATTGCCGCCACCATGCAGCGGATTTCCTGCCATTACTATTGGCCGGGAATGACAGATGATGTGCGTCGGTATGTGAAGTCATGCCCTGAGTGCCAGAGGGTGGCACCGAAACACTGGACAGCACCGGTGGTGTTGGGTGAGATGCCCATCATGAACTCTCCTTTCGAGAGGGTAGCCATCGATATCGTGGGTCCACTTCCCAGGACTAGGAAGAGGAACATGTATATACTCACAATGGTGGATTGCTGTAACAATGTGGGGTGAAGCCATACCGTTGACCACGATTGACTCGAAAAGAGTGGCGGACGCACTGATGGAGGCCTTTACCAGATTAGGCTTTCCGGATCAAATTCTGACGGACAATGGATCTCAGTTTTGTGGAAAACTCATGGAGGAGGTATTTAGGGTGTTTCACTCTAACCACATACATACCAGCCCTTACCACCCTCAAGCCAATGGACAAGTAGAGCGTTTCAACGGCACGTTGATGACAATGCTCAGGAAATTAGCGCAGGAAAAACCTGATAGGTGGGATGAATATATCCCAGCAGCACTCTTTGCCTATCGGGAAGTTCCTCATGGCTCAACAGGACTACCACCCGCTACGTTGCTGTTTGGTCGTCCAATCAAAGGACCTTTGGAAGCCATGTTGAGTAGTTGGACTGAAGAGGGGACGTCAGAAGAAGTGATCTCATCCTATAAATACGTGGAGGAACTGAAAGAAAAACTCCACAAGGGATGGACTCTGGCAAATCAAAACTTGAAAAAGGCCAGGAAAAGACATGCGGCTTACTACAACCGTAAGTCTAAAGAAAGATCTCTAGAGGTGGGAGATAAAGTCTTGTTGCTACTCCCAACGGGAAACAACAAACTGGAGAAAGGTTGGCAAGGACCATTTCCCGTGGAAAGGGTGATATCCAGAACCAACTATCAGATCCGGATCCGGGGAAAGTCGAAGATTTTCCATATCAATCTCTTGCGGAAATACGAAGAGAGACCCGGAGACAAGGCAGCTCACCTCATGGCAATGGCAGTTGCAGTGGAGACGGAAGTGGGAACCAGCGAGGGCAGGGAATATCCCTTGGTACACCAGGAAACCTATAGGGATGTGAAAGTGAACCCTGATCTGACCTCCCAGGAGAGGGAAAGGATAACCCAGGTTCTCAAGTCTCATAAGGAGATACTGACTGATAAACCAGGACGAACGAGGTTGGTTGAGTTCGAGATGACTTTGACCACACAGGAGCCGGTTCGCCAAAAGGTTTACCCAGTGCCATTCTCTAAAGAAAAGGCCCTGGAGGAGGAAATACAAAAACTGTTGGAGGATGACGTGATTGCACCATCCACATCCCCATACAATGCGGGGGTAGTTTTGTTACGCAAACCAAGTGGAGAACACCTGTTGTGTATAGACTACCGACTTCTGAACAGTCATACACAGTTTCAGGTGGAACCTTTGCCGAATCCAACTCAGTTATTCGCTAGGCTCCATAAGGCTCGGTACTTTTCGAAGGTGGATCTGAGTCGGGGGTACTATCAGATACCAGTCAAACCGGAGATTCGACCACTGTTAGCTTTCAGTACACCCAGTGGACACTACGAATTCAAGGTCATGCCCTTTGGACTTAGCAATGCACCCAGTGTGTTTACACGCATGGTGAGGACTTTACTAGATCCGTTACAGGATCCATCCATCATCTCATTCATGGATGATATTCTGATTTCCAGTGACAGCCTGGATGACCACTTACAAGCCTTGGAGAGAGTGTTTAATAGGCTCAAGGAAGCAGGGCTTACTGCTCGTCCAACCAAGTGCATGATTGGTTACCAGACTCTGGAATTTCTAGGTCACACCATCACTCCAGGACACATTGTTCCAGAAGAGAAGAACCTGGAGAAAATCAGAAATGCACCAAGGCCAAAAACGAAGAAGGATGTGCGATCTTTTCTCTCGTTGTGTGGGTTCTACCACAAATTTATCCCACATTTCACTGAATTGGGAGCTCCGTTGACGGAAACCTTGAAAAGGGGATTCCCGGACCAAATGATTTGGACACCAGAATGTGAGAATGCCTATAGTCAGTTAAAGGAGGCCTTGGTCAGCAAACCTG
Organism: Cepaea hortensis; assembly: GCA_963921405.1. Lineage (NCBI taxonomy): Eukaryota > Metazoa > Mollusca > Gastropoda > Stylommatophora > Helicidae > Cepaea > Cepaea hortensis. The sequence continues at coordinate 50,772,730 of OY992876.1, forward strand.
TATTACAGCTCCCTGACCTTTCCAAACAATTTGTGTTGAGAACAGATGCGAGTGCGATTGGAATTGGAGCCGCTTTGTTACAGGAAGGAAAAGACGATGCTTCGGTTTTGAAACCTGTGGCATACGCAAGCAAGAAATTACTACAGGCGGAGAGGAATTATTCAACCGTCGAGAGAGAGTGCTTGTCCCTCGTATGGGCAGTGCAAACATTTCAGCCATATTTGTATGGAGTTAAGTTTCGAGTCCAGTCGGATCATCAACCTCTGATGTTCCTGGCTACTTCTCAGAAGCTCAATGCACGTTTGATGCGGTGGTCATTGTTACTTCAACCGTATAGTTTCACAGTAGAGTACATTCCTGGGAAGGAAAATGTTGGAGCGGACTTCTTGTCAAGACACCCAGCTCCTGAAGAAGAGGAATGAATCATCTGGATTTAACTCATGGTGGAGAAGAGTGAGATGGACTACTCTCTTAAGAGGGGGCCTATGTCACGAGCTCGCCATGAGTTAACCAGATAATAATACCGACGTTTGCTTGGCGTATATTTTCTAGGCCACAACAGTCGGACTACCAGAGTAAACACAGCTGCACGGGATACATCAGGCCAGCGACAACTATTTTACTAACAGTAAAAACAAATCGGATGTCAAAATCCCAGGACAATATTTGTAGTTGCACGTGTACATCTCTAACGGATTGGGAACATTCGGTGGTGATGAAGACAGGTCCCGGCATCGCTTGACAGTTTGTCAACAGTCAGAGACAAACCGGAATTGGCAGCGAGAGACAGGAAACAGTACATCTGTCAAGTCTTGTTTCCGGAACATCGAGAAGATTGACAGCGTGTTGGGAAAAACTCTTTGTTGGAACTGTACAGTAACTTTCTAGATTGTTTTGGATGTCAAAACCAGTGATGACAGATCTAACATGGAGGGAGCCAGAGGGAGGATGGATCCCTGACAGGGGATGATCTGCCAAGGTGCCACCTGTGTGGGGGCATAAAGGATAACGTCACGTGGCCAACTTTAGGAGTTGCCATAAAAACCCGAGTTGGGGCCAACTAGGGGGACTTGGAAATGTGGCTCTAGTCGGAGTGCAAAGGCACTGCAGTGCTTAGTGGAAATAATATCTACCGTGTGTTAATTAGTGACTTAATTTTACACGTGCCTATAATGGCAGATGTAGATATGATTGATAGGACTGCAGTAGTGCCATTTAAGGTATAACCTATTATAATATTAGTTCTACTTAATATAGACTGTGGCCTTGTTAAACTATAGTGTGATGATTAGCACTGTTAGTGGAAACTAGTTAGAGTAAGAATAGTGATATTAACTCTGCTAGTTAAGAATAGATTAGTGAAGTGTTGATAAGCTTTACTAGTTGAAAATTGAGTAATGAGGGATAATTGGGATCTTCCCGTAGGTGTCCCTGGTGGGCGGGGTTCCGATTTCTGTTTGCTAATGTTTTCTTTGTCATAGCCTGATTCGGCCCTAGGTGGGTAGCTAATCTGCTCTAGGACATAATTTAGTTAGCTAAAGATCATTAAGCAAGGCGATAGGCTTACACTCAGCCGAAAGGATCAGTGACTAGTACTATCACCAGATGTGTTATTTCTATCCTAGGTTCCCTACCAGATCCAAGGAAACTCAACAAGTTTTTTTGGGAAAGATACAAATCCCATTCGGAAGAACACCAGTTCAACAATCAATAAAGTTGAGTACAGAACGTAACTAAAGCTAGAAGGAAGTTGATTCACCAAAGAGAGTGATGCGTACTGATGCACCACACAGCATCAGACAGTAGTAACGAACTGAAAACATTAAGTCTAATAATTACATAGTGTGATATAATCTCGTGTAATAGAACACAAGACTTGATACTTGAGGCTAGATAGACACGAGGGAGGATCCAGTACAGTAACAATTAACATTAATCTGTGTACACACTACAAAGGACTTGTGCATTTTTTTATGAACGATAGGAACGGACATTGTGTAGGGTGCAACCGGTCCATGATTAACTGTTTATACCACCGGTGTCTATTTCGGATGTTCATGAAATGGGATTACCAGAGGTCTACAGAGGCAAATCAGTATCCAGCAGGATGGTATCGGCGCTGGGTGAGAAGTACAAGTTCTGACGTAACGTGCTGTGGTCTATCCTTGCTGGGATCAGCTGACTGGGTTGTTGTCTGAGAGTCCGATTCTACACACTTTATAGAACACGTCACACATTTTCTTCACATACACGTCTCATATACGTTACACTTTTCTTTTAATAAATTAATCTTTATTAATTTTTAGAAGCAAGAGTTGTTGAGTATGTTGCGTTGGGGAAGTATGAGAAGGGGGCATAGTACGACAGTGAGAGAGTGATAGGAAAAGGTGTCCATAGGCTGATGGAGTGTGTTGGACGGAAGCTGGTGGATTCTCCAGAATATTGAGAGGAAAAAAATATTATAATGTGGGTGTCGACTCTCTTCACTCCAGGGACGACACTGTAAAGGAGGACACGACAATGTGGTTCCTGAGAGAATGTTGCGAATAACTTGGATTGCCAGTGTACCTAACAACGATTGTCCGGAAGTGCCGACTGAAACTAGAACAGTATATACAACTATAAGAAAAACAAACAACATTCGTTGGTCGTGCGATGAGAAGAGAGGCATTGGAGAACGCCGTGACAACTAGAAAGATCATTGGGACAAGAGACAGAGGCAGACGAAAAGAAATGATGTTGGATGAACTGAGACAATAGCATAAAGAAATATTATCAGCAGAGGTGATCTAGTACACCAAAGACCGTGATCTGAAGAAAAACAATGCCGATGCCAGCTGAGAGGGTACATGATGATGATGGTGATGATGATGATGATGATGATGATGATGATGATGATGATGATGATGATGATGATGATGATGATGATGATGATGATGGTGATGATGATGTTGATGATGATGATGATGATGATGATGATGATGATGATGATGATGATGATGATGATGATGATGATGGTGATGAAAGCAGGACAGTGGGGAAATGGGAAGTTAAATATCGGGTGTGAGAATTTATAGGCAAATAGAAAACAATTCGCGGCATGGCTGGAGTTGGTTGAAGAATTATTCTCCAGTGGAAGATAAGGGGCAGAAGACGATGAAGACAGGAATCAACTCATCAACATCACATATACTAATATAAACGTGTACACTGTGCATATGTCTCAGTGCAAATAATTCTTGGAAATATGAAATCAAACCGACTCCTTCGCTTATGTCCTAACAGACTTGATTTTAGCCAATTTGTGCTGCAAAAAGTATTTGAAAAATACCAAATACGCGATTCTCAAATTGTCCTTGTAATTGGGGAGGGTGGGGGTAGGGAAAAGGTTATGGAATCTAAGTTCTGCCGGGACAGGAAACTGGATAGTAATACAATGAATTAATGCGACAACAGCATGACGCGGAAGGTAAACAATGTATTTAGTACCCAACAAACACATGGTCAGTTGTTTGGTACTGCATAAGTTAACTCATCACTTTCCCACTGGACCCAGTATCGAACTCCGGATCACTGGCGGATGTCTAACCATCCGCCTCCCGCGCCAGTGATCGGGAGTTTGATCCTGGGTCAAGTCAGAGATAAACCACCCGCCTCACACGCCAGTCATCCGGAGTTTCATCCTGGGTCAAGTCAGAGATAAACCACCCGCCTCACACGCCAGTGATCCGGAGTTTGATCCTGGATCTACTCAAGGATATGCACTAGTCACGAACTCAAACGCGTGCGAAACTCGAGTTTAGTACTTCCAATCTGACGTGGACAAGGTGCAAGGTTAATACCGGAATACGGTCATCGTTGCCAGCAGCAGGTTGTGTTAAATCTTTAATACTCTGATGAAACTGCTAAAATTAATCACTGTGCTCTGATGGAACTGATACAGTTAGTTGCTGTACATGGAATGATGCATTACGAAGAAGACGCGTGCACCTGTAGACGACTGAAGTGTCAGAGACATGGCGTTGTGTTTGTAGAATGCATACATCCTGTTTCTGTATTTCTGTCATGATTCTATTGTTTTGTTTTGTTTTCTTCTTCTATCTTTCGTCCATTGACGTAACACAATCCCTATAGTAAACGCTTGCCCTGTATAAACGCCTGTCTGTTTAAAAACGGTAATCTTCTACCCAGCAGCATAGAGAACAACGGGGTGCAGTGGCTGGCACGAGTGCCTGCAAACCCGGTGGCGATCTGTTCAATTCCCTTCGAGGCAAGTATACTGTTTTTAATTGACCTGGGCTCTCAGGCTGGCACATTTAAAATTGGTTACCATGAAATGTCCAGATAATTACATGCGACCTGTGTGATATTGACCCCATCAGCTGTATGGTGCCCAATGGTCTATTAAATTATGGACACCAAACCATAGACTCAAACCAACCTAGAGGTGAGAAAACGACCATTTACTTGCCTCACGTTCGTGTTGTAAACTGTACCAAGCTGGCAGACTGTCCGAATGCAATATTTTCTGTACCAAAGAACGCGTAATGTGCTAATTGGTTACTCTACATACATGTCATATTTCTCTTAACGCCCCCTTGACCATGAATTGTTACAAGATTCCACTAAATTCCAAATGACACTTTAACTCACTGTTAAACTCTTTAGACATTGTTTCAAGCGCTTGTTACTTTCAGTAACAATTCTTCGTATACAAAAAGTTAAAGTATAGAGCTAAAAGAGTTAACCCCTCATCCACACAATAGTGGTCTGGATTCGAAAAATACAGACAGGCTGTGATTCAAAGTGGATGCGCGTGAATGTGTGTGTGTGTTTGTGTGTGTGTGTGTGTGTGTGTGTGTGTGTGTGTGTGTGTGTGTGTGTGTGTGTGTGAAGCGTCTGATAATGTAGTTATAGTTTCTTGCATATCCTTTACAGGACGTCGCAGTCAACACCAACATTTTTTTTTTTTTTGCTGTTGTGATCTCTTGGCAAATTTACGTTCAGTAGTTTACCATTGCTTTCTGAACGACCGGCGTCCATACGATTTCGTAAAAATCCAACGCAAGGCGGTGTACTGCCAAATCGCCCGCAGCGGTGTTTTGAACACTGTTATGCGAGATACGAACAGCGTCCGTGACGCCTTCGCCACAGAGAGTGCAAGGCACCTATAAACCATGAATAACAGGTTAAAGGTTAGTCTTGATAAATGTCAGTTAGACTGTGATTTTCTAGGCAATTTTACTTTCTATAGTTTGCCATTGCTTACTGAAAGGCCGACTCTCACCCCATTGTAAAATTCAGCGCAAAGCTATGTTTTCCCAAATGGCCTGTGGCAGATCACGAACTCGGTCTCGAGGCCTCCACTGTTACATGGTCATTCAAGTTTATCGCATGTATGTCGTCAAATCACATTTTGTATGTTTACCTTCACAAGTGCATGTCTGACATAAACCCCTTATCTACAGCAATGTATTCTCATATTTCCATAGAATATGTAAAAAGAATAAAATTGGTTAAACTGTGTATAAAAATTACAGCAAATATGTTTATGTTTTTATGTCTCCTTGAAAGCTGTGTTTATGTATGGTCTGAATGATGTCTGTGTTTATTTTTTATTTTATTTTTTAAAGCTATTACATTCTGGTATGATAGTGGTTCTCAACCGGTGGGGAATTCCCCACAGGAGGGAAATTTAGGGTTTCCAGGGGGGGGGGGGGAGAGAGATTAAGATTATTTCAAGATCACTTTAATACAAGAACCGATTACTTGATATTGTTTTTCCTTCATACTGTACAGTTTTGTACGTCTCACCCTTCTAAAATTCAATTTATAAAGTAAGTAGACAAACAAATCATGTTTTATGTGGACGTCAAGACTTGTTTTGCTACTGGTGGTCACCTTCCCCTGTGCTGTGGAGTCAAGGCACAGAGGAGTAGATTAAGAGCTATTGACCAAATATCCCGGACACTCAACATACTACAGTGGAATGCCGAAGGAGTTTATAACAAGAAAGTCTCCCTAAAACAGCGTCTTCATAAAGATAAAATAGATGTGGCATGCATTCAAGAGACACACCTCAACGTCAATTGCAAATTCTCAGTCAGAGGATATCAGGCAACACGTTTCGACCGCGAAGGACACAAAGGAGGAGTTCTAATACTTACACGAAATACAATACCTTGCAGCGAAGTATCTGTGATCTCTGACAACCAAACGGAAATTATAGGTGTTGATATAGTGATAAAGGAAGTGAAAATAAGAATTTACAATCTGTATAGCCCAGCGGATAAGGACATTACACTCTCAAACATGAATATAACTGACACAAACTGCATTATTGTCGGAGACTTTAATAGCCGTTCAGAAAGATGGGGATACCCAGATACTGACAAAAGAGGAGATGAAGTGGAGGCCTGGGAAATAGATTCAAATCTCCATCTACTCAACAAAGCGGATGACACACCGAGCTTCTACTCCAGAAGATGGTTTACCACTTCTACTCCAGACTTAGCTTTCTGCACAGGAGACATCCTCCACAAAATCAATCGCCATGTGCTTAACCAATTAGCAGGTAGTGACCACAGACCAATCAAGCTTGAAATGAATATGGAGTATGTTCCACAGGAGCAAAAGCCTTTACCCCGCTGGAATTACAAACGAGCAGATTGGGACAGATTTGCCATACTAACAGACAAATATTGTGAAAACATAAATACACGATATGGCAATATGAAGCAAATGGTGGAAAGTCTAAACAGAGCAATAATACAGGCGGCCACTGAGTCTATTCCAAGAGGAGCGAGGAAAAATTACAAACCATACTGGACTGAAGAACTACAAAGTTTGGAGGACAAAGTTGAAGATGCCAGGAAGACAGCAGAGAGAGAACAAACAACTGAAGCGAACATCTCTCTCAAAGCCATCTCAGCAAAATATAAAAGAACAGTAAATCAAACAACAAGAGATTGTTGGAGGGAAAAAGCAGAAAACATGAATTTTGACAGGGATGGAAACTAGTGAAAGCCATGAACAATGAAGAACCTAGAAACAAACAAATATCAATTAAATAAGGAAATGCCTTGCTTACAGGAAAGAAGGCTGCAAATGCACTAATGGAACACTATGCCAGTGCAAACCACATTGATATTACAATGGAACAGAAGAAAGCAATCAAAGACAAACAGATACATCACAGTAATACAGAGACAGCAGCAGAATATATGATGGCACATCTAACAATGGAAGAAATGGAACAGGCAATGAATACCCTAAAAAAGAATAAATCACCAGGAAAGGATGGAATCACAAATGAAATGCTAATAGGACTAGGCACTAATGCAAAAATGAAACTACTAGCAGTCCTAAATTACAGCTGGAAGTGAGGAATAGTCCCACAGGCATGGAAGGAAGCTATACTAATACCAGTCCCAAAGAAAGGAAAAGACCTGGAAGAACCAAATGGCTATCGACCTATCAGTCTACTTAGCTGTGTAGGAAAATTAATGGAACGCATTATCAATGGCAGGCTAATATGGCATCTGGAAGAAAACAAACTCTTAACACCACACCAAGCAGGATGCAGAAAGTACAGATCCACTGAAGATCAAATCACCTATATAGCTCAGGAAATAGAGGATGCCTTCCAAGAGAAAAAACACACACTAGCGGTCTGGATAGATTTAGAAAAAGCATGTGATAAAGTATGGAAGGAAGGACTGAAAGTACAACTGCAAAAAATGCACGTTTGTGGGAAAATGTATAAATGGATCAGCCACTACCTTGAGAACAGAACTGCCGGGACAAAAGTACAAGGACAAACCAGCAAAATGATGCTGTTGGAGCAAGGTGTCCCCCAAGGAGGAGTTCTTTCACCAACATTATTCCTAGCATATATAAATGACATCACGGAAAATTTTCCAGCCAGAGTACACACATCCTCCTTTGCAGATGACCTAGCCATATAGACATCTGAAGAATATATTAGTACAGCTAACAGCAGAATACAGCAAGCCTTATTAGCGCTAGAAGACTGGTCAAAATCATGGCTAGTGAAGATAAGAGAGGAGAAAACAACATGGACAGTGTTCTCCCTCTCAAATAAAACTCAGCAACCGAAGCTGGTATTGAATGGAAAAACATTGCGCCATGAAGAAAATCCAAACTATCTAGGAGTCACCTTTGATCGTCGCCTGACATGGAAGACACAGGTTGAGAAAAATCGAACAAGAGGAAGGCAAAGAATGGCAATCATGAAAAAGCTTGCTGGTACAACGTGGGGAGCAGATGAGAAAGTTCTCAAGAAGCTATATACTGGACGGGTGAAGCCAGTACTGGAATATGGCATTGCAGCTTGGGCAACAGCAACTAAGTCAAACTTTAACAAAATAAGTAGAAATTTATACAAATCACAAATCAAATTTATACAAATCACTGAGCACTGAAAAGATAACTACGTCAGTACTAAACAACCCAGAGAAATATGTGAGGAACTTATCGTCGTACGTACTCAACAACATTGAAACGGAGGCCCTTGCATACGGATTGAAATTCTGCATAAAGCCCAAACACATTAACCGTGTTGAGTCGCAAGCACAATTTGAAATGTTGTTTGATCAAGTCTCCAAGTTATCACCTACTTCTGCTGAGTCAGTCGGGTTGCTGAAGGCCAAACTGGTAGATTTAGAACACCAGTATCGAACAAACCCCTCTAAACAGACTGTCCGCTGACCAACGAACACCTTACTGCCTTAAAAGCGTTAAAGGCCAACAAAACCTTTGTAATATTGAAACCTGACAAAGGGAGTGGTGCAGTACTGATGGACATATCAGACTACCAGAGAAAAATGGATGATATATTATCAGACGCATCTAAATTCAGAGTAGAGCAAACAGTCAACAAGTCGGAGGACCTGGATGCAAAAATGAGGAAAGAAATCCAGTCACTTGTGAATGCAGGACTCATCAGTGAGGCCACTGCAAAAACGCTCACACCGCGTGGCTCCCAAACACCTCAGATGTACGGTCTACCCAAGCTTCACAAGCCCGGCATCCCACTAAGACCGATCCTCTCCATGGTTAACTCGGCACAACACCGAATGGCGAGATGGCTAGCTGAAATTTTAAAGCCAGTACGACAGTCCTTCGATCCAAGAACACTCAGAGATACATTCGAACTGGTGGAATTATTGGATACTATGGACATAAACAACAAACACATGGCATGCATGGATATTGCCTCTTTATTCACCAACGTTCCATTAGATGAGACCGTGAATATAATAAGCGAACGCATTAGAGACAAACAACTAAAACTAGGCATACCATCAGCTGTTCTAGAGAGGCTATTTAAATTATGTACTGCCAACATACAATTCAACTTTCTAAACAAGTCATATCGCCAAATTGACGGAGTGGCCATGGGGAGCCCACTTGGACCTATTCTAGCGGACATCTTCATGGCACACTTAGAAGAAAAGAGATCCTCAGAAATCAATAACTTGGCCTTTTACCGTCGTTACGTGGACGATATACTAATTATCACCACAGACGAGCTACAAGCAACGTCGTTCCAGGCCACAATGAACGAAACACATATAAACATCTCTTTATCTATGGAACACGAACACAACGAAGCGTTGCCGTTTCTAGATATCCTAATGTGAGACGTAGAGCAGATGGCACAATTCAAAGATCGGTGTACCGCAAAGAAACATGGACTGGCCTATACTTAAATTTTCAGAGCTTCGCACCTGTCCAGTACAAACGGGGCTTAGTACGGACCCTGTTTGACCGTGCTAGGAAGATATGCACCCAGGACACACTGACAGAGGAATTTAAAACTCTAAAGAATGCCTTAAACCTGAATGGGTACTCCACAGGATTTATAAAGCGCCACTGCCAACAGTCCAAACCGAAATCAGAAGTAACTACAGTCCCTAAACTCAAAGTATTCATCCAGCTAACCTTCCGAGGAGATGACGTAATGCAACGTCTGCGGGACCGGCTCACCACAGCAGTCGAGCGAACATTCTGTGCTGCAGCTCTAGTCATCAGGTACAGAAACACACCGACCCCAGTCCCAGCAGTAAAAGAACCTGTAGCTTTGTACGCCAAATCAAATTGTATTTACCAATTTACATGCAGATGCGAGGCCATCTACATAAGCAGAACTGAGCGACAGTTACATTGCAGAGTTTCGGAACATATTCCGAATTGGTTGGACAAGATACTACACACAGAAGATGGTAGCCTAGGCAGGCCGACACACCGGAAAAGTCTGGCTTCATCGGTCGGGAGACATGTGCTCTAGAGTGGCCACGTGGTTGAAAGAGACAGTGCTTTCCGTGTGTTGTTCAACACACAAAGTAGTCGATTGTTAAAGTTTGCTGAAGCTATACTAATCAACCTTCGTAAGCCGTCATTGTGTAAGCAGAAAGACATGTTAGTCAGTTTAAAATTACCGTGGTAGACAATCGACATTACTGTGCGAACATGTGTATATTTCAGTTTGAAGGATTTATCTAATTAATTCACGTAAGTTGTGTGATTTCTGCAGTATGTACCTGACGAGATGCAGCGAAATATGCCAGGCAATAAATCGTGCAATCTATTGTTTGTGTCTTCGTTATTCAAAAATAAGTAGAGTCCAAAATCAAGGAATGCGAATCATAACTGGAAGCCTGAAGACAACGCCTATTAATAAACTAGAAAAGATCACTTGTTTACAACCAATGCAGTATAGAAGAGATAGCAGAGCTCAGCAACAAGTAGAAAAATTCAGAAGATTGACAGACCACCCTATGTATAACAGGTTTAATGGTTTTGGAAAGGGAAGACTGAAGCGTGACAACTTTGTAGAAACTGCAAAACGAAAGATTAGGGCAGATCCCATACTTAACATATCAACAGTCAAACCTATTTACAATGCACACAAGTTTCCAGCTTGGAGACAACTGCCTGAGATGATAGAAAACATTCCTGGTATTGAGAAAAAGAACACTCAGAATGAAACCGAAAGAAGAATAATAACCTTAAACTACATAAAAGAACATTACCCAAGCAGCAATTGGACCCATGCATATACAGATGGATCAGACAAAAATTCAATAGAAAATGGAGGAGGAGGAGGAATTCTCCTAAATTTAAAAAATGGAGTGGAAAAAAAACAGAGTCAGTGGCAACTGGAAAATTTTCAAGTAACTTCAAAGCGGAGGTAGAGGCTTTGAAAACTGCAGCAGAAATGCTCTTGGAGGAAAATAAAGAGAAGCAAATAGCTATCTTCACAGATGCAAAGTCAGCTGTCTCAATACTGAAGAGCAAAAACAGCACAGAACTGGCTGACCTAAGAGCAGCACTCCATGGTCTATGCCAGAAATCCAAAAAACTTGTAATACAGTGGATCCCATCACATTGCAGTATACCTGGAAATGAAGAGGCTGACAGACTAGCGAAAGAGGGTGGACGACTACCACAGCCTGACATAGACATAACCTATAATGAGGCAAAGAGGTTTATAAAAAGCACTTATAGAATCAAATGGGAATCAGAGCATCCAGGCCACCAGAAGGATGATGCATATTACAAACTCGACCGAAGAGAACAAGTAGCAATCTTCAGACTCCGCACAGGACATAACAGGCTGAAATATCACTTGTTCAATAAACTAAAGATAGGAGATAGCGATGGATGTAATTGTGGAACTGGTAAAATGACAGCTAAACATTTGCTGCAGGAGTGCCCAACGTATGCAGAACAGAGAAAGATATTTTGGCCCACACCTGCTTCATTTGAGGACAAGCTTTATGGAGATATCAACACGCTCAAGTTGACTGCAGCTTACTTTAACTACATTCAGGTTGACATTTAAAGGTGCATGAAGAAGTATTTAGACTGCCGCACTTCATACCACAGGTATGTCAGTTACAAAAAGTGTCCCAGAGGCATGAAACGGATTATTGCTTGGATAGCAAATCCATTATGTGGAAAGTCCGAATCAAAAGCTCACTGTGAGGGCTTCATAAAAGGTGGAAAAAGTGTCCTAGTGGCACGAAATGGAATATTGATTGGATAGCAAATCCATTACGTGGAAAGTCCGAATCGAAAGCTCACTGTGTGGATGTCATCTGCAGACTGCATTCTTCTGGTTTCCGGAGGAACAGCCTATGGTGAACGGAAGGCCCAATATACGGAAGTGAGGCTAAGCAGCCATGTGCAGGACGTGACGATTCCTTGCGTGAGCCCAGTACCAGAGAGCTGTTTGATGGCTCTGCAAGTATGGAAGCCTCCTTGGATGGCGGGGAATGCCCATGGTCTGCCCCTGCCTTCCCTTGAGGGTTGACCAGAATGTCTTTGGCTGTTCTATATGGGCCAGCTAGGATGGGGGATAACATCACAACAGTGAGATTCAAACGTCCTAAGAAACCCCCGGGAAGGTTAACCCGGTCAACAAATGCCCGCAGAAGTCGGATGTGTCGGCCTAACGGTGCAAGAACGCAGCTCTGCTGTACACAGGCACAACGCAGTCACGTCCGAAAAATAAAAATTCGGATGAACGCAGAAGAAGCAGAAGAAGAAGAAGAAGTATGTGCTATTGAATTTAGCTTCCATTATTACGTATACTGAGTAGGGGCGGGCGGGATTTTTAGGTAGGAAATACAAAAGGGGGGAATGACGTTCTGAAAATATGGTGAAGGGGGGCACGGGCCGAAAAAGGTTGAGAACCACTATAGTATGAAGTGCGTATCTGTCGGGAAATAATGGACATGGCTAAGGACGTTGGCCCACACACTTCAATATGTCGGAAAGTAATGGACACGGTGAAAGACGTTGGCCCAACCACCTCAATATGTCGGGAAATAAAGGACACGGTGAAAGACGTTGGCCAAACCACCTCAATATGTCGGGAAATAAAGGACACGGTGAAAGACGTTGGCCCAGCCACGTCAATATGTCGGGAAGTAATGGACACGGTGAAAGACGTTGGCCCACCCACGTCAATATGTCGGAAAATAATGAACACGGTTAGGACGTTGGCCCAGCCACGTCAATATGTCGGAAAATAATGGACACGGTGAAGGACGTTGGCCCAGCCACGTCAATATGTTGGAAAATAATGGACACGGTGAAGGACGTTGGCCCAGCCACGTCAATATGTCGGAAAATAATGGACACGGTGAAGGACGTTGGCCCAGCCAAGTCAATATGTCGGAAAATAATGGACAAGATGAAGGAAATTGGCCCAGCCACGTCAATATTTCGGAAAATAATGGACACGGTGAAGGACGTTGGCCCACCCATGTCAGTATGTCGGAAGTAATGGACACGATGAAGGACGTTGGCCCACCGACGTCAATATGTCGAGAATTAATTAACATGGTGAAGTACGTTGTCCCACCCACGTCAATATGTCGGGAATTAATGAACACAGTGAAGGACGTTGGCCCACCGACGTCAATATATCGGGAAATCATGGACACGATAAAGGACTTAGTCCCACCCATGTCAATATGTCGGGAAATGATGGACAAGATGAAGGACGTTGTCCCACCCACGTCCAAATTTCGGGAAGTAATGGACACAGTGAATGACGTTGGTCCACCCACATCAATATGTCCTATGCAGCGGTGGTATAATGAAAAGTTCTCTAGCCCAACAAGATTGTGGTCCCTGTAGCCGCGTGATTATAGTTTTCTAAATCGTAAGTTCAACCCAGTCTAATATATAATATAATGTGTATATTTAACGACTGTACAGTGTTTGAAAATATTTTGCTGTTCCAAGTTTTTCATTCACCCTCTGTACAGTTAATGCAACATAATAGGTAAATACAAAACTTGGACTGGCAATATTTTCAAACACTCTTTCATCACTCTTCATTCTCAGTTTAATGGTGTAAGTTGTCGTAGGAGGTCCATCGGCTCTTGATAATGAAAAATCAGTCGTTGTAGGAGTTGGTTGGGTTCAGTATAAGGTTTACCACTGCAACAGGCTCAATCAGTCGATATTTATTCACCAGCCACTATTAATCAGGATAATATAAAGGGAGGTTGCTGTGGCGTTAACACAATAGAAATGAATACTGTTGATAAAACACATAACTATCATACGTCTTGTCCCTGCACAAGTCTAACATTCTTCTTCTTCAGCGTTCCGAGCCATTGAGGTTCTTTGCTGCAAATACAATCCGTCTCCATTCGTCTCTCTGGTGGACCTTCTCTTGCCAGTCGTTGATTCCAAGTGCTTGTAGGTCTGTACATGTATTATCTCTCCACCGCCTTCTTGGTCTACCTCGGGGTCTACGGTCATTTATTTCCTGAGTGTAAGCGAGTTTTGTTTCCCTATTATCTTCCATTCTTTCTATATGCCCCAGCCATTGTAGTCTATTAGCCTTCATGATACCAGTGATTAGCGGGGACTTAAACAGATCATAAATGTCTTTGTTACTTCTTCTTTTCCACTCTCCACTTTGTGTATCCCTAATGGGTCCAAAGATGCGTCTTAAAATGTTGTTCTCAAAGGTTTGTAACAAGGCTTCGTCTCCTTTCGTTGTACTCCAGGTTTCAGAGCCATACAGCACAACTGGTCTGATCAGTGTTTTGTATATTGTGATTTTGGTGTTACGAGATAGCGCCTTTGATTTTAGTAGATGTTCTTAAAACACATAAAATATTGCATGTCCTTTGCAGGACGTAGCGATCAACCCCAGCTTCCGGTCGATTTTCTAGGCCATTCTGCGATCAGTATTTTGCAATTACCCTAAGTCTTGGTCGTAAACTGGTCAATGACTCTAAGCTCCGACAGGCGGACAGTTGGAGAAATGCATTGCTGATCCAACATCTTCTGTAACTTGTCCTGTTTCAGGTGTGTTGGTCTTAACTTTCTCCAGGTTTCCCTTGTGACCCTTTGAAAATAAAAGTTCATTCGTTCGTTCGTTCAGGAGTAAACAAGGCAGGCCAGAGAGGATTCATGCTGCATGGTTAACACTTGGTCTCTCGACGTCAGCCCAGTCTGTGTACTAGAGAGAGATATAACTCGATCCGTGTTCCAGTTGTAGTTATTTTGCCTTTTTTGAAGAACACTGTAACAAGCAATCGTCTGTCAGAACGCAAGGTGCCAGTACAGCACAGTAGTAGTACAATTTGCCATAGCTGTCTATACGAGAAATCAAGGTTGAAGTCCAAACTGACGTGTTTAGGAAACGATTCCGCTACCTCGTTCCCTTAATCTACTGTTCGAATATTGCAATTCTTTGCCTCTTGTTAGTTAGTTAGTTAGTTAGTCGCGGTTCCAACTTCACAGCAACGGGTCGTCCCCATTATGCTCCATTCCTGTGCCAGTGAATAGCAGACAAAACACTCCCCACTGCCCAATGTGAAAAGTGGAAAAGACAAGAGTCTCGACAAACAACAGCCCGCACAGATACACTGCATAATGCCGCCGCCAGAATGTCAACACAATAGTCCCCCACAAAACACCCAGTTCATTTCTGATGGAATCGGCAGTCATTTTTCTATCTGGATGTTTCCTAGGATGTTCACCCACACAGTCCACGAAATACAGTTCATCGTCGACGGCAGTGGCAGTCAACCAGAAGCCCAGCAGCCACGCATTTCTGCATAAGGCAAAAACTGGTCAACTCTGGGACATAGCCATCTGTAATCGCTCCGAACATGCAGTCACGTTCCAAAAAACCTCAGGCAGATTCAAAAGCATTTCACATGAAACTCACAGCTCACAGTGTCGCACCACGCACTCACTCAGTTGCCTCTTGTGCTCAGGTACACTAACTATACACGATGAAGCGCTGACATGTTTCGTAGCAGGTCACGAATACCAGTGAGAACTACGCTGTCATGCATTCGGTTTGGTGTATGCATTTTTTTATTCCAGGTCGAGTAAATAGTCACATTAACTTGCACAATGTTATAATGGACAATTGAACATATGGTTATATATCATCACAGCAAACCTTTATTTTGTTGACAACATTTAATTGACTGACTATGAGAATGTCTAAATTGATAACACAACTGGGTCTTTTCTAGGTCTGGACCTAATTTAATGAACTGGAAGAAACTGCAACTTAAAACATTTTATTGCGCTTAGATCTCAAAATGTATTTTTATGAATAAAAGTTACAAGCGTAGTGGTAGTCTGAACATTACTGCTGCAAGAATAAACCAACAAACAACCAAACACAGTCTTGGCGGGAACCAGCTATGGACATGTGAAGTGCAAGGCATTTCTAAGCCTGAATGCATGGCGGGATAGACGGTCAGTCGTTCCTGGCCACAGCGAACGTTGAGAATTGACCTAAACTCTCGTTCAATCGTGTTCATGCCATAGTCAGAACAACATCCTGACCATGACAGCAAGGAGCCACCACTACTGCTCCATCCTCCATCATAACTCGTTCCTGACACAGAAACACGCTGTACCGTTATCGTTTACTTTTTACCTGACAATCCACTTTTCTTTTCTGTAACTGTGTACTTTCCAAACATTTATTTTTTAGTTTCCTAGCAACCACTTTACTTTGTCTATTCCTTTTCTAATTGCTACATTAACGCTTTCAGGCTCTGACGGTGTTTACTCTAATTTATTGTGATTCCATAATGACTTAATTATAAAGAATATTTGTCTGGGATCGAAATAATTGAACTTCTATTGGCATAATTGAAAATAATGGCTACATGTTATAACAAAAATATACAGAAAATATTTTTTTTTCAAGAAGAAACTTTCACCAAAAAAAAGCAGGTAATTGTGAACTTATCAGATAATACAATATATCAATCAGAGGAAACATTTATTGACATGCGTTCATTTTTGCTGCCTCTGACACATTCCAGATGTGTCGACATAATTACGCAGATTGTCTCAATGGACTCAATGTATAAAAATGGTGCAGGAATTTCTCAACGAACTGTATACATAACAACTGTGTAGATTGTCTCAACGGAATGTATACATAACAACTATGTAGATTGTCTCAACGGATTCTGTAATAACAACTGTGTAGATTGTCTCAACGGAATGTATACATAACAACTATGTAGATTGTCTCAACGGATTCTGTAATAACAACTGCGTAGATTGTCTGAACGGACTATACATAAAAATTATGTAGATTGTCTCAACGGACTGTATACATAACAACTATGTAGTTTGTCTCAACGGACTCTATACGTAACAACTGTGTAGATTGTTTCAACGGATTCTGTACATAACAACTGTATAGACTGTCTCAAAGAACTCTACATAGTAAATGTGTACATGGTCTCAACGGACTCTATGCTCTATGGTGTGGGCAACAGATGTGGGACATGCCGACTGTGGTCGGTGGTCACGGTCAAAGTATAGCTGTGTCTGGCTATGAATGGTAATTTTATCCCTCGATGTTACAGCTTCAATTGCTATCACTCAGTTTTACAGCTTCAGTTGTTAGCATTCGATTATACAACTTCAATTATTCGCATGCTGTTTTACAGCTTCATTCGTGAGCGTTCGGTTTTACTGCTTAAATAAGCTACATACAGCAGCTGTTGATTAATCCATCCATCCATCATGTGCCATGCCGGTAAGCGTGGGCGGTCATGTTCTGCCATCTCACTCGATCAACAGAGTCGTGGATCAGTTCCGTGTTTTTGTCTCGACCATGCCACAAGGCCAAGCCATCCAGATACTTGTTTCTAGGTCTTCCCCTTGGTCTGTTCCCCTCGATCTTACCAGTTGTCACCAAGTTCTCCAAATCATTTCTTCTCATAACATGCCCAAAAAATTGTGACTGTCTACGTCTAATGTCTCTGATCAGTTTACGATCTTCATTTGTTTCTTGAAGGACTTGTTCATTGGTCTTTCTGGCTGTCCATGGTATTCTTTGCATTTTCCTCAGAAACCACATTTCTACAGCCATCAGATATTTTTCAGCCTGGCTGCTCATTGTCCAAGCTTCACATCCATATAAAAGTACAGGTTCTATGTAGCATCTCAACACTCTTTTTCTCGTTTCAATTGACATCTTTTTATTGGTCAGTATGTTTTTCATCTTGCTAAAGGCTACTTTTGCCATGGCGATTCTTGTTCTAATCTCTTCAAGGCATCTCCCATCAGATGTTATTACTGTTCCGAGGTAATTGTACCTATTCACTTGTTGAAGAGTATTCCCATTTACTTGTATATTACACTGTGGTATTTCGTTCTTCTTAGTGACGACCATAATCTGTGTCTTTTTACAATTTAATTCTAACCCTTGTTGTTCACTATGTGTAACAACCGCATCTACTAAATTTTGCAGGTCCTGTTCATTGTCTGCAATCAAGACTGTATCATCTGCATATCTAATGTTATTGATGCATCGTCCCCCAATGTTGATTCCTTCCATATTTTCAATATTTCTGAAAATATTTTCACTGTACAGGGAAAACAGATCTGGAGACATTACACATCCCTGTCTCACACCTCTCTTAATAGGCTGATATTGGCTTACTTCATTATCAACTCTTATGGCAGCTTGTTGTTTCCAATATATGTTTTTTACAAGTCTAAGGTCTTTCCCATCAATTTGTAGATCTTCAAGCATCCTTATCATGTTGACATGTCTCACTTTATCAAAAGCCTTTGTGTAATCAATGAAGCAAAGGTGTAGATCTTTGTTTACTTCTATAGAACGTTCGATTACGGTTCTCAGTATATACACAGCATTTACTGTACCCTTGCCTACTACAAACCCACATTGTTCTTCTCCTATTTCAGGTTGTATTTTCCTCCTAACTCTTTGCATGATAATTCTTAGCAAAATCTTCGTGATGTGACTCATTATACTAATTGTTCGATGTTGATCACATTCCAAGGCTCCTGATTTCTTTGGGATTGCAATAAATACAGAATTACATAACTCATGAGGTATGTTTCCAGTATCATATATTGTATTAAGCAGACTGGTAACTTTATCTATTCCATATTCTTCTAAAGCATTAATCATTTCTGTTGTGACGCTGTCTGGACCGGGGGTTTTGCCAGATTTCATATGATTAAGAGCATTCTGAACCTCCATCTTCAAAATTGCTGGCCCTTCATTGTTATTTTGAACAATATATTGTTCGTCTCTGCTATCGTCATAAAGGTTTTTCACGTAATCTGACCATACATGTAAAATCTGATCTTTTTCTATTATGACTCTTCCATCTTTTGTCTTTAGGCAGCCTGCTGATGTACGTGTTCTTTGATTAGTAATCTCCTGAATTCTTTTGTGCATTAGTTTCGCATTTTTACTGTTGTGTTGTTTTTCAATTTCTCTGCAATTTTTCTCAAGCCATGTTTCTTTAGCCTCCTTACATAAGGTTCTGACTTTTCTGTGAATTTCTTCATATTTGGCAGGATTATTTTGTTCTGTCTTCTTGTTTCCATTAGTTGTAAAATTTCTTCAGTCATCCATGTCTTACGGCCAACTTTCTTTACTTTTGGAATAGTTTTTTCTGCTGCACAACTGATTGAATTCTTCAGCATTTCCCATTGATCATCTACATCTTGAAATAGGATCTCTAGATCAGACAATAAATCAAATTTGTTCTTTACTTCTATGTTAAAATTATCTTGTATTTCTTTGTCAGTTTTCAATTTGCACAAGTCATATTTAGGGTTTCCTGCTGTATACTTGACTTTCTTTAACTTTACCCTCAATGTGCCAGTAATTAATCTGTGATCACTGTAACAGTCTGCATTTGGAACTGTTTTTACAACTGTTAATGCATTTCGAAACCTTTTGCTCATCAGGATGTAATCTATCTGGTTTTTAATCCTGCTGTCTGGACTCCTCCATGTCCATAATCTTCTAGGATGTTGTTTAAACCAGGTGTTTCCTACAACCAATTCTTGTTCTTTTGCCCATTCTACAAGTCTGTAACCTCTTTCATTTCTCTCTCCCAAACCATGGTTGCCTACACTGTATCCATCGCTTTGCTTTCCTATTTTTGCGTTGAAATCACCCATTATGATATTTATTTCTGATTTTTTACAGTTCTTCAAAGCAGACTCCATGTCATTATAAAATGCCTCTATACTTTCTTCACTGCTTTCACTTGTTGGGGCATATACTTGAATTACATTTATTTTAAAAGGTCTTCCGTTTAATTTTACTAATAGAACTCTGTCTGACACAGCCCAATATCCTTTGACAGATTAATATTACTGTAAAAATTAATCATTTGTCTACTACATATTTGCTACCAAAATGTAACAACAAAACAATAGCCTAAGTTGTACCATGCAATTTAGAATTATAAGCAACTTGTAATTAGCTGGTGCTTTGTTTAAATTTAATCAGGTTGACTTCTAAAATGGATGAAGGAGCAGCCATATTATAATAACGGCAAGTGGCTTTTATTGTAATCTTTCTGCGGATTTTGCATCAATACTCGGAAATGAAATACTCATAGACAATAGTCAAAGACGGGTCTGCCCAACTACGCAGTTCTCGGACAATTCGTGGATAAATTTAGATCTGCAAGAGTCCTTGCTACCGTTGCCCTCTCCTTTGGGGACTATCGTATTTTGTTAATAATAACTGCAAATTAAAGAGTTCTGTCACTTTTACTAGCCAACTACGCTCCCGTCGGCTTTTTAATGCGCCATTACAATTGATTTATTTTGGGGTCTGCAGAGAAAGGTCCCAACGCTTGTATGGAAGGGGTCAGATAGAAGGGGATTGCAACCACCACAGCACGCTAATCCCTAAACATCTAAATTTTCCTGCCTTCTAGTGGTGTCCACCCTCTTACATCTCCAAGAAAAGCAATTCATTAGCGGTAGTGATCCCTGGATCAGAAAGTTGAAACTGTCCGCAAAAAGTCATAAACCAGAATACACGTGGGGTCAAGGCAATACCCCAATTCAAGATCTATTAGTAACATCCATCTCGCAATTTTCCTGGAGACTCTTGCGGGTCGTAGCTGGAGGTAGGGGGTTCATACTTTGTGCGACGCTTTCGACTGGCCGCCTTGTTGAAACAGACCGAGCCATATGGGATAAATCCCGGTGCAATGAAGCGGATCCTATTAAAAAAACAATCTTCCTCACTAATGGTGATATTCACTGTCTCAAGTGTTATGGTACCGAACGTAAAAGTAATGGGAAACTACCTAGTAAATCACAAACGGGCCAGAGATACTAGGGCTGATTGCGAGGTCCTTATTAAAGGACATGCAACTAACTTTAAGTTTTACATTTACTTCTTCTTTATTATTATTGTTTTTTTTTAAATTGGGTTGTGATTGTGGGCTGTGGGAGTGTAGACGGTAGCCAATCGCTTACCAATGCCAGCTTCAATACCCAGTAACAAATGTGCCCCCCACCCCCCCAGGCATGTGTTGTAGGGATTGTACCGCCGCTTTCTGTACTGTGTTGTATAGATTTATTTTGTAGTATACAGACGATGACCAATCTGTAGCAGACAAACACCATCCCAGTCTGCTCCGTCGAGAATCATTAGCACATAAACACAAAGTCTAGTTAGTAAGCTAGTTAGTCGCGGTTCCAACTACACGACACAGGGTCGCCCCATAATGCTCCGTTCATATGCGAGTGAACATCACACAATATGCTCCTTATTGCCCCATGTGAAAAGTGGAACAGACAGGAGTCTCGACAAACCAACAGCCCGCACAGGTATTCATCGATCCATCATGTGCCATGCCGATAAGCGTGGGTGATTATGATTCGCCATTTCACTCGATCACCAGAGTTGTGGATCAGCTCAGTGTTCTTGTCTCGACCATGCTACGTGGTCAAGCCTTCCAGGTATTTACTTCTCTGTCTTCTCCTTGTTCTCTTCCCCTCGATCTTGCCTGTTGTCACTAAGTTCTCTAATTTATTTCTTCTCATAACATGTCCAACAGGTATACTGTGCATAATGCCGCTACCAGCATGCCAACACAAAAGTCCGCCTAAAAAAAATACAGTTCCTTGTCGATCGAAGCAGCAGTCAGTAGAAAACCAGCAGTCACACATAACTGCATAAGGCAAGCCCGGTTAGTTCAGCAACCGAACAGTCGCCATTTTTCTGAACATGCAGTTCAAGATACAAATAACCGCGGACAGATGTATAAGCACTCCACATTAAATCCATAGCTCACAGTGTCGCTCCACGCACCTAACTCAGTAGCTGGGCGTCGGAACCATGCACTACCAGTCTAACATGAGGAAAATGCGTAAGCTGTAGCCACAAGCACTCCAGAAGCCTTAATAGCTCAACCGCCTCTACTCCATGTTCAAACACAGTCTGATCAGTGGAAATCTGTAGTACACAAACATATCTCAGTTCTATAATTTGTATCTTCAGTTGCTCCCCTAAATAGGTTTAAAAGGTTAAAGACAAGAAGATATACTTCATTGCACCGCGTTCTGTCCCACATCGCTCAGTCTTCTATCCATAAAACTGCTTGCCGATAGCGTCGCATAGAGCACGAACTACGCAACTACAACGATGTCCTCCAGGGCACTCGGAGAAATTGCACTCGTGAACCGAACGACAGAGTTAGAAAACGAACTTACCCAGCGCGAGACAGGCGGCTTCACCACTCAGTTACGGAGACCCCCTTCAGTAGCACTCCTATCCACTCATAACCACACACACACCCTCCATCTGATCAGTCACAATCTTCACCACGTAACACCCGTCTCCCCTGTTCATGCCATGCTACATCTTATAAATCACTAGTTTCTATATAAGAAAAAAACATAGCAAATTGATTTCCACAAACTTTCCAGTTATCGGCCCCTGAGGGCGGCGGCACTGCGGTCATGTGACTGGAAACATGATGTCCCAGGTTGAGTTACATACTGATCGAGATAGGAAGCAATCGCCGGGCAGATGACATCGTAGGATGCAATGAAATAAAGCATAGTTATTGTCGCAGACGCGATCGATAATAGCTAAGAAAAGAAATGAAAGAACCGGTAAAAGTGCACTACGAATCCTTCAAGATAGTGATAAACAAGCGAGTAATCGTTGGAAGCTTCCTGTTTGCAGCAGTCGGCACATACAGAACCAAAAAACTGGACTCTGATAATGAATAGAAGACTATGATGGAGAAACTAAGTTAAAAAGCTATTTGCATGTTGTTTACAGAATTTTGCAATCAAACCCAGCACTTATTGGCTGTTTCTGATTTACTAAGAAATTATAATTCATTAGTTTGCTATTACTTTCTTAGCGATCGACGCCTCCTACCATATAAATCAACGCAAAATAGTCTATTCTTAATTATCTCGCGGCTGAATACGAACCATTTACTCAATACGCCTCATTACGTGAAAAGGACTGTTCAGATGATTTTGAATTCGGTGAAATGCAAAGCGTTTCTGAAAAAAAAAAAAAAAAGCAGAAAAGGAGAGAACCCACCGAAAGATACATGTGGAACCTTCCTGCTCATAGGTTGCATCAACACATTGTCAAATACGACACAAACAGTATAAGTTTTCAGTGGCGCATTGTTTCTAACACAATTGTATATAGTAAATGAAGCAGAGTCCAGACTTATGTTCATGTCAAGAGGCGTACTAGGCATGGTAACATGTATGTGACCCTTTAAGGCATATTGAGTATATAGTGGCTATTACTGACCAGCCGGCACACAATGGGTGATGTGGTCAATATCACGTGGCTACATTTACTTTCACTTGTACCCATTTTAGGATGGGTTGACCCAGGAGAGCAGGTAAATAGGGGGAAAATGCCTTCATCTATAGGGGATTCGAACACATGGCCATCGCGCTCTGGGGCAACTTTGCTAACCACTGCATTGACGCAACTCCTGTCTTCTATACTAGAGCTGTAGCCATCACACGATCTATGTCAAAATCTTGGCTACATGGTCACATCAGACGGTAGATGAGACACTGAGACAAAGCGGCAATGAAGCTTTGGTTTTATGGAATAATGTTCAGAATATTGCAGACAGAAGAAGAATGTTCAAAATATAAAAGAGGGAAGAATAATGTTCAGTATATCCGAGACAGAAGAATAATGTTCAGAATATCCTAGACAAAAGAATAATGTTAAGACTGTCGCAGAGGAATAATGTTCATAATATCGCAGACTTGAGAATTATGTTCAGAATATTGCATACAGAATAATAAAGTTCAGAATATCGCACCCAGAAGAATACTGTTCAAACTAACCTAGACAGAAGAATAATGTTCAGAATATCCTAGACCAATGGTTCTCAACCGGTGGGGAATTCCCCCCAGGGGGGAATTTTAGGGTTTCCGGGGGGGGGGGGGGAAATTAAGATTATTTCTAGATTGCGTTAATACAAGAACCGATTACTTGATATTGTTTTTCCCTTCATACTTTGCGGTTCTGTACATATCACACTTCTGAAATTCATTTTATAACAAGTAGATCCGCAAATCACGTTTTATGTAGATGTCTAGACTTGTTTTAGTATGTGCTATTAAATTTAGCATCAATTATTACGTATACTGTGTAGGGGCAGGGGGAAATTTTTAGGGAGGAAATAAGAAATGGGAGGGGGGTGACGTTCTAAAAATATGGTGAGGGGGGGGGGAATGACGAGCTAAAAATATGATGAGGGGAGAATGACGTCCTAAAAATATGGTGAAGGGGGGCACGGGCCAAATAAGGTTGAAAACCACTGTCCTAGACAAAAGAACAATCTGCAGAATATCCTTGGCAGAAGAATAATGTTCAGAATATCGCAGACATAAAAAGACAAGCACCGAGGTTTGAAAGCTGAAGGTGTCACAAGATCTCTCATTAAAACCATCGAGACAAGACAAATGACATTCATGGGCCAAAGCAGGGTTATCCCTAAGTGTGTGCGGTCTACACGCCGCCCGCAATCTGTTGACAATCTTACCACTAATGTTCCCTCATGATAGGCAGTAGTAATGTGGCGTTTATTGCTTACATCGATAACTCCACGACATGTCAACAGGTATTACCAGAAGTGACTTGTGCAGATGAATGTCAGGGTGCTGATGGAGGAATAAAAATGGATTTGCATTTTACAACGGTTAAACAGAGTAAGGTTTGAAAAACAAAAAACAAAAAATACTACAAGAAACACAAACAAACACGAGCGGGTTAGAATCGAGGGATGAGTGTAGGAATAACACGCAGAACAAAGGATTTAGGTAGAACAAA
This sequence comes from Cepaea hortensis, assembly GCA_963921405.1. Taxonomy (NCBI): domain Eukaryota; kingdom Metazoa; phylum Mollusca; class Gastropoda; order Stylommatophora; family Helicidae; genus Cepaea; species Cepaea hortensis. Next base: position 50,797,898 of record OY992876.1, read on the forward strand.
ATTCACACAGTGGGGGGATCAGTACGATGTTGAGGGAAAATACATAGGAATGAGTATCACTTTGGTACAGTACCGTCACTAGGAATGATCATCTCTCGGGTACAGTATCGTCACTAGTAATGATTATCACCCTGGTAAGTACTATCACAAGGAATGATCATCTCTCTGGTGCAGTACCGTCACTAGTAATGATTATCACCCTGGTAAGTACCGTCACTAGTAATTGATTATCACCCTGGTAATTACTCTCACAAGGAATGATCATCCCTCTGGTACAGTGCCATGACTAGTAATGATTATCACCCTGGTAAGTACCGTCACTAGTAATGATTATTCCTCTGGAAGAGTACCGTCACTAGGAATGATTTCCTTCTGGTACAAGACCGTCACTAGGAATGATTATCCCTCTGGTACAATACCATCACTAGGAATGTTTATCCCTCTGGTACAGTACCGTCACTAGGAATGTTTATCCCTCTGGTACAATACCATCACTAGGAATGTTTATCCCTCTGGTACAATACCATCACTAGGAATGTTTATCCCTCTGGTACAGTACCGTCACTAGGAATGATTATCCCTCTGGTACAATACCATCACTAGGAATGTTTATCCCTCTGGTACAATACCATCACTAGGAATGATTTCCTTCTGGTACAGTACCGTCACTAGGACTGATTACACAACCCTAAGCAAACATTTTGTGTGCCAAACATTTTACATCTGATTGTGCATAAATAAATCATATTAACACCAAATATTCTATTTATTTGTCTGTAGCAGCTTTAGTTTTTGAGATACAAGCATTCGTGTATTTAAGTAATATTATACAGTACTGTATTTTCTATATAAGGCTCTGGAAAAAATATATTGCTCTCTAGTCCCTTATACAATTTGGAATTCCAATGGTCTGGAGAGAGCCCAAGAATCATTATGATGACTGTTATTTCTGTGTTGTCAATATTAAGGGAATCAATGGAATAAATCACAAAAAATGGAAGTATTCAGATTTGGATTCTGCTAGACGACCCGCTCCACACGGAGATGACATACCAATTCCAATTGTCAGTCAGATTTCTGATTCACTGCTCAAAGATGAAACAACAGTGGCATTTTGAACAAGTGACAGTGATAGTGGTTTCGAAGATGATTTTCCTGCTGCTCAACGATTTGACCAGCGTGAACTGAATGATCTAATCCGAGACCTATATCTCTCCAAGGAATCTTCAGAACCTTTGGCTTCAAAATTGAAAGAAAACAAATATTTACTGCTCAAACAAAGGTTACATTTTATCGCAGCAGGAGCAAGGTTTTCTTCCATTCTTTTGTAAAGAAACCAACCATGTGTTTTGTATTAATGTAGGAGATCTTGTAAATGAAATCGGTGTAAGTTATACACCAGATGAGTTGCGACGTTTCATTGACAGCTCTAAAATAAGTTTGAAAGGTGTTTTCTTACTCAATGGTAACAAAAATGACTCAATTCCAATTGCTCAATCTACTACAATGAAGGAGTATGCTACAATAAGCGCAGTTCTGAAGAAAAAAATAAGTATTTAGAATATGACTGGATGGTTTGTGTAGATCTTAAAATGTTGAACTTCGTGCTTGGGCAGCAAAAACTTGCTATGCTTTATATGCTTGTGCAATAGCAGAGTAAAAGATACGCACTGGACAAAACAATAGTGGCCATTGAGGGACGAATTTAAAGCAGGAGAAAAAAAATATTGTCAACAAGCCTCTCACTGGTTGAAAATGAGTTCTACTGCTACAATTACATATAAAGCTTGGCTTAATTAAGCCATTTGTTAAGGCACTGTTTTAATTATTTATGCAGAATTTTTAAGGAATTGAGCATAGAAAAACTGAAAACTGGACTTTCTGATAGATCTCAAATTAGAAAGTTAATAAACGATCCAAATTTTATTGATTCGATGAACATAAGCGAGTTCACAGCCTGGTCGTCATTTGTTTTAGTTGTGCAAAACTTTCTGGGTAACTTTAAAGCAGACATTTATTCTGAATTAGTTGAAAACATGCCGTCGAGTTTTTGTAAGCTTGGATGCAACATGAGCATAAAATTCTCTTCTCCTGAATCTCGTCACAAAACGTGCCTTATGCACCAACGAACTATCGTGCGCGTGTGAGTTCCATTTATGTAAAATCTGATCCATGCCAGGCTGTCTTATGTTTCTGGAAGAGGTTAATGAAACTAGAACATTATATACAACTAGAGGAAAGATACAGTCATCATTCTTTGGTCATGTGATAAGAATGGGGGGCTTTGAAAACTGTCATGACGACTAGAAAGATCAGTAGTAAAATAGGAATAGGCAGACCGAGAGAAATTGTGCTGGATGGATGAAGACTGTGGCATGAAGCAGTGTCATCCGAAAAGTTGATCCACAACACCAAGGACCGAGATTTGTGGGAGAGACATGAACGCCTACGCCAGTTGGCATGACACACCGTGATGATGATAACTTGTAGAAACACTTGATATACCACCTATACATCTCACTTAATCCACAAGTATAGGGTCTTATCAAATGGACCCACACTGAGTGGCGATTGTTTAGTAACTTCGAGCGAAAATAGGTATAGACAGACACACACACACACACACACACACACGCACGCACGCACGCACGTACGCACACACGACACAATACACTGTAGGCTCCTGGGGCTGCTAAAGAGTCTTGGCGTGACATTATCTGCCTAGTCCTACAGAATACAGATGTGTTGATGGGCGGGTGGGTGATGTGTGGCTGTGAGTGGTTGATGGATGAGTACGTGAGTGGGTGGATGTGTGTAAGAGATGAGTGTATGGGTGGGGGATGTGTGTGTTTGTGGGAAGATGTGTGTGAGCGGCGGATGTGTGTGGTGGGGTATATGTGGGTTGTGGGGTGTTTGTGTGTGGGAAGTGTGTGTTTTGGGGTGTTTATGGGTGGGGGTACGTGAGTGGGTGGATGTGTGTAAGAGATGAGTGTATGGGTGGGGGATGTGTGTGTTTGTGGGAAGATGTGTGTGAGCGGCGGATGTGTGTGGTGGGGTATATGAGAGTGGTGGGGTGTTTGTGGGTGGGAAGTGTGTGTTTTGGGGTGTTTATGGGTGGGGGATATGTGTGGGCAGGTGGGGAGATGTGTTTGTAAGTGGGGATGTGTGCATAGGTGGGAGATGTGTAGTTGAGAGGTGGCGGATCTTGGGCGGGTGAGTGGGTGTAGGTTGGCTGATGTGTGTGTGTGTGTGTGGGTGGGTGGTGAAAATTGTGAGGGTGCGGGATGTGTGTGTGGATAGGTGCGGGATGTGTGGGTTGGCGGGGGTATGTGTGTGTGGTTTTGTGATGTGTGTTTTGCTGGGTGGTTGCGGTTGTGTCGGTGGGTGGTGGAGAATATGTGGGTGGGTGTGTGCATGTCGGTTATGGAATGGGTGGGGGATGTGTGTGTGGGTGGGGAAATGTGTGTGGGTGGAGGATCAGTGGGTGGGGTGGCAGCATGTATTTTTGTCTGGGTTTATGTGAATGCGTGGAGGTATGTGTGCGTGGGTGGAGGGGGTGTGGTGGGTGGGGGGTGTGTGGGTGGCTGCGGGATGTGTGGGTGGCTGCGGGATGAGTGGGTGGCTGCGGGATGTGAGGGTGGATTTGTATGTTTACAACTTTCATTTAACAACGTTTGTTTTGTTTTTTCCATGTGAATGTATCATGTGTAATATGCATTGTTTATGCTTACAAAATCTATTTGACAATCGTTGTTTTTCCCTATGTAAATGTAACATGCACATTTGATGAATGAAAGATGGGTGATTGAAAGGGCCGAATGTAAGACAGGCCTGCGTGCCCAATTTGTTACCCTTTTAAAATAAAGTTCGTTCGTTCGTTCGTTCGTTCGTTCGTTCGTTCGAATACTTTGGCGGCAAAACCCAAAATGTCATGGGCAAGTCTAAACAAGGCGTAGCATGAGCTATGGGCGCATGCTCCATTGAGAGATGACATGAAGAGAACGGTGATGGCAAAGAAGATGACGAGGGTGAAGAAGAAGAATGATGATGAGGAGGAGGAGGAGACAGAGGTTGTCGCGACGGAGGAGAAGAAGATGAAGAAGCAGCAATACCAGAAGCAATAATACGAATAAGAGGAGGAAGAAGACACACTTGGAGTAATAATGCATTACTTGAGTAACTGTATAGGCACAAATATTATGACTTGAATAAAAACGTGCTCACTTCAGCGGAAACGATAACCTGCAATCCAAACATTATTACCTGAAGAAACATCTGTGATTACTAGTATGTCATGAATTATTATTTTAAGGAAATGGCTTTAGAATTAAAAACCTTTTCAGCATGTCAACTTCTACTTGGCCTATGCTTGTTCAATGTGTAAAACAACTTCCAAAGGTACGCAACTCCAGGACGAATTGATGAAATTATGTTTCGTGAGTTATCGACCAAGTAACGGAAACGGGGTTCTAGAAATGAATTTCTCCGCCTGATTTCAATGTAGTTTTGTGTGTAAAGCATGTGTAGTTGCAATTTATATATCTGTCGTGAATAGAATTGTCAAGAAAACCAATGATCGAGATCTGTGGAGAGACATGAACTGCCAATGTCATTTGGTTTGGCATTCCATGAGGTTGATGATAATGTGCATATATCGCTTCCGAGTACAGGACTTCAGTACATATAAAGATTTGTTGTTTGTATATTCTCATCCCGAGATGATCATATATGATTGCATTTGCCTCATATTTCGCTGCCACTAGATGCTTATATATATATATATATATATATATATATATATATATATATATATATATATAAAAATGTTTTGCGTATCCTTTACAGGACTTAGCTGTCAACAGCAGCATCTTTCAGCTGTCTGTTGATCTCTTGGCAAGATTACGCTCAGTAGTTTGCCATTGCTTTCTGAGCGGCCGGCTCAGTATCCGCAAGTCACGAGCGGGGGTCGAACCACCTCAGTTCTCGCTCCGCTGCGAGACTCTGCGTGATAAACGGGATTACAGAGAGAAAGTGTTGTAACCCCACAGCCAGAGAGACCGGCTTATATATATATATATATATATATATATATATATATATATATATATATATATATATATATATATATATATATATATACATACATCATCGTCATCATCATCGAGTGGCGTGCCGACTGGAGAAGGCGTTCATGGCTCTCCACAGATCTCGGTCTTTGGCTGTCTGGATCAACTCTGCCGTTGATATCCTCCATGCCACCGTCGCAATCCATTCAGCATCATTTCTCGTGGTCTTCCTCTGATTCTCTTCCCCTCGATCTTTCCAGTTGTCACGATGTTCTCCAGCTCCTCTCTTCTCATGGCATGACCAAAGAAAGCTGTTTGCCTCTTCAATGTTCTAGTTTCGTTAGCCTCCTTAAGAGATTCGTCGTTAGTTACTCTGGCAGTCCAAGGAATTCGCAACATTCGTCTCAGGAACCACGTCTCTGTTGCTTCCAATCTCTTCCTAATTTGTTCATTTACATTCCAAGATTCATAGCCATACAGGTTCTACACAGCACTTCAGCACTCTCTTTTTTACATTCAATGATAGTGACTTATTGCATAAGATATTCTTCATTTTCTGAATATATATACGCCTGCAGTAAGAGAGAGAGAGAGAGAGAGAGAGAGAGAGAGAGAGAGAGAGAGAGAGAGAGAGAGAGAGAGAGAGAGAGAGAGAGAGAGAGAGAGAGAGAGAGAGAGATGAGTTCGTTGGCAGACATTCCATGATGGAGGGTGAAAATAACTACCTGGAGTTGTGGTGAACCGACCGTCGAGACTCCTGCGCTCGTTATAGAATAACTGTAAATATCCTAATTAATTATTTAAAGTGTCAGTTTCGAGTATATATAAGTCAGTTTCGAATTTCTGCTCTACTCTTGCACTCAGGCTCAGTATGTTGAAGCTTGGTGCATCATGAAGCGTGGAATGTTCCACAAGAACACAGTTTATAACGAATATGTTGTTAGCTCAAATGGATGCACTTAATTTGATGTTGAGAATTGTTAGTACCAACAGGTGTTGATTATATATGTTGTGTATAATAATATTGAAAAAAAATGATTAAAATTAAAATAGATCTACATTTGTGCATTATTTACTGCACTAAGGCATCTGATCAGGGGAAATGCGGATAAATGATCAAGTGATGGACATTTTAAATATCGATATCAACGATCTGAGAATAATAAGGATCGCGTATAGGCAACAACAACAAAAAAGAGCAGCCATACGAATTGACAAACAGTTGGAAACTTTTCAACATATTAAAGAAGGTGTTGGTCAGGGTTTTGTGCAGCGAAATAATAGTTAAATCCGCACAGACGTGTCAGTTATACCAGTTAGTAGGCTTAATGTGCCGCTCTCCCTGGTCTAGGGGTTACACGACTTTCTCCGTAATCCTGTATACTCTCGTGAGTAACGTGACGGTTGCGAGAATCGGTAGCGGTTATCTCCGCGTCCGTAACTTATGGGGTATGTGAGGCGGTCGCGCAAAAAGCAATGGCAAACTACTGAGCGTAATCTTGCCAAGAAATCAGCAATCAGCTGAAAGATGTTGATGTTGACAGCGATATCCTCCTGTAAAGGATATGCGAACAAAAAAAGCTTAGTGTAAACAACCTGCTCTACGCTGATGACATGTTTTTGGTCGCTGAACATGACACGTAGTTACAAGAAATGATTGATATAATTGCAACGGAAAGACAAAACAAAGGACAGTCGTAATAACATTAATAACAAGAAAACTGAAGTAATGGTTATTACAGCGACACATTACATGCCTAAATGTAACATCAGAGTGAATGGAACCAGTCAGAATCAAGTCATGGTATTTAAACAGATGGAACATGTATTAAGGAAATTAAATGCATAATAGCCCATGCAAAAGTAGCATATTACAAGATGAATAATATTCTCTGCAATTTGTCTTTGTCAATCGAGGTGATGAAAAAGTTCATCAAAGCTATATTAAGCCAATCCTGGTGTACAGAAGGAAATCATAGACAATTAACAGACACGGGAGGGATTATATGGAATCTGTGGAGATGTGGTTTTATAGAAGAATGATGAGGATACGGTGGGTAGTTAGAAAGAGCGATGACGATTTCTTGAAAGAAGTTAACTCACAAAGAGAACTGGTTACTCACATCAGAAGAAGGCAGTGCACATTCTTAGGGTTTGTCATGAGAAGGGGAAAGCTGGAGTATATCGTCACAGCGGGAAGGTTGGGGGAGGGGAGGCAGGGGGAGACCAAACAAGAAGGTGCTAGACATGTTGGCATCATGGTGTGGTGGAAGATATAAGAAATAACTGGCAGTACACGAGACGGAAGACTGTGGACAGACATGATCACCAAAGTCACACGTCATGGACTATAAAAAGAATATTATGATATTACATTTAGTGGGTATCTGTTTTTTCATTACGGAATCCGTACCACTGCTGGTGAGTCCCCAGCGTTTTTTGTTCATTGTTTTCCATTTGTCCAACCTGTCGCCACTCTGTGATTGTTTTCTGTACATGGGTGCGAACAAACGTCACATGATAAGTGTGGCGGACATCTGATCCATCGACCACTCGCTCAACGATATATATATATATATATATAATTTCACGCAAATCTTTAAATTAGGAGGTGGAAGGATTTAGGTACGGCTAGATTAGAATTGTGGCTTCCGTCCCTCTTTTACAAAATCTCGGTTCCTCACCATAACCAATTCCTGAAAGCACTAAATGGTGGAAGAATATGAAACATAGTCTGTCTCATTTCCACGTGAGTAACCACCAATGTTTTCAATGCTACTAGGCCACGTGTGTATTTTATATCAGTCTAATGTGGGTGATGGTGGTATGCCAATCTGTGACCATATGTACAATCTAGATATTTCAATTCATCACTTCTTTCAATTGCTGGCCATTTAGAGATGTGCCAATCAGGTCTGATTTCCCAAAGGCGTTGTTCAGCGAGTACCACTAAATTGGTCTGCTCACACGACTCGGTCATCTTCTTCAATGTTCTTGCATATATCTGACCAAAGTCAGGTTTGTTCGAACCAATCCAATACAGCATGACATCATCCACGAACGTCAAAGTTCAGTCTGACCCAGCCAGTTGTAATATGGTCAGTTTTGCTGTATACATGTTGAACAATATCGGGGATAAAGGGAAGCCAGGAAATAATTGTACCGATCACAGCCTGGGTTTCTGAGTTAAGTAATACATATCTTTCAATTGTTTTCATTTTCTCTTCATTGTTCTCATGTTTTCATTCTTGTCATACCGTCTTTATGCCTTAATATAGTCATTGTAGTGTCTCTACCGTGATTGTATGTTGTGTTTTGTGTATGTAATGGTTTGCTGATGAAAGCTAGTTGCCGCAAGTCATGTGCTTTCGGTAATTGTGTTTTCTGTAAAGCTGCATTACTTTGTGTTATCTTATATTCTTTACATGTTCCCAAAGGAAACGCCACTGATTTCTCCATCAAGGCAGCCGCGATAGTAGTTATAAATGTACGATTCGGGTATCATTTGGTGGAGCCTCCACAAATGACCTTGACCTCGGGTGATTTTCACTCCTCCTCGGTCATGAAGTTGTGTGGTGTAAGGGGTGGTATCTAGGTCATATCTAAGGGCGATAATTCTAAGATTTTATGTTTCTAAGGGCAGATAACTATTGAGTGGGTGTATAAAAATTTTAATTAATTATTAAAAAAATAAAATAAAATAAATAAAAAATAAAACTAAATAACGACGGGGTGCGGGGTGGTGGCGAGGGGGTGGGCGCGTGGGGTGAGACTAGGCTGTTCAGGTTTAAACACTATCATCACAGGGTTACAAATGAAAACCTTAAAAAGTAAAAATGGTCGATATTATTGATTTTAGCGGGTATAGCTTAGTGAAATTCATTGGTGAGGGATGGGTAGCGGCTATTAGTGCTTTGTAGAGTGTCGTAGTTGCTTATACACCATCATCACACAGGTTACAAATGAAAACCTTAAAAAGTAAAAATGGCCGATAATATTGATTGCAGCGGATATAGCTTAGTGAAATTCGTTGGAAAGGGGTGGGTAGCGGCTAGTAGTGCTTTGTAGAGTGTCGTAGTGGCCTATACACTATCATCACAGGGTTACAAATGAAAACCTTAAAAAGTAAAAATGGCCGATAATATTGATTGCAGCGGGTATAGCTTAGTGAAATTTGTTGGTAAGGGGTGGGTAGCGGCTAGTAGTGCTTTGTAGAGTGTCGTAGTGGCCTATACACTATCATCATACGGGGTACAAATGAAAACCTTAAAAAGTAAAAATGCCCGATAATATTGACTGTAGCGGATATAGCTTAATGAAATTCGTTGGTAAGAGGTGGCTAGTGGTTATTAGTGGTCTGTAGAGGGTCACCGTGGCTTTTTTACTATCATAACACGTGTTACAAATGAAACCCTGCAAGCTAAAGATCGCTGATTGTAATGGATATAGTGGAGTATCATTCGGCGGTAAGAGGTGGGTACCAGGTATTAGTGGTCAAGCAGTGGTCAAGTAAGGAAAATTTTAGGGAAAAGTGATTGTAATGATATGATGATGCTTAAAGGGTGGTAAATTAGTGGTCAAGTAGTGGTCAAGTGTTGGTTAAGTGACGAAAATATTAGGGAAATTTTAGGGAACAGTGATTGTAATGATATGGTGATGATTAAAGGATGGTAAATTAGTGGTCAAGCAGTGGTCAAGTAGTGGTCAAGTAGTGGTCAAGTGAGGAAATTTTAGGGAAAAGTGGTTATAATGATATGGTGATGATTAAAGGGTGGTAAATTAGTGGTCAAGTAGTGGTCAACCAATGGTCAAGTAGTGGTCAAGTGGTCGAGTGACCACTTAAATTGTAGAGGACGATGTCCCTAAGATTATGGTAGTGGTTAAAGTGATCGATGACATGGTCAAGTAGCGGTCAACCAGTGGTCAAGTGGTCGAATGAACACTTAAAAGGTAGAGAAAAGTACGTATATTGAAACGGTGATGGTAAAAGGGTCGACAACGGGGTCAAGCAGTGGTCAAGTAGTGCTCAACCAGTGGTCAACCGCTCAAGTGAGAAAATTGTAGGGTATGGTACGTGTAGTGAAACAGAGATGGATAAATTAAGTAGTGACGTTGTCAAGTAGTGATCAAGTAGCGGGCAAGTACTGGTCAAATGGTCGAGTGAACACTTAAATTGTAAGGGAAAGTACGTGTAGTGAACCTGTGTTGGTTAAAGTGATTGATGACGTGCTCAAGTAGTGGCCAAGTAGTGGTAAATGGTCGAGTGACTACTTAAATTGTCGGTGAAAGTAGGTATAGTGACATGGTGATGATCAAGAGTTGGTCAAGGGGTGCTCAAATAGTGGTCAACCGCTCAAGTGAGAAAATTGTAGGGTATGGTACGTGTAGTGAAACAGAGATGGATAAATTAAGTAGTGACGTTGTCAATTAGTGATCAAGTAGCGGGCAAGTACTGGTCAAATGGTCTAGTGACCACTTAAAGTGTAAGGGAAAGTACGTGTAGTGAACCTGTGTTGGTTAAAGTGATCGATGACGTGCTCAAGTAGTGGCCAAGTAGTGGTAAATGGTCGAGTGACTACTTAAATTGTCGGTGAAAGTAGGTATAGTGACATGGTGATGATCAAGAGTTGGTCAAGGGGTGCTCAAATAGTGGTCAACCGCTCAAGTGAGAAAATTGTAGGGTATGGTACGTGTTGTGAAACAGAGATGGATAAATTAAGTAGTGACGTTGTCAATTAGTTATCAAGTAGCGGGCAAGTACTGGTCAAATGGTCGAGTGACCACTTAAAGTGTAAGGGAAAGTACGTGTAGTGAACCTGTGTTGGTTAAAGTGATCGATGACGTGCTCAAGTAGTGGCCAAGTAGTGGTAAATGGTCGAGTGACTACTTAAATTGTCGGTGAAAGTAGGTATAGTGACATGGTAATGATCAAGAGTTGGTCTAGTGGTGCTCAAATAGTGGTCAAGTAGTGGTCAAGTAGTCGAATGACCACTTAAATTATAGGGTATGGTACGTGTAGTGAAACGGTGATGGTAAAATAAGTAAGGACATAGTCAAATAGTGGTCAAGTACTGGTGAAGTAGTGATCAAGTGGTCGAAGGATCACTTAAATTGTAGGGTATGGTATGTGTAGTGACATGATGATGGTTAAAGTGATCGATGAAATGATCAAGACGTTATGCCGACTGCTAAGTTCAGAAAGTAATGTCCTTAGTATTGATAATTTCCTTGACAGGAGCGCCTCGAGCACTGATTTTGTATTGATCAATAGCACCTAGTGGTACAGTCGACACACATGGATAATAGATACAGCCGGTCAAAGATGGCGTCGCACCCTATCACACATGGGTAATTGCTACAACCAAACTACATCTCATTCACTAAAACTGGTCAAATATGGCGTCACATCTGGTCACATGGGTAATGGGACATCTGAGACACGTGGTTAAGAGGGAAACTATAGAAAAAGGGTGTCCTATCGGTTGTCGAGTCAGGGAACCTAACTTATGATGATCACTGTGTATAGGAGTGAATACACTGCATCATCAACACTCCATCCAAAGGGTAAAATGGTCACCCTATCTCTCTCTTTTTTCTATAACCGTGTAGTCCTAGTGTTATCCGGTTACACCAAAGGACACCAGGGCATCAACACAACAAACTGCCCCGTTTCAACCTTAGGCAATGCACGTAACATGACAGGTCACATGTCCGCCGTCATAACCAGCGACGTTATCACGTATCAAATTAGACATCCACACTTTCATTTCCTTTCTATGTGGCCATAGTGTCTTTACATCTTTCTCCAGAAAGCCATTGCCAAGACCAATATATGTTTTTTTTTTCAGTGTACCTGCTCAGTGCCACACTTCACAACCAGACAAAAGTACACCTTCTATGTACCACTTCAACCATCAAGTAAGAAAATATGTTAGACAAAATATTAAAATTATTGGTCAAAGACAGAAATATCTCGTCCAAACTTATAAAAAGTGCGAACCTTTGTTAACCTATTGGGAAAAATATCAATCAAGTAGGAAAGTTTGTTAGTCAAATAGAAAAAAAAATATTGACCACATAACGATATATCTTGTCCACACTTATGAAAAGTAGGGAAATTTGTTAGTCAAATGAGGAAGAAAAAAAAAAAAAAAAAAAGAAGAAAAATAAAATAAAGATTAACCAAGTAACGAAATACCCCCACCAAACTTATGAAAAGTACGAAACTTTGTTAAGCAAGTATGAAAATGTATTGACCAAACAGAGAAATATATCACCCAAACTTATAAAAACTGGGAACATATGTTAACCAAATGGAAAATATCTTGGCCAAATACGAAAAAGTATCGGTCAAACTTATAGATGTCTCGTTTAAACTTATAACATGTATGAAAATGTGTTAGATAAAGGTGAAAAATATTGGCCAAGTAATGAAATATAGCATCCGAACTTATAAAATCTACGAGGTAACCAAAGGCGAAAAGGCCAAAATACGAAATGTCTCGACCAAGCTTATAAAAATCTAGGAAAAAATATTACAACTAAAAGGTTGATCAAAAATTATAAATCCAAAACATTATAAAAATAACCAAATGTGAAAAATATCCTCCAAAGACAGAAATATTTCAACTAAACTTATAAATAAGTCACCAAAAGGGAAAAGGTCAAGTACAGAAATAGCTATGGAAAAAGTAAGTCCACAAAACTAAGAAAAAAAAATGTAACTTCTGTAGTCAAATGTGTCTTATCTGAAAAGACGCTATCAATGGCACCACTTTCCTTGTTTTACGTTACCGTAGGCCTTCACCGTATCTGGTATAGAAACCCTTATACTGCACTCATCTCTCCACACTCTTGGTTTCTTTCTAATACAAAGTAGTCACATCACCAAGAAATTCAAACCTCCATTGTACACGTGCTCCATTGAAACACCCATGACAGTTAACAACATGTATGGCCATGTAATCTGTGAGTCCATCGGGGATAGTTCATCCGAGTATTCGTCACCAAAGAACCATTTCCCATGGCTGACATCTTCAACTTGCTATACCAAATCTTATTCTAACATATACTTTACATGAAATTTCCCAAATTTGGGATCTATTAAAGAATACGTAATGAGATACACAAAGACACCAAGAACATATCAGACAAAACAACTCACAAACCAGACTTAGAACTAAAACTTAAACCATATCAGATGAACCACCCAACAAGTACTACTAGAACTCAAAACATAACGATATTAAGGAAACTCATACTTACACATTCTCAAACATTGGATTTAAATCCCCTACTACTAACATATCACTGGTGTTGAATCCCCGTTTCACAAAAACACCCTCTTGTCAGTTTTTAGTGAAAACCATTACACCAGTCCAGAATTGTGGCTCGTAGAATCTACACTCACACAGGATCTATTAAAGAATACGTATGAGATACACCAAGACAACAAGAACATATCATACAAAACAATTCACAAACTAAAACTTAAACTATATCAGATGAACCACCCAACAAGTACTACTAGAACTCAAAACATAACGATATTAAGGAAACGCATACTAGTTTATTTCTGTTTATAACTGTTTTAATATGGCAGAGAGAAACATGGTAATTAGACTATATCTGCCTTCTTCACTACTGTCCTTTGTTCGATGACTTTTCTTCTGTGCTTGTCCTTCAGGACTGGATTCAAAAATTATTTTTTTTTTCAAGTCTTGTATACGCCTTTCAAAAGGCTCACGTTCTCTGATTACATGGTGCCAGTTACCATTGCGTTCTTCGGTGCCAACAGTATGGACTGTCAAGAAGTGAGGTTCTGGTGCAAAATTAACCTTTGGAGGTAAATAAAAGACATTGAAACTTACAAGACGGCCACACATACTACTTCACTAAAGAAAAAACAGTAAAAAAATTCATGATGAGAAGTGGTAAAAGGCATCAAAAACATACGGTCGAAATTCTATTGGTCACGTCTTGAGAAAAAGTAAAGGTACAGTCACTGATGGTTTGTAGTATAGAGAGATGTACATAGAAAACATGTATACCAGCTAGGTCTTCTGTATTAGACATGTTTACAAAAATACACATGTGAACTATGATCATTACTACCCATACACACCTTATTCGTTGATGACGAACACCTTCGGACACCGACAGTAGGATAGTTTTCGTTCCACAACACATTAATTTTCTTGAGAGACTCTGGGGCATGACTACTATCCAAAAGGTCAATATCTTTATCTGAAGGCGAATCATCACCCCAAGCAAAGGTTGTCTCTGGTACATCTAAAGCTGGCTGGGTGCCACGAGTAGGTTTCTGGCAGAACAATTTTTTTTCGATTGATTATTTTTGTAAGTGTGGTTGAGATATTTCTTATTTTGGTCTTTTCATACTTAGTTAACTCCTACTTTTTATACATTTGACTGAAATATTCCTGTATTTGTCATAACTTCTTCTAAGACTTTGTTCATGTCTGGTAATGTAAGCTCTGCTCCATCAAGAAAAAAGACAACGTCATGAACACAACCCACTAAAGAAAATCAACAAAATCCCTGGTTTCAATATTTATTCATCAAAACAGTTTAGTGATATATCGTAAGAAAGAATCAATGACATACATATTTTGGTGATTAAATATTGAAACCAAGATTTTTGTTGATTTTCTTTAGTGGGTTGTGTTCATGACGTTGTCTTTTTTCTTGATGGAGCAGAGCTTACATTACCAGACATGAACAAAGTCTTAGAAGAAGTTATGACAAATACAGGAATATTTCAGTCAAATGTATAAAAAGTAGGAGTTAACTAAGTATGAAAAGACCAAAATAAGAAATATCTCAACCACACTTACAAAAATAATCAATCGAAAAAAAATTGTTCTGCCAGAAACCTACTCGTGGCACCCAGCCAGCTTTAGATGTACCAGAGACAACCTTTGCTTGGGGTGATGATTCGCCTTCAGATAAAGATATTGACCTTTTGGATAGTAGTCATGCCCCAGAGTCTCTCAAGAAAATTAATGTGTTGTGGAACGAAAACTATCCTACTGTCGGTGTCCGAAGGTGTTCGTCATCAACGAATAAGGTGTGTATGGGTAGTAATGATCATAGTTCACATGTGTATTTTTGTAAACATGTCTAATACAGAAGACCTAGCTGGTATACATGTTTTCTATGTACATCTCTCTATACTACAAACCATCAGTGACTGTACCTTTACTTTTTCTCAAGACGTGACCAATAGAATTTCGACCGTATGTTTTTGATGCCTTTTACCACTTCTCATCATGAATTTGTTTACTGTTTTTTCTTTAGTGAAGTAGTATGTGTGGCCGTCTTGTAAGTTTCAATGTCTTTTATTTACCTCCAAAGGTTAATTTTGCACCAGAACCTCACTTCTTGACAGTCCATACTGTTGGCACCGAAGAACGCAATGGTAACTGGCACCATGTAATCAGAGAACGTGAGCCTTTTGAAAGGCGTATACAAGACTTGAAAAAAAAAAAATTTTGAATCCAGTCCTGAAGGACAAGCACAGAAGAAAAGTCATCGAACAAAGGACAGTAGTGAAGAAGGCAGATATAGTCTAATTACCATGTTTCTCTCTGCCATATTAAAACAGTTATAAACAGAAATAAACTAGTATGCGTTTCCTTAATATCGTTATGTTTTGAGTTCTAGTAGTACTTGTTGGGTGGTTCATCTGATATAGTTTAAGTTTTAGTTTGTGAATTGTTTTGTATGATATGTTCTTGTTGTCTTGGTGTATCTCATACGTATTCTTTAATAGATCCTGTGTGAGTGTAGATTCTACGAGCCACAATTCTGGACTGGTGTAATGGTTTTCACTAACAACTGACAAGAGGGTGTTTTTGTGAAACGGGGATTCAACACCAGTGATATGTTAGTAGTAGGGGATTTAAATCCAATGTTTGAGAATGTGTAAGTATGAGTTTCCTTAATATCGTTATGTTTTGAGTTCTAGTAGTACTTGTTGGGTGGTTCATCTGATATGGTTTAAGTTTTAGTTCTAAGTCTGGTTTGTGAGTTGTTTTGTCTGATATGTTCTTGGTGTCTTTGTGTATCTCATTACGTATTCTTTAATAGATCCCAAATTTGGGAAATTTCATGTAAAGTATATGTTAGAATAAGATTTGGTATAGCAAGTTGAAGATGTCAGCCATGGGAAATGGTTCTTTGGTGACGAATACTCGGATGAACTATCCCCGATGGACTCACAGATTACATGGCCATACATGTTGTTAACTGTCATGGGTGTTTCAATGGAGCACGTGTACAATGGAGGTTTGAATTTCTTGGTGATGTGACTACTTTGTATTAGAAAGAAACCAAGAGTGTGGAGAGATGAGTGCAGTATAAGGGTTTCTATACCAGATACGGTGAAGGCCTACGGTAACGTAAAACAAGGAAAGTGGTGCAATTGATAGCGTCTTTTCAGATAAGACACATTTGACTACAGAAGTTACATTTTTTTTTCTTAGTTTTGTGGACTTACTTTTTCCATAGCTATTTCTGTACTTGACCTTTTCCCTTTTGGTGACTTATTTATAAGTTTAGTTGAAATATTTCTGTCTTTGGAGGATATTTTTCACATTTGGTTATTTTTATAATGTTTTGGATTTATAATTTTTGATCAACCTTTTAGTTGTAATATTTTTTCCTAGATTTTTATAAGCTTGGTCAAGACATTTCGTATTTTGGCCTTTTCGCCTTTGGTTACCTCGTAGATTTTATAAGTTCGGATGCTATATTTCATTACTTGGCCAATATTTTTCACCTTTATCTAACACATTTTCATACATGTTATAAGTTTAAACGAGACATCTATAAGTTTGACCGATACTTTTTCGTATTTGGCCAAGATATTTTCCATTTGGTTAACATATGTTCCTAGTTTTTATAAGTTTGGGTGATATATTTCTCTGTTTGGTCAATACATTTTCATACTTGCTTAACAAAGTTTCGTACTTTTCATAAGTTTGGTGGGGGTATTTCGTTACTTGGTTAATCTTTATTTTTTTTTTTTTTCTTCGTTTTTTTTTTTTTTTTTTTTTTTTCTTCCTCATTTGACTAACAAATTTCCCTACTTTTCATAAGTGTGGACAAGATATATCGTTATGTGGTCAATATTTTTTTTTCTATTTGACTAACAAACTTTCCTACTTGATTGATATTTTTCCCAATAGGTTAACAAAGGTTCGCACTTTTTATAAGTTTGGACGAGATATTTCTGTCTTTGACCAATAATTTTAATATTTTGTCTAACATATTTTCTTACTTGATGGTTGAAGTGGTACATAGAAGGTGTACTTTTGTCTGGTTGTGAAGTGTGGCACTGAGCAGGTACACTGAAAAAAAAAACATATATTGGTCTTGGCAATGGCTTTCTGGAGAAAGATGTAAAGACACTATGGCCACATAGAAAGGAAATGAAAGTGTGGATGTCTAATTTGATACGTGATAACGTCGCTGGTTATGACGGCGGACATGTGACCTGTCATGTTACGTGCATTGCCTAAGGTTGAAACGGGGCAGTTTGTTGTGTTGATGCCCTGGTGTCCTTTGGTGTAACCGGATAACACTAGGACTACACGGTTATAGAAAAAAGAGAGAGATAGGGTGACCATTTTACCCTTTGGATGGAGTGTTGATGATGCAGTGTATTCACTCCTATACACAGTGATCATCATAAGTTAGGTTCCCTGACTCGACAACCGATAGGACACCCTTTTTCTATAGTTTCCCTCTTAACCACGTGTCTCAGATGTCCCATTACCCATGTGACCAGATGTGACGCCATATTTGACCAGTTTTAGTGAATGAGATGTAGTTTGGTTGTAGCAATTACCCATGTGTGATAGGGTGCGACGCCATCTTTGACCGGCTGTATCTATTATCCATGTGTGTCGACTGTACCACTAGGTGCTATTGATCAATACAAAATCAGTGCTCGAGGCGCTCCTGTCAAGGAAATTATCAATACTAAGGACATTACTTTCTGAACTTAGCAGTCGGCATAACGTCTTGATCATTTCATCGATCACTTTAACCATCATCATGTCACTACACATACCATACCCTACAATTTAAGTGATCCTTCGACCACTTGATCACTACTTCACCAGTACTTGACCACTATTTGACTATGTCCTTACTTATTTTACCATCACCGTTTCACTACACGTACCATACCCTATAATTTAAGTGGTCATTCGACTACTTGACCACTACTTGACCACTATTTGAGCACCACTAGACCAACTCTTGATCATTACCATGTCACTATACCTACTTTCACCGACAATTTAAGTAGTCACTCGACCATTTACCACTACTTGGCCACTACTTGAGCACGTCATCGATCACTTTAACCAACACAGGTTCACTACACGTACTTTCCCTTACACTTTAAGTGGTCACTCGACCATTTGACCAGTACTTGCCCGCTACTTGATAACTAATTGACAACGTCACTACTTAATTTATCCATCTCTGTTTCACAACACGTACCATACCCTACAATTTTCTCACTTGAGCGGTTGACCACTATTTGAGCACCCCTTGACCAACTCTTGATCATCACCATGTCACTATACCTACTTTCACCGACAATTTAAGTAGTCACTCGACCATTTACCACTACTTGGCCACTACTTGAGCACGTCATCGATCACTTTAACCAACACAGGTTCACTACACGTACTTTCCCTTACACTTTAAGTGGTCACTAGACCATTTGACCAGTACTTGCCCGCTACTTGATCACTAATTGACAACGTCACTACTTAATTTATCCATCTCTGTTTCACTACACGTACCATACCCTACAATTTTCTCACTTGAGCGGTTGACCACTATTTGAGCACCCCTTGACCAACTCTTGATCATCACCATGTCACTATACCTACTTTCACCGACAATTTAAGTAGTCACTCGACCATTTACCACTACTTGGCCACTACTTGAGCACGTCATCGATCACTTTAACCAACACAGGTTCACTACACGTACTTTCCCTTACAATTTAAGTGTTCACTCGACCATTTGACCAGTACTTGCCCGCTACTTGATCACTACTTGACAACGTCACTACTTAATTTATCCATCTCTGTTTCACTACACGTACCATACCCTACAATTTTCTCACTTGAGCGGTTGACCACTGGTTGAGCACTACTTGACCACTGCTTGACCCCGTTGTCGACCCTTTTACCATCACCGTTTCAATATACGTACTTTTCTCTACCTTTTAAGTGTTCATTCGACCACTTGACCACTGGTTGACCGCTACTTGACCATGTCATCGATCACTTTAACCACTACCATAATCTTAGGGACATCGTCCTCTACAATTTAAGTGGTCACTCGACCACTTGACCACTACTTGACCATTGGTTGACCACTACTTGACCACTAATTTACCACCCTTTAATCATCACCATATCATTATAACCACTTTTCCCTAAAATTTCCTCACTTGACCACTACTTGACCACTACTTGACCACTGCTTGACCACTAATTTACCATCCTTTAATCATCACCATATCATTACAATCACTGTTCCCTAAAATTTCCCTAATATTTTCGTCACTTAACCAACACTTGACCACTACTTGACCACTAATTTACCACCCTTTAAGCATCATCATATCATTACAATCACTTTTCCCTAAAATTTTCCTTACTTGACCACTGCTTGACCACTAATACCTGGTACCCACCTCTTACCGCCGAATGATACTCCACTATATCCATTACAATCAGCGATCTTTAGCTTGCAGGGTTTCATTTGTAACACGTGTTATGATAGTAAAAAAGCCACGGTGACCCTCTACAGACCACTAATAACCACTACCCACCTCTTACCAACGAATTTCATTAAGCTATATCCGCTACAGTCAATATTATCGGGCATTTTTACTTTTTAAGGTTTTCATTTGTACCCCGTATGATGATAGTGTATAGGCCACTACGACACTCTACAAAGCACTACTAGCCGCTACCCACCCCTTACCAACAAATTTCACTAAGCTATACCCGCTGCAATCAATATTATCGGCCATTTTTACTTTTTAAGGTTTTCATTTGTAACCTGTGTGATGATGGTGTATAAGCAACTACGACACTCTACAAAGCACTAATAGCCGCTACCCATCCCTCACCAATGAATTTCACTAAGCTATACCCGCTAAAATCAATAATATCGACCATTTTTACTTTTTAAGGTTTTCATTTGTAACCCTGTGATGATAGTGTTTAAACCTGAACAGCCTAGTCTCACCCCACGCGCCCACCCCCTCGCCACCACCCCGCACCCCGTCGTTATTTAGTTTTATTTTTTATTTATTTTATTTTATTTTTTTAATAATTAATTAAAATGTTTATACACCCACTCAATAGTTATCTGCCCTTAGAAACATAAAATCTTAGAATTATCGCCCTTAGATATGACCTTGATACCACCCCTTACACCACACAACTTCATGACCGAGGAGGAGTGAAAATCACCCGAGGTCAAGGTCATTTGTGGAGGCTCCACCAAATGATACCCGAATCCTACATTTATAACTACTCGCGATCACGTTTATCAGGCAATTGCTAATGTCACAGTCCATCAAGCATTGTATAACACGTGCGGAATCTCCACAACTATAGGCATCTTCTAGATCTATTGCCAGAGCGACGGCTTTTTAATGCATGACATCCATCATGTAATGTCATATGGAAATGTCTAGTATTGAAGCACATTCTGCCTTCAATGACCCGTAGGACTGAATGTTGTCTATGAGTATTGGTGTACTCTCTAGATAAGATAACGCTTTCTTGGCCATTTTAGCCACTCCCCCCCCCCCCCACCCCCACCCCTCTCAGCTATTTGCCATATTAAATATCAATTGGGGAACCCTTTGAGGCTACCAAGACAATTCACACACACACACACACACACACACACACACACACACACACACACACACACACACACACACACACACACACACACACACCCTGTGTGCGCCAAACAACGCATGTCTGTTTATTTATGAACTTTTCGCGGTATTAATTATGTAGAATGTGGATTCTGTAAACGCTCAGTTGTGAATGATATTTTCCGGGATGTTTTTACAGTGGTTTCCAATGACGTTGTCGCAAGTTGGCCGGTATCCTGACAGTTAGTTTAGTTTAGTTTAGTTTAGTTTAGTTAGTTAGTTAGTTAGTTAGATAGATAGGTAGGTAGGTAGTTAGTTAGTTAGTTAGTTAACTAGTGTGAACGGACATTTACAGCGCAAATTGGCCTTATCAGTCACACTCGCTACCGCCATAGTTAAAAGTTATTATGCCTTTTTAAAGCACAAACTATCGTCTGTCAAGACGGCAAGGTGCCAATGGAATAGTTAACTAGTTAGTTAGTTAGTTAGTTAGTTAGTTAGTTAGTTAGTTAGTTAGTTAGTTAGTTAGTTGGTTGATTGGTTGGTTGGTTGGTTGGTTGGTTGGTTGCTTAGTGAGTGAGTGAGTGAGTGAGTGAGTGAGTGAGTGAGTGAGTGAGTGACAGAGTGAGTGAATGAGTGAGATAGTGAGTTAGTTAGTTAGTTAGTTAGTTAGTGAGATAGTTAGTTAGTTAGTTAGTTAGATAATTAGTTAGTTAGTTAGTTAGATAGATAGTTAGTTAGTTAGTTAGTTAGTCAGTCAGTCAGTCAGTCAGTCAGTCAGTCAGTCAGTCAGTTAGTTAGTTAGTTAGTTAGTTAGTTAGTTAGTTAGTTAGTTAGTTAGTTAGTTAGTTAGTTAGTTAGTTAGTTAGTTAGTTAGTTAGTTAGTTAGTTAGTTAGTTAGATAGTCAGTCAGTCAGTCAGTCAGTCAGTCAGTCAGTCAGTCAGTCAGTCAGTCAGTCAGTCAGTCAGTCAGTCAGTCAGTCAGTCAGTCAGTCAGTCAGTCAGTCAGTCAGTCAGTCAGTCAGTTAGTTAGTTAGTTAGTTAGTTAGTTAGTTAGTTAGTTGTTAGTTAGTTAGTTAGTTAGTTAGTTAGTTAGTTAGTTAGTTAGTTAGTTAGATTAGTTGTTAGTTAGTTAGTTAGTTAGTTAGTTAGTTAGTTAGTTAGTTAGTTAGTTAGTTAGTTAGTTAGTTAGTTAGTTAGTTAGTTAGTAAGTTAGTTAGTTAGTTAGTTAGTTAGTTAGTTAGTTAGTTAGTAAGTTAGTTAGTTAGTTAGTTAGTTAGTTAGTTAGTTAGTTAGTTAGTTAGTTAGTTAGTTAGTTAGTCAGTCAGTCAGTCAGTCAGTTAGTTAGTTAGTTAGTTAGTTAGTAAGTTAGTTAGTTAGTTAGTTAGTTAGTTAGTTAGTTAGTTAGTTAGTTAGTTAGTTAGTTAGTTAGTTAGTTAGTTAGTTAGTTAGTTAGTTAGTTAGTTAGTTAGTCAGTTAGTTAGTTAGTTAGTTAGTAAGTTAGTTAGTTAGTTAGTTAGTTAGTTAGTTAGTTAGTTAGTTAGTTAGTTAGTTAGTTAGTTAGTTAGTTAGTTAGTTAGCTAGCTAGCTATGACACCATGAACAACCAGTAAATCGCAGCATCTCAACTGCTGGCTCTCTTGAACGGATTACGTCACACTTTTCCTAACTCGTCCATTTTCTTCTCCTCCATCATATCACCGAGTTATGTATTCCAGCGTCGTCTAGCTGACATAAATAACAACATATTGCAGAAGTTGTGTTCTCACAACAACATACAGATCATCAACAACACACCGGTGTTTACTTCACAGTCTGGAGCACCTAAAAAGCGACTTTATAAGGATCAAATACATTTGTCTACATTTTGCTTGCTCGCCAAAAATATCAAATACCCAGAACGTACACAAGCTACATTTAATACTGGATCGCGTAGAATACTTTTAGCTACACCACCTCACTCTTAAGCCAGACGACATACTCCCGCCACATCAAGTACCAATTGGCCAGAAGAGAGCAGACCACTCGTAACCACGGCACCTGATATCCAAGCCAGAACTTGCTTCCTAGATATTTACATTCTGTATCTTGCTTCAGAGGTGTACTATTTATCAGTACATTTAGTGGACATTTAGTACATTTAGATCTGCCAACCTGCATTATTTCTGTTTCCATTGTATTTATGTTTATAGTGTTTCTTCTGCTTGTTGAACAGCTGATTACGTTGGTACTGGTTGCAATTCCCCGCTCTACCACCTGCCTGTTCATGGTGCATGCTTTATGTGCTCTCAAGAAACCAGTAAACATGTTTATTTATCATTCTTAATCTCGATTAGTCACACATGAAGTAAGTGATATGAGAAGACAGTGGGTGTTTTATTTGTGTGTGTGTTATACTGGGGCTGTTGCACAGGCGATGGGAAAGTACTGTCATGCGCATAATGAGTCACTGCAAATAGGACATCAAAAAGCAAAGATACACATTACGTCGACCTCTATGAGAGCCACACGGTCGATAACAGTTAGTACGAGGGGGCTTCAGATGAAAATCATAAATGTTTTTGTCGGTGTGTTTGTGTGTGTGAATATATTCTAAAACAGAAAAGAAAAAATGTATCATTTTTCGATGCAGTCGCCGTTGCATTCAATGCAAGTCTTCCAGCGCCGATAAAGTGCTTGGATATCTGTAGACAGAAATTCTCTAGGGTCAATACTCGGTGTGCCTGACCTGGTCGTGAACAGTCTGTCACAGATGTCGCGCCGTTTTGAAACTGCCTACCCCACTCATACACTTGCTGGAATGACAGGCATGCATCGCCATAATGGACCTTCATTCGCCGAAGAATTGTTATAGGTTTCACCCCTTCACTGATAAAAAATAATAAGGATAACAGAACGCTGTTCCTTCTTGGTGCATGTCAAAAGTGGGGCGCCCATCTTTAAACTGTCCTTATGACGTCACAGTGTTCGTCTGCACCGTGATTTCACGTGCTAAGAACTCTTGACATCCTTAACAACAATATAGACAGGTTACAAGACAATGGCGTGCTTGGCCAGGCGTGTCTAAGAGGTAGCATAATCGGGATAGCGTCAGTCTTGTCAGAACTGTTTATGCTATTTCCCGTTTGTATTCGCGCGTTAATCATGCGTTCATTACCATTTAGTAGTGCGTATCCTCGTGCGTATGTCCATGTAAGAGAGGGGTAGCGTACTTCCGAATGCTGTCTACCAATTCAGAGCGAAAACTACCAGTTGAGATTTTCTATAGCATGTTCATGACGATCTGATATGATTGTTGCATATATGGATGCTTGTTCTGCTACCCACGCCAGTGCTCTGATATGATTGTTGCATATATCGATGCTTGTTCTGCTGCCGACACGAGTGCTCTGAGGACATCGGCCATCTCCTTAGTTACGCGTAACTGATAAGTGCCATGGGATGATTAATCGTATTAAGCGACTTCCCATATCTGCCATGGGCTTATATACAGGTGTTTTCCTAAGCAAACCCCTTTAATTTGATATAATACAACATATCTGCTACCATATTAACAACTTTTAAGTGATAACTGTGTCATACTACTACTTCCCACTTTTCACCTTCCACTTTTGTTCGGTACTAGCGCACTTTTTGTCTGACATTGGATCTGTTAATGTAGCTGTCAGGAAGGCGCCGCTATCCATTTGGATTGTTTTCCCCATCCGATGTGTTGTGAACGCTCTCGCGGGTATTGAACCGTGCTTCTCGGAGCCGTCTGTGTCGGTTTTGACATGTTGTAGGCCTGAATGCTGTTCATCCAATGCCCTTACCTCAGTGCCGACAGAGGTAAACTGGCCCCTCCTCAGCAGTAACTCACAAGATGTGTGTCAGTTATGTGACGTGTGGTACACGAAGAGTTAAGACATGTAATGTATATCTTTCCGTGTGTCTATCCTAATAGTGCATCTATGAATTATTACAAAAACCAACTGCAGAACGTGTGCAAGGACTGGCAAAGAAGATACAACTACTGTCACAGGTTGTGTTAAAACATGCCCCGCCGTTCCCGGATTACCCTACTTAGGGTAGAACACATTCGGAGCCTGAGTGCAAATGCATAAAGATTAATATGAGACGCCGCAGTGTTTTCTTTCTGGCACACCACTCCTGTCAAATATGATGCATCAATGAATACGCTAAAGAGCGCATTTACCACTTCCGCTAGAGAGAGTTTGCTAATATACGTATGGACAACTGTTATTATTAATCGATTAAAGATGTAATGTCTTAGTTTCAGAACGCTAATGCAAACATATTTCTGTTGCCGTATTTCTTGGCAAAATTAACAGGAGGTTAATAAATAAAATATGCAGGCCATGTTAAAGGGCAAGCCAGTGTTGTAAAAACCATACACCGGGGGGGGGGGGGGGGGGGAGAGAGAGGAGTCGAAGACGCACCAGGAAGAGGAAGAAAGCTTTGTGCAGACAGACAGACGGACAGACGGACGGACGGACGGACGGACGGACGGACATGTATGTATGTGTGTATATATATATATATATATATATATATATATATATATATATATATATATATATATATATATATATATATATATATATATATATATATTTCCGGCGGGCACTGTGAATTAAACATGTCTGCGCAAACACTAATGAGTTGTGGTTACTCTGAAGGATGCTTCGAATGTCCAACTGTGCTCCGAGACAAACGTGCTCAGCTCTCAGTGGAAGTTCTGAAGGATGAGATGTAGAGGCTGGCTGGGAATAAGCAGCTCACCACGCGCACATCAAATGTTGTTTACGATAAATAATTAATGCAAACAAGCAGAACACGTAGGTTCAGGTGAGAGCGGTTGTGAGCAGCTCCTGGTACAGTTGAAGGCCGGGCCGCAGTACGTTCTAGTCAATGTGTTTGAGTGTAGGGCTACTCTTTATTTAACGTCTACATTCTTATTTACTAGATTACAGTTAAAGAATTAGATGCATACTTACAGATCCAGATGTATAGTTAAAGTTTCAGATTTACAGGTACATATACAGATATACAGCTACAAATACAGATGTACAGTAACAGATACAGATGTACAGTAACAGACACAGATTTACTGTTACAGATACATATTTACAGCTACAGATACAGATGTACAGTTACAAATACAGATTTACAGTTACAAATACAGATGTACAGCTACAGATACAGATGTACAGCTACAGATACAGATGTACAGCTACAGATTTACTGTTAAACAGATACAGAAGTACAGTTACAGATAGAGATTTACTATTACAGACACAGATGTATAGTTACAGATTTACAGCTACAGATATAGATGTACAGTTACAGATACAGATTTACAGCTATAGATACAGATGTACAATTACAAATAGAGGTTTACAGTTGCAGATACAGATGTACAGATACAGATGTACAGTTACAGATACAGATTTACAGTTACATGTATAGATGTATATTCTGAGATTTACAGTTACAGATACAGTTTTACAGTTACAGACATTGATGTATAGTTACCATTTACAGATATAGATGTACAGTTACAGATGCCAATTTACAGCTATAGATACAGATGTACCGACACAGATATACAGTTACAGATACAGATTTACAGTTACATGTATAGATGTATAGTTTAAGATTTACAATTAAAGATACAGATTTACAATTCAGACGCACAGTTACAGATACAGATGTACATTTACAGATGCAAATTTACAGTTACAGATACATATGTACAGTTACAGATACAGATTTAGAGTTGCAGATGCAGATTTACAGTTACAGATTTACAGTTACATATACAGATTTACGGTTACAGATATATATGTGCAATTACAGATATGCAGCTACATATTTACAGATAAAGATGTACAGGTACAGATTTACAGTTACAGATACAGATTTACAGTTACGGATACAGATGCAGAATTACATATTTACAGTTACAGGTAACAGTTACAGATTTACAGTTACAGATACAGATTTACGGTTACTGATACAGATGTACAGTTACAGATTTACAGTTACAGGTAACAGTTACATATACAGATGTACAGTTACAGATTCAGATTTACGGTTACAAATATAGATGTACTTTTACAGATGCATGTGTACAGTTACAGACACAGGTTTACATTTGCAGATACAAATCCATAGAAAGATCAGTGGAGAAAAGAGGCAGATCAATAGAAATTATGAGGGTTAAACTGGGACGGTGGCATGGAGGAATATCAGCAGCAGAGTTGATACAGGACACCAAAGACCGAGATCGTTGGAGAGACATAACGCCTGAGCTTTCTGGCAGGTCACGTGATAATGATGGTACAGTCTATCTATACATTAACTACGAAACTGTTTACATCTCTCTTTATTTCACATTATCATCCTTGTTATCGTTCAATCAATTCCCAGAAATTTGCACTTCGCAAACTCCAATAACTCACAGTTTCACTGTTGGAAATCTTGCGAGCGTACTGTTCTTGATGTAAACACAATCTCCCGTGTATGTTTTATATCGTGTATATCTCTACGTTTGTATACTGTAGGTGCGTCACTAAGCCACTGTTTACATTCTCTTTCTGGCCTAGGTATATTCCGCGAACGAATATTCTGATTGAGCGGTACTAGGTGTGTGGTCAGGTTTTCACTGATTAATGTGCGCGCTTGCTGCTCAACACAAAGTTTCCTGAATCAGTCACCAGTAGAGGTGCACATCTGCAGCTCTGATCTGGTAGACTCACAACCTGATACGGTTGATCATGTTCTTGTATTTGTCTGAGAAAGATTGCTTTGGTTTTAGGTTCAGGGTCATTTTCCTTGCACGCTGACATCACTTATTCTCCAGTTTTCTCCTATAGATAACATAACGGGAATTTTTATCACAGTACACAAAATCCGCAGAACCAGCGAGGTCCCAAATATGTATATACATGCAGTAAATGTTATTTTGAAGGTAGTTTTCTCATTTTGAAATTTTGCTCAGGAAGCGCATTATTTTTATTTATTTATTTTTTTTTTTTTTGGGGGGGGGGGGGGGGAATTGCACTTTTCTTTTTCCGACTGCCGAGAATTCACGACGTGCGCAGCCAGCACACTGGCCCTATATATCTGTTTCGCCTTTATCTGAGAAAGCTAGACGTCCGATTCATTAAAGAAAAATAACGTACCTTGTCTTATATTTGTTTTAACCTGGAATATGGGAATCTCTAATAGTTACAAAACGGAATGCACACTTACTTATAAAATATCGATACTTACAATAAGAAAATTAGTGTTCAAGTGTTACATAGAACTTGTAGTGTTACACAGAGCTTGTAGGTTTAAAAGTGTTACAGTGTTACATAGAGCGGATAGTTTTGCAAGTGTTAAAGTGTTACACAGAACTTGTAGTTTTACAAGTGTTACATACAGCTTGTAGTTTTACAAATGTCAACGTTTATATAGAGCTCTTAGCTGTACAAGTGTTCCTGTGTTACAATTGACAAATCTAGTGATAAAAGAGGAACACAAAAGAAGACAAGAATATTTACACCATAGATAGTTTGTTCAGATAACTTAGTAGGTCAACAATATAGATCTCATCTGCTGCTCTGATGGTCATGTGACATGGTGACCCATGATTGTCCAGTTGTGGCAAATGATGTGAATGAGTCCTTGGAAAAGCTGCTAAAAACAGTAAAATTACTGGAAAACGTAGAGGTAGACAGGAAAGATTCTGTGGGGCTGTTTTTAATAGAGATACATTTCAAACTACGTGACATCTGGCAAACTTTAGGGGAAATGACCAAAGGAAATGCTTTGCTAAATAAATAAGTGGACAAGTTCGATAAATGGCATAACCAGGGTAAGAACACAAGCCTTAACCAATTGATGTCTGTCTGTGTGAGATGTAAGATGTGAGATGTCTTCTTCTTCTTCTTCTTCTTCTTCTTCTTCTTCTTCTTCTTCTTCTTCTTCTTCTTCTTCTTCTTCTTCTTCATCTTCTTCTTCTTCTTTGTCCTCTTCTTCTTCTTCTTCTTCTTCTTCTTCTTCTTCTTCTTCTTCTTCTTCTTCTTCTTCTTCTTCTTCTTCTTCTTCTTCGCCTTCTCTTCTTCTTCGTCTTCTTCTTCTTCTTCTTCTTCTTCTTTATTTGATCACCGCCGTTGCTACAGAGTTGGTGCAGCTGTAGTGAGAGTACTTATTGAAGTATTTGTCTTGAAGATGGTGACTGTTACAAATCAAACCCCATCAGCACGGCTTGAGACCGCAGTGACCTGCACCATACGATCTCCAGGATGTAGGGCGTCACACGAGAAAACAGCACACCGACAACTGGCACCTGCCACAGTTATCTCGGTGTATATCGATTTGGCAGACATCTAGACATATACAGCAGTGCTTTTCTATTTATTATCTTCTCAGTAAACACTAATCAACAACGGAAAATTACAGGGCGTCCAAAAAGCTCGTGTTTCGTTTCAGACAACAGTACATTTAGATATGCTCATAATTTTTTGTTGCGTATCCCTTACGGGACGTTGCAGTCAACACCAGCATTTTCATGCTGCTGTTGATGTACTAGGCAAATGTTACGTTCAGTAGTTTGCCATTGCTTTCTGAACGACCGGTCCCTATACCTTTTTCGAAAAAACCAGCACCGCCGTGTTTCGAACCAGGGTATACGGGCTCACAAACCGCGTTCGCAAGCCCTTAGCCACAGAGACCGGTATGCTCATAATACGAACACAGAAAAAAGACACTTGTAACTTCTTATACACCATGCATTGTAGCGTTTGTTATCATGTCTGCCAATAGCCTTCTGTCTCGTGCAGTTAATCATGTCTAATGCATATGTTTCTCTGTGCCCTTGTCAAGTTAGTTAGCTAGTTAGTTAGTTAGTCGACATATCATCCTCATTACACATCGAACCATTCAATCCATAAGTGCTCGTATCTCTTCCTCAGTAAATCCCGCAGCGTGTAGCGGCTAACGACACCAGTTCTGTGTTGGTTTATTAATCTTCTGTGGCTTCCTGCGTAGTGTTCTTTATTGGCCACAGTTCTTTTAATTTGCTGTTCTCGCATCCTGACCATGGTTGTAGATTCACAGTCATCACTTGTTTCTTGCGAACGACTTACTTCTCGTAAAGCATTCAAAATGTCAGACTGGTCCATGGCGCGTCCGCCATCCACAGTAGCCTCACCTGCGAGCTTGTCAGCCTGCTCATTTCCATGTACACCCGCATGCCCTGGCACGAAAATGAAATTAATATTTGCCAGCCGAGACCGCTCCAGAGACAGCAACCACTCTTTTCGGATCCAACCCATCTTTATCTTCTTGAGCATGCTCATTGAGTCGCTAAGTAAACATGCCCTAGTGAATGTATGTGTCTCGAGCCATGTTATTGCTTTACTTACTGCCATGACTTCCATAGTCAGGCTACTTGTGGTGGAAGCAAAATCACCAGAATCTTCCTTCACAATTCTCCCTCCGGCAAGAGCCGTAAAGGCCCATGAAATTCTCACCCGTCGAACGACCGACTCATCTGTGTAAATGACAGCATCACCGTCTAACGAATTTTCGAAGATCAACGCTTGTACTTCCGCCTCTACAACAGCCAGAATTTCTTGTCTGCATTTTCTGTCTATTTGGATGAAAACTGAAAAGGACGTACAAAAATCTGTTGGCACTTGTACCCCGAGGTCAAATAGTTCAGTGTCTTCTCTCTCGGTCTTCCCAAATCTCTCTTCCCTTCTAGCTTTCCCGCTGTCGCGACTTGCTCTATGTTTGCCCTTCTCATAATAAGTAGAAATATTATGGACAGTATACTTCTGATGCGGTAATCATATCTCTTTGTCAGTTAATTTCCGTAAAATTTCTGTCCATGTCAGGACACAATTCTGTCAAGCATCCTCCTCTGTTTCTCTATCCACAAATCTCTCCAGTTGTCACATGTACCAGTTTTGATCTTCTCATATTGTTACCAAATACGTTAACTGCCTATTGTTGATGTTTTTGATAAATCGCCTTTGCTTCAGGGCCCGTTTCAAAACATTAAGATTGCTCATTATTTCTGTCAAATCAGTGTGTGTGTGTGTGCGCGCGCGCACGTGTGTGTGTGTGGGTGGGTGGGTGAATGGATGTGTGTGTGTGTGTATGCGTGTGTTTGTGTGTGTGTGTGTGTGTGTGTGTGTGTGTGTGTGTGTGTGTGTGTGTGTGTGTGTGTGTTTTTGCACAGCTTCGGATTCTGCGGTAAGTAGGAACATTTATATCAAAGTTTCGTTTTCTCTTCATTGCTTTCATTTTACCATCTGTTTTATTTTTCTCATCCCGTCGTTACGCCTTACTGTAATCACCGGAGGGTCTTCTCCATGACTATATGTTGTGTTTTGTGTATGTATTTGTTTGCTGATAAAGAGTAGTCGCTGTAATGTCCTGTATGTGTCGTAATTCTGTTATGTAAAGCTGCATTACTTTGTATTATTTTATATTGTTTTCATTTTATGAAATGCAGTTTTTGCATGACCGATTTTATTCTTTATCCCAGTAAAACATCTTCTGTCTGATCATATCCGTATGCATAGATTATTGAATTTCTGTACCTTCTCCAAATTAATATCATTTACTAGTCTCACTACAGTGTAGCTCTTAAGAACTCTTTTTCTCACATAAAATTACAAAGACATATTGCAAATAGTTTTATTCATCTTATGAAATGGTGAATTGGCCTGGGATTTTCTACATATTTTACCCGGCGTATTTCCTATTACGAATCGTTATTCTCCATCTTTGTTTTCTGCTCGCTTTGACCTCAGGCGTGGGTCCACACTGGAGTGATTTTGGAGTGGGTTCTTATTACTAGTAATAGGGAAACTATAAGGGGCGTTCATTTGAAATCCGTTCGTACCGCTCCGCACGTAATTGCGTACGTTGAACATGATCATGTCATAGTCATGTGATAAGTACTGACCAATGAATAAAATAGCCGGGTTGATCTAAAATCCGCCCAAAGAAGCTCAAAGAGCGGTGATTTAGTTTCTTTCATTTGAAGGATATCGACCAGTGGACATTCATCGAAGAATGCAGGCAGCGTACGGTAACAAATGTGTGTCAAAGACAACAGTGACAGACTGGGCACGGATGTTTCGGAAAGGTCGTCAGTTCACGACAGATCTTCGACGGCTGGGTCAAGCACATATTGTTGCAACAGAAAAAAAAAACATTGCCAAAATTGATGAAGCAGTACAGATGAAACGTTGTCGAAGCATACGTTCGCTATTGAAAGAATTTAATGTGTCAGTTGGGACAATTCAAAAGGTCGTTCTTAAGAAACTGCAATATCGGAAGGTGTGTCCACAATAGATTCCACGGATGTTGACAGACCACCAAAAAGAGGGACGCATGGGATGGTGTTTGAACCACTTGCTGCGTTACAGAGTGGAGGGTGATGCATTTCTCTTTCGCATAGTGGCAGGCGATGAATCATGGCGTCACCACTTTGAGCCAAGCAACAAAAGAGAGAGCATGCAATGGAAGCATGCTGAATCGATCACCAAAAGCCAAAAAATTCAAGTTACAGGTTTCCGCTGGTAAGGTTATGCTGAGCGCATTTTTTTTTTACCGTGAAGGGCTATTGTTGGCCGACTTTAAAGAACCTGGTGTCAACATCAACTCTACCCACTACTTGCGAACACTAGACAAGCTGCAAAAAGTCATCAAGAATAAACGAACCGGCATGCTTTCTCGCGGTGTGATTTTGTTGCACGATAATGCTCGTCCTCATGTCGCAAAGATTGTGCAGGAAACATTAGCAAGGAAGAAGTGGGAAATTCTGCAACATCCAGCCTATAGTCCTGATTTGTCACCATGGGATTTTCATTTGTTCGGACCTCTAAAACAAAGCTCTCAAGGGTCAACGATTTCACACAGATGGAGACGTAATGAACACGGTAAACACTTGGTTCAGTGAGTAACCACAATCCTTTTTTTTTTCGTGGACGGCATTCGCCGCCTACCTGAGCAATGGGATGCTTGCCTGAATGCCTACGGTGACTTCTTTTGACCAACCCATGGGGCATAATTCATTTATTATGAATGCTTTGTTTAATTCTACTACACCTGTTAATTTTTCTTTCATGCTTTTGTAATAAAGCCGTTGGAACGGGTTTCAAATGAACGTCCCTAATATTACCAGTGTTCCCTCCAACTTCTGATATACTTGTAATTTACGCCCCAAGTCAAAGACGAGAAGTCAACATTTAGACCACATGGACTTGAAGGATTTGAGCCTGTTAACTTGCCATCAGCATACGGAAAGTTTAAGAGCCCGCGCTCTTATCCTGACCTTCGCCCTCCACCTACTTCCTTTATCAACTTGACTTCAGCATTCGAATTTTAATTTTAATTTTATTTTTGTTTTCGACTTGTTAATAATTGTTTTAATAGCCCAACTTTCGTAATAATGATTAATGTATTTGATAAACATCTAGTAATGGAACCTTCAATTTAAATATTTATTTAACATTTGCAACATGTTGATTTATGATGATTTCGGGAAGCAGGTGGGGGAAGCGTCAGCGTTAGGCTATATTTTAAGAGCACCCCAGGAGCTAAGGTCACGAAGCAAGATAAATACAAAATAGTGGCTTGAAAGAGCCATATCAGTAAGATGCCATGAAAGCAGATTGAGAAGTTGCGTTCACAAACAATGGATTGATGGAATATCTAAGGATGCGAGTCAGATCACGTATGTAGCACATACCTTCTCAGGCATCTTCTACACCTTAATACTGAAAATTAACAGATGAACGGGAAGAACACACAGGGTGAGATGAAAACAGGAAGAGAATAAGAATAATGAGCTGAGTGAGTAGGACAAATAAGAAAGAGATGATGAGGCTGACAGTCTTACGTTCCTCAAAGACTTTATGGAAACCCTGCATACATTGTCCGCGATGTGCTCAAAATGTCGTAGAGTTTATTTCCTACATAAAACTGCATGATGTATTAATTTTCAGTTAAATGAGCGCCATAGCCACTACCAATCCCACGTGTTACCTGTGGGGCATATATCTTAAACAGTTGCCATATATGTATGTGCCACGATTGGGTTCAAAGCGAGAGAACGCAAAAATATCAATGGCAGACCATCTATTTGTCATGCTGTAATACTGTGTCAGCCGGTCTCCCTGGCCTAGAGGTTTGCGACATTCTCCATAATCCCGTATACTCTCGTGAGTAACGTGACGTGTACGAGTATCGGTGTCGGTTCTAGCCGCGTCGGTAACTTATGGGGTATGTGAGCCGGTCGCTCAGAAAGCAATGGCAAACTACTGAGCGTAATCTTGCCAAGAAATCAACAATCAGCTGAGAGATGCTGATGTTGACAGCGACGTCCTGTAAAGGATATGCGAACAACAACAACAAAAATACTGTGTCCATTCCCAGTCCTAAGACTAAGAAGACGTAGTGCCTGGACTTGTTACTCCCCAGTTGATGGTTTGTGACCTGCTGATAAACGTCTTCTTGAGAAGATAATATGATGGTTTTCCAAATCCACAAGGGCAGTTTGTGATCGTAGTTTCTAGATTACACAACAATTTCCAACCGGAATCATGAGACAAGTGCAGTACTGTTCAATAATTCCGGTGTATTCCCTTGGACTGCGTTTGTAAAATTTGTAAAGCTCTTGTGCACTGTCCGTCCTCTAGCACTAACAATGTGTGAACTTCGGATTCCTGGTAAACGCAGTCACACGATAAAAAGGCTGACACTGGAAAGAGGCGGGTGTGCTCAGTTACATACAAGAAAGACTGTGAAATGTTCATACACTCCCACAGCGTGTGTTGAAGGCACAGGGGAAAGTGGATTCTGTTTGGATATGTTTGCAGCCGAAGGTGGCATGTCGGCGGCATTGCATATGTACGCAATAGAGAAAGTTATTCTGATCTCTGCGGGATAAAATACAAAATACTGTACAACGCTTTCTTATATTACGTCAGTACGTAGCGGCAGTGCGCCGTGACATCGTGATTAGTGCGCTTGCACGCCGAAAAGTGCTCTAGGCTCAACTCCTGTGGGGACAGTATTTCCCTACCACTAAACTCAGGAAATATGTTACAGGGGGCATAAACTGCAGCAGCAGCAGCAGCAGCAGCAGCAGCAGCAGCAGCAGCAGCAGCAGAAGAAGAAGAAGAAGGAAGAAGAAGAAGAAGAAGAAGAAGAAGAAGAAGAAGAAGAAGAAGAAGAAGAAGAAGAAGAAGAAGAAGAAGAAGAAGAAGAAGAAGAAGAAGAAGAAGAAGAAGAAGAAGAAGAAGAAGAAGAAGAAGAAGAAGAAGAAGAAGAAGAAGAAGAAGAAGAAGAAGAAGAAGAGAAGAAGAAGAAGAAGAAGAAGAAGAAGAAGAAGAAGAAGAAGAAGAAGAAGAAGAAGAAGAAGAAGAAGAAGAAGAAGAAGAAGAAGAAGAAGAAGAAGAAGAAGAAGAAGAAGAAGAAGAAGAAGAAGAAGAAGAAGAAGAAGAAGAAGAAGAAGAAGAAGAAGAAGAAGAAAGAAGAAGAAGAAGAAGAAGAAGAAGAAGAAGAAGAAGAAGAAGAAGAAGAAGAAGAAGAAGAAGAACGAGAAGGAGGAGGAGGAGGAGAGGGAGGAGGAGGAGGAGTTGAAGGAGGAGGAGGAGGAGTTGAAGGAGGAGGAGGAGGAGGAGGAAGGAGGAGGAGGAGGAGGAGGAGGAGGAGGAGTTGAAGGAGGAGGAGGAGGAGAACAGGAAGACGAAGACGAAGAACGTACTCAGCGGTCGATCTCGATCGTAAAATCGACTCCGACGGTCCTAATGGGTTGTGCACTGCG
Source organism: Cepaea hortensis (assembly GCA_963921405.1). Classification (NCBI taxonomy): domain Eukaryota; kingdom Metazoa; phylum Mollusca; class Gastropoda; order Stylommatophora; family Helicidae; genus Cepaea; species Cepaea hortensis. The sequence continues at coordinate 50,833,755 of OY992876.1, forward strand.
CTGAGATTGTCCCTGTGTAATCTCAGAAAGAAGACGAAGTCACATATGGAGATATCGGTGTGCAATGACAGTGGTTCCTTCCATATCACCCAGTAGCTTGACCTCTCATATGTAAATTCTCTATTTAAAAAAAAATAGTTAGTTGCATATCCGTTACGGGATGTTTGCAATCAACACCAGCATTTTTTGGTGTTATTGATGTCTTGTATGGAGTTCCTCGACACCGCAAGGTGTCATGATGAGATGAGATGAGATGAGATGATGTCTTGGCAAGTTTACGTTCAGTAGTTTGCCATTGCTCTCTGAACGACCGGTACCCATACCATTTCGTAAATTCTCTAATACGTCATGAAATTTTCAACGATGTGGTCTGCCTCTTTCCCGCTTCCCCAGAAAACTCCTCTCTATGATTGTCTTGTCCAGATTTCCAAGTCTATTTAAATTTTTTTTTTTTTTTTTTCGCGTTTCCATCCTTTTTTAGGATATTGCGGTCAACACCAGCATCTTTCAGCTGTATGTTGATTCCTAGGCTAGATTACGCTCATCAGCACGCCACGACTTTCTGAGCGACCGGCTCCATACTCTCATAAGTCACTTTTGCGATTCGAACCACTGCTAATTCTCGTCGCGTCACGTGACGAGAGTATTCGGGGTTAGCGGAGAAAGCTGCTAACCCCTCGGCCATGGAGCCGGCAAGTCTATTTAAATGCCATAAATATTTCATTTTCCTCAAATTTAAGTGTCTTAATAATCAACCTTCTCCAATATTGTGTTCTTTTTAAATGATTTGTCAGTCATAGTTTCCGTCAAATGGTTTTTAGGACTTGCCTGTAATCTCGATATTCAAATACGGTCAACGTATTATGTGCTTTTCGTCTGCTTGTGTTCAATATTCAAGTGTCATCATCATCATCATGTTCTATGCCGATAAGCATGGGCGGTCATGTATCGCCATCTCATTCCATCACCACTTTGTTTCTTGGATGACTTGGTCATTGGTTTTTCTGTATGCCCATGGTTTTCTTTGCATTTTCCTCAGAAACGACATTTCCATCATCAGATGTTTTCCAGCTTGTCTGCTCATTGTCCACGCTTCACAACCATACAAAGTCCAGGTTCTATGTAGCACCTCAACACTCGTCTTGTTTCGGCGTAGTTGTAGGTCGTTACTTTAGAGAATCCTCGCCGTGATTATATTATCCTTTGGCTCGTTCATATTTGCAGGACACAGATAGTTGTGTTTCGCCGTGCCCCCTCAAGTAGTTGATCGTAGCAACACATTATATCAGGACTGTATTTTGGAGTTATTGAGTAAATTGACTTTTTTACTGCTGTGACTGGCTCTGAGAGACATCCATCTCCTTAATTTCCTACTTTTGCATTGAAGTCACCAATTTTGATATTTTTTCTGAATTTTAACGCGATTGTTGCATGAAGTAAAGTAAAGTAAAGTAAAGTAAAGTAAAGTAAAGTAAAGTAAAGTAAAGTAAAGTAAAGTAAAGTACACTTGTCCACACCATGAGACGTATTTGGTTTGTATATATTTATAAGCATGTTCCGTAGCAAAAATTGAGAAATTCACCATCATCCAGTGCTTTGCCGGCTAGCATGGGCGATCATGCTTGTCTAGAAATTACGATCTCCGCCCTTCGATGGCACAAAACTGTCAAGAATCTTCTTTCTACATTTCACTAACCACTAAGCCACAAAGGACGACATTCCTTCATAAACCTGGCAGCAAAGATCATGTCAATGATGGCATACTATTTTCTGAATCCACACTCCCTGTTTGGGAGTTCACCCAATTCTTGGAGGCGTCTGTCTCTTACCCGGATTCTGCAAGTATCTCGCCTGCGATGTCGAGACGAGACATTCCCCCACGGCTGTCACAGTGCGAAGTCTAACGCTAAATTCATTTCATCCCCGAAAACAAACAGTTGGAGGGTCTCACAGCCGTTATACTTTATGCGATCTCGGTCTTTATTAACTGCAACCAGGCGGTCTGAACTTGTGAAATGTGAACTAAAAAATATTGAAACGATAGTATTCAGTTCTATGAATCGCAAATAATGATTTATTCATCAAAATAATAGTTAATTGCATATCCTTTACAGGATATCGCTGTCAACCCCACCGTTTTTTTTTTTTTTTGGGGGGGGGGGGTTAGCTGTTTCTGATTTCTAGGTAAGTTTACATTCAGTAGTTTGCCATTTCTTTCTGAATGACTAGCATGTAGATTATTTGTTCAGTAACATTTAAACGAGTGACTGATTATGAATTACCTGAAAAACTAAGTTTTAATTCTGAAGTATGATGCTTCAGCGTCCATGTTGTCTAAACACTGAAAAGTGCTTGCATCTATCGGAGTATTATTATTGGTGTAAAACATTCCTTCCTCACCGGTAACCAAAGCACAATCTCCAATCTCGGGGTTGTGTTGCAGAGCTCTCATTCCCCTATTGGAGATCAGAAACCAGCGGGGTATGTATGGCCGGTGCTGGAATGTGACATCTAAGGAGAAACGTATCAGGGTGTAACTAGGTCTTGATTCAAGACAGCATATGTGGACTGGCTGGGATTGGAGCTATTTTATGTCACTGCCAACAGAATCTAATCCGGCGATCAAAGGGAGTATAGGCAACATTAAAATGTCAAATACAGAAGGCAACAACAAGAAACACGCGGTATCCAAGATGTGCAGTGTGGGAGCCGACAAGAAGAAGAACGTGGAGAGCCTACCTGCTAGCTGCATCAAAGAGCCTGATACTACAGCTATTACTGAAGCTACCACGAGGGAGAAGATCGACAGCCCAACACAATCAAGAGCCAAGACAGCAGAGAAGAAGAAGGAAAAAAACACCGACTGAAAAACAGTCCGATGGGTTGTCAAGCGGATTCAAGTGGAGTTGGCAGACGAAGAAATCCTGAAACAGCTACGAGAAGAGAATCTTCACATCCGATTCTTGAAGGCGGAGCGGCTCCTCACCTACTCCAAGATACCTACAACATTGGCAGTGGTGACATCGGAGGGCAGCGAAATGCCGACCACAGTATCAATCAACAAGAGAATACAGCAGCAAGAGAGATTCATCCCAAGAATCACTCAATGTTCCAGATGTCAGAGGGCCGGCCACAGCAGAGCAACGTGTCAGAGTAAGACGGAAATCTGCCGTTACTGCGCCGATCACCACGCCTTCAAGGAGTGTCCGCTGGCCAAGCTGGACACGGACTTCAGAGCTCCTAACAACAAAAGAAAGTGCGCCAACTGCCTGGGCAAGCATGGAGCAAGATACTTGGGCTGTCCGTATCTGCAACGACACAGAGACGCCTTAAAAATCGCAACTACCATGAAGACATCAGTCAAGGAAGCAATGTGAAGGGGCGAGACAGTCACGGGTATAGCACAAGCTGAAAGAGATCACCTGCAAAACCAGATAGACGAGTTGAAGAGACAAGTCAAGGCACTGCTGGCGCCGACTCCGAATAGCGACAACGAAAAACTACTGGCGGAAATGAAGGAGATTCAGCAAAACATCAAGCAAGAAGTAGAACATATGGCACTGGTTAAGAAGGAGAACGAAGAGATCCTACAAACCATTAAATCAGAGCGAGAACTACAGAAAGCTGAAATGAAAATATTCCGAAACAAAATAACAGAAGCTGTACAAGAAATTACAGAGAAACCGCAAGATGAAAACCAAGAGACCGCGACTGAATCGCAAGCGAAAGCCTGCAGCCCAAACACGACGCCCGAAACAACCAAAGAAAAGCCAACATCCAGCCAGACAGCCAAAGAAATTCGAGATGAGCAGCCTGACGACGGCAAAGAGGACACCTCGTCACCCCGCCCATTTACCTGGGCGGATATGGCAGAAATAGACAGAAAAGTGGAACTCATGAAAAAGGAACGCAGGCGCAAGGGACTCCCCGAAGATTACCAAGATGAACATCCTGACGATGGCAGAGAGGACGCCCCGACACCACCATTATTTACCGATGAAGAACTCGCGGAGATTAAAAGGACATACGAACTCAGGTGCAAGGAATACAGAAGGCGCATGGAAGAAAAAGCAAAGAAGCACAAGAAATACAAGAGAAAATCAATGCCCTTCCGTATCGTGGAAGAACCAGATTTATACGAGGATGACGAACACCCGTGGCAATACTATATAGATGACGGAGAGATCGTCCCATTTCTGACCGCAGAGGAAAACATCGAATGGCAACAGAAGCACAAACTCGAAGAGGAAAAAAGGCGCAAGGAGGAAAAGGAAAACGTCGAAAAGCTCCTACAGAAAATACACAAAAAAGGAGACAAAAAGACCAAATAAAAAGTCCTTATAAGGACTGCAGCCAGTCAAGCCAGACGAGCACAAAGGATAGCCGCCGACGTCACATACACAAACCAACATAATCAGTCCGAGATAGGACTCACAAGACAAGAATTAGGGTGAATGAACCCACAAAAACCACGGACATAACAATAACCACAGCTGAAAAGCGCAGGTTGAACGAGGCCGAATTTTGAATTTTTGTTTTAAAAATTGGAATTGGAACTGGGCAGAAGGGTCACTACTGTCGACCAATTGTCCATTTGCATGCTATAGCGCTTATGGACTTCAGTAACGTAAGTAAACATCATTTACATGCTATAGCGCTTGTGGACTTCAGTAATGAAAGTAAACACCATTTAGATGATATAACACAGACGGGTTTAAGAAAATGAGTACATTTGATTTACATTCTATAACATTGTTGTTGTTGTTTTTGCGTATCCTTTTACAGGACTTAGCTGTCAACAGCAGCATCTTTCAGCTGTCTGTTGATCTCTTGGCAAGATTACGCTCAGTAGTTTGCCATTGCTTTCTGAGCGGCCGGCTCAGTATCCCGCAAGTCACGAGCGGGGGTCGAACCACCTCAGCTCTCGCTCCGCTGCGAGACTCTGCGTGATAAACGGGATTACAGAGAGAAAGTGTTGTAACCCCACAGCCACAGAGACCGGCATTCTATAACATACACGTGTTTAAATAATTTACCTACTGTAACGTGTGTGTTTTACGCCTAAGAGGGGTGAATGTACTAGTTAAGAATTTTAAAATACAATCGATGTTACAGGGGTCGGATAAGAGTGCGACAGATGTTAGGTCAGAAAGGTGGAGTAAAAGAATCACAAGGCAATGGCTGAACCCAACACCGCGATTATTAGAACACGTACGGGTCAAGAAGAAATCACTAATGAGATGCAAAAACGTGATAGTAGACGAATAGACAAAGGAAACCCAGAAATGTAATGTTGAGGGAAGGTTTTAATGGGGTTCAAGGGGTTAAATGGTGTTTCTTGGGAGGTCCCGGGAAGAGTGAATAAAGAGAGAAGTCTGGGCAAATTAGGGACAACTGAGTTTGAGTTAAGTCAGGGAGACTTAGCTAGTAGAGTTGAATTCTGAGGCTAAGTGAGGGAGACTTAGCGAGAGCATTCAGTCTGAGGCTAAGTGAGGGAGTCTTGGCCCAACAGTGGAGTTCTGAGTTCTGGAACAGTGGGGGAGCTGAGTCCAGGGAGAAGAGACTCAGAGGAGGTGGTTAGATTCATGGACAGATAAGAGTCTGCAATAGAATATTGTGCGAGGCCAGTCGACGGCAATAGTGTGGTCGCAGGATCATACTGTGTTAAATTATATTCTGAATGTCTATGCAATATATATATATTTCACTCTTGAATTTTCCTGAAGAGTGTTATAGCATCAAGTGTGCGTCGAATTAAAATATTGTGTGCGCAGGCTAGTGTTCTATATTGATTCATCGTTGTTGATCAGTCGTCCAACACAATATTCACACTGACATCCTCTAGACCAGTGTTTCCCAACATGGGGCCCACTCCCCCACAGGGGGGCATTCGATTGTTAAGGGGGGAAATTCGAAAATGGAAGAAATCGGCTGGATATAACAAAACGGGGAGACTTGAGACTGAAGTTAACTAAATTGGAACCTGACATAAAATCTCTTTGCAGCAAAAATCAAGCGCAAGGATCTCACTAAATTTAAATAATTACTAATAATTAAAATAATATAGAAAAATGTTTAAAATTATTTAAATTATTTTGTACTTGAATTTCAGTTCTCCATTATTATATGTTTTGAAAATTTACTTACTGTGTTTGCTCAATAATTTCCTAGTGATTTCTTCCTAAAACCTATCAATCACCCAACACTTATATATATATATATATATATATATATATATATATATATATATATATATATATATATATATATATATATATATATATTTTATTACATAAAATCTCTTTGCAGCAAGCATCAAGCGCAAGGATCTCACTAAATTTAAATAATTACTAATAATTAAAATAATATAGACAAATCTTTCATTAAAATTATTTTGTACTTGAATTTCAGTTCTCCATTATATGTTTTGAAAATTTACTACTGTGTTTGCTCAATAATTTCCTAGTGATATCTTCCTAAAACCTATCATTAACTCAACACAACCGACACACAGGGACGCGGGACCTGGGGGGGCGGCTCTGGGAACCGTGGGCCCTTCTAAAATAAAAAAAATTCAAGTTTCTTTAGTGAACATTTCAATTTTTTAATATTAAAAATGATGCATATGTTGGGGGGGGGGGGGCATAAGAATGTTATACAGGCTTAGGTGGGGCATAGCACAAAAAAGGTTGGGAAACACTGCTCTAGACACAACAACAGCCACTTCTCTCTGTCAATCACCTTATGACACTTACCATAAGTCAATGCTTTCTGACAAGGTTGACAGTAGGGTAGCCGGGAATCCACGTTTCACTGTGTTTCTCACGTATAAATTTATTTATTGCTATTTGCCAGGGGCTTATATGTAAGCAATAGTGTAAGTGCCGGTATGTAAGCGAGAGTCAGTGTAAGCATAGCTGAGGTCAAGGGCAGTAGGAGACATCACGGCTTGACTAACGGAAGGTCAAGCAAGAAGCCCGTGAACAGACCCACGTGATGTGGGAAGGTCAAGGAGGACGGAGCAGAGTGTGTGAGACAGCGAATGGAGACGGACGTGTGGAGATCTAGAGAGCGATAGAAGGATAGAACGATAGTGTTTGTGACGGATAGATGGAGATGAACGTTGTGTGTTGATATTCGAGGAATGTACTAACTGTGATATGTGCGGGATCATGTGAGGCTGTGATTGCGAATGGTTATACGGGCGACAGTGTGAATATCGCCCATGTGAGCTAGCGCGTGGCTGCTGGTGTTGAACGATTGTTTGAGCGTGAAGGGCGACCATGTTGTCAGCCTGTAATATATATTGTAATAAATGTTGTTCAGGAGAAAGCTCCTGCGAGTTTCCGATTGCAGTCATTTGTTATTAGTATATGTGTCGTAGATGTTGTAATTTGCCTGTCCAAGTCCAGTGAGCTAGAAGGAGGAAATAGTTAGGACTCTGACAGGTATAATGGTGTCAGAAGTACACATGAACCACATTCCCATGTAAATTGCATAAAAGAACGCTACTCTTGTAAAGAAGAAGATCTATTGCATAATATGTATAAGAAATTGTAAATCAAAGATTCGTTAATAGAATCAGAACGAAAATAACATCATTTCTCTCCACAGCAGGTTTTAATTCTACAAAGCGACCGACGTAACCAGAACAAGTCAACGGTAACCAGCACGAGAATCACGTTCCTGTACATCAAGCGTTCGAGTAAACAGCAGATAAAGATAAGTAGATTAATTTTGATTGCTAATTACCCAAATCTGCATTCTTTGAGTTTCTTGTGTAAATATCATCATTAGTGGAGGTAAATAATAATTAACAGAAAATGATGAACACAGTCCAGATCAATCACACTTCTGGGGCACAAAACATTACAGAAAGTTTCAAGATTCTTTAGAGAGTACACGGGCACAAGACAAAGCAAAGTGTAATATAAATCATGACCTAATACGGGTGTGGACACAGAATTTTGAAAAGAAAATGCAAGACTACGAAATCCCAAAAGATTATTGGAGTGTATGGTACACAGCATATGTACCAATAAAAGGTAGGAAACTATCGGAAATCACACCAGATTTGTCAAGTAATGACTATGAATATTATAAAACAAAAATATTAAAACACTATCTAACCTCTTTCGAGACTCTAAAAGTAGAGGTACAAAATTTGAAACCAGCTACAGACAAGTAATTCACCCAGTATATAAAGGAAATAGAAGAATTTCTCATAAAGCTAACATTTCAAATTAAACATACAGACAACAATCAAGAAGCAATAAATTTCTTGCTAGTGGAAAAACTAAAAGCAACACTCCCAGCCGAATGCGGAAAATACTTAGAAGAACATAACAAAGAGCCTATCAAAAATTTACTAGAAAAATGCCGCGAATATTACAACCAAAGTATGAACCTGGTTAAGAACACTCAACAGAAGAGTACTGTGAAAGCAACGGCATCTGCAGCCACAGATTGTCAAAATAAATCACAGAAAACAAAACCAGTACTGTGCAAACATTGTAACACTCCACATACAGAAAATGGAATATGCGATAAGAATCCCACTTATCAAGAATACCTAAATACTATTATAGCACAAAAACTAGGGAAGGTAAATCAAAGGAAATATAGAACAAAATGTAATTTTTGCCTTGCGTATGGCCACAGACGTTTTGAATGTGAAGGAGTAAAAAGAATACAGAAAGAAAAAGCAAATGCAGCCATAAACATTACAACAGACAGTTCAAAAAAGAACTTAGAAAAAGTAAACGTCACAGAGACGAAAACAAGACCAAACACTGCAAATTCAGAACAGACTGAGTTTTACCCAACAGACTTCGTACCATATTTTAATAATGTTGTTAGTATCACTCAGCCTCATCCCTTATTTAAAGAGGGCAATAATCAACAAGAAAGTGAGGAAATGAATAAAACCTCCAGACTATCAGTAGGAAAACTAACATTCCATGAAGGGTACATAAATGACACAGTATGCACATGTGTACGCGACACAGGGTCCTGTCTTATCGGTCTTCGGAAGACCCTAGCTGATCCTAAAGACTACCTAGATGAGTACATCTATTGCAGAACTGTTTCAGGGACAATAGAGAAATATCCTATGGCATGGGCCAATATAAAATCACCGTTCCTATCAGGCAGAGTAACTTGCGCATTATTAGACAATCCATGCTGTGATTTATTAATTGGAAATGTATTAAATGTAATAGACCACACAGAGTCCACAACCCAGACACGGCAGAAAGTTAACACCACAACAAACACTGCCTTAACTACACCACTCATCATACAACAACATGATGAACAAACCAAAGTACCACACCATACCAACGTGATTACTATCTCACAACAAGAAAAAACAGAAACTGGTGTGTGTCAACAAAGAAAAGAAAGTACAGATAACAAGCATTTCACAAAGGCGAGAAAAGATCAAAAATCATCATGGTACATACTATACCTCCTGTACCCCCTGTTAACTACACACATGCCCAAGTGCATACAATGGATGATTCTACTCGCACTACTCATGTTAAATGCAAAACAAATGTCTTCACAAACAATTTTATTCACACATCATCGTGACGCAACACAGATGATATTACTCATGACAAAACAGCTAACTTTGTTACTTATATCATTACTGTTGAACCAAAGTTTGTTGTTACCACTGATAAACTTTATGTCAAGTACAACTCACACACATACTTATGCTGAACAATGTAAATCATCAGTCGGTGGAATTACTGACAAAAATCAGCAACAAATTACATTACATATTTTGGAAAATATACACAAATTGCAGAAAAGCATACAAACATGCACGATTACATTTCAAAACTATACATGGTGTATTATTATTATTATTTGAACTATTGAATGTATACACACATGTACGAGTGCAGGTTTGGAGATAGCACTCAAAATGATCTCAACATGAAATTTGAAAATCCCCACCCTTCGGAAAATTAATTTTAACCGTAACCCACTTTATATCCGTAGATCGAGTAACTCCAGAGTTGCCTTGTCTGCTGTACGACTCCAGCGCTATGATACTAGCACACTCCATTGTACAGACCAACATAAAAGTTCCTTCAACGTGAAAAGTGTCATCGACAGAACAGTAAGACTCAACATGTGATTTCAGGTATCAAACAGTAAGATATACCAATATTGACTTTGTTTCAAACGAGTATCTACAGAATCCACCTTTTGAAATCGACTAACAACGACAAGAACTTCACAAGTACAGACACTGATTTCTAGTGAACAGTTTAATGAACCAGATGCCAACCTACAAACTATGGCAAAGACATTCACAGACAGGCACACCATGGCCACACTCATAAGTATATTTTATATGTGTGAATTCCAGCAATTTTACAGAACGGACTTACAAATTGTCCAAACTTGGTGAAAAGTTTTAATCACTATACAGAAGGAAAGACAATATCAAGATATACAGAATACGTCAATAATCGGGTCAGAAAGAAGAAATGCCAAACATTTCAGCACCACAATGAACATTGAACACTGATAATTTAATTCCGTGTGCATAACTTTCACAGGACAATAACAGTATCCTATACGTGTATAAAGGCAGCGACGATGAATATTTTATTGTAAATGTAGTAACTGTATTACATCCAATGTCTAATTTTATTATTATATTAGTTAGTAGTGTTAGAATATGATGTGTAAATATAAACGTAAGTACAGTGTGAAAGGTATAAGGTGTAATGCTGAGAATCAACGCCTGGCAATCCCAATACTCGAGTGTTACCAAACTTGCTTTCGCGTATGGTGGATAGCCCGACGAATGACGCTTAGCAATAGTGGTACAGAAGTAACATCATAATATTGTAACTGTCGTGTAATACTGAGAGTTAATGATTCCCAGATGGACGACTGCATACACCAACTGCCCAGGTGGGAGAAGGGTTAATGAAACAGAAGGATAACCACAAAGGATTGACCATCGCATGTGTATGTAGGTCAAGTCGGGTGAGTCGACTACAACACAGGTAACTGTCGAGTGGAAAATTTGGTTTGCGACAAAGACAGACAACATCATGGACCAGCTTATTGCGTTCTGGAGGTAGGAATATACGGAAAAGTTCGAGATCAGAAATTTTCCACTGACAAGGGATAAAGAAGTCTGAATTTGCTTTGTCCAGCAATGTCAAGGACGATGGGACAAAGATGTTCTAGGGAGAGTGGCCACTTCTTTGTGTCAGTTGAGTGTGTGTTCCCCAACTGGACGGAAAGATAGAATTATGTGTCCTGTAATGAAAAGAAATATCCTCCCTTATAATGGGATAAAGTGCTTGGCTGCGGATTAATTTCAATTCGTGGATCTACATTAATTCTATAAAGGAACATAGATGCCTAAATAAGGTATAAAGATATTAGATATAGTTTAGGATATGAATATAGATGTGCGTGAATAGCATTTATCATTGATTTCTATTAGTAGGAATAGTATAGACGATTAGGTGAATCTTCTATCCTATGTCAGAGTGGGTTTTTTTCGGAAGCCTTTTCATTTCGGCTGGAGGAAGAGACACTCACATAGGAGAGAAGAGGAAGCAGACACAGATCTCATTATTAAATGTATATCACACAGGTTTCCATACCAGTGCTGGACTTATCAACTAAGAGATTACACAGATGGCTGTGGTCAAGATCACCCAGTGTTGATAACCCACGAGAAAGCACTTTAAAGTCATAACGCACGACACTTGTGCATAAGAAAGGAAGGAAAAGAAGTGTCATCTTAATAAGTCAGGAGGACAGAGAATGGAAAATAGAGATCATACAAACTAAAGGAAAAAGACCCAAATTACTCAGTATCAAAGAGTTGCAAAGTGCGTACCAAGTGCATATATCAATTACAAAATATCAAGTGTAGAACGTTTTACAGAACACTAATAGAACATTCTAGAAAGTCGATGTGTTTTCCAGAATGGATTAAAGAACGCTATAAGAAAGCAACGAACATTCATTTTAAGCGGACAGCAAATAGTGAGCAGGTTAAGTACATTTGATACAGTGGTGAACATTTTCATTACAAAGAACGGATTTATCTACCGACTCAAGCAGACGGAGCTGTCAGGGTGAGACCGTTCTGTATCTATGTCATGTCCTGTACTCTAGCTGAGAGAAGAGACGAGAGAAACCACGGAGACTATCTATCAACATCTTATCTGGCAGCCACACTAGAAGAACATACAAACTACATAGACAATATCCATACATACACCAGACATAGTTTTTTATAATAAATCTTTTATCTTATCGTTGAAAGGAACTGTTGTCGGAGTATGTGTTGAGGGAATAATCGAGAGAGTAAAAGAAATAGATATATGGAAGGGAAGACAGAAGAGAAGAGTGTAGACGAAAAGTCAGTCAATAATCCCAACAGATAATCAGTTTAAAGATGTGCATGTTGATCCCAATCTCTTCTCGGGGAAACAACGTCACATAATTGGTGGAGCAGCAGGGTACGTACATACATTATACCCATATGACCTGCATATTGGCACAGGCATAGCGGAGTACATGCATGTTGGGACATACTGATTGGAATAAAAAGAAGTATATATTGATGACTTTTAATGGAAGGACGTCCATTGGATATATGGTGCCATTACATGGATAGTAGAAACATTTCATTAAGGCTGGTGACTTTACAGTGAGAAAGTTCCAGACAGAGTGAATTTGGATAGGTGGTAAGACACATTACATACCTAGTCACACAGTCACACGTCTACATAAGTCTTTATCCTATATCGCCTTTTGTGGATGAGAGAGTGGTTGTGATGTACTGTGTGGTGTTGTAGATTTATTATATTAAATAGACATAGATTAAGGATATAGGTTCTAGGTAGATTATCTGTTTATAGTAGTATTCTTTTCTGCCTTGGGGTGTCTTTACTCAACGTGCTGACTTATCTGCTGTAACTATGGCAACTCCTAAAGTAACTACAGCCGAACTGAAGGCCAACGGGGAGGAAATTGGGTTAGCTGGTTCAGAGCTAACTGATTACATACAAGAACGAGAGAGAGAGATTCGTCAAGCGGAAAGAGAAGACCGTAAGACTGAGTTGGAATTGAAACGAATGGAACTGGAACAGGACAACAAGAGGTTGCAAGCAGAGGAAGCCAACAAGATCAGAGAACATGAATATCGCATGAAAGAGCTAGAACTCAAGACACAAACTAAGGGAGAAATAGATGGAGCGGAAGGAAATTCTTCTTCACCGGGTGCAACCCATATGAGTGGACATGGTTACCATGCCATGAAGTTTCCCTTAGCTGTCTACGATCAGTCTAAAGAAAGATTTGATCAATACGCATCTCGTTTCGAAGCAATGTCAATCGCTATGGGGCTGGATCGGACCAGATGGGCTCTTAAACTATCACAGGGATTAGTCGGTTCGGGATTTGAAGTGTACACACGCTTACCACCAGGACAGGAAAATAATTACCAGGAATTAAAAGCCGCTTTGATGAAACATTTTGACATCACAGCACAAACGTATAGGAAGAAGTTTAGATCGGCTAGACGAGAGCCGGGAGAACTATTCGCCGCATACAGTCTAAGGCTGAAATCCTATCTCCAGAAATGGATGGACTTGGCAGAATTCAAGAGGGATTATGAGAGTCTCGAAGAGATGATGGTGGTCGACCAGATGCGAAAGCAAATGTCGAAACCTCTCAGAACCTTCTTGGGAGAACAAGGGGCGGAACGGATTGATGTTGTGAATAAGCTGGCGGAACGATTCGTAGAGGTACATGGGGAGGCGGCAGAACTAAGTACACAAAGCAAAGGGCAGGAAAAACAAGACCGAAGGAAATCGACGAACGGAAAAGAAACTAAAGGGGAACCTTATAAAAAGACGTCAACGGAGAGTTCCGAGAAGGTGAAGGAAGGAACCAAGAACACCTCGAATTCTCCAGCGAAACGACCGTGGTCCGAGAAGTGGTGCTCGATTTGCAAGGCGGCATCTCACAACACAAAAGACTGCAGATCGAAACCGAAAAATCCTTACTTCGCGGCATGCCAAGTGAATCATAAGAAGGTGATCACAGACAAGGCTGAGGTCGATGAAGGAGAAAGGAACAAAAAGGACACACGGAAACATAGGAAGGGAACATGGTGCACACACTGCAGGTCGAAAACCCATACGACTGCAGAATGCCGAGGCAAGGCAAATGATGGTCCCTTCGAAACACACCTCGATGAACCCCTCGAGGAATCCCAGGGAAAAGTCGAGGAGGGGGAGGACATTCCGGACCAAGGGAGACCCTCGGTGGTGGAATTGATTGAGGTGAATGGACAAGCAGTCCAATGTTTATACGATACGGGACTGGATGGGGAAGCGGTGATTTCGGCGGATCTAGTATCCCCCGAACAACTCACAGGGGAGACCATGGAGATACAGCCTGCGACTAAGAGTGCTGTGGCCATGAAGTTACCCATTGCTCAAGTGGAGATTCGGTCAAGATACGTCACCGGCACAATCAAGGCCGCCGTATTGAGTGATCCCATATTTCCAGTCATCCTCGGTTGCCGGTATGTCTTTCTGGGAATGCCAAAGGAACCAATTCACATGGGAGCTATGCAGACACGCTCTCAGAAGGAAACGGATCAGGCAGAGGCAAGGATTTCAAACCCAATGCCAGGGGAGTTACGAACTGCCCAGAGGGAGGATGATAACTTACGTCCTTGCTATAAGAAGTTGCAGAAGAGTGCTGTTCCACCCAAACGCGGACAGTACTACATGAAGAATCGGCTACTCTACCGGAGAGCCGGAAGGGGAGACAACTTACACGGTCAATTGGTAGTCCCGAAGGCCTACCGTTCCCAAATTCTTCAGATGGGGCATACCATTTCGTTCAGTGGACACATGGGTATCGCCGCCACCATGCAGCGGATTTCCTGTCATTATTATTGGCCAGGATTGACGGGAGATGTGAGTCGATATGTAAAGTCCTGCCCAGAGTGCCAGCGGGTGGCACCGAAACACTGGACAGCACCGGTGGTGTTGGGTGAGATGCCCATCATGAACTCTCCTTTCGAGAGGGTAGCCATCGATATCGTGGGTCCTCTTCCTAGGACCAAGAAGAGGAACATGTATATCCTCACCATGGTGGATTGCTGTTCGATGTGGAGTGAAGCCATACCATTGTCAACCATTGACTCGAAAAGAGTGGCTGATGCCTTGATGGAGGTTTTTACCAGATTAGGTTTCCCTAATCAGATTCTGACGGATAATGGGTCACAGTTTTGTGGGAAACTAATGGAGGAGGTATTTGGGGTGTTCCACTCCAACCATATACATACCAGTCCTTACCACCCACAAGCTAATGGACAAGTAGAGCGTTTCAACGGCACGTTGATGACAATGCTCAGGAAATTGGCCCAGGAAAAACCTGATAGGTGGGATGAATACATCCCGGCAGCCCTTTTTGCTTATAGGGAAGTGCCACATGGCTCAACAGGAGTACCGCCAGCAACTCTGCTGTTTGGTCGACCAATCAAGGGACCATTGGAAGCTCTATTGAGGAGTTGGACGGAGGAAGAAACTTCAGAAGAGGTGATTTCCTCGTACAAATACGTGGAGGAACTGAAGGAAAAACTTCACACGGGCTGGGCTCTGGCCACTCGAAACTTGAGAAAGGCCAGAAAGAGACATGCGGAATACTATAACCGTAGGTCTAGAGACAGAGCTCTTGAGGTGGGAGACAAAGTCTTGTTGTTACTCCCAACTGGAAACAACAAACTGGAGATAGGCTGGCAAGGACCATTCCCCGTGGAAAGGATGGTATCCAGAACCAACTATCAAATACGGATCCGGGGAAAGTCGAAGATTTTTCATATTAATCTCTTGAGAAAATATGAAGAAAGAACCCGGGAAGGAGCAGCCCATCTCATGGCAATGGCGGTAGCAGTGGAGACTGAAACCGGACCAGATGAGGGGAGGGAGTATCCTCTAATAAACCAGGAAACTTATCGGGAAGTACAGGTGAACCCTGATCTGACTCTCCAAGAGAGGGAAAAGATTGGTCAGGTTCTCAAATCCCATAAGCAAATCCTGACGGATAAACCAGGACGGACGGAGCTGGTTGAGTTCGAGATGACCTTAACTACGCAGGATCCGGTTCGCCAAAAAATCTACCCAGTGCCCTTTGCTAAAGAGAAGGCTTTGGAGGAGGAGATACAGAAACTGTTGGAAGATGAGGTGATTGCACCATCCACATCCCCATATAATGCTGGAGTGGTGTTGTTACGAAAACCGAGTGGAGAACACCGGCTGTGCATTGACTATAGACTTTTAAATAGTCATACCCAGTTCCAAGTGGAACCGTTGCCAAATCCAACCCAGTTGTTCGCCAGGCTCCATAAGGCCAAGTACTTCTCTAAAGTAGATCTGAGTAGGGGTTATTATCAGATCCCGGTCAAACCAGAAGTTCGACATCTGCTGGCTTTCAGTACACCTACTGGACACTATGAGTTCAATGTCATGCCTTTTGGACTCAGTAATGCGCCTAGTGTGTTTACTCGCATGATGAGAGCGTTGTTGGATCCTCTACGTGACCCGGCCATTATCTCATTCATGGACGATATACTGATTGCTAGTGAAAGATTAGATGACCATTTGGGATCCTTAGAGAGAGTTTTCGATAGGCTCCGGGAAGCCGGGCTTACTGCGCGACCAACCAAGTGCATGATTGGTTACCAAACTCTGGAATTTCTAGGTCATACAATCACTCCAGGGAAAATGGTCCCGGAGGCGAAGAACCTGGAAAAAGTCAGACGAGCTTCGAGGCCTAAAACCAAGAAAGATATAAGATCCTTCCTATCATTGTGTGGATTTTATCAAAAGTTCATTCCTCATTTTACCGAACTGGGAAATCCATTAACAGAGACCTTAAAAAAGGGACTTCCAGATACAGTTATATGGACGCCGGAATGTGAGGAGGCCTACAGTCAATTAAAGGAAGCGTTGGTGAACAAGCCAGTTCTACAACTCCCAGATCTCACAAAGCCATTTGTGCTAAGAACAGATGCAAGTGGGATCGGCATTGGAGCAGCCTTATTACAAGAAGGAATAGACGATGCTTCAGTTTTGAAACCTGTAGGTTATGCTAGTAAGAAACTCCTACCGGCAGAGAAAAATTATTCAACTGTTGAAAGAGAGTGCTTGTCACTCGTATGGGCTGTACAAAAATTTCAACCATACTTGTACGGAGTACAGTTCACGGTCCAGTCAGATCATCAACCCCTGATGTTCCTAGCTACATCACAGAAACTCAATGCCAGGTTGATGAGATGGTCACTGTTGCTGCAACCATACCACTTCACAGTGGAATACATCCCGGGAAAGGAGAATGTAGGAGCAGATTTCTTATCCAGACATCCAGCTCCGGAGGAAGAAGACTAGGGTTGTGGATCATGGGAATCAAACCTACAGTGAGAAAGATTCGACGCGGTCTAATCTCTTAAGAGGGGGCCTATGTCGTGTAATACTGAGAGTTAATGATTCCCAGATGGACGACTGCATACACCAACTGCCCAGGTGGGAGAAGGGTTAATGAAACAGAAGGATAACCACAAAGGATTGACCATCGCATGTGTATGTAGGTCAAGTCGGGTGAGTCGACTACAACACAGGTAACTGTCGAGTGGAAAATTTGGTTTGCGACAAAGACAGACAACATCATGGACCAGCTTATTGCGTTCTGGAGGTAGGAATATACGGAAAAGTTCGAGATCAGAAATTTTCCACTGACAAGGGATAAAGAAGTCTGAATTTGCTTTGTCCAGCAATGTCAAGGACGATGGGACAAAGATGTTCTAGGGAGAGTGGCCACTTCTTTGTGTCAGTTGAGTGTGTGTTCCCCAACTGGACGGAAAGATAGAATTATGTGTCCTGTAATGAAAAGAAATATCCTCCCTTATAATGGGATAAAGTGCTTGGCTGCGGATTAATTTCAATTCGTGGATCTACATTAATTCTATAAAGGAACATAGATGCCTAAATAAGGTATAAAGATATTAGATATAGTTTAGGATATGAATATAGATGTGCGTGAATAGCATTTATCATTGATTTCTATTAGTAGGAATAGTATAGACGATTAGGTGAATCTTCTATCCTATGTCAGAGTGGGTTTTTTTCGGAAGCCTTTTCATTTCGGCTGGAGGAAGAGACACTCACATAGGAGAGAAGAGGAAGCAGACACAGATCTCATTATTAAATGTATATCACACAGGTTTCCATACCAGTGCTGGACTTATCAACTAAGAGATTACACAGATGGCTGTGGTCAAGATCACCCAGTGTTGATAACCCACGAGAAAGCACTTTAAAGTCATAACGCACGACACTTGTGCATAAGAAAGGAAGGAAAAGAAGTGTCATCTTAATAAGTCAGGAGGACAGAGAATGGAAAATAGAGATCATACAAACTAAAGGAAAAAGACCCAAATTACTCAGTATCAAAGAGTTGCAAAGTGCGTACCAAGTGCATATATCAATTACAAAATATCAAGTGTAGAACGTTTTACAGAACACTAATAGAACATTCTAGAAAGTCGATGTGTTTTCCAGAATGGATTAAAGAACGCTATAAGAAAGCAACGAACATTCATTTTAAGCGGACAGCAAATAGTGAGCAGGTTAAGTACATTTGATACAGTGGTGAACATTTTCATTACAAAGAACGGATTTATCTACCGACTCAAGCAGACGGAGCTGTCAGGGTGAGACCGTTCTGTATCTATGTCATGTCCTGTACTCTAGCTGAGAGAAGAGACGAGAGAAACCACGGAGACTATCTATCAACATCTTATCTGGCAGCCACACTAGAAGAACATACAAACTACATAGACAATATCCATACATACACCAGACATAGTTTTTTATAATAAATCTTTTATCTTATCGTTGAAAGGAACTGTTGTCGGAGTATGTGTTGAGGGAATAATCGAGAGAGTAAAAGAAATAGATATATGGAAGGGAAGACAGAAGAGAAGAGTGTAGACGAAAAGTCAGTCAATAATCCCAACAGATAATCAGTTTAAAGATGTGCATGTTGATCCCAATCTCTTCTCGGGGAAACAACGTCACAGTAACAAGAAGGAACATACCAACAGGGTGATGCCAACCAAAGAGATTAATAAGAACTCTCCACAACAGTAAACGAGGTGTACCCAAAAAGGGAAACAAGTCAAGGTCTGACATAAAAAGAGGTAAGGGGGACTATTATATACATGAAGTATATTCGAACCATGACCACAACAGTGACATAGCGTGCTCATAAAGAATCGATTAGAGTGTATTAAATAGAGACGAGGGGGACCACGTCTGAATAGAGAGAAAATTTAAGAATGCTGTAAGAGGAAGTTGTAGCCTTATTCCAGGCGTGAATCAATGGAGAATCCTTAAACCAGCATAGCCACAATAACTATGAGATGATAATGCACAGCGAATCGATTGTGAAACATGAACAGAATGTAATGTCGCGGAGTGGGGAGTGAAGAATATAACGAGGTATGTAAAGTAAACCCAACCAGAACAGTTGCCAGACCACGATAAAACCTTGAGAGAAACCTCAGTACTGAAAAAGAGAGAAGAATAGTAATTTAATCTCGGAAAAAAAAGATCAGAGCAAAAAGGGACGCAAGCGTAGACTTATGATCATATAATCCCCTGACAAGGTTAGAAAGATGTACCAAGAGTAACAACAGCAGAATGTGTCACATTTCCAAGAGAAAGTGCCACATTGTTTGTGCGGGGGGGGGGGGGGGAGAGTGTCAGGGGCTTATATGTAAGCAATAGTGTAAGTGCCGGTATGTAAGCGAGAGTCAGTGTAAGCATAGCTGAGGTCAAGGGCAGTAGGAGACATCACGGCTTGACTAACGGAAGGTCAAGCAAGAAGCCCGTGAACAGACCCACGTGATGTGGGAAGGTCAAGGAGGACGGAGCAGAGTGTGTGAGACAGCGAATGGAGACGGACGTGTGGAGATCTAGAGAGCGATAGAAGGATAGAACGATAGTGTTTGTGACGGATAGATGGAGATGAACGTTGTGTGTTGATATTCGAGGAATGTACTAACTGTGATATGTGCGGGATCATGTGAGGCTGTGATTGCGAATGGTCATACGGGCGACAGTGTAAATATCGCCCATGTGAGCTAGCGCGTGGCTGCTGGTGTTGAACGATTGTTTGAGCGTGAAGTGCGACCATGTTGTCAGCCTGTAATATATTGTAATAAATGTTGTTCAGGAGATAGCTCCTGCGAGTTTCCTATTGCAGTCATGTATTATTAGTATATGTGTCATAGATGTTGTAATTTGCCTGTCCAAGTCCAGTGAGCTAGAAGGAGGAAATAGTTAGGACTCTGACAGTGGGGCATAGCACAAAAAAGGTTGGGAAACACTGCTCTAGACACAACAACAGCCACTTCTCTCTGTCAATCACCTTATGACACTTACCATAAGTCAATGCTTTCTGACAAGGTTGACAGTAGGGTAGCTGGGAATCCACGTTTCACTGTGTTTCTCACGTATAAATTTATTTATTGCTATTTGCCAAGTGTAGTGAACAGTTTGACTTTCTGTACTGTCCTACTCAAGTTTAGGCTTTGTTACTATTGCTTAGACCTGGCCCCAGAGTTCTGGCTTTATGATTTGGGGCAGTTTCCCGAGGGCATATGGAACCACCATGCATCTATACATATTTTTCCTCCCAAATTTTGTTTGTCGTTATATTCCAATATTGAGGATATTTTTTTTGCATACTTTCACATAGTAAAGACAGTCTCACTACGAATGGACAGACATACAGATAATTATACAGAGAGACAGAAAGATAAATAGATAAACAAACTGACAGGCATCAGGCGGACGGACGGCCTGCCAGCCAAACAGCCAGCCATCCAGCCAGCCAGAAAAACGGGTAGGTATTTAGGTTGGAATTTATGTAGGTAGGTAGGTAGGTAGGTAGGCAGGCAGACAGATAGGCAAGCAGACATGTAGCAGGTAGATAGGTAGTAGTGGTGATCGATGGATGGATGGATGGATGGGTGGGTAGATGGATAAAGGGATAAAATAATATACAGATAGACAGACAGTCATGCAGAAGGACGATTAATCTTATTATCTGTGTATATGTCTCTCCGTCTGTCGTGCCGCTGTTTTTCCCATATGACACTGGACAAAAACCATTGTGATCCTTTGGAAGCTTGCCATATTTTTTATTGTGGAACGATGTGGACACCTGGAGACAAGAATGCGAAACAAACAACAGAAAAAAGACTAACCTTACATCCAATGTAGAAAGACAAAGAGGCCACCCTGTGAAGCAATCCCCGCAGCAATGATAACATATGTATATACTATAACAGTAGCTCGAGTTTTACTCGAGTAATTACTCGAGTTCATGGCCAGTGTGCCTTGGAAAATACAACATCGGTCGCATGAATGAAAATGGGCAAAGGCTGCTGGAGCATTGCACCAGTAATGACCTATGTATTACAAACTCTTTTTTTAAAACAAAAGAGATGCATAAGGTCACATGGAAACATCCAAGATCCGGCCATTGGCACCAGCTAGACTTCATCATCACACGGAGACAACATCTGAACCATATATCATTGACTCGTAGTTACCACAGTGCTGACTGTGATACAGATCATTCTTTGGTTGTTGCAAGGGTTAGACTGAGACCAAAGAGAATCTACACAGCTAAACACAAATCTAGCCCCAGGATTAATATTATTAACACTCATGATCCTGAAAAGTGCTTTCAGTTTCAACAGCAACTTGAAGACGCTTTCACTGATACACCAGAAAATTTTACAGTAAATGATAAATGGAATAAACTTAAGGAAACTCTTTGTAAAACTGCCGTAAAGGTTTACGGCGCTGTGGATCATAAGAGGCAGGACTGGTTTGCGGCCAACAGCGAGACTCTGCAGCCCTTGATTGATAAGAAGAAGAAAGCTCTCTTAAGAAACAAGGAAAGACCAACGCGTAACACTCTGAGTGAGCTAAGGCAAGCTAGGAAGGATGTGCAAAAGGCTGCCAGGCAGTGTGCAAATGATTATTGGATCAAGTTATGTGAGTCCATTCAAATCGCAAGTGATAAGGGAGACATAAGAAGCATGTATGAAGGAATAAAGAAAGCCTGTGGTCCAGTGATCAAAAGAAGTGCACCATTGAAAACCTTGACTGGAGAAGTCATCACTGATAAGAAACAGCAGATGGACAGATGGGTAGAGCACTATTTGGAGCTTTACTCAAGTGAGACCAAACTAGCGGATAATGCCCTCAACGCCATAGAGGCTCTACCAACTCTTGACCACCTGGACACACTTCCCACCATAACAGAAGTTAAGTGTGCTATAAATGAACTTGCATCTGGCAAGGCTCCAGGTAAGGATGGGATTCCAATAGAGGTTATCAGGAGTGGGCAAGACACACTCACTATACAGATCCACCAGCTAATAGAGCTATGCTGGCGTGAAGGACAAGTCCCACAGGATTTCAAAGATTCAAGCATCATAACACTGTACAAGAACAAGGGCGATCGGAGCGACTGCAACAACTATAGGGGTATCTCACTTCTGTGTATTGTTGGAAAAGTATTTGCCAGAATTGTTCTGCGCAGACTTCAAGTCCTAGGAGATCAAGTCTACCCCGAATCACAGTGTGGCTTTCGACAGAACCGGTCTACCACTGATATGATATTCTCATTGCGACAAATGCAAGAAAAATGCCGTGAACAGAATCAACCACTGTTTATTGCCTTCATCGACCTCACAAAGGCATTTGATTTGGTCAGTCGTGAGGGTCTGTTCAAGGCACTAAAGAAGATTGGCTGCCCACCAACTCTTCTGTCTATTGTGGAATCGTTCCACACAGGCATGAAGGGTATAATCAAGTTTGATGGTGCAACTTCTGAAGAATTTGAAATCAAGAGTGGAGTTAAGCAAGGTTGTGTACTAGCTCCCACCCTCTTTGGAATATACTTTTCACTTCTACTGAAATATGCATTTCGTGATCAGGATGGTGGTATATACATTCACTCACGCTCAGATGGCGGCCTCTACAATGCTCAGAGATTGAAAGCTAAGACCAAAATTAGGAGGGTACTGATCAGAGAGTTGCTTTTTGCAGATGATGCTGCAGTTACGACCCACTCTGAGGAAGAATTGCAATGTCTACTATCTGCATTCTCCAATGCTTGTTCTGAATTTGGTTTAACAATTAGCAAAAAGAAGACACAGATTATGTCACAAGGTGCACATGGGGTACCATCAATCTTTATTGACGACGCCGAACTAGAGATAGTAGATCATTTTACATATCTAGGATCGGTGGTAAATAGCAAATTATCCCTAGATCAGGAAATCAACATCCGGATTGGTAAGGCAGCAACAACAATGAACAGGTTAAGAAAAAGAGTCTGGGAGAACAGGAAGCTTACTGCCAAAACAAAAGTCCTTGTCTATCAAGCCTGTGTCCTTAGTACTCTTCTCTATGGCAGTGAAACCTGGACAACTTACTCACACCAAGAGAACAATTTAAACAGCTTTCATATGCGGTGTCTGCGAAGAATTCTTGGTATTAAGTGGCAAGACAAAATCACAAATACTGAAGTATTGGAAAGATCAGGTTGTGTGACAGTTTATTCCATGCTCAGTCTTCGTAGACTTAGATGGATAGGACATCTTAGGAGGATGGATGATGGTAGAATACCAAAGGATATCTTTTTTGGTGAATTACAGATGGGTAAGAGATCTCAGGGTCGGCCTCTACTACGATAAAAAGATGTGTGTAAGCGGGACATGATTGATACAGGCATTGATAATGCACATTGGGAGCAAGTCGCCACTGAACGTGTTGCATGGAGGGCAAATATCAGAAATGGAATAAAGTCAAAGGAGAAAATTATTGCAGAAAAGTCACACACCAAGCGTTTGAGACGTAAGATGGTGCATGATGGTGGAAATGACCACGTGTTCACATGCACCCACTGTGAACGGACATTTACAGCGCAAATTGGCCTTATCAGTCACACTCGCTACCGCCATAGTTAAAAGTTATTATGCCTTTTTAAAGCACAAACTATCGTCTGTCAAGACGGCAAGGTGCCAATGTAATAACAGTAGCACGGCGCAAGATAAACATGGATTTTCTTGTCTATTTGGTTTGCTCCAGGGTTATCGGGTTTCTCGGCGGCACTATGAGAGGCACGTAATGATGATATGTGATCCCGGAACACTCAGAACAGGGAAGGATAGTGGACCTTAGTTCAATGTTTGAAGAAATCAGTGTAATCCATTACAACTGCTTATTCATGGAGATCACAGATACATCCGGATAATACGTTTTTGTAGGCCATACAGCTATCGCTACTCGCCATCTTACATGGCAGTTCACATAGAACAGGATATTAAACGGGAGCTATTGTATCTTTGATGTGGATTGTGTTAATTGTCACATATTTCTGAAATTTTCAAGACAAGTGTTTTGCAACTTATTTTCAGACATATATCGATTTTGACAGTGATGATAGAAGAACAATGAATGCTTGCATTTATTGGCTCTAAACTTGCTTCCTTAGTTTCTTAACAATGTTAATAATCATTGAAACAGTTTAATGTTCTAGGCTGTCATTGAAACAGTTTAATGTTCTAGCTTGTCACTGAAACAGCTTAGTGTTCTAGGTCGTCATTCAAGTAGTTTTATGTTCGAGGCTGTCATCGAACCAGTTTAATGTTCTAGGTTTTCACTGAAGCATTTTAATATTCAGTGTTAAACGTTCTAGATTGTCAGTGAGGCAGGTTAATGTTCTAGATTGTCAATGAAACACTTTGATGTGCTAGGTTGTCACTGAAACATTTTAATGTTCTAGGTTATCACTGAAACAGTTTAATGTTCTAGGTTATCAATGAAACAGTTTAATGGTCTAGGTTGCCAGTGAAACAGTGCAATGTTTTAGGCTGCATGAATTCTGTTTATCTAAGGATAACAAGGTGTTTATATATGTCAACGTGCCTCTGTTGTTACCACGTGACAGCGGACAACAAGCCATCTTCAACGTGGGGGGATATGCATTCACGTAAAAGGGTAATGATTCAGTAATGTACACCACCATCCGTGATTATATGTTGTGTTTTGTGTATGTATTTGTTTGCTGATGGCTGATGGCAACGCCCTGTGTTTTCCGTATTTTTGTTCTGTAAATCTGCATTACTTTATGTTATTTTATAACGTTAGCACCATGGAATGAAGACAGCGCATCATTTGTTGGTGAGCCAGCATTAACAGTGATGAATTATATGCACCAAGAGGTGGGTTGTTAGATGCATACCGTTTTACAGGACGTCACAGTCAACCCCAGTATTTTTTTAAATTTTCCTGTTTGTAATTTACACAGTAAAATTACTGTGTAATTTAGAGGTGTCAGTAGACGGTACTACCTGCTACTGTTAGCGCCGAATGTTGGGCGGCGCTTACTGTCAGAATCTCCAATAAGGGTGAGAGAGTTAATAAGAGTTAACACAAGTCTAGTAGGGAGACACCAGACAGGAGAGACACCAGCGCTATAAATAGCTTCACCAGGGAACACATTTGTGTCAACCAAGGGAGCAATAAGGACAGTTGAGCGAGGGCTTCCCCAAGCCATTGAGAAGCTTGGCCTTACGAGTAACCGTGGAGTACCCGGTTACTCAAGTTCACGAGCCAGCGTGCTTGGGACTCCATGCACGCAAGACTCGCTAATGCACGGAGGAGACAGCGTCCGTGCTTGACCACGCAATGTGTAGCGTGTGGACAGACCCGACTGGAGACGATTAGAGAGTAGACGTGTTCTTGACAAATGCTATAAGTTTCTAGGCAATAGTTAAATATTAGGCTTTAGATTTAGATTGTGATTACTAGCATCATTTCTCACCACTTCATTACATTCATGTTGTTTAATGTCAATGAAGCATACCGCTCGCAGAGCTTATAAATTGTCAGCTCTAAATAAATTGCATTCCTTTTGCAAATGACACGTGTTGTTATTTCGTGCGGTGCAAAAGTAGGGGAGTCCTAATAGACCTGTCGCAAGCAAGTTGCTGACAGGCAGGACCCCAATTGGTGTCAGAAGCCACTGAACCAACGTCAACAGGCTATTGGTATCAGAAAGTTCTGAACCAGCGTCAACAAGCACGATTCAACATCATTGCTGGGTTAAATTATTTGAAAGTAATGTAAATTTGTTTGTATATTTGGCAGAAATAATTTTCTCTTTTGAATTATTACGATCATACGATTTGTGGAGCTTGAACCACAATGGAGCAAAATTAAATTACAAATTGTGAAATTCTACGAAAATTAAGTTTGAAAGTGTGTTATTCTACGGAAATTAATGAAAATGTATACAATCATCAGTTTATATGATCAAGCAAACCATCGTGTACATTTCATTTTGTGTGATACAGCCATCAATGTCACCATTCTTCATATTCAGTAAATAGATTAGCTACGGAACTGAAGCCTAGAACGAAGTTATACAAACTAGTCAGAAAGTGAAGACAATACGACATCGACTGCCATACGACGAATCATCCTACGAATCATGACAATCATTCAGACTATCATAACATTCATTCATTAACACCATTTATCATTATCTATCACATTTTTCATTCATCAGCCGCATGAAAGATAAATTTGTATTTACAACATATGCGTGTGTCTAATTTTTGATGCTCTACTAAACAGAAGCATCCATTGTGTTATCAGGTCAATCATTTTGTGAGTGTGGAAGACAGCGGTGAAACATCCCAAGAACCGTATTTTCCAAAGAATTAGATGAGTATATTTTCAGAATATTTTGGGATGCTCTAAATTAATCATACATCTTCTTTTTCAGTAAAGATGTATATTTACTAACACATAAGTACAAACCATTGTGTGAATATTACTGTGATATCATTTTGAACTAAGATTAAGCCAAAAAATGGCGTCACTAAGTGATTGTATCCAGGCAGGCAAGGAAATCGGCCATACTGGTGAAGAATTAGAGAAATGGGTAGACCAAAAATACAAAGAAGAATTAGCTCGACAGAAAGAGGAAACTTTTCGACAGAGAGAAGAAACAGAGAGAAAAGCTGCTCTAGAGAGAGACGAAAGAGCATTAGAAAGGCAGCATCAAAAAGAAATGAAAGAGGTCGAGGAAGCCACCAAACAAAAGCAGATACAAGTAGACTCAGAGACTAAATTAAAGATGAAGGAAATGGAGGTAGATTCTAGCATACAGATAGCCTCTAGCAAACAAAAGAGCCAAGAAGAACAGAACAAATTTAGTAAGTATAAAGGCCTTATTAAACCATACAGTGTAGGGGATTCAATTAGCGCATGGACTGAGAACATAGAATTCCAACTAAAGACTCAGAAAATACCTTTGGATGACTGGGCAATGATCTACATGAGAAACCTCAGTGGGGAGCCGTTAAAAGTAATAGAATCCATACCTACAGAGCTAAGGAACAATTATCAGTACATTCACGATAGGATCATGCAACACGTTCTTTTAGACGCCACTGGGTACCAAATTCAGTTCTCCCAAATTAAGCCAAAAGCAACTGAAACCTTCTTAGACTACATCTCTAACGTGCAGAGAACATTTAAAAAGTGGACTATAGCGGCGAAAGTGGGTAACAACTATGAAAAATTAGAAGATCTTATGGTAATGGATAAGGTGATATCTACCATTCCTACCCCTTTTGCGAAGTTTCTACAACAGTCAGATATTGAATCCATTCAGCAATTAGAAAAACGGGGGTCAGCATATTTTTCATCTAATCGGGACATATTTAAATCTACAACACATAACACAGAAATCACTGCTTTTGCAAACAACGTACCTGATAGATCTTACAATCAGAAAGATTACCGTAAGAAGGACAAACCATATCAGAAGCCACCTCGATGTGGATATTGTAGTCTTTTTCATCCTAGCTACTCAATGTGTGATAAAAATCCCGCATATCCGTCACACTTAGAAGCAGTGTTAAAGAAGCAAGAAAGCAGAAGAACGTCATTTAAACGTGCTGTTAAATGTTACTTTTGTTCCAGCTATGGCCACTATAGTAATAAATGTCTTGGTAGGCAACGAATGAAGGCAAATAATGCAGCACTCATCGATACGTCATCAGACGATGAGAGTGACATTGATTCGGAACTTGTGAATGTGTTACCAACGAGTGAATGTGAGAGTGTAGCAGTAGTAACAGACATATTAGACTTTAGGAAATGTGACATATGCCACCAGTTTCATGCGGATGGCAAATTGAATTGTGGGCACGTAATACCATGTTCCAGTGAAGATGCTAACGCAGCGAGTGCCTCCAGAGGTAAACTTAAGTTCTACGATGCACTGGTCAATGATCAACCATGCCAATGTTTAATTGATAGCGGAAGCACTCTACTGGGTTTAAGGAAAGAACTTGTTAGACCGGAAGATTACACGGGCGAATTTGTCAAATGCCGTACTTTCTCTGGAACCATTGAGAAATACCCACTGGCAAAAGCGCATATCAATACCCCGTTCCTTACCGGCACATTTACTTACGCAATCCTGCAAGATCCATGCACGGATCTCATTTTAGGATGCCTAGATTCATTGAAACAATGTACAAACGACGACATAAGAGCCTGGAAACATACACACATGGCTAACGCTGCAACAAGGTCAGATACACAAACAAACTATACTGACTTACAAAATCAAATGCTACAGTTATTAACACCAAGTGGTGCAGATACCAACACTACTCGACAGAAATTTATCGAGGCACAAAGCACCGACCAAACTATCGCACCTTATTTTAAATTATTGGGTGAGCGAGCGAAAGTGACTAAAAATGCATCTTGGTACTTTAGAAAACTTAACGGAATTCTCATGCGTTATTACACAAATAATAACCATGAAATTCAGCAGACGGTGTTACCTTAACATACCGACAAAATGTGCTAAACATCGCACATGAGTCACCGTTTGCTGGACATCTGGCCTATGATAAATCGCGAGCCAGAGTTTTGTCGCATTTTTACTGGCCTAAATTCTGTTCTGACATAAAAATTTTCTGTCGTTCGTGTACTATTTGTCAACATCTTGTACGAAAGGGAAAGCATGTGACGGCCGAAGTTCAACGGTCATTATTAGCATCTAGACCATACGAGTCTGTAACGGTCGATATTGCTGGACCCCTAAAGCAGGTGTCGAGCAAAGGAAACCACGACTATACAAATAAGGGTGCTAAAACGATACACCTTGAACCAAATCAGAAGGTTTTGCTTCTACTACCTGATAAACGTAATTTGTTACTAACATCTTGGCAAGGGCCATTCAACGTTGAACGTAAAATATCAGATGTGGATTATGAAATATCGATAAAAGGAAAATTAAAGATATTTCATATCAACATGCTGAAACCATACTTCTCACGACAAGAACAACAGACAGACGAACAAAATGCACCAACACCAAGTAATCGGACGACAGACGTACACAACACAACTTCACTAGGTAGGGCTACACACGACAGCGACAACGCAAACACACTTAGCCAGGTAACAGCACACGCAGCTAGTACCACAACAGTATTGAACGAGATAGACGAAGACGAGATGGAATTACCAGACCCTACTGTAGACACCAATCCCAGCATGCGAGGATTTGATCTTGGAAATGTCTACATCTCGCATATTTAGCAAGCTTGACCTCACGAAAGGTTATTGGCAGAAACCAAACTTACAGACGACCAACGACGACAAATAATAGAACTAGTGACGGAATACAGAGACATTTTCTCCGACATCCCAGGAAAGACAGACAGAATAGAACATTCTATTATTCTGACTGACAACACACCAATCAAGTGTCGACCTTATTCTATCCCTTTAAACTATAGGTCGAACCTCGACAAAGAATTACTATCTCTCGAGTCGAGTGGAATTATTCAGAAATCTCAGTCAGATTATTCTTTCCCTATCGTCCTTGTCGCCAAAAATGACTCAACTATTCGACTCTGCGTCGATTATCGCCGTTTAAACAAAATAACCAAAATTGATGCTGAACCAATCCCAGCATGCGAGGATTTGATCTTGGAAATGTCTACATCTCGCATATTTAGCAAGCTTGACCTCACGAAAGGTTATTGGCAGGTCCCGATGCAAATAAAGTCGATTCCTTTAACAGCTTTCTCTACTCCTTTAGGTCTATATGAGTGACGCTTTCTTCCTTTTGGCCTTCGTAACGCTCCAGCAACTTTCGTCCGTCTAACTAGGGATCTTCTCCATGGGTTGACCAATATTTCTACATATATAGATGACATATGTATTCATACGGAAGACTGGACATCACACCTACTGAAACTACGACAAGTCTTCGACAGGTTGCGAGTATTTGGGCTTACGGTTAAGCCGACCAAAGTAGAGTTGGGCATGGAACAAATTGACTTCCTAGGTCATACCATCTGCAGGGGCCAATTAAGAACAGATGACAGAATCGTCACCAAGATTCTGAATTTGATAATGCCAACGACCAAGAAACAGGTCCGACGTTTACTGGGTCTGGTAAACTACTATAGTAAATTTATTCCAAATCTGGCGGAAATCACCAGTGTTTTTTCTAACATCTTAAAAGCTTCGGCTAAATTATCTGTACAAGATGCAGGATTAATTAGCGCGTTATCAAAACTGAAATACCTATTTAGCGTTCCACCTATCCTGCGTTTGCCTAATCCAAAACTTACCTATTTTTTACGTACAGATGCGAGTGCCATCTTCATATCTGGGATACTAAGACAGTTCTACGAAGGGAAGTTCCACCCAGTAATGTACGTAAGTCTGAAAATTAGCCCAGCTGAATCTAATACTCAGCATCAGAATTGGAGGGCCTCAGCTTAATCTATTGTGTTAAGAAATTTCATAGATTTTTGGCAGGAGCACAGTTTGTGATCGAAACCGACAATTCTCCGTTGTCTGTGATGCAGTCTGGCATTCCCCATAATAACAGAGTCTACAGGTGGGCTTTGATTCTGCAAAACTACACATTTACTATCCAACATTTAAAGGGAAGATTGAACACTTTAGCAGACACCTTGAGTCGACCGTCAACCATTGAAATACCTGATTTGCAGGAAGAGATCGACCAGAGAGCACCAGCAACAGTGACACTGTAAATGTTAAGTAAATCAGTGCCGTGTGTGGTGATTAAGATACACTGTAAGTGCGTTATCATCGCCAAACATATAAACTGTGTGAAAGTAACAGTGCCATGAAGAGTGAAACGAACAGACGCAGAAGTAACATGCGCTAACACACACATAAGCTATATTAACGTTGAAGTGTTAGCTGTGAACCTACATAAGTTAGTAGGGAACTATATTTATACACTATCCATGAAGGAGAGCATAAAAGACTTTGCCGAAATGAACTATGTTATAAGAATAGTCTACAAAGAACATTGCTCCATCTTCACACCTGAAAGGAGGACTTCAGTTAGTGTAATTAGATATAGGAATGTAACTGTGATATATATATATATTATTATTATTTTATTAACAGTACACATAACTTCATTTTTCTATGAATAATTGAATTGCAAAATGTTCAAATGCATATATAACTTTATTTATGTCATGTGGTAATTATAAATCACCATCATTTACTTAATAACCCATTTAACGTAACACCAATGATAGAAATACAATGGTTAGATATTACATTAGTTTATCACCGCATAATCATAATCATTTAGGAATTCACTTATCTAAAATATCATTTCTAAACTAACCCATCCATTTAGGAATTAACATCATTTCATTTACAAATAACACTTTAAGGTAGTTAACTCAATTCTCTTAAATGAAATTAATTAGTTAGATTATTTCCCTTGGGATAATTTAGGACAGCACACCAAATTATGTTAGTTACTATTACAGGATCGGTGACAAACCATCCTCACAACCGTGTATATTTTGTATAGGCATGACACGTGCAAACAAACCGCACAGTCATTTGGCGTGAATACTTTTATAATTCAGCCAATCATTTATTGTAAATATGTAATGTTCATTTATGTGATGCTATGAACCATATTTTAAGGACGAGTGAATGTTTTAGCAAAGCGAGAGTATGAAAGCGAGTGAAAGATGTATGAAAGAGGTATAAATGAGAGGAGAGAATGTGAGAATTAGTAAACATGGAAAGAAAGAGAGAGAGAGAGAGAGAGAAAGGTAGCGGCAAATTTTTTCACCGCTAGAAACGTCTTATTTTGACTTGTCTGTGTCATCTGTGTAACCAATGTGTTGTCAAGTTTTTATGTGTGTTACTGCCATATTTTAATAGATTAGATAGGGAATATACTTTGAGCATCTTGAAGCGGAGTTGTGGTCATAAATAAGAATAACAAACATTTGTAACCACAATACACCGATTTACGGCGTTCGAAGGAATACACACATTTAATACACTAACGCATACACAGGTTAGCAAGTTAAGTACACTGTAGTTTATTAGGAAACCCGCAAACAAACAGGAAAACAAACACATAAAAGTTGCAAACACTATTTGTTTCAAAGAACAACAACTTAAATTCAGGGGACACAATAACTTCTTAAATACCTTAATGTAACATTGAAAATAGCTTTTCACAAGCGGAAGCGAGAAGGTGAAAGTAGAACTGTATGTATATGAGTTGGAGGGGATATTAATGGGAACATGAACATTTTTATGCTCATGTGTTGCACTCATAACAGAGTCAACTTGTATTTAGGTTGTCATTTCGGGCAATATGAGGACAGGTCGAGACAAAAGTCAACGGGTGAAAGTCAAAAGACATAGGGTCTAAGGATGGAAGCCAGGACATAAGTCATAAGACAATGGATCCGGTTCAAAACAATTCCCAAAGATATCTAGAGAACCAACTATACTGATACAAGAGCTACTCAATTAGCCGAGTGAAAAGATAGAACAGTGTGAGTAAAGGAAGAAGAGAGTTGTTCTATCCCCAAACGAGAGATTTACAACTTATTGGATATCTGACAAAATTGGACATCCAATTTTTCTTTGTGACCATACGTGTTACAAACATGAGTTAAAGGGGTGTAACACTTCACAGAGAGGAGGGGAGCCTGTCAGA
Source organism: Cepaea hortensis (assembly GCA_963921405.1). NCBI lineage: Eukaryota > Metazoa > Mollusca > Gastropoda > Stylommatophora > Helicidae > Cepaea > Cepaea hortensis. Next base: position 50,866,980 of record OY992876.1, read on the forward strand.
ATCTCCAATAAGGGTGAGAGAGTTAATAAGAGTTAACACAAGTCTAGTAGGGAGACACCAGACAGGAGAGACACCAGCGCTATAAATAGCTTCACCAGGGAACACATTTGTGTCAACCAAGGGAGCAATAAGGACAGTTGAGCGAGGGCTTCCCCAAGCCATTGGGAAGCTTGGCCTTACGAGTAACCGTGGAGTACCCGGTTACTCAAGTTCACGAGCCAGCGTGCTTGAGACTCCATGCACGCAAGACTCGCTAATGCATGGAGGAGACAGCGTCCGTGCTTGACCACGCAATGTGTAGCGTGTGGACAGACCTGACTGGAGACGATTAGAGAGTAGACGTGTTCTTGACAAATGCTATAAGTTTCTAGGCAATAGTTAAATATTAGGCTTTAGATTTACATTGTGATTACTAGCATCATTTCTCACCACTTCATTACATTCATGTTGTTTAATGTCAATGAAGCATACCGCTCGCAGAGCTTATAAATTGCCAGCTCTAAATAAATTGCATTCCTTTTGCAAATGACACGAGTTATTATTTCGTGCGGTGTAAAAGTAGGGGAGTCCTAAAAGACCTGTCGCAAGCAAGTTGCTGACACTTACCAAACCCGACACCCCACATTGTGCTAACGGCTTCAGGCGAAAGAGCACAATTGGGAGCGTGAAAGCCTTATCCTGGTGTGAGGAAATGCACCTAAAGACTAAATGTCATGGCAGGGCAGACCAGGCCCTAAGCCTTGGTTGGTAACTGGCCTAGGATCGAAGCTCCGAAAGGCGGAGAGTTAGAGCATTGCTTTGCTGATCTGGCAGCTTCTGCAGCCTGTCTTGTTCCAGGCGTATTGGTGTCACTGTTCCTCTAGAGCAGGGGTCACCAAACTTTTTTCACGGCGGACAAAATGACGAGCGCGGGCCGGATTCTCATTCTGTACAATACTTGCACCGGTCTCCGTGACGAAGGTCTTACGGACGCTGTTCGTAATCCGTATACCCGCGTTCGAAAAACAGCTGCGTGCGATTTGGCAGCAGCCCGCTTTGCGCTGGTTTTTACGCTATGGTATGCGTGCCGGTTGTTCAGAAAGCAATGACAAACTACTTAACGTAAACGTGCCAAGACATCAATAACAGCTAACAATGCTGGTGTTAACTGCAAACGACCTGTACAGGATATGCATCTAAGCTCTGGGAAAGACGAAAAACTAAGTTAATCATGGATGAGTGGCATGCAATGCACAAAAAACAAAAACCAACATACTTATTTACTTTTTTTTAAAGTTATCAAAGAAGGCGACGTTAGCAAAAAGATAGTTACATCAGACCTAGTGTGCACATATCCGAATCTCACAAACTGAGCAGCACAAAAAAGTTAGTGAGATTTGTGAAATTGATATTTTGGCTTTCAAGATATCATCAATATTTGGTTTGGAATTGCTGCATCCAATCAAGAGAATTGCTTTCAAATGTTCATCAATCAATCTCGTTCGATGTATTGACTTCACATACTTCATTTTTGAAAATATTTGCTCACATACATAAGTTGCTCCAAACACTGATGCCCTACCAGCGGCAAATTTCTTCAGTTTCGGAAACTCAACATCAGTTAAGCAGCTGTAAAATTCAACAAGTTTTCCGTTATCTGAACGTCCAAATTGACACCACGATTGAATACGAGAGGCTGTGACGTACCCGGGAGATCAGTAGACTCATCCAGCGCCAGAGAATGCTACATCAAGTTCTTAGTTTTCTCGCGTATCTGTAGCACAATATTCTCTCCAAGTTCTTTCGTTCTCCGCACAACTGAATTTGCCGACAGGCTGATAGTTCCAAACAAATAGGCTTTCTCAGGCCACAAGTCATTTGTTGCTTCCATCATACACTCTTCGATGAAGTTGCCATCAGTAAACGGGTTTCCTCGCTCCGCCATCTTAAGCACTATTTTGTAACTTGTACGAGTCACAGCCATTTTCAGCAAACTTTCTCGTGAAGAGGTTTCTTTGTGTTTCTAAACCACGTTTCATTGACTCATATTTCTCAGAGCGTAACTTTGCGTGTGTGATGTGTTGATGCAGATGATGTTGATGCGGAAAGATGCGTGTGTGTGCATGTTGCCATGGAAACCATGGTAACGTCAGAGTGAATGCGTCGCTACCACGAGCCGAGAAAGGAATTGGGATGACGCGAAATAAGCAAACATTACAATAAATAAAAATAAAATCTATATACAATAATTTATAAATGAAAATAGTAAATTTAAAACACATAGCAGCCAGAAGGTTTCCGCGCCTGTGAAGATCTCCTATTATTCTAAACATAATATTTACATTTAAATTGTATAACAACGTCTCGTGTTCCAAACGTTAGTTATATCAAGCAAGTTCAAGTACCATCGACGGGCCGGATGAAATGACGTCGCGGGCCTGATCCGGCCCGCGGGCCGTAGTTTGGTGACCCCTGCTCTAGAGTAAACTAGACAGGCCGAGAGAGGGATCATGCTGCATGGGCAACACATGGTCTCTATATTCAGCCCAGGCGTTGTGTTATGGAGAGATAACCCCATTTTACAAACTATCGTCTGTCAAGTCAAAAATTTACTAAGCAATTTTTACGCTCATTAGTTTGCTATTGCTTTCAGAAATAAAGAAGTAAGGATGGGAATGGGGGTTGTTAGGCATCACTTGCTGTTAGTAATTACCCTGAACATTTCTACCTATCCATCGGTCCCAGAGTTCTTCTAAATAGAGCTTCGCTTAAGGGTAAATATGTTTGAATGAACTGGCTGAAAGAGGTATACCTCTCCATAGCACAAAGCCTGGGATAATACAGAGACTATGTGTTGCGAAAGACAAATAGAATTAGTGATAAAAGGAAAGAAAAAAATTACTCCCACTCTGACTAAGGAAATGTAGAAGCCAATAATTATCCTCCACGAGTAGATTAACTAATAAGGGTATAATATTCTGTTCAAAGATATGATCACTGAACAATATGGCTGTATATAATGAAGTACAGATAAATTAAATGTCGAATGAACTAGCAACACGAAAATGCTTCAATATTACATTAGCCAACTAGTTTTATAAAATTCTGTAACAACGTTTAAGATATATAGAATTTAAGATATTCAAACAAGAAAGAAAAGAAAATTAACGATCACTAAATTTATTTTCAGAATTAAAAATTCACAGAGAGCAGTACCTTCATCATACCCCACATTTAGGTGATAGCGTCACTGTGCTCACACTCTTAACACACACACACACACACACACACACACACACACACACACACATGTATACCACACAACTCTGCCCCTGTTTCATCATACCCCACGTTTGGGTGACAGCCTCACTGTGCTGACACTCTCAAAACGCACGCACACACTCACACACACACACACACACACACACACACACACGTGTATACCACACAACTCTGCTCCTGTTTCATCATACCCCACGTGTGGGTGACAGCCTCACTGTGCTGACACACTCAACACACACAGGTATATCACACAGATCGGACCTGTTTCATGATTGAATTTGTTGTTACACAGTTCTTCATGTCGTCGTTCTTTTGGTTAGACAACTCCCCTCAGACAGCAGTTTGGGCGTTCTGGGTTTAATTATCATAATTCAACTTGTAACCTTGCGTAAATCAATGAACCCTCTCGTATTTGGCTTCTGACAATATATTCTGAAATAAGACGTCGGTGTGAGATAGAATTATAACGCTGTTCTTAAATTCGGTGATTATATATTTTCATCTCGCTCACCTTGGATTTTAGTCAAATGTTCATGGTTGAAGTACAGGCCATAAGATTTCATTTCAAACAGTGAAGATTCTTGATGATCAAAATGGTTTACGATGTAGAAATATATAGGCATGGTTTAGAAGCCAAGCGCCCCTAATATGTATCTTAACTATTCAACCATGTGCTCGATGCGTTAACATCATCATCATCACCACCATCATTATACTCATCATGATCAATGCACAGTTCCTTTGCAGAACGTCGCTGCTATCACGGCACGCCTGAAAGATTCTCAATCCTTTGACAGTTCTTCTGCCTTATGCATGTTCATATCCAAGGTGTTTACAATGTTCCGTGTCGGTTGTTGTGGTGAACGACTTCGGCCTTTCTGCCAGGAACCACGCCTTCCAATCAGTGTCGGACTGAGTTTAACATATTGGTTGCCATGAGACAAAGCTAAATAAAGGTCATTAACATGTCTAACTTGCTGTCTAATCTTTAAGGGGGCTCACCTAATTATGGATCCACATGGCTCATCTGCCAGGAGGCAAGCGGACATCCTGGGCAGTCCGCCACATCTCCATCATTGTTCCTTCTAAAGAACTGTGATGCTGAATACGATCAAAGTATTTCAGTGTCTGAGACATTATAATGTTAACAAGCCAGTTGTCTGTGATTTCCGTGTCTTTTAGGATGTCGGTATTTTATATTTCTTACTATACGGTAAATTCCAATTGTCTTATTTTCTCCCTAATTGACTGCGAAATGATCAATAACTCAAATCCTTATGTTGCGATAACATAAGAAATGAATTCATACGCATTCATCGACATTCATAGAAGAGATCAGATAGAAAAGACACAATCAAAGAACACTCTAGAGCAGAGGTTCCCAAACCACGGCCCGCGGGCCACTTGTGGCCCGCCAGCTGTAAGAAAGTGGCACGCGAGACCTCGTGTTTTAATTTATTTATTTTTTTAATGCAGTCGGAGCGCCTCGCCAGCGTGCGATAATTGTCTCTGCTCATGGTTGTTATGCTTATATATTATCGAATGCGCCTGTTCAGTTCACAACGAAACGTTATGAAGTTCTTATATCCTAGCCTTGTCTACCAATAAGAGTGCGCAAGGCGCCATGTTGTCGTCTGTTACAACTGTTTACATAGTCGTAGTATTGTGCTGAAATTATTTTTTTTTTCTTCAAATAAAAATTTACCGTTAAAGCATATAAACATGACTGTGGAAAATCTAAATTCAAACAATGGTAAAAAGCGAAAATGTGAAGATGTTGCTTGTCGTGAATTCAACGAAGAGTGGACGGAGAAATTTATGTTTATGCCTAGCCGTAGTGGTAAACCAGTTTGCATAATCTGCGGATTTTGTGTTTCTGTTATTTAAAAAAAAAATTAATCTGGAACGACATTTCACGACCACACATTCAGACATAAATGCTCAATATCTGATCAATTCGGAGTTCAGAAACGATTTCATAGAGGTACGTTCAGGCAGCAGTCATTTTTCACCAAGGCTAACGAACAGAGCAAGGGTGATGTTGTTGCGTCATACGACGTCTCTCTTCTGTTGGCTCGCAAAAAGAAGCCGCTCACCGATACAGAAGAAATAATCAAGTCTTCCCTTAAAATTGCAGCTAGAACGCTTGGCGATAAAAAGTGTGAAACAAAATTTGATCAGATTCCTTTGTCTAATAATACAATGGCCAGTCGAGTTGAAGAATTAGCCAACGATGTTCATCTTCAAGGAGCATACATATGAAAAATTTTTAATTTTTCTTTCATTGGCAGTGGATGAATCTACTGACATTTCTGACACAGCTCAAGTCGCAGTTTTTGTTCGAGCAATAAACAATAATTTTGAAGTCATTGAAGAACTTCTAGGATTTGAATCAATGCATGCAACTACCAAAGGGACTGATCTGTTTGAAACTCTGAAATTGTGTGTAAAGAAAAATAACGTAGCATGGACCAAATTGGCACCGACGGTGCTCCGGATTTGACGGGTAAAAAGTCTGGATGTCTAGCATTATTGGAACAGTTTCTTGGCAGCAATATATGAAAATATCATTGTATCATTCACCAAGAAGCTCTGTGTGGAACGACATTACATCTGAAACATGTCATGGATGTTGTTCTGCGATGTGTGAACAAAATTCGAAGTAAGGCGCTGAACAGGCGTTAGTCACAAATTTGTGCGATGAAATTTCTTCATTTAAAATGAGACTACGACTGTTTATCGGACAGCTGACTGAAGGGACTTTAGAGGTGTTTCCAACTTGTGGTGTAAAAGAAATATGACTTGTTACAGTACAAAGTAAGAGTTTAAAGTCTACTGGATATCTTTCAGTCGAGATTTCAAAAGTTCACAATAGAGGTGGATAATGTTGCCCTCTTCATAAATCCGTTCGTATTTCCTATTGCCAAGCTCTGTCAATTACAGCAAAACCTTCAGCAGGAAGTAATTGATTTGAAATGCAATTCTGCACTGAGATGTAAATTTCTGGAGCTGCCTGCTTCGCCTACAGCTGATCATATGATTTTATTCTGCTACTATTGCTTGTCGAACAATTTGAACACTTGCCTTCATTCGCCCAGAGATACATTTGTCATGTTGGTTTGACTTACAGATACGAGCAGTCATTTTCCCCAAATGACCGTTATAAAAAGACAAGCAACATTCCAGACTCACCGACAGTAACCTAGCTGCGCTTATGACTTTGGGCCTGACAGATTTGTGCCCAGATATTAATAAACTGGCATCTGAACTTAAGTAACTGGTTATGAAGAACAGTTACAATTGTTTATGTGGTTGTTTCGGGATTTGAAATTTAAATATTGAGCACAACCCACTACTGGCAACGCCGATCGCATTCTGGTATGAACCTAAGGCCTATCCACGTCAATATGGAAGCACTATACTCGAGTTTCGCCCTCATTTGAGCTCGTCAGTAGTGCACATCCCTGACCGGATCCGGAAACAGTCCCGGATCACGCGTGCGAAGCGGGTGTGTAACCACGCGGCACACACTGGACACACCAAATTATCACAACAGAACATCACAACGCTACCCATCGTAGGCTATGCTCAAGATTGCCCAATCGCCGCGACCGACGTCCGTCAATCGATGGGACCCGAACGATCAGGACTTCTCACTGGCAAGAAACACCAGGCCTCCTAAATCCAGTGAGCAATAATCAATTGATTATGTGGTTGTTTCGGGATTTGAAATTTAAATATTGAGCACAACCCACTACTGGCAACGCCGATCGCATTCTGGTATGAACCTAAGGCCTATCCACGTCAATATGGAAGCACTATACTCGAGTTTCGCCCTCATTTGAGCTCGTCAGTAGTGCACATCCCTGACCGGATCCGGAAACAGTCCCGGATCACGCGTGCGAAGCGGGTGTGTAACCACGCGGCACACACTGGACACACCAAATTATCACAACAGAACATCACAACGCTACCCATCGTAGGCTATGCTCAAGATTGCCCAATCGCCGCGACCGACGTCCGTCAATCGATGGGACCCGAACGATCAGGACTTCTCACTGGCAAGGAACACCGGGCCTCCTAAATCCAGTGAGCAATAATCAATTGATTATGTGGTTGTTTTGGGATTTGAAATTTAAATATTGAGCACAACCCACTACTGGCAACGCCGATCGCATTCTGGTATGAACCTAAGGCCTATCCACGTCAATATGGAAGCACTATACTCGAGTTTCGCCCTCATTTGAGCTCGTCAGTAGTGCACATCCCTGACCGGATCCGGAAACAGTCCCGGATCACGCGTGCGAAGCGGGTGTGTAACCACGCGGCACACACTGGACACACCAAATTATCACAACAGAACATCACAACGCTACCCATCGTAGGCTATGCTCAAGATTGCCCAATCGCCGCGACCGACGTCCGTCAATCGATGGGACCCGAACGATCAGGACTTCTCACCGGCAAGGAACACCAGGCCTCCTAAATCCAGTGAGCAATAATCAATTGATTATGTGGTTGTTTCGGGATTTGAAATTTAAATATTGAGCACAACCCACTACTGGCAACGCCGATCGCATTCTGGTATGAACCTAAGGCCTATCCACGTCAATATGGAAGCACTATACTCGAGTTTCGCCCTCATTTGAGCTCGTCAGTAGTGCACATCCCTGACCGGATCCGGAAACAGTCCCGGATCACGCGTGCGAAGCGGGTGTGTAACCACGCGGCACACACTGGACACACCAAATTATCACAACAGAACATCACAACGCTACCCATCGTAGGCTATGCTCAAGATTGCCCAATCGCCGCGACCGACGTCCGTCAATCGATGGGACCCGAACGATCAGGACTTCTCACTGGCAAGGAACACCAGGCCTCCTAAATCCAGTGAGCAATAATCAATTGATTATGTGGTTGTTTCGGGATTTGAAATTTAAATATTGAGCACAACCCACTACTGGCAACGCCGATCGCATTCTGGTATGAACCTAAGGCCTATCCACGTCAATATGGAAGCACTATACTCGAGTTTCGCCCTCATTTGAGCTCGTCAGTAGTGCACATCCCTGACCGGATCCGGAAACAGTCCCGGATCACGCGTGCGAAGCGGGTGTGTAACCACGCGGCACACACTGGACACACCAAATTATCACAACAGAACATCACAACGCTACCCATCGTAGGCTATTTTAGGAGGCCTGGTGTTCCTTGCCAGTGAGAAGTCCTGATCGTTCGGGTCCCATCGATTGACGGACGTCGGTCGCGGCGATTGGGCAATCTTGAGCATAGCCTACGATGGGTAGCGTTGTGATGTTCTGTTGTGATAATTTGGTGTGTCCAGTGTGTGCCGCGTGGTTACACACTCGCTTCGCACGCGTGATCCGGGACTGTTTCCGGATCCGGTCAGGGATGTGCACTACTGACGAGCTCAAATGAGGGCGAAACTCGAGTATAGTGCTTCCATATTGACGTGGATAGGCCTTAGGTTCATACCAGAATGCGATCGGCGTTGCCAGTAGTGGGTTGTGCTCAATATTTAAAGTTACAATTGTAAATTAATAACATTAATAGCGATTTTCGAAACTGATTAAAAATGTATTGTTAAATGAAATTTTGACTGTAAACCAAAAAATAACCGCAGTGTAGTACTGACACTGACTGCCTTTAAAGTTTTAGAATTGTGTTGACCAAAGAGAAAGGTAAGAATGATATTGCACGACTTTCATAATTTTATAACGTTGTGGCCCGTTTAACTACCGAAAATAGTAGATATGGCCCTCCGCTTGAAAAGCTTGGGAACCACTGCTCTAGAGTCTAGACAACAGGCCGCATTGGAAAGTACTGAAACTCTTGACATGACGTCTTATAATTGACGTCAGCACCTCGCTGAAAGAGGACAAGAACTTTGACCATCAGCAATTGGTAATAACTCTCTGTACCAATGTGACTATAACTTTCAATATTTTAAATTCTTTCTTGTGCCTTCTATGAATACTAATCAATACCTGTACCTTATTTTGCACTATGTTTCAGTATATTCATGGGAGTGCACTGATTTTCCTTTCTGCGTATTTTCTTGAGTCGGCAGCTAGATCGAATGACATGAGCCTGTGGCGATATGATCTAACTGCGCTGTTGCATCTGGTGTCTTGTGACCTGTTACAGCACACTCCTCATTTGCATCCGGAGAGTATTGCGCCATTGCATGGCTACATTAGTCAGCATCTTCTTCTTCTGTTTTCGTCTTTGGGTTTTTAATGAATTTTTACACCTAATTGTTGTGACCTATCACCAAATGTTTTAATTTATCTTGCATCTGATTTCGTGTATGAGACAAGAGGGCAATGTGGTCAGAGCGTTTGAAATTAAGAAGCCGCTTTATCAGAGTCCATGTGATTTAACGTCTGGTCTCCGCTGTTGTTGTCTGCGTATCCAGTCTATAGTTAGTAAGAATAATAAAGTCACAAAATGCGCCCGTTCTATTCTATTACGGTTGCTATTCTTCTGCATCTTCGCCCGCTCTGTGTACACAAAACTGGGACACGGGTCATCAGCCAATTGATGTCTAGCCGTGCTTTCGTTTGCTATTTCCTGTAGCTCCCTCTACGTCTTCTTCATATTGTTGATCCCTGTCTTTACTTCTTTTCTCCGTGTATTTTATGACTCAGTGTATCTTTAGGGATTCTAACTGATTATTGTTTTAAGTGGCGCTTAGCTTCCAGGTCAATCCAGCATGAAATGGGTACCAGGAAACGTGTTGGGGAAGTAAAGGCGGCCTGTGTGGTATTGATGACATCAGCCACTGAGTGTTGATTGGTCTATACAAATATAGGTCTAGCACGGTATCGTTAGTGCGCCTTAAAGGCGTCTAAGAGGGTCCTTGATTGACTTGACTCTACGGCCTTGACCCTGTGTGGTATAAACAAAAGCATTTCTATTATACCATTGTCAGGTTTTCTCCGCGTGTGCCTTATGCCTTATTCCGTGTCAGAATCTTGTCCTGACTTCCTGGTTCATTGTTATGTGTTTCATTCTCTCCATGAATCGTACGTTGGTGATTCTGTCAGCAAAGTCAGTACGTCTGTTCTTGCACCAGTTAATGAATGTTGTTTTATTTAATAATAATTGTTCTAATCATTGCCATGTGCCCGATTCATACAGTAGTGCGAATGTAACGTTAGAGTTGATTATTGCAAGCCTGGTTGTAAGTTTAAACGCTTTTGACTTCGCTTTTGACATCGCAAACAATACCAGCATTTCTGCCGCTGTGATCTCTTGACACGTTTATGTTCATTAGTTTGCCATTGCTTTCTGAACTACCTGCACCAATACCAACGCAAAACCTACGCAACGCGCTCTGCTGCCAAATCGCGCGCAGCAGTGTTTTGAACGCGGTTATTCGGGATTACGAACCGCGTATGCAACACCTTCGCCACGGAGACGGCATTAGTGTGTATATCTTTCATATTTCCATAGTTTAACATAGATTAAAGACATAAATAGTATCTAAAGCACATAGGATTAACTCTTATTTGGTATTAATAAAATATGAAGAATAACTCTTGCTAAAGATGAAGAAGGAAATGAGAGATTAACAGAAATTGAATACTTAAGACGGGATACCAGGACGGGCAATTGATGCGTGACTTTTTGTTCTCTCATCACTCACCACCGCCAGCCCAGCACTTTGTACGGGAGCAACAAACTACAGAGGCTATTGATTGATACTTGCTTGACTACATAATAGAAATGACTGATACACAAGAAAGCAGAGAGAGAGAGAGAGAGAGAGAGAGAGAGAGAGAGAGAGAGAGAGAGAGAGAGAGAGAGAGAGAGAGAGAGAGAGAGAGATAACTTACACCTCGTATTGTATTTTTAATCGACACGACATTTTGGACTAATCATTAGTCCAAATACCTCTTCCAGTCTAGATTATCACACATATCGTTAAATGAATAGACTCTACTGTGGTATAGTGAATATCGTTTATCTGACTGGTGATGGAGTTCCCTACCGACTCCAGCGTTTACCAATAGTAGATTAAATTTCTAATTAACATTGCAATTAGATGCAGAGAGCACAACCCTCATCTTTGTTATCTTATCAAGTTTAATTAGACTTACATAACAGTCTTGGCTATATAACACCGCATACAACTGGCAATTAAAGTCACTAAGACACTCTTATTCAATTATCCTAGACAGCAACTTATTAAATATCATTGACATCTCTATATCTATTGGTAGCTCATTTCGTGAGAGGGATATTTTCTAAACGTCTTAAGTTTAATCTTGAAATGTGACACTCCTGATCACTGCTTGTAGCCACACTAAACAAGTACCCATAAGAATATTAATTAAAAGTGAAAGAACAATTTCATCTCAACTCTGATAATGACAGTTTCCCAAGGATTCACCATTGTTTCCTGGGACTTGTTGAAGATGTTCAAATTGCCTTCTTGGAACTCGTAAGAACTGCGGAACACAAACGCCCATATAGGACCCTCATGTGAACACAGACGCCCATATAGGACCCTCATGTGAACGCAGATGCCCATATAGGACCCTCATGTGAACACAGAAGCCCATATAGGACCCTCATGTGAACACAGACGCCCATATAGGACCCTCATGTGAACACAGACGCCCATATAGGGCCCTCATGTGAATACAGACGCCCATATAGGACCCTCATGTGAACACAGAAGCCCATATAGAAACCTCATGTGAATACAGAAGCCCATATAGGACCCTCATGTGAAAACATTCAGTCCAGCACTACTAGAAATGCCGACTCCCTGGTCTAGAGGTTACACGACTTTCTCCGCAATCTCGTATACTCTCGTAAGTAACGTGACGTTGCGTGAGAATTGGTAGCGGTTCTCTCCGTGTCGGTAACTTACGGGGTATGTGAGCTGGTCGCTCAGAAAGCAATGACAAACTACTGAGCGTAATCTTGCCAAGAAATCAACAGTCAGCTAAAAGATGCTGATGTTGACAGCGATGTCCTGTAAAGGATATGCGAACACAAAAAACTGCTAGAAATAGTGTGTATGAACTACGCTTGAGTTCAAAGCGTGCGAGCGCAAATAGAAAATATTCACCAATTAAAAATATGTCATATCCAATCAGAAAATTCGTCTGTTTTTATTTGGCCACCGCTCGCTTTGAATTCAAACGCAGTCCATACACATTACTTCTAGTACACTGGACTGAATGTTGCGTGTGGATTAGCTTTCCATATTACTAGTGCCCTTTGCTATCAGACGAGCCCACTCCGACTTCAGAGGTACTTGTAATTTATGTCCTCGAGTCAAGGACGAGAACTCATAATTTTTGTCCAACTGACCGGTGCAAGAGTTGAACCCCCTACCTCATCTTCAGGACACCGGATGTTTTAAAACAAGCGCTTTTATCCATTCGGCCATGCAGACCTCCTAAATGAGTGTTTAAGAACTATATACAACCTATAATGTTATACTGACGTGAAGCATGGATAATAAGCAGATGCTACTTCTACTGGCACTTGCCGTTCTGACTGACGATAGTCCATACATAAACACTTGTACTTTTAGGCGCTCAGGGAAGTTAGAAGAAAGAGTTAGAGACTAGAGGATGCACTAGACAACATAAACATTGAAAGCTGCAGTTGCCGGGTGTCTAGTTGGTCATGGGTCGAAATATACTTGTTCTTGCAGCCAGGCGCCGTTGTCATTTGGAGGTGACAGGTTCGAATCCGGGTCGGTAACTTTAGCTTTCAATTTGTGTGTTGTCTTCTTCTTCTATGAGCCCCATTATGTATTACTGAACTGTCTTAGTGCCCTCAAAGGGTTCCCCTATTGATATTTCTGTGTGATTTTAGGCTTGGCAGACAAGATCATTTATGCACGTTATACGGAGAAATAAACGTGTGTACTTAGTGACACCTGGTAAAATTTACGAGAAAAGAACAAAGAAAGAAATACCCGCGAGATATAAATGGGACAAGAAAGCAGGCTTGATTCAAGTCTCTAATGATAATGTCAGACGGCGAAACATGACCGCCCACGCTTATATCAGCACGGCACATGAGAATGATGATGACTGGTACAGCCACAGAACTACCATAATCAACGGTATACTTCTTCACAAAACTGTAACGACCAATACTGTAAATAACCAAAAACCCCACCGGCCTGTCGAAATAATTATTAACAACGACAATCGTTAATATCGACTCTGTCGTGTGTTCTAATAAAATAAAAACGGAATTAATTTTAAGGCGTTAGACATTTTTCATATTAAAAGAAAAAGTTCTCCGGCTGGCAATAATTCTTAAAATAAATTTCTAATAATTTTAATCAGCCGTCTGGAGCACGTTTCTTTCAGTGCGCACCAACTGTTTGTGAGTTCCTGGTTTCATGTGTGCTTAGCCCTGCATTGATTTTTCCCCACTCCAAGAACAGATCCATTGATGTCACCTTTCTACTACAGTCCTCATATTAATATAGTTTCTAGAATATTTGCGTTTCCTCGGCTGCTTGTGTCATGCTGGGCTGTAAGAGGACGCGATGATAAGTTTGAAATTTTCCAAAACTACTCTAGTCCTGGAGGCGAAACAGAGGACGGAGATAGGTTCAACGCTACACTTTAGCAAACCTGGACGCACGATGGTACGTTGAGACATTTAAAAAAAATATATTATGAATAAGAAAAATATAACCAAAGACTCTTTTACTAGAAAGCAACGTTATAAAATCAGAAATACCACTAGAAACAAACAAGTTAAGTTACTCATCAGTTGTATGATCCATTCGTCTATTCTGATGCGAATGTTGGATAAAGAGTAATGTAATGATGGGGACACTAGGGGTAGTGGAGAGTTGTGATATTTGAGTAGAATGATGCGAATATCTCTGTTTGGGAAGAAAAGAAACGTTCAGTTATTAACAGCTGGAGGTGTTATGCCATCGCACATTAAACCCACGGGGAACAGGCAAACTTGAATAACGAAGACACAAATAACAAATTTTACAATTTATTGTTTGGCATATTTTGCTGCATCTCTTCATGTAAATACTGCAGAAATCACAAAATATGAAGTAAAGTAACCAAATAAATCCTTCAAAGCTGAAATATACACATGTTGGCACAGTAATTTCAATTGTCTGCCACTGTAATTTTCAACAGGCAAATTAAATGTGTAATGCTTATCAAGGGAAAAAGTGCCAAATGGAAGTTAGCATTATGTGTGAATAAAATATTGGGTAAGAGAATTTCTGTCTTCTTCTAACTCTCTAACTGAATGTGATCCATCATCATCACCACGTGCCTTGCCGTGTGGCGTGGACGATCATGACTCTCCAGATCTTGCTATCCCAAACGACATGTATCAGTTCGTGTGCTGACACCCTCGTGTCACGTGACACAATATTGTCAAGAGTTTCCTCTCTTTGCCTTTGTCTATCTCTCTTTCCATAAATCTTCCCAGTTGTTGCAATACGTTCTAGGTTTTGTCTGCTTATAATGTGACCAAAAATTATGACTGCCTCTTTCTTATATTGTTTTAATAAGTTGTCTTTTTTCTTGGCCTCCCTCAAAACATTGAGATTACTCATTTTGGCTGTCCATGGTATGTTAGCATTCCTCTATAAAACAACATCTTAAAAACTGCTAATGATATTTTCGTGTGTTTACGAATTGTCCAGGATTCAGAGTCATATGTTAGAACTGGGGAGTTTTATTTTTCTCTGTAATGCATTTTCCATCTGATGTTGTCCATGTGACTAAATATTTGAATTTCTGGAATTACCTAAAAATAACATCTTTTACTTTAATTATGTATTTAGGCACGATCTGTTCCTCTGATATCACCTTTACTTCTGTCCTCCTGTTATTCAATATAGGGCCTATTTTTGCCACTTTCTACAACCACTGTGTTTATCATGTCTGTAGTCCTTTCTAACACTTACTATGAAGAAGGTGCCATTAATATAACGTGCGTTATTTATATTATATCCTGTCAACTAACCGCCGTCTCTGGCATACTTTTTTTCTCTAGATCGTATTATGTGCCAACTGTACAATGAAAACAAATTAGGAGAATTACACATCTTTGTCTGATACCCTTCTTTATGCACTGGCATGTTCCTAGATGGTTACTGATTCTTATTTCTGTTGTTTGTAGCCAACATATAAACGTTATTACTCGCAGATCTTAGCCATGAAAGTTTAGTTGCTCTAGTAGTCAAACGCTGTCGTTGAGTCTATAAAACATAATTACATATCTGTTTTTATTCCTATAGCTATTTCTAATAGTGTCCTCCTGAGAATGTATATGGCATTGTATGTGTCTTTTCCTTGAATAGATCCACATAGTTCATCACTAATTTCTGGTTTAATCTTGTTTCATATTTTTCTAGTAATTATTTCCAGTAACAGGTTTGTCGTGTGACCCATTGGATTATTGTGCGAAGATCTTTACATTGTAAAGCGCCAGGTTTCAGATGTTACCTATATACGGCTAATGTCTATGTTTTACATCATCTGTTGATTAGCCTCACAAATGTAATCAGTATTTCACCTGTCCTATTGACATGCCCCACACATTCCATTTGTCTTGCTGGTTTTGATGAGTTATATTGTAATCCATGCAGCCCTCAATACCCCATCGTCGCTCCGAGGTATTCGCATCACTCCCCTGTACAAACAGTCTTCAGTTTCTTCACCATTTCATTATCCAGTGCCCAGCACTCAAATCCTCACAGTAAAAAGCCACAACCAACTTTCCAGCATGCGGATTTTGTACGTGGGGTAATATTTCTGTTTTTCTTAACATTGCCGATTCCTGCAAAAGGATAATACATCTTAATTTGAAAAAGTCAAACAAAAAGTAAAAGACCTTTTTAAGCGCTTTAAGACGTTTTGAGCATATAGTCGTAGATCCTTTATTTCTAAAGACCAATCGGGAGATAACGACTGTCGTATGGATAACAGAGTTCGTTCGTAAACATCCGGTGGCGTAAACCATGTGGTGTGTGTGTGTGTGTGTGTGTGTGTGTGTGTGTGTGTGTGTGTGTGTGTGTGTGTGTGTGTGTGTGTGTGTGTGTGTGTGTGTGTGTGTGTGTGTGTGTGTGTGTGTGTGTGTGTGTGTGTGTGTGTGTGTGTGTGTGTGTGTGTGTGTGTGTGTGTGTGTGTGTGTGTGTGTGTGTGTGTGTGTGTGTGTGTGTGTGTGTGTGTGTGTGTGTGTGTGTGTGTGTGTGTGTGTGTGTGTGTGTGTGTGTGTGTGTGTGTGTGTGTGTGTGTGTGTGTGTGTGTGTGTGTGTGTGTGTGTGTGTGTGTGTGTGTGTGTGTGTGTGTGTGTGTGTGTGTGTGTGTGTGTGTGTGTGTGTGTGTGTGTGTGTGTGTGTGTGTGTGTGTGTGTGTGTGTGTGTGTGTGTGTGTGTGTGTGTGTGTGTGTGTGTGTGTGTGTGTGTGTGTGTGTGTGTGTGTGTGTGTGTGTGTGTGTGTGTGTGTGTGTGTGTGTGTGTGTGTGTGTGTGTGTGTGTGTGTGTGTGTGTGTGTGTGTGTGTGTGTGTGTGTGTGTGTGTGTGTGTGTGTGTGTGTGTGTGTGTGTGTGTGTGTGTGTGTGTGTGTGTGTGTGTGTGTGTGTGTGTGTGTGTGTGTGTGTGTGTGTGTGTGTGTGTGTGTGTGTGTGTGTGTGTGTGTGTGTGTGTGTGTGTGTGTGTGTGTGTGTGTGTGTGTGTGTGTGTGTGTGTGTGTGTGTGTGTGTGTGTGTGTGTGTGTGTGTGTGTGTGTGTGTGTGTGTGTGTGACACAAATAAGCATGGGATGGTACGCCTCTCTGATCATAGGGTAGTAAAACAAACATCGAGCATTCTCGGACAAGGACAAACAGTTTTTATGCACTGGGCTCGTTAATTATCCCTCGACATTCATAAAATGTAGGTCGGACAGACCGCTGCTCAGCCAAAATTTTCAAAATTATAAAATCAGCCACAAATGAATATTTAAAGCAGGTGCTTTTTAGGTATGATGGCCGATGCTACGGAGTCGGTGCACTGCCTTGGTGTTCTGATTGTGTGATCTATGCAACGAGACTAGATCATTTATAGACATACTTTGTGAAATGCCGGTATCCGTGACTTAGGCCCAGTGATTGCACTTTTACATTCTGGATTATAAATCAGGTGACTTGGAATCAGACCACCTTGCGTTGATGTTTAGCATTATATCAGCGTCGACCGTTCAGAAAGCAATGGCAAACTACAGAATGTAAAATTACCTATACAATCACAAACAACAAAAACATGATGGGATTGGTTGCGATGTCCGGTAAAGGACATACACCTAACTGTTTAATTCTGTTGACTGAAAGTGATTCGTAACTTAACAGTTAGAAATATTATTTCCAGCACATTTTCTTTGCCTGTTCTCCTTGTTGATTTTCATTTTTCCTTTAACTGATTCAGTGCCGAGCACATAGAAGGTTCGGACATGGTACACAATCACATTAACAAGTAGTATAATGTAAATTGGCATTCACAGAGCACTGTAATTGCGGAAGTATCAAGAAACAACAAACATATCAATGTGACCCTAATATGGCGATATATTGTCCTTCTGTTTAAATGGGGAAAAGGGGGGGGGGGGGGGTTGTCACATTTGGCGGTATAATATCCCCCGGTACTGAATCACTTAACATCTCTAGTAAGTATAGTCTTGAACAACGTCACTGGTTACTGTTACACGACCATATATCTGCGTGTTTACACAATAGTTAACAGGCCTTCCAAGCTCTACCCATCTCTAACCAGTATGTGTTCCTGAGTCACCATTACATTCTACCGTATGCTTTAATTTCTATGTCCTTTAGCCCTTCAGAAGAATTTACAACACGTTGCTTTCCATCAATAACTTCTAATAAGATGGCTGTGTGAGACGTCAGTTATAATTCAATTCGTTGAGAGGGTAGGAAAGCGTATCCAGAATACGTCAATAAAAATGATGACTGTATGACTAAGCAGGGCCAGAAAAGATGAACTTTTGACCGGATCTTTGCCTGCAGTCACGTGTGAACTAATGGCCAATGGTGATTGTATTTATGCTGTTAGAAATTGTTCCGTTTCTATCGATATGATTTGTGTAGAATGTGAATGACGAGGTGTGTCATTTCCGCTAATTATAAATACATGTCCTTGAAGTTGAAACGGGTAGGGGTAATGGTGAAATCGACATCGAATTTGTTAGTTGCGTGCTTTAATACAACATACAGCTGTTGTTATAGCTAAACACAACATCGATCACATCAGCTTTTGACGTAGGAGTAGCAGCAGCAGCTTTAGTGGTAGTAGTAGTAGTAGTAGTAGTAGTAGTAGTAGTAAGTAGTAGTAGTAGTAGTAGTAGTAGTAGTAGTAGTAGTAGTAGTAGTAGTAGTAGTAAGTAGTAGTAGTAGTAGTAGTAGTAGTAGTAGTAGTAGTAGTAGTAGTAGTAGTAGTAGTAGTAGTAGTAGTAGACTTGTAGTAGTAGTAGTAGTAGTAGTAGTAGTAGTAGTAGTAGTAGTAGTAGTAGTAGTAGTAGTAGTAGTAGTAGAAGTAGGAGGAGCAGCAGCAGCAGCAGCAGTTGTAGTAGTAGTAGTAGTAGTAGTAG
Source organism: Cepaea hortensis (assembly GCA_963921405.1). Classification (NCBI taxonomy): domain Eukaryota; kingdom Metazoa; phylum Mollusca; class Gastropoda; order Stylommatophora; family Helicidae; genus Cepaea; species Cepaea hortensis. The sequence continues at coordinate 50,885,872 of OY992876.1, forward strand.
TAGTAGTAGTAGTAGTAGTAGTAGTAGTAGTAGTAGTAGTAGCGACGTTGGTAGTACTCGTAGTGGTAGCTGTAATAGTTGTTTTTGTTGCTTGTGTTGTTGTAGAGGTAGGTATTGTTATTGTTGTGATAGTAGTTGTTGGGTTTAAGTTGCTGCTGTTGTTGTTTACAATTGATTCGACATCGACTATACACCCAGTTTCATATTATCATATTTTAGTTAGTGCAACACTAAAAATGACAACACCTGCGCCTACAAAAGCAACTATGAAAATACGATAACAATACGTTCTTCTACAACAACCATGAAAAACAAACAACTCCTGCTTCTACTACAACAACAGCAATTATAAAAATAACAACATCGGCTTCTACTACAACAACAGCAATTATAAAAATAACAACACCGGCTTCTACTACAACAACAGCAATTATAAAAATAACAACACCGGCTTCTACTACAACAACAGCAATTATAAAAATAACAACATCGGCTTCTACTACAACAACAGCAATTATAAAAATAACAACACCGGCTTCTACTACAACAACAGCAATTATAAAAATAACAACAACTGCTTCTACTAAAATAACTATACAAATAACAACACCTTCTTCTACAATAACAACAACAGCAATTATAAACATTACAACTCCTGTTTCTAGAAGAACTGTCAAACTGTCATCTATTGCCTACAGTAGCTTTCAATGTAGGGCAGGGGGTTCTTGAGTCTGAGGAATAAAGGCCGCCTGGCTACTGCAGTCGCCGCGAACTGTGCAGGTCATGATTTTCTTTACGCCCCTGACAGAAAAAAATCCACATCTTACTGAGGATTCGAACGCGAGTCTCCCGAGGGAGAACCCGGCGTTTTTAGCCATTCGGCTAGCCGCTCTCCTCTAGAAGAACAACTATAAAATTAACAACACGTGTATTTACAACAACTCTAAATATAACAAGTGTATTTACAACAACTATAAATATAACAACATGTATATTTACAACAACTATTTATATAACAGCAGGTTGTTGTCTTTATCTGATTGCTGGATAGTATGGCATATGAGACTACGACCTGCAGCATGAGAATGGAGGTGAAAGCAGTAACAGCGGTATTCTATTGGCGAGAGGAGACTACTGCAAAACATACTGTATTCATTATGGATTCAAGGAGTATGCTTAGTAAGGTGGAGAAAGGTGTGGAATGGCTATCGTCGCTTCAGAGGTCACAGATTGTGAGAATGGTATGGATATTTTGCCCTGGCCATGCGGGGGTGCGGGGGATTGAACAGGATGATAGGCTAGCAGGGAATGTATCTCTTGGTGGTAGATGCCTATGGACAAGGTGGAGGTGGGCATGCGTTTGTGAGACCAGGTGGAGAAGGTGGGGGTACAGTTTGAGAACCCGTATGTGGAAAGGATGAGATTGCGGGGGATCGGTAGTGGTTCTGGGAGAATCTCAAAACTGAGAGCGATGACCAGGAGAATTTTAAATCAGATAGGGTGGGAATGATTAGTAGTATGACTCTTCGCTGGCTGTTGAACGAGGGACGGGGCACATATGGGAATGTCCTGAGTGCAGTGATGTCGGTTCTTAACTCAACTCAACTGATTGCTGGGCCACCGAGTAACTTTAATCTGATTATTGGACCACAGAGTTGCCTTAACCTGATTATTGGACCACCAAGTTGCCTTAGCCTGATTATTTTGTTACACAATTGTCTTAGCCTGATTATATATTTGGCCACATCGTGACCTTTACCTAGTTACTGCGCCACAGGTTGTCTTATCCTAATTACTGGGCCTCAGGTTACCTTATACTAATTACTGGGCGGCCACAGGTTGCCTTATCCTAATTACTGGGCGGCCACAGGTTGCCTTATCCTAATTACTGGGTGGCCACAGGTTGCCTTATCTTAATTACTGGGCCACAGGTTATCTTATCCTGATTACTGGGTCACAGGTTGTCTTATCCTAATTACTAAGCCACAGGTTGTCTTATCCTAATTACTAAGCCACAGGTTGTCTTATCCTAATTACTAAGCCACAGGTTGCCTTATCCTAATTACTGGGCCTCAGGTTACCTTATACTAATTACTGGGCGGCCACAGGTTGCCTTATCCTAATTACTGGGTCACAGGTTGTCTTATCCTAATTACTAAGCCACAGGTTGCCTTATCCTAATTACTGGGCCCCAGGTTACCTTATACTAATTACTGGGCGGCCACAGGTTGCCTTATCCTAATTACTGGGTGGTCACAGGTTGTCTTATCCTAGTTACTGGACCACAGGTTATCTTATCCTAATTACTGGGTCACAGGTTGCCTTACCCTAATTACTGGGCCACAGGTTGTCGTATCCTAATTACTGGGCCACAGGTTGTCTTATCCTAATTACTGGGCCACAGGTTGTCGTATCCTAATTACTGGGCCACAGGTTGCCTTATCCTGATCATTGGACCACGGAAGTAGCAAGAGCAGGACCAGCACCTATACGGGTCATGACCTTGGAGCATCTGTCCGTGGTGTGGCCTACGAATAGGCCGGCTAACATTGCACAGGATAGCGATGCCTCACTGCATATGTCGAGCTCCATGGCCGGTGTCACACACCCCGCTGATTCCGGTGTTTCGAGAGTGGGAGAGGAGTTCTGCACCTCAGCCCTCCCCACTTCCCCCCCCCCCCACTACCCTGGGGACGGTACTTCAGTATCGGCCCTGAAGGAACGTCTCTATACCAGATTCATCCTAATAGACGGAAGTTTTTTTTTCCTGGCCAGACAATCTGAACGTCACAGTATTTGGCTCAAGAATTAGAACTAAGTCTTCAATGTGTCTACAACCAACAAACCAACCAACCAGCTAAGCTACCATCCAACCAACTAGGCAACCAACCAACCAATCAAGCAACTAAGCATCCTGATCACTAAGAGTCAATCAGGCTAAGACAATTGTGTAGCAAAGAGTATGCTCAGTAAGGTGGAGAAAAGAATGGCTATCGTTGCTTCTGAAGTCACAGATTGTGAGAATTGTATGAATATATTGTCCGCCACTAAACAGCCGGGTTAATCAAATCAAATCAAATCAAATCAACTTTATTAGGGTCACAAATTGGGCGAGCAGGCCCGTCTTACATTCGGCCCTTTCAATCACTCGTCTTTCGTTCATCAAGAGCATTATACATTTACATAGGAAGAAAAATAAACATTGTGAAATGAATGTTGTAAACATAAACAAGGCAAATTACCATGTTTGAGGCCCATCTCCCACGTACCCATACATCACCCCACCCACACACACCCCCACCTACCCACACACACGCACACCAAGGGACAAATACATACCCCACCAACCGACCCATCCCCCTCCCGCACATCCCCCACCCACACTCCCCTCACCTGTTCCCCCAACCAAAACACACTCGCCACCCACAAACATTCCCCCACCAACACACATATCCCACGCCCACCCACATACACATCCTAACCCACACATCCACTCCCCATCCACACCTCAAACCACCCATCCCCCAGCCACATCTCCATTGACCACATATTTCCCACCCACGCACACAATTCCCCCCCCCTACACACATATCTCCCTAACTACCCATACATCCCCAATCCACTCACACCCCACCACCCACACATACATCCTCCACCCACCCATACATGCCTTAACCCAATCCCCCACTACACAATCCCCCACCCGCACATCACATACATCCCCTACCACGCAATATTCCCAACCCACACACCACACAAACACATATCCCTCACCAACACATCCCACACCCACATACCACCACACATCCCCACCTACACACCACACACATATCCCCCACCCACATACCACACAATATTCCCACCCACACCCACACAGATACCCTTATCCATCCACCCCACATAACCCCACCCACACACCACAAAAAAAACCCATCCACACACACATACCTCACCCACACAATATCCCTAACCAACACACCACACACCTCTTCCCACCCACACACGCATTCCCTACCCGTCCACCAACACACACTCACTCACGCACACATCCTCCACTACGCACCCACACACCCCCACCCACCCCCAACCAAACATCTCTCGATCACAATACCCCTACCCACACTTATCCTCCACCCACTCACGCATCCCACCCCGACACATGCACATCCCTCACCCACCTACACATCCGTAAGCCACTAACACACCCCCACCCACACTTTCCCCATCCACGCACACATCTCCCACCCACTCACGCCCACATGCTTCCCCCAACCACCACACATCCCCTACTCACCCACACATATACCCCACCCATACACACATTCCCCGCACCCATCACACACATCCCCCACACCACACACTATCCCCCACCCACACACATATCCTCACTCATACCAAGACACCCCCCACCCACACACCATGCATACATCCCCCACCAACACATCGCACACATATCTCAAACCCACACACCATACACTTCTCCCCACCCGCCCTTGCATCCCCAATCCACCCAACACAATCCCCTACCCACACAACCCCGCCACCCACACATACTTCCTCAAACCACCCACACATCTCCACCCACATAAACACACACACCCCACACCCATCCCATACAATATCATCCACCCATACACACATCCCCCACACCCATTCTTTCACCCCCACACATTCATCCACACATCCCACCAACACCCACAAATATCACTACCCACAAAAACCCACACACCCCAACCCATCCAAACGCATACCCCCACCCACACATCCCCCACCCACAAATATCCCCACACTCACACACATCCTCCACACACATTCACACCTCCTCACATCTAGACACATACAAAATGTCTCGCGTTAGCATTGAAACTAGTATGAACAAACTCCCACACTTTACTCACACACATACAGGTTAGAGAAGTACCAGGTTAGAGACGTTTAGTTTAGTTTTAGTTTAATTTAGTCGACGGGTCAACATCTCGGCACACGGGTGTAACCTCCGTTCTACTCCTAACTCAAACCTGAGTCCGGATAATCTAAGCTCAGTGCACAAACTCAGTAGCATCGGCGAGGATCCTGAATACTTTGGGTAGATTTTTAACTCGAAATTTTGCACGGGCAGCACCGTTTGGCTACTCTTTCTCGATTTTCAACTGCCAAGGATTTTTTTTTTACGTGCGCAACAATATACACGGGCGTCCGATATCACTACCCAGAGACCAGGGGAAATTTTGTTACTAGAAGTCCACGTGAAAAAATCCTGGCCCTCATCGGGGCTTGAACTCGGGGGCTCCAGCACTCGAGGAGGACACCATACCTCGAGATCACTTAGCCCCGCTGGGTTAGAGAAGAGCTGTATAGCTTTAGAGGTTAAGCATTGTTGAGTTTAGAGGTTATGACATCACTGACTTACTCTGTGTTTACTGCATTAATCTTGTTTACCATGCGAGCAGTATAAATAGGCAAACAATAGAAAAAAAAACATATGGAGACGACGGAGAAGGTGTTTCTGATGACTGTGCCAAGAGTTCAATGCACTGACAGGAACGTACACGAGCCAGTGCTTCAGACACAGAAGAAAGTCAGTTGAATAGAGATAATTGATGTTGACACTGACACAAAGACAAACTTGGAAACTTACTGACTGTCGATTTATGCTGGGAAAGTTGTTGATGAGCTCAGGAAATAAAGGGTGCATGTCTGAGGTGTCGCCATGATGTGTTCAGTTTGAACTATTTCATGAACAAAGACAAGTCTGTGTTGAAGTGTATGTAACTGAAAAGAAACAATCGCAACTTAAATAATCATTTGTAATGGACGCTCATTAATTTAGATTCCAACAACAATAAATCCTGCAACAGGAACCTGAAGCGGTATAGTGATGTGCCAGGACCTTTACTCGGCGCGCGCGCGCGCGCGCGCACACACACACACACACACACACACACACACACACACACACACACACATATACACACACACACACACACACACACACACACACACCGTGTTACAGGCAGATTCTGTCAACATCATGTTTTGTGTCCTTATGTTTCCGATTTGTGAGTTCGGACATTAAATTGGCAGTTTCTTCACTACGTCGTAGTTAGCAGGCTCAGTGGTCATGTGGTCGAGTCCTCATTGAGCTAGGCATGTTTTTGTTTTAACGTGCATGTGCTCCCAGGTCGACCTAGCCTAAAATGAGTACCAGGAAATGTTCTGAGAGGTAAATGCAGCCCGCGTTATATTGACCACTTCCAGCCGATTGCTCATTGGTCTATACAGGCGTGGGGTCTCCTCCACATAATCAGTTCAACTTAATGAGCGAACAAATGTCATTTACTTGTTTATTATGAAAACTAACAGTCTGCAACTGCATGTTGTGGCAAGTAAAGGCAGTCGGCGTGATAATGACCACATCACTCTTGGAGTCCCCAGTGGCATATAAATCAATGGTGCTAACAATATCTTGCAGTCCCAACTAACATATAAAACAATGGTGCTAGCAGTATCTTAGAGTCCCCACTGGCATATAAAACAATGGTGCTATAGTCTGTCCGGAAATTTATGCCGTCATTCAAGATCAATTATTTTGAAAACTATCTGTTGCATCGTTATGAAATTTTTCCAGCCGTCTTATATTTACCCCCACCCAAGGAATATGTCTTTGATAGGTCCCAAAACAACTTAAATCATTAAAAGCGGCATCATTCCTTTGATGTTTTGCTTAACAACTAGTGATTTCTTGTTAAAAATGTTATGTTTACGGTAATGAGGACCTGCAATTTCAGATGACAAACAAAGGCGTATCTGGATTCGTATGGGAGTGGGTGCAATCAAAGAAGTAGCTTACAGTCGACAGAATCGGCTGCATTGCACAGGGTTTTTATCCCATATGGCTCAGTTTCTTTCCGCAGCGCGGAAAGCGTCGCACAAAGCACGAACTCCGTAGCTCCAGCGACGACCCTCGGCAGTCTCCGAATAAAATGAATGATGCGGCCCGGACAGACAGACAGAAAGGTAGGTAGGTAGGCAGAAAGATAGGTGGGTGGATGGATGGCTGGCTGGCTGGCTGGCTGAGTGGGTGGATCGGTCGGTCGGTGGGTCGGTCGGTCGGTGGGTGGGTGGGTCGGTCGGCAGGCAGGCAGGCAGGCAGACAGACAGATAGATTAGATAGATAGATAGATAGATAGATAGATGGATAGATAGATAGATAGATAGATAGATAGATAGATAGATAGATAGATAGATAGATAGATAGATAGATAGATAGATAGATAGATAGATAGATAGATAGATAGATAGATAGATAGATAGATAGATAGATAGATAGATAGATCGATATCGGTAGGTCGGTCGGTTAGTGGGTGGGTGGGCAGGCAGGCAGACAGACAGACAGACAGATAGATTAGATAGATAGGACAGACAGATAGATTAGATAGATTGATATCGGTAGGTCGGTCGGTCTGTCGGTGGGTGGGTGGTCGGGCCGGCAGGCAGGCAGATAGATAGATAAATAGATAGATAGATAGATAGATAGATAGATAGATAGATAGATAGATAGATAGATAGATAGATAGATAGATAGATAGATAGATAGATAGATAGATAGATATATAGATAGATAGATAGATAGATATCGGTAGGTCGGTCGGTTAATGGGTGGGTGGGCCGGCAGGCAGGCAGACAGACAGACAGATAGATAGATAGATAGATAGATAGATAGATAGATAGATAGATAGATAGATAGATAGATAGATATCGGTAGGTCGGTCGGTCTGTCGGTGGGTGGGTGGTCGGGCTGGCAGGCAGGCAGATAGATAGATAGATAGATAGATAGATAGATAGATAGATAGATAGATAGAATAGATAGATAGATAGATAGATAGATAGATAGATAGATAGATAGATAGATAGATAGATAGATAGATAGATAGATAGATAGATAGATAGATAGATATCGGTACGTCGGTGGGTCGGTGGGTAGGTGGATGGGTCAGCCGACCGGCAGACATTCAGACAGACAGACATTCAGACAGACATTCAGACAGACAGACAGACAGACAGACAGACAGACAGACAGACAGACAGACAGACAGACAGACAGACAGACAGACAGACAGACAGACAGACAGACAGACAGATAGATAGATTGATTGATTGATTGATTGATTTCCACCAGAAACCGGGCCTTGTCAGCTAGTTTATTTATATAATCACGTTTCATGAAAGAACCCACATTTGGAGACGCCTCTGAATCTTCGCGCTGTTTGTTTGAAAACGAAAGTCACGTGAAAATTTTGAATAATTTGGGTCGAATCTTGGGGAAGCTGTAAAACTGTTAAAATCATGGTCGTAATCTTTAAGTCATAATTAATATACCGTATATAAGTTAACTTTAAAATCTGCTGTAAAATCTCCAGAACAAAAATTGTTTTGTTGGGTGGACATAATGATAACGTTATATACTAAATCTCATCATTTTATCTCAGCCCGTTACTGAGATATTGAATTTTATATTGAGGCAACAAAAAAAAAACACACTATAGTTTTCATAACGTGCACAAATACAATTTTGACTGTGCGCAAATCTATAGTAGCGTCTTTTTGTCTCTTTATGCTCTATCTCTGTCTCTGTCTCTCTCTCTCTATCTCTCTTTGTGTCTCTCTCTGTCTCTCTATCTCTCTGTCTCTCTGTCTCTCTACCGCTCTCTGTCACATTATCTCTCTCTTTCTCTGTCTGTCTGTCTGTCTGTCTGCCTGTCTGTCTGCCTGTCTGTCTGTCCCTCTCTATCTCTCCCTCACTGTCTCCCTCTCCCTCTCCCTCTCTCTCCCTCCCCCTCTCTCTCTCTCTATCTCTCTCTCCCTCTCTCTCTATCTCTCTCTCAGGGTGCCACTGTAGCGCTGCAGTTCGTACGCTTGTCTGCCTATCCAGTGGTGACGTGTTCGAATCCACTTGGAGACGAGGATTATAATGTCAATGATCTGGGCTCCCAGTCACCCTAGCTTAACTCAGGTACCATGACATTTACTGGGAAGTAAAGGCCATCCGTGTGGTTTTGACCACATCCGCAAAATCAATATGGTTTCCATCCTGTTTCAGGATATTGCGGTCAACACCAGCAACTTTCAGCTGTATGTTGATTCCTAGGCTAGATCACGCTCATCAGCACGCCACGACTTTCTGAGCGACCGGCTCCATACTCTCATAAGTCACTGGCGCGACTCGAACCGCTTCCAATTCTCGTGCGCTCACGTCAACCACGAGAGTATTCGGGGTTACGAAGAAAGCTGCTAACTCCTCGACCAGTGGACCGGCAAAATCAATATGGTGCTAGCACAATATACCCAGTCTTCCTATTTAGTTAACACGGGTATATTTCTGTAAGTGACTACTACGAGACTGGGAGTCTGACAACTGACACGGACTTACAGGTCGACCCAAACTTACATTGATACTAGGAAAAGTTCTGGGAAGTAAAGGCGTGGCGTGATATTTAAAACATCACTCATCGAGTTTCGCTTGGTTTGCAAACATATGAGGCCCGCACCATATGCCCATTAAGCATCAAGGCGTGGGAATGGATCATGTAGTCACCAAATGGCAAGTTGTCTATAGCAGGTAACTGCCCTGGCAAAATTGTCGGAGGGAAAAACTCACCCTCGTATAGATGGAGCCCGTTACCATGGAGGGGTATTTCCCCATGGGAAGTAAGCGTGACACAAATGCATGCCCAAGTCAGACACACAGACACCTGAGATAGACACCTGCACAACCAAGTGTAACTCACTCACAAGGAAAGGGGAACGAACATGCGGAAGTGTATAAAGCAAACATGGAGGATAGTTCCAGAAACACAGACTGTGGCATAATATGAACTGATGCAGAAACAAATTCCCGGAAGTATGCTAAGATAACAGGAAAAGCTAGCAATGAGGATCTGATTTAGTCGCTTGATCACAAACACTTGCAGCGTGAACACGATTAGAAGACAGCAAGCTGTAAACAGGAAATAAGTATTAAGACATATATGAGAGGGTGGGAACTGGAGAAAGCTCTGAGAACGGAGACGTTACGGCCAGCAGAGATCAGGGGTCGGACATGATATGAACTTAACTGTCTCTGTACCAAACACTGGAAGTGTTAAAACTAAAACAATCTGGGCCATAAACAGTTGATTCCTTCTTACCCAGGCAGCTGTGAATTTAAGTTTCATCACGAGCACTTGATGCCTTAAAATAATGTTACATTGGGTCTTCGTGAGATAACATGGTCACACATTGGGTCTTAGTGAGATAACATGGTCACACATTGGGTCTTAGTGAGATAACATGGTCACACATTGGGTTTTAGTGAGATAACATGGTCACACATTGGGTCTTAGTGAGATAACATGGTCACACATTGGGTTTTAGTGAGATTACATGGTCACACATTGGGTCTTAGTGAGATAACATGGTCACACATTGGGTTTTAGTGAGATAACATGGTCACACATTGGGTCTTAGTGAGATAACATGGTCACACATTGGGTTTTAGGGAGATAACATGGTCACACATTGGGTCTTAGTGAGATAACATGGTCGCACATTGGGTCTTAGTGAGATAACATGGTCACACATTGGGTCTTAGTGAGATAACATGGTCACACATTGGGTTTTAGTGAGATAACATGGTCACACATTGGGTTTTAGTGAGATAACACGGTCACACATTGGGGTTTAGTGAGATAACACGGTCACACATTCGGGTTTAGTGAGATAACACGGTCACACATTGGGTTTTAGTGAGATAACATGGTCACACATTGGGTCTTAGTGAGATAACATGGTCACACATTGGGTTTTAGGGAGATAACATGGTCACACATTGGGTCTTAGTGAGATAACATGGTCGCACATTGGGTCTTAGTGAGATAACATGGTCACATATTGGGTTTTAGTGAGATAACATGGTCACACATTGGGTTTTAGTGAGATAACACGGTCACACATTGGGGTTTAGTGAGATAACACGGTCACACATTGGGTTGTAGTGAGATTACATGGTCACACATTGGGTCTTAGTGAGATAACATGGTCACACATTGGTTCTTATTGAGATAACATGGTCAAACAGTGGGTCTTAGTGAGATAACACGGTCACACATTGGGGTTTAGTGAGATAACACGGTCACACATTGGGGTTTAGTGAGATAACATGGTCACACATTCGGGTTTAGTGAGATAACACGGTCACACATTGGGTTTTAGTGAGATAACATGGTCGCACATTGGGTCTTAGTGAGATAACATGGTCGCACATTGGGTCTTAGTGAGATTACATGGTCACACATTGGGTCTTAGTGAGATAACATGGTCACACATTGGGTCTTAGTGAGATAACATGGTCACACATTGGGTCTTAGTGAGATAACATGGTCACACATTGGGTCTTAGTGAGATTACATGGTCACACATTAGGTATTAGTGAGATTACATGGTCACACATTGGGTCTTAGTGAGATAACATGGTCAGACAGCTCTTCTTAGTGAGATAACATGGTCAGACAGCTCTTCTTAGTGAGATAACATGGTCACACATTGGGTCTTAGTGAGATAACATGGTCACAAATTGGGTCTTAGTGAGATAACATGGTCACACATTGGGTCTTAGTGAGATAACATGGTCACACATTGGGTCTTAGTGAGATAACATGGTCACACATTGGGTCTTAGTGAGATAACATGGTCACACAGCTCTTCTTAGTGAGATAACATGGTCACACATTGGGTCTTAGTGAGATAACATGGTCAGACAGGTCTTCTTAGTGAGATAACATGGTCACACATTGGGTCTTAGTGAGATAACATGGTCACACAGCTCTTCTTAGTGAGATAACATGGTCACACATTGGGTCTTAGTGAGATAACATGGTCACACATTGGGTCTTAGTGAGATAACATGGTCACACATTGGGTCTTAGTGAGATAACATGGTCACACATTGGGTCTTAGTGAGATAACATGGTCACACATTGGGTCTTAGTGAGATAACATGGTCACACATTGGGTCTTAGTGAGATAACATGGTCACACATTGGGTCTTAGTGAGATAACATGGTCACACATTGGGTCTTAGTGAGATAACATGGTCACACATTGGGTCTTAGTGAGATAACATGGTCACACATTGGGTCTTAGTGAGATAACATGGTCACACAGCTCTTCTTAGTGAGATAACATGGTCACACATTGGGTCTTAGTGAGATAACATGGTCACACATTGGGTTTTAGTGAGATAACATGGTCACACATTGGGTCTTAGTGAGATTACATGGTCACACAGCTCTTCTTAGTGAGATAACATGGTCACACATTGGGTCTTAGTGAGATAACATGGTCACAAATGAGGATCAATCAGGTGCCGTCTCCGCAATGAAGGTTGTCTGCAATGGATCTCCAGCACTGTCTGTCTCTTGCCTTGACTGTACATTCTGTCAGGCTGATGTTAGTTCATCTCTTGATGTTATCTTCCCACTTGTATCGTTGTCTACCTCTTGCTCGCTTGCCCTCAACCTTGCCTTCCAGCATGGTTTTTATAAGAGTATCATGTCTTTTACGTGGCCAAAATATTTCACTTGTCTCCTCTTTATTTCTCCCATCAACTCTCTCTTCATTACCAGTTTTCCTTGGACCTCTGCATTTGATTGTTTTTGTTTCCATGAAATACGACATATTCGCCTGTATATCCACATCTCCAGGGCTTCTATGCGACTTTCTAGTTGCTTGTTCAAAGTCCAGGCTTCCGAGCCATACAGTAGCGTTGAATATACATAGCATTTGACAATTCTCATTTTTAATGCGTTATTAATCACTCTAGATGTTAATACTGATTTCATGCCGTTGAAAGCATTTTTGGCCATTCCTATTCTCTTTTTGATTTCCATTTCACTTCTGCCATCATCTGCTATTATATGTCCAAGATAAGAGAAACTTGTTACTTGTTCTAGTATCTGCCCATTTACTGTGATGTTCATTGATGACCTTTCCTTTTCACTGCTAATTATCATAGTTTTTGATTTTTGGATGTTAATATCTAAGCCACATTCTGCAATGTGCATGTTTACTTCTTCCACTAGGTCTTGCAACTCTTGCTCACTTTCTGCTAGTAACACTGTATCGTCAGCATATCTAAGATTGTTTATGATTCTTCCATTGATGCTGAGTCCAGGCATTTCAACTTGTTTAAAAATTCTTTCTGTGTATAGGTTGAAGAGGCTTGGGGACAGTACACATCCCTGCCGTACTCCTCTTTTTATCTCTATAGGTGACGAATAGTTATTACCGCATCTAATAGACGCCACTTGTTCCCAGTACATGTTACTAATAAGTCTGATGTCCTTTCCGTCTACTCCTATATCTTAAAGGCACGTAATTAGTCGTTCATGTTGTACTCTATCAAAAGCTTTCTTGTAGTCTATAAAACAAACATATATACTTTTTTGAACTTCTATATATTTTTCAATTAACATCCTCAAACAGATAATTGCTTCTCTGGTGCCGCTGTTTTTGCGGAACCCAAATTGTTCTTCAGCTACTTCCTCGTATATTATATGTTGAATTATTTCTTGTATGACCTTGAGTAGTATCTTAGTTATGTGGCTCATTAAGCTAAAATTCTGTAATCCTCACACTCAACAGCTCTTGAAATGGGGATAGAAGTAATTAGATTAATAATGGATGTGAAAGTTGGCATGAGTGAGAGGTTGAACGCACTAACATGTTTTATTCTAATACCGGTGTGTTGTGTCATTGTTCCACACAGCAGTCAGTTTGACTTATATGTTGACTTCTTGCTCATGACTTGGGCAAGGAGATTACAAGTACCTCAGACAGAAGTCGGAGAAGTGTTCAGCTAATGGTGAGTGACTCTGGTAACAGAGAAAGCTAACCTCATACCAAATCTGTCGTGTGCACACACTAGTAGTTGCTACTAAACAGGTAAACAAAAAAGCAACACTTGTATGGCAATCCAGATCACAGGATCAACTAAACGTATTTTTCTACGTTCAGCTGCGCTGTGGTGAACGCTCCAAAGGCGGCCAGAGAAAACGCGTTAAAAACAATCTGAAGATCTCACTAAAAGCTTTTGGAATCCGTCACAACACTTAGGAGACTGCTGCCAAAGACCGAAATTCGTGGCGTAAATCATTACGGAAGGGTGTAGTCACAGGTGAAGCAAACAGGACTTCAAGAGCTATGAGGGGAAAAACGCTTGACGAAAATGTTCCTCCTCCAGGAACGTCAAGCATTCTTTGCCCACCTTGTCAAAGAAGATTTCGAACCAAAATATGCCTGGCTAGACATCTTAGAACTCACGGCTGCAAACTTTCAATCCCACTGGATGAAATGAATGTTCATCATCATTTTTGATGGACACACACCAGTTGCTTCTTCTAGTAGTAGCAGCAGCAGCAGCACGTGTGTAGACAAGGCTCGAGTTTCATGTGAGCGAATGTAAACAAACAAAAACAAAAGTGCGGGTGTGGTTGGTATGTGAAACAACTCTTGCACTGAAAGAGTTAGTAAGAGTAGTTCTTCTTCCTCCTATTATATCGCCTTTCATCTACCAATGGAGTAAAGGACCTCAGTCAACTGCTTTGCATTTTGCAACTAAAGTTCACTAGGGAATGAGGTAGCCTAGTCTCACGCCAACCTTCCTTTGTCGTCTCTTACGACATGCAATGGTAGATTACATTTGTAGTGTTCTTTACTTCCCTTATGTCGATAGTTGTTACTGAGGAACGAATAAACTCACGGTGAGTAGCTGGATAGACAAAGTTAAATTACCAACTTGTGAAGTTAACAACCAGGATAGAGTAGGAAAACGTAATAATTGTCTGAAACGGATGTGTAGAATTACGACAAGAATTATGTCGCTTTCAGTGGCAACTAGAATACAGTTGGTAGAATTAGCAACAAGAATGGCATCGTTTCAACCGACAACCAGAAAGAAAAAGCAGCGGCTGCAGCAGGATATAACAATATGAATCGGAAACAAATAGGTATATTAAACTCCTGCGAGAAGAAACGTACTAACCATCAACAACGTTGCACATACATTACAAGGAGATCCATCGTATCGCGAAATACAGGTGAAAATCCGAAATCAGAAGCACTCAATAAATATATAAAATGAATAATAAATTAAAATAAAATAAGATAAACTACACACAAACGGAATAAAACTCCTGTGAGTCGTATTGTACGCGTTTGTGTGTAGTTTATCTTATTTTATTTTATTTTATTATTCATTTTATATATTTATTGAGTGCTTCTGATTTCGGATTTTCACCTGTATTTCGCGATACGATGGATCTCCTTGTAAGGTATGTGCAACGTTGTTGATGTTTAGTACGTTTATTCTCGCAGGAGTTTAATATACCTATTTGTTTCCAACTGACAACTAGAATACATTGGGTATAATTACCAGTAAGAATGAGGTCATTTCTGACAATAACGGTCATACAGTGGGTGCCAGCTGTCTGGAATGAATGGGTAGATGTACCAGCTGGTTCGGAATAAGTGGGTCACGTAAAACTGGAAATTGTGTTTATTATGTTAGGGATAAATTAAAGTTAGTTGCCTGCCCTTAACATGACGTCACATTCAACTCCAGCATATTTGGCTTTTTATTATTTACTACGCAATTTTTACTTTCAGTAGTTTGCCATTGTCTTCTGAACGACCGACGCTCATATAATTGAATCAACGCAAGTGTATTTCAAATACGTCAGCAGCTGATTTGCAATCTTCAACTCGGTTTGTTGGGAATTATTCACTGCGCTGAGCCACTGCTGCGGTATGGGTAAATAACTGACGTAAACTTTCGTGTGTGGTACAGCATGAGTGTGGGCTGTCAGAAGCTGATGGTCTCAAGACAACGAGAAACATGTGCTTGTGGAGGGACGTAATCACCTAGCCAACAAATCAAGTTTTAGATTTCCACACATTAAACAACTGAATTGAAAATCTGAACAATAAAAAAAAAGACTCATGTCTAGATCTGGGATTGTAAAACGGCATTAACACTTGTCCAGATAAGGGCGAAAACTATAATCCCCCCCCCCACCCCCAATCCCCTTTCCCCCCTCCTTGTGAATGTTGAGCATGTTAAAAATCCTTCGATGCGTGGAAATTCAAAAGACTACGCCGATTTGATAGCTGCCCAATATATATTTGACAATTGAACAGTTTACCCATAAATGAATTTCTATACTATTTATTGTTTTGATATACATTTTTTTTTATAAATTCTTACCGGTACTACGGAGTTTACTCATTGTAATACGATTCTATTTGTGCGATGTAAGACGCCGCTGGAGCACTTATTGAGAAATTGTTTACAACACAACCACACGACATCGATCCCTTGATGGTTGGGTGAGTCACCCACAGCACCATTGCCTTCTATCACGGACAGCAGTAGGGTTCGTGTTCTCGCCGTCTACTGTCTGACCCCTGCCCATTATTTGCATTGTAAAGTATTTCCTCCAACACATAGGGGAGCCTAGCAGAAGGAGCTTTTTTGGCACGTTAAGAGGCATAAAACGGTTAGAGGCTTGACTTCAATCTATCGGGTGTAGCCCATATGGCTTTATATTTGTCGCAGAGGGCCTGCCAAAATTGCCGAACAGAGCAAGAACTTCGCAGCGTCAGCGACGACCCCTCGGATAGTTGAATATACTTGATTAATTTGGTTATTTCGGGATTTGAATTTTAAATATTGAGCACAACCCACTACTGGCAACGCTGATCGTATTCTGGTATGAACCTAAGGCCTATCCACGTTGAATATAGAGGATATACGAATATATATATATATATATATATATATATATATATATATATATATATATATATATATACATATACATATATGAATATTGTTGAATATACGACTACAGAACTGGTAGGCACGCGTTTGGTCCACTGCGCTTCCGTGACTCCCCATCTACTTGAGTGGCTGAATACTGGACCGGAAACGAAAATTTTTGTCCCACCCCTCGGGGTATCCGATGTCAGCTGTCAGACTTTTTTTCGCATATCCTTTACAGGACATCGCTGTCAAGACCAGCATTTTACCGCTGTCGTTGATTTCTTGGCAAGATTACGTTCAGTGGGCATTTAAAATAAATATAGAGGTACGGCTTGGAAATTGTACTGAACAAGATCGCAACAATGACGATTTAATAGAGTCTTAAGTAAGGCACAGTGACCTCTAAACATATACCTAATTTAGAGTGACGACCAAACATATCCCTAACTTAACTAAATAGATTCCTAACTTAGTGACAGTGACAACTAAACAGATTTCTAACTTTATTACAGTGACCACGAAATTGATTCCTACCTTACTCACAGTGGCGATAAAGAGATTCCTAACTTAGTCTCAGTCACGACTAAAGAGTTTTTTACTTAGTCATAGTGACGACTAAAGAGATTCCCAACGTATTCCCGGTAACCGCTAAACAGATTTCTAACTGTGTTACGGTGAAGGCTAAACTGATTGCTAAATTATTAACAGTGACGTCCAAACACATTCCTAAGTTTGTCACAGTATCGATTAAACAGATTCCTAATGTCGTTCCAGTAGCCACTAAACAAATTCCTAAGGTTGTTACAGTAACATTTACACAGATCCCTAATAAAGTTCTAAAATAGGAAAAGAAAATACATAACATTAAACATGGATGCCCAATCTCATTAGCCGATGATCCGAAATACAGTCCCGTAAAAGATAATGTACTCGTATACAATATGGTGTAGCATCGTATACTTTCGAGTTAGTATTGCAATGGACTTCAACGTTAACTTCCTGTTCAAAAGGCAATGGCAAAATACTGAAAGTAAACTTGTCTAGAAAGTCAACTTGGGGTTGGGGTTGAACAACGTCCTGCAAAGGGCATGTACCAGTTAACTAAACAAGCGTAAAGGAGCCTTGTCCACGCCTTAGAGGCGTGTCTAGTATATGGTGCCAGCCTCACATGTGTGGGTAAATCTTCACTGGGTGGGTGATGTGGTCAATACCACACCGGTGACCTTTACTTAGCTAAAAATTCCCCCCCCCCCCCATTCTGGGCTGGGTCGGCATAGGTGTCCAGGTTCATGGATACAAACCCACGTCCAAAGGAGATTAAACACGTGATCACCGGACCGGCAGACACACATGCTGGCCACAGTATTACAGGGGCACTTTAGCTAAGTGTAGCCTTTTATAACAAGTGTGCGTGTTCTTATATAAGATAGCTGTAATCTTGTAAAACAGATGTGGCTGAAGCCCGGATTAAGGTAGTGTAGTCTTCTGTAAAGTATGCGTGGTTTTGCATATGTTAGTCCAAATTTTAAAGTAGATGTAGTATTCAGCTTGTGTAAGGTAGCTAGCTTTTAGCTTAGTTAGTTATTCGCCAGATTATCCTCACTGAACATCGAACCATTCAGTTCACAATAAGTGCTCGGTTGGACACCGCCCCCCCCCCGCCCCCCACCATTTTCAGCATCTCCCTCAGCGTGTAGCTGTCGACGACATCTGTTCTGTCCTTGTTGACTATTCTTTTTTGGTCCCTGCATAGCTCTACTGTCTACCTTCACTTTTTTTGACTTAATGATCTTGCAGTCTGGTCAAGGTTGCAGGTTCACATTCATCACTTGACTCGTTTATTCACCCTGCCTCATTGTGGACATTCATATATCAGCTGGGTCCATTGCTCGTCCGCTTTCTACCCGACCCTCAAATCCATCAGCCCGCTTGTCTCCTCTTACATCCTCGTGACCTGGCACCCAAACAATATATTTTCGTCAGACTTGACCTATTCAGTGATTCCATCCACTGTTATCGAGCCCAGCTAGTCTCGATCTTCCTGAGCACACTCATTGAGTCACTGAGAAAGTATGTCCGGGCGAAACTATGTCTCCAGCCAGGCTATAGCTTTGGTTGCTGTCATGTCCTCATAGTGAGGCTTCTTGTTGTCAAGGCTAAGGCCCAGCAGTCTTACTTCACACTTTCTCTTCGACATGAGCCTAAAAACCCAGAATCCCTTCATGTGTCAATCAATAGACCAATCTGTATAGATGACTACATCACTCTCATAAGAATTCTCAAATATTCTTATATCAAGGCCTGAATTCTGCCTCCACAATTACCGGGTATTGTTGTCTGCACTCACTATCCAATTTGATGCGTCCTAAAATAGGGCGTACCTCCAGGACCGTGCAGAAGATTTTCTCAGTGTGCAAGTCTTCAAAATACTGCCCCTTAAAGCGTTGCCTAAGGATACTGTATTTAATTATTGAATGGTTCAAATTGTATTTCGCTGCTCATGCCGCCTCCTAACGGTACCGCATGATTCGGCCGCCTCTCTGTATCATAACACGCCTTGCGTACCTCACTCTGTTGGCGCTTGCACCCGTACTTCAGCAGGTTCTATGTCCTCATGTGAACAAACCGGACCTGCTGGAAAGGGCCCTCGGACTGACCCATCCATGATTTCGTCTTTTTAACCTGATGCCCGTGTTTATTTTTATCTCTTTCTGTAGGGGATTTTGTGTGTCGGCACCGACTCGATCCTCTCTTTGATGTTCACGGCACATTCTTATTATTCTCGCACCCTTATCTCTTTCATCCTTTTTTGTCTCCCCCTTTGATGTTCACAACACATTTCTTCGATAT
The DNA here is from genome assembly GCA_963921405.1 of Cepaea hortensis. Classification (NCBI taxonomy): domain Eukaryota; kingdom Metazoa; phylum Mollusca; class Gastropoda; order Stylommatophora; family Helicidae; genus Cepaea; species Cepaea hortensis. The sequence continues at coordinate 50,905,580 of OY992876.1, forward strand.
GCATCGTTAGTTCACCTCGACTCCAGCCCATCTCTCTCCTAACCTCTTGTATTGCCACTATTGTTGGTCTACTCGCAATCATGTTTATTAAAGTGAATACTCATTCCGTAAATATGTTTAATATCAGCAACATTAAAGTGAATATCAATCAATCAATCATGTGCCATGCCGGAAAGCGTGGGCGGTCATGATACGCCATTTCACTCGATCACTAGAGTCGTGGATCAGCTCAGTGTTCCTGTCTCGTCCATGCCATGTGGCCAAGCCATCCAGGTATTTTCCTCTCGGTCTTCCTCTTGGTCTGTTCTCTTCGATCTTGCCAGTTGTCACTAAGTTCTCCAATCCATTTCTTCTCATAACATGTCTAAACAATTTTGACTGTCTACGTTAAATGTATTTAATCTCATCTCATCATGTTCCTCTTGTACCTTGCAGTGTCGAGGTGAAGTATAAACATCGTGAGAGTGCCCGATTATGGGCTTGATGTATCGATATTCCCATGGACTCTGCTATTCCCTCCGTCCAACGTTTACGTGGTCGGCCACTTTCTCTGTTTCCATCTGGTCTGTACATCATTGCTTGTTGTGGTATGCTGTTGACTGGTAACCTACTTGCATGGCCAAACCATTTGACTTGCTGCTTTCTAATAGAATCTAGTGCTGCCATAACCCCCCATTTTAGTCCTGATTTCTTCATTTCTGATCTTATCTCTTCTTGATACGTTGAGTATTCTTCTCAGGAATCTCATTTCTGTTGTTATTTTTCATTTCTCTTTTTCTGTCATTGTCCAGGTTTGGCATTGGTAACATAGAGTTGGTAGGAAGATTGTGTTGTAAAGTGCTTTCTTAGTAGTTATTGATATATGTTTGTTCTTTAGTATTGGTGCCATTCGTCCAATGAGTTCGTTTGCCTTATTGCATCTATTTTCGATCTCGTCTTCTGATCTGCCATTTGATGATATTATACTTCCTAGGTACTTAAAAGTCTTTACTTGTTTCAAGGGATGTTCTTTAGGTGAATTGTTGTTGTTTTTATAATATCAGCACCATTACAGTGAATATTCACCCTTTAAATATGTTTAATACTAGCAACACTAAAGTACATATTCCCTCTTTAAATATATTTAATACCAGCAACATTACAGTATAAATACTTCATTAGTTAACAACCTCATTATCTTATAATAATCCATCCATCCATCATGTGCCATGTCGATAAGCGTGGGCAGTCATGATTCGCCATTTCACTCGATCACCAGTGTCGTGGATCATCTCAGTGTTCTTGTCTCGACCATGCCACGTGGCAAAGGCATCCAGGTATTTACTTCTCTGTCGTCCCCTTGCTCTCTTCCTCTCGATTTTGCCAGTTGTCACCAAGTTCTCCAATTTATTTCTTTACACGTTGCCCAAAAATTTTGACTGTCTACGTTTAATTTCTCTTATCAGTTGACGATTTTCATTTATTTCTTGTAGGACTTGGTCATTGGTTTTTCTGTCTGTCCGTGGTATTTTTTGCATTTTCCTCAGAAACCACATTTCCACAGAATCAGATTTTTTATTTTCAACTTATCTGCTCATTGTCGTCGCCTCACATCCATACAAAAGCACAGGTTCTATGTAGCACCTCAACAATCTTTTTTCTCGCTGCATATGACATTATTTTATTGGTCAGTATGTTTTCCATAATGCAAAAGCAACCTTCCCCATGGTGATTCTTGTTCTAATATCTCCAAGGCATCTCCTATCAGAAGTTATGGCTTTAACGAGATAATTGTATTGACCCCCCCCCCTCCCCCCCCCCCCCCCTCCACGCAAATTCGTGAAGCGTTCCATATTTTTAGGTCCTAAGCCTTGGTTGGCAACTGGTCTAGGATCGAAGCTCCGACAGGCGGACAGTTAGAGCTTTGCTTTGCTTATCCGGCAGCTTCTGCAGCTTTGTCTTGTTCCAGGCGTGTTGGTGTTACCTTTCCTCTGGAGTACACTAGACAGGAGTGATCATGCTGCATGGGCAACACATGGTCTCTAAATTCAGCCCAGGCTTTGTGTTATGGAGAGGTATAACTCCATTTTACAAACTATCGTCTGTCAAGACGGCAAGGTGCCAGTCAGTCAGTCTGATTCACTTGTTTAAGAATATTCCAATTACTTGTATATTACATTGTGGTATTTCGTTCTTCTCACTAACGACCATAATCTGCGCCTTCTTACAATTTAATTCTAACCCTAGCTGTTCACTGTGTGCAACAACCGCATCTACTAAATGTTGCATATCCTGCTCATTGTCTGCTATCAATACTGTATCATTAGCATATCTAATGCTATTGATGTTACGTCCCCCAATGTTGATTCCTTCCGTATCCCTTAAATCCCGATAATATTTTCACTGTACTGGGAAAAAAGATCTGAAGACATTACACATTCTGGTCTCACACCTCTCTTAATAGGCAGATAGATACTTCAATTTTAATTCACCGCAAACACCGCAAACAAAGAAAAATCCCTTCGAGCCTCATTTGCATCGGTCCGGCAATCGTTTTCCGGTTAAGTGTTTGGTGGACTGCTGGACCGATCGATGGATGTTTTTTTAGTTTTGGGCCCTACGGGCCCTCACTGTCGTCGACAGTGAGGGCCCGTAGGGCCCAAAAACTTAAAAACATCCATCGATCGGTCCAGCAGTCCACCAAACACTTAACCGGAAAATGATTGCAGGACCGATGCAAATGAGGCACGAAGGGATTCTTCTTTGTTGCGGTGAATTAAAATTGAAGTACCGGCAGATATTGACCTACACCATTATCAATTCATATGGCAGCTTGTTGTTTCCAATGTATGTTTTTTGCAAGTTTAATGTCTTTTTCATCAATTTGTAGATCTTCAAGCATCCTTATCATGTCGACATGTCTCACTTTATCGAAAGCCTCGAAAGTGTAGTCAATAAAGCAAAGGTGTAGATCGTTGTTTACTTCTATAGAACGTTCAATTACTGTTCTCAGTATATACACAGCATTTACTGTACCCTTGCCTTCTATAAACCCACATTGGTCTTCTCTTCCAGGTTGTATTTTCTTCATAACTCTTTGCATGGTAATTCTTAGCAAAATCTTCGTGATGTGACTAATTGTTCGATGTTGATCACATTCCAAGGCTCCTGATTTCTTCGGAATTGCAATAAATAAAGAATAACATAATTCAGGATTTATATCTCCAGCAGTATCCTACATTGTGTTCAGCAGTCTGGTGACTAGGTCTATTCCATATTCTTCTAAGACATTGATCATTTCTGATGTGATGTTGTCTCAACAAGGGGTCTTGTCAGTTTTCAAATGGTTAAGAGAGTTCGGACCTTCCATCTTCAAAACTTAAGGTCCTTCATTATTATTTCGAATATCATACTATTCTTCCCTTGTATCATCATTAAGATTTTTCACATAATCAGACCATACATGTAGAATCTGATCTTTTTCTATTATGGTATGTCCATCTTTTGTTTTTATGCATCCTGTTGGTGTACGTGTTCTCTTATTAGTAAGCTCCTGCATATGTCTTTTGTGTATTAATTTGGTATTTTTACTATGTGTGTGTGTGTGTGTGTGTGTGTTTGTTTGTTTTTTTGTTTTTTTTTTCTGTGCAATTTTTTTCGCGCCATGCTTTATTTTCCCCTTTACATAATGTTCTGACTTTTCTGTGAATCTCTTCATATTTGTCAGGAATATTTTTGTTGTGTCTTCTTGTTACCATTAGTGGTAAAATGTCTTCAGTCATCCATCTCTTACAACCTGCATTCTTTAATTTTGGAATAGTTGTTTCTGCAGCCAAACTGATTGAGTTCTTCAACATTTCCTATTGGTCATCTACATCATGAAATAAGATCTGTAGATCAGACAGTATATCACATTTGCTCTTTACTTCTATGATAAAATTGTCTTGTATTTCCTTGTCATGTTTCAATGTGCGCAGATCATGTTTAATGTTTCCTGGTGTATACTTTACTTTCTTTACTTTACCTTCAATGTGTCTGTATTTAATCTGTGATCACTGTAACAGTCTGCATTTGGAACTTTTCTTTTTGGGGTGATTGTTAACGCATTTCGAATCCTTCTGCTATTCAGGATGTAATCAGTATTGTTTCTAACCCAGCTGTCAGGACACCTCGGTGTCCATAATCTTCTAGGATGTTGCTTAAACCAGGTGTCTCCGACAATCAGTCCTTTTTTCTTTGCCCATTCTACAAGTCTGTATCCTCTTTTGTTTCTTTCTTCAAAACAATCTTTGCCTATTCTGCATCCATCGACTTTATTTCCTGCTTTCGCATTTAAGACACCCATTATGATATTTATTACTGAATTTTTACATATCTTCAAAGCATTCTCTATATCAATATAAATTTCTTCTACACTATCTTCACTGCTGTCTCCTGTTAGGGCATATATTTGAATGACGTTTATGTCAAAAGGTCTGCCGATTAATTTTACTAATAGAACCATGTCTGGCACTTCCCAATATCTTATAATAGACTTTGATGTTTGCTGATCCAAGATAATTGCTACACCTCTTTTCCTGTCTTCTCCCCCCAGAATATATAATCTTAAACTCCCCCATGTCGTAATCCCTGTCCCTTTCAGTCTCGTCTCACACATTCCTAAGATAGTTTATGCACACACACACACACACACACACACACACACACACACACACACACACACACACACACAAGTAAATTGGCATATTCTTAAACAAGGGATTCGGTACAGTTATCTCGGAAGAGTCATAACATCTGATGTGAGTCGCCTTGGAGAAATTAGAACAAGAATTGCCATTGCGAAGGTACCTTTTTGCAAGATGAAAAACATACTGACCAATAAAAAGATTTCAACTGAAATGAGAAAAAGAGTGTTGAAGTGCTTCATGGAACCTGTACTTTTATATGGATGTGAAGCTTGTACAATGAGCAGATAAGCTGAAAAACATTTGATGGCTGTAGAAATGTGGTTTATGAGGAAAATGTAAATAATACCATGGACAGACAGAAAAAAAAACAATGGACTTCAAGAAACAAGTGAAGATTGTAAACTGATTAGAGACATTAGACGTAGACGGTTAAAATTGTTTGGGCATGTTATGAGAAGAAATGAATTGGAGAACTTAGTGACAACTGGCAAGATCGGAGAGAAGAGACCAAGGGAAGACCGAGAAGTAAATACCTGGATGGCTTAGCCACGTGGCACGGTCGAGACAGAAACACGGAGCTGATCCAGGACTCTGGTGATCGAGTGAGATGGCAAAACATGACCGCCCACGCTTATCGGCATGGCAGATGATGGATGGGTGGAGATATATATGTCTTGCTTGATGTTATCCAATTTTCCATCTGCGTTTAAAGTACGAACATTCCATGTAGCCAACTTCAATGTTGCTGTCCTTTTACGTATGTGTGTGTGGTTGTTTTTTCTTGTCCACTAGCATGGACTCCCAGGTATACCTAGCCAAATATGTGTACCAGGTTATATCCCTGGAAGTAATGGCTGCAGGTGAGATGTTAACCATATAACCTATGGAGTGTTGATCGGTCTAAAAATATAGTACTAGCACCATCTACCAACTACTTGTGGCTAGAAATGTAGTCCTTTACTACTAGCTTTCTGTGACTAGAATATTTATTATTTTAAATGAGAGGGGTAGGGTGGAGATCGGGTTACCCAGGCTAGTTCAGGAATTTATAGCCTGGGTTATGCAGACATGAAAAGTGTATAATGAATTTGCGATTACCGTGGGGATAACAAATGCTCCACATTCGAACCGTATCAGTGGTTATGTGTACTGTGTATTTTAACCAAAATATGATGCATCTATTCACTTCATGCCGGTCTCTCTGGCCGAGGGGTTACACGACTTTCTCCGTAATCCCGTTTATCCAAGCAGGGTCTCGCCGCGCGCGAGAATTGGAAGCGGTTCTACCCGCGCTGGTGACTTGCGGGATAATGAGCCGGCCGCTCAGAAAGCAATGGCAAACTACTGAGCGTAATCTTGCCAAGAGATCAACAATCAGCTGAAAGATGATGATGTTGACAGCGATGTCCTGTAAAGGATATACGAATTTAAAAAAAAAAAAAAAAATTCACTTCATATGATATATAACTGCAGTGTGCACGAGACCTGGTGCAGCGAAATACTATAAACCATAAATTACACAACCAATTGTTTGTTGTTTCTATGTTTAAATTCACTAATGGAATGTTTGAGTATAATTTAAGATGTCCCAGACAGCTGTTACGTTAAGATAACTTCTCAGATTAAAATAAGTTAATGTGACACTGCTAGGAAAACATTTCATTCGATTAATAATGGGAATAGATTGTCTTGGGGATGCCCAGATTGAAACTGGCGGTGGCTGAGCAGTGACACCTGTAAGTTTCTCCCACCGACAGAGGCAACCCGTGGAGCCCCTGTCTACGCCAATTGACAGGGATTAAAGCCCGTAACTGCTGCCTCTCACGTTGATCTGGAGACCAGGTTTGGAGTTATTTTCTCCATAGCACAAAGCCTTGGCTGAATTGACGAGGAGTTGTTACCCATGCAGCATGATCCCTCTCTCGGCGTGTCTAGTTTACCCCAGAGAAAAGGTAACAAACAGCCTGGTATATAATAAATATAATTTATAATACTGATATTCCCCCATGACATGATGCCAGACTGCCCAGCATCCTAACAATGTCTCACCCTGTCACTCATCGCTTACTGTTTTCCCGTTATCACGACGTATTTCAACTTTCCCTGTCTCATGATGTGCACATAGAGTGAAGACTGTCTTCTTCTGATGCAAGTAGATAGTTCTCTTTGTGAGTTATAGTCTTAAAAGATATCTACGTTACTCTATTTATCCGTCCGCAGTGTTCTCATCATTCTTCTATAGAACCACGTCTCTGCAACTTTCACACAATTCCTCGCTGGTCTACTAATGTCCATGATTCACTTCCGTACTTCTTATACCTCTTAAGAATTATTTTTTCTCCCCTAATTTTACAAAGATAAAGTTCACAGAACATTCTTCATTTTGTGACGTGTTACAATTGCTTGGGCTATTCTATACTTAGCCTCTTTAATCAAGCTTCTATCTGCTATAATCAAAGTAATCAAAAGCTTAAAATGCATTGGCTTGTTTCAGTCTAGTCCAGTTTATGATGATATTAAATTTGGGAAGACAATTATTCCTTTGTAATTATCATTCCTCCTGTTTTTGTGTTGTTCAGTCATTACACATTTGCTTTGACTAACTAGACAAAAAACAAAACAAAAAACCTATACTGTAGCCATGTTCGGTTTCGAACCTACCGCCTCCAAACGACGACTGTATCTCTACAAGTGTCCATCGAATCAGACGATTTTATTTCTAATGCCAGGTAAAATACAAATACCAAGCAAAAGCCTTACCGAGTGTCCTGATTGCCCATTGCCTTACCAAAACCTACCGCCACGTATATCCCTCAGTTTCTGCTGGCCTTACAGAAGCCAGTATAAACGTTCATAACCCGAGTCATGTTCACACTGGCATATATAAACCACTGACCCCCCGACTGCAAGGCCTGGGTACACCAGATCTCAACCATGTGTCTTCTATTATTGCAAATTCTCCTCGCAAACTACGCGTTTGTTTGGAAGACCAGGCCCCCCTCAGTTCTTTCCCTCTGCCTATTGTTTTATCTCCTCCGTCGTTTGCCGGGATAATGTAACATACAGAGAATAGTGGCTTGAAAGCAGGAGATTTTCTACGCATATGCTATAGATTACGCGCCCGCAGTCCTAATTCTTCCAAATATTATTACAGTTCTGAGTTTGGGCGAGTCAGCTTAATGCATATTTGGCTGTTGCCCTGGGTCTACGTAAATGGTTACTCACTCTGCCCTTCCTCTGAATAGTTTTTTTCAAGCGCACAAAGACGGCATTATCGACTAGCAGTTGACCCGCTCTGTATGTGATGTGAAATATGACTGAATGGGTTGAATTCTTGTGCGTTTGTCGAGTGAGCATCCATGCTCTGATGTTTCATATCTTCACAGAAATACGACAGACAGCCATCGCCAAGACGGAAAACAACCACGTTACTACTGTGTAGCAGCGGCGGCGTGGAGGTTAATGGGTTTGTATTATACAACAGTGGTAAGGGGTTCAATCCCCAGCAGAGTACTTTTTTCTCTGACTAATACGGCTCTGAGTTCGACCCAGCATCATACAAATGGGCACCGAGCAATTTTCTGGGAAGTTTCAGGGGAAGAAAGGGTTACGAAGGAGGGAATCGATCACCTGACCTTATATGTCCCGACCTAGAATGTGTGAAGGCCTATCAAGTCATACCTTACATGCGGTATTTGCCTTACATTTTTACCTCCGTTGTTAGATTGTTGTGAACCCTCTGGACGACAGAGCTGTAACTCTACCTTACATGCGGTATTTGCCTTACATTTTTACCTCCGTTGTTAGATTGTTGTGAACCCTCTGGACGACAGAGCTGTAACTCTACCTTTCGATGACTTGGTATTGAGGTGGTCAAGGCCTGGAATTATGACATACATCAGTCGGAATGATGCTGAGCAGTCACGTGTCTCCTAGTACAAATGATGATCTCCACGTGGACTATTTTACAGAGCTTACCTTTTTCTCTCATAGCCCAGTAACCCGCGGGGTGTGCAAGATAAGCACTGGAACTTCACATCTGCGCGGATGGATATTAGGATATGACTAGATCATGATTCAGCACAGCTCACGTGGACTGTCTGGGATTAGACCGGGTTTGGCCATGTTTCCTTCACATGTTTTATGTATGGCATTGTCAGTCAACAAACGCGAACCTAATGCACAGGGGAATTATAACTGTACAGTTCTTGAGAGCGTGGGAAATGCCAGCATGGGTTCAGCTCGATGAAGGGAAACTCCCAAACGTACCTACTCGTGGTACAGGACGGACAACACATTTAATGCGCCAAACACAGCCCAGGGAATTAGGCATCCACAGGAATACGTGGCTTTTCTGCAACAGAGGAGAGTAAGCACTCATTTGTCCTGGCAACAGGAGAGAGCAGGCACTCATTTGTCCTGACAACAGGGGAGAGCAGGCACTGACATCTCCAGACAAAAAGGGAGAGCAGGCATTTACGTCTCCAGACAACAGAGGAGAGCAGGCATGCATTTGTCTTAACAACAGAGAAGAGCAGGCACGCACGTCTCGGGGAGAAGCATAAACAACGGAAGAGTGCCCGTTTATGGGCTTCATCTATCGAGATTCCTATGAACTCTGTAATTCCATCTGTCCATCGTTTATACATGGTCGGTCTCTTCTTCTAGTTCCATTTGGTCTGTACATCATTGTTTGTTGTGATGTACTGTTGGTAGCCTAGTTATATGCCCGAATCATTTACTTTCTGTTTTCAAAATAAATCCAGCGCTAATATAGCCCACACTTTAGTCCTGATTTCTTCATTTCTGATTGTGTCTCTTCTCTTGACTTCCGGTAAAAATGGCGACGACGTGACTCGTTTATTCTTCTGGAGACGCTGTTTATAGTGTTCTCCTGTGGATTATGTGGTGTTATTTCGTATTCGTTTATTGGAAGTGTTCAAAAGAAGCCATGGAAGGCAAGTGGTGGATGAAATTATGAGCGCAGCAGACAGAAAGTTGTTGGTTATGGTCTCAAGTTACGTGACGGTAGGCAGAAGATCTCTTTCACGGGACAATGGCTGGCGTCTCCGACCAGTATGGTCACTGCCATGGAAGGAAAGCAATGGCAAACTACCTACTTTAAAAGTGCCTAGTTCATTATGATTATGCTAAAGACATATCATCGCAAGACAAGGACAGAGGCATTAAATTTAGCAACATGGAATGTTAGGACGTTAAACGACGACGAAAAGTTAGAAAACATCAAACAAGAAATGGAAAGAGAGAAAATTTATATTTTAGGAATGTGCGAAACGAGATGGACAGCAGCAAGCATCAAAATAGATGAAGATTTTAAGATTATTTATTCTTGAGGAGAAGATCGACAAAGAGGGGTAGCAATTATTTTGGACCGTTAAACATCAAGATCTGTTCAAGGATATTGGGCCGTGTCGGACAGAGTTCTACTAGTTAAATTTAGTGGCAGGCCTTTTAGCATAAATATTATTCAAGTATATGCCCCAACAGGAGAATCCAGTGAAGACAGTGTAGAGGAATTTTATAATGACATAGAGTCTGCCTTAAAGAAATGTAAAAATTCAGAAATAAACATCATAATAGGGGACTTCAATGCAAAAGTAGGAAATCAAGGTGATAGATACACAGTAGGAAACTATGGTTTAGGAGAGAGAAATGAAAGAGGATACAGACTCGTAGAGTGGGCAAAAGAACAGGAAATGATTGTAGGAAACACCTGGTTTAAGCAACACCCTAGAAGATTATGGACATGGAGGAGTCCTGATAGCAGGATTAGAAACCAGATCGATTACATTCTGATTAGCAGAAGATTTAGAAATGCGCTAACAAAAGCAAAAACAGTTCCAGTGCTGATTGTTATTGTGACCACTGATTACTTACAGGAACATTGAGGAGTTAAGACTATTCATGTGGACTTGTAATTCTGCTTCTATATTTGCTTACTTGATCAACTGCAAATAGGAGTTCTTTAATGGTGTAATTTGCCGCTGATTCTTCTTCTGTGTTCTGTTTCTCGGCCTCTGTTCGACTGGTTTCTTTACATATGTTGTCTTCATATGTTATGAATAAAGGGTGGATAGGACATAACCTTGTCGTACTCCGGATCTTATGGTGAAGGTTTCTGAGTGTTCTCCGTTTTGTTCTTACCGTGCATTCACTGTTGTTCTATAAGCTTTAACATATGTTTGTTATATATGTAGTTTCTCCACAATGCTTAAGGATTTCCCACAGCTTATTTCTATTTACTCTATCAAATACCTTTTCTTGGTTGGCAAAGGCCAAGTAGAGTGTTTCATAAAATTCGATTGATTTTTCTATAAGTTGTCTAAAAGCAAAGATGGTATCTGTGCATCCTTTTGGGGGAGGGGGGGTTCTAAATCCAAGTTGTGTTTCAGTTAGCTTGGGTTCTATTGTAGGTAATCTTGACTGTTTACTTCTAATTTATTGAATCAATTTACGTTTTTCTGTTGTTTGTTGCAGCACTTGCTCATTGGTTTTTCTGTACGCCCATAGCATTCTATGCATTTTTCTCAGAAACCAAATTTCCGTTGCCATTAGATGTTTTTCAGCTTGTCTCCTTCTATATGTTTCACATCCATCTACCAGTATAGGTTCTATATTGCAATTCAAACACTTTTGCTGATTGCAGCTGGCAGTTTCTATTGATAAGTATGTTTTCCATCTTGTAATGGAGGGGACTGAGTACAGATTGTTGAAATACCGACGTCACCTAATACTCTGGGGTCAGGTTGAAGCATTAATAACAAAACCTAAAACAAATTGGGTAGGGGAGTACAGGAGGTCAAGCTGTCTAAAACATTTGGCCAGTAGCAACACATATAGGTACGTGGGAAACGCTGTCAAAAATGTATTCCCAAACATCCTCATGTCTACCTTGTCAGAATGATAACAGGTTTCAGAGCGGATTGCTAGTCTGAAACAATTTAGAAGAAGCTAATAGCGCAAACAACTTTCCATCTCAAGGATATTTAAGACATGATGGTTTGAGACCAGAAGAGACGACGGGATGTAGGTAAAAGTAGGAACCAGGAATGAGCAGCGGAGAAGGGTAGACTTGTTTGAATGGGACTTTAACGCCGAAACCAGCTGCAGAAAAGACCAAATTATTAGTCGCTATAATATCACGACCAGCTCCGTGGCGAAGATGTTTCGGACGCGGTTCGTGATCCGGCATACCCGTGTAAACACAGCTGCGTGCGATTTGGCAGCAAACACCGTTGGGTTTTTTTTTTACGAAATGATATGGGTGCCGGTCGTTCAGACAGCAATGGCTAACTATTGAATGTAAACTTGCCAAGATAACAACAGCAGTAAAATGCTGATGTTAACTGCGATGCCCTGTAAAAGGCTATGGTAAATGGGAATATTCTTAAACAAATGAATCGGTGCAACTATTTCAGAACCGACATAATACCTGATGGGAGGTGCCTGGACGAGATTAGAACAAGAATAGCATTGGCGATGGTAGCCTCGTAGTCCGTGCACCGTACTTCTAGTAGTGCTGGACTGAATTTTGCTTGTGGATTAGCTTTCCCTGTTACAAGTGTCCTTCGCCATTAGGCGAACCCTTTGCGACTTCAGAGGTACTTATAATTTACGTTCCCAAATCAAGGACGAGCAGTCAATATTTTAGTCCAACTGAGCGATGTAGGTGTTGAACCCTCTACCTCATTCAGTATCAGCACACCGGATGTTTAAGAACTATCGTTCTGATCCATTCGGCCACGCTGACCTCCGGTGTTAGGGTAGGTCTGGGGGAGTAAAGGCAGTCGGCGTGCTACTGACCACATCACCGACCCAGTTCCGATTCTAACCATCATGTGTCATACCGAAAAGCTTGGTCGGTCATGTTTTACCATCTCACTCGATCACCAGAGTCGTGGATCAGCTCCGTGTTCCTGTCTCGACCATGCCACGTGCCAAGCCATCCAGGTTCCGATTAGTCTACACAAATGTGGATCTAGCACCATTTGGCCAATGCAACGTCATGTGTGCAAAAGAGTGCATTACTTTTTATATTAGAAATTGGTAGGAAACTAATTGTCCATTTATTTCTATTATAATTCGGACAAGCTTGGAGTGCATAGTTTCAAATCCGAACTCGATCTATTCATTTTTTTTTTCATATCCTACGAGACAGCACTGTCAACACCAGCATTTTACTGCTGTTGTTGATGTCTTGTAATGTTTAAGTTCAGTAGTTTGCCATTGCTTTCTGAACGACCGGCTCCCATATCAACACGTTAAGACCCAGTGCGACGCTGTCTGCTGCCAAATCGGATGCAGCTGTGTTTCGAACGCGGGTGAGCGGGCTTACGTCCGTAAGATCTTAGCCACGGAGACGGGCTCCTATTCGTTTAATTATATAATAATAACAAACCTTAATTCTATTTATTGTTATAAATTTATAATAATCACAAAACTGAACTCTGGGAGTCTCTGTGGCAATGTAGTTAAGCCGCCTGCCTCGCGCTCCGAAAGTTGTGGGTTCCATTTCCGGCGACGTCGTTCGCTTCACGAGTGCAGGTATCTCGAGGATTCCTTGGGGGTCGTCGCTGGACCTACAGAGTTCATACTTTGTGGAACGCTTTTGTCAGACCGACCTACGGAAAGAGACCGAGCCATATGAAATAAAACAAGGTGCCATGAAGTCTTGCCGTTTAAACTGTTTTATATCTGAACCATGCCTATTCCTGACATTAAATAATAATCACATACCTGAACGCTATTCGTGTTGTTATTATTAGCTACAAATCTTGATTCTTTTCTATTCGTGTGATAGTTATAATTATGAGCTGTATCTATTCGTGTGACTATATGATTGTCACACACTTTAACTCTATTTGTGTAATTATGTAATAGTGACAAACTTGAGCTATGTCGGTGCGTATATTTATATAATAGTCACACATCTTAACTCCATCTATTGGCGTAATTACAAGTATATAACAGTTACAAATCTTAACTCTATCTACTCGTGCAATTATATAATAGTTGCAAATCTGAATTTTGACGGTATCCCTGGTCAAAGGGTTAGCAGCTTTCTCCGTAACCCCGAATACTCAGGTGGTTGACGTGAGCGCACGAGAATTGGAAGCGGTTCGAGTCGTGCCAGTGACTTATGAGAGTATGGAGCCGATCGCTCAGAAAGTCGTGGCGTGCTGATGAGCGTAATCTAGCCTAGGAATCAACATACAGCTGAAAGATGCTGGTGTTGACCGCAATATCCTGAAACAGGATGGAAACGCGGAAAATAAAATCTTAATTGTATCTGTTCATGTAATTATATATTAGCCACAAATCTTAACTTGATCTACTCGTGTAATGATATATTAGTCACAAACCTGTGATGAAAGTGGCGTGGCGACGATCTCTGTTATAGTCTTGACGGTAATTGGTTCGCATGTTCTTTGTATCCTGCCTCCGTAGGCTGGGAATTTTCCTTTCAGTAGTTTGCCATTGCTTTGAACGCGAAGTCAACATTTAAGCCCAGTAGAACAAACATCTTAAGCTTATGATAGTGTCCATAGGAATAGTCTATGGAATGCTATGCAGGAATTTGGAATACCAAGGAAGTTAATCAACATGACCAGACTATGCATGGAAGATACTTATAATATAGTAACATATAAAGGCAGGAAATCAGACCCCTTCCAAATAACATCTGGCTTGAAACAGGGTGATGCACTATCGCCGCTACTCTTCAATCTGGCTCTAGAGAAAGTTGTAAGGAAGGTAAAGGAGGAATGTGATATTGGAGGAACATCCAAGCTGCTTGGTTATGCAGATGATATAGATATTATAGGGCAAAGTGAACAAAAGACATTGGAAATATTGACTCACTTAAAGGGAAAAGCCCAACAGATGGGGCTGGTTATCAACCAAGATAAGACAGAATATATGGTAATTTCAAGAGACGGAATGGCTAGAAACTCTGGCCACATACAAATAGATAATATGACCATTAAAAGAACGGAAACATACAAATACCTGGGTACAATCTTCAACTGCTCCAACATCATAAGGGAAGAAATACAAACTAGAATCAACTCTGGAAATAAGATATACTATGCACTACAACATCTACTAAAATCAAAGGCGCTATCTCGTAACACCAAAATCACAATATACAAAACACTGATCAGACCAGTTGTGCTGTATGGCTCTGAAACCTGGAGTACAACGAAAGGAGACGAAGCCTTGTTACAAACCTTTGAGAACAAAATTTTAAGACGCATCTTTGGACCCATTAGGGATACACAAAGTGGAGAGTGGAAAAGAAGAAGTAACAAAGACATTTATGATCTGTTTAAGTCCCCGCTAATCACTGGTATCATGAAGGCTAATAGACTACAATGGCTGGGGCATATAGAAAGAATGGAAGATAATAGGGAAACAAAACTCGCTTACACTCAGGAAATAAATGACCGTAGACCCCGAGGTAGACCAAGAAGGCGGTGGAGAGATAATACATGTACAGACCTACAAACACTTGGAATCAACGACTGGCAAGAGAAGGTCCACCAGAGAGACGAATGGAGACGGATTGTATTTGCAGCAAAGAACCTCAATGGCTCGGAACACTGAAGAAGAAGAAGAACAAACATCGCCGGCTTCAGAAGAGAAAAATAAAGCACGTTAAACGGCTCGGCCACGCAACCTGCATGCACCTCAAACAACTGTAGAGGGTCTCTCTACGTCAATATCACAATTTGCAATCTAGCATGAATTTTTTGCTGTTTTTTTTTTTTTTTTTTTTTTTTTTTTTTTTTTTTTGAACTCACATACACTATAGTAGAGAGGGGAATCAATAGCTTGGCACTAATTCTTTTTGCGTTTAAATTAATTGTACATCATTATCCAATTTGCATCTTATAGTCAGGTTCATTTTGATATAGGCTTGTTTAATCTTTCTATGCATAATTCTTCTTGACTGTGCTATTGATTTTAGTTACTCATTCGCTTTCTTCAATCTTTCTTTCTGTTTCTGTGTGAACTTCATCGAGCTATTCGAAGATTTTGTATCATCTTGCCCTGTTAATAATTTTTATTTATTTCGTTCTTTCACTCTTTTAAGTCAGTGTCTTTCTACAGTCTTTCATGAAATAATTTGTTCACAGAGACACAGTCACCAGCCAGGTTCTGGCTTTTAGCGGGTGATTATAGAAATAGCAAGTCACACAGTCACATCAACATCTAACTCACTTTACACCTTTCCCACACACGACTGAAAGTAATAGTCCGTGCAATTTACACACGCACCACTTCACCTGTCGTGTATTTCTATAGGTCCTCAACCATTTCACGTCATACCTTAAAATCTCTTTTTATCATCAGTAGTTCTGTCCATGATTCCTCAATCGTTTATTTTCCCGATCGCCTTGAACTCGAGCGTCTGACACAATATGCAGATGTTTGCGTATGGGATACTTTTCCCTATTTCCCTTGCAATCACGCAAACCCACCCCGCCTTCTGAGATACTTGTAATTAACGATCCCAAGTCAAGGACGAGATGTGAACATTTAAGACCAATTGACCGGCGTGCAGAATGACCGGCGTGCAGACCAACCCCCCCCCCCCCCCACACACACACACAGACACACACACCCACCCCTAGCACGATAACCAAAGAATGTTTAAGAGCGAGGCGTTAAACTCTTCGGCCAGGTCGGCTTCCTCTCTCATTTGTTTCATTTCTACCACTAATTCTCTTGTCCACGTGTTTCCACAACTCTCCAAATCGTCGTCATAGAGTGGATTCCGGATGAAGATCTTTCTAGCTGTTATATTCACAGTTTTTTTTTTTTTTTTACATCAGTAAATCATGCAACGCCTGCGTCTTTTCATACCTCTTATCGCTCGAGTTCTCTCAACATTGGTGAATCAATGATACTATCTCAGGGCTATTGTGTGCACCCGAAACCACATCATGTTTATAATATTATGACAAAAGTGTGCGTCGTTCTTCGTGTTTCTGATCCATGCAGTGGCACCGACGTAATGTTCCAGTAGATTATTCTAATTTTATTAAAATAAATTAAAGGACCCCATTTCGCACACCTTCAGACTCATTGAACATATGGTGTTAGACTAGTGTTTTATAAACAAATCGGTACTGATCACATGTCTCGCTGAGTGCCCATTTGTCTAGAAAACATGCTTCCAGCACCATATGTTGAAGGTGTAAGAAGAGTCCTTTCATTTATTTTACGTTACTATATATATATATATATATAGGCCATGTCTTAAGTATGTGTTTCTTTTCTCTGTCAGTCCCCCCGTCTTTCCAATTACCCTGTGACGTCATTGAGCTTAAATGTAAGAAGAACTTCTTGGACAATGCCCTTATGTGGAGTGTGCACAATGTGGTGTTCGTTATTTCTCCTCCGCTAATCCTTCGTTAGTCTTATTTACTTCGGACTCTTGTTTCCGATGAATCTAAATGGCAATACATCCAAACCATTACAAGGCGGTCAAGGCAAACGGGAAGTATAGCATCCAGGAGTTACCGGTGTAACAATTATCAACAGTTACATGAGTCCCGGAACTGGGCGAGTGAAGAGTCGGACTGTAACTCTTTGCCACTTTACCGCCACATCCTTACAGAATGAGCCAAGGAAAAATAAAACTGCCTTCAAGAGGATTCGAACACATGTTCACTGGGTCGGTAACTAAACGTATTTCATAAAAAACTGTCATATAATGTTAGAGAGGCGCGGTAGCGCCGCTGCTAGCATGTTTTCTGCCGGTCCGGTTGTCATGTGTTTAAACCCCGCTCACATCGAGGATATTTTGTTCTACATCGACCAAGGCTAGCAGGTCGCCCATCCTACAATGAATGCTAGGAAATGTTTTGGGAAGTAAAAGAGTCCAATATCGTAATGACCACATGGCCCATTGAATGTCCATTTGTCTATACAAATATGGGGATATGAAGATGAACGTATGGGAAAACTTCCCTGACATACTTGATTGATTATGTACCCAGGAAGCCTCAAGGTGTGGGAATTCATTCATTCATTCATTCATTCATTCATTCATTCATTCAATCAATAACCAATTTAATTCGTTCATCCACTGAATTGTTACAATCGTTCAATTATTTATATCAGCCACTATTAACGGATTCAAAGTCATCGTCTATAGTCTATTCATTACCAACAAAAGAGACAAACGACCGGGTTACGGCAAGAGGTTTGGGGATTGCATATCCGATTGTTCCACCGTCTCGGCGGGGACGGGGTGGGGAGAGAGCAGTGTCTGCATGGGTTGGGTGGATATTCAAGTGTGTGTGTGTGTGTCTCTGTGTGTCTGTGCGTGTTGTGTTCGTGTGTGCGTGCGTGTACATGTGCGCGTGTGTGTGTGTGCGCGTGTGCGTGTCTGCGTGCGTGCGCATGCGGGGTGTGGGTCTGGGTGTGGGTGGAGTGGTGTGGGGTGTGGGTCTGTGTGTGGGGATTTGAGTGGGTATGAGGGGGTGGGGGTGTTTGTGTGTGGGTGAGTGTGGGGTGGGGGTCGGTGGAGGTGTGTGGAGTGTTGGGTATGGGTGGGGTGTGTTGGGTATGGGTGGGGTGGTTGGGGTGGGGAATGTGTGGGGTGTATGTGAGGATATGTATGTGTGTGTGTGTGCGTGTGTTTGTGTGTGTGTGTGTGTGTGTGTGTGTGCCTATATAGACACACAGATAAGAAAGACGGAGGGCCCGGTGGATGGACAGACATACAAACAGACGCACATGCAGATTTACAGACAGACAGATTAACAAATTGACTCACAGACAGGGACAGATAAACAGACAGACAAACGGACAGACGAATGGATGGATGGATTGATGGGTGGATGGACGGAGGACCAATGGACGGACGGATGGATGCATTGATGGATGCGTGTAGTCTGTAGACATTGCCACGCTGTGTATTGCTATTATCATCAATGTTGTATGAGGTGTCATGTCGTGCCGGGTTTTTCAGTCCAAAAATTAACATGAATTTCTCAACATGTGATTCTTCAATTCTACATTTGGGGCATGTTCATAAATTTATTCTGGGGAAATTATATGGTGGTTTCCCCATGACTTCCGCGTCAAAGTTTGGTGTTTGCTAACTCCACCATAGCTGCATGTTTCTTGTATTAGGACATGTAAGTGTCCTCCTGTACTCAGGCGAAGAATTATCCACTTATTCAAGTTCGGACTAATTCTAGAAACACGAATAAAGTAATATCAGTACCTGCCCAAGTTAGTTGCATATCCTTTACAGGACGGCGCAGTCAACACCAGCATTTTTTGCTGTTGTCATCTCTTGGCAAGTTTACGTTCAGTAGTCTGCCATTGCTTTCTGAACGACCGGCACTCATACCATTTCGTAAAAAAACAACGAAAGGCGGTCTTTTGTCAAAACACTGGCAGCTATGTTTCGAATGTGGTATGCGGATTCACGAACCGCGTCAGTAACCTCTTCGCCACGGAGCAGACCCCTGCCCATAAAGGAAGCGAAATATGTGAGACTTCTGCTTCTTCTTCTTATTCTTCTTCTTCTTCCTCTTCTTCTTCGTTCCTTTTACGAGGTCAAGGCAGCCGATGTTACGCTGACCAGATGACCCATCGAGTGCCGATTGGGCTATAACAATATGGGTCAGAAATATCCAGGCACATTAAGGCCTGTACAAGCACCCTGTACTGACAATAACAGTTAGTTACATATCTTTTACAGGACGCCGCAGTCAGTCCCAGTATTATTGGCTGTTTGTGATTTCTTGGCAAGTTTATGTTCAGTAGATTAAAACCAAATACCAAGTCCTACATGAAACAAATGAAAATCGTACACTGATTAGAGAAATTAGTCGAGGACAGTCAACATTTGGTGGTCACGTTATAAGAAGAAATAAATTGGAGAACTTGTTGACAACTGGTAAGATCGAGGGGAAGAGAACAAGGGGTAGACAAAGTTATAAATACCTGGATAGCTTAGCCGCGTGGTATGGTCGAGACAAGAACACTGAGTTGATCCGCGACTCTGGTGATCGAGTGAGATGGCGACACATGACCGTCCACGGTTATCGTTATTGCACATGATGAATGAATGAAGTTTGCCATTGCTTTCTGAAAGGCCGGCACTCATATTATTTTATAAAAACCAACGCAATGTGGTCTGCTTCCAAATCGCCCGCAGTTGTGTTTCGAACGCTGCATGCGGGATAATGACATGCGCCCGTGACACCTTCGCCACAGACTAAGACAAGTATATTATGTAAGGTGAGATCAGCATCACAGACAAAATAGCTAAACATCAACTGGGTGAGGCGGAAGGAGTTAGGAAAGCAAACAACTTGTCAGCTGCATGTTACAACTTCCTTTGATAGTCGCAACGTTTCCCTAGTGCTCTTCTTTGCCGTGGATGAACCCACTAGACAACCACTCGAGATTCCTATGATTATTACAATACACCAGGCAGCCGCCGACTGCACCGACTGCCACGGCAACTCTCGTCTTACTTAAATCTATAAGCAGCGGCAGACAGAAGCTGCGAAGATATAAATCTATCTGCTTCATGGCTCTGTTTTTCTGAGGCCGCTCGGCCAGTAACATAACACGCGGGGGCCAGATCCTGATGAGTCTGGCACTAACGGAGTTCCTGGCAGACCCAGCCGGGCCCAAGGTACACGCGCTCCATGCGGTGCGGCTTCGGATAAAGGAGGTCGGACGTTAGGAAACTTGGCAGTGAGCAGGGAGGATTCGTTGAGTACGCACGATAAGTGAAGCATCAGACGAGTGCGAAGAACAAAGTGTGCGTGAGTTGACTGATCAAGCAAAACTTTAGTGATGACTGATTAGGCTGGATATTGTTGACTATTATCCCATCACTTGTGTAAGTCATCATTTTAATTGATAAAGTATGCTAAAGATGCCCGATGTGTTACACTAGCACGGTGTAAGATGTAACCACAGATGTGGTAGATTTTGATGTGTAGTGTAATCCAACGCTGTGTTTTATTTACTGTGTAAGGTGTTATTTCACAACTTCATCGCAGAACGTGTTTTAACTATGCTTCATGAATCCTATATAACGGTATCTAACGTATGTGAAATGTGTTGTCTTAAGTTGTGTTGGATCTGCTTAAGTTGTTATTTAACGCATTTGCGCAAACTCAACATGTGTGTTCAGTCGTTTATCTTGTGCTGTAATGTATCTGTCAGGCTGTTATTTATTTAGCTTACGTACACGTCTTCCATCACGTGTACTAGATTATGTATCTTGTGCTGTATTTTATCTGTCAAGTTGATATTTCAATTGTACATATACAGCTTTTACAAGTTGATATTTCACTTGTTCATATACAACTTCTACAAGTGGATATTTCACTTGTACATATATAGCTTCTACAAGTGGATATTTCACTTGTACATATACAACTTCTACAAGTTGATATTTCAATTCTACATATACAACTTCCACAAGTTGTGTGAAATATTCCCTTGTACATATACAACTTCTACAAGTTGTGTGAAATATTCATTTGTACATATACAACTTCTACAAGCTGTGTGAAATATTCACTTGTACATATACAACTTCCACAACTTGTGTGAAATGTTTCACATGCTGCGTGTCCTTTGCAGTGAGCTGCGATTAATCCCGAACCCCCAGGTTGATTTATTAGGCAATGTTAGGCTCAGTAGTTTGCCATTGCTTTCTGAACGATAAGTCAACGTTGAAGTCCAACTGGCCCGTGTAGAGGTTGATCCCGTTACTCCGCCCTCAGCGCACTGGAGGTTTAATGGCAAGCGCATGACGCCCGCGACTACATTGGCTCATGTTTAGTCACGTGAATACTGATGACACAAACGATATATTGCACAATTGATTGCCTGGCATAATTCGATTCGACGTATCTCGTCACAAGCACTGTACAGGGAAACAGTGCATCATATAATTAAGTAGCGTCGTGAATACTTTCATCCAAAATAAACAAATAGTATGCACCTGACGTGAGACAGCGAAATATGCCAGGCAATAAATTGTGCGACCTATTGTTCGTGTCTTCAGTCTTCAAACTCACAACTGGAAAACATTGTTTTGAATTTAGTCACGTGTGAAATCTATTTAGTTGTGGCTTAACTTGACAGTATCAGAGCGGGTTTAAAACAAGATACTGGTCCCTTCCATGTGTGTACAAATACGTCTAGAAACAGGATGTAGCTCAATGGCCTGACGACCCGATGGTTTAGTGTTCGAATCTCCACGGAAGTGGGGAATTTCTTTTCTTTTTTTTTCGTTTGCATTGACCTGGTCTCCCAGGCTGACCCAATCTAATATGTTGCCAGGAAATGTTCACACCGGAAGTAAAGGCCAGTGGTGTGATATGGACCACATCACCCACCGAGTCCAGATGGGTGTATAAACATAGGCTTTTAACAGGGTCCTTTACCAACTGACCTACTTTCTTTACTACTGGTATGTGCAGTTAGGAATTCTACAATCAAGCGGAGATCATGGGAGGATTTCTAATTAGAGACTATTACATGCCTTATATTGTCAGTAGTTTAGAAAGCAACAAGTCATCTCAATGAAGTTAACTAATGCCACAGTACCTTGCTGAAGTCGAATCTGTAATAGCGCTCTGACATTGCATCTTAAACGACTAGTCTAGTGAGAATTAACTTATGGCAACATAGTGCCATTGTCTTATCCTAGTGATAGTGCATGAATACTCCAGGTGTACATATCGTATTGTCTTATCCTAGTGATAGTGCATGAATACTCCAGGTGTACATATCGTATTGTCTTATCCAAGTGATAGTGTATGAATACTCCAGGTGTACATATCGTATTGTCTTATCCAAGTGATAGTGCATGAATACTCCAGGTGTACATATCGTATTGTCTTATCCTAGTGATAGTGCATGAATACTCCAGGTGTACATATCGTATTGTCTTATCCTAGTGATAGTGCATGAATACTCCAGGTGTACATATCGTATTGTCGTATCCTAGTGATAGTGCATGAATACTCCAGGTGTACATATCGTATTGTCTTATCCAAGTGATAGTGCATGAATACTTCAGGTGTACATATCGTATTGTCTGATCTCAGTTATAGTGCCTGAATATTCCATGTATGCATGATGTATTATTCTATCCGAGCTGTAGTGTATAATACTCCGTATACATGTAACTCTGATGTAGTTTTGAAGAGGGGGCTAGAAACAATGGACTCTTCGACTAGCTTCTAGTTTGACGCTCGCCTCTATCTGAGCATACCTGGTGCGAATCACGACGCGGACTGTGTGGGTTCTACAAAATATGAAATTCTGGCAGGAGATTCTCACCTTGATCCAATGGTAGTGTATTGGAACCTAACTTTTTCGGATAAAGTCAAAAAACTAGGAGGTGCCCTATGCACGATGCGCACGTTAAAACCACCCCAGCTGCTAGAAATCGCAAACAGCAAACGGTGTGGGCCGCTTTCCAGGCTGCATCACAAAATAAACAATGAGCACCACATGAAACGTGTCTGTATGGCAGGTGTGATGAAGGGAGCCCTTGTAGCCAGTGGCTGAACACAATTAAACAATGAGCACCACATGAAACGTGTCTGTATGGCAGGTGTGATGAAGGGAGCCGTTGTAGCCAGTGGCTGAACACAATTAAACAATGAGCACCACATGAAACGTGTCTGTATGGCAGGTGTGATGAAGGGAGCCGTTGTAGCCAGTGGCTGAACACAATTAAACAATGAGCACCACATGAAACGTGTCTGTATGGCAGGTGTGATGAGGGGAGCCCTTCTAGCCAGTGGCTGAACACAATTAAACAATGAGCACCACATGAAACGTGTCTGTATGGCAGGTGTGATGAAGGGAGCCGTTGTAGCCAGTGGCTGAACACAATTAACCAATGAGCACCACATGAAACGTGTCTGTATGGCAGGTGTGATAAAGGGAGCCGTTGTAGCCAGTGGCTGAACACAATTAAACAATGAGCACCACATGAAACGTGTCTGTATGGCAGGTGTGATGAAGGGAGCCGTTGTAGCCAGTGGCTGAACACAATTAAACAATGAGCACCACATGAAACGTGTCTGTATGGCAGGTGTGATAAAGGGAGCCCTTGTAGCCAGTGGCTGAACGCTAGCCTGCCAGCCCGGGCCTCATGGGTTTCAACCTAGACTACAACGGATACTAGGGAATCTCTTGGGAAGTAAAGGCCGCCGGCGTATGTTGACCACGCATCCCCTCGAGTGCCGGTTGGTCTATCAAGATATGGGTCTAGCACTTTATGCCCAATTTGCCTTAGTGTGTATAAAATGGCCCTTTTATGTGTTGTGTGCAATTCAGATATACACACCTTCGAATCATCGACAGTGCTAAGGAGTTCGAGTACTGAGTTCAAAGCCTCATTGTGTGATCCAGGATATTGGGACACTTATGTATACAACCGTAGTCAGTGTAAGTGGCCGTTTTGCATCCTATCCGCTAACCAGGAATACATTACCAATGTATACCGGGGATTCCCTATTTTACAATTATACGCATCTCCACAGTAATGTTCATACACCATCTACATAAGTCAGCGGCCAACGCCACAACACTGAGCCGGTATTCTTATCATGTGGCTATAGTATTTGCTGTTTCCTTTTGATGTTTTCCAGGAGTTTACTATATGTTCTTTTCTCTTTCTAAATATTTAGATGACTTGTACTCGATGACCGTCGAGGCTTAAACACTTCCGTATAATAAAATGTCTGCGCCTACAACATTTTCTCGCTCGTTGATATTCAAAGACAGAAGGATAGACATTGAGTGACCGGAATGGGTTCCAAATGTTGCTGTATGTAGCCGAGGCGCGGTGTTGGGGTGAGCGCCCAACATTGCTCAAATACCTCAATGGCTCGTGAATACATAACCTATGCAGCAAAAGTCCAACTCCTGGCCTTCACGTGGCGGACCTGTTTAAACTAACAGGAGAAGGGGCGACGGCGAGTCTCTGGTGCCGGAAAATAACCAGTATGCTCTAGATGTGTATGCACGTACATGCATGCGCAGACAGGTGTGTGCGCGCGTACACATCTACACTCGAGTGAGACCACAGTCTGCTCTAGCAAAGAAAGGTGCTGAAGACGGAGGCAACCAGCCAAGAGGCGCACCACAGAAATCAGGATGCCACGCAATCACGCAAAATGGAATATGTCGACTACTGCTAATCGTTATGGTGCTCGCCCTGCTTTGGACCCCAAGGCAGGTGCAGTGCCGGGCCCTATGTCTCGAAAGGGTCCAACCCCAACTACTGGAGGTCCTTCTCAGATGTCCTGTGGAGCCAGGGGACATGAGAATAGGACGACTGGCCATACTAAACGAAGACTTAAAATAATGCACTGGAATGCGGAGGGAGTCAGCAACAAAAAAATAGAATTAGAAAAAATCTTGGACCAAGAAAAAGTAAGCATATGTTGCTTGCAAGAAACTCACCTCAATGAAAATATAGCCTTCAAAATCAGAGGCTACCAGTGTTACCGATCTGACCGAAAGAACAGGCGAAAAGGTGGGATACTGACCCTTGTAAGAAATAACATCATGGCTTCCCAAATCAAAGTCTACATGGAAGGGGCTGAGTATCAGACACTTAAACTTAAGACAGGTAATACAGATCTACATCTGATCAATTACTACTGTCCAAGTGACCGCCCACAGGCACTGGACACTCTACCACTAAAAGAAAAAATGATTGTGTGTGGCGATTTCAACAGCCACTCGCAGAGCTGGGGCTATGATCACATGGACCAGAGAGGAGAGAGACTGGAAGACTAGCAGGATGAGAATAGATTCATGTTGATTAACAAGCCGTCCGACCCACATACTTTCTACTCGAGATCATGGCACTCTACAACTACACCTGACCTGGCTTTTCATTCACCAGACCTGGAGTGGAACATTACACGAACTGTTGGGAAACAACTTGGTGGCAGTGACCATCGGCCAGTCTTTCTAACCGTAGAAAATGAGCTTGTAAGTGAAAGCAGCACCCTCTCGAGGTGGAACTACAAGAAAGCAGACTGGGCAATGTACAAGCATCGCACCAGCATACTGGTTAGAAACCTGAACACTGAGAAAGACATAAATAAAGCAGTTGAAGAGTTTGGGAAATGCATACTACAGGCAGCGCGAGAAACAGTACCAAGAGGAGCCCGTAAACAATATAAACCCTACTGGAGTAGTGAACTGGAACAGTTGCATAATGATGTTGAAGTGTGTAGAAAGCAAGCAGAGGCCACACC
Source organism: Cepaea hortensis (assembly GCA_963921405.1). Classification (NCBI taxonomy): domain Eukaryota; kingdom Metazoa; phylum Mollusca; class Gastropoda; order Stylommatophora; family Helicidae; genus Cepaea; species Cepaea hortensis. The sequence goes on from OY992876.1 coordinate 50,931,555, forward strand.
CAGCCAAGAGCACCACAATAAATTCCAGCATGCAAAAGCCAAATTTCAAAGGGCCAAGCTGCAGGCTAGACGGAAAAGCTGGCAGGAGAAAACGGAGTCTCTGAACTTTGAAAGAGACACAAGGAAATTGTGGAAGCTAATAAAACAGCTTAATGACGAGGGCACAGGGAGAAACTCAAAAATTGCACTACATAAAGATTGAAACATCTTAACAAGAAAGCAAGCAGCTGACCATTTTGCGGACTCGTTCGCACAAGATAGCAATATCAAAATTAGTCCAGAGAAACAACAAGAGATTCGAGAGAAACGACAACATACAGGACAGAAGGAAATAGTACATGAGGTTCTGGAGGCACCCATCACAATCAGCGAACTGGAGCTAGCCATATCAAAACTGAAAATGAGAAAGTCACCAGGAGCTGATGGTATCTCCAATGAAATGATCAGGAACCTAGGAACAGAGGCCAAAACAAAGCTGTTGCAGATCTTCAATAACAGCTGGACCTTAGGCAGTGTTCCACAAGCCTGGAGAGAAGCAATCATGATACCCCTCCTAAAATCAGGGAAAGATTGTTCCATTGCCTCTAGCTACAGACCAATTAGCCTCACCAGCTGTCTCTGCAAAATACTGGAGCGCATCATCAATCACAGACTGCAGTGGTACATTGAAAGTAAAAACATCCTTGTGCCACAGCAGGCTGGCTTTAGGCAGTGCTACTCTACGGAAGATCAGACAACCTACCTCTCTCAAGAAATTGAGGATGCATTCCAAGAGAAGAAGCTGGTGCTTGCGGCATGGATAGATCTGAAGAAAGCCTTTGACAAAGTCTGGAAAGAAGGTCTGATGAAGAAACTGAGAAACTGCAAAGTCAATGGAAGAATGTACAAATGGGTGAAAGCATACTTGCACAACAGAAGAGCCCGGGTACAGATAGACGGACTCAAGAGCAAGAAAGTACTACTGCGTCACGGTGTCCCCCAGGGCGGAGTCTTGTCCCCCACACTTTTTCTAATCTTCATCGATGATCTTGTTGCTCACCTACCGCATGGAATTAAAGCGGCAATGTACGCCGATGACCTGGTTCTATGGAGCACAAATGAATATGCATCAGTGGCCACCAGATTGCTACAAAGAGCTGTAGATACATTTGCTGCATGGGCAAATAGATGGTGTGTCAGCATAAACACTGACAAGTGCAGCACCACCCTATTTACCCTCTCTCCAAAACAAAAGGCAGGGATCATCCAGATAAATGGAACACCCCTAAGAGAAGATAAAGAACCAACATACCTTGGAGTAACATTTGATGGCAAGCTGACATGGAGAAAGCACATCAACAAAGCAGTAGCAAAAGCCAGAAGGAAAATAGCCATCCTGAGAAAGCTAAGTGGAACCACATGGGGAGCCAGTACGAAAATACTTAGCAAAGTTTACCAACAGAGCATACGACCACACCTGGAATATGGGTCAACTGCGTGGTGTTCAGCATCAAATACCACACTACAAGAGCTGGACAAGGTGCAAAATCAAGCACTTAGAGTCACCACAGGAGGGATGAGATCAACCCCTATAGTGGAAATGGAGAAGATGGGGAGGACACGGGCACTGAGTCAGCGCAGAGATACGAAAACGCTAATACAAGCAGAAAAGTTCCTCAGCTTGCCAGGCCACCCTATGAAGAACAGATTTAAAAACCTAGCTATGGGGCGGTTGAAAAGAAGTAGTTTTATCCACCAGGCCAAACAACTCTGCAGAGAAACCACTGATCTTCCCACAGTTGGTATCCCCCTAACAACTATTCCAGAGCGAACTCCATGGAAAGATGAGCATAGACTATCGTTACAAATCCAGACAAAAGTGAGAGGAATATTTGACAAGGAAGAACAGAACAGTGTGCAGCGCAGAACAGCCACTCTCAGCTTCCTTAATGAAGAATACCCACAGGACCTCTGGATCCGAGTCTACACAGATGGGTCAGCACAAAATGCTGTTCGAAATGGAGGAGCGGGAGTGTACATAGAATACCCAAATAATACTAGGGACACAGCCAGAGTACCGACAGGAAAGTACTGCCATAACTATGATGCCGAAATTGAGGCAATCAAGATAGCAACAGAGAAATTACTAAATAACAGCAATGGTACACAACCTGTGGTGCTACTAACAGATGCAAAATCAGTACTCGAGGCGCTCCTCTCTGGGAAATTGCCAGTACTAAGGACACTACTTTCTGAACTTAGCAGTCAGCATAAAGTCACCATACAGTGGATACCATCCCACTGTGGAGTACCCGGAAACGACAGAGCTGGTCAATTGGCTAAGGAAGGAGCCAAAGAGGAACAGCCTGATGTGCCCGTTACATACCACCAACAGAAAAGAATGATCAAATCAGTCAGAAAGCCACCAAAACCTGCTCAAGATGACTACCACATTATGGACAGACCAGAACAAATCATTATTCTGCGCCTCAGAACAGGACACAATAGATTACGCAACCACATGTATACAAAATTCAAGATTGGTGAAACAGCCATGTGCACATGTGGATTGGCGTCGCAGACAGCAGAGCACATACTCCAAGACTGCCCAAAATATAACATATCTAGGCAAACCTTCTGGCCTAGAGAGACGACAGTGGAAGATAAACTCTATGGACCACTGTGTGAACTGAAAAAAAAACAGTTCAATTCATGCAAGAGACGACATTGCAGATATAGACATATTTCAAGCGAACGAAAGAAGAAGAAGAAGTGACCGGAATTTTACAAATAAAAAGTTTACACTAGTACAAACCAGGTACTTTGTGCGACATTTTATGTCACCTGTGAATCTCTAACCCCGCATATTTTCTTTCAATGGTCTAATTGCATGTGAGTCCGATGGCGCCAAGTCTGGACTGTATGTTAGTTGTTTAAAGACTTTACATTTCACTGGCCAAGACCTACTAATGCGTCCTAGTTGTGCGTCCTGGGCAACAGGTCCCTTCGGGGTCCTGGCTAACGTATGAGGATCGCTGATTCTTCCGAAGTAGGAGAGTATCTGCCTGCACGGCGAGGAACCACCAGCCTGCACGGCGAGGAACCATCAGCCTGAACACCATTAAGCCAGACATGGGACAACGGATACTCACGCAAACCTCAGTCCGGCATGACATCACACTGACGTTGGACAACAGGATGTCTTCATCCGACTTATAGGACTTCACACTGGAGTTCACAGCCAGCGAACGCAAGCAAGCAAGAGCAAGTAGTGTATTCACTGTGTGCGCGGCCGTATGAGAGCGGGCGTTGTAATGCAGAAACAAAACTTCTTTTGCGAGGAATCCTATTTATGTCGATCGTATCGTGGAAGAGCGCACAAGAGAAGAATTAGGGTAAAAATACCCACAAAAACCACGGATCTAAACAATAACCAAAGCTGATGAGGCAGGTTAGACGAGACCGAATTTGGAATTTTTGTTTTGAAAATGGAATTGGAATTGGGCTTCAGTTTGTTCACCAACTTGCTACTGCATCGAACACTAGTCATAGTTTCAACACTTTCCTGTAAATGCACCAACAGAAGGCCCTAGACATCCCATAATATCGTCATCATGACACTTGCAAGTCTCAGATATGCGGTTCATCATTCACGTTTTGTCTCCATTTTGAAATATGTCTACCCATTAATATACTATCCCCTGACTCAAACAACTGACTTAATACTGAACCATTATTCTTCTTTAGATTTCACAAGGTTTCACACCCTCTGACCACCAACAATCAAAACGATGTTCTTCCCCAGTGCAAGTGAATAGTGGGGGTGCTTTTGTGTAATCGCTATTGTGCATGCGCAAAATGCTCGATGCTCACGTTTCCCACATAGAGTATTGCTTAAGGGCAAGTTTATATTCTGAAATAATATTTCCAGTTGTTAATACTAGTTTGTTACTTAATGACTTTCCCCCGTATTGTTATTTCTCAACCAAGAGTGTGACGAAGACTGCATAATCAGCATTTCTATAAATAACCATCTGACATGCCTGCTCTGACACAGAACGTAAAAAGGGTACAAGTTAAAAGCAAACAGAAATTAGATCAATGCTTTCGGAGTTGAGATGGCAAGACACCAACGGATCCGAGCAAGTGGGTGAAATCCCATCTTGTCATAGATGGTTGGTAAACAGATGGACTAATAACAATGTGATAATCACATACAAGAATTAGTCAACCATATGCACAAACTAAGCGATGAAAACGCCTAGTTATACATACAAATAAAACAAACGCCATAATAATGAATACAGACAGTAGCAAATCCATGTTCACGATACAGTGAAGGGAAACACACTTGAACAAGTGAAAAGTTGTTCCCTCCTACTCAGTAATGTGCATGGCCTTAACAGGACGGCGCAGTCAACCTAAGTATTTTTGGCTGTTTGTGTTTACTAGACAATTTTTACGTTTAGTAGTTTGCCATTGCTCACTGAGCGTTAGACGCCTTATATTTCGAAATCAACGCAAAGCGGTCTGCTTCCAAATAGGTCTCATCTGATTTGGGGCCCTTGACCCCGGTATGACGGGTAACTGTGAAACGCGTTCATTGCACCTAAACCACAGCTCCAAGCTGTTCCTGTCTAGAGCAATTAGTCACAGATGTTATTTAAAGCGACTTTGTGTTGTTATGTTGTATGAGGCAAGTAAAAGAAGGAGAGTTTGATTGGCTAAATCAACATTCGGCAGTATAAAACATCTTCTCACCACTAAACATCTACATTTTCAACCAAAATTAAATGTGTTGCGTTTACACGACATTACTGTATGGTTTAGCAGAATGGACAATTAATAAATAATTTGCCGATCAAAATCATATTCTATTGGCGTGTCCTGTGAGGATCTTATCCCCATTAGGGGCCTTTAGAAATTCTTTCTTTCACAAGCCAGATGACTTGACTCTGTTGCTGTCATATGTCAATCATCCATCACTCCTTGAATTCATCTACTCCGAGGTCTTCATTATCACAGCCTCTACTGTTGACCATCTTACTGTCTAGAACATTTTATTGGCAAACCACACTAGATGGAGGTTATGTCGGCCGTCTTGCTTGTTAGAACATTTTATTGACAAACCACACTACATGGAGGTTATGTCGGCCGTCTTGCTTGTTAGAACATTTTATAGACAAACCACACTAGATGGAGGTTATGTCGGCCGTCTCGCTTGTTAGAACATTTTATAGACAAACCACACTAGATGGAGGTTATGTCGGCCGTCTCGCTTGTTAGAATATTTCTTGACAAACCACACTAGATTGATGTTGTGTCGGCCGTCTCGCTTGTTAGAACATTTTATAGACAAACCACACTAGATAGGGGTTATGTCGGCCGTCTCGCTTGTTAGAACATTTCTTGACAAACCACACTAGATGGATGTTGTGTCGGCCGTCTCGCTTGTTAGAACATTTCTTGTCAAACAACACTAGATGGAGGTTATGTCGGCCGTCTCGCTTGTTAGAACATTTTATAGACAAACCACACTAGATGGATATTGTGTCGGCCGTCTCGCTTGTTAGAACATTTTATTGACAAACCACACTAGATGGAGGTTATGTCGACCGTCTCGCTGGTTAGAACATTTTATAGACAAACCACACTAGATGGAGGTTATGTCGGCCGTCTCGCTTGTTAGAACATTTTATAGACAAACCACACTAGATGGAGGTTATGTCGACCGTCTCGCTGATTAGAACATTTTATAGACAAACCACACTAGATGGAGGTTATGTCGGCCGTCTCGCTTGTTAGAACATTTTATAGACAAACCACACTAGATGGAGGTTATGTCGGCCGTCTCGCTTGTTAGAACATTTTATACACAAACCACACTAGATGGAGGTTATGTCGGCCGTCTCGCTTGTTAGAAAATTTTATAGACAAATTACACTAGATGGAGGTTATGTCGGCCGTCTCGCTTGTTAGAACATTTTATAGACAAACCACACTAGATGGATATTGTGTCGGCCGTCTCGCTTGTTAGAACATTTTATTGACAAACCACACTAGATGGAGGTTATGTCGGCCGTCTCGCTTGTTAGAACATTTTATAGACAAACCACACTAGATGGAGGTTATGTCGACCGTCTCGCTGGTTAGAACATTTTATAGACAAACCACACTAGATGGAGGTTATGTCGGCCGTCTCGCTTGTTACAACATTTTATTGACAAACCACACTAGATGGATGTTGTGTTGGCCGTCTCGCTTGTTAGAACATTTTATTGACAAACCACACTAGATGGATGTTGTGTTGGCCCGTCCAACTTGTTAGAACATTCTCTTGACAAACTACACTAGATGGATGTAATAATCACCGTCTCACTTGTTAGAAGATTTTCTTGTCAAACCACACGTCTCACTTATTAGAACATGTTCTTGTCAAATCACTCTAGATGGATGTAGTATCGGCCGTCTCGCTTGTTAGAATATTTTGTTAAGAAACCACACTTAATGGGCACTATAACTCTGGTGGTCATAAGTTTTAGAACATGTTTTCTATCAAACACCGCACGAAGGATGATGTGGGCAATATGGCATTTGACCGTCTTACTTTCTAGAGCGTGTTCTTGACAAACCACATACGACGGATGATGAGGGCAAGATAATCACGGTCGTCTTACTATCTACAACATTGTTCTGACACATCACGCGATGTGGATAGCAATATTGTTGACCGGTTACTTTCTATACCATTTTCTCAACAAACCACACACGACGGGTTATACACGAAGTATAACGTCGGTTGTCGTAGGCTCTAGAACATGGGTGGCCAACCTTTTCAGCAGGCGGGCCAAATTTCAGAAATAATATTTCCTGCCGGGCCACGCACCTAATTTTTTGTTAAATTAACGTAAACAAGCAAGCGTGCTACAGCTTCGACCATATCGTCGTTTCCCACTCCGCGGGCCGCAGCATGTCTACCGGCGGGCCGCATGCGGCCCGCGGGCCTCGTGTTGGCCACCCCTGCTCTAGAACATTTTCTTGACAAACGACACGATGAGTTGTGTGGACATTATAACGTTACCCAGCTTACTCTCTAGAACAATGGTTCTCAACTGGTGGGGAATTCCCCTCCCTCTCCCAGGGGGGAATTTTAGGGTTTTCAATTGAGGGGGGGGGGGGGGGGGTAAGATTATTCCAAGGTCGCGTTAATACAAGAACCGATTACTTGATATTGTTTTTCCCTCCATACTTTACGGTTCTGTACTTCTGAGCCTTCTGAAATTCATTTTATAACGTAATTGTACCCGCAAATCACATTTTATGTAGACGCCTAGACTTGTTCTAGTATGTGTTATTAACTTTAGCTCCATTTTTACGTATACTGTGTAGGGCGGGGTGGGGCGGGGGATTATAGGGAAGAAATACGAATGGGAGGGCGGGGGCGGGGGGCGTTATGAACATATGCTGAAGGGGTGCATGGGCCAAAAAGGTTGAAAATGACTGCTCTAGAACATTTTCTCGACAAACCACACTGTGGATGTTGCCAACAGTTAACTCCGGTCCTCCTACTTTCTAGAAAATTCAAAACAATGTTTTCCCGTGATGAATTTGAATAACGAAGACACAAACAATAGATTGCACGATTTATTGCCTGGCATATTTCGCTGCATCTCGTCAGGTACATACTGCAGAAATCACACAACTTACGTGAATTAACTAGATAAATCCTTCAAACTGAAATATACACATGTTCGCACAGTAATGTCGATTGTCTACCACGGTAATTTTAAACTGACTAACATGTCTTTCTGCTTACACAAGGACGGCTTACGAAGGTTGATTAGTATAGCTTCAGCAAACTTAAACAATCGACTACTTTGTGTGTTGAACAACACACGGAAGGCACTGTCTCTTTCAACCACGTGACCACTCTCGAGCACGTGTCTCCCGACCGATGAAGCCAGACTTTTCCGGTGTGTCGGCCTGCCTAGGCTACCATCTTCTGTGTGTAGTATCTTGTCCAACCAATTCGGAATATGTTCCGAAACCTTGCAATGTAACTGTCGCTCAGTTCTGCCTATGTAGATGGCCTCGCATCTGCATGTAAATTGGTAAATACAATTTGATTTGGCGTACAAAGCTACAGGTTCTTTTACTGCTGTGACTGGGATCGGTGTGCTTCTGTCGACATTACTGTGCGAACATGTGTATATTTCAGTTTGAAGGATCTATCTAATTAATTCACGTAAGTTGTGTGATTTCTAGAAAATTGTCTGACAAACCTCACGATGGGTGATCTGGCTGGACAGAGCTGGCCGCCTGACCTTCCAGAACATTTCTGGCACCAATATTGTGTGGTTGTGTCAATACACGAGCCGCATGTCCAGAACACAATCGCGTTTGGAAGCGCATTTGAACTCAAGGCCACAGAGGAGCAAGCGAGGGCACTGGTCACTACAGTAACACAGCTTCCTGCCTTGTGTGGGCAACCTGTGCATATCCAGCGAAACATTGTATAAGTTAGTTAACCCCAAGCTAAGTAGTTGAACTGTCGGCGAGAGAGGTGGGGGGGGGGGGGGGAAACACTTAAGAAGATCGGAATCCCCCTGTCGTGCGTTCTTCGCCGTGAAGTTCGTGCAGCTATCGCAGAAGATGTCGCGTTTCTATTTGATGATATCGAAGCCGGTGACACATTTTCATCAACGGACATTTCACAGATTGATGTCCTTGTAGTGGCGTTCGATCGGTATAGCTCTATGATCCATCATGCCTCACAAAAAAGGTGCAACAGAAAATTGAAGATGAACGTCGTATAACTGGTCATAGAACCCCTCGTGTGACGTTCGGTCACCGAAGTATGGAAACAAAACAGTACATCTTTTATAAAACTGCATGGTTTCGTCTTACTTGACTTGAGTTTACTTCACTTGTAGAGTAATTCGTCAAGATGTCAACGCCTTATGACGAACGGAGAGAGAGAGAGAGATAGAGAGAGAGAGAGAGAGAGAGAGAGAGAGAGAGAGAGAGAGAGAGAGAGTGCTCGAGTGTGTGTGTGTATGCGTGCGTGTGTGTGTGTGTGTGTGTGCGTGCGTGCGTGTGTGCGTGCGTGCGTGCATGTGTGAGTGTGCATGTGTGTGTGCGTGCGTGCGTGCGTGTGTGTGTGTGTGTGTGTGTGTGTGTGTGTGTGTGTGACAATGCTAGAATCTAGTTTACTTGACTCTGTATTGATATCCCACACACATGGCGAGTGTGCTTGACTACCATGTTTCCGGGTCCAACCTAAGCCTGGTCAAACTGGCACCAGCGGCTGCCTTTCAAGTAGACGTATATGGTTCGGGGTTAGTCAACGCAGTCTCACAATCTCGATAAACCCTGATTGGATTTTCACAGGGATATGTTCAGACATCAGTGGTAACCTACTGAACGTAAAATTGTCTAGAAATATCAGAAACAGCCTGTAACTGGTAGGGTTGACTCTAACAGACATGCAACTGACGTGTAACTAACTGCTTGTAAACACACCAGTTACAAACAATGCATCTGGAGGTCAGCGTGGCAGAATGGATAACAGCGCCCGTTCTTAAATATCCGGTGTGCTGGTGCTGAGGTTCAACCCCTACACTGATCTTTTTTTTTGTTTTTGGCATATCCTTTACAGGACATCGCTGTCAAAACCAGCATTTTACTGCTGTCGTTGATTTCTTAGCAAGATTACGCTCAGTAGTTTGCCATTGCTTTCTGAGTGGCCGGCTCACTTATCCCGTAAGTAACCACGCGGCGAGAACCGCTTCCAATTCTCGCGCGCTGCGTTACCCCACGTGGATAAACGGGATTACGGAGAAAGTCGTTTAACACCTAGGCCAGGGAGATTGGCGTACACCGATCAGTTAGACCAAAATATTAACTTTTGGGGACGTAAATTACAAGTATCTCTGAAGTCGGAGTGGGTACCCCTGGTGGCGAGGCATACTGATAATAGGGAAAGCTAAGCCACACGCAAGATTAAGTCCAGTGCTACTAGAAGTAACGTGTAGGAACTACGCTACAGTTCAAAGCGAGGGAGCGCAAAGAAAAAGAAAAAAAACTCAACTGACGAGATGCAGCGAAATATGCACCATATTGTTTGTGACTTCTATATTTGAATTCACTAAGGGAACACACTGGTGTGAATTCTAACGGCCTCTCGTAATTTGCTGGAATTGTTCGTGGGCAAAAGGACTCGGTAAGGAATTTAATTACCCTGCTTGTTGTGCCTGTGACCTAGTTTATGTGATTACCTAATACTAATCAACCTGACATGAGTATCTACTATCAAGTGATGTGCATAGAAGCACAGTATAACATAATTACCCTCCACGAGTCCATTTGTACTGCTCATATGTTATATGTAAACACGTGGTTCTTCAATGCTAATTAATACCGCTAAATGGGGAGCGGGGGAGAAGGTGGGGGAGGGAGCTGCAGTCAATCCATGCAAGTTTGAATTAGCTGTATGGTTTTAAGATTTCAGTGTTCAGACAGGGAAGTCTAGTGGGCATTCTTGCGTGTATCGTTCTCGTTAGTTTTCTTGTCATCGTTGAAGATCTCGGCTAAAACGTTCGATTATGTGTGTCTCTTGGTTGTCGAGCTCAATAGTCTCCCGTGGGCTTCATTCACGGCTGAGTGCTTCAGTGAACAGACTCAAATGTGAAGTGTGAATTTAATTTGCTATATTTTTCATTTTGAAAATTCTCAAAGGGTAGTCTTTACTCGGTCTATTTTAGTCAAAGGTAGAAGCCATATTTCAAAAGAAATCCATTCCTCAATGTGCATTATTTATAAAATAAGAAAACAATACCCGTTGAAAGAGTCTGATGTAGGTAGGTGAAGAGTTAAGAGCACCATATTGTGTAGTCCTGGATAAATAGGTGTCCAGTCTGTCCCTCCCGTAACGAAAGTCGAGAGCTAGCAATGAACCCTCTTCTTATCCCGCTCATGCCCTAGTCAGGTTAACGTAGTAACCACTACTCCAACTCGCCCGCTATGCATTATATATAGAGTCATCAATATGACGAGTTCCTGGTATCAAGTGAGTTACAACATAAACCTGGTGCATGACGGCCAAGCGGGACAGAAACAGCTTCATCAGCACAAGCAAGGCGTGGCAACAAACGTGCCAGCGATGCCGACAGCAGGGTAAAAACCACAGCGGGAAACCTGCAACAGTCAAACGACTGGGTCAAGACAAGATGCCGTTTTGAAGCTCCAAGTAGACATATGCTGAAGCAAACATTTATCACAGTGCATGTTGGAGTGAAAGAAGAAGTGAACAACAGGGGAAGGTGATTTCTAGGGTGGCGACAGGTATGTGCATATCGTTAGCATTGTTAACATTCTCATGAAGGTAGTCATGTTTACTGAATATCAAGATTAGAAAGCGGCTAAAGTCTACAGCAGAAGTCTGCCATCTTTTTGTTGTGTTGTGCCAAAGTGATGCTGCAAATTACTCAATGTGTCGGCCTGAGTCCACCGTGGTCTAATTCATATTCGTTTATCCAAAAGTCTTGGGACAAGCGTTTACCATTGCTAGACGTTTTAATAGACATAAAAAAACAATGAAAAGGTCCTACAAGAAACACATGAAAACCGTAAACGAATTAGAGAATTTAGACGTGGACAGTCACAATTAGGAGACACGTTATAAGGAGAAATAAACTAGAGAACTTGGTGACAGCTGGCAAGATTGAGGTGAAAAGAACAAGGGAAAGGCAGAGGAGTAAATATCTGGATGGCTTGTCCACGCAGCGAAGTCGAGACAAGAATAAGGAGCTAATCCACGACTCTGATGATCGTGTGAGATGACGAAACATAACCCCCCCCCCCCCCCCCATGCTTATCAGCACGGCATATCATGATGATTATTAAATAACACGAACTTGAGTGTTGTTGTCAACGGGCTGTACTGGCATGGGTTTGCGACAGTCTATAGACTATAGAGTTGGTGGAGAGAGTCGTCTGGAGCGAGGGGTAACTAGAACTGAGAAAGAATTTCGTCAACGTCAGTTATTGTAGCTCCGCACTCACTCAGTTTGCACTGATCGCACATTCTTACCCCAAATGTCTAAAAGCTTTCGTTTTGAGGAGATGCAAAAAAAAGACTAGCTTTAAAGAAGTATATGCTTCTATTTTATTTTTAAAATTCAGTTTTTAAAATGAGATCATGTACTGCAATACAATCCACTCAGCGTGCCATTGAAAATCGTTCCCCGGGCCATGGTTGGTATGCATGTCGTAGATTGCTGACGCTTGGTCTACAGAGATGGGGTTTATCCGTACAATATAACAATCTTATGGACGAGCGGGTGATGAGACGATCACTATCCAAGTACTCTTCTTGTATCCTTTGCCTCACACTGGACAACAATGTCTCGATCAACTCACCCAAACCGGCCTATTTCTCGCGATGTCGTGTGGCTCCCTCTCTATCCTCCCCGTATTATTCATCTCTGTCTCTAATATCTGGCTGTTGGGTTTCCCCGTATTATTCATCTCTGTCTCTAATATCTGGCTGTTGGGTTTCCCCAACATCTCTGTCTCTAATATCTGGCTGTTGGGTTTCCCCGTATTATTCATCTCTGTCTCTAATATCTGGCTGTTGGGTCTCCCCGTATTATTCACCTCTGTCTCTAATATCTGGCTGTTGGGTCTCCCCGTATTATTCATCTCTGTCTCTAATATCTGGCTGTTGGGTCTCCCCGTATTATTCACCTCTGTCTCTAATATCGGGCTGTTGGGTTTCCCCGTATTATTCATCTCTGTCTCTAATATCTGGCTGTTGGGTTTCCCCGTATTATTCATCTCTGTCTCTAATATCTGCCTGTTGGGTTTCCCCGTATTATTCATCTCTGTCTCTAATATCTGGCTGTTGGGTCTCCCCGTATTATTCATCTCTGTCTCTAATATCTGGCTGTTGGGTTTCCCCGTATTATTCATCTCTGTCTCTAATATCTGGCTGTTGGGTTTCCCCGTATTATTCATCTCTGTCTCTAATATCTGGCTGTTGGGTTTCCCCGTATTATTCATCTCTGTCTCTAATATCTGGCTGTTGGGTTTGCCCGTATTATTCATCTGTCTCTAATGTTCTGGCTGTTGTGTCCCCTGCGTTTCGTCTGCTCTGTGTATTCCACGGAAGGGACTATCTAGTTGCATTATCATCAGGTTTCCTCATTGTGTCCCAACCAGCATCAGCAACCTGTCCATCCAACCATTAGCTGAAATGTGTCTACTGCTCTCCCAAAGATGTGCATTGATTCTAGCATCCCATTATAGTCCTTCAGTTATGAACAAGAGATTAACTCACAGAGATAGGTCTTTATCCCACCAGGCAAGCCAGTCGTCAATGTTGGGTCACATTATGAGACGAGAAAGTCAGAAGATAGCTATGATATGTTGGTACATGAAAGCTGGTGGAGACAGATACCAACAGAGAGATCGAATGCTGGATGGTCTGATAGATTGACTCGAAGGACGATAAGTTATTTAGCATGTGAAGAACACAGAATGCAGACGACAAAGAGCACTAAATTTTGCGCCACCGACAGCACAGAGTATTGTATGTACGAGGGGGTTTCAAATGAAACCTAAAATGCTTTTCTTTTTGTGAATATATTCTGCATAAGTAAGAAAAAATGTATCATTTTTCGATGTAGTCACCACTGTGTTCAATACAAGTCCTCCGGCGCCGATAAAGTGCTTAGATTCCTATAGAAAAATCGACCCTGGGGTCACTACTGTGCCTGACCCGGTCGTGAACAGTCTGTCACAGAAGTCACGTCGTTTTGAAACCTCCTACTCCACTAATACACTTGCTGGACTGACAGGCGTGCCTCACCATACTGGACCTTCATTCGCCGATGACTTTCTATAGGTTTCACCCCTTCACTGATCAAAATACGGCTGCTTCCATTTGGTACATGTCAAAAGTAGGGTGGCCATCTCTAAACTGCCCTTATGACGTGACCGTGTTCGTCTGTACCGTGATATCACGTGCTTAACGCTCTTGACATCCTTAACAACAATATTGACAGATTAGAAGACAACGGTATGGTTATTGTAATTTCTATCACACTTTTAAGGTTTTCATTTGGAGCTCCCTGGTATAAATTTTCTAATGTAACTGCATATAAATTAGAGCATTCAGCACTTTAAAATCCACACTTTGTGTCAAAACAATGTCAAACTGTCTGGGTTTCAGTTTGACATTACATTCGTTGGATATGTGCTCCTGATGTTGAAACCTGCATCGATATTGGAAGTCTTCTAAACTCACAGTGCAAGGTTATTGCTGATTCTGAGGTAGACATTTGCATTCTTTGCTCTTTCTAGCAGCCCACACACAAAGCGCATCTTATCTGTAACTGTCTAAACAAAGGGTTTTAAAGTTGAGTTGAGTTGAGTTGAACTAAGAACCGACATTACTGCACTCAGGCATTCCCATAAGCGCTCCGCCCCTCGTTCACAGCCAGCGAAGAGTCCATACTACTAACCTTTCCCACCTGTTTGACTGAAAGTTCTTTTGGTCTTCACTTTCAGTTTTGAGATTCTTCCAGAATCCCTGCCGAACCCCCGCAATCTCATTCTTTCCACATACTGGTTCTACTAGGGTGGGCTTCGTTGCGCTGAGTTTTATCCCATATGGCTCCTTATCGTTCTGCTGAGCGGCCTGCCAAACTCGTCGCATAGTACACAATCTCCATAGCTCCAGCGACGACTCCCAGATATCTCCAAACCAAATGCACTCTGCACTCGTGTACTGATCGAGTTCAAAAACGAGCCCCTTGCCTTTCGAGTCCGAAGCAGACAACTTCGCCATGGAGGACTTACCCTCTCTCACCCCAATCACACACCCGAAATGTCTTAACATTGGACAGGTTATGAATCATTTAGTGCGGACCTCATATTTGACACTATAATAGGGCCGCGCTAGCGAATCGGTTACACGTCCGTCTGCCGTTCCCTCCACCCCCTTTCCCAAGTCACATTTAATGGATCTTCGGTCCCGTATCTCTACCCAAGAAACCCCAGTCTTACAACCACTTTTCAACCCATCTTGTGATGACAGTATACCATTCCACGTGGTGTATCCTCCTGCACGTCTTCTTCCCACCTTTCTCCCCAATACCTGTCTTTGTGCCCACATTATTATAATTGTCAAACATTGATCTTGTTTAGGTATTCTCTCACTATTCCTTCGTTATTAAAGACTTGCGTAATTGACGTATTGTATTTTTACCATATTTTCCCCATTGTTTTGTATATTCAAATTTCACCGACATTAATCCGTGTTTCTGTTAGCTGCTTGTTAAAAGGCCGTACCTGGCACCACGAAACAATGGACGGTGTATCAGTCTCACCTGAAGCCCCTCAGTTTTAATCGATAAATCGTATGTTTGTTAAAATATTCCGTATGATATGAAATCAATGTTCTTAAATTCCTCGTTCATCTTTCAAGGGTGTGTGTCACACTTAGGTGATCTCCTCGGGTCAGCATGTCCGACTTCAGCATGCTTGTGTGCAAGTCTTTAACTGCTTCGGATAGGTCAAAGGTCCACCTAACCGTGGATATTTTCTTTCCAATTAATTTGGCCTGATCAGCGTCACTGTGGCCTACTCTGTGTTATTCTCATTTGTCGTTTGAAGTTTAACGAACACAACTTGCAGATGAGACCTTCTATTTTTAGGCCAATTCCGAGAAGGATAATTGTCTGATGTGCATGTCCGAGAGGTCCGACGGACGTTCATGTCATTAGAAACCAACATCCCCCCCCCCCCAAGGTTGAGATTTCAACCCGGAAAATTTTAAGTCTGAGGGGTATACAGTAAACTCTCGCACACTGTAACTCTCACACACCTAAACTCTCGTACGCCGTAAACTATCGCACACTGTAAACTCTCTGAAACAGTAACTCTCGGACCACGTAAACTCTCGCGCACCGTAAACTATCGCACACTGTAACTTTAGCATACCGTAAACTCTCGCACACCATAAACTCTCTGACACAGTAACTCTCTGACCACGTAAACTTTTGCACACCGTAAACTCTCGCACACCGTAACCTCTCGCACACCGTAAACTTTCGCACACGGTAAACTTTCGCACACGGTAAACTCCTGCACATCGTAAACTCACGGACACCGTAACTCTCGGACCACGTAAACACTCGCACATCGTAACCTCTCTGAAACAGTAACTCATGGACCACATAAACTCTCGCACACTGTAAACTCTCGGATACCTTAAACTCTCGGATACTGTAAACTTTCGCACACCGTAACCCCTCGCACGCCGTAAATTCTCGGACACCGTAACTCTCGAACCACGTAACTCTCGGACCACGGAAACACGCGCACACAATAAACTCTCGCACACTGTAAACTCTCGCACACCGCAACTTTCGCACACCGTAAACTCTCGGATACCGTAAATTCTCGGATGCCATAAACTCTCGCACACCGTAAACTCTCGGACACTGCAAACTCTCGTATACCATAAACTCTCGCACACTGTAAACTCTCGGACACTGTAAACTCTCGGACACCGTAAACACACGGTATATTCTCCCGCCTTATGAATACAATTTAGCCATTCCGATTCTTTACTGGATTTTAAATTTCTCAGCCTCATCATCTGTTATTGTGTGACCAAGATAGGAGCTCAGGAAACGATTTCACGTTAAGACAAAGCTAACTATTGTATTTATTGTTAGGATTCGTTACGTCAACACGACAAAACTCGGGTCGGATTAACGTAAGACCTTTAGCAGATGCAGCTCTGGGGCTTCCACCAGCTCACGAGGATTTAGCTGGGGGATTGGTGGGTGTGTGTGTGTGGGTATAGGGGGGGGGGGAAGAAGGGGTCTCAATAGATTAAATATTAGAAACTCCGTACAGCCTTATCATATTTATAATATACACACACACACACACACACACACACACATATATATATATATATATATATATATATATATATATATATATATATATATATATATATATATATATATATATATAGTTACACAGTGCTGCAGTAAAGGGCATAACATTCGTTTGAACTCGTCAGTAGTGCATATCCTTGACTGGAACCGGAAACAAACCCCGGATCCCTGGCGTGTGAAGCGGGTATGTAAACACTAGACCACGCGGCACACGCTGGACACGGTCAAATTATCACAACAGAATACTACAACGTCAGCCATCGAAGGCTGTAGCTCAAGATTTGTAAGATCGCCGCGACTGACGTCCGTCAATCGATGTGGACCCGAACGATCAGGACTTCTCACTGGCAAGGCACACCAGGCCGCCTAAAGTCTAGCGAGCAATAATCAAAAATTGATTTATTTTGTTGTTTCGGGATTTGAGATTCAAATATTGAGCACAACCCACTACTGGCAACGCTAATCGTATTCCGGTATGAACCTAAGGCCTATCCACGTCAATATGGAAGCACTATAGTCGAGCTTCGCTCTCGTTTGAGCTCGTCAGTAGTGCATATCCCTGACCGGAAACAAACCCCGGATCACTGGCGTGTGAACGTACGATGGGTGACGTTATTGTATTCTGTTGTTTTAATTTGGCCGTGTCCAGCGTGTGCCGCGTGGTCTAGTGTTTACACACCCGCTTCCTAAGATGCAATACCAATGCCTGTATCAAAAAAGTCCCGCTTACACACATCTGTGTACCTTGGTAGAGGCAGAACCAGAGATCTTTTACACATTTGTAATTCACCAAAAAGATGCCCTTTAGTATTCTACCATCGTCCATTCTTACAACGTGTCCTATCCATCTAAGTCTATGAAGACTGAAGACTGAGAATGCAACAAACCGTCATACAACCTCTTTCCAGTACTTCGGTATTTGTGATCATATCTTGCCACATAATACCAAATATTCTTCTCAGACAACGCATATAAAAGCCGTTTAAACGTTTATCTTGGTGTGAGTAAGGTAACCAGGTTTGATTGCAATACAGAAGAGTACTAAGGAAACAGGCTTGATAGACCCTGACTTTTGTTTTGGCAGTATGCTTCCTTTTCTCCCTGACTCTCTGTGTTAACCTGTTCAATGTTGTTGCTTCCATACCAATCCTGATCTAGCGATAATTATTGTTTACGTCCAATCCTAGATATGTGAAATGATAAATTCTCTTTAGCTCTGTATCGTCAATAAAGATTGATGTACCTTACGGCGTAATCTGTCTCCTTTTTACTAAGTGTCCAACAAAAATCATAACAGGCGTTAGATCTTTGAGCATTGTAAAGGCCATCATCTGAGCGTTAGTGAATGGATATAGCAAAATCCTAATCACGAAAGGCAATATTTCAAAAGAAGTGAAAAGTATATTTCCAAGAAATGTGGGGAATGTACACAGCATTGCTAAACTCCACTCTTGATTTCAAATTATTCTGAAGATGCACCATCACACTTGATTATGCCCTCCATGTCTGTCTGGAAAGATTCCACGATGAACAGAAGAGTTGGCCGGCAGCCGATTATCTTTAGCGCCTTGAACAGACCCTCACGACTGACCAAATCAAATGCTTTTGTGAGATCGATGAAAGCAATAAACAACGGTCGATTCTGTTCACGGCATTTTTCTTGCAGCTGTCGCAATAAGAATATCATATCATTGGTAGACCGGTTCAGTAAAAAGCCACATGGTGATTCAGGGTAGGCTTTAAGTCCTAGGACTAGAAGTCTGCACAGAAGAATTCTGGCAAATAGTTCCACAACGATGTATAAAAGTGAGATACCTCTACATTTGTTACAGTTACTCCGATCCCCCTTGTACAGTGTTACGATGCATGAATATTTGAAATCCTATGGGACCTGTCTTCTCGCCAGCATAGCTCTATTACCTGCTGGATGTGTAGATAATGCCTTGCCCACTCTTGATATACTCTATGGAATCTCATTCTTACCTGGGGTCTTGCCAGAAGCAAGTTCATTGATAACACGTCACTTCTGTTATATGTATATAGACTATATATAGATACAGAATTGACTAGGAAATAACCTATTCACCCTAGGCCCGTTTTATCTTAATACGATAAGGCACTGATTATAGCACTCTCCTTATTAAGGGACGACTGGTGTCTTGGTCACACATGACGATTCCAAGAAACACCAAAGTATGCACGTGTAATTCAGCGCCTCGGGTATATGGTGACGGCCCCATAACTTCAAACCAAGCAATACTCGATGGGTGACGTCGGCCACCTTTATGTCTCAGGAAATGTCATGGTATTCATTTTAGGCTGTGTACATGGGAGCTCAAGGTCACTGAAATAAAAGTCCCGGCTTCACGGGAGATTGGAAAGCATGACCTCCGCCAGACCAGCGTGCTCGACAGTGTATTAGGGTGTCTCCCACAGAAAACATGACACCCCCCCCCTTCCCCAACCAGCGTGCTCGACAGTGCACTAGGGTGTCTCCCACAGAAAACATGACCTCCCCCCCCCTCTCCCCAACCAGCGTGCTGGACAGTGCACTAGGGTGTCTCCCACAGAAAACATGACCTTCCCCCCCCCTCTCCCCAACCAGCGTGCTGGACAGTGCACTAGGGTGTCTCCCACAGAAAACATGACCCCCCCCCCCTCTCCCCAACCAGCGTGCTGGACAGTGCACTAGGGTGACTCCCACAGAAAACATGACCCCCCCCCCCCCCCTCTCCCCAACCAGCGTGCTGGACAGTGCACTAGGGTGACTCCCACAGAAAACATGACCCCCCCCCCCCAACCAGCGTGCTGGACAGTGCACTAGGGTGTCTCCCACAGAAAACATGACACACCCCCCCCCTCCCCAACCAGCGTGCTGGACAGTGCACTAGGGTGTTTCCCACAGAAAACATGACACCCCCCTCCCCAACCAGCGTGCTGGACAGTGCACTAGGGTGTCTCCCACAGAAAACATGACACATCCCCCCCCCCCCCAACCAGCGTGCTGGACAGTGCACTAGGGTGTCTCCCACAGAAAACATGACACACCCCCCCCCCCCCAACCAGCGTGCTGGACAGTGCACTAGGGTGTCTCCCACAGAAAACATGACCTTCCCCCCCCCTCTCCCCAACCAGCGTGCTGGAAAGTGCACTAGGGTGTCTCCCAAAGAAAACATGACCCCCCCCCCCCCCATCCCCAACCAGCGTGCTGGACAGTGCACTAGGGTGTCTCCCACAGAAAACATGACCTTCCCCCCCCCTCTCCCCAACCAGCGTGCTGGAAAGTGCACTAGGGTGTCTCCCACAGAAAACATGACACCCCCCCCCCTCCCCAACCAGCGTGCTGGACAGTGTACTAGATCAGTCTGTCCATCTAGTAGTGAACCCTGGTCCGACCGCTCTATTGCCATAGTTAGCGTAACCTTCCAAGGCATACCGTAACATCCCAAGGGATACCGTAACTTCCCAACGCATACCGTAACCTCCCAACGGATACTGTAACCACCAATTGCACACCATAACCTTCCAGCAGCACATGCCGTTACCTTCCAACGCATACCGTAAACCCCCCCCCCCCCCAACGTGTACCGTAACTTCCAAAACATACCGTAACCTCCCAACGCATACCGTAACCTCCCAACGGATACTGTAACCGCCAAATGCATACCGTAACCTTCCAACGCCTACCATAGCTCCCACCACATACCGTAACCGGTGTTTCTTACCCTCACCTCCAACGAAATGGGATGATCATGAAGCTTTAATTCCAGTCAAGGCGTTGAAATACGTGATGAGGATACTGGTGGTGTGATGGTGTTGGTGGTTGTGGTGGTGGTGGTAGTTTACTGAAGTCAGAAAACACCATAAGCTGAACTAAATGGGCTCATGAAACGGTAACTGACGTATTCCTGTCAATGATGTAATGTGACATAGTGTATATCGAACATGTTAGTCGTCTATTTCCATGTAATAAATCTGCATTTTTCCTGGTTTCGCCTCTTGTCTTAATATGCCCCATAAATGCCACGTACCTTTTCTTTGTAGTTTTCCTCAGTAATCTTTAACATTGACAGCCCTCAATACTTCAGTGTTTGTCTTCTTCTATCCAAAATATTCTCAACATTCTTCTCAAAACTCTCATCTCCGTTGCCTCCAGGTTCTTCAATATTGTTACTAACAACACACAACTATGGAACAATGCTCTATATCTTAAACCTGTGCTGGTTTGCCGGTAATATTTGTTTTTGGACACATACAGAAGACAAAAGGATTCATGTTAGGTTGCTATAATGATGTTGAGTCTGTCTGTTTGTAGTATACACCAGATGGCAATAGCGAAATATCTTCTTCTATCACCCTGTTTCCTCCATTGTAGTATACACCGGACGGCAATAGCGAAATATCTTCTTCTATCACCCTGTTTCCTCCATTCTAGTATACACCAGACGACATACAGCGAAGTATCTTCTTCTATCACCCTGTTTCCTCCATTGGGACAAAGGCCTTTAACCAACTCACTTCAAGTCCTCCTACCCTTAGCTATCCCATACAGCTCTGCCTATGACTTTATATTATTCATGTCTGTTTCTCCTTCTCTTCTCCAAGTTAGGTCAGACAGAATCACAAATGTGTCGAGTTGAGTCTAGAACTGACATCACAGCTCTCGGGACATTCCCATAAGTGTTCCGTCCTCATCTGAAATACGCAAACATGTGGAGATCATAACCAGAGCTAGGCAAATTCCAGTGAACCAAAAGGTGAAGGAAAGACGCTGCCACTGAATAGAACATAATTTGAGAAAACCTTGAAACAGTATAATCTGACAGGTCTTTATCTGGAATCCACGGGCTAAAATAAGTTAGGGAAGAGCTAAAAAATGGCGAAATATGCCAATAAATATGATGTTTTTTCTTCATTATCCAAAGTGTTTCACTGTTTTGGCAACCACATGAATGCGAGTAGGTTTTGACATTTACTTAGAGCGCAGCCTAAAAGATAATAGAAAGACGACTTTACAAACACATTGGAATTGGGAAGACAGACAGAACCTACAACTGCCAGAGCTGAGTTGTGAGGGCAGGGATCAATGTAAAGATCGGGCCAAACAAATGAAGGTGCACTGCTCTTGAACTAGGCGCGAGATGGGAAGCCATGGTCGATACATGCACGGCTCGGATTAGAGATGTCAATAGAGGCGACTGTATAGACCGCGATATTCGGTCTTGGCCTAGGAGTTAACGTCTTTCTCCGTAATACTGTATATTCTCGTGAGTAACGTAACCTGTGCGAGAATCAGCAGCGGTTCTCGCGGCGTTAGTAACTTACTGGGTATGTGAGCCGGTCCCTCAGAAATCAATGGCAAACTACAGAGCGTAATCTTGCATAGACAACATCATCAGCAGCTGAAAAATGCTAATATTGTCTGCAATGTCCTGTAAGGGATACGCAACAACAAAATAAAAATAAAAATACGGTAACAGATGATCACAGAAACGAGCGGACATTTGGTGAGGGCATTTGGTGTGAATATTTAGTGAGAACATTCGGTGAGAACATTCGATGAGAATATTTGGTGAAAATATTTGGTGAGAATATTTGGTGAGAATATTTGGTGAGAACCTTTAGTCAGAACATTCGGTGAGAACACTTTGTGAGCCCATTTGGTGAGAATATTTGGTGGGAACATGTGGTGAGAATATTTGGTGAGAACCTTTAGTGAGAGCATTTGGGGACAACATTTTGTGAAAATATTTGGTAATGCGGTGTGCTGCCAAATCGCCCACGGCTGTGTTTCGAACGCGGTATGCGGGATTACAAACTGCGTGCGTATCACCTCCACGGAGCAGGCATAGCAGCAAATACTAACCACCTGTTCTTCCGCACATGGGGGACTAAGGATGTGATGGCCCTACGACATCACAGACTCACAGCAGCTTCCAGCTTCAGAATATGTTTATCAAGAAATGGCAGTATAAAAATATTGATGGGTGGCCTTATGCCAAGGTCGGATCAGCTAACAGAGGTATGAAGAGATCATGAGAAAACATGGGCTTCGTGTAATACATGAAACTGAGTATTATTTACACAGTTTTGCGCAGGGAATCAATATGCCTTGGGTGGAAGTGTTTTTTTCCAGATTCACATAAAATTCAATTTTGGAATTTACTAAGAAGATTATCAATTCAGGCATATTATCACACGCAGATATTTAACTTTCTGTTCTTGATCACTGTTCATATTTCGTGTTAGCTTTTCGATTCACAAATTTCCCGTGACCGAACAATGATATAGCAAGACTTCTGCTGGTCTCATACAATGCCGGCTTGCTATCAAGCGTGAGTGCCCATCAATACTTGTGTCCTAATGCCTTTCCAGAATCGCATATTCTTTGTAGTATTTTGCAGTCAACCCCAGGTTGATTAATAGACAATGGTACGTTCAGTAGTGCGTTCCTTCCATACACCGGTCGGCTACACTGTAATGTTGACGTCCCGTTCTGAATGGCACAATTACATGCGGGAGTGCGGGGGGGTGAACAGACTGATAGGCTGGTAAGGAATACACCTCATGGTGCTAGATTACCTGTGGACAAAGGAGAAGTGGTCGAGCGCCTGTGGAACCAGATGGAGAAGGCGGGCGGACATATTAAGAACCCGTATGTGGAAATAGCCGGCTTCCTGGCCTAGAGGTTAGCGACTTTTCTCCGTAATCTCGTATTCTCTCGTAGATAACGTGACGACGGTGAGAATCAGCAGTGGTTCGAATCGCATCGGTAACTTACGGGGTATGTGAGCCGGCCGCACAGAAAGCAATGGCAAACTACTGAGTGTAATCTTGCCAAGAAATCAACAATCAGCTGAAAGATGCTGATGTTGACAGCAATGTCCTGTAAAGGATATGCAAAAAAAATCTATCCTTATGGGGATAGACAATTTAGTTTAGTCGACGGATCAACATCTTGGCACATGGTAACCTATAAGTGCTCCGTTCTACTCCTAACTCAAGCCTGAGTTCGGAGAATCTCAGCTCAGTGCACGAACTCCGTAGCACCGGCGAGGATCCTGAAATACTTTGGGTAGATTTTTAACTCGAAATCTTGCCCGGGCAGCGCCGTTAGGCTACTGTTTTTCGATTTCCAACCGCCAAAGGATTTTTTACGTGCGCATAAATACACACGGGCGTCCAATCTCACTACCCATAGACCAGGGGAAATTTCGTTACTAGAAGTCTAAGTGAAAAACTCCAGGCCCTCACCGGGGCTTGAACCCGGGACTTCCAGCACTCGAGGCGGACACCATACCTCGAGACCACTCAGCCCCCTATGGGGATAGACAACAAACAGACAGCAATATTCCCTTTGCTCTTGTATTCGTTAGAAGTGTAATGATGGCGGACTATGCTTGCTCGCATGACTCGTTGCATCATCGCATTCAGTCGTTGCATCATCGCATTCAGTCGTTGCATCATCGTATTCAGTTGTGAAATCATACTGTAGTGGTGAAGTCATCCCATGATATTTACTACTGTAGTGGTGAAGTCATCCCATGGTATTTACTACTGTAGTGGTGTGATTTATTAGAACTTCACATATACTATGTGACGTTATAATGATATTTGGAGTTGCGTTTTCTTCAGTGCCAACAGATAGTGGTAAAAGTGAAATAGAAATCAAACTAAGAATATGAATGACCAATAGTATATTCAACAACATGAAAAGATATCAATATCTAAAGAGCTAAATACCATTTAACATGAGAATTGTTAAATGTTGTATATTCAACACTACTTTATGGAAAAGGAGTCCGTACATTAAACAAGCAACTGGAAAGTTGAACTAAGGCTCTGCAGATGTGGATATGCAGAGGTGCGTGTCGTACTTCATGAAATCAAAAACAAACACAGAGAGTGGTTGAAAGAAACAAACAAGAGATAAGTGACATATTTCTTCGACATTGAAAGAAAAATATACTTCTCAAAAACCATACTGGAGGACAAAGTTAGGCGCCTGTCTACTGGCAGGCGATCAAGAGGCAGAAAGCGCTGTGAGTGAGAAGATAACACAAAGAGATGATTGAACAACAGTCTGTCAGAGTGCACCAAAGGCAAGAGGCAGGCAGTATTGGAGATCCACTGCATTCAACCTTCATCGTGGAGACGACACACGATTTAATTCATTTTCTTCCCTGCCTCATTTCCTTTCCAAACAATTTCAGAAAATTCTACAAACGAACGGACAATCATTTACTAAATTTATTGGGAATGAACGCATTGCCACTATCTTGCCAAGCCTGCGCGCTAGCTACATTGTCACCCAGATTCAATCAAGAACATTTCCTCTGTTTATGGTCACGTAGACCATTACACAGAATTACAATGTGCAATTTACACAGCGAGACAATCTCCACCGTCGCTGCCATCCCATAGAAATCTCTTATGTCGATCTTGTGAGAGAGGGGTCAGCTTTGTGAGAGAGGGGTCGAATTTGTGATAGAGTAGGTCGATCTTTTAAGAGAGTAGGTGGATCTTGTGAGAGAGGGGTTGAATTTGAAGTCGTTTGCAGGTAGAAAGAAGTCCACATTGACCGAGAATGGAAGCAGATTCCCTGTTTTGTCACGCCAGTGTAATATTATACCTACCATTATGTTAAATCCGAGCCCTGTAGGCTATGCTACCATGTTGTCATGTCATTGCACTATCTACTATATCATCATGTTGTCATGTCACTGCACTATCCACTATGTTACCATGTTGTCATGTCATTGCACTATCCACTATGTCACTGCACTATCCACTATGTTACCATGTTGTCATGTCATTGCACTATCCACTATGTTGCCATGTTGTCATGTCACTGCACTATCCACTATGTTACCATGTTGTCATGTCATTGCACTATCTACTATGTCACTGCACTATCCACTATGTTACCATGTTGTCATGTCATTGCACTATCCACTATGTTGCCATGTTGTCATGTCACTGCACTATCCACTATGTTACCATGTTGTCATGTCATTGCACTATCTACTATGTCACTGCACTATCCACTATGTTACCATGTTGTCATGTCATTGCACTATCCACTATGTTGCCATGTTGTCATGTCACTGCACTATCCACTATGTTACCATGTTGTCATGTCACTGCACTATCCACTATGTTACCATGTTGTCATGTCACTGCACTATCCACTATGTTACCATGTTGTCATGTCACTGCACTATCCACTATGTTACCATGTTGTCATGTCACTGCACTATCCACTATGTTACCATGTTGTCATGTCACTGCACTATCCACTATGTTACCATGTTGTCATGTCACTGCACTATCCACTATGTTACCATGTTGTCATGTCACTGCACTATCCACTATGTTACCATGTTGTCATGTCACTGCACTATCCACTATGTTACCATGTTGTCATGTCATTGCACTATTTACTATGTCATCATGTTGTCATGTCACTGCACTATCCACTATGTTACCATGTCGTCATGTCACTGCACTATCCACTATGTTACCATGTTGTCATGTCACTGCACTATCCACTATGTTACCATGTTGTCATGTCACTGCACTATCCACTATGTTACCATGTTGTCATGTCACTGCACTATACACTATGTTATCATGTTGTCATGTCACTGCACTATCCACTATGTTACCATGTTTTCATGTCACTGCACCATCCACTATGTTACCATGTTGTCATGTCACTGCACTATCCACTATGTTACCATGTTGTCATGTCACTGCACCATCCACTATGTTACCATGTTGTCATGTCACTGCACTATCCACTATGTTACCATGTTGTCATGTCACTGCACTATCCACTATGTTACCATGTTGTCATGTCACTGCACTATCCACTATGTTACCATATTGTCATGTCACTGCACTATCCACTATGTTACTATGTTGTCATGTCACTGCACTATCCACTATGTTACCATGTTGTCATGTCACTGCACTATCCACTATGTTACCATGATGTCATGTCACTGCACTATCCACTATGTTACCATGTTGTCATGTCACTGCACTATCCACTATGTTACCATGATGTCATGTCACTGCACTATCCACTATGTTACTATGTTGTCATGTCACTGCACTATCCACTGTTACCATGTTGTCATGTCACTGCACTATCCACTATGTTACTATGTTGTCATGTCACTGCACTATCCAATATGTTACTATGTTGTCATGTCACTGCACTATCCACTATGTTACCATGTTGTCATGTCACTGCACTATCCACTTTGTTACCATGTCTGTGGACCAGCTGCATGCTTTTATTGATCCAGTCACTTACATACCTCTAGAAAGCTTCTGATCTGCGTGTCATTCAAAGATACGGAAAAAAATAACTAAGGTGTTGACTCCTCGTCCTTGACTTGGGAACGTAAATTGCACGGTACGCGTACGATCTGAAGTCGGAGTGGATTCTTTTGATGCCGATGGACACTGGTAATAGGAAAAGCTTATCCACACGCAAAAATCAGTCCAGTGCACTAGAAATACCAACGTGCTTATGGAGTACGCTTGAGTTCAAAGCGAGCGAACGCCAAAGAATAAAATCACTTGCTAAATGCTGAGACCATTAGCATTTTCCTAACTATTACCGCTATCTCGTTTTTTTTCTTTACGACATTTCTACTTTTACCAATGTAAGACATACTCTGCTACAGATAGCTCCACTTGTACCTAAGTAAACAATACTCAACGAAGATATTTCCACTGGCACCTATGTAAACAATACTCAACTAAGATATCTCCTATTTCACCGATATAAACACTACTCGACTAAGATATCTCCTATTTCACGGATATAAACACTACTCAGCTAAGATATCGCTACTTTACCTAACTTGCTTCTAATATATCTCTACGTCTTATGTAAACTGCCCCGTTAAAATACCCCTAGTTTAGCCTACGATAAACAAAACGCCAATCAGTTACTTGACTCTGCTACAATTCCCATCATTACTTCGTCCCTTGAACCAATCAAAGTAGCCTTTAAACAATGGGTTCCCAACTATTTTTGCCAAGGGCATCGCTTCTAACTTCGAATTGCTCATGTGACTCTTGAAGCTGTGATTGTCTGGGAATCTACTTTGTCAACCGCGCTGCCTGTTAATATTGAAGTGTGTGGTCATAAAATACCTTCTTACAAGCGTATATTGTAAGGCAGTTCTCACTATGTGACTGAAAATAATTGGAACTCTTTTTGCTGCAGATCGTTTTTTAAAATGCTATAACAACAACAACAACAACAACAACAACAACAATAATAATAATAATAATAATAATAATAATAATAATAATAATAATAATAATAATAATAACAAACTTGTTGTTGTAGTCCATTATATATTATCATACTTATTATAAGAAGAAATGTGTGAAAATATTGGAATGTAATACAAACACATATTTTACTTCATCTGCACTTATGGAGTCCTTTACCGTTTTCTCCTAACAGAGCCAACATCTCCCATCGCCTATTACCACGACCTAGGATTATGACGCCTACTGCCGACCTTTGATTTATATCTATTGCCGCTTCCTAGAACAATGACATTTATTTCCGCCCCTTGAACTTTACCACCCTTTAGAACTAAGACACCCTTTGACGCCATCCTTTAACTACGACGCCAACTGTCGCCTTTTAGAATTATGACGCCTATTGCCGCTTCCTAGAACTATGATACCTACTGCCCCCCCTAAACTACGACGCCTATTGCCGCCCCTTATACTATGGCGCCTATTGCCGCCGCTTATACTATGACGGCTATTGCCGCTCCTAATACTATAACACCTGCTCCAACCTCCTAATCAATGATGTCTACTGTTGACTCTTGATTTATGATCTGTCGCTTCCTAAATAAATGATACCTATTGACCCCCCCCCCCCTCAGAACTATTACCATCCTATAGTACTATGACACCTATTGCCGCTTTCTAGAAGAATGACACCTATTACTGCCCTCTAGAACTATTACCATCCTATAGAAATATGACACATATTGCCGCCCCCAGAATTATGACACATATTACCGCCCCCTTGAATTATAACACCTATTACCGCTTACTATAACTATGACACGTATTGCCGCTCCCTAAAACTATGATATCTATTGCCGCCTCCTTGAACTACTACACATATTACCGCCCCATCCCCTCTTGAGATATTGCCGCTTCCTAGAACAATGACACATATTTCCTCTACCTAGAACAATGGTACCTATTGCCGCTTGCTAGAACAATGACACCTATTTCCACTCCCTTGAACTATGATACCAAAGCTGCCCCCTAAGACTATTGATGCCCTATAGAACTATTGCCGCCTTATCGAAGTATTGCCGCCCTATAGAGCTATTGCAGCCCTATAGAACTATGACACCTATTGCCGCCCCCTAGAACTACGACACCTGTTACTGCCCACCCTCTTGAATTATGACAGCTATTGCCGATTCCTAGAAGTATGAAATTTATTGCCGCCCCCTAGAAGTACGACATCAATTACCGCGCCTTGAGTTATGATACTTATTGCCACCGCGTTAAACTATAATACCTATTGCTTCTTCTCTAGAATTATGACACCGACTGTCGCCCCCTTTAACTAAGGTACCAATTGCCGCTTCCGTGAACTAAGATAGCTGTTGCCGCCCTGTATAACTATGATACCTATTGCCGCATATTAGTTCTATCACACTTATTTCCGCCCTCTAGAACTATACATATATTACCTCTCTTAGAATTATGACCCTGTTGCCGCCCTTTATAACTACGACACGTATTGCCGCCCCTAGAACTATGCCCCCTTCCTATTCCTAGAACTACTGCCACCTCCTACAATTATGACACCTGTTGCAGCCCCCTAGAACAATGACACCTATTGCAGCCCCCTAGAACAATGACACCTATTGCAGCCCCCTAGAACAATGACACCTATTGCCGCCCCGTGAATTATGACACCTGAGGTAGCTTCCTAAGACTATGACACCAAAACTGCTTCCTATAGCTATTGCTGCGTTCTTCTTCTTTTTCTTCTTCTTCTTCTTCTTCTTCTTCTTCTTCTTCTTCTTCTTCTTCTTCTTCTTCTTCTTCTTCTTCTTCTTCTTCTTCTTCTTCTTCCTCTTCTTCTTCTTCTTCTTCTTCTTCTTCTTCTGCGTTCATCCGGAGAGATTTTTTTTTTCGGATTTGATTGAGTTGTAGCGAAGTGGTCAAGCCGTTTGACTTGGGCTCCGAAGGTTGTGGGTTCGATTCCGGACCATGTCCTTCGGTTCACGAGTGAAATTTTTCGGAAACTCCTGTGGGTCGTCGCTAGAGCAACGGAGTTCGTGCTTTGTGCGACGCTTTCCGCGCTGCGGAAGACCGAGCCATATGGGATGAAATCCCGGTGCAATGAAGTCGGCCATGTCGATTTTTAAGCGACTTTTTACAGCAGAGCTGCATTCTTGCGCCGACACATCCGAGTTCTGCGGTGATTTGTTGACCGGGCTAACCTTCCCGGGGTATTGCTGCGTTATAGAACTATGAAACATATTGCCGTCCACTAGAACTATGCCGCCAATTGCCGCCCCCTAGAATTACGGCACCTATTTGCAGCCCCCTAGAACTTTAGAGCGCACTGGGAACCGCTATATTAAATGAGCTGAGATTGGTTCTGTCGGCGTAACACCGTTTAGATACAGAAGAGAAACAAGTCAGCCAGCACTCTGAGGGCAGTAAGAAAGGGAAAATAAGGCTCCTGCTAACGGTACAGACCCCGTTCTCAACTACTTCACCATATTTAGCATCGCCTGTAGTCTATTATACGCACCAGACCTCATTCCATCTTACCCGATGCTGTGAGACATGAGGCACCATGTGCTTGCACTTATGTGCTGTATTTATTATACTTTGAAGTTAGCATTCTGTCTTAATGGAAGTTTATTTACAAGCACAACAAAGAGTGCACTTTATGTCAAAGTGAAAGTTATTGCTTGCTTATTGAATTAATGAACATGCGGTAAATTGTGGCGCCTCTCTTGATCATATTCCGAGGCTTTACTAATTAGAGCGTTGTTTAGCTCTGTGCAGTCTGTTGTGTGTGTGTGTGTGTGTGTGTGTGTATGTGTTTGTGTATGTGTGTGGGGTGGAGGTGGAGGTGTGGGTGTGTGTGGGTGTGTGTGTTTGTGTGTGTGTGTGTGTGTGTGTGTGTGTGTGTGTTTGTGTGTGTCTGTGTGTCTGTGTGTGTATGTCAAATAGCATATACAGAACAGATATTTACTTCTGTGATTGACTGGTACGTGAATATTTCAATATATGCAATGGCGTGGTAGCGGACGGTGTAGTGCGCGGACCTCCGAGCACAGAGGTGCTAGTGTCCACGAGAATATGACCTGCATTCTCCATATGTGTATGACCTTTGGGGTTCTCCAGGCTAGTACAACATGAACAGGGGCATTTCTGTGAGGAATGGCTATGGGAAAGAAGTCATAAAATGACGTCTTGTTAATTCTAGTTCATTGGCGTTGTTTTGATCATTCGTTTGCTCAACAATCTTTAGATTTCATGTCATTTCTTAGATCTTACTGTTGTTTTGATTATAAACAGAACTAATTGACCGTTCCTCCTGCCTCTGTATAAGTATAGTGAAGTGGACGACTCTTTTCCCCGCCTGGAGGATTATTGGTATATGGTGCTAGCCCTATATTTTAATAGACCAGTCGGCACTCGATAAGCGGTTTATCAATTTCAGTTTGGTCGCCTTTATATAACATTTTCTGGTACGGATTTTGGCCTGGTCAACAAACTGCTAATGTAGAATTTGTAGCGTCCATGCCCAGTATCCACACTTACTAATCAAAAACCAGATTCGCTGGGTTGGTCACTTAACTCGTATGCCAGATCATAGGCTCCCTAAACAATTTTTTACGGCGAGCTGCGTTGTGGTAAATGCTCCCAAGGCGGCCAGAGGAAACGCTTTAAAGACACTGAAAATTTCACTGAAAGCTTTTGGAATTCATCTTGACACCTGGGAGACTGCTGCTAAAGACCGTAATTCGTGGCGTACATCATTAAATAAGGGTGCAGTCACTTGTGAAGCAACCAGGACTGCAAGAGCTGTGAAGAAAAGGCTGGACAGAAAAACCACTGTAGGAGATTCTCCTCCTGGAACGTCAAGCATTCTTTGCCCACATTGTCAAAGAACATTTTGAGCCAAAATAGGCCTTATCAGCCATCTTAGAACTCACGACTCCATACTTTCAACCCCACTCGATGAATTGAATGGTCATCATCATTCTTGATGGACAAACAACAATGTAGAATCTTAGCAAGTTTTTATTTTATTTTTTTGCCCTTAACTTATAATGTCCGTTTTACACACCCCGGGTGGACCTGGGTACATGATGTGTAAGCCTCGTGTTTTAATAGACCAATGGTACTCGATAGGGGTTAGCAGCTTTCTCCGTTAACCCCGAATACTCTCATGGTTGACGTGAGCGCACGAGAATTAGAAGTGGTTCGAGTCGCGCCACTGACTTATTAGAGTATGGAGCCTGTCGCTCAGAAAGTCGTGGCGTGCTGATGAGCGTAATCTAGCCTAGGAATCAACATACAGCTGAAAGATGATGGTGTTGACCGCAATATCCTGAAACAGGATGGAAACGCGGAAAAATAAAACGGTACTCGATGAGTGAAGTGGTCAATATCACGCCCGCCGACTTTACATCCAAGACATTTCCGGGTACATATTTTAAACTAGGTCGACATAAGAGCCCAGGTCAACTATTAAAATTCCCCTGATGAGGGTAAGGGCACGTGACTTTAGGCCGACAGGCAAGGATCTAACCACTACATTACCGAGCATCCCAATGTCCTGGGATGTGTGACTAATTATTTTAAAATGATTCATGGAATACATGTAGTTTTTCTTGTACATTCTAAGCAGTTATTGTATTAAGTACAACAAACAATATGCTTGCTTGCTTGCTTGTGTTCGTTGGCTTGAGCTCCAACGCAAAGTCCTGTATGTCGGATGAAGGCATCCTGTTGTCCAACATCAGTGTGATGTCATACAGGACCTGAGGTTTGCGTGAGTATCCGTTGTCCCATATCTGGCTTATTGGTGCGCAGACTGGTGGTTCCTCGCCGTACAGGCAGACACTCTCCGACTTCGGAGGAATCGGCGATCCTATTGACTTCAGCCAGGATCCCGAAGGGACCTGTTGCCCAGGACGCTCGACGAGGACGCGTCAATAGGTCTTGGCCAGTATATAACCCGGCCATGGTGCCTTGGAAACACCTCTGCGTCCCAACAAACAATATAAAATAACACAAAGTAATGCAGCTTTACAGAACAGAATTACGAACAATACAAGGACGTATTGAAGAAACTGGATACATATGGAACTGCAGCTCAAACAAATGTACCAACATTCAGAAAATAATCGTAAAATTCTGCAATCATTAACCATAGGCACTGAATAGGTACAATACACATGACCGTTTAGATTGACGCGGGGTTAGTTTGTCAGCAAGGCATGCGGATTCTACGGACAAACATGGGCATTTTGTTGTTGTTGTTGTTGTTGTTGTCGCGGTTGATATTGTTATAGTTGTTGGTTATGTAAAACTGTGCAAACAATGTTGCTGTTGTTATTGTTGTTGATATTGTTATAGTTGTTGGTTTTGTAAAACTGTGCAAACAATGTTGCTGTTGTTATTGTTGTTGTTGCTATTTGTGCTCTTGTTGTTATAGCTGTTGTTACTATTATTATTGCTGCTGATGATGATATTGCCGTCGATTGTGTTAAATCTAAAGCTGTCGAGCTTTTATTTGCAAATCGTATAATATTTTACCTGGTTATTATAAACATGCAGGTCTGTCTGTTTTGTGGCTTGTATGATAAAATCCAGCCACGAAAAGATTAAGTTATTTGTACTAGAAGATTCATAGTTGTGGCTTCGTTCAACCCCCACCCCCTTCCGGCCCTTCACCTCCACCCCACCGGCCATTAGCCCCCCCCCCCCCTCCTTTCGGGTCCTTCACAATCCCCCCCCCCCAACCCCACGGTTTCGTCGAGAACTATCTAGTACACGACCTTCGTCCCCAAGGAAAGGCAGGGCATACCTAGGACATTCCCCGCCAGCCAAGAAAGCAGACAAGCAAATAGATAACTGGATAAAGCCAAGAACCGGACAACACAGATCTAGGCGACACAGAGCTAGCAAGATAAAGTCTTGGCTTGCGGCAAGCCATCTGGCAGGGCATATGGTTCAAACCAAATATATCTGACCCCAACAGTAGTCTGCAACTGTAATTTCTGCATCTTAAGGAGCGATAAGCAAAATATTCTGTTAAGTCTAGTTCTATGGCGTTGTTTTGATAATGCGTTTGCTCATCAAGCTTCAAATGTCATGTCATTTCTTAGATCTTATTATTAATTTGATTATAAACAGAACTAACTGACCGTTCCTTCTGTCTCTGTATAAGAATGGTGAAGTAGACGACTCTTTTCCCCTTTCCCCACCTGGAGGAGTATTGGTATATGGTGCCATCCCCGTAATTTGATTGATCAATCGGCACTCGATAAGCGGTTTGGTCGCCTTTTCTATTTTAGAACATTTCCTGGCACCCATTTTGTCTGGTTTAAAGCAGAAGCCCAAGTCACATAAAAATATGTTCGCCTCGTGGACAATCCAAACACAACCACGGGGACTGCATGCAACTACACTAGCTAGCACTGGGCAGCCGAGGCGTGCTGCCTTCTTTATGGGTTCCACAAAAAGAGAAAATGGTGCACAGAGTTAGCTGATGATTTTGTGGGACAGGGTATTGGCTTGTTAGACTGGGCGAGTTGACAATGTACTTACCGACATACTTGAAGTCTTTGCAACTTTTCATGTGATCGAATTGAGGCTTGGCTAAGATAATACGCTAAAGGCTTGCGAACGCTGTTCGTGAGCCGGGTACCAGGCGTTCGAAGCTCAGCTGCGACCGATTTGTGCAGCAGACCTTGTCGCGTTGTGTTATAACGTGTTGGTATGGGAGCCGGTCGTTCAGAAAGCAATGGCAAACTACTGAACATAACACTTGCCTAGTACATCAACAGCAGCTGAAAAATGATGATGTTGACTGCAACATCCCGTAAGGGATGCGCAAAAAAAAAATTTTTTTTAAGATGATACAGAACAACTGATGGTGCCATACGACTTGTGTACTGAATTCCACGTCTTGAAAGTGGAAATACATTAATTTGAATATAGAAATAGAGGTATTTCCCGTATGTAGCACACAACTTGTATTTAAAAAATCCTAACTTTGAATACAGAAAACCAGGAACTTTAATTTATAAATCCATAATATCAACAGATAATATACTGAATGATTAAAGAAAGCCTACAGCTAACAGCTAACAATTTCACCAGGCGTTGAAACGCCAATAAATAATATTCGCATGGTGATTATTGCTGTCTGTATAAGATGGTCTTTACAACTGATACGCTGAGATATTGAGACATAAGAAAGAGAACTGGCTGAACATGATTCAAGACTGTCACATGTTTTAGTCGTTGTGAAATGACACGTGTACACAATGTTTCTTCTTCTGCAGAGGATCTGTGAGTCTTCTTACGGTCTTCTTTTATTTAAACAATGTAATCACGAGGACCGTGGTCGGGTTCGATTGCCTACACTGTGGCTCATGGTTTCGAGTCCAGAAGTAGCGACCTTTGTTTTCCTGACAAATCTGGCCCAGTGGTCGATCTATCCAATCTCATGACATGGGTAGTAGAGCTGGAACAGCATAGACCGTGTGTACTGTTAACTGTTAGCTACGTAGACAGACAGTCAACATTATTTTGGCATGTTATGGGAAGAAATGAACTATATATATTGGTGACAACTGGCAAAGTTAAGGGGAAAATAACAAGGGGAAGGCAGAGAAGTAAATATCTGGATAGCTTGGTCACATGGCATGGTCGAAATAATAACACGGAGCTGATCCACTACCCAGGTAATTATGTAAGATGGCGAAATATGACCGCCCACACTTATCGGCATGCCACATAATGATGATGACCTTGTAATCGCTTGTAACAGTCTAATACCATAATATTTCTGAGCTTAGGGTGTATAAATGACTAATCATGCGTTGGTAAGATCATCCTCTCATGACCAAACTATCTTCAGTTTTCTAGGTAACTTCAGCTGCAGGTTGCCCTTCTCCCACTGTGTTCTGGTTATTGCTTTCCGTGTTTCTTCTTGGGTTTGAGGCTGTTTTACGAATGTTTGAATATATTGATATGGTTCGTGGCTAATACAGAATGTACATCACAAGACTCCCGACAATACCAAAGATGATCAGTATCCCGCAGCACATGAATCAAACTCCAAAATATGTAACCTACCGCTTATTAGCGGACGCGTTGGTGTGATGGCCAAGATGTTACGCCGACAATGGCCTGCACGAGGTCGAAGGAGGTTTCTATACCTGCACTCACTGTTCACTAAGGGATGGAAAGACTGGCCGCTTATGTGTCCGTGTACTCAGGCCTGCAAAATGTCGTGGTCCTAGCGCGTCACATCTCTCCTGCTCGTTCCTGCTGCAGGACTTGTATGTGCATGTCCGTTTAGAAAAGTGCCAGGCGGGTCTGCTTTACCAGGAGGAGATGGCAGGGGAACAGACTGAAAACCCGTATGTGGAAAGAATGAGATTGTGGGGGGGGGGGGGGGGGGGGGGGAGAGATTCTGGAATAATTTCAAAACTGAGAGGGAAGATCAGGAGAAAATTTAATCAGATAGCGATGGGAACGATAAGTAGTGTGACTCTTCGCTGGCTGTTAAACGAGGGGGCGGAGTGCGTATGAGAATGTCCTGAGTGCAGTGATGTTGGTTCTTAGCTCAAATCAACTCAACTCAACTCAATTCACAGTGTTGTTCAACGACAACCAGAATACTCTAGCCTTCCTAGGACTCACTCCTGAACTGGCCTGCTCACACCACTGAGCCACCTTCGGTATGTCCACTTGTATATGTGTCATTATGTCTTGCCTGTTTGAGCCAACACGGAACAGTTAGACACCTTCTATGAACGTAAAGATTCGTGATGGCAGCAGGACGAATTCTGGTCAGTTTTCATGTGCATATGTTGAACAGTATCGCTGATAACGGACTGCCCCAAGGCAGGCCGGGACATATGCAGCGGTTTCAATGCCCGCGTCCTCAAACAGAAACATCTGTCGCTTTTGAACGCAAGAGTAGTTCATACACAATACTTCTTTTAGTGCTGAACTGAATTTTAGGTGCGGATAAGGTTTCCCTATTAATAGTGTCACTCGCCATCAGGCGAACCCACTCTGTTCTCTTCATTAGTGAAGCTGTAGCCTGGTTCTCTTCTCTTCATTAGTGAAGCTGTAGCCCGGTTCTGTTCTCTTCATGAGTGAAGCTGTGGCCCGGTTCTGTTCTCTTCACTAGTAAAGCTGTAGCCCGGTTTACCAGCCACGGATTGATACCAGAGTCCATCTAGCATTGTAAAAGATGTGCGAAGCCCACACAATTACAGAATTCTTGGAGATGTACTGCCACAGCTGTTTCTTGCATTGGAATACTAATATTGCGGCAGTTACTTAAAACATCAACTCGTAACAGAAAGTGGCAATAGCATATAACAGGACAATGCGGGGTTCAAGGTAGCGTTGCGTCTAGACGCCTGCCCGCAAACTGGTGATCAAGGGATCGAATCCACATTCAGGCGGATATTTTTTTTTTTATCATTGGCCTCTGCTCCCAAGTGGACCTAGCTTAAAATGGTACCAGGAAATATCTTGGGAATTGAAGGCGGTCGGTGTGATACTGACCACATCAGCCACCGAGTGCCGGTTGGTCTATACAATGGTGGATCTAGCTCCGTGTGCCCCATGCGTGTGGAGGCGTGTCATAGAGTCCTGCTTTCATTCGTTGAACAGGGCGAACATATAGAGATATGGTCCCATGGTAGATACTTCCGTCGGGGCATCCGTGCTAGGCCTGCACATATTCTTGGCCACAGCATACTGAACGGTGGTGGCCGGTTCTCTTTCACTTTATCTTTCCTTCCCAAACAACTGAAAGGACATCTTGAAAATGTTCTCAACTCTTTTTATCAGGCTCGGAGAAGGACTATTAATGTTACACACACTCACTCACACACACACACACACTCACACACACACATACACACTCACTCACTCACTCACTCACTCTCGCGTGGCTGAGAGGTATAAAGCTCTGAAACTGTCTGTTCTGACAGCGGGGTAGAGGGTTCGCTCCACACGCCGGTTAGCTGGCCTTCAACGTTGACCTCTAGTTCAAAAATCAATGGCAAACTACTGAATGTAAAATTGCCCAATACATCACAACCAGCCTAAAGGAGCTGGGTGCGATTGTAAAGCCCTGCAAATAACATGCAAATATCGGACAAAAGAAGAAGAAGAAGACTAGCGACGAATAGATGGGCAGCACAAACTGTTTCCTTTCTCTTCAAGAAACATATTCATATTGCACAATGATACTTTATATTGTGTTTGCACTGTAGCAGTATTGCACTGCGGTGAACTGGCGAATTAATGTATTTTCATATTATAGTAACAATATTTGCCGGTATCCCTGGCGAAGGAGTTAAGGAAGGTATTCGTAAATCCGTAAACCCACGTACGAAACACAACTGTGCTAGATTCGGCAGCGGATCGCGTCGCGTTGGTTTCGTACGGAAAGGTATGTGAGCCATTCGTTCAGAAAGCAATGGCAAACTCCTGAACGTAAAACTTGCCAAGACATTAACAGCAGCTGAAAAATTCTGGTGTTGACTGCAATGCCCTGTAAATAGGATATGCGCACAAAAAAGTAACAATATTTAACTCTAAAATCGCCATTTTAATTTCATTAAATTGTTTTTTAACAAAAATATTACATGCATTTAAAAATGTTTAGTTCATGTTTTACAACTATGGTGACTTGACTTTGCAGAGAATTGATGTTGAGAACGTTTCAAAGCTGACACTGCAACTACACTTGCCTTATAACCCTGACAGTATTATTTCTTCATGAATGTCTGTGTGTCAAGACAATTTCAGCGTAAGCACTGGGCCGTTTTACAAATGTCTTCAATAACCACTGATTGTAATCACTTTCCTGGCGCCAGCTTACTCAAGTGTGGTACACCTCACTCGGATGATTAACCATTGATAACTTGTCGTGAACCCAAGGAAGTCGGCTCTAGTTGTCTCTTATTTGGATTGTGTTCAAGCCGATAAACAATGTCGAGTCAAGACGTGAAAATGATAGCCCAGTCGGTGGAGAAATCCACATTTGCTATGAAGTTTATGATATATGTTGCGTGCTTGGTGATGGTATCCTTACTGTTTGTGGCTTCTTCTGTGGAGGATACTGTACCACATAGGACCTCAGATGATTTATACTTGGATCCATGCAAGGCAGGTCAGTGTCACTGTGCTGTGTAATCACGTTTCATGGTGTCAGTCTGCTGTTTATTCACGTTAGATTGTGGCAGTGTCTGTTGTATTGCTGAATCTCTTGGTTTGATATTTTTATTCATCATAATGTGCCATGCCGATAAGCGTGGGCGGTCATGTTTCACCATCTTACACGATCGCAAGAGTCGTGTTACAGGTCCGTGTTCTTGTCTCAACATTGCCACGTGGCCAAGCCATCTAGACATTTACGTTTGTTTTTCAATATTTTCAGCATGATGTTTAAAATTAAAAGTAAGAAAAGCCATTTGGTAGCTGTGGTAGTGTAGTGACTAGATGCTTACTACTAGACGTAACGGTAGTCTTGGGTTCGATTCGCACCAGGGCGGTTCAAATTTTTGTAAAATTTCTCTCAGATGGACCCATCTTAAAAAATGGGTACCAGAAAATGTCTTGGAAGTAAAGGCAGCCGGCTTGGTACCACCCACATCAGCCAGTAAGAGCCTTTTGGTCTAGACGAGAGTGGGACTAACTCCTTATGCCCAGTGCGTTTTGGGCGTGTCAGAGAGCCCTTTATTGTTACTTAAAGATGTTTCCGGCCTGGAGTGTCACGTGTTATGTCTGGTCACGTGCCAATACTTGTTCCTTCGTTGAGCCGACGGCTAATTTGAAGGTGGTGCATTAAAATGTAATACATTATCTTGTCGTTAGTTATGTTGAGTACTTATTATTTTACGTACTGGGGGATAAGATAAATCCAAAACCTCCATCTGGTAGACAACAGGCAAAGCACGCGGACGGGGTTGTTCAGAAGATCCATGGATTTGCTGGATCTGCACGGCTTGGTGGGGTAGATATGATCAGAGATATTTGAGATCTTGATTGTGTGGGTGGATAGGTGAATCACCATGGCCTGGACAGAATGGTGCGGCAAGCAGTGACCAGGGGATCTGGCCGACACTCAGTAATCAGAGGAAAGTCCAGGCGAACACATAATTAGACTACCGTTGGTACCATGAGCACTGGGGCTCTTCGCTGGTTTTTGAATATGGGATAGAAGCACGTATGGGAAAGTAGTGAGTGTTGTGATGTCGGTTCTTGACTCAACTCAGTTCAATCGAGAGGACTGAGTTTCTACATGAATACGTGGACACCTCTGCACATGAGTAGACAGGGCTACTCACTTTTATGGCAGCAGGAACTTGCTGTGAACAAGTGGTGTTCACAAACTACCCATTAGAACTGTGGAAGTCAAGAGGCGACTGCCACATTATCTTCCGAAAAACAGAAGCAGGCGTGTTCAAATACTTCATACTAGACTTATTACGGGATAATCCGAGAGTGCACACATTTCGGAAGCTGAATTATCTGGACCACTTGAAAGATCACATTGGTTTAGAAAGAGTAGCCATGGAAGACGAAGTCTTAAGACGAGGCGGGTAGACCAAGACGCCGGCCACATAGGCCATAAAGAAACATTCAACACAAACGAAAGAAAATGCCGATCATCATCATCATCATCATCATCATCATCATCATCATCATCATCATCATCATCATCATCATCTTCCACTTTTGCCGTCAAGCGTCGTGGGGAGGAATAATTTGCACTCCAGCGCCCGATGGGCGGCACTGGATAGTGTCATTCCGTGTGATTGTACAATGTCTTTGATGTCGTCAATCCATTTTCTTCTTGGACGTCCTCATTGTCTCGTCGCAGATGATCTTTAGCCGATCAGCAGGCTAAAAATCGAGAGCTTATTTTTTTGACGAGAGAGTGAATTGATATACAGAACATACAAGAATGTTATATTTATTTAATTATATTGATAACAATCAGTTCACTGTCTTATCGTGAACTTGAGCATGGGTTTCCGTATATTTGATACTGTCTTCTAACTATGTGGTCACCCACCAATGTTGATAAAATAATTATTGAGGTATATGATTGTTTTGTCTCCAACTGGATAGAATGTTACTTTAAATGTATAAAACAAATGCACTTTAACAACGCAACATTCTAGCATGAGTACGGGATATAATGAAAGGCTGTCAAACATAACCTCTCGATGTCTTCCTCTTTGACCCGATCTTTCAACATGCTCCAGTTATCTAATCTTACAACATGACTATAAACTGACCATTGCCTCTGTGTGACGTATCTTAACTTGCATATGTTCCAAGATATTCATATTAATCATTTTGGCTGTCCGTGGTATTTTCATCATTCTTCTATAATACATTTATATGGCTTCAAAATTTGTTTACCGTTTAGTTGTTTACGAATTGTCTATACTTCACGACTATTTACTGAATATGGTTCTATGTGATATGCGACATTCTTTTTCAAACTTAGATTGGTATGGACTTTTTGCATCAAATATTTTACATTTTATAGCATAACATTTTTCTTGTTCTTTTCTGTAAATCACTAGTGTCGGGTTCACCTGCCAACTGACGTTCACATGTACCCAAGTAGCTGATTTCTCTAAGTAAAGCAAGAAAAGGGCCCTTGTCCACACTGCCCATAGACCAGTCAGCACTCGGTGGATGATGTGGGCAATGTCACAACCGCCGCCTTTAGTTCCCAACACATTTTCTTGTACTCGGTTTAGGCTCGGTCGCCCTGGGAGTTCGGGTGCATTTTGTAAACATGTCCGTTTCTGTGGAGAAGGGGTTACGGATGCAATTCATAATCCCACATACCGCGTTCGAAACACAGCTGCGAGCGATTTAGAAGCAGACGACTTTGCGTTGATTTCCCATACAAAGGTATAAGTACCGCTCGCTCAGAAAGCAATGGCAAACCACTGAATGTAAACTTGCCAAGAAATCACGAACAGTCAAAATATGCTGAGGTTTACTGCGACGTTCTGTAAAGGATATGCAACTAACTTTTAATCCATTTCCAGAGGGATTTGAACATATGTCAAAAGGGCCGGGAGCTAAGATATATCCATTGTGCTAGCGCTGATGTTCATACATGAGCCAGATTAATACAATTACCTGTAACTGTTCAGGTGATTAAGTTTTGTTTTGTTTGATACACCATAATTAATGTGCTCTTGTTATTTAAAAGGGGGCCAAGTTTTCACTTGCTATTAAAAACTGCGTAGGTGATTCTCCTTCTGAATTGTTGATATCAAGAGCCTATGGTCAGCACAAGGCGAGTTTATGACCACGGCAAGTTTTCTGTGCATTCTCATTGCATGCTTCCTGCATAAGGAACACACACCACCAGACAGGACGCAGCCACATTTCACGCTTTTCATTATGCACTAAAACAGTGGTTCTCAACCTTTTTTGGCCCGTACCCCCTTCACCATATTTTCAGAACGTCACCCCCCCCTTTTTTTTCTTGTATTTTCTACCTAAAAATTCCGCCCCCCCCCCCCTTACACAGTATACGTAATAATGGAAGTTAAATTTAATAGCACATACTAAAACAAGTCTAGACGTCCACATAAAACGTGATTTGTGGGTCTACTTACTTTATAAAATGAATTTTAGAAGGGTGAGAAGCACAGAATCGTAAAGTATGAAAAGAAAAACAATATCAGGTAATCGGTTCTTTTATTAACGCGACCTTGAAATAATCTTAATCCCCCCTCCCCCTGGAAACCCTAAAATTTCCCCATGTGGGGGGGGGGGGGGAATTCCCCACCGGTTGAGAACCACTGCACTACAATGTTCCTAAGTGGTTGTTGATTCGTATAGCTACTGTTTTCTGTATATATTTGCTATTGCTTTCTGAGCGACCGACTCACATACCCCCGTAAGTAATCAACGCAACACGATCCGCTACCGAATCTCGCGCAGCTGCGTTCCCCGCGTGGATATACGGGATTACGGAGAAAGTCATTAAAACCTTTGCCAGGGAGACCGGCATTCAGGCCACCAGAACAATTAAATATTGATGGCAACTATCTGATTGTATATCTATATAGATTATGCGTTACTGTGCCAAATGTTTTCGTGTAGTCTAGTAATCATACGTACAGATACGTTTTTATTTCTACAGCTATTCCTAATACAGCCCTGTTCATGTATGATGTATATGGCATTGTTTGTAGCTTCACCTCTGCACATCCATATTGTTTCTCACAAAGCAAAAAACAATAAATGGAACATATCACTCTCGTATTGTGTCCGCGTGGTCACCTGTATGCATCATTTATCTACATGCGTCCGTTTATCGTTTGATAAAGACTGATTAGCCACAGCGTCTGCATTGTTTTAACAGCTGACCGCATCCCACTCTTCGTTTGACCTTTAACCTAATGCAGACACACAGAATCACCACAGATAACCGTATCTTGTATATGCCTCACAGACTCACCGCAGATAACCGTATCGTATCTTTACCTGTAGTAAATGGGACAGCCGTGCATTACCGGAGCCCACATGAGTAACAAAGAATAGTAACAATGTAACCAACCGTATATGTCGTAACAGGCAACTAAGGAAGGTTAGAATTGGACTGGCTATCTCATCCTGTAGAAAACTTTAGCTTCAAACTCTAGCCAATCCTTAACAATCCCACAATGGGTTTGGTGTGCGTTTACTGAGGGCCTTATGCTCCATTTAGAGACGAAAGACAGAACAATGAGAAGTAGAAGAAAGAAATGGGACACTGAAAGGGTTGTTGGTGAACAAGCGATCACTCTAGAATACGTTCAGCGGGCAACAGCTGACGCCACAAGCAGAATGAGAGAAAAGTTAAATAAAGTAATCATGGCTGACAACTGACGTACAAGGACAATTCTGATGCTAGCAGGCCAGTGTGTGAAAGTCCACTCTCCCGGCTGTGGATTCAATCGATGACACAATTGTTTCCCCCTAATCGTCCCCGCCTGATAATTAAGTCAGGTTGCCGGCATTTTGATCAATCAGCCAATCAGCTGATCGATAACGATAGACGGAGTTTACGTTTGTTTGAAGTGTACTGTTTCAAGACGAACGGGTTATCTCTCTCTCTCTCTCTCTCTCTCTCTCTCTCTCTCTCTCTCTCTCTCTCTCTCTCTCTGTGTGTGTGTGTGTGTGTGTGTGGATGTGTGTATTTGTGTGTTTGTTGTATAAGATCTGAGAAGGTGGGAAGGGCAGGAGGGGAACCACAGAAGAAAACACTGAGAAACAAATAAATACTGGA
Organism: Cepaea hortensis; assembly: GCA_963921405.1. Taxonomy (NCBI): domain Eukaryota; kingdom Metazoa; phylum Mollusca; class Gastropoda; order Stylommatophora; family Helicidae; genus Cepaea; species Cepaea hortensis. The sequence continues at coordinate 50,976,132 of OY992876.1, forward strand.
AGGCCCCGGTTAACGTCAAGGTTACGTTCTTGGAGAAGGCGACTTTAAGTGAAACGACATATAGCGAAACACTATACAGGTGTATACACAGTTGACGACGTTATGGCGGAACGTAGCGACGTAAAGTGAAGTTATGTCACATTGTGACAACGACTTTATAGCGAAACGACGTAAACCGAAGCGACGTATAGCTGGGCCTTCCAGTGGAGTAAGCATAAATAACAGGGCCTGTGTGTCATGTGTACTATCTCCCAGTAGATCAGTGTTTCCCAACGTGGGGCCTACGCCCCACAGGGGGGCAATTCGATTGTTAAGGGGGGCAATTCGAAAATGGAAGAAATCGGCTGGATATAACAAAACGGTTAGACTTGAGACTGAAGTTAACTAAATTGGAACCTGACATAAAATCTCTTTGCAGCAACCATCAAGCGCAAGGATCTCATTAAATTTAAATAATCACTAATAATTAAAATAATATAGACAAATCTTTCATTAAAGTTATTTTGTACTTGAATTTCAGTTCTCTATTATGTGTTTTGAAAATTTACTTACTGTGTTTGCTCAATAATTTCCTAGCGATTATCGGTCCTTTGGCTAGGATCGGGTGGATTTGCTGCTCTCCCACCAGTAATGCACCTGTTCTGGTCGGGGGCCAGGATGATCAAATAAAAACCCATCACATATCTTCACCTTAGATGTGGGCCTTGTGGACCACTGTGGGCAATAGCTCACAGTGAGACTAAGGGTCCACACCAAAAAGGGGGAGGCGGTGGAACCAGCTTGTCTGGGGTAACCGACGAACCCCCCCCCCCCCCCCCCCAAAAAAAAAAAAGATTCACCCAATACAACCGACACACAGATCTGGCCCCTCTGGGAACCGTGAGCCCTTCTAAAAAAAAATATTCAAGTTTCTTTGGTGAACATTTCAATTTTTGAATATTAAAAATGATGCATATGTTGGGAGGGGGGGGGAGGGGGAAGAGAGGGGGGCATAAGAATTTTAGAAAGGCTTAGGTGGGGCAAAGCACAAAAAAGGTTGGGAAACACTGCAGTAGATGAAATACAGAGTATAATATAAATAAGATACGGTGGACAGTCACCTGTTACACAGATGATAACACATTTGTTATTGCATTTTCTAGTATGCAGTATCATTAACCATTTCACAATCACCAATGAACAAAATTTGAATTTTTAAGCTCAAATGTTACAGTTACATTGTTAGAAATGCTGACATACGACCGGATTTGCATATCGAAGAAACTGGTTCCCAAACAGTATGGTGTCTCGGGAACTAACATACTGTGGACACAATGGCTTGGACAGAACACTGATGGGAGAAAGGGGCGTGATTCTTGAGAGCAGAGACGGGGTTGACTAGCACGCAGATGGACACATGGCATTGCCGACACCTTGGGCATGAGAGTGCATAAGGTTGCAAGAGGCACGAGAAATGACAAGCGATCGAGAGGCTTTTGGAGCGCCGTGATTATAGCGCCGTGATGAGAGTATCGTGATGAGAGCGCCGTGATGAGAGCAATGTGATGAGAGCGATGTGGTCAGAGCAATGTCATGAGAGAGCCGTGATGAAAGCGATGTGATGAGAGCAACGTGATAAGAGCGACATGATGAGAGCGACGTGATGAAAGCGACGTGATGAGAGCGATGTGATGAGAGCGACGTGATAACAACAACTTGATTAGAGCTACATGATGCGAGTGACGTGATGAGAGCGATGTGATGAAAGCTACATGATGAGAGCTACGCAATGAGAGCTACGCAATGAGAGCGACGTGATGAAAGCGACGTGATGAGAGCGATGTGATGAAAGCTACACGATAAGAGCGACGTGATGAGAGCGGCGTGATGAGAGCAACGTGATGAGAGCAACGTGATGAGAGCGAGGTGATGAGAGCAATGTGATGAGAGCACCGTGATGAGAGCGCCGTAATGAGAGCTACGCAATGAGAGCGACGTGATGAGAGCGATGTGATGAGAGCGACGTGATGCGAGCGATGTGATGAGAGCTACGCAATGAGAGCGACGTAATGAGAGCGATGTTATGAGAGCGATGTGATGAGAGCTACATGATGAGAGCTACGCAATGAGAGCGACGTGATGAGAGCGATGTGATGAGAGCTATGTGATGAAAGCTACATGATGAGAGCTACGCAATGAGAGCGACGTGATGAGAGCGATGTGATGAGAGCGACGTGATGCGAGCGATGTGATGAGAGCTACGCAATGAGAGCGACGTAATGAGAGCGATGTTATGAGAGCGATGTGATGAGAGCTACATGATGAGAGCTACGCAATGAGAGCGACGTGATGAGAGCGATGTGATGAGAGCTATGTGATGAAAGCTACATGATGAGAGCGACGTGATGAGAGCTACGCAATGAGATCGACGTGATGAAAGCGTCGTGATAAGAGCGACGTGATGAGAGCGACGTGATGAGAGCGACGTGACGAGAGCGCCGTGATGAGAGCGACGTTCCTCGAAAACCTGCTACATGATGATGATTATGCAATATTTGCAGTGTTTCCTGGTTGGGAAGGTCGGACACATAGGCCAGGAGAAATGTTGATGGATGGGTGCATGTATGAATGGGTGGTAGATAGGTAGGTTTGCAGACAGACAAGTACACAGACAATAAAATCATTTCCTTCTTTAGCTAGGCGACAACGTTATTTGAAAATAACAGAACTTATCCCGATGTATGTAGCTGTCACCCGTTTTGTTATCCAGTGGCTATTTCATCTACATTATCTATACCATCTTTCTAATAGTGTTCATCAGCGATGATAAACTGAAAACCTTAAAAAGAAACAAATGTAACAACAGCTGTACATAAATATCTATTGAGTCGAGAGTACAGCCGAAAAGTAACAAACTAGCTGTAAACAAACAGGAAGCAGACGTGAGTACAAAATACATAACAGGCATCGTATGACAGGTCATCAGACCTCAGTTTTGTGACCTGTTGCATAAGGAGCGGTTTCATTCCACGCCCCTCTGTTACTATCTGCCTTCAGCCCTTGTGTTAGTGTCTGTCTTCAGCCTCTATGTTAGTCTCTGCCTATCGCCCCGGTGTTAATCTCTGCCTTGAGCATCTGTGTTAGTCTCTGCCTTGATCCTCTATGTAAATCTGTCTTGAACCCCATTGATGGTCTCTGCCTTGAGCCTCTGTGTTAGTCTCTGTCTTGAGCCCACGTGTGAGTCTCTATCTTAATCATCTGTGTTAGTTTCTGCACTGAGCCCCCTTGTTAGTCTCTGACTTGAGCTCCCGTGCTTGTCTCTGCCTTGAGTCTCTGTGTTAGTCTCTACCTTGATCCTCTATGTGAGTCTGTCTTGTGCCTCAGTGTTTGTCTCTGTCTTGATTGTCTTTGATAGTTTGTCTTGATCCTCTATGTTAGTATGTCTTGAAACCCATTGTTGGTCTCTGCCTTGAGCCTTTGTGTTATAGTATGTCCACAAACGAATACCGCCATTCACGATCAATTATTTTGAAAACTGTCTGTTGCATCGTTATGAAATTTTTCTTGCCGTCTTATATTTACCCCCACCCAAAGAATATGTCTTTGATAGGTCCAAAAGCAACTTAAATCATCGAAAGCGGCGACATTTCTTTGATGTTTTGCTGAAAAACTTAGTGATTTCTCGCTAACAAACTTGTTTTTACAGTAAGGAACGCCCCGCCAATTCACATGACGACACAAGGCGTATCCGGATTCGTATGGGAGCGGGTGCAATAAAAGAAGTAGCTTAAAAGTCGACAGGGTCGGTTGCATTGCACCGGGTTTTTATTCCATATGGCTCCGTTTCTTTCCGCAGCGCGGAAAGCGTCACACAAAGCACGAACTCAGTAGCTCTAGCGACGACCCTCGGGAGTCTCCGAAAAAAATGCACTCGTGAAATGAAGGACGCGGCCCGAAATCGAACATACAACCTTCGGAGCCCGAGTCAGACGGCTTGACCACTTTACCACGGAGAATCCCGAGAGGGGTGCAATGTGTAATGTTAGTAAAGACATTGAATTTACAGAGGCATGGGGTAAATAATTTGTAAATTGACAGGAAACTAGAAGGAATATATTTCTTACCTTATTTTTCATTTCCTTCTTGTTTCTTCAGCTGCTGGTTAATAATGTGTGCACAAGTATTCATGTTAGCTTTTTATATTGAGTTCGTGAAAGCTTCCAAATAGCTGTGCGTTAAAGTGCGTATGGAGTGACCAGAAATGGTCCCGCAATTTAGTCATCATGTTTCCATTTTTAAGGATCTGTTCAGCTGTCTGTGTAATTTGTTCACACGTACACATGGGTGACAGACCCGCTGTGAGTCTTTGTGAAAGATTGTCTGCTCTGCTGTTTACCGTTCAGAGACGGAACATGATTAACTATTTTGCACTATGAAAATAGTTGTCAGTGTCTCTGTAGTGGGCTTTCTTCTTAACGACCAAGATGTTGGCCCTCTTTTCATTGAAGTTTATAGATTGGTTCGTATGCACGTGTGTTGTCCCATAATTTGACAACGTGTTTGCTCTCACGTTTCTTGTTATGCCACAATATGTCAGTTTCCACCACACTATTACTCTTCTGTTGATATTCAATGTGTTGTGTGTGTGTGTGTGTGTGTGTGTGTGTGTGTGTGTGTGTGTGTGTGTGTGTGTGTGTGTGTGTGTGTTTCAATACAGTTGTTTGTCACCGCTGAGGGCTTGCGGAATTGAAAATTCATAACTATGGAATACAAACTGTTGCCATTGACATTATGCTGATGCTGTAATGTTTAGGGCCTGCAATTCTTCTGAATATTTATTGCAAAATATTCCAGTTGGTGTGCACGTGGATTAAGGTCTGCGATCTGCTCAGACCTTAATCTTTGTCGGACGATTCCAGTAGGTTGATGACTGCTCTCAGTTGCATAAAATTCAATCCATCCTTTCTCCAATAATCCTCTTCCTCTTTCAACACATGGTCCTCACATTTTTCCAGTAACTTTTATCAATATTTAATATCGCAAACTGGATTAGTATCTTGACGTCAGACAATTTGAATATAGTATTGTCAGCTGCCATCTGTCCTTTAATTTTAGACCACACAAGTTCTATAGGGTTCAAATGAGAATGGTACGGCGGAAGTCTCAAGCACCCATGACGATGCTCCTCTATCAACTTGTCGATTTGATATTTCTTGCTTTTTAGCGTCTGTTTTACAAGGGACAACAATTCTAGCTAGAAATACGTTTCTGGAAATTGTATGTTTTCCATTCGGAGTCATATCTTTATTGTTCCCTTTTGCTCGATGTTGTAGGTATTTTGTCTTCTTGGGCACCAACATTGATATCATGCATTGCCATAATTGGACACGACGGTCTATCTAGGGATGGAAGCACCGTATTCTCGAGCCAATCTCTAAATACATTACCATTCATCTTATTATGATAATCCCTATTGTCTGTATGCTTTGATACGAACACGAGCCCAGCATTCTGTTGTAAGCCATTATTCGTATTACCAGCATGAGCCATGACCAAAAGCTGTCCTATACCACTGGGCACATATCGCTTTAGCTGTCCATCCACTGATTGCCATTCCTTATCACTTGTGTGGTGTGCATTGATCCATATTTCATCCAAACACACTATGCCATAATTTTCTTTGCGCATTTCCCTTATTTCACGTAGGTATCTGCTTCTCATGGCTCCTAAATGCGGTTGCTCGCAAAGAATATTTCTACCGCCCTTGTACTTTCAAAAAGTGAAGATAATGTCCTTATAATTTTCCACAAAATTGTTTTGGATAGCTCTATGTTATTGTTCCCTTTTTGGTAGGCCAGTATATTCCACATGGCTAATAACAAGTGTCAGACCATTATCTAATATTACTGTGTCGTGTAGTTTTGATGTTCGCATTTTGCCCATGCCTTTATAATGCATATCTTTTATATTCTGTTGTCTGTTAGTCTTGAATGATGTGTGAATGAAATAATGTATGAAAGAGAGTGATAGAAGGGCAGAATGTTAGACGGGCCTGCGTGCCCAATTCTTAACCCTTTGAAAATAAAGTTTGTTCGTTCGTTCGTTTTGTTCTTTCTCAGCGAAACCCTAAGTTTTCTTGCAGGTCACTGTTTCTTTGTCATCCAGCATTTTTATAATGCTGGATAATCCTTGGTATAAAATCCGAAATGTTTATAATTTTAGGAGTCTCCGTGGCGAAGTGGTCAAGCCTTTTGACTCGGGCTCCAAAGGTCGTGGGTTCGATTCCGGGCCGCATCCTTCGGTTCACTAGTTAAATTTTTCGGAGACTTCTGTGGGTCGTCGCTAGAGCTGCGGAGTTCGTGCTTTGTGCGATGCTTTCCGCGCTGCGGAAAAAGACCGAGCCATATGGGATAGAACCCGGTGCAATGAAGTCGACCCTGTCGAATTTTAAGCGACTTTTTAAAGCATTTTTATAATAGCTCACCTTATGACTTCTTTGTCAAAGCTGTCTACAATAATCTTTCTACCTACCGTTTGGTTATTGCGTGGTGGTTTAATTCCAGATTCTTGCACCCATCGACGAAATATCCGTTTTCTCAAACCCAATGCATGCACTGTTCTTTTTCCGGAATTTGTAATAGTATAAAACAGTTTCCTGCGATCAGCTTCTTGACAAAAATATGTGTACAACTTCATAGCGATTCTTTCAAGTGTATACACAATTTCGCATTCAATCCCATTGAGAAATATTCACACATTTCAATGTTGGCGACAAGTGGTCAGATTTATTTTTTTTTTTACATATTAATCAGGTTTCATGAAATAACCCACATTTTGAGACACCTCTGAACAGTCCTAGTTTAAACAACGCGGGGAGTTGGCATAAGGCCAATCCCGTGAAAATATTCAACACTGAGCGCTGATTGTGTGGCTACTCTGTAATACATTTAAAATTATGAATTTAATCTCAGACTCGTAAATTATATACCGCATATAAACAAACTTTGAAATCTGCTGTAAAATCTCCAGAACAAAACTTTTTTTGTTGGGTGGACATAATGATAAGGTTATATACTAAATCTCATAATTTTCCCTCAGTTGGTTACTGAGATATGGATGTTTATATTGAAGCAGACAAATGTGAATGCACAATAGTCTCTTTCTTGAGCCCATGTGTTAGTCTCTACCTTAAGCCTCTATGTTAGTCTCTGTCTTGAGCCCCATTGTTGGTCTCTGCCTTGAGCTCCTGCTAGTTAGTTAGTTAGTCGACAGATCATCCTCGTTGCACATCGAACCATTCAGTCCATAAGTGCTCGGATCCCCTCCTCAGCAAATCCCGCAGCGTGTAGCGGCTAACGACGCCAGTTCTGTGTTGGTTTATCAATCTTCTTTGGCTTCCTGCGTAGTGTTCTTGTTTGGCCACCCCTCTTTTAATTTGTTGCTCTCGCAGTCTGGCCATTGTTGTAGATTCACAGTCATCACTTGGTTCTCGCAAAAGTCTCACTTCTGGTAGAGCATTCAGAATGTCAGCCTGGTCCATGGCGCGTCCGCCCTCCACAGTAGCCTCACCTGCAAGCTTGTCAGCCCGCTCATTTCCTTGCATTCCCGCATGCCCTGGCACGAAGATGAAACTAATCTTTGCCAGCCGAGACCGCTTCAGAGGCAGCAACCATTCTCTTCGGATCGACCCCTCCTCTATCCTCTTGATCATGTTCATTGAGTCGCTAAGGAAACAAGCCCTAGGGAATGTCTGTGACTCGAGCCATGTTATTGCTTTACTTACTGCCATGACTTCCATGGTCAGGCTACTTGTGGTTTCAGTGAAAGCACCAGAGTTCTCCTTCACAATTCTCCCTCCGGCCCGAGCTGTAAAGGCCCATGAGCTTCTCACATGTCGGACGACCGACCCATCTGTGTAGATGACCGCGTCACCGTCTAGCGAATTCTCGAAAATCAACGCTTGTACTTCAGCCTCAACAGCAGCCGGATTTTCTTGTCTGCATTTTCTATCTAGTTGGATGCAAACTGAAAAGGATGTGCAGAAGTCTGTTGGCACTTGCACCCACTCCTCGCCAGGCTCTAAGTCCTCAAGTGAACACACCTGTTGAAGAATGTCTTCGGCTTGACCCATCCACTACCGTCCTCTTTTTAACCTGCTGCCCTTCACCTTCCTAATTTAACTATGCAGTGGATGTTGTGTGTTTGCGTTAATTCTGAGGTAGGTGCGTGCCCTGCAAACTTGTATTCTCTCTTCAATGGTTGGAAAATCAAGAAGGTAGCGCATCGCCCTGCATGCTGTATCTCTTGTGCATCCAAGAATAATGCGCATAGCTTCATTCTGTATCCTTTCCATCCTTTCTATCTGCTTATGGCTGAGAGTCAGGATTGCCATTGCATACTCCAAAACAGACATGACCAGCCCCTCGTACAGAAGACATAGATGGCGCTGCTCACAGTTTGCTGCCGCCATCACCCGCATCGCTGCCAAACCCCGCTTGGCCTTTGTTATCACCTGGTCTATGTGCACATTATAAGCAAGGCTTCGATCAAACCGTATCCCGAGGTAATTCATTGCCTGCGTTCTTTCCACCGTCTCTGAACACAGCATTACAGTTGGTGTTGGATTGTTGACAATATGATTATTCAACGAGAACCAAGTCACTGTTGCCTTTGTTGGGTTGACCATTGCCCCAGCTTCATCACACCAAGTACTTATGCGATTGAGTTCGGTTTGTAATTCCACAGCAACCTCCTCTCTATCCTTACCCTGACGATACACTAAAACATCATCGGCATATGACAATGTCCTGCCAGGTCCAGTGATCTGCTCACTGGTGATTCTCACTGTGTAGGCGTTGAACAGTACCGGAGATAATGGTGATCCCTGTGGTAGGCCAGGATATATTGTTGTTGGTTTCGAAGTCCAACTGCCACATCTAAAAACTACTTTCCGTTGGAAGAGGGCTGCGGCGATCCAACTAAGGAGGAATGGACTTACGTTTAGTTCAAGAAGCTGAAACATTAAAAAATCCAGTGGTACTCTGTTGTATGCGTCCTCAAGATCAATCGCTGCAGCAACGGTTTCAGTGCCTGAGTGGAAACCTTCATAGACATCATGGGCAAAGACTGCTGCATTGGTCCAGGTTTCTCTTTTTGGACGGTACCCACCCAGGGTAGGTGGGAAAACACCTTGCCTCTCTAGTTGGCTTGATATTTTCCTGGCAATTACCTTCTCCAGCAGCTTGCCTATTGTATTCTGCATGGTTATAATTCGATATCCCTGAATTTTTTTGTGGTCTTTGTCAGGCTTCGGCAAGGGAATCAGATAGCTGTGTAACCATTCCTCCTTGATGCTAGCACTCCCTATACTGTTGTTGTACATGTCTGCTAGTTTCTCTAGCTCATTGTCGGTACACCTATTTATGTCGTCGTATCTTATGCCATCAGGACCTGGAGCACTGTTTTTTTATCGTCGAAGCACAGCCTTGATTTCTTTCACTGTCACTGTGTCTTCATCCGAAGTGTTCTGGGCCTTGCATCTGTCTGAGGTGACCTCCTTGGCCAGATTTCGGCCTCCCATGTCTGTCTGGTTGCTCTGCTCAAGGTAGCGTTCAAAGAGGGCTTTGCCCTTGTCCTCGTCAGTCCTCTGCCAGATGAGGTCAGCACCTTGGAAGTCAGAAATGCTCTTATTCTTGACTACACCACTCATGCTTTTATGTAGTCGCCAGAACAATTTCAGAGACTAACATAGCTATCACACAACAGAGAACACAACCTATATGCACTGCAGCCATGATTAACATAGCTATCATACAACAGAGAACACAACCTATATGCACTGCAACCATGACTAACATAGCTATCACACAACAGAGAACACAACCTATATGCACTGCAGCCATGATTAACATAGCTATCATACAACAGAGAACACAATCTATATGCACTGCAGCCATGACTAACATAGCTATCACACAACAGCACTCTGCGACTTGGATGTGACAGTGATAATAAGCAAACAGGCGATCGCCTTACTCTCTTGACCTACATTTACTGTCCTGGCATTGATTACTTAAGATCCCAAGAAGATATCTGCTAGTGCACTCAAAGCCAGTGTCCTATTAGCACTGAAGCCAGGGGATTCTGTCTCATATATGGAAGAGCGGGGCGCTGCTAGAACATTTTAGAACATGGATTATGTGTATGGTAGCACCAACTAGTGACATATTACAGGCGCCTTTGTGTGAGGAGTGGCTGGTCGAGTGGATAAGAATTCCGGGTTCTGATTCGGGAATCACGGAATCGAATCCTCGGTAAAGTGTGAAATATTTTTTTTTTTTTTTTCTGTCGGAGGCAAAAAGAAATCCCTAACCTGCACAGTTTGCGGCGACTGCACCAGTCAAGCGGCCTTAATTCCTCAGGCTCAAGTAAAACTCCCGCTTGTCCAACACCGGAAAGTACTAGGGGCAGTAGCCAGTAGGTGACGTGATTGTTGGTGCAACGTTTTGCGAACACAGTTGCCCCAGGTTTAATTCCAGGCAATCGAGAATTATTGTATGACCTTCTCGGTACTCTCTGAAGTGATTACAACTGGGTCAAACGGTTACCTCGAGTTCAAACCCTTTATACCAGTCATTGCCAATAGCAGTCCCCATTTTAACATACAGAGAAAACGCAAATCAACAAAATATATTCCTCAAGCAAGTTCCGACCTATACTGGACCCAGGCCTACACTGATGGGTCGGCCACAAATACATTTGGACATGATGCATTTGGTGTTCCCCTCAAATTTAATAACGCTGCCCACAATAGAGCCGGCATTGTGGCTTTGGGATAGTGAACGCATTTCACATTTCCCCAACATACCGAGTCGGGGTTTATAAATCAGCGGCGGGCGATTTGTAAGCAGGCCTATTTGCGTCGATTTCGATGGTATGGTTCGTCGGTAAGCGACTGAAAGTAACAATTGCCCAGTAAATCACAAACAGCCAAATAATTTTGGGGTTGATTGCGACGTCCTGTAAAATACATACAAATAAGTGTTAACCAATAATACATCAATAATATAAATCTGTCTCGAAATGAGATTCGAACACACGGCCCCCGGGTTGATCTCCATGTCTGTTAACCTCTCGGTAACAACGACTCCCTGGTTGTACGGGAGCGGTTTTGATAACAACCATCCAGTAAATAAACAACTAAAGCGTATGGGGCTTCAAAGAAGCAGATTGACTTGCACAGATGGGTGGAGCCCAAGAGTAACATCAGAACATCTGATAAAACAAAAACAAACCTTGTGTGAAACCTTCTGACATGACACAATATACAACAGACCACGTTGACATTATAAGGCATGATGTTTATCATGAACTGTCAAGGCTGGATCAGGTCATCATTATTAGAACAGGAAACATTATACATTATAAGACATGACGTTTACCATAAACCTTCAAGGCTGGATCTGGTCATCATTTTTTAGAACAGAAAACAATATACATTATAAGACATGACGTCTTCAAGGCTGGATCAGGTCACCATTTTTAGAACAGGAAACATTGTACATTATAAGACATGACGTTCCCCATAAACTGTCAAGGCTAGATCAGGTCATCATTTTTAGAACAGGAAACATTAGACATTATAAGACATGACGTTTATCATGAACTTTCCTGGCTGGACTAGGTCAGCAATTTTAGAACAGGAAACAATAGACTCTTTTTGCGTTCTCATGGTTTACTCAAGCGTACTACATACACGTGTTACTACTTCTAGTGCACTGGAGTGATTTTTTTCCTGTGGGTTAGCTTTCCCGTTTACCGGTGTCCCTCGCCATCAAGCGAACCCATCCCGAATTCTGAGGTACTTGTAATTTACGACTCCAAGCCAAGAACGAGAAGTCAACATTTCAGTCCAAATGTCCGGTGTTGGTGTTGAATCCGGTACCTCGGCATCAGCACACCGGAAGTTTAAGAGCGAGCGTCCTTATCCATTCTCCAATGCTGACCTCTACAACAGACTGAGGGAAATAATATCTACATCATAAGACAAACATTTTTTTTTTTTTTACCGCGTTTCCATCCTGTTTCAGGATATCGCGGTCAACACCAGCATCTTTCAGCTGTATGTTGATTCCTAGGCTAGATTACGCTCATCAGCACGCCACGACTTTCTGAGCGACCGGCTCCATACTCTCATAAGTCACTTTTGCGATTCGAACCACTGCTAATTCTCGTCGCGTCACGTGACGAGAGTATTCGGGGTTAGCGGAGAAAGCTGCTATCCCCTCGGCCATGGAGCCGGCTATATATATAAGACAAACATAATAAAAAAAATTTGTTGCATATCCTTTACGGGACGTCGCAGTCAACCCCATCATTTTTGGGCTGTTTGTGATTTCTGGGCAAGTTTACGTTCAGTAATTTAACATAGGTTCCTCAAACATGTGTGTCAGTGGCAATAGACCCAGCAATCGTCAGCAACAGCGCTGCGCAGCGGACAATAATGAAAGTAAAAACATACATAAGTCATCTTCATTTCACAAACAACTGGACAGGAGTATGGTTAACATGAATCCTAACTATCAATTGAGGAACCATTTGAGGCCACTAAGACAGGTCATAAATAAACACACATTTATTGTTTGACGCTCATAGAAGCAGAAGACGGAAGTAGAGACTAGAGGATGCACTAGACAACATAAACATTACAAGCTATGGTTACCGACTGGGATTAGAACCTGTCACCTCCAAATGACGACTGCTCGGTTGAAGTAAACGTGTGCCTGCAGCGCGGTGCCGAAGTCATTTGGAGATGACAGGTTCGAATCCCGGTCGGAACTATAGCTTTCAATGTTTATGTTGTCTGTTGCGTCCTCTAGTCGCTACTTCCGTCTGCTACTTCTATGAGCGGGAAACAATACATGTGTGTTTATTTATGACCTGAAACCTAACTGCTGCTTATATTACAGACTGAGACTGAGCGGGAAACAATACATGTGTGTTTATTTATGACTTGAAACCTAACTGCTGCTTATGCTTATATTACAGACTGAGACTGAGCGGGAAACAATACATGTGTGTTTATTTATGACCTGAAAACTAACTGCTACTTTATATTACAGACTGAGACTGAGCGGGAAACAATACATGTGTGTTTATTTATGACTTGAAACCTAACTGCTGCTTATGCTTATATTACAGACTGAGACTGAGCGGGAAACAATACATGTGTGTTTATTTGTGACCTGAAACCTAACTGCTGCTTATGCTTATATTACAGACTGAGACTGAGCGGGAGACAATACATGTGTGTTTATTTATGACCTGAAAACTAACTGCTACTTTATATTACAGACTGAGACTGAGCGGGAAACAATACATGTGTGTTTATTTATGACCTGAAAACTAACTGCTACTTTATATTACAGACTGAGACTGAGCGGGAAACAATACATGTGTGTTTATTTATGACTTGAAACCTAACTGCTGCTTATGCTTATATTACAGACTGAGACTGAGCGGGAAACAATACATTTGTGTTTATTTGTGACCTGAAACCTAACTGCTGCTTTATATTAGAGACTGAGACTGAGCGGAGAACAGACTAAGCACCCGTATGTGGAGAGAATTATATGGCGGGGAGTCGGTAGAGGTTTTAACCGAATCTTAAAACTGTCAGGGACAACCAGGAGAACTTTCAATCTGACGGCAGTTGGAACGATTAGCTGTATGACTCTTCGCTGACTGTTTAACTAGGTGACGGAGCACGTGAAGGAATGTCCTGAGTGCAGTGAGGTCGGTTGTTAGCTCAACTCAACTTAACTCACATTAGAGACTTTACACTGAAGGTCTGGGTGCGAAGGGAACTGCTGACTTGATATCGCATGTCGTGACCTAGTAAATGTGAAAGCCTAGTACTTGAGATAGCGGGATCTGCCTGCTTCATTTACCGCTAGCCCGCTTGGTGCCAGTGTTTGTTGTGGCTTGTTTGGTCACAGTGAATGTTGACTCACACTTCCCAAATTATACTAGCACGCATACACACACACACATAACAAATACACGCACACATAAACTATACACACACACACATACACACACGCCACAAATTATACCAGCACGCATACATACACATAACACACACGCACGAACACGCACATACATACCCGCACACACACACACACATACACGCACACACACGAACACACACATACACACGCACGCACATACACACATGCATGCACACACACATGCACTCGTACTAACATACGCGCACTCACACACAAATAGACACGCACACACACATACACACACACATATGCACCCGCACACACGCGCGCACACACACACACGCACACGTGCACACACACGCACGCACACTCATACATAAAGACATGGTACTTATGCCCCCTGCTGCGGTGCATCGTGGAACGTCAACGGACGTACTAGCCAGTGGGGTGTTCTTTCTGAGACGAATGCTGTGAATACCTCGGACTGCACAGGTGACTACAGAGGTGTTTCCAAGGCACCAGGGCCGGGTTATATACTGGCCAAGACCTATTGACGCGTCCTAGTCGAGCGTCCTGGGCAACAGGTCCCTTCGGGGTCCTGGCAAAAGTTAGTAGGATCGCCGATTCCTCTGAAGTCGGAGAGTGTCTGCCTGTACGGCGAGGAACCACCAGTCTGCACACCAATAAGCCAGACATGGGACAACGGATACTCATGCAAACCTCAGGTCCTGTATGACATCACACTGATGTTGGACAACAGGATGCCTTCATCCGACATACAGGACTTCGCGTTGGAGCTCAAGCCAACGAACACAAGCAAGCAAGCAAGCACTAACAACGTGTGCCTGGAAAAAGAAAAGCGAATAAAAGTAGGACATTATACAGAACTCACATCACTGCACTCAGGACATTCCCATACGCGCTCTGTACCCTCGTTCAATAGCCAGCGAAGAGCCATACTACTAATCGTTCCCACTGCTATCTGATTAAAAGTTCTCCTGGCCTTCGCTCTCAGTTTTGATATTCTTCCAGAACCCCTGCCGATCCCCAGCAATCTCATTCTTTCCACATATGGATTCTCAATCTGTTCCTCCGCCTTCTCCACCTGGTCCCACAAGCACACGACCACCTCCCCCTTGTCCATAGGCAATCTGCCACCAAGAGGTGCATTCCGTGCTAGCCTATCAGCCTGTTCATTTCTCCCGCACCCCGTATTTATTTTCAGCGTTTCCATCCTGTTTCAGGATATTGCGGTCAACATCAGCATCTTTCAGCTGTATGTTGATTCCTAAGCTAGATTGCGCTCATCAGCTCGCCACGACTTTCTGAGCGACCGGCTCCATACTCTCATAAGTCATTGGACGACTCGAACCGCTTCCAATTCTCGTGCGCTCACGTCAACCACGAGAGTATTCCGGGTTATGAAGAAAGCTGCTAAGTCCTCGGCCAGGGAGACTGGCAGCACCCCCGCATGGCCAGGGCAAAATATCCATACAATTCTCACAATCTGTGACCTCTGAAGTGACAAGAGCCATTCCACACGAAACATTCCTTTCTCCACCTTGCTAAGCATACTCTTTGAATCCGTAATGAATACAACGTGTGTTGCAGTAGTCTCCTCTAGTCACTGGAGATGATGGCGAGTTATGTGGCTCAATCCCTAGACCGGCATTCAGTTGAATTTAAACGCGACTTCTCGTTCAGAAAGCGAGGGAAAACTACTGAACCTACAATTGTTTTGGCCGCCTTACAAAAGACGTACAACGTTTTACCAAATCCCTTATCTGGAATTTCCTGTTTAATAAATACACGGTTAAAAGACCTAACCCTCCCCCCTATTTTTTTACCCCTCCCACCACCACCACCAAATCCCCCTCTCTCCCCCCCCCCCCCCCCCGCTTTTTTATTCCTCCCCATCCAATCCATGAAAACAGCGTTAGTAGAATGCAAAGTAACGAAAAGTTAACTATGCCAATCTTACAACTCTGGGGAAACAATATAATTGGTGTTGCATTTGAGAGTTTTAATGCGCTGGCTGCGGCAGACAAAGTAATATGTCTGTCTTTAATGTTTATCTCCGTGCTGTTTTCACACCGCCTCTAGTTTGTGTGCGTAAGCTGAAATCTTGTGCACAAATTGTGGTTGTTTAACCAGGTTTGCGAAATTCCAGTCACAGGTTTTATACCCCACAGGTGTGATTTACGTCGGTCCTGCTTAACTGGTGTCTTCGGATTTCTTAGCCAAGAAAGATAATATGGCATCGTTCATGTATTCGACATTATGTAATAAACATCACATGCTGGTATCGGTCCTCTCTCTCTCTCTCTCGCTCTCTCTCTCTCTCTCTCTCTCTCTCTCTCTCTCTCTTTCTCTCTCTCTTATACTTAACCCTTTGAAAAAAAAGTATGTTCGTTCTCTCTCTCTCTCTGGGTGTGGGGGGTGTGTGGGTTGGGGGGGGGGTGCTTGATGGGTGTGGGTGATGGATTTGGAGATGTGTGTGTGGGTGGGGGATATGTCTGGCTGGGTGGGGGTGTGTGTGGCTGAATGAAGGATGTATGTGTGGGTAGTGAGGGTGATTGTAGTTGGGGGATGTGTGGATGGGTAGGAGATGTGTGGATAGATGTGTGTGTGGGTGAGGGATGTGTCTTTGGGATGTGTGTGGGTGTGGTATTGTGTGGGAGGGGAGCTGGGTGTGGTTAAATGATGTTTGTGTGGGTGGGTGAAGGTGTGGTTGGGTTTGTGGGTGGGTGAAGGATGTGTGTGAGGGTGGGGGATGTGTGCTTAGATGGGTGGTTGGGATGCGTGAGTGTGGGTGGGTAGATAGGAGATGTATGTGTTGATGAGTGGGTAAAGGATGTGTGGGTGTTAGGGGTTGAGGGATAAGTACGTGTGTCTAGGGATGTGTGAGGGGATGAATGTATGGGTTGTGTGTGCGTGGATGGGAGGTGTGTGTTTGTGAATGGGGAATGTGTTGGTGGGTGGGGATGTGTGTGAGGGATGTTTGTATGGGTGGAGAGATTGTGCGTGGGTGGGGATGTGTGTGTATATGGGTAGGGGTGTGTGGTTAAGGGATCTGTGGCTGGGGGAATGGGTGGATGGAGGATGTGTGGTTGGGTGGATGATGTGTGGTTGGGTAGAGGATGTGTGGGTGGGTGATTGTTTATGAGTAAGGGTGTGTGGTTAAGGGATGTTTGGTTGGGGGATGGGTGGGTAGAGAATGTGTGGGTGGGTAGAGGATATGTGGGTGGGTGAGTGTGTGCAGGTTAGGAGATGGTGGGGGATGTTTGTAGGTGCGGGCTCGGGATCTGTGAGTGGGCTGGGGGACATGGGAGATTATGTGGGTGAGTGCGGAATTTGTGTGTGGGTAGGTGCGGAATATGTGAGCTGACGGGGAGACATGTGTGGGGCTGAGGAATGTGTGTTTGGTTGGGTGGTTAGAGGTGTGTGGGTGGAGGAGGATATTGGGTGAGTGATTGTTGGTGGGAAATGGGACGGGTAGAGGATATGTGAGTGGGTGGGGAGATGTGTGTAGGTGGGGGATGTGTAGGTTATTGAATGTATGTGTGCTTGGGGTGTGGGTGGATGGGATGTGTGGTGGGTGAGAGGTGTGTGTGAGTGGGGAGATGTGTAGGTGTAGGGATGTGGTGGATGGGTGGGGGAACGTATTGTATGTGTGTGTGGTTGGGTGGGGAAGTTGGAGTGAATGGGGGATGTGTGGGTGGGTGGTGGATGTGTCTCATAACATAGTAATATGCATTGTTTATGTTTACAAAATTCATGTGACAATGTTTTTTTCCTATGCACTGTTGATGAAAGAAAGATGAATGATTGGAAGGGCCGAATGTAAGACGGGCCTGCGTGCCCAATTTGTTACCCTTTGAAAATAAAGTCTGTTCGTTCGTTCGTTCGTTCTCTCTCTCTCTCTCTCTCTCTCTCTCTCTCTCTCTCTCTCTCTCTCTCTAATACTTAACCCTTTGAAAAAAAAGTATGTTCGTTCTCTTCTCTCTCTCTCTCTCTCTCTCTCTCTCTCTCTCTCTCTCTCTCTCTCTCTCTCTCTCTCTCTCTCTTTCTCAGTGTATGTCTCTCCCTCTGACAATATCTATCTATCTATCTATCTATCTATCTATCTATCTATCTATCTATCTATCTATCTATCTATCTATCTATCTGTCTGTCTGTCTGTCTGTCTGCCTTGTCTGTCTGTCTGAAAATACATAAACACAATAAATGTAGCTAATCACAAATGAATAACATCTCTCTCAGTTGTGTTCCCTCCATAAACGCAGCTGACGATTTAACAATACAATACCGCAGGTTATTTTTGGCTTCCCCAGTTGGCACAAATCTCGTATACCGCCAAAGATAACTTATATGTCAAAAGGTTAATTAAAAGATGGCACATGTGTACTTTGGTCTGAATTTGGCCGGAAAGTTTATCTACAGGAGAGTTTATCAAGTTTATGGGAAACATTTGTTAGTGTCTGAAATGTCTTTGCGTGGTTGCGCACCTAGTGGCAAACAATAGTGGAATTTCCCGATAGGTAGGCACGTGTGAGTTTAAGACATCAAGTTTTTCCGGATAGAGGCCATATTTTTGGGGCATGTCATGGAACGGGGGAATCTGGAATGTGTCGTCACAACGGGAACGTTGAAGGATAAGAAAGCAGGGGGAGACCAAGAGAGAAGGTGCTGGGCAGTTTGATATCATGGCATCGAGAAATATCTGTATCAGAAATGTTTGCCAGCACACCAGGCAAAAGACTGTAGACATACATTATCAACAACTCCACACAGCATGGACTATAAGAAGAATGTGCCATAACATTAGAGGAAAGGGCTTCGGATCGTGACACGTGAAAATGCACTGTAGGAAACCACACTGAACTCGGTGAATGGAGACCTCCTTCATCAAGCGATGGGGAAAATAACCCGCCAAGCCAAAGGCAACGTCAAGCTTTATGGTTGAAGTAATACACAGAAATATCAGTTGGGGAACCATCTGAGGCCACTGAACCAATTCATAAATAAACACATATGTATTGTTTCGCGCTTGCAGAAGTAGAAGAAGGAAGTAGAGACTAGAGACCACACTAGACAATAAGAAAAAGACAACTTTAAAACTCAAGACGATCAACTTTATTGGACCTGGGTTTATCCCATTGGCTGGGTCTCTTTCCGCAGGGCGGCCTATCGAAAGCTCTACCCAAAGCATGAATTCCGTAACTCCAGCAACGACCCCAGCAGTCTCTGAGACAATTGATTAGACAACATAAAAATGGAAGCTATAGTTTCAGACCGGGATTCGAACCTGTCACCTCCAAATGAGGATATCGCCTCGCTGCTGGAGGAAGTGTACTTCGGCAGATGACCAATTAGACATGCATAACAATGGTGTCTTTAGTGTGTCCTCTAGTCTCCACTTCTTTATTCTACGTCTCTGAGCGCCAAAACAATACATGTGTTTGATGTGTTTATTTATGAACTATATGGGTGGAGGCTTTGTGAAGACAGAGCGCATCACGACCCCATAGAGAGAGATGACAGCTATTATTATTATCATAATCATCATCATCATTTATTATCATCAGTATTAACATCATCACGAGTCTGGTTAACCAGTTTCTGTTATAGATTAGTTTTTCACAAACCAATGAAAGTCAAAACCATTTTTCGAGCTGTATAATAAATGCACCAGTCAAGTAAGTAGTTTAACCAGAATATTGAGGAGACAAAAACGCATTTCTCGTTACTGAAGTTTACACCTTGACTACAATATATGGAGCATTGATAGGAACTTAAGCACATAAAACATGCTCCTTTCTGGTCTCTTGCAGTATCAATGCAATAGAAGGAATATTGAAAGGAACACCTCATTAATAGCACATTTTCCCAGCTTGACACTTAATAACGTGAATACTATATAAGGAAAGAGAAGTGATAACATCAATCTACAGAAGATGTTAATGCAAGATAGGAAAGAAACAATGAAATACATTTTTAGAAGCTGTTACTGCAATATAGGAAGTGGAACGATCAAATCAACTAATAGACGCTGTATAAAGAGATGGGAGAGAAGCGTCGAAATCAATTCACAATGCTGTTAAAAGCAAGATGGGAACAGAAACGACCAAAATCAATTTACAGAAGCTGTTAATGGAGGCTGGGAAGAAAAACGAAAAAATTAACCCCTAGACGCTGTTAATAGAAGATGGGAAGAAAAACAATAAAATTAACTCATAGAAATAGTGCGTGGTGGAATGATACACGTTCAAATTTACTCATGTCAGCTGTTAAAGCAATATTGGAAGAAAACGATAAACTCAGTTCATAAAAGCAGTTAAAGGAAAAGAGAAACGAATAAACAGATTTAAACAGCTGTTAAGCGAGATAAGACGCATAATAAACAAATCAGCTTAATAAAGTTGTTTATGCCAGATAGGACGTGAAAGGAACACATCATCCTAACAAAGTTTTTAATTTAAATATTGAGCACAACCCACTACTGGCAACGCCGATCGCATCCTGGTATGAACCTAAGGCCTATCCACGTCAATATGGAAGCACTATACTCGAGTTTCGCCCTCATTTGAGCTCGTCAGTAGTGCATATCCCTGACCGGATCCGGAAACAGTCCCGGATCTCGCGTGGGAAGCGGGTGTGTAACCACGCGGCACACACTGGACACACCAAATTATCACAACAGAACATCACAACGCCACCCATCGTAGGCTATGCTCAAGATTGCCCAATCGCCGCAACCGACGTCCGTCAATCGATGGGACCCGAACGATCAGGACTTCTCACTGGCAAGGAACACCAGGCCTCCTAAATCCAGTGAGCAATAATCAATTGATTATGTGGTTGTTTCGGGATTTGAAATTTAAATATTGAGCACAACCCACTACTGGCAACGCCGATCGCATTCTGGTATGAACCTAAGGCCTATCCACGTCAATATGGAAGCACTATACTCGAGTTTCGCCCTCATTTGAGCTCGTCAGTAGTGCATATCCCTGACCGGATCCGGAAACAGTCCCGGATCTCGCGTGTGAAGCGGGTGTGTAACCACGCGGCACACACTGGACACACCAAATTATCACAACAGAACATCACAACGCCACCCATCGTAGGCTATGCTCAAGATTGCCCAATCGCCGCGACCGACGTCCGTCAATCGATGGGACCCGAACGATCAGGACTTCTCACTGGCAAGGAACACCAGGCCTCCTAAATCCAGTGAGCAATAATCAATTGATTATGTGGTTGTTTCGGGATTTGAAATTTAAATATTGAGCACAACCCACTACTGGCAACGCCGATCGCATTCTGGTATGAACCTAAGGCCTATCCACGTCAACCTACGATACGAGCATAGCCTACGATGGGTGGCGTTGTGATGTTCTGTTGTGGGTCGCATCTGGGTAGTGAGATCGGACGCCCGTGTGTATTGTTGCGCACGTAAAAAATTCCTTGCCAGTTGGAAATCGAAAAAGAGTAGCCTAACGGCGCTGCCCGGGCAAAATTTCGAGTTAAAAATCTACCCAAAGTATTTCAGGATCCTCGCCGGTGCGACGGAGTTCGTGCACTGAGTTGAGTTTATCCAGACTCCGGTTTGAATTAGGAGGAGAACGGAGCACTTATCGGTTGCACCCGTGTGCCGTGATGTTGATCCATCGACACAACTAACACAACATCATCCTGTCAAAGTTGTTAATGCTAGATAAGACTTGAAAAGAACACATCATCCTGACAAAGTTGTTCTTGCCAGATAGGACTTGAAAAAAACACATCATCCTAACAAAGTTGTTAATGCCAGATAGGACTTGAAAAGAACACAGCGTCCTGACAAAGTTGTTAATGCCAGATAGGACTTGAAAAGAACACATCATCCTGACAAATTTGTTAATGCCAGATAGGACTTGAAAAGAACACATCATCCTAACAAAGTTGTTAATGCCAGATAGGACTTGAAAAGAATATATCATCTTAACAAAGTTGTTAATGCCAGATAGGACTTGACAAGAACACATCATCCTAACAAAGTTGTTAATGCCAGATAGGACTTGAAAAAAACACATCATCCTAACAAAGTTGTTAATGCCAGATAGGACTTGACAAGAACACATCAGCCTAACAAAGTTGTTAATGCCAGATAGGACTTGACAAGAACACATCATCCTAACAAAGTTGTTAATGCCAGGTAGGACTTCTTCTTTTTCCTTCTGTCCTCCATTGGGACATGGGCTGACAACCAACCGACTCCAAGCTTCCCAGTTCTTTAGCTATCCCATACAGCTGTGTCCATGACCTTCCCATATTGCTAATTTCTGTCTCTGCTTCTCTTCTGCGTGAGTTTTTAGGGCTTCCTATATATCTTTTGGCCTGTGGGTTCCAGACTAAGACATTTCTAGTAATGCTATTCTCGGGTTTTCTCAGTGTATGGCCTATCTAACCCCAATCAGTGTCTCTCATTCATCTCTTGGTTCATTGGTATTTGTCTAGTTCTCTCCGTATGTTCCACATCGGTGGTTCTGTCAGACCATTTTATTCCTTATATTTTGCCCCGGCACCAATTAGTAAATGTTTGTGGTTTATTTGTCATCGTTGTCATTGTTGTCCATACATAGTTCTAACACTCCAGGTGCCAAGTCTGGAGATTTATCTAGGTGAAAGAAAGTCTGCGACCCGGACTCCACGCAGCTTTCCCCGCATCGCACCATGTCTCTTCTAGAAGAGTCTCCCTCCCCTTGGTTGGATTGAATCCTTTTTTTTTTAAAGAAGGAAGAGTGGGAGGGGGGGGGGGGGGTGTATCTTTAGACTTTGTTCATGATTAGTTGGATTTTGTAGCTAAAGTTTTTTTTTGTTTTTTTGTTTTCCTACGGGATGATGAAGCCAGCCCCAATCCCAACCCTCCTTTGTCGCCTCTTACGACCTGTATAGTAGATCACTTTGTGATACTATTCTGTGCTTCCCTTTATGGTTCCGGCGACACACGAACGGTATCATCCACAGTCGCTTCGTTCTTTGCTTCCATGTCGGACCCCGTGAACACAGACAAGGCCCCATTAGTCGCCTCCTACGACATGCATGGCAGGTTGTGTGTTACTATTCTTTGCTTGCTCTTAGAGTTCCGGTAACACACATGGATCAAATCAAGACAAATATTTGAAATAAATCATCACATACATCTGATGTATGCGTAGTTTTACCACAACATGTAACCATCTTTAGAAAAACAGGTCCATCTCAGCAGTCGGCAGGTTATTTAGTTGGATTACCTTGTTCAAATTTTGTTACCTTGAATTTTTACCTTTTTTTTTTTTTTGTTACCAATTCTGTTACCAAATTTTTGTTTTTTGTTACCAAATTTTTCCAAATTTTTGTTTATTGTTACCAAATTTTTGTTACCAGTTTAGTTACCTTGAACAAATTAGGAAGAACTTAGAAGCAACAGAGATGTGGTTTTTAAGACGAATGTTGCGAATTCCTTGGACTGCCAGAGTAACTAACAACTATTGCCTGAAAGAGGCTAATGAAACTAGAACACTATATACAACAATAAGAAAAAGACAAACAGCTTTCTTTGGTCATGTGATGAGAAGAGAGACATTGGAGAACATCGTGACAACTGGAAAGATCGAGGGAAAGAGAGGCAGAGGCAGACCAAGAGACATGATGCTGGACGGATTCAGACGGTGGCATGGAGGAATATCATCGGCAGAGTTGATCCAGAACGCCAAAGACCAAGATCTGTGGAGAGCCATGAACGCCTACGCCAGCCGGCACGGCACTTGATGATGATGACCTTGTTCATAATCGGCGCTGTAGCTTAGGAGAGAGTGAGACGCGCAGCTTCACCGTTCCCCGACACACTGAGTCCAGGGTTCGAGTTCAGCCGCGGGCGATTGGAAAGCGAACTGTCCTGCGTTGTTTTTTTAGGTTGTTTGCGTTGGTTGTTCTGAAAGCAATGACAATCTACTGAATTAAATTGCCCATTAAATCTTATAAAGAGTCTTAAAAGTCAACAGGATCGACTTCACTGCACCGGGTTTTATCCCATATGGCTCGGTCTGTTTCGGCAAGCTGAAAGCGTCGCACAAAGCACGAACTTAGTAGCTCCGGCGACGACCCCCAGGAGTCTCCGAGGAAATTGCGCTTGTGAACCGAAAGAAGAAGCCCGGATTTATTAAATCACAAACACCCAGTACATGTTGGATTGATTGCAACGTCCTGCGATAGACATGCAACTCTCTTTAACGTTATTCATGTTTAACGTTAGCAAGGTTAATCTTTGTAGGAATGTGTTTCATTACATCATAAAACTTCTTTGTGATTAATTCTCCACATATTTTTAACAGTTTTAAGGTATTTTTAACAGTTTTAAGGTTATGGAAATTTCCCGTGATTGTTTCTTACGCTGCTAAAGATTACCTCCCCGGAAGAAATGTGTGTTCACGTGGCGTTGCCGCTTCAATTGTTGCCTCATTTCTGGCCGACAGGAAATAGCTCAGCTGTAAGTCTATTTCCCCTCACAGCTGACAGCAGTTATCGGTTTGATGCCTGGTTCCCTTTCACTTACCGCTCCAAATTCCCCACCACCTGCAACTCAAACGCCGGAGACATGGCTTTTTGTTTGCTATTCCAGATCTCAATAGCAGAAACCTCGATTGGGAGTCTCATTTTTACTCTGCAATATTTCACTGCTACATGCTGTCTGCTTAGCCACTATCTCTTTCCTCTTGGATTAGTTTAGTTTAGTTTAGTTTAGTTTAGTTTAGTTAAGTTTAGTTTAGTCGACGGATCAACATCACAGCACACGGGTGTAACCCATACGTTCTCCGTTCTACTCCTAACTCAAGTCTGAGTCCGTACAGTCTCAGCTCAGTGCACGAACTTTGCAGCACCGGCGAGGATCATGAAATACTTTAGGTAGATTTTTAACTCGAAATTTTGCCCGGGCAGCGCTGTTAGGCTACTCTTTTTCGATTTCCAACTGCCAAGGGATTTTTTTACGCTCGCAACAATCCGATCTCAGAGACCAGGAGGAATTTTGTTACTAGAAGTCTACGTGAAAAAATCCCGCCCCTCCCCTAAGGCTTAAACCCGAGACCTCCAGCACTTGAATTATGGTTTCATTTCTCTTGAATTATGGAGAGGTAGGCGGTGGCAGGCCAGCTTCGTGGCTTAGAGGTTATGACTTTTCTCCGTAATCTCGTATACTCTCTTCGGTAACGTGATGACGGCGAGAATCAGCAGTGGTTCGAATCGCATCGGTAACTTACGGGGTATGTGAGCCGGCCGCTCAGAAAGCAATGGCAAACTACTGAGCGTAATCTTGCCAAGAAGTCAACATACAGCTGAAAGATGCTGGTGTTGACAGCGATGTCCTGTAAAGAATATGCCAAAAAAAAAAAAAAAAAAGCGGTGACAGAGTAGCTAGCATGCTTGACTGCCGGCCGTGTGGTCACGTGTTGGAAATCCCTTCGATGCGGGGATTTGTTTTCATTGACTTGAGTTGTAATGTCGACCCAAGCAAAACCGGGTACCAGAAAATATTCTGCGAAGTAAAGGCGGCCGATGTGATATAGACCACATCACACAGCTAGTGCAGATTGGTCTATAAACATTGAGCCAGCACCATATATCCTTTCTTCTCAAGAGGTGTCAACGGATGCTTTACTTGTCATTCTATACCTATACTTGTATGTATCACTATTGGCTAAGCGCTGTTTAACTCCTAGAAATCTGTAACACTTGAAATAATTACCAGCTCATCTAAATATACTTTACGCTGCCCCAAATAACATCATCGTCGTCGTAGTCATTATTATCGGTATCTTTGTCGTGCCAGGCGGCGAAGGCGATCATGTTGCACTACAACTATGTGTCACCAGTGTTCCTGATAAGAGAAACCGCTGATCGCCTTACGTGTCTCTGTGCCAACCGTCCAGCATGTTCTCCTTGTGTGAAGATGTCGTGACAATAGGAAGGTTAGAAAGGAAGCGAGACATGGGAAATCTGTGGAGAAGATGTGATAATAGGAAGACTGGGGGAGGCGAGACATGGGAAATCTGTGGAGAAGATGTGATAATAGGAAGACTGGGGGAGGCGAGACATGGGAAATCTGTGGAGAAGA
This sequence comes from Cepaea hortensis, assembly GCA_963921405.1. NCBI lineage: Eukaryota > Metazoa > Mollusca > Gastropoda > Stylommatophora > Helicidae > Cepaea > Cepaea hortensis. The sequence goes on from OY992876.1 coordinate 51,002,256, forward strand.
TGTGATAATAGGAAGACTGGGGGAGGCGAGACATGGGAAATCTGCTGAGAAGATGTGATAACAGTAAGACTGGAGGGGAAGCGAGACATGGGGTATCTAGGGAGAAGATGTGATAACGGTAAGGCTGGGTGGGGGAAGGAGGAGGGGGAGGGGGGAAGAGCTAGACATGGGAAATCTAGGGATAAATGTCGGAATAACATGAAAAATTGATGGGAAACAAAATATGGGAAAACTAGGGAGAATATATTTGACAGCTCGACATTATGGCATTGAGACATGTGTGTACCTGAAATTATTCGCGTCATGTGGGGCAGTCGGATGTGTATAAATACCACGACCAGCGGGATGTGAGACAGTTAGATGTGTATAAATACCACGACCGGCGGGATGTGAGACAGTTGGATGTGTATAAACACGACGACCAGCGGGATGTAAGACAGTTGGATGTGTATAAATACCACGATCAGCGGGATGTGAGACAGTTGGATGTGTATAAATACCACGACCAGCGGGATGTGAGACAGTTGGATGTGTATAAATACGACGACCAGCGGGATGTGAGACAGTTGGATGTGTATAAATACCACGACCAGTGGGATGTGAGACAGTTGGATGTGTATAAATACCACGACCAGCGGGATGTGAGACAGTTGGATGTGTATTAATACTACGACCAGCGGGATGTGAGACAGTTGGATGTGTATAAATACCACGACCAGCGGAAAGTGAGACAGTGGGATGTATATAAATACGACAACCTGCGGAATGTGAGACAGTTGGATGTGTATAAACACGACGACAAGCGGGATGTGAGACAGTTGGATGTGTATAAATACCACGACCAGCGGAATGTGAGACAGTTGGATGTGTATAAATACGACGACCTGGGAATGTGAGAAGTTGGATGTGTATAAACACGACGACAAGCGGGACGTGAGACAGTTGGATGTGTATAAATACCACGACCAGCGGGATGTGAGACAGTTGGATGTGTATTAATACTACGACCAGCGGGATGTGAGACAGTTGGATGTGTATAAATACCACGACCAGCGGAAAGTGAGACAGTTGGATGTGTATAAATACGACGACCTGGGAATGTGAGACAGTTGGATGTGTATAAACACGACGACAAGCGGGATGTGAGACAGTTGGATGTGTATAAATACCACGACCAGCGGAATGTGAGACAGTTGGATGTGTATAAATACGACGGTCAGCTAGATGTGGTATGGACTTTGAGAATAACCAGTAACGGATATTTCCCTATAATCCAAGACGGATAAGACAACGAATTAGCGGGGAATATGTAAGTAATAATCATGGAATATTGAGTCACAATACAACAGCCCACATACTAGCGATGTTTAGGGGAAGTTCATATCCCCTTGATGGGATTTACACTCACTCTCTCTCTCTCTCTCTCTCTCTCTCTCTCTCTCTCTCTCTCTCTCTCTCAGTTTATATTTCACAAACTGTCTCTCTCTCTCTCACTCTCTCTCTCTCTCTCTCTGTTTCTCTCTCTCTATTTCACACACTTTCTCTCTCTCTATCTCTGTCTCTCTGTCTGTCTGTCTCTCTCTCTCTCTGTCTCTCTCTGTCTCTGTCTCTCTCTCTCTCTCTCTCTCTCTCTCTCTCTCTCTCTCTCTCTCTCTCTCTCTCTCACTCTTTACTTATTTCTTTCTTACACACATACCGTGACATTCGAAATACAATAGTTAGAACCTTTTTTATAATCACATTTGCACAAACACACACACACACACACACACACACACACACACACACTCACACAGAGTGCGTGGAGGTGAACGGTTGGTAAAGATGCGGGAGGAAAGGGGGATATAAACATCATCAAAACGTCGCTAGAATGTGATATATTGTATCGGGACCGGGTCAACAGTCATTCTCCCATCCATATTTAATGGCACGTGTACGGAGTCTCGTCACCAACCGAATGGATATCCATAACCCGTTGAACCGCTGGATTATGAGTCAGAAAGGCGTGTATTAGTGACACTCATTGAACTACCAGTCGTAGTTATCAATCATTGAACTACCAGTCGTAGTTATCAATCATTGTACAACCAGTCATAGCTATCAATCATTGAACAACCAGTCATAGCTATCAATCATTGAACAACCAGTCATAGTTGTCAGTCATTGAACAACCAGTCATAGTTGTCAGTCATTGAACAACCAGTCATAGTTGTCAGTCATTGAACAACCAGTAGTAATTGTAAGTCATTTTGCCGATAGATTTAGTTCGCCGGAACATATTAGTACTACATATTATATCACCATCAAATGCCCTGGCATAGGTGATCATGCTTCTCCACATCTCGGGATCTCCCACAGAATGTATCATTTCGTGTGCTGATGCCTCGTAGTTCCGTGTCTAGATGCTGACGTAACCAATAATCTAAATGTGAATGATAATAAAACACGCAGACAGCTGATTACAAGCATCGTAAAGAGGCAGTCAAAATTTGTTGGCATTATTATGAGAAAACAAGAATTCGAAAAGCTTCTGGCAGCTGGAAAGATTTGAGGAAAGATATATATAGGAAGACAACAAGATAATTTTCTGACGTCCTTGTGTCATGTCATCGAAGGGAGTCAAATCACGATTTGAAAATACTGTTGGAGATCACAAGGTTTCGGTGAAACATACTTAACCATGCCAATCGGCAAAGCAATTGATGATAATTATGATGATGATGATGATGATGATGATGATGATGATGATGATGATGATGATGATGATGATGAGGATGATGATGATGAGGAGGAGGAGGATGAGACGATGATGATGATGATGATGATGATGATGATGATGATGATGATGATGATGATGATGATGATGATGATGATGATGATGATGATGATGATGATGATGATCTGCAAGCGCTTTTAATCGGAGACAGTTATTCGTGGCAAGTAACTCACAATATGTTTATTATTATTATCATCATTACTATTATTATTATTATTATTATTATTATTATTATTATTATTATTATTATTATTTCAGAGCTGTAATTTGTATGTATTCTCTGTAATGGTGAGTATGCAATTAGATTCGATTAAATGTGTTACAATAGCCACGCAATTCTGTATTCGAATATAAGTTCTCACAGGGAGGTAACGGGTGGAAATAGTTTACCCTTAACTTGTACAGTGTATGAAGAAAATCAATGTTAATAAGTATGTCTTAAATTTAACTGTATATAACGAAACAAATACGGAAATAAGTAGCCTTTAACCGTAACAGCGTTAAGACGAACTTGTAGAAACAAAAGTAGCCCTTACATGCAACATATATGAAGAAAACATTGAAACAAGGAGCCTTAAACAGATTCAGTGCAAAACAAAACGTAGGTTTGGACCAAACAAAAATGGATGGCGGAAAATTTGAAGTAGGGGTGTGTCACAGTTATGACATATGGTAGCAGACATGTTCCATTATATATCAAATTAAAATGGTCGCATAAGAAAACTACAAAATGTAAGCCAATGACAGATACGGAAAGTCGATTCAGACGACTGGCTATCACATAATACTTAATCAGTTTTTTTTTTAAGTTGCATATCCCTTACAGGACGTTGCAGTCAACACCAACATTTTTACTGCTGTTGTTGATGCCTTGGCAGGTTTCTATGTTCAGTAATTTGTCATTAACTTATTCAGTTAACTTTATTTTAAAAAAGCATTATCCTTCAGTGACGCAACACGTTCACACCGCCTGGGAGAAACCCTCCAGCCAACATGTTCACAACACCTGGGAGACACCCTCCAGCTAACATGTTCACAACACCTGGGAGAAACCCTCAAGCCAACATGTTCACAACACCTGGGAGACACCCTCAAGCCAATATGTTCACAACACCTGGGAGAAACCCTCAAGCCAACATGTTCACAACACCTGGGAGACACCCTCAAGCCAACATGTTCACAACACCTGGGAGACACCCTTCAGCCAATATGTTCACAACACCTGGGAGAAACCCTCCAGCCAACATGTTCACAACACCTGGGAGACACCCTCAAGCCTGTACATGGTTCAGCAAGGCTCGGGATCGATTATATAGGTTAAGACTATAACTGAATGTGTCAGGTAAACGAAGGATCGATGATCAAGGTGTCGAATTGTGGAGTATGCTTGTTTTTAGATCTAGATCTAATGAACGAGGCAAATTTGCGACCGTTATCTTTCAAAGGTCGCCTCTGTGGCGAAGGTGTAATTCATAACCTCACAGACCGCGTTCGAAACACAGCTGGGGGAGATTTGGAAGCAGACTGCCTTGGCTTGATTTTAATACAATGGTATGAGTGCTGGTCGTTCAGAAAACAATGGCAAACAACTAAACGCAAACTTGACAAGAAATCACAAACAGCCAAACAATGCTGGGGTTGACTGCGACGTTATGTAAAGAACATGCAACTAACATCTTTGAAAGAACTATTTCTTCTTCGGTATGGCATAGAGCAGACATGGGCGATCATGACACTGTAGTGGTCGTTGTCTTCAGATATGTTGGTGATGCTGGTATTATTATTTGAGAGGTGCTTTAGTTCAGTGGTTAATCGCTTGCCTGTCAGCTCGGCAGTTATGTGTTCGAATCCCCATCAAAACGGATGTTTACAAATTGACCTGGGCTCCGGGGTGGACCCAGTATAAAATGGGTACCAGGAAATATCACGAGAAGTAAAGGCGACCGGCGTGGTATTGAGACCATCAACCATCGAGTGCCCGTTGGGGTCTATCAAAGTACAGGGCTAGCACCATATACTTAGTACACCCCAAGACCTGCAACAGTCTCCTTTACTTGACTTTATACCGAGTGTTTGTATAGTCTCAATACACTTTGTATGTAGAACAAATTTGAAAAATGAAGTACATGATGTCATCGAAAAATGTGCTACACAGTCCATCGTGAAGCAATGTGCAGCGAATGGATGTCGCCTGTTTGGGTAATTCATTGCACTCCAAACAGAATGATGTTTTCAACGAAAGAAAGAATTGCTTTTCAAATTTGTTCTACATACAAATTATAGTAAGACTTTACAAACACCCGGTATTATTAATTATTGTCCATCTGCTAAAGCGTTCCACTTGCATCTTTCTCTGTCGTTCTTTACTCCTCTTCATGGTATTTTCCAATATAAGGCTAATGTCTGTCTTCCATCTCGTCTGCTGAAATGTCCCATCAATTTCATTTGTCTTTGAGTTATGCTTTTGTTGACTGATATTGTAACAAGGACATTACAAAAGGACAACAACTGTTTCATTTATGTTGTTTAATCAGTCAATCCAGTACCGTCATTACCTTGTTCCTTGCTGACAATGGATCTCTTACATTCCCTAATGCTTGTTGTGTGTGGTTTGCACTGGGACAGAGTGCAGCGGATCATCTCTTGACGCCATCTCGTGACGCTATCTCGACATGTCCTCCAGTACTGTTTATCAGCAGCCAACGTGGCCGAAAGGATAAGAATGCTCGCTCTTAAACTTCCGGCGCTCTGACAACAGGGTATAGGGATCGTGACCTACATCGAGTCAATTTTACTTCATCGCTGACTTCTCGCACAGAAAGCAATGGCAAACTACTTAAATTAGATTGCCTAGAAATTAAAGATGTGTTTGTGTTAAAAGCAAGGTCCTGCCATAATCATCATCATCATCATCATCATCATCATCATCATCATCATCATTATCATCATCATCATCATCACGTGCCATGCCGGTAAGCGTGGGCGGTCATGTTTTGTCATCTCACTCGATCACCAGAGTCGTGGATCAGCTCAGTGTTCTTGTCTCGACCATACCACGTGGTCAAGCCATCCAGGTATTTACTTCTCTGCCCTCCCCTTGTTCTCCACTCTGGATCTTGCCAGTTGTCACGAAGTTCTCCAATTTATTTCTTCTCATAACGTGCCCAAAAATTGTGACTGTCTACGTCTAATGTCTCTAATCAGTTTACGGTTTTCATTTGTTTTTTGTAGGGTTTGGATTGGTTTTTCTGTCTGTCCATAGTATACATTGCAGTTTCCTCAGAAACCACATTTCCACAGTGTTTTACAGCTTATCTGCTCATTGTCCACGCTTCACATCCATACAAAAACACAGGTTCCATGTAGCACCTCAACACTCTTTTTCTCGTTGGTCCTGCCAAGGACATGCAACACTTTTACACTGTGCTGTTAACAGTTTTCTAACTTGAAAAACTCATACACATTTGCTTTGTCCAGCGTAGCACTTCCTTTAGTGATAAACTGTTTCCTTCCCAATCCCACCTTTGTTAATATGCCAGGTCATGTGATACACATACTACCGTGGAGACATCTGTTGGTTAATGTACATAATAATTTGCTTGCGTGCTATCCAAATCTGGCCTCACCATAGACAGAACCAACACAGTCAAGAAAACGAACAGAAAAATAAACACGGCAATACGTGTCTGTTAGCGTATCCGTTCATCCCACATGCAGCGCAGAGAGTGAACCCCTGAGGGGAATCGACATCAGCACAGTCTCATTTAGCTATTAAACCGGCAATTGCTTATGCATGAATGGTTCTGGTCTAGTTTCGTGCTATGTTGATTTCGTTCTCCTCATGCAGCCATTCATCCCGGCAGCCGTTCCAATGCTGCTGGGGCTCAACCCGATCGTGAGGGAAGAAAATTATTCTAAATACCTAACGGCCAGGTTTGTCGTCAGCGCGACAGTTGCAGGGATCAATGCAGTCAAGTGTTTCTTTAGTGGATTGTGGGCATTAACAGACTGTATGTTTGTCTGTCTGCCTGTCTGTCTAGATGTCTGTCTGTATGTGCATATATGGGTACGTTTCTGTCTGTCTGTAGGTGTACGGAATTGTGTGTTTGTGCCTATTTGTCTGTTTCTTTGTCTATCTGTCTGTGTGCCTACTTATCTGTATGTCTGTCTTAAGTATGTGGGTGTATAGGTATATGTCTGTTTATCTGTCTATATACCCGTCTGTCTGTCTTCAGGTATGTGGGTGTGTCTGATTGTGTGTTGTATGTAGGTGTCTGTATATCTCTCTTTCTGTATATCTATCTGTATGCCTGTGTGTCTGTCTGTCTATCTGTGTAGGTATGTAGGTATATTGTGTATCTCGCTGTCTGTAGGTATGAAGATATGTGTGTATATACCTGTTGTGTGTATATATCTTTCTAGCTGTATGTAGGTAGGTAAGTAGGTATTGATAAATCACTGTGTGTCAGTAAAGTGACATCTAATAATCCACTGTGTGTGAGTAAAGTGACATCTGATAATCCACTGTGTGTGAGTAAAGTGACATCTGATAATCCACTGTGTGTGAGTAAAGTGAAATCTGATAATCCACTGTGCGTGAGTAAAGTGGCATCTGATAATCCACTGTATTTGAGTAAAGTGACATCTGATAAACCACTGTGTGTGAGTAAAGTGACATCTAATAAACCACTGTGTGTGAGTAAAGTGGCATCTGATAAACCACGGTGTGTGAGTAAAGTGACATCTGATAAACCACGGTGTGTGAGTAAAGTGACATCTGATAAACCACTGTGTGTAAGTAAAATGACATATGATAAACCACTATGTGTGAGTTAAGTGGCATCTGATAAACCACGGTGTGTGAGTAAAGTGACATCTGATAAACCACGGTGTGTGAGTAAAGTGACATCTGATAAACCACTGCGTGTGAGTAAAATGACATATGATAAACCATTGTGTGAGTGAAGTGACATCTGATCACCAATGTGTTTGCATTAAACAGTACGGACAATGCATGCGCAACAATATGCAATAACACACAAAAGACATCTATGTAACTTTCTCCTCTCTTTCAAACAACCTGGGGCGACTTGGCTATGAGGTCTTGGTGACTGTGCCAGGTTCAGGATGTGCAGAGTTCGTATCCCATCACAGGACTGAGAATGTATACAAGAACCATTGGTGTCTAAATAATACCACACGTGCCCTGATCCCTCGGCTAGTGAGATCGGAGTCCTAGTCTTCTTGGATAAGGACGAAAAACAGGAAGCCGGTATGCAAGCTGTGCATGCTAAACATGTCAGCTATATGCTGCAATGGGTAGGTCGTAAATCTGTAACCCTGGCAAAATTGTTGGAAATTAACGCTTAGTCAACAACAACAAAATAAAAACAGCTCGCTACATTGGATAGACTCTCAAGAGAAGGCAAGCCTCACACAGATGCGTGATAAGTTGGACAAGTATGTCCCTGGGCAGGAGAAGGCAAGCCTCACACATATGCTTGCTAAATGGGACAAGTATATCCCTGGGCAGGAGAAGGCAAGCCTCACACAGATGCGTGCTAAGTGGGACAAGTATGTCCCTGGGCAGAAGAAGGCAAGCCTCACACATATGCGTGCTAAGTGGGACAAGTATATCTCTGGGCAGGAGAAGGCAAGCCTCACACATATGCGTGCTAAGTGGGACAAGTATATCCCTGGGCAGGAGAAGGCAAGCCTCACACATATGCGTGCTAAGTGGGACAAGTGTGTCCTTGAGAAGGAGAAGGCAAGCCTCACACAGATGAGTGCTAAGTGGGACAAGTATGTCCCTGGGCAGGAGAAGGCAAGCCTCACACATATGCTTGCTAAATGGGACAAGTATATCCCTGGGCAGGAGAAGGCAAGCCTCACACAGATGAGTGCTAAGTGGGACAAGTATGTCCCTGGGCAGGAGAAGGCAAGCCTCACACATATGCTTGCTAAATGGGACAAGTATATCCCTGGGCAGGAGAAGGCAAGCCTCACACAGATGCGTGCTAAGTGGGACAAGTATGTCCCTGGGCAGAAGAAGGCAAGCCTCACACATATGCGTGCTAAGTGGGACAAGTATATCTCTGGGCAGGAGAAGGCAAGCCTCACACATATGCGTGCTAAGTGGGACAAGTATATCCCTGGGCAGGAGAAGGCAAGCCTCACACATATGCGTGCTAAGTGGGACAAGTGTGTCCTTGAGAAGGAGAAGGCAAGCCTCACACAGATGAGTGCTAAGTGGGACAAGTATGTCCCTGGGCAGGAGAAGGCAAGCCTCACACATATGCTTGCTAAATGGGACAAGTATATCCCTGGGCAGGAGAAGGCAAGCCTCACACAGATGAGTGCTAAGTGGGACAAGTATGTCCCTGGGCAGGAGAAGGCAAGCCTCACACAGATGCGTGATAAATGGGACAAGTATGTCCCTGGGCAGGAGAAATAACTGTGACTTACTTCCCTGGAAAGAGGAGCCAAGATGAAGAGAAGAACTCAAAACTGCCAGCTAGTTTCGTGTTCACTATAGTCTGTTTCTTTACTATGCTATTTTGGCGTATAGTGTACTTGTATCGATTAATAATAGTTTACCTCCTTCTCCATCCTCCCCCACCCACCAAGCAGTTGGGGTATACTCATTCCAAGTCCTCCTATCCTTAGCTATCCTAAGCAGCAACATCAATGTCCTCCCCATGTTATTAATTTCTATATCTACCTCTCTTATCTACGTGTTTTCATTTTTCCTTCAATTTATTTTGCTCTGTGGATTCCATACAACGGCCTATGGTATTCTACAGTGTTCTCAATGTAGGTCCTATCCAGCGCCAGGGCACTTTCTTCACATCTTGGTTCACTGATGCGTGTCTAGCTCTCTCCGTTAACTCAACACTGGTGATTCTGTAACACCATATTAGTCCTTCTATTTTGTGCAGGCACCAATTAAAGAATGTTTGTAATTAAGTCGTAATTCTGGCGCACGTTCTCTGTGTTTCTATTCCAAACAGCAGAACTTATTTAACGTTAGAATTTGGAATATTCAAAGTTTGATGCTGTCAACGTCTCAGTTATTACTCGTTCGTCGTGGGTGTGACAGAGACAGTAGATACATGCATACACAAAGGTGTCAAAGCAGAATGCATGTAAAAGCTAATATTTATTTAACGCACACATTAGCGTTAGCGTATTGAATGCATTCTATCAATATGATACATTATAAATACAATCAAATACTCAGCAGCAAAAGGCATTCACTCTTTCGTAACGCAGTTCTGTCTAACACACAGCGCATCGGCAAATCACTGCCTCATTCGCTCAGCAGAGGCAAGCTTTCATATCGGCAGTCAGTGCATTCGCTCGCCAAAACGCACGCATCCTTCCTCTATCACGGTCCTGTCCAGTCTGGTCTCTCTAGCCCTCAGTCCTGTGGTCACGTAGAGTGTGACCCCGTGTGGTCCTTAATAATCGTGCTATGTCAAATGTCTCGGTATTCTGGCTGTCGTCCTGTCCTCACCCCGTCTGTTGCTGACTGGTGTCTCAAGTCATTCAGTGCAAGGTTGTACTGTTGGCTCAGGGACCTTGTCCTGTCTATGTCTTTATGTCCTTATGTCCTGTCTGTAGCGGGATACTCTAGTCCCGTCTATGTCCTATCCATGGCACACTTATGTCCTGTCCCTGTCATATGTCCTCTTTCAACTCCCAGGAGGCCGACAGGTGCTAAGTTTAATTTCGTTTGAATTCTACAAATGTCCTAGTGCAATGAAAACTCATCTTGAATTTTGTATTCTTATTCTGACATCTTTATTTGTTCTCCCGTGAAAAGTCTGTATGTTCATATCTTTGTTGTTTGTCAATGTTTGTCTTAATCTCCCAAGACTAGTCGTGCTTTATATTTCCACAGTCGCTTTATTCCTCTATAATTGTAACATTTCTGGAGGTCCTCCATTTCTTTGGCAATTACACCAGGTATCCCTCTCTCCGCCGGCTTCCTGGCCTAGATGTTAGCGACTTTACTCCGTAATCTCGTATACTCTCCTAAGTAACGTGACGACGGTGTGAATCAGCAGTGGTTCGAATCGTGTCAGTAACTTACGGGGTATGTGAGCCAGCCGCTCAGAAAGCAATGGCAAACTACTGAGCGTAATCTTGCCAAGAAATCAACAATCAGCTGAAAGATGCTGATGTTGACAGCAATGTCCTGTAAAGGATATGCAAACATTTATTTATTTATCCTTCTCTCCATTCTTTTCGTATTTTTTGTTTTTCAATTTCTTAACTCCTCCTTCACATTATGTGAAGTAATTCATCATTTAGGTTAGTTTTAACGGCCTTTGTTGTTATATCATCTGGACCAGCAGCTTTCCCATCCTTCAGAAGTTTTATAGGTTTACTTACCACTTCTTTAAATAGTTTCTTGCAGTTCATATCCAGCTCCACTTCTGCACGTTGGATATCTGGAGTGTCTATATACAAATAAATAACAGATGATCACTACGTCTTTCCTTTGCTATAATATACTTTATAATATAATTTTGTATGTATGGTCGTTTCAATTGCTTAAAGCATTCCCGTGTCACTTTTATTGCTATGATCACATAAACGGTTGACTCCACAAGCAAACACAATAGTTGATAAAGATAATTTCGGATGATGTATCACCCGTCTTTCTGTAGCCAAGCGTAGGCAATTATCTCTTCCCGGCCACACTTGGTGCAGTTATTTAAAGTCATGCGACGCGGTAGTGTCGAGTATAGAGGGCTACGTTGATAATGATATGATTGCGGTCAGACGAGAGGTTGACGCCTGGACTCGTCATTCCTTGAAAGAGGGGATATTGGCTGCCTGGTCCCCCGTGCAGTCAGGCCTAGAAAATGTGATGACCCTAGCACATCAGTGACCCATATCTGGTTTCTACTTCGGGTTTTATTTTTATTTGTAATCTATTATCTTGCAGTAAATCATCTACTCGTGAGTATATCTCCCCCCCCCCCCCCCACCCATAATTGTCCTCCTTCTGCTTCACTAATCTGATTATTTACTGTTTTCATTATGATGTAAATAAATAATGTTGATAACTATGTCAGTGCCACATCTTGGCACTCCGTACAACAAACATTCCCAACAAAATGGGCGGTCACGAAAAGCGAAAGCAGACCCCACATCACAATTATTCTGAACACATTATGTACAACTGCAACACTTCCAGTTATCTGATCCTGCATACAACTGTGGTTTCAGGTTCTCGTTATCTGCCAGACACACACCACGGCTTGTCACCTGCCATTATTATGTTCTGTTCTGTTTTCTGACTGTCATTTTGCTGTTATTTCTTGCTCTTCACGCCGCTTGACATTTTGATGCAATTTATTTTATTTCACTTTGTCATGATCGTATTCCACGCACTTATTTTCTCAATTACGTTGAAAATGTCTTAGCCATATATGTTCTAGTTATCTAGGCTAAAGTATAACCGAAGACTGACCTTGTGAGAATAACATAGCAATTGTAATGGCAAGAACAATGTGTCTTCCATAGAAGCAGAACTTACAGACATTGTGACGCTTATGTATTGACTCACAGAACAAAATCCCCCGCATTTGAATGATGACGATACTTTCAAGAATTCTGGAGATTCGCGTAGACTGCTGGCAGTATTTATAGAACGTCTCCAATACTTGTACAACTAAGATGATGCTTGGAGAATTCTGGAGATTCGCGTAGACTGTTGGCAGTGTTTATAGAACTTCGCCAATACCTGTACAACTAAGATGATGCTTGGAGAATTCTGGAGATTCGCGTAGACTGCTGGCAGTGTTTATAGAACGTCGCCAATACGTGTACAATTATGGTGACACATGGAGAACTCTGGCGTTTCTTTTGTGATCAGTAAATCAACGATACCAAAAAGTAGAATTGGTCAGCTTTCCAACAATACAATCACACTTGAGAAAATGGACGTTGCGACTAGAGCCCTCCTTAACCCACAAACATTCAACACGCATTAATATCATTATATATATATATATATATATCTCATTGGATGTGCAAATCAGATTATGTGTAGCATTGTTGTGATATATTTAGAATTATTTAAGTATTTATACCATTCTTATGATACATGTAGAATTTTATTTTTTACATAGTTATAGTATTCTTGTGATACATTTAGAATTCTTAAAATATGTATACCACTCTGCTAACACAACACACATCACACACACATACACACACATACACACATAAATATAGCAAGTGCCTTGCCGACTGGCGTGGACGCTAATGCCAACAGCCCGCGCATGTATACTATGCATAATGCCAGAATACCAACACAAAAGTCCGCCACGAAAAACAATTCATCGTCGATTAAAGCGGTAGTCACTAGAGAACCAGCAGCCACACATTACTGCACAAGGCAACCCAGTTAGTTCAGCGATCGACCCGCTCCCATTTTTCTGAACATGCAGTGCACGTCACAAACAACCGCCGAATGCACTGCTAATAAACATAGTATTTGGAGCGGCCATTTCTTAGCCTCCATAACATGAGGTCAGCATTTTGATCAGAGATTTCACAGATCTCCTACCACGAGAACAGTTTTTATGGGGAATATGTTCACGCGCTCATGGGCCGAGGGTCAGTATTTGGGGTGAATATGTTCACGCGATCAGTGTTTGGGACGGGGGCTTTCCGCGCTTTCCTAACATGAGGTCAGTATTTGGGGCGGGGCTTTCCACGCTTTTCTAACGGCAGGTCAGTATGTGGGGCGGGGCTTTCCGCGCTTTACTACCCGGATATCAGTATTTGGGTTTGAGATTTCCAGGCGTTCCTAATTTAGGTAAATGCTTATGAGCTTTAATTTAAAGTTTACAAAAAAATAATAAACAACAATTGTAGGTTTTCTTTAATTATGATTTTTATGTTTTCACTTTATGAACCATCCTCCGTGGCGAAGGTGTTACGGACGCAATTCGTCATTCCGCATTCCCGCGTTCGAAATACAACAGTTGGTGATTTGGCAGCAGACCACCATAAGTTGGTTTTTTATGAAATGGTATGAATGCCGGTCATTCAGAAAGTAATGACAAACTACTGAACGTAAACTTGCCCAAGAATCACGTACAGCCAAAATATGCTGGGGTTGAATGCTACGTCATGTAAATGATATGGAACTAACTATTTTTATGAACACGTTTAACATTATCATGTCCTCTAAATGACAGAACAACGTGTGAATCTGATACTATAACTCTTTGCCTGTAGTAGCTAATCCCATGCAGACGGCTGCTAGTGGTCCATATTTACGTTTTAGTATAGTGCAGAAATATAGATATCTAAGCACATGGATAATATCAGATGGAAGATGCATCACTGAGATAAAAAGAACAGAATAGAACATGAAAAACCCGCATTCTATCAAATGAAGACTGTTTCGTGCAATAAGTCATTGTCCTTGAAAGTTAGAAAGAGAGTTCTTGCATGTTACATAGAACCAATTTTAGCATACGGCTGCGAATCCCGGACAATTAGTAAACAGACGAAATAAATCCCCGGAAGCCTTGGAGATGTGGTTTTATAGAAGAATGCTGAAAATTAATTAGACATCCAAAATGAGCAATCTGGACATTTTGTGGGAAGCTAAGTAGCAAAGACATAAACATCAGAAACACAACTCATCACAAAGACAACTTATCACAAACATCAGAAACACAACTCATCACAAAGACAACTTATCACAACCATCAGAAAGAGGCAGTTATCGTTTTTTTTTTTTGTGCCATGTTATGAATATTAGATATGCAGATGATACAGTATTGATTGCGGACAATGATCAGGATCTGCAACAATTAGCAGATATGGTTGTTGCACACAGTGAATAACTGGGGTTAGAATTAAATTGTAAGAAGACACAGTTTATGGTCGTCACTAGGAAGAACGACATACCACTATGTAATATGGGAATATTCACAACATGTGAATCGGTACAATTATCTCGGAACAGTCATAACATCTGATGGAAGATGCCTTGAAGAGATTAGAACAAGAATTGCCATTGCGAAGGTAGTCTTTTGCAAGATGAAAAACATACTGACCAATCAAAAAGATGCCAGTTCAAACGAGAAAAAGAGTGTTAGCTGCTACATAGAGCCTGTACTATTGTGTGGATGTGAAGCTGGGACAATGAGCAGTCAAGCTGGGAAAAAAAACATCTTATGGCTGTGGTCATGTGGTTTCTGATCATATTGTAGAGAATACCATGGACAGACAGAAAAACCAATGACCAAGTCTACAAGAAACAAGTGAGAATCATAAATTGGTTAGAGAAATTAGACGTAGACAGTCAAGAAATTTTGGACGTGTTATGAGAAGAAATAAATTGGAGAACTTGGTGACAACTGGCAAGATTGAGAGGAAGAGGACAAGGGGAAGACAAAGAAGTAAATACCTGGATGTCTTGACCAGGTGGCATGGTCGAGACAAGAAAACTGAGCTGATCCACGACTCTAGTGATCCGGTGAAATGGCGAATTATGACCGCCCACGCTTACCGGCATGGCACATGATGAATGGATGGATGAGAAGATAAAAACTGGAACATATCATGAAAACCTAAAAGATTTGCGGAAAAAGATATAGAGGTAGATATGGCACGGAAGGGAGTCAACACAAGAACTGTCCATGCCGTTGGAGATCGCAATTTGTGGAGAAGCATGATAGCCCACGCCAGCCGACAAGGCACTGGATTGTGATGATGATAGTTGGTGTGTGATCTTGAGTCACTTGTCAGCCTGACCTTCATGAGATTGCGATTGTTTACATCTAATGCTTGGTCTGCCTCTAGCCGTGTAATCATCGCTTCTCTGATTTCAGGCAAAGACAATTGGTTGATGTTCTTCCCCACAAGATATCAGAACCAGCTATTTACATTATTTTTCGTGTGCATGTAAATTCAATGCGGGTGTTGTATCTATGTTATTCCCAACTTCACCATTTTAAGTGTCTGTCTTCTGTTGACAATAATGGAGGGGTGTTGTTTGTCCATCAAGAATGATGATGACTATTCATTTAATCCATTGGGGGTTGAAAGTATAGAGCCGTGAGGTCTAAGATGGCTGATAAGGCTTATTTTGGCTCGAAATGTTCTTTGACAATGTGGGCAAAGAATGCTTGACATTCCAGGAGGAGGATCTCCTGCAGTGGTTTTTCTGTCCAGCCTTTTCTTTACGGCTCTTGCAATCCTGGTTGCTTCACAAGTCACTGCACCCTTTCGTAATGATGTACGCCACGAATTTCGGTCTTTGGCAGCAGTCTCCCGGGTGTCAAGATGAATTCGAAAAGCTTTCAGTGAGATTTTCAGAGTGTCTTTAAAGCGTGAAGATGGATGCAGGATGTGGCGGATGATCTCCAGATGGGTATATCGGATGTGGGACATCTTCCTTATGATAGAGAGGTTTTCCGGAAAATTGTTATGGGAGGGAGGTTCTGCAAAGGACATGCTACTGAATGAAGGAATGAATCTTCTGTTGAAGTAAGCTGCTTATCTGAAGCATTTAATTTCAGCTGTATTGAGTTTACCCTCTTGTTATTTAGGCAGCTTCCATGTTTGACACTAGTAGCAGAGGATTAATTAATTTTTGTACATACGCTTTTTATCCCTTGCCGTTTGCCTTCTGTTCTGATGTGAGGTAATACCGACAGTTCATAAGCAATCCCGTAGTTTTTTTTTTTTTTTTTGGTCATCTTGTTTCTATTCTAGTAAAATGAAACGAAAACACAGCACTCGAACATTCCCATACGTGCGTCGTCCTTATCTTCAACAGCCAGCAAAGAGGCCCAATACTAATGGTACCAGCATCAGTCTCATTATGTGTCAGTCTGGCCTTTTCTCTGAGACCTGAGTGTCTGCAAGATTCGCTGGTTACTCCATGCATCACCATTATCTCTAGGCTGAAGTGAGTTCCCTTGAAGCAAGATGGCGGGACATTTTTTCGTCCCGTAAAATGGAACGTGTTTTTTCCGAAATGTGTATGGATTAAGTGTTTTTTTCCGTGGTGTAATGGAGTTCGGACCGTGCAACGGAGTTCGTGCACGCGCGTCCGGTCTTCTTTCGGCGTATCATCGGCGCCCGGACGACCAGACGACCATGACGACCAGCTAGGACACAACGTGGTAAGAGGGCGGGCGCGCGCAGAAGGCGCTTAAAATGTGACAGATTGGGTATCGGAAATGTTCGAGTACTGTACTGGAACTGTGCATCATTTAGTCAACGCCGACCCATTCTTGAAAAACTACTCTACGGAAACGATATTGTAGTCTTGCAAGAAACACAGCTCACCGACGGAACAGTCAATGTTGCGGGATTTCAGGGTTTCTTTAACAGGCGGCACCTCGGACAGGCCATTCTGGTCCGTGACAACATACTAGTGTCTGAGATCGATATGTCCGCCTGGAACAGCGATGCCCTGCAAGTGCAGGCATTAAGAATAATGACACCAGTGCAGCTTGCAATCGTTAACGTCTATGCGCGAAATGGGAAGGTCGACGTGCGACAATGGCAGAGTTTGTTCGATATGGATGAAAGGCATATCATCTACTGCGGGGACTTCAATGCCAGAGGCAGTCAATGGGGGAATTGCATCACCAATAGACAGGGAGAAGATTTGGAGGACGCCCTGGCATCTGCTGCCCTAATCTGTCTGAATGATGGGAAGGTCACTAGAATGGCCACTCGACCAGGCGACTCTGACAGCATCATTGACTTGGCTCTGGTGTCGCCCAC
The DNA here is from genome assembly GCA_963921405.1 of Cepaea hortensis. Taxonomy (NCBI): domain Eukaryota; kingdom Metazoa; phylum Mollusca; class Gastropoda; order Stylommatophora; family Helicidae; genus Cepaea; species Cepaea hortensis. The sequence goes on from OY992876.1 coordinate 51,019,810, forward strand.
CATAGCACCAAGGTGCCGGTGGGGCACACTGGGATACCACGATAGTGACCACTACCCTTGTGTCATCCTGATCAAGAAAGACGGGGCCATGAGTCCAAGAAACAAGACAAATGCCTTCCTGTACGACACCACTGGTCAAGACGCCATAAGCAAGATCAGAAGAAGGAAACTGCCTTCCTCCCGTAGGAGACAAGAAAGATGGCTGCAGCCACCATGGTGGAATGGAGAGGTCGAGAAGGTGTGGCTGGGAAAGAGGCAGGCTGTCAAAGACTGGCAAAAGGCCAGAAAGGCTAACATGCCACAGGTTGAGTTGGCGAACCTGAAGACTGAGGTCGTTAGGACGACGACTTTATTCAAATCCTGCGCCAAACAGGCCAAGGCCGACAAATGGGACGAGTTCTGCAGGAAGGTGTGCTCCGAGCAATCTCTTACGACATTCTGGCGCCTCCACAAGAGCATGAACGGTGCTGCACAACGCAGGGGTATTCCAGACTTTCAAGGCACAGACCTCGCATGGAAAAAGTCGGATGCGGATAAAGGTAAGGCCCTTCTTGCACGCTGCATAGAACAGACTGACCAGAAAGACGAGCCCGCCAGACAGAGGACCACAACGACACTCTCTCAGTTGTGCGAGGGGTCGGGACAGACGAAGAATAGACAATCACAGCTGAGACATTGCGTGCGATGCTCAAGAAATCACCTAACACCGCCCCAGGCCCAGACGGCATCCGATATGGTGACCTAATGGTGATATCAGATGATGACATGGAAGAACTGGCCAGAGAATTCAACACCAGTATCCAGAGGGGTCAGGTCAAAGAAGAATGGCTACACAGCTACTTGCTGCCGCTGCCAAAACCAAACAAAGACCACTCAAAGATAAGCGGCTACAGAATCATTACGATGCAGAATACTGTTGGCAAGCTACTGGAGAAAATTGTAGCACACAGACTTGCTTGGGACTTGGAACAGCTCGGCTGCTTCCCGCCCACACTTGGAGGATACAGACGCAACAAAGAGTCATGGCTGAATGCGGCGGTCTTTGCTCAAGATGTTTACGAATTTCAGGTCAGAGAAGAGACATGTGCGGCCGCCATAGACTTAGAGGACGCATATAACAGAGTATCTTTCGAGCACTTGATGCAAACCCTCCTCAGACTGAAAGTGCACCCTCACCTTGTACGATGGATAGCTGCAGTTCTACTCCAAAGGAAGGTGGTGCTAAGATGCGGGAGTTGGTCTTCTGAGCCGATAACGATATGTCCAGGATTGCCGTAGGGTTCACCACTGTCACCAGTACTATTCAACGTGTATACGGTGCCGATCACTGAACAACAGTTGGATGGGAGGGGTAGGACTCTATCATTCGTTGACGACATCCTCGTGTATCGACAGGGTCGAGATAGACAGGCGGTTGCCAACTATATGCAGGGCGAACTAGATCGAATTTCCTCATGGTGTGCTGATGCCGATGCTCTTGTCAACCCTGCAAAGGCAACGGTTACATGGTTCTCACTAAACAGCCATATTGTGAAAACAGACCTGCCGGCAGTAAGAATGGATGGGAGCATTCTGAGTAGAACCCAGTCAATGACATATCTTGGCGTGAGGCTTGATCGTAGCCTGTCCTTCAGAGATCATGTCGATTATGTCATAACGAAGGCTCGAAAAGGTTTGGCAGCAATGAGAGTCATGGCGACTGCCAATATCGAGCAAAGACTGCTATTACTTCTGTTCCAAGGACTTGTGCTTTCACGCATCGAGTATGCCCTGGCCATCCTCACTGTCAGCCCTACACAGATTGGAAGACTTGAAAAGGTACAAAACGAAGCCATGCGCATCATTTTGGGCTGCACGAGAGACACCAGCTGTGTAGCAATGAGATACCTCCTTGACTTCCCGACAATGGAACACAGGATCAAGATCTGGAGAGCTCGTGCATACTTAAAAATAAGTGCAGATGAGCAGCACCCTCTGCATGACGCTGTATTCAGAGAAAAGGGTGACAGGCTAAAGAGGGGCAAATCATGGATGGGTCGGGCGGAAGATGTCGTCGGACAGGTCTGCAGTCTTACCAGTATCAACCCCGGCAAGGAATGGGTGCCGGTGCCTCTAGCTTTTAAGTGTACCTTCTCCTGCATTATCACACTCGACAGACGGTGCAGATAGCAGAACCCTGCCGCTGTCAATGCAGAGGTTAACGCGCTCATCTATGATCACTCAGATAGCCCCGAAGTGCTCATCTATACAGATGGATCTGTTGTAAAGCAGCAGAGAAGTGCGTGGGCATTTACAGCCCGTTCAGCGGGCCGAACCGTTCAAGAATCCAGTGGTGCCCACTCTATGACCACGAGCAGCATGACGATGGAGGTGATGGCAGTTACACAGGCTTTCATATGGCTGGAATCACAGCATTATACCAACGTGTGTGTACTAAGTGATTCAATGAGCATGATTCAGAAGGTCGAAGCTGGATCTGTACGTAGACAGTGGACTGAGTCGCTACGGAAGTCCGTTGTCCGCAAAGTCACCCTCATCTTCGTCCCGGGACATGCGGGAGTCGAGGGAAATGAACGAGCTGATAAATTGGCTGGCTCTGCACCCCCTGTAGATGGCCAGCCCATGGATCGTGCCGATGTTATTAATGCCCTTAAAGATGTGGCGAGAACAGAGGATTTTGACGCCAGTGATTCCACATCGCTTTCCAGGATGAAAGACCTGGGAGTAAGAATCGGCACAGCCAGACGCGATAGGTACATCGGGAAAACAAAGCGCCTCGTCAACCAACACAGAACTGGCACTATTAGCCACCGGACGCTGATGCATATGCTGGGGGGAGGATCTGAGCACCTATGGACATGTCCGGAGTGCAACGATGATACCCCAACTGATAACTAACTAACTAGCTAACTATCTCTAGGCTGTGATATCTGGTTACTCCATGCATCACCATTACCTCAAGAGCGTGATATCTGGTTACTCCATGCATCACCATTATCTCTAGGCTGTGATCATCTCTGGTTACTCCATGCATCACCATTATCTCCAGGCCGTAATGATCTCTGGTTACTCCATGCATCACCATTATCTCTAGGCTGTGATCATCTCTGGTTACTCCATGCATCACCATTATCTCTAGGCTGTGATCATCTCTGGTTACTCCATGCATCACCATTACCTCAAGGCCGTGATGATCTCTGGTTACTTCATGCATCACCATTATCTCTAGGCCGTGATGATCTCTGGTTACTCCATGCATCACCATTATCTCTAGGCTGTGATCATCTCTGGTTACTCCATGCATCATCATTACCTCAAGGCCATGATGATCTCTGGTTACTCCATGCATCACCATTATCTCTAGGCTGTGATCATCTCTGGTTACTCCATGCATCACCATTATCTCTAGGATGTGATCATCTCTGGTTACTCCATGCATCACCATTATCTCTAGGCTGTGATCATCTCTGGTTACTCCATGCATCACCATTACCTCAAGGCCGTGATGATCTCTGGTTACTCCATGCATCACCATTATCTCTAGGCTGTGATCATCTCTGGTTACTCCATGCATCACCATTATCTCTAGGCTGTGATCATCTCTGGTTACTCCATGCATCACCATTATCTCTAGGCTGTGATCATCTCTGGTTACTCCATGCATCACCATTATCTCTAGGCTGTGATCATCTCTGGTTACTCCATGCATCACCATTACCTCAAGGCCGTGATGATCTCTGGTTACTCCATGCATCACCATTATCTCTAGGCTGTGATCATCTCTGGTTACTCCATGCATCACCATTATCTCTAGGCTGTGATGATCTCTGGTTCATCCATGCATCACCATTATCTCTAGGCTGTGATCATCTCTGGTTACTCCATGCATCAACATTACCTCAAGGCTGTGATGATCTCTGGTTACTCCTTGCATCACCATTACCTCTAGGCCGTGATGATATCTGGTTACTCCATGCATCACCATTATCTCTAGGCCGTGATGATCTCTGGTTACTCCATGCATCACCATTATCTCTAGGCTGTGATCATCTCTTGTTACTCCATGCATCATCATTACCTCAAGGCCATGATGATCTCTGGTTACTCCATGCATCACCATTATCTCTAGGCTGTGATCATCTCTGGTTACTCCATGCATCACCATTATCTCTAGGCTGTGATCATCTCTGGTTACTCCATGCATCACCATTATATCTAGGCTGTGATCATCTCTGGTTACTCCATGCATCACCATTATCTCTAGGCTGTGATCATCTCTGGTTACTCCATGCATCACCATTACCTCAAGGCCGTGATGATCTCTGGTTACTCCATGCATCACCATTATCTCTAGGCCGTGATATCTAGTTACTCCATGCATCACCATTATCTCTAGGCTGTGATCATCTCTGGTTACTCCATGTATCACCATTACCTCAAGGCCATGATGATCTCTGGTTACTCCATGCATCACCATTATCTCTAGGCTGTGATCATCTCTGGTTACTCCATGCATCAGCATTATCTCTAGGCTGTGATCATCTCTGGTTACTCCATGTATCACCATTACCTCAAGGCTATGATGATCTCTGGTTACTCCATGCATCACCATTATCTCTAGGCTGTGATCATCTCTGGTTACTCCATGCATCACCATTATCTCTAGGCTGTGATCATCTCTGGTTACTCCATGCATCACCATTACCTCAAGGCCGTGATGATCTCTGGTTACTCCATGCATCACCATTATCTCTAGGCTGTGATCATCTCTGGTTACTCCATGCATCACCATTATATCTAGGCTGTGATCATCTCTGGTTACTCCATGCATCACCATTATCTCTAGGCTGTGATCATCTCTGGTTACTCCATGCATCACCATTACCTCAAGGCCGTGATGATCTCTGGTTACTCCATGCATCACCATTATCTCTAGGCCGTGATATCTAGTTACTCCATGCATCACCATTATCTCTAGGCTGTGATCATCTCTGGTTACTCCATGTATCACCATTACCTCAAGGCCATGATGATCTCTGGTTACTCCATGCATCACCATTATCTCTAGGCTGTGATCATCTCTGGTTACTCCATGCATCAGCATTATCTCTAGGCTGTGATCATCTCTGGTTACTCCATGTATCACCATTACCTCAAGGCCATGATGATCTCTGGTTACTCCATGCATCACCATTATCTCTAGGCTGTGATCATCTCTGGTTACTCCATGCATCACCATTATCTCTAGGCTGTGATCATCTCTGGTTACTCCATGCATCACCATTACCTCAAGGCCGTGATGATCTCTGGTTACTCCATGCATCACCATTATCTCTAGGCTGTGATCATCTCTGGTTACTCCATGCATCACCATTATCTCTAGGCCGTGATGATCTCTAGTTACTCCCTGCATCACCATTATATCCAGGTCGTGATGATCTCTGGTTATTCCATGCATCACCATTATCTCCAGGTGGTGATGATCTCTAGTTACTCCATGCATCACCATTATCTCTAGGCCGTGATGATCTCTGGTTACTCCATGCATCACCATTATCTCTAGGCCGTGATGATCTCTGGTTACTCCATGCATCACCATTATCTCTAGGCCGTGATGATCTCTGGTTACTCCATGCATCACCATTATCTCTAGACCGTGATGATCTCTAGTTACTCCATGCATCATCATTACCTCAAGGCCATGATGATCTCTGGTTACTCCATGCATCACCATTATCTCTAGGCTGTGATCATCTCTGGTTACTCCATGCATCACCATTATCTCTAGGCTGTGATCATCTCTGGTTACTCCATGCATCACCATTATCTCTAGGCTGTGATCATCTCTGGTTACTCCATGCATCACCATTACCTCAAGGCCGTGATGATCTCTGGTTACTCCATGCATCACCATTATCTCTAGGCTGTGATCATCTCTGGTTACTCCATGCATCACCATTATCTCTAGGCTGTGATCATCTCTGGTTACTCCATGCATCACCATTATCTCTAGGCTGTGATCATCTCTGGTTACTCCATGCATCACCATTATCTCTAGGCTGTGATCATCTCTGGTTACTCCATGCATCACCATTACCTCAAGGCCGTGATGATCTCTGGTTACTCCATGCATCACCATTATCTCTAGGCTGTGATCATCTCTGGTTACTCCATGCATCACCATTATCTCTAGGCTGTGATCATCTCTGGTTACTCCATGCATCACCATTATCTCTAGGCTGTGATCATCTCTGGTTACTCCATGCATCACCATTATCTCTAGGCTGTGATCATCTCTGGTTACTCCATGCATCACCATTACCTCTAGGCCCAGATGATATCTGGTTACTCCATGCATCACCATTATCTCTAGGCCGTGATGATCTCTAGTTACTCCATGCATCACCATTATCTGTAGGCCGTGATGATCTCTAGTTACTCCATGCATCACCATTATCTCTAGGCCGTGATGATCTCTAGTTACTCCATGCATCACCATTATCTCCAGGTCGTGATGATCTCTGGTTATTCCATGCATCACCATTATCTCCAGGTGGTGATGATCTCTAGTTACTCCATGCATCACCATTATCTCTAGGCCGTGATGATCTCTGGTTACTCCATGCATCACCATTATCTCTAGGCCGTGATGATCTCTGGTTACTCCATGCATCACCATTATCTCTAGGCCGTGATGATCTCTGGTTACTCCATGCATCACCATTATCTCTAGACCGTGATGATCTCTAGTTACTCCATGCATCACCATTATCTCTAGACCGTGATGATCTCTAGTTACTCCATGCATCACCATTATCTCTAGGCAGTGATGATCTCTGGTTACACCATGCATCACCATTATCTCTAGGCTGTGATCATCTCTGGTTACTCCATGCATCACCATTATCTCTAGGCCATGATGATCTCTGGTTTCTCCATGCATCACCATTACCTCTAGGCCCAGATGATATCTGGTTACTCCATGCATCACCATTATCTCTAGGCCGTGATGATCTCTAGTTACTCCATGCATCACCATTATCTCTAGGCCGTGATGATCTCTAGTTACTCCATGCATCACCATTATCTCTAGGCCGTGATGATCTCTAGTTACTCCATGCATCACCATTATCTCTAGGCTGTGATCATCTCTGGTTACTCCATGCATCACCATTATCTCTAGGCTGTGGTCATCTCTGGTTACTCCATGCATCACCATTATCTCTAGGCTGTGATCATCTCTGGTTACTCCATGCATCACCATTACCTCAAGGCCGTGATGATCTCTGGTTACTCCATGCATCACCATTATCTCTAGGCTGTGATCATCTCTGGTTACTCCATGCATCACCATTATCTCTAGGCTGTGATGATCTCTGGTTCATCCATGCATCACCATTATCTCTAGGCTGTGATCATCTCTGGTTACTCCATGCATCAACATTACCTCAAGGCTGTGATGATCTCTGGTTACTCCTTGCATCACCATTACCTCTAGGCCGTGATGATATCTGGTTACTCCATGCATCACCATTATCTCTAGGCCGTGATGATCTCTGGTTACTCCATGCATCACCATTATCTCTAGGCTGTGATCATCTCTTGTTACTCCATGCATCATCATTACCTCAAGGCCATGATGATCTCTGGTTACTCAATGCATCACCATTATCTCTAGGCTGTGATCATCTCTGGTTACTCCATGCATCACCATTATCTCTAGGCTGTGATCATCTCTGGTTACTCCATGCATCACCATTATCTCTAGGCTGTGATCATCTCTGGTTACTCCATGCATCACCATTATCTCTAGGCTGTGATCATCTCTGGTTACTCCATGCATCACCATTACCTCAAGGCCGTGATGATCTCTGGTTACTCCATGCATCACCATTATCTCTAGGCCGTGATATCTAGTTACTCCATGCATCACCATTATCTCTAGGCTGTGATCATCTCTGGTTACTCCATGTATCACCATTACCTCAAGGCCATGATGATCTCTGGTTACTCCATGCATCACCATTATCTCTAGGCTGTGATCATCTCTGGTTACTCCATGCATCACCATTATCTCTAGGCTGTGATCATCTCTGGTTACTCCATGCATCACCATTACCTCAAGGCCGTGATGATCTCTGGTTACTCCATGCATCACCATTATCTCTAGGCTGTGATCATCTCTGGTTACTCCATGCATCACCATTATCTCTAGGCCATGATGATCTCTGGTTACTCCATGCATCACCATTACCTCTAGGCCCAGATGATCTCTGGTTACTCCATGCATCACCATTATCTCTAGGCCGTGATGATCTCTAGTTACTCCATGCATCACCATTATCTCTAGGCCGTGATGATCTCTAGTTACTCCATGCATCACCATTATCTCTAGGCCGTGATGATCTCTAGTTACTCCATGCATCACCATTATCTCCAGGTCGTGATGATCTCTGGTTATTCCATGCATCACCATTATCTCCAGGTGGTGATGATCTCTAGTTACTCCATGCATCACCATTATCTGTAGGCCGTGATGATCTCTGGTTACTCCATGCATCACCATTATCTCTAGGCCCAGATGATCTCTGGTTACTCCATGCATCACCATTATCTCTAGGCCGTGATGATCTCTGGTTACTCCATGCATCACCATTATCTCTAGGCTGTGATCATCTCTGGTTACTCCATGCATCATCATTACCTCAAGGCCATGATGATCTCTGGTTACTCCATGCATCACCATTATCTCTAGGCTGTGATCATCTCTGGTTACTCCATGCATCACCATTATCTCTAGGCTGTGATCATCTCTGGTTACTCCATGCATCACCATTATCTCTTGGCTGTGATCATCTCTGGTTACTCCATGCATCACCATTACCTCAAGGCCGTGATGATCTCTGGTTACTCCATGCATCACCATTATCTCTAGGCTGTGATCATCTCTGGTTACTCCATGCATCACCATTATCTCTAGGCTGTGATCATCTCTGGTTACTCCATGCATCACCATTATCTCTAGGCTGTGATCATCTCTGTTTACTCCATGCATCACCATTATCTCTAGGCTGTGATCATCTCTGGTTACTCCATGCATCACCATTATCTCTAGGCCATGATGATCTCTGGTTACTCCATGCATCACCATTACCTCTAGGCCCAGATGATATCTGGTTACTCCATGCATCACCATTATCTCTAGGCCGTGATGATCTCTAGTTACTCCATGCATCACCATTATCTCCAGGTCGTGATGATCTCTGGTTATTCCATGCATCACCATTATCTCTAGGCCGTGATGATCTCTAGTTACTCCATGCATCACCATTATCTCTAGGCCGTGATGATCTCTGGTTACTCCATGCATCACCATTATCTCTAGACCGTGATGATCTCTAGTTACTCCATGCATCACCATTATCTCTAGGCCGTGATGATCTCTGGTTACTCCATGCATCACCATTATCTCTAGACCGTGATGATCTCTAGTTACTCCATGCATCACCATTATCTCTAGACCGTGATGATCTCTAGTTACTCCATGCATCACCATTATCTCTAGGCAGTGATGATCTCTGGTTAATCCATGCATCACCATTATCTCTAGGCTGTGATCATCTCTGGTTACTCCATGCATCACCATTATCTCTAGGCCATGATGATGTCTGGTTACTCCATGCATCACCATTACCTCTAGGCCCAGATGATATCTGGTTACTCCATGCATCACCATTATCTCTAGGCCGTGATGATCTCTAGTTACTCCATGCATCACCATTATCTCTAGGCCGTGATGATCTCTAGTTACTCCATGCATCACCATTATCTCCAGGTCGTGATGATCTCTGGTTATTCCATGCATCACCATTATCTCCAGGTGGTGATGATCTCTAGTTACTCCATGCATCACCATTATCTCTAGGCCGTGATGATCTCTGGTTACTCCATGCATCACCATTATCTCTAGGCCGTGATGATCTCTGGTTACTCCATGCATCACCATTTTCTCTAGGCCGTGATGATCTCTGGTTACTCCATGCATCACCATTATCTCTAGACCGTGATGATCTCTAGTTACTCCATGCATCACCATTATCTCTAGACCGTGATGATCTCTGGTTACTCCATGCATCACCATTATCTCTAGGCTGTGATGATCTCTAGTTACTCCATGCATCACCATTATCTCCAGGTCGTGATGATCTCTGGTTACTTCTTGCATCACCATTATCCCCAGGTCGTGATGACTATCTGTTCTTCTACAATATACACACGATCCCAAAGGTCTCGATCACGTCTACCTTATCATGCCAATCTGTCCGTCATGGTTTCCACCATGCCCTGGGCATATTATTATTAACTGTCATAATATGTGAAAACACAAACACGGAAGCAAATTGTTACCAACCCCCGGGAAGCGGAACACTCGGATTCTTTTAGAATTAATATATTTAACACAGAGAAGCAGAAGAAAAATGCAATAGTTATTTATACTAATTCGAAAAACCTACAAGTAATAATACCCCGGCAGGAATAAATAAGTGTGGACAATCAGCTTGAAGTAATCGAGAAACGAAGGCGGCCGTGGCCTCATCATAATTTACCGCATCAATGTTGGCGCGAAAGTCCTTGAAGGCAAAATTCGCTTTCGTTAAGCTGGCATGCGGAGTCCTGTCTGGCGAGACAAATCCATCATTAAGGCCATCAGCAGAGGCTGGACACCATCGGTGAGACATGATTAGGAGGCTTCAGAACTAGCCCAGAGGATGATCAATGGAATTACACATACTTATTTTAACCCGATTCTTTCGGACAGAGATGCTCCTGGGGAAAATGTAGAAGCGTTTCAGCCTTTGGCGAACTGCATGATTTATAGAACTCGAGTAGTTTTTTGGGGTTTTTTATTTTCATATCTCGATCTGCATAATGAGATCCTCGGTGGCATAATGGTAAGTGCGCTGGCTGAAATGTGGTTATTGAGCTGATTTACAACATAATGGTTGGTAAAATGACATACAACATAGTTGTTCTCTTACTACAACACACTGGTTAGTAAACTGACTTGCAACATACTGGTTAATAAACTGGTGTGCAACAGAGAGTTAAGGAAATGAGATACAGCTGAAACTAAATCACAACATCGACATCGTGTAGCAGATCTTTCGCAGAACGTCGCTCTCATCACAGGCAAACGACAAGCCTCTCGATCTGTTGTTACTTCTCCCATCTCATACATCGTCATGCCGAGACTGACTGCAATGTCCTGTGTGCATATGTTGCTACTTCTCCCATCTCATGTCCTCTCATGCCGAGACTGACTGCAATGTCCTGTGTGCATATGTTGCTACTTCTCCCATCTCATGTTCCCTCATGCCGAGACTGACTGCAATGTCCTGTGTGCATCTGTTGGTACTTCTACCATGTCCTCTCATGCCGAGACTTTCTGCAATGTCCTGAGTTCATCTGTTGCTACTTCTACTTCTCCCACCTCATGTCCCCTCATGACGAGACTGTCTGCAGGGTCCTGTGTGCATCTGTTGCTACTTCTCCCATCACATGTCCCTTCATGCCGAGACTGTCTGTAGATGTTCTGTCTATTATCTTTAATATGGCCAGAATATTGCTTCTGAGCCAGTTTTCTTCTGTGATCAGATCGTGTAGAATTTCAGTTTGTTTCTTCGTTTTTTCCCCCACGATATTACAAGCAGTTTCTGTAACACGTGAGCTCACAAATCACAATTTTCTTCTTTAGCTATTGCGAATTGGTGCATAGGTTGCCGCAGGAACGATGCATGTGCTCAGCAATTGTAGTTAAATTTGTTTGCTGGCGTGGTACCATGGGGTTTCACAACTGTTTAATCTCTGCATTGCCATGACCAACTTGCTTCCGACTTCTCTTGGACCGTGTCCATTGCCGTTAATTATGGACGCACAGTATTCAAAGTGTGGGGCATTTTCAATGTCCTCATTGCTGGTTGTGATCTTTAACTGGCATGCGGCTTTTTCCGTGGACATTATTTTGGTTTCGCTTTAGTGAAGACAATAATGATATTTTTCATTGTGCCTCTTGACAGACAGGATCAATGCTTCTAATACTTGAGCACAGTTTGAGAAGTTTATCAATAGCGGTCGCCATGGCGGAATCATTAGCATAGTGTGCTGGGAATGTCATATGTACGGATTACCAGGATTCGACACATGCGCTCGCTGTCCGCTAATAGAGAGAGAAAGACTGACCACATATTTACCCGGGCACTCAGGACTGTAACATATGATGAGTCTAACATTGCATTCTTATAGCAGGTTCCTGCTGAAGAACATCATACGTACATATATATATATATATATATATATATATATATATATATATATATATATATATATATATATATATATATATATATATATATATATATATATACGAATTTTTAATTTATTTAGAAGAATGTATATGTACGTTAGAGGGGACTTCATATGACAACCTTAAAAGTGTTATAGAAATTGCAATAATCGAGCCATTGTCTTGTAGCCTGTCAATATTATTTTTAAAAACGTCAGGGATGTTAAGCATGTGACATCACGGTGAAGACGAACACGGTGATGTCATGGGGAAAGTTTAAAAATGGCCGCCCCACTTTTGACATGCATCAAAGAGGAGCAGCGTTCTGTTATCCGTTGTTTGTTTTGTTTTTTTTAAATCAGGAAGGGGTGAAACCTATAGAAATTAATCGGTGAATAAAGGTCCAGTATGGTGATGCATGCCTGTCAGTCCAGCAAGTGTATGAGTGGAGTAGGAAGTTTCAAAACGGCGTGACTTCTGTGACAGACTGTTCACGACCAGGTCAGACACACCTAGTAGATTGCAGCCGTTGAAGGCCTCGTACAGGGATGAACGAGGCGTTATTTTAGAGCACTAAATGACAAGAGGGAAAACTGTCACCAGTGATACATATACAGATCTTCTCAGGAAAAATCTTCGACCCGTAATCAAATCTTTCTGAGCAAGGTGTCCTTTTGCAACATGACAATGCTGGACTCCATACTGCCCGTGCAACGGCTGAAACCATCGAAGACTCCACTTTCAGTGTGTACCACATACCCGCCAGACCTAGCCCAGGTGATTTCCATCTGTTTGGAAAACTCAAAGAGTCATTGAGAGGAAAGACTTTTCTGTCCGATGAAGAAGTACAGCAGGTGGTGCATTAGTGGTTACACATGCAACCAAGAGAATTTTGTTTCTACAGGATTCCAAGCCCTTTATCGGCGCTGGAGGACTTGCATTGAACGTAGTTGTGACTACATCGGAAATCGATACATTTGTTCTTTACTTTTTCAGAATTTATTCTCCAAACAACAACATTTAAGGTTTTCATTTGAAACCCACACGTATATTTCTAACACCCCTTTCTTTTCCCACCTTTCTATATGTGTTCCATTCAACCTGCTTTGTTTCGTATCTTCAACTTCGAGTTTCAGTTAATTTTCATTTCATTTAACTTCATTCAGATATTAGGTTTACTGGTAAAGGTAACATTTCAGTTTTCAAGCTAAACATCCATTGTTTTCTGTTTCTGCTAGACTTACAACATAGTTGTTAGGGCAATAACTTACAACATAGTTGTTAGAAAATTGACTTAAAATATAGTTGTTAGAAAACTGACTTACAATATAGATGTTAGAAAATTGACTTACAATATAGTTGTCAGAAAATTGACTTACAATATAGTTGTTAGAAAATTGACTTGGATCGAAAAGTTCGCCTGAATCTGTATGTCTTCCCTTTGTCGAGCTTTCCATCCATGTTTTGCTTTCACTGTATGTGTCTTCCGTTAGTCGAGCTTTTCCATCCATGTTTTGCGTTCACTGTATGTGTCTTCCCTTTGTCAAGCTTTCCATCCATGTTTTGCGTTCACTCGTTCTAGATCTCATTCCATTAGATACGAACCGAGCTGAACTTCATGCAAGTTTCACGTCACTAGATAAGAAAACAGTGCCAGCAAGTCTCAAGCCTGGTATCTTAGCCCTCTCAAGTGAAAAGCCGGTACCATTCCATTATAACTTGAGAGGAATTGGGAGGCACTTCAAATGCATTTAAACTCTGCCAAGAGTTTAACAACAGAAAAATGATCGTAAAATATTTTCCTGACATGTCTACAGGGCGACCTAACCAGGCTTAGGTATCCCTATACATCAGCGGTCACGTGAAACAGAAAGCGTTGAAAACAAACTAGCTTTGCTGTTCTTTTTTGTTAATGATGTGGACCTTTATGAGATGTGGTCTGGAGCACCTTCCGTGAGCATGTCTGGACACAATGTCTGGTGGCTTGACTACATTCTATTGAATTTTTTTTTTTTTTTTTTGCGCTGGCTCCTTTGATCTCAAGCATAGTCAACACACATGCTACTGCTTCTGGTGCAATGGATTGATTTTTGTGTGTGGATTAGCTTTCCCTGTTACCAGTGTCCCTCACCTTCAGATGAACTCCCTTCGACTTCTGAGGTACTTGTAATTTAGGTCTCCTAGTCAAAGACGAGAAGTCAACATTGTCGTCCAACTGATCGGTTTAGGGATTGAACCCGCTACCTCGGCATCAGCACACCAAATTAGATTATAACTTTATGCGCTGTGACGATCAGCTCTTGGGCTTTCCAATGTAGAGATGTATAATGGAAATGACGACAACTTACAACAGTTTCGTGGCAGTTTCTTTTCTGGGGTAATCGACGATGTCATTCATTTCCTCTTATCTCTTGGTAGTAACTATGTTGACATTCACATGTTCGTGTCATTGAGTCCATTGACCTCGCTATAAAGGTGTTCCTGATTCTATTGACATCGCTATAAAGGTGTTCATGGAGTTCTATTTACCTGATTATGAAGGTGTCCATGATTCTATTGACCTCACTATAAAGGTGTCATGATTCGAACGAACTTTATTTTCAAAGGGTCACAAACTGATCAGGCAGACTCGTCTCACATTCGACCCTTCCAATCGCTCATCTTTCGCACATCAATGATCTATTCTGCATGTTAGACTCTCATAGGTGAACAAGACATCGTAAAATAAATGCTGTGAATATAAACATTGCATATTACTATGTTATGAAATAAACTGGAAGGCAGACAGACACACACAGATGCACATAGACTGGCACTCACGTATGTTTAAAACATACATACATGCATAAACGCATTCATACATACATATATACATCACATACACAAATCCTCAGTCATACACCCACCCAATAAAACATCAACACACACCCCCTTACACACATATAATACACACACACAAACTATACACCAAGAACCACACACATACTTTATGTGCCGGAGATGTGTCATACGCTGTCACCTCTACGTTGCTATGTTTAGTCTCCTTCTGACTTCTTGCAAACCATCCCCACCGTTTTAATTATGAAGCCACGGTAGTCACAGTTTCTGTCATTCCCTACGTTTTCATTGCTGACTGCAATGTTTGGCATGGGGATATCAAACTGTATCCTCACGTGGAGAGATACACACCGCAAACTGTATCCTCGTGTGGAGAGATAAACACAGCAAACTGTCTCCTCATGTAGAGAGATAAACTCCACAGACGGCATCCTCGTGTGAAGAGATAAACACAGCAAACTGACTCCTCATGTGGAGAGATACAAACTCCACAAACTATATCCTCGTGTGGAGAGATACAAACTCCACAAACTGTATCCTCATGTGAAGAGATACACGCTGCAAACTGTATCCTCATGTGGAGAGATAAACACAGCAAACTGTCTCCTCATGTGGAGAGATAAACACCACAAACGGACACAAATGATTGGTTGCTTGACTACATTCCATTGTACTGTGCAATAATCAACCATACTGACTATTTCATAGGATACAGTACGAGGGAAACGTCGTACACGTAGACCGACGCGCCCCACACGCCTCATGTGGTATATCACAGGCACTTTTCCTCTCTCTCTCTCTCTCTTTCTCTCTCTCTCTCTTTCTCTCTCTCTCCCTCTCTCTCTTTCACCCTCTCGCTCTCTCCCTCTCTCGCTCTCCCCTCTCTCGCTCTCTCTCCTCCTCTCTCACTCCCTCTCTCTCGCTCCCTCTCTCCCTCTCTCACTCCCTCTCGCGCTCTCTCTCCCTCCCTTGATCTCTCTCTTGCCCTCCCCATCTCTCGCTCTCACCCTCCCTCCCTCTCTCTCTCCCTCTCTCTCCCTCTCTCTCCCCCCTCTCTCCCCCCTCTCTCCCTCCCTCTCTCTCCCTCTCTCTCTTCCTCTCCCCCTCTCTCTCTCCCTTTCTCTCTCTCCCTCTCTCTCTCCCTCTCTCTCTCCCTCTCTCTTTCCCTCCCTCTCCCCCTCTCTCTTCTCCCTCTCTCTCCCTCTCTCCCCCTCTCTCCCCCCTTTCGCGCTCTCTCTCTCACTCTCTCTCTCCCTCTCTCTCTCCTCTTACATCTGGCTTCTCTGTGCATACCTTCTTCACGTGCATTGCCAGTGGTTGGAACTTACACAACCCCAACAACTCTAGGACTGGGCGAGGGGCTCCTGAAGCGCGTTGTATGACTAGCAACCATACTGACTATTTCGTAGGTTACAATATACCCCATGTGGTAGGTCGCAGGCACTTTTCCTCTCTTTGTCTCTCTCTGTCTCTCTCTGTCTGTCTCTCTCTCGCTCTCCTCTCTCTCTCTCTCTCTCCTCTCTCTCTCTCTCTCTCTCTCTCTCTCTCTCTCTCTCTCTCTCTCTCTTCTTGCATGTCCACATACACTAGCATTTTGTCTGTTGAAGTGTGTCTATGTAAGTACACGTGTTCCTGCACACCAGTCCACCCAGACCAACAACACAATGGGGTCGTGGTCAATTTTACACGCCTCCTACCCCGCCCCCTTCTTTCTATGTGCTCACTGTACCGTAACATCCAGCACCGTTATACTAATACACCCGAGTTTTCCGTAGACATTCACAGGTCCGTACGTGAGGTGAGTATACAGTTTTTTTCTTCTCTAGAAACAGTTTTTCTATTAAACATTTTCTTCGACTAACATTCTTTTCAATTAACATTTTGTCTATTCTCATTTTCTCTTCATTGCTTCCATTTTTCCATGCATTTGTTCCTCTCGCCCTGTCATCACCTTCTAATGTAGTCACAGGAATTCTCCTTGACTGTATGTTGTGTTTGTGAATGTGTTTGTTTGCTGATGAAGGCTAACCGCCGCAACGTTCTATTTGTGTCGTAACTCTGTTATGTAAAGCTGCACTACTTTGTGTCATTATATATTGTTTAAACTTTCACAGCTTTACCGCAGTTCCACCAAATTTTATGCATACTTTTCTATGTTTTCAACTGCAACTAATCGTACTTTTTTCCTCTGTTAACCGTTATATGTTGCCATCGGGTGTTATATTTATTCACTGAACCGTAGCCAGTACCAGCTATCTTTTCTGTGTTTATTTAGATCCACCGTATCTTCCATTGAGACTACATCATCCTCCTCCTATTGTCTCGTCACATCCACCACCACTCCCATTTCATACCTACACATATACATTTGGGTCCTCTGCTTTATTCCATTTTTCTTATCTATACCCGCGTCTCATCCCCTGTTTCATATTTCATTCCCCCCACCTCTCTGCCTTCCCCCTTACCATAACATACACAGATTGTCTCTTTTTTCCTCATTCTCTACCTGTCCCGATATGGCTCCTACTTCTCCAACGTTCCATCAAGCTAGATCTCACATCATGTTCTGTTTCAGCCTATTACCTACTGATCTCAAACAAACGTGTACGGATCTCGGCATCTACATTCTTAAGAAGACTCGAACCACCTGCCATGTTCACTTCTTAACAGCGTGCTTACGATCGCGTATAGTGCCCCGAGGGTTCTCGTCACAGTTCCACCCGGCAGCAGGCAATCTTAACAGCCAGTCCGTGACACGTTTGTTACAGATTGACAGACAATGCTCCTTTAGTCGCATGCGGTGTATAGTGGCTAATTACGGGTACCAACTATCGGACCTCACGTCTCAAATTACAAAGCTATCGACACGCCTACGCGAGTTGACCACCCATAATTACTTTTTGTACTGTGTCATCCGTACTGTTATCAATACCTCTAACCATGCACTATATAAATCTCTATCTGTAGCTAAAGACGCAAAATTGGCGGGTCTTCGTACCCGCTTGCCCCCCACTCCCCCTTCCACCCAGCCGGTGGATAATAGGCCCGACAATCGCGTAGTCTGCATTCCCCCTGATCTCCCTCTGTCAGACTTTGAGAGGGCGGTCTTGAACAAAGGCCTCCGTTTCATTCCGTTGCGACCATCGATCGACTATTATACAGTACTTAGTATTTAGGTTGCCCTAAATCTAATTTAAAACGACTATGTTCTCTACAAAACCGAGCTATTCGTCTGGTTTCTGGCATAAAGCACGTTGAAAGTAATAATTTGTACAGTCATCTAAGACTTCTACCACTACAAAAGCGCTTCCTTTTCAACAAAGCCAAATTAGTGAATAAAATTATATCTCAAAATACCCCAGAGTATCTTCTGCCGCTGATTCAATCTAATGCAATGAACAGCAAGCGCCTAAATTTGTTACATGTCTCAAAGCCTAGATTGAACCTATACAAAACATGTTTCGCCTATTCTGGTGCTCACTTATGGAATGATCTGCCTCCAGATCTGAAAACTCCAATGAGTCCCTACACATTTAACCGAAAACTCTTTCAATACTTAATCCATACCGACTATATGCCACCATAATTCATTTACTGGTATAATTGTTCAGTATAATTGTTCATTATAATTGTTTAACTATAATTGTTCACTATATATGTGTGTGCGTGTGGGAGCGAGAGAGAGAGAGAGAGAGAGAGAGAGAGAGAGAGAGAGAAAGTGGGTGTTAGAGAGAGGGAGAGAGTGGATGCGTGTGTGCGCACGTGCATGCGTGTGTGTGGAGAGAGTGATTGAGCGAGAAATGGTGGGGGAATGTGTCAATGCATGCATTCATACGTGTATGTGTGAGAGTGAGTGAGGGAATGTAGGCGTGCGTGCGTTCATGTGCATGCGTTCATGTGTATGTGTATGTGTGAGAGAGTGTGATTGAGAGAGAGAGAGTGTGTGTGTGTGTGTGAAGGATTGTGTGTTAGAGAGTTAGACAGTGGGAGAGTTGATGTGTTAGTGTATGTGTGTGAGCGCGTGCATGCGTGTGAGTGTGTGTATATGAAAGAATACAGAGAGAGAGAGAGAGAGAGAGAGAGAGAGAGAGAGAGAGAGAGCTGAGCAGATGCATGTCATGTAACACGCATGTTATGTAACACGCGAATCCATATGTTTGTGTATTCTCATCTGTCATATTATCAGTTAAATACCATTTGATTTTATCATGCATAATATAAACTAATGTTCATTACTGTAGTTTGAGTGAGAGAGTCAGTGAGTGTGAATGAGAGACAGAACGAGTGAGCGTGAGAGTGAATGAGTGAGCGGGAGAGTAAATGAGTGAGCGGGAGAGTGAATGAGTGAGCGGGAAAGTGAATGAGTGAGCGGGAAAGTGAATGAGTGAGCGGGAGAGTGAATGAGCGGGGGAGTGATTGAATGAGCGGAAGAGTGAATGTGTGAGCGTGAGAGTGAGTGAGTGTGTGTGTGTGTGTGAGAGAGAGAGAGAGAGAGAGAGAGAGAGAGAAAGAGAGAGAGAGAGAGAGAGAGAGAGAGCATCACTATTTTTACGTCACATACATTTTATGTACACATTTTTCTCCATGTTTAACATTTTTATGAGACTGCTCATGACAAGTGTCAGTGTATATGTGTGAGTAAAGTGTGAGAGTTTCTTCATACTAGTTTCAATACTATCGTGAGACATTTTGTATGTGTCTAGATGTGAGGAAGTGTGAGTGTATGTGGGGGATATGTGTGGGTAGTGGGTGTGTGTGTGGGGGGTGTGTGGGTGGGGTGTGTGTGGGTGGGGGTATGCGTTTGGATGGGTTGGGGTGTGTTGGTTTTGGTGGGTAGTGGTATTTGTGGGTGTTGGTGGGATGTGTGGATGGATGTGTGGGGGTGAAAGTAGGGGTGTTGGAATGGGTGTGGGGGATGTGTGTATGGGTGGAGGATATGTGTATGGGACGGATGCAGGGGATGTGTGTTTATGTGGGTGGAGATGTGTGGACGGTTTGAGGAAGTATGTGTAGGAGGCGGGGTTGTGTGGGTAGGGGATTGTGTTGGGTGGATTGGGGATGCAAGGGCGGGTGGGGAGAAGTGTATGGTGTGTGGGTTTGAGATATTTGTGCGGTGTGTTGGTGGGGGATGTGTGAATGATGTGTGGGTGGAGGGTATGTTTGTGGAGGTATGGGTGGAGGATAGTGTGTGGTGTGGGGGATGTGTGTGATGGGTGCGGGGAATGTGCGTATGAATGGGGTATATGTATGGGTGAGTAGGGGATTGTGGTGGTTGGGGGAAGTATGTGGGGGAGTGTTGGTGGGAGATGTGTGTGTTTGGATGGGGAATGTGTGGGTGGGGGTGTGTGAGTGAGTGGCTTAGGGATGTGTAAGTGGGTGAGGGAGTTGTATGTGTCGGGGTGGGATGTGTGAGTGGGTGGAGGATGTGTGTGGGGTAGGGGTATTGTGATCGAGAGATGTTTGGTTGGGGGGGGGGGTGTTGGTGCGTAGTGGAGAATGTATGCGTGAGTGAGTGTGTGTTGGTGGACGGGTAGGGAATGCGTGTGTGGGTGGGGAGAGGTGTGTGGTGTGTTGGTTGGGGATATTGTGTGGGTGAGGTATGTGTGTGTGGGTGGGGGATTTTTGTGTTTTGTTTTGTTTTTGTGTTGTGTGAGTGGGGGTATGTGGGGTGGATGGGTAAGGGTATCTGTGTGGGTGTGGGTGGGAATATTGTGTGGTATCTGGGTGGGGGATATGTGTGTGGTGTGTAAGTGGGGATGTGTTGGTGAGGGATATGTGTGTGTGTGGTGCGTGGGTTGGGAATAGTGCATGATAGGAGGTGTATGTGATGTGCGGGTGGGGGATTAGGTTAAGGCATGTGTGGGTGGGTGGAAGTTGTATGTGTGGGTGGTGGGGTGTGTGTTAGTGGATTGGGGATGTATGGGTGGTTAGAGAGATGTGTGTGTGTGGGGTGGGGGTAGGGACATGTCAGTTGGTGGGGATGTGTGTGTATGGTTTGGGAATGTGTGAGTGGATGTGCGATGTGTGGGTTGGTGGGGGATTGTGTGCATGGGTGGGGAATATGTTGTCGATGGAGATGTGGCTGGGGGATGGGTGGTTTGAGGTGTGGGTGGGGAGAGGATGTGTGGGGTAGTATGTGTATGTGGATGGGCGTAGGATGTGTGGGTTGGTGGGGGAATGTTTGTGGGTGGCGAGTGTGTTTTGGTTGGGGGATCAGGCGAGGGCAGTGTGTGTGGGTGGGGGATGTGCGGGAGGGGGATGGATCGGTTGGTGGGGTATGTATGTGTCCCTTGGTGTGCGTGTGTGTCGGTAGGTGGGGGTGTGTATGTGTCCCTTGGTGCGCGTGTGTGTGGGTAGGTGGGGGTGTTGTGTGGGTGGGGTGATGTATGGATAGGTGGGAGATGGGCTTCATAACATGGTAATTAGCCTTGTTTATGTTTACAACATTCATTTCACAATGTTTATTTTATCTTCCTATGTAAATGTATAATGCTCTTGATGAACGAAAGACGAGTGATTGGAAGGGCCGAATGTAAGACGGGCCTGCGCGCCCAATTTGTGACCCTAATAAAGTTGATTTGATTTGATTTGATTTTGATTTCAGTACTACAGGACGTACACAGGTTTCACCGTACTCTCCGACTGAAATACTTCTTCAGCACTAAAACCAACAACTTTGCCACTCCCACCCCCTCTAGCCCAGCTGATGACTTTTCAGATTTTCCAAGAGCCAAGTCTTCGTGGACACCTAACCCTGGATCTTCTAAGGCATTAGACCTGTTCATCGACAAAACGCTTTTTGACATTCAGAAACTGCGACCAAGACCACTCAGACGTTCTAACCTCACTTCAGATGAAAGGGAGGCGCTGACCCAACTTCAACGTCGGGACGACATCATCATTAAACCCGCTGACAAGGATGGAGCAGTCGTTGTTTGGCGGAAGGACTTGTACATTGCAGAAGGACATAAACAACTCAGTGATGGGTCTTTCTACCAACCACGCCCAACAGATGACACAGTCGACAATAACCACCAGGTCAAACTGGTCACTTCTGCGCTGATCCAACAAGGGCTTCTTCCCCCAGCAGCCAAGTCTTTAAATAAGTATGACAGCTGCTTGGGCAGATCAATGTTTTGTATGCTGCCCAAAACACACAAACTGAACAATCCGGGCAGACCGATCGTATCAGCCTGTGCATGCCCCACTGAGCACATATCCGGGTTCTTAGACAGAATTTTCCAACCGCTGGTTGGTGACCTCCCATCATATTTGAAAGACACCAACCATGCGATAGCGACGTTTGAATCTATAACATTCACGTCTGATACCCAGTATCACATCTTCACCCTCGATGTGACCTCACTGTACACGTCTATCCCACATAATGATGGTATCTCAGCTATAAAGTTCTTCCTTGACAGGCGTCCCAACCCTACTATTGCCACGGACGCTATTCTGCGCCTGGCTGAGCTGGTCCTTACTCTCAACTCATTTGAGTTTAACGGCCAGTACTTCAACCAGATCAGCGGGGTTGCAATGGGTACTAAAATGGGCCCTAGCTACGCATGCCTTTTTATGGGCCACCTCGAGTACCAGATATGGCAACTCTACAACGGTAGAATCCCTGAACTATACAGGCGATACATCGATGATGGTGTTGGTGTCACCTGTATGCCACGGGCGGATCTCGAAAGATTCATAGACTTCTTCTCCAACTTTCATCCTTCTATCAAACTCACTTCCCATATTTCCTCTACTTCTGTCAACTTCTTAGACATTACCGTTTCTATTGGGACCCATGGTCTCACCACGACGGTCTACTACAAACCGACTGACTCTCACGCCTTTCTACTCTACACCTCCTCTCACCCTCCGGCCTGCAAAGACGCTATTCCTTATTCTCAACTTCTGCGCCTTCGATGACTATGCCAAAATGATGAGGATTTTCAGCACAATGCTCAGGAAATGTTGGACTTCTTCAGGCTTCGTGGCTATCCGGATCATGTCCTATCATCAGCCTTCCGCCGGGTTCTACCCGTTAGCCGTACAGAGGCTCTCACCTCTGCACCTAGACCAAAAAACCTTCGACCGGTACTTTCTCTTACCTACCATCCGCATAATTTTTCAGTCAAGAATATCCTCTTTCGACATCTATCTATCCTTCAAGCTGACCCTACTACCAGCGCGATATTTTCAGAGAAACCACTGGTGGCCTACAGACGTGACCGTAACCTCAGAGATGTACTCGTCCACAATAGAGTACAGGGATTTCCACCTCCACCCTCACAATTAGGAACTAAGGCTTGCCTGAGATCTCGATGCAAGACCTGCCCATATGTGATCCACACTCCAGTAGTGCGATTCCCCAATGGCAATTTACGCATCACAGAAGAATTTTCCTGCACCAGTCGCAACATCATTTACGCCATAATATGCAAAAGGTGTGATATGAAGTACATTGGGGAGACGGGTCTCATGCTAGCCGACAGATTCCGCCAACATCTGAGTGACATCAACACCAACGAGAGCAAGCCTGTCTCCACCCACTTCAATAGCGCCAACCATCAAGGTGCTTCCGATGTCCAGGTCACTGGCATCCAGTCTTGCTCCTCTGGTCCGCAACATCGCAAGAATACAGAAAACCGGCTCATATTCACTATGGGGTGCCTAACACCACACGGCCTCAACACCCAACATAGTTTCATCTAATCGTAGTCATTTCCCCTCCCTACTCTGTTGCTTCCACACCCTCCTGATATCACCCTTGTCCGGCCCCCAACTTATCCTCTACCCTGTCCCCTATGCCATGTGTGGCGTGTCGTAGGCTCTTTTCCAATCTCTCTCTCTGTCTCTCTCTCAATCTCTCTCTCTCTCTCATTCTCCCTCAACAATCGTGCTTCTCTGTGCCTACTTATGCCATGGGTGGAGTGTCATAGGCTGTTTTCCAATTTATCTCTCTCAATCTCTCTCTCTCAATCTCTCTCTCTCTCTCTCTCTCTCACTTTCTCTCAACAATCGTGCTTCTCTGTGCCTACCTATGCCATGTGTGACGGGTCGTAGGCCCTTTTCCAATCTTCTCTCTCTCTTTCTCGGTCTCAATCTTTCTCTCTCTCTCTCTCTCTCATTCTCTCTCACCAATCGGGCTCCTCTGTGCCTACCTATGCCATGTGTGGCGTGTCGTAGGCTCTCTTCCAATCTCTCTCTCCCCCCCCCCCTCTCTCTCTCTCGTTCTCTCTCTCTCAATCTCTCTCTCATTCAATCTCAACGATTGTGCTTCCCTGCGCCTACCTATGCCATGTGTGGCGTGTCGCCCCTATGCCAAGTGTGGCGTGTCGTAGGCTCTTTTCCTATTTCTCTCTCTGTCTCTCTCTCAATCTCTCTCTCTCATTCTCCTTCAACAATCGTGCTTCTCTGTGCCTACCTATGCCATGGGTGGAGTGTCGTAGACTTTTTCCTAATCTCTCTCTCAATCTCTCTCTATCTCTCTCTCAATCTCTCTCTCTCATTCTCCCTCAACAATCGTGCTTCTCTGTACCTACCTATGCCATGCGTGACGGGTCGTAGGCCCTGTTCCAATCTTCACTGTCTCTTTCTCTCTTTCTCGGTCTCAATCTCTCTCTCTCTCTCCCTCTCTCGTTCTCTCTCAACAATCGTGCTTCTCTGTGCCTACCTATGCCATGTGTGGCGTGTCATAGGCTCTTTTCCAATCTCTCTCTGCCCCCTCTCTCTCTCTTTCTCTCTCGCAATCTCTCTCTCATTCAATCTCAACGATCGTGCTTCTCTGCGCCTACCTATGCCATGTAAGGCGTGTCGTAAGCTCTTTTGCAATCTCTGTCTCTCTCAATCTCTCTCTCTCTCTCATTCTCTCTCAACAATCGTGCTTCTCTGTGCCTACATATAGTCATGTGTGGCGTGTCGTAGGCTCTCTTCCGATCTCTCTCTCTCTCTCTCGATCTCTCTCTCTCTCTCGATCTCTCTCAATCTCTCTCTCTCGCTCATTCTCTCTCAACAATAGTACTTTTCTGTGCCTACCTATGCCATGTGTTGCGTGTCGTAGGCTCTTTTCCAAACTCTCTCTCTCTCTCTCTCTCTCTCTCTCTCTTTCCCTCTCTCTCTCTCTTCCATCTTGCTTCTCGGTGTCTACCTATTCCAACTATATTGCTGGTGGTCTGATGTTACACAGCCTCAATAACACAACCACTGGGGGGGGGGGGGTTGATCCTCATGTACGTTGTATAAAAATCAACCTTGCTGGCTCTATTTCATAGGGTACAGTATGAGTGAAGCCTCGTATATGTAGACCGATCGACCCCATACACATCCGGTGGCGTGCCGTAGGCACTTCTCCAATCTCTATCTCTTTTCCTCTCTCTCTCTCTCTCTCTCTCTCTCTCTCTCTTCCATCTCACTCCTCTGTGCCTACATATTCCAACCATATTGCCGGTGGTCTGATTTCAACACAACCACTGGGTGATTTGATCCTCAAATACGTTGTATAACAATCAACCTTACTGCCTCTATTCCATAGGGGACAGTATGAGGGAAGCCTCGTATTTGTAGACTGACCGACCCCGCATACATCAGGGGCGTGTCGTAGACACTTTTCAAATTTCTCTCTCTCTCTCTCTCTCTCTCTCTCTCTCTCTCTCTCGCTTCCATCTTGCTTCTCTGTGCCTACATGTCCCAACTATATTGCCGGTGGTCTGATTGTAACACAACCACTGAGTGATTTGACCCTCAAATACGTTGTATAACAATCAACCTTACTGCCCCGAATTCATAGGGAACAGTATGAGTGAAGCCTCGTATTTGTAGACCGACCGACCCCGCATACATCAGGTGCGTGTCGTAGGGACTTTTCCTCTCTCTCTCTCTCTCTCTCTCTCTCTCTCTCTCTCTCTCTCTCTCTCTCTTCCATCTTTCTTCTCTGTGCCTACATATTCCAACTATATTGCCAGGGATCTGATTTTAAAACTACCACTGGATGATTTAATCCTCAAATACGTTGTATAACAATCAACCTTACTGCCCCGAATTCATAGGGAACAGTATGAGTGAAGCCTCGTATTTGTAGACCGACCGACCCCGCATACATCAGGGGCGTGTCGTAGGCACTTTTCCTCTCTCTCTCTCTCTCTCTCTCTCTCTCTCTCTCTCTCTCTCTCTCTCTCTCTCTCTCCATCAGGCTTCTCTGTACCCACATATTCCAACTATACTGCCGGTGGTCTGATTTTAACACAACCACTGGAAGATTTGATCCTCAAATTCGTGGTATAGCAATTAACCTTACTGCCTCTATTCCATAGAGTACAGTAGGAGTGAAGCCTCGCATTTGTAGACCTACCCACTCCGCATTTTGATTGCGGTATATCGCATGCAGTTTTCCTCTCTCTCTCTCTCTCTCTCTCTCTCTCTCTCTCTCTCTCTCTCTCTTTACATCTTGCTTCTCTGTGCCTACCTACTTCACTTGTATTACCAGTGGTTGGATCTCACACAGCCCCATCAACTCGTACACTGGACGAGCGGCTCCTGAAGTGAGCTTTGTAACAATCAACCATACTGACTATTTCATAGGGTACAGTACGAGGGAAACGTCGTACGTGTAGACTGACACGCCCCACATGCCTCATGTGGTATATCACAGGCACTTCTCCTCTCTCTCTCTCTCTTTCTCTCTCTCTCTTTCTCTCTCTCTCTCTCCTTACATCTTGCTTCTCTGTGCCCACCCACTTCACTTGTATTACCAGTGGTTATATCTCACACAGCCCTAACAACTCAAACACTGGGCGAGAGGCTCCTGAAGTGTACTGTGCAATAATCAACCATACTGACTATTTCATAGGATACAGTACGAGGGAAACGTCGTACACGTAGACCGACGCGCCCCACACGCCTCATGTGGTATATTCACAGGCACTTTTCCTCTCTCTCTCTCTCTCTCTCTCTCTCTTTCTCTCTCTCTCTCTTTCTCTCTCTCTCCCTCTCTCTCTTTCACCCTCTCGCTCTCTCCCTCTCTCCCTCTCTCGCTCTCCCCTCTCTCGCTCTCTCTCCTCCTCTCTCACTCCCTCTCTCTCACTCCCTCTCTCCCTCTCTCACTCCCTCTCGCGCTCTCTCTCCCTCCCTTGATCTCTCTCTTGCCCTCCCCATCTCTCGCTCTCACCCTCCCTCCCTCTCTCTCTCCCTCTCTCTCTCCCTCTCTCTCCCCCTCTCTCCCCCCTCTCTCCCTCCCTCTCTCTCCCTCTCTCTCTTCCTCTCCCCCTCTCTCTCTCCCTTTCTCTCTCTCCCTCTCTCTCTCTCCCTCTCTCTCTCCCTCTCTCTCTCCCTCCCTCTCCCCCTCTCTCTTCTCCCTCTCTCTCCCTCTCTCCCCCTCTCTCCCCCCTTTCGCGCTCTCTCTCTCTCACTCTCTCTCTCCCTCTCTCTCTCCTCTTACATCTGGCTTCTCTGTGCATACCTTCTTCACGTGCATTGCCAGTGGTTGGAACTTACACAACCCCAACAACTCTAGGACTGGGCGAGGGGCTCCTGAAGCGCGTTGTATGAATAGCAACCATACTGACTATTTCGTAGGTTACAATATACCCCATGTGGTAGGTCGCAGGCACTTTTCCTCTCTTTGTCTCTCTCTGTCTCTCTCTGTCTGTCTCTCTCTCGCTCTCCTCTCTCTCTCTCTCTCTCCCTCTCTCTCTCTCTCTCTCTCTCTCTCTCTCTCTCTCTCTCTCTCTTCTTGCATGTCCACATACACTAGCATTTTGTCTGTTGAAGTGTGTCTATGTAAGTACACGTGTTCCTGCACACCAGTCCACCCAGACCAACAACACAATGGGGTCGTGGTCAATTTTACACGCCTCCTACCCCGCCCCCTTCTTTCTATGTGCTCACTGTACCGTAACATCCAGCACCGTTATACTAATACACCCGAGTTTTCCGTAGACATTCACAGGTCCGTACGTGAGGTGAGTATACAGTTTTTTTCTTCTCTAGAAACAGTTTTTCTATTAAACATTTTCTTCGACTAACATTCTTTTCAATTAACATTTTGTCTATTCTCATTTTCTCTTCATTGCTTCCATTTTTCCATGCATTTGTTCCTCTCGCCCTGTCATCACCTTCTAATGTAGTCACAGGAATTCTCCTTGACTGTATGTTGTGTTTGTGAATGTGTTTGTTTGCTGATGAAGGCTAACCGCCGCAACGTTCTGTATGTGTCGTAACTCTGTTATGTAAAGCTGCACTACTTTGTGTCATTATATATTGTTTAAACTTTCACAGCTTTACCGCAGTTCCACCAAATTTTATGGCAATTTAAAGCGCTGAAATATGCAATTTAAACAGCTGCTGCACATTTATTATCAATGAATACCAATTATGATAAGAAAAGCAAATTTAGATAACAGATTGAAATACGGGGAATTTATCTATGCCAAACTTCTTGTAAACCGGCGCTGGGGCGAAGGGGTGACAAACGCAATTCGCAATGTCAGATACCGCATTCCAAACAGCTGCGGACGATTGGAAACAGATCGCCTTGTGCTGGTTTTTATACAATGGTATGTCTAAAAAAAACTTTACATCGTAAAACTTTACAAAAAATCATAAACAGCACAAAATGTGGGGTTGACTGCGGCGTTATGTAAAGGATATGCAACAAACTAAAAATTATGTGTAAATTGCTGAATACTTTATACGGGAAAGAGAACATTAGAAAGCTGGTCAACAATTTTGCAACATGGGCATGTTATTCTCAGGAAAACTTCTTTGAGTGAATAAATATAGTTCAGTATGTCTGAAGTTAAACTAGTTATGCTATCATGATTACTATTTAATGCGATAAGCTAAAAACAAGTAAACCAGGCTGAAGTTAATATTGCGGAGTTTTTATGAGACGAGTTCTGGAACACCTTATGCGAGCTTGTTTGGACACACATGATTGGTTGCTTGACTACATTCTATTGAGAGTTTGTTTTTTTTACACAGATAATTGGTTGCTTGACTACATTTTATTGGGAGTTTTTGTTTGGACACAAATGATTGATTGCTTGACTACATACTATTAAGAGTTTTTTTTTGTTTGGACACAAATGATTGGTTGCTTGACTACATTCTATTGTGAGTTTTTTGTTTGGACACAAATAATTGGTTGCTTGACTACATTCTATTGAGAAATTTTTGTTTTTTATTTACATAGATAAGTGGTTGCTTGACTACATTTTATTGGGTGTTTTCTGTTTGGACACAAATAATTGGTTGCTTGACTACATTCCATTGAGAGTTTTTTGTTTGGACACAAATGATTGGTTGCTTGACTACATTCTATTGAGAGTTTTTTGTTTGGACACAAATGATTGGTTGCTTGACTACATTCTATTGAGAGTTTTTTGTTTGGACACAAATGATTGGTTGCTTGACTACATTCCATTGAGAGTCTTATGTTTAGACACAAATAATTAGTTGCTTGACTACATTTTATTGGGTGTTTTCTGTTTGGACACAAATGATTGGTTGCTTGACTACATTCCATTGAGAGTCTTATGTTTGGACACAGATGATTGGTTGCTTGACTACATTCTATTGAGAGTTTTTTGTTTGGACACAGATGATTGGTTGCTTGACTACATTCTGTTGAGAGTTTTGTGTTTTGTTTTGTTTTCTCCTTTCATCTCAAGCGTAGTCTATACACGTGCTACTACTTCTAGTGCACTGGACTGAGTTTTGCGTATGGAGTAGCTTTCGCTATTACCATTGTCCCTCGCTATCAGGCAAAACCACTCCGACTTCTGAGGTACTTGTAATTTACGTCCCCCAAGCCAAAGACTAGAAGTCAACATTTTAGTCCAACTTAAGGGTGTAGTTGTTGAACCCGCTACCTCGGCATCAGCACACAGAATTAGATTATAACTTGAAATGTTGTGACGATCAGCTCCAGGCCTTGCCGACATGTCCGTGTAGAATAACTCAGCGTATTGGAAACACCAAGGAGGCAAGGATTGTTGTGTTTCTTTGATGAATCTTTTAAATCATTAACTTGTTTCAGTGATGTATTATTTATCTGTAGATTTAGTGGACCAGTAGATCATCTGCTAACCTGCATTACTTAAGTTTTGGTTGTTTTCATATTGTATATACTGCATGTTGAACTCAGCTTATTAATATGGTTTCGCAGTCTGCCCTCGTCGCTGTTAAACATGCACCCATCGTCTGCAAATAAAAGCTCATTTATTGCGAGAGTATCTGTTGTTTCGTCTGAAGTAAAGAGTTCGACATTTTCTGATATTGCTCTGTCAAGGCTTGCTTCTTTGGATATTTTGTCTATGTGGTTATTAAATTACGGGGAATGGGGGAGAGAGAGTGAGGAGTTGAGAGAGAGAAGGCGAGAGAGAGAGAGAGAAAGAGAGAGAGAGAGAAAGAGAGAGAGAGAGAGAGAGAGAGAGAGAGAGAGAGCACACGTCTCTGCCTCACTCATGTATTGACTGTGAGCATTTCTGATATATCACATGATTAATTTGTTGAATTGCGATCTGGTTAATATATCAGAAATGCTCACAGTCAATACATGAGTGAGGCAGAGACGTATGGACTCTCTCTCTCTCTCTCTCTCTCTCTCTCTCTCTACCTCTCTCTCTCTCTCTCTCTCTTTCTCTCTCTCTCTCTCTCTCTCTCTACGTCTCTGCCTCACTCATGTATTGACTGTGAGCATTTCTGTTATATCACATGATTAATTTGTTTGTTGAATTGCGATCTGGTTAATTTTTCTGTCCGTCCATATTATTCTTTGCATTTCCGTGAGAAATCACATTTTCACAGCCATTAGATGTTTCTCACTTTCCTTATTGTTCATGTTTTACATGCTTACAGCAGTATAGGTTCTTTATAGAACTTCAACACTTTCTTCTCACTGTAATTGGCAACATGTTATTGGTAAGTATGTTTTCCATCTTGCAGAAGGCCACCTTTGCCATGGATATTCTTATTCTAATCTCTACCAGGCATCTTCCATCAGAATGTTATGGCTGTTCCTAAATGCTTGTACCTGTTCACCTTTTAAGAATTGCCCCGTCTACTTGGATGTAACATTATTGTATTTCTTGCTTCATGGCGACGATCATAATCTCCTTTTTCTTGCAATTAGAATGCATCCTTAGCTGTTCTCTGTTTGCTAAACACGCATCTGCTAGATTCTGCAGGTAAATTATGTACCGGGGTGAAAGTATAAATCTCTTTAAATTGTCTTATAATAGCGGATTTTGCATCTACCAAGATGCCACACGAGCAAGTGTAATTTCGTATGGTCATTTTACAGAAGGATAATAGCTCAGACACTGTCAGACCATCAACAGCACATACAACAACGCCAAAGTTAGAAAAAGGAAGTTTACAAGCTCTTAACAGACGACAGCTGTTTGTGTTGAGAACACAGGCCAGCGCTTTTTAGAAACCCCTCTTCCCATTTGGTAGCGTCGATCATTACCGCATTCTCAGAAATATAAACATCCTCCTGGTATAGGATGTAAGGGGCTTCGGAAACAGGAAACTACGTGAGAGCAGAAAAGAACATCATTTGATAATGGAAACAAAGGAAATAACGCTGTGTCACATGTGAAGAACACCCGTTAGTGATGGAAAGGAAGAGATAAGCTTATTGCACACTGGTAGCACATCAACTAGCAATGGAAGTGAAGTAGATAACTGTGGCACATTGGTAGCACATCAATTAGCAATAGAAGTAACGTAGATAACTGTGGTACAATGGTAGCATTAAATTATAAATGGAAGTCCAATAAGCTCGTGTGGCATGCATGATGTGAAGGGGAACAGTGTTTACGTGGCCTTGTGTGTGTGTGTGTCTGCGTGAGTGTTTGTGTGTGTGGCTGTGACTGTGTTTTCAGAAGGTCAGAAATATGCTTATATCTTCATTGTGTAGTATAGTATGTAGAGTGTGCATAGGTTGTTTGTCTAGAGCAGTGTTTCCCAACCGTTTTTGTGCTATGCCCCACCTAAGCCTTTCTAAAATTCTTATCCCCCCCCCCCCCCAACAAATGCATCATTTTTAATATTCAAAAATTGAAATGTTCACTAAAGAAACTTGAATTTTTTATTTTTAGAAGGGCTCACAGTTCCCAGAGGGGCCAGAGCCCCCCCCCCCCCCCCCCCCCGTCCCTCCCGCGTCTCTGTGTGTCGGTTGTGTTGGGTGAATTTTTTTTTTAATTTGGTTTGGCGGTTACCCCAGACAAGCTGGTTCCCCCGCCTCTCCCCTTTTTTGTGTGGACCCTAAGTCTCACTGTGAGCTATTGCCCACAGTTGTCTACCAGGCCCACATCTAAGGTCAAGATATGTAATGGGTTTTTATTTGATAATCCCGGCCCCCGACCAGACCAGGAGCACTAGTGGGGGGGGGGGGGGGGAGAGAGCAGCGAATGCACCTAGCCAAAGTTTAGCAAAGGACCGATAGGTTTTAGGAAGAAATAACTAGGAAATTATTGAGCAAACACAGTAAGTAAATTTTCAAAACATATAATGGAGAACTGAAATTCAAGTACAAAATAATTTTAATGAAAGATTTTTCTATATTATTTTAATTATTAGTAATTATTTAAATTTAGTGAGATTCTTGCGTTTGATACTTGCTGCAAAGAGATTTTATGTCAGTTTCCAATTTAGTTAACTGCAGTCTCAAGTCTCCCCGTTTTGTTATATCCAGCCGATTTCTTCCATTTTCGAATTGCCCCCCTTAACAACCGAACTGCCCCCCCCCCCCCCCCTGTGGGGCGTGGGCCCCAATTTGGGAAACACTGGTCTAGAGAGTGTCTACCAACATGAATTGCTGGTTTTCAAACATGACTATCCCAGCCAATGGTCACCGTAATCACTCTGTCCGTGTTATTCCTTTCGAAATATATTGATTCATTGTCACCTTGCCGTCTTGACAGACGATAGTTTGTAAGGGGTGGAGTTATTGCCTCCCCATAGCACAAAGCCGGGGCTAAAATATAGGATTATAGAGATCATGTGTTGCCCATGCAGCATGATCCCTCTCTCGGCCTGCCTAGTTCAATCCAGAGGAAAGATAACACATCTACATCTGGAACAAGACAAGCTGCAGAAGCTGCCGGATCAGCAAAGCAATGCTCTAATTGTCCGCCTGTCGGAGCTTCGATCCTAGACCAGCCGCCAACCAAGGCTTAGGGCCTGGTCTGCCCTGCCATGACACTTTGTCTTTAGGTTGCATTTCCTCGCACCAGGGTAAGGCTTGTACCCTCCCAATTGCGCTCTTCCGCCCGAAGCCGTTGGCACAATGTGGGGTGTCGGGTTTGGTAAGCACCGCCCAACGTTCGGCGCTAACAGAAAGCAGGAAATATATATTTAAGGTAAAACGCTGTATTAAACTCTTTCCAAAACAGGCGTTATTATATTCAAGCAACCATCCTCTGAAATGGAAATAGTTATTTGTTCAACTGTCAACAGTTGACATAAAATAAACTATAATAATAATCAATCAATCAATCAATAATAAACCCTCAAATAACGAAGGCCGAGGCTGTAGGAACAAGTGTGCTTTCCAGTCTTCATTTGATCCAACAACTATGGAATATGGACAGAATTCTTATCGAGCCATTTAAATAGCACTAGACGCTTCATTCACTTTATGACCTACCTGTCTTTATGTTTTCCCTCTCTGTCGTCTTTCTCCATCTTTCTCAGCCCCTCTCTATGTTTTCCCTCTGTCCCCTCCCTCTCTTTCCTCTAATGTACCTTTTCTCTGTGTCGTCTCTGTCTTCTATATTTGATCTATCTATCTATCTATCTATCTATCTATCTATCTATCTATCTATCTATCTATCTATCTATCTATCTATCTATTTATCTATCTATCTATCTATCTATCTGTCTATAAGAAGATCTCTATCTAAGAATGTATGTGAGGAAATAGAGAAGAAGGGCAGAATGTCAGACGGGCCTGCGTGACCAATTCTTAACCCTTTGAAAATAAAGACTTTCGTTCTTTCATTCGTTCGTTCGTTCGTTTTCTCTCTCTCTCTCTCTCTCTCTCTCTCTCTCTCTCTCTCTCTCTCTCTCTCTCTCTCTCTCTCTCCTATGTGTACTATATCTCGACTCGAGTTATCTTCTTTCCCCGTTTTTTTTCAGTTTCTGTTGTGCGGCGCTTCTCTTTGTCTTCTTAGTGCCATCTCTTTTCCATTCTTATCCGTCTATGGCGCACTCTCTCTCTCTCTCTCTCTCTCTCTCTCTCTCTCTCTCTCTCTCTCTCTCTCTCTCTCTCTCTCTCTCTCTCTCTCTCTCTCTCTCTTCCTCCGTCTGTGTGTGTATGTAATTTAAGCCTCCGTCAACGACGCAATGACTCACCCAGCTGGCACAATTCCTTCTCCAAACACTGAAACTCTCCAAGGTCTTCAGGCTACCTACGCTGTCTTTTCTATAGGTGACCCACTTAATACTGTCTGTCCGGACGTCTTATTATGACGGCCACACAGAACTCCTCACTCGCTAATTGCCTCGGCGTTCGGCTTATTCGATCGGTAACCACTGAGTCGACAAACCATTCTTTCTGGAAAGCCTTCTTAATAAGCTAAAATCGTCTCC
Source organism: Cepaea hortensis (assembly GCA_963921405.1). NCBI lineage: Eukaryota > Metazoa > Mollusca > Gastropoda > Stylommatophora > Helicidae > Cepaea > Cepaea hortensis. The sequence goes on from OY992876.1 coordinate 51,054,587, forward strand.
ATCTTTTACAGTTATCAACTTCAGAAATTGAAATGATCGTGAAGTGCAAATGGATCACTGGACATAAACTTAACTCACCCAGCACGTAACGTCTATTAAAAGATACTTAGTGAGATTTATTTTCAGAAAGTCCTTTGAAATACGTGTACCTTGTTAAGTCCAGTGTTGTGTATTCTCTCCACATTTTACTGCGCGTCTCTAGGTCACTTTCTCAAAGAAACACTTGCTTGCTCAAGAATAGTTTTATTGAGTAGAAATACACTGCAGCTGCTGAAAATGCTGCCAGTTTTAGTTGTACGCCCCCCAGCCTTCTTTAGTTGTCGGTTTAAAACAACTATTGGTAAACATTTCATAGAATATATATACACTCAGGAACAGCTAGGACCTCTCAGGCTATTTGTTACATAATTCCACTGTATCGCTTGCTTGCCCGCCAGTGGGGTATGAGTTCCATGCTCCATCGAGTCAGAATTTTAAAATGTACCGGGTTCCCAGGTCGGCCCAGGCTAAAATGGGTACCAAGACATTTCTTGGGAAGTAAAGGCGAATGATGTGATATTAATCGTATGACACCTCCAGTGCCCGTTGGTCTATACAAATATGGGCTTGCTCCATACATCCTATACGCCTGAAGGTGTGTAAGAAGGGTCCTTGACTTCTTTAGGCACTCCATTCGGAACCGACACTAACGATCCTTTCGTGTTAGACGTATCGGTAATTGATTAACCATCTGAATCTCGCTGCGACCGCCTTTATATCCCAGGTAATTGTCCCTGTACCCATAGGCCTCAAGGCAAGGGATGGGGTCCATTGCTTTACTTATCGGACATGAAACAGTTCAACACAACCTGTCATCCGCGAGAAAGGCAATGCAGATCTGGGAATTATGATACAGGATTTAAACATGACAGATATGTGTGGCTCACTCATACAGCTCTGTGTCTACCTGGAGAAGTGGGCGCTCCGCTTTCCTTGCGTCTAGAAGTTCTATAGTTCGTTTTGGGACCTCGTCCTTCGGTTCTCAGAGCAATATTTTTGAACCCCTGGAGATTGTCGATGGGGCTATTGAGTCCCTGCTTCTTGTGATGCTTTTGGCTATTCGCTCTGCGGAGTTGATCGATCCATATGGGATAAAAACCCTGTGCAATGAAGACAAACGTTTTGCCTTTAAATCGCTTTTTAAACTTATATAATTGGTAACGCGGTAAAGGAAAGGGAAAGATAACCACAAGACACATACTGCAGTAAAGGTATGCGGTGTTTATCATATTCACCACCAAGCGTCATTTCAATAAGTCTCGTTTCAGGTCTGTGTTCATGTCTCTATTACAGTATGTGGCCATACCTGCAAGTATATATCTCTTTGTCGACCCTCCCTGCTCTTTTCGGATCAAGTTTGTCAGTTGTCACTGAGTTTTTAAAGTTTATTTCTGCTCGTGAAATTAAAAACTAGTCCCTTGGCAGAAACTTGTTGTGGGTATCTGAAGTGTTAGGCGCATCACATTTTTGTAGGTTTTAGTGTCCGGAGGAATAAATGGCCAGTTCTTTCCTCCTTTCCTCCTCCCTCTCTTCCTCCATCCCTTCCTCCCTCCGGTAGCGAACGCCGTTTCCTCCTCATAACATACGAAACCAATCGTCACAGCCTATCTCTAATAGCTCTACTCAATTTGCAGTTGTAACCTGTTTCATTAAGTGCTGCCTTTTCTCTAAAATTGTTCTTATGCTGAAGAGATGGTCTCTGGTTCCTCAGGCCTGTACTGTAAGCCATATTCTAACTTACTTTGATCCTCGCATTAAAAGGAACTACAGAAGTCAGAACAGATCTGTACTTCTGCACATGTACTATACTAAAACGTTGTACACCGTCAATGATAACAAAATAAGCAAACTAATAGAACAATTAAACATTGATGACAAAGATATGTGAATAATAAACAACATATAATGGCAGTAAACAGCAGGTATTAGAATAGACAACCACGTAAAGCCGTGGCAAAGGTTTTACTGACTCGGTTCGTGATCCCGCATACCCGCGTTCGAAACACAGCTGCGCGCGATTTGGCAGCAGACCACGTTGAGCTGGATTTTTACGAAATGGTATGGATGCCGGTCGTTTAGAAAGCAATGGGAAACTACTGAACGTAAACTTGCCAAGACATCAACAACAGCAAAATATGCTCGTGTTGACTGCAAACGTCATGTACAGGATATGCCGTCAACTTAAAACCACGTAAAAGCATGTCAGTGCATAAAGAAAGGAGTAAGACTAGGATGTGTGCGGCCATCACGGATGTTTTCATTATACAATGAGATCTACAGAATATATACCATTGATTGCGGTTGTTCGGTGGTCATATAAATAACATACTTTATGCTGATAGCGCTGTCTTCATATCAACCCCATCACCGATCAACAGTTGGACTCGAGTGTTGACTTCTCGTCATTGACTTGGGGATGTAAAGTAGTTCAGAAGTCACCTGATTTCGAGGGACACAGGTAATAGTGAAAGCAAACTTGGGTCCAGTGCATTAGAAGTAGTAGCACGTGTATAGACTACGCTTGAGTTCAAGACGAGCGACAGAAAATTAATATCAACAAGTGATAAGGAACTACAAAAAATGATCCACAAAGTGAGTAAGGACCTTAGCCTATAACATATGCACAAGACAGAACTAATGGTAATGTCAATGAAACAAATCATGCCTAGAAGCTTAATTAAAGTCAGTGGTAATAACGTGTGACAAGCACGGAGATTCAAGCACCTAGTCACGTGGCTAACATCAGATGGAAGGTGTACTACGGAGATAAAGAACAGAATAAAACAAGGAAAAACTGACTGCTATAGAATTAACAACACCCTATGCAATAAACCCCCTCATGAGAGGATAGAAAAGAATCTTGCGTGTGAATTAACAACGACAAAATCCCGCAATATCTCAGAGGTGTGGTTATTATCGAAAAGTGCTGAAATATTCGTGCACAAACAAAACGGATATTGTCAATATTTTGAATGAGGATAGGAAACAAATATAACTTGTCATATGCACCAGAAATGGGCAGTCGTCATTGCTTGGTCACATTATTAAAAAAAATAAACAGTAAAACAGGAACTTGTCTTGACAACTATGGAGATTTATAGAAACAGACATAGAGGGGGGGGGGGGAAGCGAGAGATGATTCTTGAGAGTGTTGTTACCTCACCGAAAGGTGACAAGCATACTGCAGACAGCAGCTCACATACTCCATACTGCCTCAACTACGACATATCTAGGACAATTTTGTGGGCTTAAGAAACACCAGCAGACGACAAAACCATATGGACCACTGAGTGAACTAAAAAACACAGTCAAATTCAAACAAGAGACGACATTGCAGACATAGACACATTTCAAGCGAATGATAGAAGAAGGAGTTCGCAAAATACAGAAAAGAATGACTGCCACGCCAGTCAATAAGTCACGTGATGATGATGATGATGATGATGATGATGATGATGATGATGATGATGATGATGATGATGATGATGATGATGATGAGATGATGATGATGATGATGATGATGATGATGATGATGATGATGATGATGATGATGATGATGATGATGATGATGATGATGATGATGATGATGATGATGCAGCTTGTATCTATAAGAATTATATCTGGATCCTTTCATATCTGGGATATTCGATTATGTCCTAGATTATAGTCATATGAACATTGGACTGTATGTGTTCACGGTAATTACACTTGTATGTTCGCTTTAATAGTGCATCCGGAGTAGACGGGTCTTTGTTAGATCAAGGGTGTGCATGGCTGGGCGCCCTGGGCAAGACGACGGAACGTCTAGGGATTAAGTTAAGTCGTTCTCTTCTCCGTCCATTGATTACCATTCAGCGTCAGGTTCCAGTCTGGTACACTTAAATAACAAGTCTTGTAAACTTATATAATCAGTCTAGTACACGTATATGACTTGTCTAGATATAACCAGCCTAGATTTTAACCTGTCTAGTACACTTATATAACCAGTCTTGTAAACTTATATAAATAGTCTAGTACAATTATATAACCAGTCTAGTTACACTTACATAACCAGTCTAGTACACTTAATAACCAGTCTAGTACACTTTGCATAACCAGTCTAGTACACTTACATAACCAGTCTAATACAGTTATATAACCAGTCTAGTACATTTACATAACCAGTCTAGTACACTTACATAACCAGTCTAGTACACTTATATAACCAGTCTAGTACACTTATATAACCAGTCTAGTACACTTATATAACCAGTCTAATACACTTATATAACCAGTCTAGTACACTTACATAACCAGTCTAGTACACTTATATAACCAGTCTAGTACACTTATATAACCAGTCTAGTACATTTACATAACCAGTCTAGTACACTTATATAACCAGTCTAGTACACTTATATAACCAGTCTAGTACACTTATATAACCAGTCTAGTACACTTATATAACCAGTCTAATACACTTATATAACCAGTCTAGTACACTTACATAACCAGTCTAGTACACTTACATAACCAGTCTAGTACACTTATATAACCAGTCTAGTACATTTACATAACCAGTCTAGTACACTTATATAACCAGTCTAGTACACTTATATAACCAGTCCATGCTCTGTGTTGAATATTTCTGTGAGCATATAATACTCACCGCCAGCTGGCCAAACGTGTCGCAACTTTAGGTAGAATTTCACCAGACAGATGTTGTCTTGATGTTGTCTGGGTGTTGTCTTGATGCTGTCTGGACTGTCATCCTCCAGATAGCCTGAGACCTGGCCGTTTCAAATTTCCAATGTGCAGTGGGGTAGAAATAGGCTGGACCTGGGCGTCCTCTGGCTCAGTGGCATTTCAAGTTTTACCTGTATGGGGAAGATTTAGCTTGTAGTGTCGTGCGCAAAGGACACCAGGTCATTATTTTTTGGATATTTAAAGTGAACATAAATGTGTGCACGCGCGAGTATGTGTGTGCGGGTGAGTGGGTGGGTGTGTGGGTGCGAGCGGGCGGACTGGTGTGTGTGTGTGTGTGTGTGTGCGTGTGTGTGGGTGGGTGGGACGTGGGTGGGTGTGTGTGTATTATGGCGAGTGACAAAACTGTCTTAGTAGCCAGAACTCCACATATGACAGTGTGTTGATATTTTTCAGGCCCTTTAATCACGCATATCAGCCTTTCGGCCTTCCGATATCTTGCTGCAAGTATCTTGTGATTCGTTTTTTTCCCCGTTGTGATTGGCGTTTTCAGACTTAATGGTCAGATCTGCACATATGCTGCGCTTTGTTTTTATACTGTTCTTGCATGTTTCAAAGCTACAGATTATTTACTACACCACTTTGGCGATATCAAATTTCTCCAACGGCTGTCATAAACTGGATCTGCATACATGAACGCATGATTTCATACGGACATCTGAGTGCACATCAGTGCTACTTTACCTGTAGCTGTCTCGCTGTCTAGTCAGGTAAATCTCCTATGAGATTTGCTGCCTTTAATCTAATCTCTTGCAGAAATCTCCCAGAGATCAAGTATGTTCTTTGTGAATGTCACTGCCTGTGCCTTTATAGATTTATCTCCCTTTGATCAGACATTGAAAATTTGCAAGAAGCTCTTCAGTTTCCGTCAACACTGAAGGATCCGGTGCTCTAAATACACAACACTGGTGAATGAAAGCCTTAATTGATTCCACATTTGGAACATGGTTCTGGGAATTCTATGTTAGGGATACACAATACACGTTTTTTTATCTGCTTTTAACAATTGCTGTTCTTTTTAATTGTCAAGTTCAGCTGGAAAAAAAACAACAATAATAAATAATTAGTAGCAGCCGAATGGGTATAATATTTACAGATGTAATATTAATAATATATGCTGATGTATTTATCAGTCGTGGTAGTAATAGTAGCAGCAGCAGTAGTAGTAGTAGTAGTAGTAGTAGTAGTAGTAGTAGTAGTAGTAGTAGTAGTAGTAGTAGTAGTAGTAGTAGTAGTAGTAGTAGTAGTAGTAGTTCTTCTAGTTCTTCTCTTCCTCGTGCTTTTTCTTCATCATTTCAACAGCAACCACCACTGTCCACAACCATTGACATGATCATGTTTAATACGTCCATAAAACTTCGTTATATCTTATCCAGAATACCGGCAGGCAGCTGTTGGCCCGAGACTGTTGTTAAGCACATAGAGTTTGTCTGAGACTGTTATAGATACACAGTGTTTGTCCTGAGACTGTTTTAGACACACATTGTTTGTCCTGATTCTGCTGGTTCGCACATAGTTTGTCCTGATACTGCTGGTAATCATGTAGTTTGTCCTGAGACTGTTTTAGATACACAGTGTTTATCCTGAGACTGTTGGTTCGAACAGAGTTTGTCCTGAGACTGTTGGTTTCCACATAGTTTATTCTGACACTGATTTGGTATAATAGAGTTTGTCCTGAGAATGTTTTGGTATACCAGAGTTTGTCCTGTGACTGCTGGTTCGCACATAGTTTGTCTTGATACTGCTGGTACGCACGTATTTTGTCCCGAGACTGTTGGTTCGCACAGAGTTTGTCTTGAGACTGTTTTAGGATAACAGAGTTTGTCCTTATGCTGCTGGTTCGCACATAATTTGTCCTGATACTACTGGTTCACACATAGTTTGTCCTGAGACGGTTCTCAGGTACACGAAGTTTGTCCTGAGACCGTTGTTAGGCGCAGTTTCTCCTGACGCTATTGATAGACTCAGAGTTTCTTCTGACGCTGTTGATAGACTCAGAGTTCCACCTAACGCTATTCATAGACGCAGAGTTTGTTTTGAGACTGTTGTTAGGCACAGAGTTTGTCCTATGCAATAAAATGCTGATAATGCAACAACGAAAAATCTGCTATAACATAACATTGCGCAGCACGCTGTTATCAAACGGTGCAGTTCATCACTGGAAAATTCATCATCACAAATTTTTGCTCGTGATTATTGTATTTAATGCATGGTTGTGTTGGCTGAAATGACACTTAAAATGCGGAGAATTATTTTCCCAGCCGTGAAGAGTATTACGTGCAGGAACATGGAGTGCTACGGGTTGAGCATCAAATTGTGGGAATGTGTGAAAACTATAAACACTGTGTAAACCACTATATGGTGTTTTCTTCACACGACATTACACCATGAGGAGAATATATTGCTGCGTGAACGGCCGGCAGTTTACATGCTATTAGCACATTGTACATATGCATGTGTGTGTGTCCTTCACTTTATATACGTTACACGAGAGAGGGGGAGAAATGGAGAGAGCGGGAGAAAGAGAGAAAGAGAAGGAAAAGGTGGGAGAGAGAGTGAGTGTGAGAAAGAGGGGGAGATTGAGAGAGAAAGAAAGAGAAGGAGAGAGAGGAAGAGAGGTGGTAGAGCGAGAGGGAGAGAGAAAGGAAGAGAGAGAGTGAGAGAGAGAGATAGAGAGAGAGGGTGAGAGAGAAAGTGTGAGAGAGAGTGGGAGATATAGAAACAGAGAGAGGGAGGAGGGAGAGAGAGAGAGAGGGAGGAAGAAAGAGATAGAGCAATGTTTGTGTTCATATGTCTTCTCTAATCATCATCACCATCATCGTGTACCATGCCGATAAACGTGGACGTCACGTTTCGCCATCTCACACGATCATCGGGGTATATTGCATGAGCTATGCGTTCTTGTCCCGATTTTGCCATCTTTCGAAACCGTCGAGGTATTTATCTCTTTTCCTTCCCCCTTGCCCCTTTCATATCACGAGTGCCAGTTGTCACTAAGTTTCCACGATTATTTCTCCCCATAATGTGGCCAAAACATATTCCCCGTCTAAGTGTTTTCTCTTATTAATTTACGGTTTTCTTTTCTTTCTTGTGGGAATTTCTCATTCGTTTTCTGTCCGCCCATGCATTTCCCTCAGAAACCACATTTTCTTTGTCATATGTTTCTCTCTACACTGCTATATGCTTGTGAAACATGGGCTGCTTATCAGCGACATGCTAGGAAATTAAACCACTTCCACACAGTCTGCCTTAGGAAGCTGTTGAAGATTAAATCGCAAGACAAGATCCCAGACACTGAAGTTTTAGATAGAGCGTCTATGCCCAGTATTCACACTCTACTAATGAAAAATCAGATTCGCTCGGCTGGTCACTTGACTCGTAAGCCTGATCACAGGCTCCCTAAACACATTTTTTACGACGAGCTGCGTTGTGGTAAACGCTCCCAATGCGGCCAGAGGAAACGCTTTAAAGATACTCTGAAACTCTCACAGAAAGCTTTTGGAATTCATCTTGACACCTGGGAGACTGCTGCTAAAGACTGTAATTCGTGGCGTACATCATTACATAAGGGTGCAGTAACTTGTGAAGCAACAAAGACTTCTATAGCTGTGAAGAAAAAGGCTGGACAGAAAAACCACTGCAGAAGATCCTCCTCCTGGAACGTCAAGCATTCTTTGCCCACATTGTCAAAGAACATTTCGAGCCAAAATATGCCATATCAGCCGTCTTAGAACTCATGGCTCCATACTTTAAACCCAACTGGATGAAATGAGTGGTTATCATCATTCTTGATGGACAAACAACATAACATATGTTTCTCAGCTTGTCTGTTTATTGTAATTGTTTTCACAATCACACAGCAGTATAGTATTTCAACATTCTATTTCTCTCTACAGTTGACAGTTTTTGTATTGCTCTCAATGTTCTTGCAAGTAGCTGCTTTGTCTTGTTCTAATCTCTACAAAACATCTTTCACCTCCACTAACACCATATACACAACTGGCCAGCAGCTCTGTATATCTTTTCAACATGGGCTGTAGTCAGAAATTATGAAACGAACTTAGAAGCTTATGAGATCTGTGTTATCACAGGATGCAAAGGGTCGGCAAGACCGAGAAGCGATGACGTAAACAGACTACTATAGACATTTCCATAGCAAATGTAGGTTTTATGCACACTGGCATGCAATAATGTTGGGGTTCTCGTGTACGCATGGTTGATCTTTTTCTTCACTGGCATGCAAGAATGTTGGGGTTCTCGTGTATACATAGTTGAAATATCTTCTTCTTCACTAGCATGCAGGATTGTTGGGTTTATCGTGTATACATAGTTGAAATATCTACACTGGCATGCACTGACACTTTGTGTCAGGTCTTAGTCAGATATGACTGAGCTACCGTATAACAGTAGACGGTACTACTTGCTTTCTGTTAGCGCCGAACGTTGGGCGGCGCTTACCAAACCCGACACCCCACGTTGTGCCAACGGCTTCGGGCGGAAGAGCGCAATTGGGAGGGTACAAGCCTTACCCAGGTGCGAGGCAATGCAACCTAAAGACACAGTGTCATGGCAGAGCAGACCAGGCCCTAAGCCTTGGATGGCGGCTGGTCTAGGATCGAAGGTCCGACAGGCGGACAATTAGAGCATTGCTTTGCTGATCCGGCAGCTTCTGCAGCTTGTCTTGTTCCAGATGTAGAGGTGATACCTTTCCTCTGGAGTGAACTAGGCAGGCCGAGAGAGGGATCATGCTGCATGATCTTTATATTTTATCCCAGGCTTTGTGCTATGGAGAGGCAATAACTCCATCCCTTACAAACTATCGTCTGTCAAGACGGCAAGGTGCCAATGAATGACTGGCATGCACTAATGTTGGGGTCCTTGTGTATTTTTTGTTGCGCATCCCTTACAGGACATTGCAGTCAACACCAGCATTTTCATGCTGCTGTTGATGTACTAGGCAAGTGTTACGTTCAGTAGTTTGCCATTGCTTTCTGAACGACAGGCCCCTATACCTTTTTCGAAAAAACCAGCACCGCCGTGCTTCGAACCCGGGTATACGGGCTCACAAACCGCGTTCGCAAGCCCTTAGCCACAGAGACCGGTCCTTGTGTATACATGGTTGAAATATCTTCTTCTTTACTGGCATCTAAGAATGTTGGGGGTTCTCGTGTATACATGGTTGAAATATATTATTATTCTTCACTGCCGTGCACGGATATTGGGGTTCGCTTGTACGCATAGTTAAAATATCTCCTTCACTGGCATGCAAGGGTGTTCGGGTTCTCGTGTACACATGGTTGAGACATCTTCTTCTTCACTGGCATGTAAAAGTGTTGGGGTTCTCTTGTCTGAACTAACGAACGAACAAACTAACGAACGAACGAAAATCTTTATTTTCAAAGGGTTTAGAATTGGGCACACAGACCCGTCTGACATTCTGTCCTTCTTTTCTATTTCCTCTCATACATTCTGTCATTCAACATCTCTTATGAAGCAAATCTTTGACAAAAGAACAATAATCATTAAAACGCATGAAAAATAATCAATAATACATGACTCACTGAGGCAATGTTAAACATGGGCATTATATGAGATGAGATGAGATGAGATGAGATGAGATTATAAATACCCAAGGACGTGCCATACAAATGGGAATGTTTTTTGGCTAGTTGTCGTTCGAGATAATTTACTATTGTTATAATCTTTGTTGTTTTTGATGTTGTTTTTTTTTTTTTTTATGGGGGTATGTAGTTTGTCCTGAGGTAGTGTTCAAACAGGTTGCTACTGTATGTATAATGATTGGTGGTGTCTTTGATTTCTTGTGGAAGATTGTTGGTTGAGATATCTTCTCCTTCACTGGCATGCAAGAATGTTGGGGTTCTCGTGTACACATGGTTGAGATATCTTTTTCTTCTTATTCATCTTGTTCTGTCCTTTATATCTCTTTGCCAGCTCTGTCGCCAAGGGGTTAAGAACGCAATTCGTAATCCCACATACTGCGTTCGAAACACAGCTGCGGGAGATTTGGCAGCACACCACCTTGCGTTGGTTTTCATAAAATGGTATAAGTACCGGTCGCTCAGAAAGCAATGGCAAGCTACTGAACGTAAACTTGTCAAGAGATCACAAACAGCCAAGAAATGGTGGGGTTGACTGTAACGTCATGTAACGTATATGCAACTAACTGACGTGTCCCTCTTTGGAACAGAGGCCTCGAACAAAGTTAATTAATGTTTATTGTTACAGTCGTTCTTTGTGTTTTAGTTTTAGTCTTACTTCATTGTTCTGATCCATATAGCAGACCTGACTGTGACGTTAGGGTCAAATATTCTAAGTTTAGTACTAGTCTTAATTTATTTTAACTTTCACAGGTTTCCTAGTGTTATGAAGCTTCCTCGCGCCTTTTATGCAGGGTGTTTGTAAAGTCTCACTACACTTTGTATGTATAACAAATTTGAAAACATTTCTTTATTCCGTTAATAACACCATTCTGTCTCGAATGCAAGAATTACTCCAGCAGACGACAGCCATTCGCTGCATATTGCTTCACGATAGACTGTGGAGCAAATTTTTTGATGACATCATGTACTTCATTTTTCAAATTTGTTCTACATACAAAGTGTAGTGAGACTTTACACACCCGGTAGTTGGTTCCCACTTTTTCAGAATAGTGGGCAGCTGAGTGATTAACACAATGATGATGATGATGATGATGATGATGATGATGATGATGATGATGATGATGATGATGATGATGATGATGATGATTATGATGATGATGATGATGATGATGAATAATGTATAAATATTATTATCAATTTATTTTTATGCACCTATAATTTCTCTCCTTTCTACAGCTGGGTTCTGGGGAGATATGGCCTTGTCAGATGAAGAATACATAGCCACTAGGAAGATGCTTCTGAATCAAATGAAGAATAACAAAGACACGACGTCTCTACTAGAGCTTCAAGTAGATGATCCTGGCACACACAGGTAGGTTTCTTTCTGGAACTGGTATTATATATACTACATAGTGCAGATGGAACTTATGGATGAGTTTACTCAATCTGTTATACATAGTGCAGAGAGAACTTATGGATGAGTTTACTCAATCTGTTATGCATAGTGCAGAGAGAACTTATGGATGAGTTTACTCAATGTAACATGGTGCAGAGAGAGCTTATGGAGAGTTTATTTAATCTGTTAAACATCGTGCTCAAGGAAACAACGGTAACCCTTACATGACGGACAAGAGTGGGTTGGTCATCTTTGGGTTTTCATTCTGTACTTGTCTGGTAATCTAGTTAGTTACATTTTTCTTAAACTGTGATTTGGCAGCAGACCGCAGTGCGTAGATTTCCATGATATGAGAATCAACCGTTCAGAAAGCCATGGCAAACTACTGAACTAAACATTGCCTGGTGAATCACAAGCAGCCAGCACACGCTGAGATTGATTGCAACATCCTGTCAAAGGACATGGAACTAATGTTTAGTTATTTTCTTATCCACATTTTCCAGATTTATTGTTGATGGGTTTTTTTTTTTTTTCAGTTACGGATAAAACACTATGGGATTGTACCCAAAGTAGTGTGGGTCGCTTTCTGGTAGCAACTGTGTTTAGTTCACTTCTCAGATGTGGGATCTTACCACGTTCCACTATGATCTATTTTCTTCTTCTTACGCAAGTGAGCTCCTAGCTCACATCCATGCATGGACTAACTAATCATCTACCTACCTACCTATCTACCTAACTACCTACCTACCTACCTACCTATCTACCCCCCTGTGTAGGTCAGCTCATGGTTGGTCGGATGTTGGCTGAATTTTTCTACGGTATGGAGAAGCTCTTATTCAATTTGTTGTACATAGTGCTGGGGTAACTAGTCTGGTAAACCATTATTCTGGGGTAACATTCTAATAGTGATCGTAATGCGTATATTGCATTGTTTATGGAAGAAAAAGGTACAAACAATGCAATATACACGTTACGAACACTATTAGAAAGATCAGTAGAGACAAAGAAAGACATATATTTGTGCTTCATAGATTAAACTAAGGCATTTGATAAAGTAAAGTATGATGAACTGATTAAAATGTTGGAAGATATTAACATTGATGGGAAAGATCTCAGAATAATTTAAAAATAATATTTACTGGAACCAAACAGCAGCAATTAAAATGGGAAATAAAGAAGGAAACATATTGAATAAACTCATCCATAAGTTCTCTCTGCACTATGTATAACAGATTTAATAAACTCATCCATGAGTTCTCTCTGCACTATGTATAACAGATTTAATAAACTCATCCATAAGTTCTCTCTGCACCATGTGTAACAGATTAGGTAAACTCAACCATGAGTTCTCTCTGCACTATGTATAACAGATTGAGTAAACTCATCCATAAGTTCCATCTGCACCATGTATAACAGATTGGGTAAACTCATCCATAAGCTCTCTCTGCACCATGTATAACAGATTGGGTAAACTCATCCATAAGTTCTCTCTGCGCTATGTAAAACAGATGTAATAAACTCATCCATGAGTTCTCTCTGCACTATGTATTACAGACTGAATAAACTCATCCATAAGTTCTCTCAGCACGCTGTACAACAGATTGAATAAACTCACCCATAAGTTCTCAGCATGCTGTACAACAGATTGAATAAACTCGCCCACAAGTTCTCAGTACATTGTACAACAGATTGAATAAACGCATCCATAAGTTTCATCTGCATTATGCATAACAGATTGAGTAAACTCACCCATAAGTTCTCTCTGCACTATGTATAACAGATTGAATAAACTCACCCATAAGTTCCCTCAGCATGCTGTACAACAGATTGAATAAACGCATCCATAAGTTTCATCTGCATTATGCATAACAGATTGAGTAAACTCACCCATAAGTTCTCTCTGCACTATGTATAACAGATTGAATAAACTCACCCATAAGTTCCCTCAGCACGCTGTACAACAGATTGAATAAACTCCTCCATAAGTTCCCTCAGCACGCTGTACAACAGATTGAATAAACTCACCCATAAGTTCCCTCAGCACGCTGTACAACAGATTGAATAAACTCATCCATAAAGTTCCCTCAGCACGCTGTACAACAGATTGAATAAACTCATCCATAAGTTCCCTCAGCACGCTGTACAACAGATTGAATAAACTCATCCATAAGTTCCCTCAGCACGCTGTACAACAGATTGAATAAACTCATCCATAAGTTCCCTCAGCACGCTGTACAACAGATTGAATAAACTCATCCATAAGTTCCCTCAGCACGCTGTACAACAGATTGAATAAACTCATCCATAAGTTCCCTCAGCACGCTGTACAACAGATTGAATAAACTCATCCATAAGCTGCCTCTGCGCGATGTATAACAGATTGTGTAACTCATCTATAAGTTTCCCTGCCACCTTCACCTGCATGCTTGTGTGGACTATATAAAATGCTGAAATTGTTCTCCAGCCATGTCCTCGGTGCATCGGGTTAACAAAGATATACTGGCCCACTGAATCAACACTGAACCCCAAACTGTATGAAGCTAGAGTCACACACACACACACACACTCTCACTCACTCACTCACTCACTCTCTCTTTCACACACACAAACACACACAGACACAAACACACACAGATGGAGAGAGAGAGAGAGAGAGAGAGAGAGAGAGAGAGAGAGAGAGAGAGAGAGAGAGAGAGAGAGAGAGAGGGAGGGAGACGGTCGAGTGTTTCATAAGAATTCGTCGGATGACGGAATTATCAAAGATGCAATCCAAAAAATACAAAAAGACAGCATGATGAAATTACTGTTTCTGAACTCAAGTAACTCAAGAACAAGCGCTGTTCTGTAGATGTTGTGTGTGCAACATCTGGGCAGTGAAATGTGATCACTTGCATGTGGTCTGCATTACCACCCACTAAAACAAGTGAGTCTGATTCAATGTTTACACACAAGGCTGTCTAATTTCAATGATATGTTTAGTTTATATTTGAAATCCATCTAACCATCCATTGTCCGCCCTTCCTCCACTCTTTTTCCCCAGCAACATGGATGTAATTGGTCACTATAAAAATAGAGAAGAGTACAAAAGACAACTACAAGCGGACAGAAATTATCTGAAGAAGATCTTGAAGGAAAAAGTTGCAACATTGAGATCTTCGTGCGAGCAGCAGTAAGTATGGTAAATGAACTGACACTCTCATTTCTCACTATAAGCTGGTTATATCATGTTGGTTATTTCATTATCCTAATCATCATCATCATTATCATCAATTAACTTGCCGTCTGACGTGGGCGATCATGCTTCTCCACAAACTGTGGTCTTCGACCGCATGGGTCAATTCATGTGTCGACTCTCTTCCGTGCCACGAGACAAGACTGTCAAGAATTTTCTCTTACCGCCTTCCTCTATCTCTCTTTCCACAAATCTTTCCGGCTTTCACAATATGTTCCAATTTTTGTTTTCTCATTAACGTAGCCAAAAAAATTATGATTGTCTCTTTCAGATGTTTGAGATAAGTTGTTGTCTTTGCGACTTAGCTTCGCTGAAAATCTCAAGGTTGCTCATTTTGGCTGTCTGTTAGCATTCTTCTATGAAACCAAATCTCCAAGGCTTCCATGGATTTTTTCGCATGTTTATTAATTGCCCAGGATTAGAAGCCAAATGTTAAAACTGGTTCTATGTAACGTGCAAGAATTCTTTTTCTAACTTCCAGTGACAAGGTCTTCTTGATTAAAATGTTCTTCATTTGATAGAATGCAGTTTTTGCTTATCTTATTCAGTTCTTTATCTCTGTGATGCATCTTCCATCTGATGTTATCAATGTGCTTAGATATCTGAATTTATACACTTGCCCCAATATAACGTCATTTACTTTAATTATACGTTTAGGCGCGCGCTGTTTCTTGTTTATCACCATGAGGTCTGTTTCCCTAGTATTCAAGTTAAGGCCCATTTTTATTTTTTTTCAGTTTCTACATCGTCTATATCCACCATCTATTCCTGTAGTTCCTTCTGACTAATTATCAAGACGATACATCAGAATAACGTAATTATTTTATATTATGTCCACTAACCAGGATCATTGGCATATTTTCTGTAGATGGCATAATATGTTAGCTGTACAATGAGAATACATCAGGAGACATTTCACAACCTTCTCTAACGCACTGCTTTATATACTGAAATGGTCATGCCAAGTTGTTGATATTTATGACTGCTGTTTGCTTCCAGCATGTTACATAGAACCCGTCTCTTCATTACTCTCCGATCGTTGCCGTCAATGTTTAGTTACTCTAGTAATTTGATTATTTCCTCGTTTTTCATATTATCAAACGCTTTTGTGAAGCATATGAAGTATAAGTACATTTCTGTTTTTACTTTCTATTTGTGTCCTAAGAATAAAAGTATAGCATTGTTTGTGCCCTTTTCGTCTACAAATCTACAATGTTCGTGGCAAATTTCTGGTTTAATCTTATTTCTTATTCTCCTAATAATTATTCTCAGTAACAGCTGTGTTATAAGACTTATTGTCCGATGCTCTTCGCATGCTAAAGCGCCTGGTTTCTTATAAGTATAATACACTATTGAGTAGCCACTGACCGTCTCCTGGACATGGCATTGCACAGTAAGCCGCTTGGCCCGTTTTCTATTTTCCTTACACAGAAATACAGACTATGCTGGTCTTAAATGTAAGCCTGCCTTTACTACGTACACGTACTATATATTTATGTCTGTCGCTCTGTGTGTATGTATGTATGTACGCATGTATGTACGTATGTATGCACGTATCAGTGTGTATGTGTACGTATTTATGCATGTATGCAGGTCTGTATGTGTAAATGTGTCTATGTTTATGTTTGTCTGTACGTAAATGTGATCTCCGTGCGAGCATGGGTGAGCGTGTACCAGTTAAAGTAGTTATAATAAGATATTCATTAAAGCAAACAAAAAAATCTCACTGCCACAGGTAATTAAATATATGGAAAGGCGCGCTCACGCACATGTGCTTTTTGTTATAACTGCCTTCAAGGATTTTTGATAACACAATATTACATTTCTTCTCAACGACAGCAGATATGGTTTATGGAAACGCATTTTGGTGCCGCGCCCAGCAATGGCGTCACCGAGTGCAAAGAGGCAATAAACATGTAACACGTAGTTTCTGTTGTCCTGTAACATAGGTTGCTGATGTCCTGTAACATATAGTTTGTGATGCCCTGTAACATATAATTTTTGCAGCACGGAAAATGCATTCCGAAGTATTGATTGGCACTTACTGAGAGTAAGCGAAGGAATTAGGCTCCAAAGAAAATTATACATTATAAAACGTTACAGCTACAGGCACACGGACAATCTACAACCGGGGAATATGGACATAAGTAGAGATCATATAGTTTCTGACGTGATTCCATAGTTGTCCATTCAGTAATACCGGGTATTTGTAAAGTCTCACTATACTTTGTATGTAGAACAAATTTGACAAGTGAAGTACATGATGTCATAAAATAATGTGCCCCACAGTCTATCGTGAAGCAATAAGCAGCGAATGGCTGTTGTCTGCTGGAGTAATTCTTTGCACTCCAAACTGAATGATGTTATCAACGGAAGAAAGCATTTTTTTTTCAAATGTTTTTTACATACAAAGTGTAGTGAGACTCTACAAACACCCGGTATAATAGTTGTGCCTAATGAGAACAGAACAATTCATTCAATGCAAACGACGTCGACTGGAGTTCAAGAACTGCCTGATTCTACCAGACCGTCATCCAGAAGGACAATCAAGAAGTCCTGTATTTGTTATTGGAACATTGTATGTAAGATTGGCAGTACATGAGGCAGAAGGTTGAGGACAGACATGATCACCAACGCCACTAGGCATGGACTATAAGAAGAAGAATGAACACATATTAGTTTGTTCTATTTGGCGCTGCGTCGTGAAGTGCGCCTGCTCCTTCAGTGAGACGCTGTTGTCATTTGGAAGCAGTAATTTCAAATTCCTATATGCTATAGATTTCCATGGCAGCCAGGGTAGCTTCGTGGCTAGCCTCTCGCCTGCTGGCCTGGTAGTCCTGGGTTCGAATCCGTATCATGATGGATTTATAAAAAGGAACTGGGCTCCCAGGTCAGTTCAGTGTAACATGGGTACAGTGGATTATTTGGGAAGTGAAGGCGGCCGGTGTGGTACTGACCACATCACCCGCCAAGTGCCCATTGGTCTATAAAAATATACGCAATGTGATCTCAGCGTGTAAATGAGCGCTTTATTTGCTATGCTTGTAGCTTTCGCGGTTTCCACTGTGTGGTGTGTCTTCTGCTATCTGCTTCTTTCCTGTACTGACAATGAGTGCAGGTCAATATGTGTGAATTATGTTGTTCCTGTACTCACAATGAGTGTCAGTCAATATTTGTGAATTATGTTGTTCTTGTACTGACAATAAGCGCAGGTCAATATTTGTGAATTATATTGTTCTTGTACTCACAATGAGTGCAGGTCAATATGTGTGATTTATGTTGTTCTTGTACTCACAATGAGTGCCAGTCAATATTTCTGAATTATGTTGTTCTTGTACTCACAATGAATGCCAGTCAATATTTGTGAATTATATTGTTCCTGTACTGACAAAAAGTGCCAGTCAATATTTGTGAGCTATGTTGTTCTTGTACTGACAATGAGTGCCAGTCTATACTTGTCAGTGTATTTCTTACACTACATCAGTGATTTAAATGTATATGTTCTCGTAGTGAATCTGAATAATGGAGACACAAACAACTTATTGCACAGTTTATTGACTGACATATGTTTCTGCATCTCATCAGGTGCCTACTGCATACGTTACGATGGTAAACGTTTTATAATACTGTGAGCATATGTGTGTTGTATATTTCAGTTTTAAGGATTCATCTTTTGCTTTGTTTTACGTTAAATGGCTTCTGCACAATACATCGGACGAGAAGCAGATAAGTATGGCAGGCAATACATTGCACAATCTATTGTATGTGCCTTCTTCTTTTAATCTGCATAAATGGCAGTGAAGGGTTCCACCAACAATTGATACCAGAAGATAGTGCTCAAAAGGTCACCAGAAGTTGGAAAGTAATAATGTTTAGTGCAGGAATTTGACACTATAAAAATTACGCACTCATCCGCCATTCCAAACTGACAAGTACGTTAAAATACTGTATTTGCAAGGAAATTCTACCGAGCATTGTAGAAGTCAACAAGGGCAACCCATATGCCATATTGAGTGTATGTTGTTATACCCATGGTTGGTCAGACTGCGAGAACAGCAAGTTAAAAGAGATGTGGCCAGACAAGAGCACTATGCAGGAAGCCAAAGAAGAAGAATGCACCAACACAAAACTGGTGTCGTTAGCCGCTACACGCTGAGGGATTTACTGAGTAGTGGATCCGAACACTTATGGTCTGAATGGTTCGATGTGCAATGAGGATGATCTGCCGACTAAGTAAACTAACTATACCCATGGTTGTAGTGACCGGGCTACACAAGTGGGCTAATATAGTATTGTGGGGCTAAATGGTCTCGAGGTATGGTGCCGGGTTCAAGCCCCGATGAGGGCCGGGATTTTTTCGCGTGGATTTCTAGTAATAAAATTCCCCTGTTCTCTGGGTAGTGAGATCGGACGCCCGTGTGTATTGTTGCGCACGTAAAAAATCCCTTGGCAATTGGAAATCGAAAAAGAGTAGCCTAACGGCGCTGCTCGGGCAAAATTTCGAGTTTAAAGTCTACCTAAAATATTTCAGGGTCCTCGCCGGTGCTACAGAGTTCGTGCACTGAACTGAGATTCTCCGGACTTCGGCTTGAGTTAGGAGTAGAACGGAGTACTTATGGGTTACACCCGTGTGCCGTGATGTTGATCCGTCGACTAAACTAAACTAATATGGTTTGTCCAGTACTATTCATGAATCGGGGTGGAGCCCAGAGAGGGTCGGAGATTTGTCCAACCTTGTCACTATTAAAGTGTATCCCTGGACCACTGTACTGAGCGACCAGAATTCTAGCAACGGCTCCTGTTCTCTTCAACGTTGTACTGAGCGACCAGAGTACTAGCAACGGCTCATGTTCCCTTCAACATTGTACTGAGCGACTATAGTAGTACACTGTTCCTGTTCTCTTCAACATTGTACTGAGTGATCAGAGAAAAAACAACGGCTCCTGTTCCCTTCAACATTGTTCTGAACGACTATAGTAGTACACTGTTCCTGTTCTCTTCAACATTGTACTGAGTGATCAGAGAAAAAACAACGGCTCCTGTTCCCTTCAACATTGTTCTGAGCGACAACAGTACTTACTACACGGCTCCTGTTTTCTTCAACATTGTACACAGAATCGTTAAGTCATGAGCAGACAACACTTGGTACAATGCAGCCAGTTTTACCTGATGAAATTGTTTGGATATACAACATATTTTGGGTATCCCGTTCCGTTTTTCTCGTGTGAAATTAGCAACACGATATGGTCGGAAGCTGTATGACGCGTTTTTTGTCTACACAAACGTGTACTAGAATGGCAACTAACTATAATTGTGTTGTCATTGAGAAGTGTCTGTGATGAGAAGGAAATAGCTGGAGTATGTTGTGACAATGTTGATGGGAAACAGAGGCAGGGGCCACTAATGAGAAGATACTGAAACGTTTGACATCATGGCAAGGAGAAACAACGGTATCAGGAATGATTGGCGGTATACAAAGCAGAAGATTGTGTACAGACATGATGACAAAAGCCACACGGCATAGACTATAATATATCATAATCATCATCATCATCATCATCACGTGTCATACCGTTAAGCGTAGAGGTTATGGTTCGCCGTCTCACACAACTACCAGAGTCATTGATCAGGCTTTCGTTCGTGTCCAAGTTATACCATGAACCCAAGCCATCCAAGCATGTTTCACTCTACTTTCCACTTGCTATTTCCATAAATTTGCCAGTTATCTCGCTAAATTTTCGTCCTGATTTCTCCTCATAACATCCCGAAACAATCTTGATTGTCTACGTGTTATTTATGTGATCAATTGACGGTTTTCCGCTGACTATGAGATAAGAAGGTCCCCAGACAACAGGTATGGCGAGAACATTTCTCACAGCTAATCTGGTGTATGTGTGTGTATTATATATCATATAGCCCTGGGTGAATGATGTCTCTTTCCGTGATCCTTGCTTGTCGTCGAGCATAGGCATTGGGAAGCCAACTTTGCATTCCAAGGCCAGATGTGTTGCTTTAGTTGCGTTTTTTCCAAGTTTGTTTAGGGTGTCTTAGACATTGTTTGTCCATGGTTGTTTAGTGTGTCTTAGATTTGTTTATCCCCGGTTGTTTAGTTCCTTTTCTAGCCGTATACCTAGATCATGTTTGTTTGTTTCATCTTGTCAATAGTAGGCAGGTTTCATGACAACATATATGACGTCGGCAAACCGTCTTTATACCCTTAACTCGCGATATGCCACCGCGCGTTGAATGGTTGCTGGTTACATGACTTGCCTGTTCCAAGTCCCGCGGTCCCATCCTGTTATTACTTTAATCCACTTTATGCACATTGCTACTTTGAGTCTTTCTGTGTCTTTTACATTGTTGTTATAACCCATTTATAATCTCAAGTGTTGATTAGCTTAATGTAACAGCTGCTTACAATAGACGTTAAAGTGAACGTTGTTTTAGAAGAGAAGTTAATGTAACAACCGCATAGTATAGAACTAGTTAAAGTTACAGCAACATAGTATAGAATTTGGTAAAGTAACAGTAGCATTGTATAGAAGTGTGTAAAGTAACAGCAGCATTGTATAGAACTAGTTAAAGTAACCGCGCACCATTGTATTGAACTAGTTAAAGTAACAATCCACACAGACGAACTAGTTAAATTAATACCTGCAGAGAAGAGAGCTAGAGATGCAGAAAGAGAGAGAGAGAGAGAGAGAGAGAGAGAGAGAGAGACAGAGAGAGAGAGTTGGGAGGGGGAGGGGGAAGACAAAGCGAGAGAGTGAGAGATTACTGTTATCAACATTACCAGATATCAATGTTATGTAATTAATAGATTCAAATAGTGACAAACAACAAGTAAGTAGCTTTGGACCACACAAAAATGGATGTCAAGACAACGGGATGTAGGTGTTTGTCACAGTTATGACTTAAATGTTGTTAATATGGTAGCAGACATGTTGTATTATAACGTAATGACAACATTACGGATGTATATAAGCCCACGGGAGATACAGGAATTCGCTTAATACGATTAATAATCGCATGGCACGTAATCAATTAAATGACCACTTTGTGGGCAGTGAGGCTATTGGGTATGTGGTGCCAGCCCGTTTGTTTTAGCAAGAGTTATTCAGTGGGAACTGAGGTCAATACCACGCCCTAAATTTCCTTATACCCAGATATTTCGAACTGGGAGCCAATGTCAATTTAGAAAACATTTTCCCATCTGGATGGTGATTAAAACACAGACCACCCGGCCGGCACGCAAGTGTGATAGCTACGCCACAGCTGCACCCCACTATGATATTAGAATGTACTATAAACATGTTATGCTACTCACCAGAACCATTCCTACACACACGGTGTAGCCATTCCCACACACACGGTGTAGCCATTACCACGGACACGGTATAGCCGTTCCCACACACACAAGGACCCTTTCGTTCGGTGTCAGGAAACCAGTATATAATGGCTAGGACATGACAATGACAATGGCATCAAGGCAGTCGCACGAGAGTTTCGATGCCTGCACTCACTGTTCGCTACACAAGGAAAAGACTGACCACTTATTCATCCGTGCGCTCAGTCCTAAAACATGCAATGATCCCAGCACTCCACATGCCGGCACCAGGTTCATTCCTTGTACGGGACTTTTTATTTTGTTTTTGTGAACGTACGCGAGCCACACGTGAAGAAATGGTGAACTAGACAATACATAATATCTATCCGACAGGCAACAAGTCGTGTCCTTCAACAACTGTCTATCAAGACCCACACAGCTTAATATTGGTGTGCCTCAGGGCTCAATACTAGGTCCGCTGCTTTTTGCAGTTTATATTAATGATCTTCCTTTATATATCAATACAACTTGTGATCTATTTGCTGACGACTGTACTATATATACTAGTCAAGAAAACCGTAGTGAATTAGAGAATTCTTTACAAAAGGAACTTGATAATCTTATTAGATGGAGCAATGAAAACCGCATGCAAATTAACATCGGCAAAACCAAATCCATGCTAATAACGACCAGACAAAAACTACAGACACTAGCCATAACTGGATCACCGCTCGAACTCCGCATGGGCACGTTACCTATAGTTAATGTGACTGAACATAAAACACTAGGGCTTTTAATAGACAGCCATTTGAACTGGAGCTCTCATGTTCACGCTCTTACCAAGAAAATAGCACAAAAAGTTTACCAACTTGCTAAAATTCAGCACTTCCTGGACGAAAGCACACGAAAAATATTCTATACATGCTATATCCAATCACATCTCGATTACTGTTCCACAGTTTGGGATGGTTGCCCTAAATCTAATTTAAAACGACTATGTTCTCTACAAAACCGCGCTATTCGTCTGGTTTCTGGCATAAAGCACGTTGAAAGTAATAATTTGTACAGTCATCTAAGACTTCTACCACTACAAAAGCGCTTCCTTTTCAACAAAGCCAAATTAGTGAATAAAATTATATCTCAAAATACCCC
Organism: Cepaea hortensis; assembly: GCA_963921405.1. Classification (NCBI taxonomy): domain Eukaryota; kingdom Metazoa; phylum Mollusca; class Gastropoda; order Stylommatophora; family Helicidae; genus Cepaea; species Cepaea hortensis. The sequence continues at coordinate 51,078,097 of OY992876.1, forward strand.
AGAGTATCTTCTGCCGCTGATTCAATCTAATGCAATGAACAGCAAGCGCCTAAATTTGTTACATGTCTCAAAGCCTAGATTGGACCTATACAAAACATGTTTTGCCTATTCTGGTGCTCACTTATGGAATCATCTGCCTCCAGATCTGAAAACTCCAATGAGTCCCTACACATTTAACCGAAAACTCTTTCAATACTTAATCCATACCGACTATATGCCACCATAATTCATTTACTGGTATAATTGTTCAGTATAATTGTTCATTATAATTGTTCACTATATATGTGTGTGCGTGTGGGAGCGAGAGAGAGAGAGAGAGAGAGAGAGAGAGAGAGAGAGAGAGAGAGAGAGAGAGAGAGAGTGCGGGTGTCAGAGAGAGGGAAAGAGTGAATGCGTGTGTGCATGCGTGTGTGTGGAGAGAGTGATTGAGCGAGAAATGGTGGGGGAATGTGTCAGTGCATGCATTCATTCGTGTATGTGTGAGAGTGAGTGAGGGAGTGTGTGCGTGCGTGCATGCGTTCATGTGTACGTGTATGTGTGAGAGAGTGTGATTGAGAGAGTGAGTGTGTGTGTGTGTGTGTGTGTGTGTGTAGGATTGTGTGTTAGAGATTGAGACAGTGGGAGAGTTGATGTGTTAAGTGTGTGTGAGCGTGCGCATGCGTGTGAGTGTGTGTATATGAAAGAATACAGAGAGAGAGAGAGAGCTGAGCAGATGCATGTCATGTAACACGCATGTTATGTAACACGCGAATCCATATGTTTGTGTATTCTCATCTGTCATATTATACAGTTAAATACCATTTGATTTTATCATGTATAATCTAAACTTATGTTCATTACTGTAGTTTGAGTGAGAGAGTGAGTGAGTGTGAATGAGAGACAGAATGAGTGAGCGTGAGAGTGAATGAGTGAGCGTGAGAGTGAATGAGTGAGCGGGAGAGTGAATGATTGAGCGTGAGAGTGAATGAGTGAGCGGGAGAGTGAATGAGTGAGAGTGAATGAGTGAGCGGGAGAGTGAATGAGTGAGAGTGAATGAGTGAGCGTGAGGGTGAATGAGTGAGCGGGAGAGTGAATGAGTGAGCGTGAGAGCGAATGAGTGAGCGGGAGAGTGAATGAGTGAGAGTGTCTGTGTGTGTGAGTGAATGAGTGAGAGTGAATGAGTGAGCGTGAGAGTGAATGAGTGAGCGTGAGAGTGAATGAGTGAGCGGGAGAGTGAATGAGTGAGCGGGAGAGTGAATGATTGAGCGTGAGAGTGAATGAGTGAGCGGGAGAGTGAATGAGTGAGAGTGAATGAGTGAGCGGGAGAGTGAATGAGTGAGAGTGAATGAGTGAGCGTGAGGGTGAATGAGTGAGCGGGAGAGTGAATGAGTGAGCGTGAGAGCGAATGAGTGAGCGGGAGAGTGAATGAGTGAGAGTGTCTGTGTGTGTGAGTGAATGAGTGAGAGTGAATGAGTGAGCGTGAGAGTGAATGAGTGAGCGTGAGAGTGAATGAGTGAGTGTGAGAGTGAATGAGTGAGCGGGAGAGTGAATGAGTGAGCGTGAGAGTGAATGAGTGAGCGTGAGAGTGAATGAGTGAGCGGGAGAGTGAATGAGTGAGCGGGAGAGTAAATGAGTGAGCGTGAGAGTAAATGAGTGAGCGTGAGAGTGAATGAGTGAGCGGGAGAGTGAATGATTGAACGGGAGAGTGAATGAGTGAGCGGGAGAGTGAATGAGTGAGCGGGAAAGTGAATGAGTGAGCGGGAGAGTGAATGAGTGAGCGGGAGAGACAGAATGCGTGAGAGTGAATGAGTGAGCGGGAGAATGAATGAGTGAGCGGGAGAGTGAATGAGTGAGAGTGAATGAGTGAGCGGGAGAGTGAATGAGTGAGAGTGAATGAGTGAGGGTGAATGAGTGAGCGGGAGAGTGAATGAGTGAGCGTGAGAGCGAATGAGTGAGCGGGAGAGTGAATGAGTGAGAGTGTCTGTGTGTGTGAGTGAATGAGTGAGAGTGAATGAGTGAGCGTGAGAGTGAATGAGTGAGCGTGAGAGTGAATGAGTGAGCGGGAGAGTGAATGAGTGAGCGGGAGAGTGAATGAGTGAGCGGGAGAGTGAATGAGTGAGCGGGAGAGTGAATGAGTGAGCGGGAGAGTGAATGAGTGAGCGGGAGAGTGAATGAGTGAGCGGGAGAGTAAATGATTTGAGCGGGAGAGTGAATGAGTGAGCGTGAGAGTGAATGAGTGAGAGTGAATGAGTGAGCGTGAGAGTGAATGAGTGAGAGTGAATGAGTGAGAGTGAATGAGTGAGCGTGAGAGTGAATGAGTGAGAGTGAATGAGTGAGCGTGAGAAGGAATGAGTGAGTGTGAGAGTGAATGAGTGAGCGTGAGAGTGAATGAGTGAGCGTGAGAGTACGGGAGAGTGAATGAGTGAGCGGGAGAGACAGAATGAGTGAGCGTGAGAGTGAATGAGTGAGCGGGAGAGTGAATGAGTGAGCGGGAGAGTGAATGAGTGAGCGGGAGAGTGAATGAGTGAACGGGAGAGTGAATGAGTGAACGGGAGAGTGAATGAGTGAGCGGGAGAGTGAATGAGTGAGAGAGTGTGTGTGTGAGTGAATGAGTGAGAGTGAGAGTGAATGAGAGAGAGAGAGAGTGGTGTGTGTGTGTGTGTGTGTGTGTGAGTGAATGAGTGAGAGTGAGAGTGAATGAGAGAGAGAGAGAGTGGTGTGTGTGTGTGTGTGTGTGTGTGTGTGTGTGTGTGTGTGTGTGTGTGTGTGGGACGCGCTGGCATCACTACTTTTACGTCACATACTTTTTATGTACACATTTTTTCTCCATGTTTAGCCTTGTTTATGTTTACAACATTCATTTCACAATGTTATTTTTCTTCCTATGTAAATGTATAATGCTCATGATGAACGAAAGACGAGTGATTGGAAGGGCCGAATGTAAGACGGGCCTGCGCGCCCAATTTGTGACCCTAATAAAGTTGATTTGATTTGATTTGATTTGATAATATATGGAAGTTGTTATTAGGTGTCCGTTATTAACATAGACGACCACATTGTCATCTGTCAGTCCTAGGCTAGGAACGAGAGACTGTTCATGAGACGAGTATAAGCCTGGTCAAGTTTGTTACAGCGAAGTCAGAAAAGTGCCAACTGTAGTTAAACCGTGTCTTCTTGATTTGTCTACCGTACGTGTTGGTGTAGTTTCCTTACAGTGTAACTGCTCACAAATCGCATTGGTTAGTAGAGTCCTGACTATGCCGGGCACAGCCATCATCAGCAATACTGCCCCAGTTGTTAATTCCAAAACCATTGGTTATCATTCTTTATTTTACAAAGGATCTGGCCGACACTCAGTGTTCCAAAGAAAGACCAGTCGGACACATAATCAGAGTGCAGCTGATACCATTAAGTGTTGAGACTCTTCGCTGGTTGTTAGAGATGAGGGACGCACATAAATGTTATGATGGACGTAGTGTAGGTTGTTAACTCAAGGCAACTTAAGTCTTCATTCATTCATCATCATTATCATCATCATGTGCCGTGCCGGTAAGCGTAGGCGGCATGATTTGCCATCTCACTCGATCACCAGAGTCGTGGATCAGTTCCGTGTTCTTGTCTCGACCATGCGACGGGACCGAGCCATACAGATATTTACTTCTCTATCCTCCCCTTGCTCTCTTCCCCTAGATGATCTGCAGGTGTACAGACAGGGCAGATAGGGAAAGTTTGGCTGCAGATTTACAGGTGGCAGTAAACAGGGTGACAGAGTGGTGCAGGGACGCAGGGGCCTTTATAGACCCAGACAAGGCATCGGTTGTGTGGTACTCCCAGGATAACCGGATTGTGAAGGCACATGTCAAATGTATTATATTGAATGGATGTCCTCTTAATAGAGAGAGTAAATTGAAGTACTTGGGTATCACCATCGACAGGTGTATGTCTTTTAAGGATCATGTGGAGGCTTTGGTGACGAAGGCTGGTAGGGGACTTAATGCTTTGAGGGTGGTGGCAGCAACCGGGGTAGAGCAGAGGAAGCTTTACAGGCTCTTTGAGCAGTTAATAATTTCTGTCATTGAGTATTGTTTGGGGCTGCTGACAGTATCAAAGAATCAGCTTGAAAGGTTGTAACGCATACAAAATACGGCGATGCGGGTGATTCTGGGGTGCACAAAGGACACACTAATTATATGCATGAGGCATGTCCTGGCGCTACCAACAATGATGGATAGGCATAAGGTCCTTCAGGCCAAATGGTATCTGAGAGTTTCTGCAGATAGGGATCACCCCCTGCATGAAGCCATGGATATAGTCAAGGGTCATAGACTAAGACAAGGCAGGTCCTGGATGGCACAGGCGGAAATTTATATACGTCAGGTGTGTGATCTAAAGACCATCAATCGTGAAAGAGAGTGGGTTGAAGTACGGGCAGACAGGACAGACTGGCACAATGTAATAGTGACATTGGGTCGTGAGTGCAGAGAATGGGCAGCAGGCCGCACAGAGTGTGAGGTGCAACAACTGATTCAGAATAACACACATCAAGGTGACATAGTGATCTGCACTGATGGGTCAGTAGTGAGAAACAGGTGGAGTGGTTGGGGTTTCATTGCGAAGGCTAATGCATGATTCTTGAAAAAGGAGAGTGTGGCATATGAGGCTACGACCTCCAACATGAGAATGAAGATGGAAGCAGTCACAGCGGCATTTCGTTGGTTAGAGGAGACCACTGCAACACACATTGTCTTCATCGCGGACTCAAGGAGTATGCTTAGTAAAGTATGGGAATGTCCTGAGTTCTTAGCTCAACTCAACTCAACACATGTGACTGGTCTTGCTCAAGGGCTGCTCATTCATAGAATATTTTGGCCGATCACGTGACCTATTAATGTGCTTCAGAAATAAGTATATATACATTATAATTAAAGTCTCAATGTGCTTTAAAAGCAAGTTCGTCTATACATTATAGTTCAAGCAAACAAAAGAGGAATTATGTGGAAGCTGCGGGGATGTAGTTATATAAAATAATTATAAGAATACCGTCGACATGGAAAGAGCATTGAAGATAACTAGTTGCTCGTATCAGAAGAGTGGCAGGGGGAAGGTAAAGAGGGAGGGAACTAAGAGATAAGACGCTGGACAGTTTGAGATTATGGCATGGAGGAAGGTTTTTACCAGAAGATGTTGTAAGCATTCGCTGGATCTTTACCCCAGGACATTCAGGTGTGATTGGAAATGAACAAGCAGACAGATTGGCTGGTGCTGCATCGTTAAGGGGTGATTTAATGCATGATAAGACATATGTGGTGAAGGCCCTCTGAGAGAATGTGATTAATGCAGAATGGACTATCGTGGTCTAGGGAGAATGCAGCAGCAAGGAGTGGTCAGAGGATCGGGTCAACAGTCGTTACTCAGCGGTAAAGCAAATTGGATATATAATCAGTTTGCAACGGGAACCATTATTATTGGAACTCTACGCTGGCTCTTGAAGATGATGACTTAGCGCTTATGGGAATGCCCCGAGTGCAGTGGTGTCGATTCTTTACTCAACTCAACTCGTATCAGAAGAAGACAGTCTATATTTTTTGGGCATATCATTAGAAGAGAAAAGTTGGAGTATGTATAACAGTGCTGGTACATTAAATAGCAGAGACAATTCATTTGGCTGGAGTTTTCAACTGTTTATTTCATCAAATATATCGTAGATTATCAAGTAAGCATTGATCATACAAAACAGGTGTGGTTGGCTTCAAACTCCGATGGTAACTGTCTATATCTAACCCCGCGTCACGGCTTAAGCGTCCCTAGTTACCTTTTTACGGGATGCTCAACCGTGCCTAGTCTTTGCACACCACCTATTAACCCACTAACAGAGATGGTGCTCTGTTACATTCCTCCCTTTCTTTAAGAAGACTTTTCCCGAAAAGTCTTAATCCCTAATCTACTTATTCTACTTATTCTTTCCCTCACTAAAATCTTAGCCCCAATATTATTTCTCCAACCCATCTTAAACCAGCCCCCTCTTAACCAGTGAACTTTATTTCTTACCCTTTCTACTCCTTCGAGTCCACTTCTCCGCTTATCTCTTATAGCTAACCGCTATGTTCTGTTATAGATCTTCGTGAAGTGATACTTCTTCTTCGTTTCTGTATATGTTCCTACAAGGTTTTATTTAAAAAAACAGTTCATAAGGAATTTCCTAGATATTTCATTTCATATATACATATGTTCATCAAAATCGTTTGTATATAATTTGAAACTTATCATGCGTTATGCAACTTCTCATTTTCTCTCAACATCAACAAAACAAAACAGGATAGACAGAAAAGATGGGGTGCGCACCCAGTTATAAAGATATAAAGAAGTAGTCAGAAAGCAATCACATTTACCTCCCTTGCAAACACAAAAACTTTATAAATAAAGTTTTAAAAACGCATCTTATAATCCATGAACATATGTTTCTGTTTGTTATAATTAAGTCGATCCAAAATTTCTTCCTTATATACTCAATATTAATATTTGTGCTGCCATCCCCACCCATTAATGACTATATTTCACATGGCTCATGTTCAATCATAAAACCATAAAAATAATATTGACAATGTTCATTTCTTATGAACATACTTTAAACCAATTAACGCTGTTTATCACAGCTCCTATATTTACCCCCTCACATACCATTATAAGCATCCTTGTTCATGGTGTATCTAACTTTGTACTAAATCATATGTACTGCTATCTACAGCCCCATTAATGTCCACTCTCAATTAACTAGCTCCTTATATTCCCATTGATGCTGACTAACGCAGCCTCTTTTTATACCACCTATAGACGTTAGTCACGTTAACTTCTTCTTCCTTAATATAACATGGCATCTAATCCATATATATTCAATTAATGCTGACTTAATGCAGCTCCTATTTCAACTCCCCAGAACCATATATTTCTACTAACTTTTATTTGTGTAGGGTCCATTATAACACCCCGTCATCCAAGCATGGCATGTGTTTCCAAACTTCATAGCCACCATGTAATTAACCAATTAACCTCCCTATCCCAAAACATTAACGCTGATTGGCGCAGCAGCCTTCTTACTAGCACAAGGCCAAAGTTATTGATACTCATGTTTACTACAACTTATTACTCACAAGGAGAATGTGTCTCTCTTGGTAGTCTAGAGTCGTTTGTTAACTATTTTCTGAACGAAGGGCTTTAAATAAGGCCCCGTCTTATTACTCTTTATTCTAAACAAAACAATAAGTGCTTGTGAACAAAATTTTTAACAATTTTCAACTTATTTGTAAACAAGGGTAAATACTATTCAATACTCAAGACAATTCAACAAAACTCATAATTCATGAGCCAACCAAAACGAAGTCAAAACAGAATATCATACCCCCCAACGTTTTGAAGACAATTTTCATTCCCCTCATATTAAATAAAGGTAATCAACCAATTCAAAGAAAGACATTATTCAAAATAATATGACATACATGATGAAACAAAAGAAACCATTTTTAAATATATCCTATCCATTATTAGTCGCTTTTTTGGACTAATAATAAATTATTTATCTATTAAGAAAACTCAACAAGTCAAATCTCAAAATCAAATGGCAATAACAAAAATACATCTTCAAGACCACACGAGAATTGACATCCATATTACCTAACTTATTACCAAAATATACAACATCCTTTCTACTCATCAGGACAACTCACAACAACTATTAATCAGGCTATTTGCCAATCTGTTTCTATAATTCATCTGTAATTCACAGTTACCGTATTTCATCAATTACCAATTTCCTCTTTAAACCACAAAATTTTCATCCTGCTATCTGCAGCATATTCTATCAATCTATTTACCATATCTCCATTTCTTCAGTAATTCTAGATTTTTCTGTATAAGTGCCATCTCCACATCAATGTCTTCATCTTCCCGTAGAGAAACATTTTCCTTCATGCTACTATCTCTATTAGATTCTGAATTTTCATCCATTCCTTCTTCTTCATCTGTATGTCTGTTGCTAGCAGCCGCTAATTTTTTTCTTTCTATATCTAATCTAATCTGTCTATCATAGTTTCTTAATGATCTTTCGAGTAGTGGCATATCTTCGTCGCTTGATGAATTTTCTCTAATTCTCCTCTGTCTTTTAACTTCTCTATTTCTCTGTCTCTCTATTCTCCTTTTCACTGCTTGCCTGGTATTTTTAAATGGAGCGGTTACCTCCTCCTCCATAGATTCAACACTATTATAACCATCATACGTATTCTTTTCTTCCTTCATCAAAGTTTTCGGTATTGTTTCCGCTTGTTCATAAGTATCCTCGTAAACTGGTGTTGTTATTAATTGACTTTGTACCGGATCTTTTCCAAAATCTGGGGGTATTGTATATTTAACTCTTCTGACGAGTTGTCCATCTGAGTATAACCCGTCTGAATAATAATTATTATTATTGTTATTGTCTCTCTTATCTTCATTATCTCTTCTTAAATGTTTCACGTGTGCCCGTGCCACATGTCCTGTGATTTGGTTCTTTATACTGTATGATACAGTACCTACCTTTTCTAAAATATAATAACCTGGAATCCAATGAGCATCAAATTTGGAGTTTCTTCTATGCTTCTTATAGTAAACTCTATCACCTACTTTAAATTCCTGTAGTTGTGTATTTTTGTTTGCGGACTTTTTCTGTCTTTCTCTGGCTTTAATTATATTGTTTCTTAACCTTACATGCGCTTTGTGCATTTCTTGTATAATAACTTCCTGAAAATCCTCCCCCATATATTTACGTCTTGGTTTTAACAGATTGTCAATTGGGAGTATAGGCTCTCTTCCGTGTAATAAGTAAAATGGTGAAAAACCTGTCCCCTCATTTTGATTTGTGCGTATCGCGCTTAATGCAGATCCTAAGTAAAGGTCCCAATCTTTTTCATGTTCCTCCACAATTTTTGCTATTATGTTATACAATGTCCGATGTTGTCTCTCATTCTTTGCATTTGAAGAAGGTCTATAATATGAAGTTTTTATATGGCCTATATTCAAATCCTGTAATAACTTCTCGAACTTCTTGTTCACAAACTCCTTACCATTATCTGTGAGTACGATCTGTGGGCAACTAAATCTTGGTATGTACTTCTGTAGAAAAATATTAATGATGGTATCTGCGCTCTTATCTGGAATCGCATAGACCTCTGGCCAAAGACTGTAACAATCCACAATATGAAGTAAATATACATTCCCCGATAGTGTTCTAGGGTGAGGACCTGATATATCTAAGCTCACTTTCTGCATTGGAAACTGAGGAATGTCAGTATCTTGTAAGGGACATTTGATCGTTTTCATATTTCTTAACCTACACTTCTCACACGCATCGACATATTTACAAGCAGTTTTAAATAAATTCGGCAAATAATATTTATTAGTGAGGGCTTTTACTAACTTATCACGACCAAGATGACCATTCTCATCGTGATATGCCTTTAGAATCTCAATTTCCAAATGTTTTGGAATGTATTTTCTCAACTGTTCACTTCTTTCATTCACGTAATATAACTGATCGTCATCCTGCAAGACTAGAAAATTTTTCTTACAACTGTTTTCACCCGTTTCGTTCAATTTCTGTTTTATTTCTACAACTTTCGGATCTAATTCTTGTTCTTCCTTCATATTAAATTGCATTAAATGTGGGTCTTCCGCTATAGGTTCAGATTCTTGATCCGACGGTGAACTCCTAAAATCTTCTCTACTTAATATGGCAGAATCTAATATATTTACTTGCCAGATTCGGTCGTCTATTTCGGGTTCGCCCTCATCCTCAGTGTTTCCTGATGTCTCTGGATACGGGATTCTGGATAATAAATCTGCACAGGTGTTGTCCCTACCGGATATATACTCTATCTTCGCGTTGTATCCCTGTAAATTCAACGCCCATGTCTGTATTTTTCTGTTCTGCACTGGAGCTTCTAGTAAAGATTTTAAGGGCATGTGGTCAGTTCTAATAATGAAATTGGCGTTATGTAAATAATAATTAAGTTTCTGAAGAGCATAGTGAATAGCATATGCCTCTTTTTCTATAATTGGCCATTTCTTCTGAGATTTACTAAGTTGTGATAGAAAATAAATTGGTCTTTCGTTTTTAACTCCTGGAATTCCTGAGTTTTCTCCTTCATATGGTTGAGTGAGACATGCTCCTATAGCATTATCTGAAGCATCAGTATATAAAATTAACTGTTTGTTTAAATCTGGATGCACTAATAATGGTACTACTGTTAGACTATTTTTTAAAAACTCAAACGCTCTTTGACACTCATCATTCCACTTAAATCTAGCGTATTTGACAGTCAGGTTAGTGATGGGTTCTGCTATTTTTGAGACATTTGGAATAAAACGACGATAATACCCACACATACCGATAAAAGCACGAACTTCTCTTATGTTGGTCGGAGCAGGTAATTCTCTAATAACCTTTATTTTATTTTGATCTGGTTTAATTCCGTCCCTATCAATGATGTACCCCAAATACTTTGTTTCTGTTTTTAGAAATTCACATTTAATGAGTTTCAGTTTAACATCATGTAGTCTTAACCTGTCAAATACCAATTTTACATGTTTCAGGTGGTCCTGTACGTCTCCTGCTGTGTAGATCAAAATGTCATCTATATATGCTAATGCGAACTTTTGCATGCCGTCTAATACTTGATTTATTAATAGCATATAGTGAGAAGGCGCAGTTTTGACACCAAAAGGCATTCGTAAAAATTCGTAAGAACCTGCGTGTGTACAGAAAGCACTTTTCTTTTGAGCATCTGGCGACATAGGGATACACCAAAATCCTGACCTTGCATCCAATGTAGTGAAGAAGGTAGACCCATTAAGTAACCCTAAAATATCGTCGATCACCGGCATTGGGTAAGCTACATTCTTAGTGATTTTGTTCAACGCCCTGTAGTCACAGCAGAATCGGTGTGAACCATCGGCCTTGGTCACTATGACAATCGGAGATGACCATTCTGACTTCGATCTTGTTATTATTCCTGCTGTTAGCATATCTTCTATTGCCTTTTCGACAATTTCTCTATTCCTTAAGGGAGTTCTATACGGTTTCAAACTAATTGGTGGGTGATTTCCAGTATCTATTTCCATAGTGACTGTTTTGGTCTTTCCCAAGTCTAAGTCGTTAATTGCAAAAACATCTTGATTCTCTTTTACAAGTTTTTCTAATATTTCCTTATTTTCCGATGGAGCTTTTAACTGTGCTAATAATTCTTGTTCTCTTGTTGTTTTGTCTACTGAATATATTTGAGATGTATGTTTTCTGAATGGATGGATCAATTCATCATTCCGCACGTTCCATCTTCTTCCACGTCTATTTCTGGTATTGATTCATTCTATAGGGGTTTCTGAATAATTAATTCTCGGCATTTCTACTCTGTCTGTTGTTAATATGCTGTTAGGATCATGTTCTACTTTGGCTATAACACATCCTCTGTACAATTTAATTTCCTTGCCTGTGTTGTTAATAATCATTACTGGAAAAGTTAAGTGTTTATCTAATGTCATTATTCCATCTGGAACTTCTAGACCAGGTTCATCTATTACCTCCCTTTCTAACTCTGTTATTCTAACTGTATGTCCTATTAAATAATACGGATTTCTTTTTACTTTCGCCTGTATCAGATTAACCGTCTGTGGTTTTAAAGTCGTTGACGTTTTAACTCTAACCAGTGCTGATATGTGCATGTCCTCTTCTAAATCTACATACACGCCCTGGAATCTTAACTTGTGTAGATCCAAAAAAAAAGTCTTATACCATTTTTCAGTAAGAAGTCCCTACCTATAAGCATGTTCCTATTTAACTCTTTGACTACGTGAAAAAGATGTCTTACGTTGATTCCTCCTAATGTGAGATTTATCATTGTTTGGCCAACTACGTCTAAATTTTGTCCTGTAACAGAGTGAAGAGTGTCATGACTCCTGAATATTTTGCAATTTTTTATTATTTTGTATAAAAACAAAAAAAGTCCTTGATTACACTAACTTGGACCGAGTATCCACCGGAATAAGTGGACAACTCTGCACCTGAGCAGGGCAGGGCACTCACTTGTCCTTACAGTCGGAAATGGCTGTCAAAGGCAGAGGTAAAAGACCACCATGTGGATGTGGAAGGCAAGGGGAAACCACCACATTATCTTCCCAAGACTTCATGGCAAAACATATATCAAAGTTAGTGAAGGACGTTAATGGCTGTCTTAGGGCATCCTCGTCCGGTAGGGACAGTCATGAGCCACAGGTGACACCAGACCGTCATCCAGCTACTGATGGCAAAATCATAACTAATATAAATAAATTTAGAGTAGGAACATGGAATGTTAGGACATTAAATGAGCTAGGAAAGTTGACCAATGTTCTAAGAGAGATGGATAGCATGAAAATGAATATACTAGGCGTTAGTGAGATTAGATGGAAGGGATCGGGCAAAATTATAGCTGACAATCACACAATAATTTATTCTGGAGGGGATAATCATGAAAAAGGTGTAGGAATAATATTAGACGAAAAAACAGCCAAGTCAATTAATGGATACTGGTGTATTTCAGATAGAGTTATTATGGTAAAAATCAAAGGCAAACCAATAGACATAAATATTATACAAGTATATGCACTAACAGCAAGCAGTAGTGATGAAGAAATACAACACTTTTACGACGAAATAGAAATGGCGATGGCTCAAATTGGATCACAAGAAATAATAATACTTGGTGATTTTAATGCAAAAGTAGGAAAGGGAAAAATTGAGGATGTAGTGGGGAATTATGGTTTAGGTACAAGAAATGAAAGAGGGGAAAAGCTAATAAAATGGGCAAATATCAATGAGATGATAATTGGAAACACATGGTTTAAACACCATAAAAGACGACTGTACACATGGATAAGCCCTGATAAGAAAATACGCAACCAAATTGACTACATACTAATTAATAAAAGATTTAGAAATGCTTTAATTAATGTAAAGACAATGCCTGGTGCTGACTGTAATAGTGATCATGTACCACTATGTGGACAAATAAAAGTAAGATTAAAGAGAGGGGGAAAAATGGTTAAGAACATGAGACTTAATAAAGAGGTTCTGAAAATAGATAAAGAAATGCAAGAACAATACAGAGTGACTGTGAAAAATAGGTACAATGCAATAACTAAAATACAGAGTATAGATGAACAATGGGAAATGTTAAGGGACTCCATTCATCAAACTAGCAAAGAAGTATTACCGGAGAGAGGCAAAATAGCTAAGAAAAAATGGATGAATGAAGATATCTTAAAACTGATGGACAAAAGAAAACAGAGTAAAAATGACAAACAAGAATACGCTAAGATAAATAAAGAAATAAAAGATAAATGTGGGAAGGCTAAAGAAAGTTGGTTAAACGAGCAATGCAAAAAAATTGAATTAAATTCCATTAAAGATACAAAAAATATGCACAGACAAATCAGTGAGCTTACAGGAAGAAAAATAAGAATAAATACAGGGTGTTTGAAATCAAAAACAGGAAAGATAATATTAGAGGAAGATGCTATAATGAAGAGGTGGAATGAGTATATAAGAGAATTATATGAAGGAGAAAGGGGAGAATTAACAGAAGATAGTAACTTAGAAGGTCCACCTATTCTGAAAGAAGAAGTCGCTGACGCTATGAAACGTATGAAGAAAGGAAAAACAGCTGGGCCAGATGAAATCACAATAGAAGAATTAGAAGTATTGGGAGAATTTGGAGTAGATATATTAACCAAAATGTTGAATGATATTTACAGCAGTGGATATTTACCCAGTGATATGCTGAAATCTTTATTTATAGCTATACCAAAAAGACCAGGAGCAATTGATTGTGAAGATTTTCGTACAGTTAACCTTATAAACCATATCACTAAGCTTCTACTCAGAATCATAATGAGAAGAATCAAATAGAAAATAAAAATGGAAATTAGTGAAGAACAGTATGGATTTGTGGAAGGAAAGGGCACAAACAATGCAATTTATACATTACGGACACTAATAGAAAGGTCAATAGAGAAACAGAGAGACATATATTTGTGCTTCATAGATTATACTAAGGCATTTGATAAAGTAAAACATTATGAACTGATTAAAATGTTGGAAGATATCAACATTGATGGAAAAGATTTAAGAATAATAAAGAATGTTTACTGGAACCAAGTAGCAGCAATTAAAATGGGAAATAAAGAGGGTAGTTACGAACAAATAAAGCTAGGAGTACGACAAGGGTGTGTCTTGTCACCAGATCTTTTCTCCCTGTATAGCGAAGTAATAATGAGAGAGTTCAAAGAGATGCCAGGAATACTAGTTGGAGGTTATAATATAAATAATATACGCTATGCAGATGACACAGTATTGGTGGCGGATAATTCAACAGACCTACAACAATTATTAGACGTTGTAGTAACAGAGAGTGCAAGGAAAGGACTCTCCTTGAATATCAAGAAAACAGTAACAATGGTAATATCAAAGAAAATGGTGACACCAAAATGTGACATAGAAATAGAAGGGAAAATCCTTAACCAAGTTGATAATTTTAGATACCTAGGGGCATTTATAACATCAGATGGAAGATGTACAACAGAGATTAGGAGTAGAATAGGGCAGGCAAAAGCCGCTTTTCAGAAAATGAAGAGTATCTTATGCAATAAGTCACTATCACTGAATGTAAGAAAGAGAGTGTTGAAATGCTATGTAGAACCAGTTTTGCTGATGGCAGTGAATCTTGGAACGTAAATGAACAAATTAAGAAGAAATTAGAAGCAACAGAGATGTGGTTCCTGAGACGAATGTTGCGAATTCCTTGGACTGCCAGAGTAACTAACGACGACTGCCTGAAACAGGCTAATGAAACTAGAACATTATATACAACAATAAGACAAAGACAAACATCTTTCTTCGGTCACGTGATGAGAAGAGAGGCATTGGAGAACATCGTAACAACTGGAAAGATCGAGGGGAAGAGAGGCAGAGGTAGACCAAGAGAAATGATGCTGGATTGATTGAGACGGTGGCATGGAGGAATATCAGCACCAGAGTTGGTCCAGAAAACCAAAGACAGAGATCTATGGAGAGCCATGAACGCCTACGCCAGCCGGCACGGCACTTGATGATGATGACACTAACTTGAGCTCCCGAATCAATTAATGTTCGAATTCTATGTTTCCCTATTTCTATTATGCATGAACTGGGGCTCATTTTGTTCATTGAAAACTGTTTTATTTCACCCAGTTGAGACCACTTTCTACTCGTCCTCCTATACTTGTCATTAAAATATTCCTTAATTCTTGGGACCTTGTTATCTTCCCTCCTACCGCAGGTCCTATTCAGTAAGTGGGATTCCGGTTTTCCTGCGTTCTTGGCCTTGTAAAATTCCCCTATCTGTCTTCAAAATTCCTATTTGATCTGTTATTAACATTTCTATTTTGTGTATTCGACTGAACACGCCTGTTACCACAAAATTTTAAAAATGTGTCCGTGTTGTCCGCAACCTCAGCAGACTATATTTGTGTTACCTACCGTTCTCTTATAGGATTTCTCATTTGTCTTCTTCTATCGTAAGCATTTTTATTACCTCCCTGCAACGTCTGTAATCCTCCTCTTCTATTCCATCCGTACCTTGCTTGTCCGATCTCCATGGGCTCTTCAATCCTATCCTCCCGACTAGTTCCTATTTCTCGTCCTACTCTCAGTCTAAATCTTCGTTTCAAATTCTCTTCCTGTACAGCTATATCCACAGCTTGTGATAATCTCTCAGGGTTTTCTCTCATTAATTTAAACTTCAGTCCATCTGACTTTATACCGTCTACAAAAATTCCGACCAACATTCTTTCCACCTCCTCCCCTCCGATAAATGCTTCTTCAGCTAGGTTAATCAACCTATCACTAAATAATTGCACAGTTTCTCCAGTGTTTTGCTTGGATTGTCTTAACACTGAAAACGCATGCTGAGGATCTGTGATTTCAGCATACTTGTGGGCTAAGTCATCCTTAAACTGCTCCCATGTCTCATCTACTCTAGCTTCTAATTTTCTTCTAATGTGATCCGAAACCGGTGCTACAGTGGCCTGGTAAGCAATTTTCATCTTCTCCTCATCCGTCGCCGCTACCAAGAATGCATGTTTCTCCACCAAAGTCATCCATTTCTTGAAATCTTTCGCCTGCCCACTAAATTTTTCAATCTCTGTCCCTACTCCTTGGTGCTTTATTGCTGTGTTGAGTCTGCCTATTGCCGTGCCTACTCCAGTTAAAACCTGTGTTAACAAAACTTGTTCCTCTGCCATGCTGAAATAGTTTTGCTATACAACTTATATAAACAAATTCACAATTATAATATAGTTAATAGTTATCAATAAGTATACAACTGCAGGCGTATTTGAACTAGACAAGGGACGTCCTATAAAAATCGAGTGTTCTAATTAATTAATTTTACTTAACACACAATGTTATGTTATATTAGTTAAATCAATTTCACTTATTATAACGCTATATTATCTTAATCAATTATCTTAAATCAATTTCTTAAATACCGTTCATTGGATATATCGTCCACGAGTCCATAAGGAAAGTCCAAATGTGCGAACTGGTGATTATTCTTGACAGTCAGACTTCATACACGCTTCATAGAAAAACGAGCGTGTTGTCTTCTTCGGTTCCATCACAGGGAAAGGAAAACTTCTGGACTCTTCATTTCACCCATGGGCGGGCTCGTCTGGACTTCAGGCTTCTTTTCACCCCTTGGTGGGCTCGTCTGGACTTCACCCGAAAAAGGGCACGTCTGGATTTGAAACGGCTCAAGCTCAAAAACGAAGCGATTACAATAGGTTCTCTTCTTCAGCAGGACGGCAACCCATTATGCCCACCCGCGTCCGAGGAGACAACAACAACGAAGTCGCCTTCTATGACAGACATCTTGATGAGCTATAGTTTCTCCCAAAGTTCAGGTTAGTTGCGGCTGTTTTGTTTTCGAAAGCAGCAAAATTTCTTTAGTCTGGGACAGCTCCAGTAAGTGACCTCACTTCAGGCAGCCAAGGTCAATCCAACGACATGATGACCTCAAGGTAACGGCTAAATCAACAGCCCCGATAACAGCAGCTCAAGACTTACAACATAGTGACGCCCAAGGACAGTGGCTAGTCACTCCAGGACACGATGATGGCAGTTCTGACAAACAGCCCAATTACACGATGGTAGCTCCATCCAGCAATTCATGATAGGATGTATGTCGGCTCCAACAACCAGCCTCAGTAAAACGCTTTGCGGTGGTGGGAATATGGGTTGCAAGCTTTGACAAGGCCTGGATCACTTGACTGCGGCTTCTTAAAAAGATTCACTCAGTCAGTAAAACTCGATAAGACTGTATTGGCACGATATGGCCAGCAAAACATCTGTTGTGGTAACGTGTTTGTTGTAGCAACGCAAAGCAACTTGAGAAAAGGCGTTCAACAAAAGTCCTCCGCTGTGCCGTATATTTTTGTAGTACTTCACGATGTATTTCTCAGCCCAAGTTCAAAATCCTGGTCACGAAGGCTCCAATTCTGCTGTATAACAGTGCTGGTACATTAAATAGCAGAGACAATTCATTTGGCTGGAGTTTTCAACTGTTTATTTCATCAAATATATCGTAGATTATCAAGTAAGCATTGATCATACAAAACAGGTGTGGTTGGCTTCAAACTCCGATGGTAACTGTCTATATCTAACCCCGCGTCACGGCTTGAGCGTCCCTAGTTACCTTTTTACGGGATGCTCAACCGTGCCTAGTCTTTGCACACCACCTATTAACCCACTAACAGAGATGATGCTCTGTTACATATGCCGCCACAACTGGAAGGGCGGAAGGGAAGAGGTGCAGAGAAAGGGGGCGGGGATGGAACTAAGAGAGAAAACGCTGGACAGTTTAACAGTATAGCATGGAGGGATGTCGGCACCAGAATTGATTGGCAACCCAAGAGACAGAAGGCTTTGGGCAGACCTGATTACGACAGACACAAGGCGTGGACTATAAGAAGAGGAAGAATTCAACATATGCTACTGTATGTTACTGTATCATTATCATCATTATCCACGTTTGCATTCAAGCGTCGTGGTTGATGTTACAGCGCTTGATGAGTGGCAATGGATAGTGTCATTCCATGAGATTGCCTTTAATGTCGTCCATACTTTTGGACGCTCTATTGCCCTCGAATCTTCTTTGGCATAGCGCCAGTGCTGTTAATCGATAGTGTTGCGTTTTAATGAGATGGCGGGTCTGTTTGAGCTTCTGGTTTGCGATATAAGTGACACAAGGTGTTGATCCCATTGTCTATCTGATAATATTGCTTTCTCGGTGTCGGACGGAGACGTTGGCAGCTCTTCTTGTTGATTTTGTGTGTGTGATTTGTATATTGTTCAAGTTTGACATTGATAGCATAGTGTTGTATAAGTCCCAGAAGTACGATATTGTGCTCGTTGATGGGCTGCAGACACTGTCCACGTATAGAATGGACACTCCGTAAACTGCATGCGTGTCTTAAGGCAACTAGATGGAAGGGCACTTGCATTTATCTCCAGTCAGGGAGAAAACGCAAGTGCAGCTTGATCTATACATACTAAATTAAGGGGGAAAGGAGGAGCGGTTGTTTTGACTAGGTGCCGAGTAACTAACTGACCAATGTTTGGTGTTTTCCGTCACAGAATCGACATTCTGGACACATCATGCGATATAATGAGCAGCGCAGGCGATCATATCCAACGTTGTGTTTTCTGTGTAAGTTCAACCGCTGACCGCATCCCACGGCACACTGCCCGCCCTACCTGCAGCGTCTCCTTTTGTCGACTTATATCCCTAGCACCTTCGATATTTCCTGTTGTCACTGTATTCTTCATTCACTCGCTTCTCGTAATGCCACAAAAGAATGATGAATGTGTGGACCTATGTGGATACTCTTTTGTTGTCGTTATTCCACCTGTATATGAATATCAAGTAACTTGCCGACTGGTCTGTGTGATCAAGCCACTCCACAAATTCCTATTCTGAAGCATACCATGATTCAAAGACTGACAGTAAGTTTCTGAACACGACACTTCTCTATTGCAGACTGATGTCTGTTCATTCACTTATTCTGGGGAAGATCATGTGCTGCTCTGTTCCCTTAACAACATGGGCAGTTTGTGAATTCCGCTTCTGTCAACAATTTTCGGCTATCATGCAATCATGAAATTCAAAACTATCATTCTCTAGCGAACAATAATGTGCACATATAACATTAAATTCTATTTGCTTTGAAACATCTTACTACCAAATAGACGGAGTGGCAATGCGGAGTCCTTCTGATCCCATTCTAACGGACATCTGTATCGCGCACTTAGAAGAACAAAGATCATCGAATATTAAGGGCCTGAATCTATAACACCGGTACGTGGATGTCATATTATTTCTCATAGAGACCAGACAACAAGCAGAGTTATTTAACTCCATCATGAACCAAACCCACAAGAACATGTCCTTCACTACTGAACGTGAACACAACGACACCTCGCCGTTCTTACATATCCTATTTCGACGTCGGGAGGATTGCACCATCCATAGAGCAGTCTATCCAAATGCAACACAGACGGGCTAATATCGGAATGTCAATAGATTTACACCCATTCAATATAAGCGTGGCTTAGTACGGACCCTATTTAATCGAGTTAAGAAGATTTGCTCCGACGACACGCTGATGGAAGAACTAGACATCCTTCACCAGACCCTGAAATCTAATGGATATCCAACCAGTTAAATCAAGCGTCACTGCCAGCTACCCAAACTTACCCTCACAGAATCCAAAACAATGTTTTCCTGTAGTGAATTTGAATAACGAAGACACAAACAATAGATTGCACGAATTATTGCCTGGCATATTTCGCTGCATCTCGTCAGGTACATACTGCAGAAATCACACAACATAAAGTGAAATAACTAGATACATCCTTCAATCTGAAATATACACATATTCGCACAGTAATGTCGATTGTCTACCACGGTAATTTTAAACTGACTAACATGTCTTTCTGCTTGCACAAGGCCGGCTTACGCAGGTTGATCACTATGGCTTCAGCAAACCTTAACAACCGACTACTCTTTGTGTTGAACAACACACAGAAGGCACTGTCTCTTTCAACCACATGACCACTCTCGAGCACGTGTCTCGCGACCGATGAAGCAGGACTGTTCCAGTGTGTCGGCCTGCCTAGGCTACCATCTTCTGTTTGTAGTATCTTGTCCACCCAGTTCGGAATGTGTTCCAACACCCTGTTATGCAACTGTCGCTCTGTTCTACCTATGTAGATGGTTTCGCACCTGCATGTAAATTGGTAAATACAATTCGATTTGGTGTACAAAGCTACAGGTTCTTTAACTGCTGGGGTGGGGATCGGTGTGGTTTTGTACCTGATAACCAGAGTTGCAGCACAGAATGTTCGCCCGACTGCTGTGATGAGCCGGTCCTGCAAACGTTGCATTACGTCATCTCCTCGGAAGGTTAACTGGATGAAAACCTTGAGTTTAGGGACTGTAGTTTCCTCTGTGTGCGAATATGTGTATATTTCATATTGAAGGATTTATCTAGTTATTTCACTTTATGTTGTGTGATTTCTGCAGTATATACCTGACAAGATGCAGCGAAATATGCCAGGCAATAAATCGTGCAATCTATTGTATGTGTCTTCGTTATTCAAACCTCACAGAATCATCGGTCACTAAACTTCAAGTGTTTTTTCAGCTAACCTTTCGAGGAGACGAAGTAATGAAACGACTATACGATCAACTTAAAACAGCTGTAAACCGAATATTCTTTGCTGCTGAACCAATGGTAAGATATAAAAAGAAGTCGCTTAAAAGTCGACAGGGTCGACTTCATTGCACCGGGTTGTTATCCCGTATGACTCGGTATGGCGTCGCACAAAGCACGAACTCCGTAGCTCTAGCGACGACCCCCAGGAGTCTCCGAAAAACTTCACTCGTGAACCGAGGGACGCGGCCCGGAATCGAACCCACAACCTTCGGAGTCCGAGTCAAACGGCTTAACCAGAAATCGTGCAATATTTTGTTTATGCTATCTGTGTTTAAACACAACAGTTAAGTTCATAAAGGCCCCAATGATTATTCTCAAGAATACAATAGTTCGTGCGATGAATATTCCTTCATGCAACAGTTAGTGTCATAAACGTTATAATAATCATTGGGTGCCAGTGTCTGGCCACCACTCGCCACCTGCTCGTGGAGGCGAGGTCTCGGAGGTTTTACGCTGATCCACTAGCGTCTGCAGCCTACCCTGTCCCAGACGTATTGGTTACCCATTCCTCTGGACCAGACAGGGCAAGGCCGAGAGAGGGAACATGTCGTTTGGGCACCACATGTTCTCTGAAGCTCTGCCCAGGCATTGTGATGGAATTTTGGCCAAATTCAAACTCGCATACTCTGGTCTGTCAAGACTGTAAGGTGCCACTTACTTACAATCATTCTCTAGCATAAAACACTTAAAGTGTTAAACATTATAACTACGACCTTCTAGATCAGTGGTTCTCAACCGGTGGGGAATTCCCCCCTAGGGGGGAATTTTAGGGTTTCGAATGGGAGGAATTAAGACTATTTCAAGATCGCATTAATAGAAGAACTGATTACTTAATATTGTTTTTTTCCCTCCGTTCTGTACTTCTCGCCCTTCTGAACTTAATTTTATAACGTATGTAGACCCGCAAATCACGTTTTATGTAGACGTCTAGACTTGTTCTTGTATGTGTTATTAAATTTAGCTTCCATTTTTACATATACTGCGTAAAGGGGGGGGGGGGATTATAGTGAGAAAATACGAAAGGGGAGGAATGACGTTCTGAACATATGATGAAGGGGGGCATGGGCCAAAAAAGGCTGAGAACCACTGTTCTAGATAATATAGTTAAAATCATAAACCATAAAGCGATCAATCTCAAACAGAACTGTTAAAATTATGACATTATAACGATCATTCTCAAACATACACTTGTCAAAATCATAAACGATCATTCCCTATCACAGAACAGTTAGTTATATCATAAATGTTTTAGAGAAGGCTGTCTAGTATTATATAGCTAGAATCATTAACATGTTATATCTCTTGAATGTAAACAAATGTTTACACTGACCCATATACTTATTAAGGACTCTTAGATTACAAGTTACTCTTGATATTAAACCAACCCGATGTTCCCTTTCGGTCCCATTGGAACCTAGACTACTTAAAACTAACTACCGCCTTTCAAGTTTCAAAACCAGCATCGTTATTGAAATCTAGCATTAATCAAATAAACATAAATGTTGTGATGAAAGAGTGCAGTAAAGGATTTTCTAAGAGGGTAACTCTCCAATGTAGTTGAAATACTATTGACGGAGTGAAGCTTTACTCAATTCGTTATTCTTCACTCTCTCCCCACCCTCCTCCCAGTCTTTTATTTTATTTTCTAAAGTGTTTTCTTAACTTTAGAAACTAGACTGTAAGATAGAGTTTGTGTCTGCTCTGAGCGCCCATATCTTTGTACACATTTTACGACTGTAGATATCTTAAGGACAGACATTCTTCCTGGCAACACAGCGCTTCCTTTCTCTCCGTAGACCACACGCAAACCTGTGAATTTACCTCCACCTTCCTGCAGCTTATTTACCGTCTGCCAGAAGAGATGGCCGTTGTCGGCCAAATCCGAAAATCGAATTAATCCGACCTGCTTGCCTGTAATATTTTCTTTAATAAGATAATTACACAGAATGTGTGCATTTCATTGATTACATATGACTTTTTTATCATCGAAGACCTAGCATGTGAATTTCCTCTGGCTAGTTAATAAAATTCACGTGTTCTAATCGCCATGGAACCGAAAGTTGTGTTTTACTGACCTGGGGAGATGGGTCCCATGAATGTTCTGGGAATTACAGTGGCTGTCGTCATACTGACC
Organism: Cepaea hortensis; assembly: GCA_963921405.1. NCBI lineage: Eukaryota > Metazoa > Mollusca > Gastropoda > Stylommatophora > Helicidae > Cepaea > Cepaea hortensis. Next base: position 51,101,084 of record OY992876.1, read on the forward strand.
ACATCAGCCGTCGAGTTACGATTGGTCTCTATAACAATTGGGGCTAGCACCATATACCTGGTTCACCCCAAGGCATGTATAATGTCTCATTTTCTGCTTAGTTGCATATCATTTACGGAGTAGCAGTCAACCCCCAGAAGTTTTTGGCCGTTCGTGATTCCTGGGCAAGTTTACGTTCAGTAATTCGCCATTCCTTTCAGAACGACCGGCACCCATACCATTTCATTAAAAAACCAACGCAGCTGTGTATGCGGGATTACGAACTGCGTTGCTGTTACCTTATCCCAAATACGCCACACGGAATGGGAAGAGTAATTTACGTAATTTTTTATTTTAATCTAACAAAGAATGAAACAGGCCGTATGCACTTCTTTCAATACCCAGCTCCGTATGGGAAGTTCGTCATCTCTGCCACGCTTCCGTCAGGCTGTTCTGAAGAAAGAGACTGAGTCATATGTGATCAAACTCAGTGCAATTAAGTCGATCATCTCGTCTTTACATCCTCTAAGCCCATTACTATATTTCTCAGTTTATATTTGTACCTGACTGACTGTATGGCTATTGCAAGCAAGAAAGTCCACTTTCTGACCGGTTTACCGTGGTCTGTTCTCCCGTGTGAGTGCCAATACTGGATAATAAGGAGTACAACAACAAAGAAACTGGTAACAGTACAGATATCTGTTTTGTTTCAAAACAATGTTGAGATGAACAATGTGGACAGAAGAGAACGCACGCAGAGTCATTGACAGATGCAGGCGATTTTTTATTTAAGTTGCATATCTTGGCAAGTTTTACGCTCAGTAGTTTGCCATTGCTTTCTGAATGACCGGCTCCCATACCAACACTTTAAAACCAGCGCTCCACTGTCTGCTGCTAAATCGATCACCGCTGTGTTTCAAATTCCGGTAAGCGGCATTACGAATCGCGTCCGCAACGCAATCTCCACGGACAAACAAAAACCTTCAGGAAAGTACAAAGGACATTTATAACGCATATCAAATGACGAGGCGGAATAGAGATATTGACCTTATGTGGGGAACATACTAGGCAAAAGAAGCAAAGAAAGTCAAGGAAACACGCATGTGGAAAGCTTAAACAGCTAAGCGAAATTAATAAAATATAAGCAACAACAGCTTCTTCAAACAAAACAGTCAGATGGCAGAGAGGACATTAAAGGCATGAACACCAATGTCTGTCCCAGAAATTATGCATGAAGAACTGGCTGTTCTGAGTTCCAGAGTTATTGTCAAGTAATCAGACATCGTCAAAAGTCAGATCATTGTTGTTACACGTCAGGGCGGCATGAGGATGATATCATGCTAGACTTGTATCCTGTGTTACATGGCAGGACGACATGAGGATGATATCATGCTAGACTTGTATTATGTGTTACATGGCAGAGCGGCATGAGGATGATATCACGCTAGACTTGTATCATGTGTTACATGGCAGGACGACATGAGGATGTTATCATGCTAGACTTGTATCCTGTGTTACATGGCAGGGCGGCATGAGGATGATATCATGTTAAACTTGTATCCTGTGTTACATGGCAGGTCGATATGAGGATTATATCATGCTAAACTTGTATCCTGTGTTACATGGCAGGTCAATATGAGGATGATATCATGCTAGACTTGTATCCTGTGTTACATGGCAGGACGACATGAGGATGATATCATGCTAGACTTGTATCCTGTGTTACATGGCAGGGCGGCATGAAGATAATATCATGCTAGACTTGTATCCTGTGTTACATGGCAGGGCGGCATGAGGATGATATCATGCTAGGCTTGTATTATTGTTACATGGCATGTCGACATGAGGATGATATCATGCTAGACTTGTATCCTGTGTTACATGGCAGGGCGGCATGAAGATAATATCATGCTAGATTTGTATCCTGTGTTACATGGCAGGACGACATGAGGATGATATCATGATAGACTTGTATCCTGTGTTACATGGCAGGGCGGCATGAGGATGATATCATGTTAAACTTGTATCCTGTGTTACATGGCAGGTCGACATGAGGATGATATCATGCTAGACTTGTATCCTGTGTTACATGGCAGGGCGGCATGAGGATGATATCATGTTAAACTTGTATCCTGTGTTACATGGCAGGTCGACATGAGGATGATATCATGCTAGACTTGTATCCTGTGTTACATGGCAGGACGACATGAGGATGATATCATGCTAGACTTGTATTATGTGTTACATGGCAGAGCGGCATGAGGATGATATCACGCTAGACTTGTATCATGTGTTACATGGCAGGACGACATGAGGATGTTATCATGCTAGACTTGTATCCTGTGTTACATGGCAGGGTGGCATGAGGATGATATCATGTTAAACTTGTATCCTGTGTTACATGGCAGGTCGATATGAGGATTATATCATGCTAAACTTGTATCCTGTGTTACATGGCAGGTCAATATGAGGATGATATCATGCTAGACTTGTATCCTGTGTTACATGGCAGGACGACATGAGGATGATATCATGCTAGACTTGTATCCTGTGTTACATGGCAGGGCGGCATGAAGATAATATCATGCTAGACTTGTATCCTGTGTTACATGGCAGGGCGGCATGAGGATGATATCATGCTAGGCTTGTATTATTGTTACATGGCATGTCGACATGAGGATGATATCATGCTAGACTTGTATCCTGTGTTACATGGCAGGGCGGCATGAAGATAATATCATGCTAGATTTGTATCCTGTGTTACATGGCAGGACGACATGAGGATGATATCATGATAGACTTGTATCCTGTGTTACATGGCAGGGCGGCATGAGGATGATATCATGTTAAACTTGTATCCTGTGTTACATGGCAGGTCGACATGAGGATGATATCATGCTAGACTTGTATCCTGTGTTACATGGCAGGGCGGCATGAGGATGATATCATGCTAGACTTGTATCCTGTGTTACATGGCAGGGCGGCATGAAGATAATATCATGCTAGATTTGTATCATGTGTTACATGGCAGGACGACATGAGGATGATATCATGATAGACTTATATCCTGTGTTACATGGCAGGGCGGCATGAGGATGATATCATGTTAAACTTGTATCCTGTGTTACATGGCAGGTCGACATGAGGATGATATCATGCTAGACTTGTATCCTGTGTTACATGGCAGGACGACATGAGGATGATATCATGCTAGACTTGTATCCTGTGTTACATGGCAGGGCGGCATGAGGATGATATCATGCTAGACTTGTATCCTGTGTTACATGGCAGGTCGACATGAGGATGATATCATGCTAGACTTGTATCCTGTGTTACATGGCAGGTCGACATGAGGATAATATCATGCTAGACTTGTATCCTGTGTTACATGGCAGGGCGGCATGAGGATGATATCACGATAGACTTGTATCCTGTCACCCAATATTAATATTACGCCTATCATCCGTGCCCGCTCTGCGGCGAAGGTGTTACGGGCGCAATTCGTAATCTCGCATATCCCTCTTCGAAACACAGCTGCGGAAATGTGGGGCGTTTGTTTTCATACAATGGTATGAGTACCGATCGTTCAGAATTCAATGGCAAACTACTGAACGTAAACCTGCCAAGAAATCACAAACAGCCAAACAAATTCTGGGGTTGACTGCGACGTCTTATAAAGTATATGCAACTAACTATCATCGGTACTTTTCCGGAACGTAGATAACCAGTTTACTGGGCTGGATCATCTTCTGATCTTTATCTACACATCCAACCCTTTATACTGAACAAAGTGTGAACACATACAACCCTTTCTTCAATGTTGATGATAAGTACAACAGTTACGGAATGTACTGCACGTCTTGAGGTGGGTGGCCTGGGTACATCGTATACATTAAAGTAAAGGGCATTTGTACAGACCTGAGGTATAATGAGTAAAATGAGTATAGGACTCGATTTACACACTTTGAGAAGTATTGGGTAATCGTAAAGTACAAAGTAAAGTAAGATAAGGACTCATTTTACACACTTTGAGGCTTACTGGGTACATCTTAAAGTACAAAGTAAAGGACTCAAATTACACACTTTAAAGCGTATTTATTACATCCTAAAGTACAAAGTAGAGTAAGATAAGGACTCGTTTTACACACTTCGAGGCTTACTTGGTACATCTTTAAGTACAAAGTAAAGGACTCAAATAACACACTTTGAAGTGTATTGAGTACATCGCAAAGTACAAAGTAAAGGGCTCGATGTACACACTTTGAGACGTATTTCGTAGTTAGGGATGTGATGCTAAGCCTATGCTATAAACCAAGTGGCACTTGTGTGATCAGACCAGTGTCGTGTCGGTTGTTTCTACTTCCCATGTCATTTCCTGGCACATATTTCAAGCTGCGTCGACCTAGGTGCCCTGGTCCATTAACAAATACCTGTCTGGGCATGGATTCAAACACAAGAGCGCCGGAACCTCAGGCAAGCCTGTCTGTCGTTCTTTGTATTTATATATGTCTGTCTATCTGTTCGTCTTATCTGTCATATTATGTCTGTGTTCTCCGTGACTTCCTGCCTGTCTATCTATCTTTCTGGTTGTCTATCTTCATATTGTCCATCCGTTCGTTCGTTCATCAATTATTTTCCCCTTATCCGACCATTCATCCGCCCATCCATACATCCATCCCCCCTTCCATATATGTCAGTCTCAATCTGTCCAGATCTTATTATACATGTTTTTCCCCCTTGGCCCCGATTGCTACTACAGCACCTACATAATTGCATTGCATCTGACCTCATCTGAAGTGTGTACCTTGTACGCTAGATCCAGCAGATACCGCGTCAGTTCAATTTGGGGTATAAAGTGCTGATAAATGCGTAACTAGAACAAACTCTCTTGAAAAATAAAAGTACTATGGAACTGCCATAGACCAGCCCATAGGTCACCGAAAGTGCTCGAGTAGCAATAAAGACGGTGTTATTTCAGTTGTCTAAGCTGGGAATTGTAAGATTGTGTTCATTTGTGTTCTATACATAAGGAGAAGAATAAAGAGCTTGGAAGCGCAGCTAACATTCTGTTTATTACATTGTTGCACGATAGAAAAATGTGACTGTTCTCATACTCAACGATTGTAATTACATAACTATATGTTTTTGTACCCGTGAAAGAAAGTAAATATTTCTTCTCAACGCGGCTAATATTCTACTTATCACTTTGTAGTAAATTAAGGAACTTTGACAGTTGTTCGTTTTCCTGGCAACTAACATGATGATACATGTTGATCAAACGTATACATATCTTCACCTTCTTCTTCTTCTTTATCTTCTTCTTCTTCTTCTTCTTCTTCTTCTTCTTCTTCTTCTTCTTCTTCTTCTTCTTCTTCTTCTTCTGCGTTCGTCCGGAATGTTGTTTTAGACGTTATTGTGTTGTACCTGTTTACAGCAGAGCTGCAATATTTGTTACCTTTCGGCCGACACATCCGACTTCTTCAGGCATTTGTTAACCTGGTTACCTTCCCGTGTGTTTCGTAGGACGTTTGATTCCCACTGTTGTGGTGTTATCACCTTCCCAGCTGGCCCATTTAGAACACCTTATTCTAGTTTCATAGTTTATGATGGTTGGCATGTATTCAACATCGAGTTTTCAAGGATAACGTGGAGCCTGAGAACAAACATCAGCACTGCACTTTAGCATTGAGAGTAGATGAAGACGGAACGAAAATCTAGTGCCTAAAATGTAGCCATGAGATAGGATGTTTGGCCTGGAATCACGCAATTATGATAGTTTTCGGGAACATTACATATTAAGGTGGAATTTTGGGGCCGGAAAGAGGCAACCGTGACAGGTCCAGGTAAATAACACATCAACGTCTGATGTTTGTGCGAAAATAGTCAAATATAAGAGGCCCCTGGGAAATGACTCATTCAAGTTGAATATTTGGACCGGAAATACGCAATTATGTTTGGTCCCAGGGGAAATGACGTATTACGGTCGAATGTTTGGACCGGAAAGATGCAACTAAGACAGCTCCCAGGGGGAAAAAAACAATAGTTAGTTGCATATCCATTTCAGGACGTCGCATTCAACCAAATAATTTTTGACTGTAATTTCTTGATACGTTTACGTTCACTAGTTTTCCATTTCTTTCTAAACGGCAAACACTATTACCATCTTATAGAAACAAAAGCCTTGCGGTCTGCTGCCAAAACACCACCAGCTGTTTCAAATGCGGTTTGCGGGATTAGGAATTGCGTCCGTAACTCCCTTCGCCATAGAGCAGGTTCTAAGGAAAACGCCATGTTCAAATCGGATGTTCGAATGTTTGGTTCGGAAATGTTCACTTATTACACGTCCCAGGAAAGTCGGATGTTTGGACCTGAATATATGCAATTATTACAGGTCCGAGAAAAGTCGGATATTTGGGTCGGAGAGGAATAACTGAGGCAGCGCCTTTGTAAACGAACACAAAGCAACCACCTTCTTTTTTCCAGTAGAACGAGAATGGTAACTTTCTGTTTACTACTGAAGCTAGCACATTATCTGGCATCATGTGTTCATCATCTGTTGCATTAGCCAGACACACAGCTTTTAACCCGCGCAAACAACTTCCATGTGATATGAGCACCTCTGCCACGTGAACTAAATTAACTGTAAGTGGTTATCATCAGATTTACGCGATGATACATTTCCTAGTTTGTGTCGCTGTGATGAACATCGTGCTGTAAACACGAGATTAAGCACATATTTTTCCCCATAACCTTTCCTTATTTCTACGTGACTTGTATTCCTCCTTAAGTTCTAGTATTTTAGGACAAGTAAGACACAGTGTTTTGATCACTGTGAAAGTTCACGGCCAATTGTAATACTGCGAAACATAAATTAGCCAGCAGTGATACTGTTCACACACAAAAAAGAAACGCAACATTTGTGGTGTTACTTTTATAAAAGATATTCGCTGATTGGACATCAGTCAACCTATTGACTGTACCCATCCGGTCATTAACTTCTTGTGGTTACCTGAATACCAACCTCATGATTCGTGAAGTCATGAAAGAGGTCAAGGTCAAAATAACATTTTTGACTATAACTCGTAAAAGTTCCTTAAAATCCCGTGACACTTACTGAACACAACTCTCTGATCATATTATTGAATGTCTATAAAAGATTGATATTCATCGAGTAAATTCAGTTGAAAATTCAATGCACAAGTATGGCTCATCTCACTACAGAACAACGACTCATCATCATTGGACGTTTACAGGCTGTACAGTCACAAAGTGTAGTAGCCAGAGAATTTAATGTGGTTAGAAGCACCATTAGTAGCCTTTGGAGACGATTTAAAGAAACTGGCTCAATGGCAGACCGGCCGCGCAGTGGAAGACCTAGGATCACAACTGCTGCCGAAGACCGCTTCGTATGGCTGCGTCACCTTAGGAATCGATTTGCATTTACGTCCTCCACAGTCCAGTCAATGCCAGGAGCTAGTCGAATTTCAGATCAAACGGTCAGGAACCGGCTGCACGACTCTGGTCTTTGGGCTAGAAGACTACAGAGGTCCTGTTCTTACGGACCGATTTCGCCTGAACCGACTGCAGTTAGCGAATCAGCATCGTCAATAAAATGTTGGTACTGTTTGCAATTGAAACTGCAATAATATCGCGTTTCTTATTTTGAACAGTACATAAATGAAGTAGAAATCAGAGGTAGTACTTTTTCTTTCTTCGCCCTATATCCCTGAAGGGGTATAGGCCCTCGCCCAACTGTCTCGGTCATTCTGTTTTGTGCTATCTCATGCAGCCCCGTTGGTGTCCTGCACATATTATTCATTTCCGTCTCTAATTCTCCTCTCTATGTGTGTTTAGGTGTTGCCCTACTTCACTTTCCCTTTGAATTTCGCATAAAGGAAATTATATTTACACTAGTCTCATCTGTTCTCAGTGTATGTACTATCCAGAGCCAGCCACTTTAGTTCACCTTTTGATTTTCAATGCTATAGATACGGGGTCATGCATTTCATTTTTCCTTCAGAAAATAACTTTGCCTCTTGTATGGCACAGTCTCGTGCTATCTCGCGGCAGTAAAGTTAGTCAAGGACACTTCTACGCGCCTCAAGGACATCGGGCAGGCGGTGCTGACCCACGTTTGTATAGACCCACGTTTGTATAGACCCACGTTTGTATAGACCCAAGTTGACGTTTATATAGACCCACGTTTGTATAGACCCACATTTGTATAGACTCACGTTTGTATAGACCAGCCAGCACTCGGTGCCTGATGTGGCCAGTATGACGCCTGGCGCCTTTACTTCCCAATATATTATTGGGACATATTTAGACCCAGTGAACCTGGGAGCCCAGGTCAATCTTTGTCATCCGAATGCGCCCAGGTGTGGAGACAATTCATGAAAACCAGGTCAGCAGGCCATTGCTTAGCCTCTAGGCTACCTACCTCGTGGTAAATGGGCATAAACATGTTTTCCATCTCTTTCACATGTCAAGTAAAGCAAGTCACACGTGTTGATCACCTATCTTCTTTTAGTCCATGCCGTATGGGTTGGTAATTAATTGTCCACACATTTCTATCACGTGTATGCCAATCATTTTTGGTACAGAGTTTTCTCTATGCCATGATGTCAAGTTGTTCTACGTCTTCCCTCTATATTTCCTGCTCCTCGCTTCTCCTCCAACGACATTTCTTTTTTCAGTTTACCCTTTCCCATGGCATGCCCAGAAATATGGTTTGTCTATTTCAGATATGAGTAATCGGTTCTCAAGAATAAGCTTTTCTTCTGAGACGACTTGACTACTCTTTTTATCTGTCCACGATGTTTTCGTCATTCTTCTAAAAGACAACATTTCAGCAGCCGCCATAGTCGTTTCCTAGTTGTCCATGGTTCACTTCCGTACACCAGAACTGGCTCCATATAACTCCCCAGTCCTCCCGACCTCGCCTACATTGACAAGGATGTGCTGTGTTCACACAGGTTTTGTGAATATACCAACGGTATGGCACCGTGGCGAAAGTGTTACAGATGCAATTCGTAATCCTGCCTACCACGTTCGAAACACAGCTGTGGGCGATTTAGCAGCAAACCGCCTTTCGTTTGTGTTTATACAAGGGTATGTGTGCCTTTCGTTCCGAAAACAATGGTAAACTACTGAAAGTAAACTTGCCAAGAAATCACAAACATCAGTTTAGTCTGCTCTAGTAAAGGAAAGGTGCTGAAGACGGAGGAAACAAGCCAGGAGGCGCACCACAGAAATCAGGATGCCATGCAATTACGCTATGAAATATGTCCATTCTGCGCCTCAGAACAGGTCACAATAGATTACGCAACCACATGTATACACAATTCAAGATTGGTGATTCAGCCATGTGCACATGTGGTTTGGCGTCACAGACAGCAGAGCACATACTCCAGGATTGCCCAAACTACAACATATCTAGGCAAACCTTCTGGCCTAGAGAGACAACAGTGGAAGATAAACTCTATGGACCGCCGAGTGAACTAAAAAAGACAGTCACATTAATACAAGAGGCAACATTGCAGTTATAGTCATATTTCAAGCGAACGAAAGAAGAAGAAGAAGAAGAAGAAGAAGAAGAAGAAGAAGAAGAAGAAGAAGAAGAAGAAGAAGAAGAAGAAGAAGAAGAAGAAGAAGAAGAAGAAGAAGAAGAAGAAGAAGAAGAAGAAGAAGAAAAAGAAGAAGGAGGAGGAGGAGGGGAGGAGGAGGAGGAGAAACAGAAGAAAGAGAAGAAGAAGAAGAAGATAATAATAATAATAATAATAATAATAATAAGTCTTTATTTTCAAAGGGTTAAGAATTGGGCACGCAGGCCCGTCTGACATTCTGCCCTTCTTCTCTATTTCCTCTCATACATTCTTTCATTCAACATCACTTATGAAGCAACTTTTGACAACAAAAGAACATTTAAAACGCATGAAAAATAATCAATAACAAATGACTCACTCAAGCAGTGTTTAACATGGGCATTATAAATACCTAAGGAGGGTGTAACGTGCCATACATAAGGGAATGTTTTTTGGCTAGTTGTCGTTTGAGATAAGTTACCATTATTGTCTTTTTTGTGTTGTTTGTTATGGGGGCATGTAGTCTGTACTAAGGTAGTGTTCAAACAGGTTGCGAATGTATGTATCATGATTGGTGGTGTCTTTGATTTATTGTGGAAGATTGTTCCACAACTGAGCGGCAGAGTATGCTAAGCTTGTTTTATATAAGTCTATCCTAGGTTTAGGGACATGAAGTATATTTAGTCGTTCGCTATGTCTAGCGTTATATTTAAACAATGGCCAAAGGTAGCTTGGAGCATTTTGAAATAGGATTTTGTGAATTAGTTTGGTTTTATTAAAAAGCAGGCGCTTGTGGAGTGGCAGTAACCGGAGACGTTTATATAGGTTAGAATTGTCGGTAAGCTTTTCACCATTAATTAAACGCACTGCCCTTTTCTGGAGTGAATATAGGCGTTTTGTTATTGATTTGGAGCATCCATCCCAGACTGTGGAGCAGTAATCAATATGTGTTTGTATATGAGAAGTATAGAATATCTTTCTTGTGTTTTCGTCAAGGAAATTTTTAATTTTGGCAAGTTGGTATACTTTTTTGGCTATTTGTTTAACTAGAGCATGAACATGTGAGTTAAAAGTTAGATTTTGATCTATGATAACACCCAGTGTCTTGTGCTCGGTGACACTTTCTACAGGCGTGCTGCCAATGTGCAGCTGAAGAGTTCTCTGCGAGTTTAGAGTGTGAAGTCTTTGCCTGGTTCCTATTAACATAGACTTTGTTTTAGTAATGTTAATTTGCATGCGGTTTGCATGACTCCAGTTAACTACACTATTTATTTCCTGTTGCAAGGATAATTCTAGCACATTACGATCAACAGCGTTTGTATATACTGTGCAGTCATCAGCAAATAGATCGCAGGACGACGACAGATTTAATGGAAGATCATTTATATAAATGGCAAATAATAGAGGGCCAAGAATAGACCCCTGAGGTAGAAGAAGAAGAAGAAGAAGAAGAAGAAGAAGAAGAAGAAGAAGAAGAAGAAGAAGAAGAAGAAGAAGAAGAAGAAGAAGAAGAAGAAGAAGAAGAAGAAGAAGAAGAAGAAGAAGAAGAAGAAGAAGAAACCAAAAAATTTTGGGGTTGACTCCGAAGTCCTGTAAAGGATATGCAACTAAGATTTTTAAACAACGGTGTGACATCATACACAGGGGAGAATACACCATGCAGATATTGAGAACAGAGCTTCAAGGACCCTTATCCAGCTGGGACAGTGTGGGTAATTAACATTTCAACAAGATGAATCCACGTTTTCAAGTCACACCCAATTCATTCTTTTATGTCAATCAAGTTAAGAACCCACGTTCTCAAGTCACACCTAGTTGCTTCTCTGATGTCAGTCAAGTCAAGAAGCCACGTTCTCAGGTCACATCTCGTTCATTCTCTGATGTCAGTCAATTCACATCTCTGATGTCAGTCAAGTCAAGAACCCACGTTCTCAAGTCACACCTAGTTGCTTCTCTGATGTCAGTCAAGTCAAGAAGCCACGTTCTCAAGTCACATCTCGTTCATTCTCTGATGTCAGTCAATTCACATCTCTGATGTCAGTCAAGTCAAGAACCCACGTTCTCAAGTCACACCTAGTTGCTTCTCTGATGTCAGTCAAGTTAAGAACCCACGTTCTCAAGTCACACCTAGTTGCTTCTCTGATGTCAGTCAAGTCAAGAACCCACGTTCTCAAGTCACATCTCGTTAATTCTCTGATGTCAGTCAAGTCACATCTCTGATGTCAGTTAAGTCAAGAATCCACGTTCTCAAGCCACATCTAGTTTCCTCGCTGATGTCAGTCAAGTCAAGAACCCACGTTCTCAAATCACATCTAGTTCATTCTCTGATGTCAGTTAAGTCAAGAATCCACGTTCTCAAGTCACATCTAGTTCCCTCTCTGATGTCAGTCAAGTCAAGAACCCACGGTTTCAGGTCACATCTAGTTCCTTCTCTGATGTCAGTCAAGTCACATCTAGTTCCCTCTCTGATGTCAGTCAAGTCAAGAACCCACGTTCTCAAGTCACATCTAGTTCCTTCTCTGATGTCAGTTAAGTCACATCTAGTTCCTTCTCTGATGTCAGTCAAGTCACATCTAGTTCCTTCTCTGATGTCAGTCAAGTCACATCTAGTTCCTTCTCTGATGTCAGTCAAGTCACATCTAGTTCCTTCTCTGATGTCAGTCAAGTCAAGAACCCACGTTCTCAAGTCACATCTAGTTCCTTCTCTGATGTCAGTTAAGTCACATCTAGTTCCTTCTCTGATGTCAGTCAAGTCACATCTAGCTCCTTCTCTGATGTCAGTCAAGTCACATCTAGTTCCTTCTGTGATGTCAGTCAAGTCACAATTAGCTCCTTCTCTGATGTCAGTCAAGTCACATCTAGTTCCTTCTCTGATGTCAGTCAAGTCACATTTAGTTCCTTCTCTGATGTCAGTCAAGTCACATCTAGTTCCTTCTCTGATGTCAGTCAAGTCAAGAACCCACGTTCTCAAGTCACATCTAGTTCCTTCTCTGATGTCAGTCAAGTCACATCTAGTTCCTTCTCCGATGTCAGTCAAGTCACATCTAGTTCCTTCTCTGATGTCAGTCAAGTCACATCTAGCTCCTTCTCTGATGTCAGTCAAGTCACTTCTAGTTCCTTCTCTGATGTCAGTCAAGTCACATCTAGTTCCTTCTCTGATGTCAGTCAATTCACATCTAGTTCCTTTTCTGATGTCAGTCAAGTCACATCTAGTTCCTTCTCTGATGTCAGTCAAGTCAAGAACCCACGTTCTCAAGTCACATCTAGTTCCTTCTCTGATGTCAGTCAAGTCACATCTAGTTCCTTCTCTGATGTCAGTCAAGTCACATCTAGTTCCTTCTCTGATGTCAGTCAAGTCACATCTAGCTCCTTCTCTGATGTCAGTCAAGTCACTTCTAGTTCCTTCTCTGGTGTCAGTCAAGTCACATCTAGTTCCTTCTCTGATGTCAGTCAAGTCACATCTAGTTCCTTCTCTGATGTCAGTCAAGTCACATCTAGTTCCTTCTCTGATATCAGTCAAGTCACATCTAGTTCCTTCTCTGATGTCAGCCAAGTCAAGAACCCTTTGCGCGCATTAAAGTGCATTGCGTATATGGTGCTAGACTCATAATCTATAGACCAACCGGCACTGGGTGGCTGATGTATTCAGTATCACACCGGCTGCCTTTACTTCCCAAGACATCAGGCTGGGTCAACCTGGGAGCCCTGGTACATTTAAACAATCCGTCCGGATGCAGATTGGAACCCATAACCAGCGGCCCGGCAGGCGAGCGTCTAGCCACCACGCTACCGCGGCTGCACTTCTCATTTGTGGTGCCGATATTTCTTTGTTGTTCATAACCTTAGAGTCGCTTCTTCTTGTGCAATGTACGACCCTCACTGAGACGTTAGCGTCTTCTTTGATATAATGGCTTTCTAAGAGCTCCAGCAGCGCGGCTCTGAAAATGAGTCCTAGAATTGCCGCTGATTGTTAAAAAGAAACTTCCAGGCAGCACAGGCCAAAGAAATAAAATATTAAATAGAATAACAGGCTTCTAAAGTGCACAGATCATTAAGAGCGTAAATAAAACTACAGACTGGTGATCGTGAATAAACTCCACTAAATCACCCGGCACGGCACTAGATATTTTGATAAACAATTTTTATCATAACTGAACATACATTCGCCAACACTGTGTGCGGCTGTTGAACTTAAACACATGTTAAAATATTTGAGCACATTAAGTTTTCGAGGAAGGTGAACTTAAAAGACATTCGAGTCAAGTATAGAGATGGCAAAACCGTTTTCCTCAGGTATAGCTGGTGATCTGAGGGTTTCGTGCCAATACGAGAGGGAAAACATGAACTTCACCATTTCACCTCTCAAAAAAGTGCATCACAATTGTGTGATCTTCCTTTTACTACAGCTTAGTAGTAACACCTTGTGTCTCGTTAGCTAAAGTCAGTCCCACAGCCGTTTGGGCCTTCACGTAATCTAGAGATGGGTCAGTCGTCCGACATGTGAGAAGCCCATGGGCCTTTACGGTTCAGGCTGGAGGGAGAATTGTGAAAGAGGACTCAGGTGCTTTTGTTGAGACCACAAGTAGCCTGACTATGGAAGTCATGGCAGTAAGTAAAGCAATAACATGGCTCTAGACACAGACATTCACTAGGGCATGTTTCCATAATGACTCATTGAGCATGCTCAAGTGGATAGAGATGGGGTGGATCCGAAGAGAGTGGTTGCTGTCTCTGGAGACGTCTCGGCTGGCAAAGATTAGTTTCATCTTCGTGCCAAGGCATGCGGGTGTACAGGCAAATGAGCGGACTGACAAGCTCGCAGGTAAGGCTACTGTGGAAGGCGGACGCGCCATGGACCAGGCTGACATTCTGAATGCTCTACGAGAAGTAAAACTTTTGCGAGAACCAAGTGATGACTGTGAATCTACAACCACGGTCAGACTGCGAAAACGGCAAATTAAAAGAGGGGTGGCCAAACAAGAACACTACGCAGGAAGCCAAAGAAGATTGATAAACCAACACAGAACTGGTGTCGTTAGCCGCTACACGCTTCGGGATGGACTGAATGGTTCGATGTGCAATGAGGATGATCTGTCGATTAACTTACTAACTAACTAACTAACTAACTAGGCCAGCACAAATGAGGTAGGAGGTCAGTACCCCTCGTCTCTGCTTTTCCTTCCTTGAGCAATACCCAGGACATTCTAAACATTGTCTGGTGCCCATGTTATAAGGTGGGATCAACCCATACTGATGTAGAAATAATACTGTCTGTACTGGCGATGAAACCCCAGGCCAGTCTTGGCAAATGTTTACTCTAACCACTGTGCTGTCTAGCTCCATATGCTCAGTATACCTTACTAACATGTAGACTCGCCGACTTAAATGTGTCTACGCTTTGACATGATTGTAAGTACCAGGACAGTTGCTACAATTTAATGTTACAGTGTCCGTCTGTAGACCTGGACCTGGAATTAAGCACAGAATATCATTATAATCATCATCATCTCCAGTATCATTGCAAACCGATGTAAGTGAGACTGTTTCTCCATAACTCCATTATTTAGTACTGTACATGTTAATTCTCTCCTAACTCCGTTATTTTGTAATGTATAAGCTATTTCTCTCCATAACTTCGATATTTACTACTGTAGTAGACACCTTGCAGTCTTGACAGACCAAAGTATGTGAGTGGAATGTGGCCAATATTCCATCACAATGTCTGGGCAGAGCTTCAGAGATCATGTGATGCCCAAACGACATGACCCCTCCCTCGGCCTAGTCTTGTGTATTCCAGAGGAATGGGTAACCAATACGTCTGGCACAAGTTAGGCTGCAGACGCTGGCGGCTCAGCGTCAATCCACCGAGACCTCACCACCACGAGCCGGTGGCGAGTTATGGCCAGACCCTGACACCCAAGGGACCCGGCTTAGAGGCGTTCAGCCATGTCCCACAGGTGAGGGCCTTGTACGAGCCCGGACCATGAGGGCGCGCACATCTGTCAATCACAAGTGTCCGGACCTGTGTAAAGCGTGCACTATCGTCAGACTCCCCACCTGACTTATAGCGGTCCCCGCGACCAGCGGGAATAGGCCTGCCATAGCTACCGCAGGAGATATTGCCTGTCTATTTGCAAGCAAATCTCCCATACTTTCACTGTGCGGATCTCGCGACCAGCGAGAATAGGCCCGCCGGAGATTATGCTCGTCTGCTGCGAACAAATCTCTACCGAGAGACTGAATAAGTAAAGAAACGATAAAAGTAGTGGTATTTCAATTGCGCTTGCGCTCCCACCTATGCTACACCCTTCATGTGTCTTCACAAAGTCGGACTAGAGTCAAGCTCATTATCTCCATAATTCCTTTATTTATTACTGTATATGGCAGTTCTCTCCATAACTCTGTTATTTAGTATTGCATATTTCAATGCATGTACTGACGCAAGCTGTCCAGTTATATGTCCTTCCCTTCTTCTTCCTTCAATTAAGATTAATGTTACTAGTTGTAACAATGTGTTGCAGTTGTTATCTGCTCACAATGTGGCCACAAAATGTTACATGTTTACTTCTCATGATGTGGCCAGAGCTTGTTAACTGTTTCCTTCTCTTGCAACATGTTAGCTTTTCCTTCCTCAAGTCTGTGATATGTTTCCTTTCATGTTTGACCTCTTAAAACGTTTAGGTTATCCATTTTGCCTCTCCGTGGTATTTTTAATGCTATTCTGTACAGCGGTATTTACACCATTTCTATTGATATTATTGCTTGTTAAACAATGTCTTTAGATGTTATTTCTTGTTAAACGATGTCTATATATGTTATTGTTTATTAAACAATGTCTATAGGTGTTATTGGTTGTTAAACAATGTCTACAGGTCTTGTTAAACAATATCTATAGATGTTATTTCTTGTTAGACAATGTCAACAATCTGCATCAATTAAAGTAGAGTGATTCAGATTTGGAAGCAGACCGCTTTGTGGTGATTTTCATCGTATTCAGAACAACATGACAAACTATTGAACAAAACTGCCCGGTAAATCACAGTCAATAAATGATGGGGTTGATTACAACGTCCTGTTAAGGACATGCAACTAGCTTTAACGAGTAAGGTGCTAGCCTTATAAAAGACAACCGATGAACGTTCTCCGTGGATAAAGCCAGTCCTCAAGAACAAACCAGTTCTCGTGAGGAATATGTGAGAACAAACCAGTTCTCGTGAGGACTATGTGAGAACAAAACAGTCCTTGTGAGGACTATGTGAGAACAAAACAGTAATCGCGAGGACTGTGAGAACAAACCAGTCCTCGTGAGGAATATGTGAGAACAAACCAGTTCTCGTGAGGACTATGTGAGAACAAACCAGTCCTCGTGAGAAATATGTGAGAAGAAACCAGTTCTCGTGGGGACAATGTGAGAACAAACCAGTTCTCGGGAAGACTGTAAGATCAATCTAGTCCTCGTAGGAACTATATAAGATCAAAATCAGTCCTTGTGAAAACTAAATGAGTTCCAGAGCGGTCCTTTTAGAGAAAGCGACGAACAACAGGGGGGATACTGAATCTGGCAGGCCCTCCTTGGGACAGGTCATCAACAGGACCAACTCAACGCAATAAAGAGAATGCCAATCAGCTTGAGCCCCGTGAGACCCAACCGAATGAGACGAGCACATAGTGAAATATATCCAGTCCTGTTTAGGATTAACTCGAAAGTGAGCAAAGAAAAGAAAGATAAGCAAAATCTGCAACAACAAAACACGGACCTCAATTATAACCGCCACTGTAGAAGCAGGTTGAACGAGGTTGCATTTTTTTTTCTATTTCATTTTTTTTTTCGTAATATCAAATCGAATTGTTCTCGGTGGGTTAGTGACAATACAGCATGAACATTCTATCACAAACATTCACGTGTTGATGAATATGGTTCCTGACTCCAATGAACAGGATTGATTTCATTTAATGTGTGTGTGTGCGCTCGCGTCTGTGTCTATGTGCGCTTGTATGTCTCTCTCTCTCTCTCTCTCTCTCTCTCTCTCTCTCTCTCTCTGTGTGTGCGCGCGCGCGCGCGCTGAGAGCTGCGTGAGTTATAAGATCACTCATCATAATCTAAGGAAAAGATTATACAGTGTATGGGATATATCAAATGGAGAAATGAAATGGACAAATTAACCTTATGTGGTCAAAAGAGGCAGAGAAAGACAAATAACAATGAATGTGGAAAGCTTAAAACAGTTGAGAAATAAACAATGATAAAGGCAGGCAACGCAAACTTTATCAAATGTCAAATGGCAGAGAAGATTGGATAGTCATGATCGATGATTCTACTTCAGATAAGACATGTGAGGAAGAAGAAGGAGAGCAATGGAAGACCCAGCCAAATCACACAGATTGTGGCACTCTGACTTCCCGTAGAGAATATACCCTGACGCAGATACAGAACAAAAATCTATAGCAACTGCAACAAACAAAGGCAGTCCCAATAAAAACTCAAAATATGACTTGAGAAGCACAGCGGATGGGAATACACACAGAGATATAGGCAAACGTTTCACCAATATCTTTGTCAAGGTAACAACAAAAACGAAACAAACAAACAATATATATATGACATGACATGACATTGGCACCTTGCCGTCTTGACAGACGATAGTTTGTGCTTTAAAAAGGCATAATAACTTTTAACTATGGCGGTAGCGAGTGTGACTGATAAGGCCAATTTGCGCTGTAAATGTCCGTTCACAGTGGGTGCATGTGAACACGTGGTCATTTCCACCATCATGCACCATCTTACGTCTCAAACGCTTGGTGTGTGACTTTTCTGCAATAATTTTCTCCTTTGACTTTATTCCATTTCTGATATTTGCCCTCCATGCAACACGTTCAGCGGCGACTTGCTCCCAATGTGCATTATCAATGCCTGTATCAATCATGTCCCGCTTACACACATCTTTGTATCGTAGTAGAGGCCGACCCTGAGATCTCTTACCCATCTGTAATTCACCAAAAAAGATATCCTTTGGTATTCTACCATCATCCATCCGCCTAAGATGTCCTATCCATCTAAGTCTACGAAGACTGAGCATGGAATAAACTGTCACACAACCTGATCTTTCCAATACTTCAGTATTTGTGATTTTGTCTTGCCACTTAATACCAAGAATTCTTCGCAGACACCGCATATGAAAGCTGTTTAAATTGTTCTCTTGGTGTGAGTAAGTTGTCCAGGTTTCACTGCCATAGAGAAGAGTACTAAGGACACAGGCTTGATAGACAAGGACTTTTGTTTTGGCAGTAAGCTTCCTGTTCTCCCAGACTCTTTTTCTTAACCTGTTCATTGTTGTTGCTGCCTTACCAATCCGGATGTTGATTTCCTGATCTAGGGATAATTTGCTATTTACCACCGATCCTAGATATGTAAAATGGTCTACTATCTCTAGTTCGGCGTCGTCAATAAAGATTGATGGTACCCCATGTGCACCTTGTGACATAATCTGTGTCTTCTTTTTGCTAATTGTTAAACCAAATTCAGAACAAGCATTGGAGAATGCAGATAGTAGACATTGCAATTCTTCCTTAGAGTGGGTCGTAACTGCAGCATCATCTGCAAAAAGCAACTCTCTGATCAGTACCCTCCTAATTTTGGTCTTAGCCTTCAATCTCTGAGCATTGTAGAGGCCGCCATCTGAGCGTGAGTGAATGTATATACCACCATCCTGATCACGAAATGCATATTTCAGTAGAAGTGAAAAGTATATTCCAAAGAGGGTGGGAGCTAGTACACAACCTTGCTTAACTCCACTCTTGATTTCAAATTCTTCAGAAGTTGCACCATCAAACTTGATTATACCCTTCATGCCTGTGTGGAACGATTCCACAATGGACAGAAGAGTTGGTGGGCAGCCAATCTTCTTTAGTGCCTTGAACAGACCCTCACGACTGACCAAATCAAATGCCTTTGTGAGGTCGATGAAGGCAATAAACAGTGGTTGATTCTGTTCACGGCATTTTTCTTGCATTTGTCGCAATGAGAATATCATATCAGTGGTAGACCGGTTCTGTCGAAAGCCACACTGTGATTCGGGGTAGACTTGATCTCCTAGGACTTGAAGTCTGTGCAGAACAATTCTGGCAAATACTTTTCCAACAATACACAGAAGTGAGATACCCCTATAGTTGTTGCAGTCGCTCCGATCGCCCTTGTTCTTGTACAGTGTTATGATGCTTGAATCTTTGAAATCCTGTGGGACTTGTCCTTCACGCCAGCATAGCTCTATTAGCTGGTGGATCTGTATAGTGAGTGTGTCTTGCCCACTCCTGATAACCTCTATTGGAATCCCATCCTTATCTGGAGCCTTGCCAGATGCAAGTTCATTTATAGCACACTTAACTTCTGTTATGGTGGGAAGTGTGTCCAGGTGGTCAAGAGTTGGTAGAGCCTCTATGGCGTTGAGGGCATTATCCGCTAGTTTGGTCTCACTTGAGTAAAGCTCCAAATAGTGCTCTACCCATCTGTCCATCTGCTGTTTCTTATCAGTGATGACTTCTCCAGTCAAGGTTTTCAATGGTGCACTTCTTTTGATCACTGGACCACAGGCTTTCTTTATTCCTTATATATATATATATATATATATATATATATATATATATATATATATATATATATATATATATATATATATATATATATATATATATATATAGTGCTTCCCTGAATGGTTGTCCAATCCGGGAGACAACCTAGAAACTGCAACTGAAGTACATATATCGCTTTATTTGCGCACATTACAAACCCAGCATGCCGTTATATCGCGTGAGATTGTATGAGAATCTCGCAACTATAGTCCATTTACTTTTGTCTGCCCCAATATAAAATTCCATATTTCAGTAACCAGCTGAGAGAAAATTATGAGATTTAGCATATAACCTTATCATGATGTCCACCCAACAAAAAGATTTTTGTTCTGGAGATTGTACAGCAGATTTCAAAGTTTGTTTATATGCGGTATGTAATTTACGGGACAGAGATTCCATTGGCACCTTGCCGTCTTGACAGACGATAGTTTGTGCTTTAAAAAGGCATAATAACTTTTAACTATGGCGGTAGCGAGTGTGACTGATAAGGCCAATTTGCGCTGTAAATGTCCGTTCACAGTGGGTGCATGTGAACACGTGGTCATTTCCACCATCATGCACCATCTTACGTCTCAAACGCTTGGTGTGTGACTTTTCTGCAATAATTTTCTCCTTTGACTTTATTCCATTTCTGATATTTGCCCTCCATGCAACACGTTCAGCGGCGACTTGCTCCCAATGTGCATTATCAATGCCTGTATCAATCATGTCCCGCTTACACACATCTTTGTATCGTAGTAGAGGCCGACCCTGAGATCTCTTACCCATCTGTAATTCACCAAAAAAGATATCCTTTGGTATTCTACCATGATCCATCCTCCTAAGGTGTCCTATCCATCTAAGTCTACGAAGACTGAGCATGGAATAAACTGTCACACAACCTGATCTTTCCAATACTTCAGTATTTGTGATTTTGTCTTGCCACTTAATACCAAGAATTCTTCGCAGACACCGCATATGAAAGCTGTTTAAATTGTTCTCTTGGTGTGAGTAAGTTGACCAGGTTTCACTGCCATAGAGAAGAGTACTAAGGACACAGGCTTGATAGACAAGGACTTTTGTTTTGGCAGTAAGCTTCCTGTTCTCCCAGACTCTTTTTCTTAACCTGTTCATTGTTGTTGCTGCCTTACCAATCCGGATGTTGATTTCCTGATCTGGGGATAATTTGCTATTTACCACTGATCCTAGATATGTAAAATGGTCTACTATCTCTAGTTCGGCGTCGTCAATAAAGATTGATGGTACCCCATGTGCACCTTGTGACATAATCTGTGTCTTCTTTTTGCTAATTGTTAAACCAAATTCAGAACAAGCATTGGAGAATGCAGATAGTAGACATTGCAATTCTTCCTCAGAGTGGGTCGTAACTGCAGCATCATCTGCAAAAAGCAACTCTCTGATCAGTACCCTCCTAATTTTGGTCTTAGCCTTCAATCTCTGAGCATTGTAGAGGCCGCCATCTGAGCGTGAGTGAATGTATATACCACCATCCTGATCACGAAATGCATATTTCAGTAGAAGTGAAAAGTATATTCCAAAGAGGGTGGAAGCTAGTACACAACCTTGCTTAACTCCACTCTTGATTTCAAATTCTTCAGAAATTGCACCATCAAACTTGATTATACCCTTCATGCCTGTGTGGAACGATTCCACAATGGACAGAAGAGTTGGTGGGCAGCCAATCTTCTTTAGTGCCTTGAACAGACCCTCACGACTGACCAAATCAAATGCCTTTGTGAGGTCGATGAAGGCAATAAACAGTGGTTGATTCTGTTCACGGCATTTTTCTTGCATTTGTCGCAATGAGAATATCATATCAGTGGTAGACCGGTTCTGTCGAAAGCCACACTGTGATTCGGGGTAGACTTGATCTCCTAGGACTTGAAGTCTGTGCAGAACAATTCTGGCAAATACTTTTCCAACAATACACAGAAGTGAGATACCCCTATAGTTGTTGCAGTCGCTCCGATCGCCCTTGTTCTTGTACAGTGTTATGATGTTTGAATCTTTGAAATCCTGTGGGACTTGTCCTTCACGCCAGCATAGCTCTATTAGCTGGTGGATCTGTATAGTGAGTGTGTCTTGCCCACTCCTGATAACCTCTATTGGAATCCCATCCTTACCTGGAGCCTTGCCAGATGCAAGTTCATTTATAGCACACTTAACTTCTGTTATGGTGGGAAGTGTGTCCAGGTGGTCAAGAGTTGGTAGAGCCTCTATGGCGTTGAGGGCATTATCCGCTAGTTTGGTCTCACTTGAGTAAAGCTCCAAATAGTGCTCTACCCATCTGTCCATCTGCTGTTTCTTATCAGTGATGACTTCTCCAGTCAAGGTTTTCAATGGTGCACTTCTTTTGATCACTGGACCACAGGCTTTCTTTATTCCTTCATACATGCTTCTTATGTCTCCCTTATCACTTGCGATTTGAATGGACTCACATAACTTGATCCAATAATCATTTGCACACTGCCTGGCAGCCTTTTGCACATCCTTCCTAGCTTGCCTTAGCTCACTCAGAGTGTTACGCGTTGGTCTTTCCTTGTTTCTTAAGAGAGCTTTCTTCTTCTTATCAATCAAGGGCTGCAGAGTCTCGCTGTTGGCCGCAAACCAGTCCTGCCTCTTATGATCCACAGTGCCGTAAACCTTTACGGCAGTTTTACAAAGAGTTTCCTTAAGTTTATTCCATTTATCATTTACTGTATAATTTTCTGGTGTATCAATGAAAGCGTCTTCAAGTTGCTGTTGAAACTGAAAGTACTTTTCAGGATCATGAGTGTTAATAATATTAATCCTGGGGCTAGATTTGTGTTTAGCTGTGTAGATTCTCTTTGGTCTCAGTCTAACCCTCAGTGCAACAACCAAAGAATGATCCGTATCACAGTCAGCACCGTGGTAACTACGAGTCAATGATATATGGTTCAGATGTTGTCTCCGTGTGATGATGAAGTCCAGCTGGTGCCAATGGCCGGATCTTGGATGTTTCCATGTGACCTTATGCATCTCTTTTGTTTTAAAAAAAGAGTTTGTAATACATAGGTCATTACTGGTGCAATGCTCCAGCAGCCTTTGCCCATTTTCATTCATGCGACCGATGTTGTATTTTCCAAGGCACACTGGCCATGAACTCGAGTCCTTGCCCACACGAGCATTGAAATCACCGAGCATATAAATGTAGTCGGATTTTGGAACTGCCTTGATCACAGAGTCTAACTCCTCATAGAACAAATCCTTCACATCATCAGAGGAATCGAGTGTCGGTGCATATGCAGTAATAATGGTGGCAAACCCACAAGAGGTTGCCAAGCGCAGGGATAATAGTCTTTCATTTCCTCCTGCTGGAATTTCAATCATTCCCAGTAGCGAATTCTTCACTGCAAAGCCCACACCGTGTTGCCTTTTTTCTGCCTGCCCTTTACCCTTCCAGAAAAAGGTGTAGTTGTTTTCCCTGAGTGACCCTTCCTCAGCGAGGCGAGTCTCCTGCAGGCCAGCAATATCAATGTTAAGACGATTGAGTTCGGCATCAATCACAGCCGTTTTTCTCACATCGTCAATATTGGTCAAGTCAGTGGAAAATCCTGGACACATGGTTCTCACGTTCCAGGTTGCAAGCCGTAGCTTGAGGTTTCTATTTATATTTTTGTTTGTACCTGGTGCATTGGTTTTACAGCCTGCGATTCAGATTTTGTCCTAGCCCCAAGCACCCATTGAAGCAGGCAGGCTGTGGCGGATCAGCACCCAATTGGCTGGGGGCTGCCCAGCTTGAGGCGGGCGGTAGCTGATCAGTGACACCTATAGGTGTCTCCCACCGTCAGAGGCAACGCGTGGCGCCCCATGTCTACGCCAACTGACAAGGACTTATAACCCGTAACAGTTGCCTCTCGCTTTGATTCCGAGACCAGTTAAGACCAGGGATGGAGTTATTGCCTCTCCATAGCACAAAGCCTGGGCTAAAATATAGAGATCATGTGTTGCCCATGCAGCATGATCCCTCTCTCGGCCTGCCTAGTTCACTCCAGAGGAAAGGTAACACCCCTACATCTGGAACAAGACAAGCTGCAGAAGCTGCCGGATCAGCAAAGCAATGCTCTAACTGTCCGCCTGTCGGAGCTTCGATCCTAGACCAGTCGCCAACCAAGGCTTAGGGCCTGGTCTGCCCTGCCATGACAATTTTGTCTTTAGCTTGCATTTCCTCGCACCAGGGTAAGGCTTGTACCCTCCCAATTGCGCTCTTCCGCCCGAAGCCGTTGGCACGATGTGGGGTGTCGGGTTTGGTAAGCGCCGCCCAACGTTCGGCGCTAACAGAAACCAGGTAGTACCGTCTACTGTTATACGGTAGCTCAGTCATATCTGACTAAGACCTGACAGAAATGAAGTGCACAATATTAGAAGTATTACATCTTCACG
Source organism: Cepaea hortensis (assembly GCA_963921405.1). Lineage (NCBI taxonomy): Eukaryota > Metazoa > Mollusca > Gastropoda > Stylommatophora > Helicidae > Cepaea > Cepaea hortensis. The sequence continues at coordinate 51,125,677 of OY992876.1, forward strand.
AGGAAACATGAGCGTTCAATAGTAAATTTTCACGTTGTTCACGGGATTGGCCTTAAGAAAAGAGCCTTGAGAAGTGAAACGGGGAGTGTTCAGTGGTGTCGCAGTATCTTCAGAGGTGTGTCATTAATGTGGGTCCTTTCATATAAGGCTTCACGTTTATAAAGTACAAGGGAGGTAGAAATATCATTTGCGAGCAACCGCATTTAGGAGCGACGAGAAGCAGATACCTACGTGAAATAAGGGAAATGCGCAAATAAAATTATGACATAGTGTATTTGGATGAAACCTGGATCAATGCGCACTATACAAGTGAAAAGGAATGGCAATCAATGGACGGAAAGATAACGCGATATGTGTCCAGTAGTAAAAGACAGCGTTTCGTTATAGCCCATGCTGGTATTACTCAAAATGGTTTACTACAGAATGCTGGACTCGTGTTCGTATCAAAGCATACAGACAATAGGGATTATCATAATGATATGAATGGCAATGTATGTAGCGATTGGCTCGAGAATACAGTGCTTCTATCCCTAGATAGACCGTCTTGTCTAATTATGGACAATGCATCATATCACAATGTAGTTGCCCAAGAAGACAAAATACCTACGGCATTGATGCATGACAAGGCAGACGTGGTTGCGGCCTTGTGGGAGCACGTGTATACCTCGGACAGCAAATGGATCACCATAGTCTGGCAAAGAATGAGGCAGCTAGGAGTGACGAGGGGATCTGGCCGGGGCTCGACGCTCAGAGGAAAGGCGAGACGGACATATAATCAGGTTGCTACTGGAATTATTGGTGTTGGAACTCTTCGCTGGCTGCTGAGGATGGAGACGGAGCGGTTATGGGAATGACCAGAATGCTGTGATGTCGGTTTTTGAATCAATCAATCAATCAATCAATCTATTCAAATTGTCTGACGTCAAGATACTAACTCAGACCGCGCTATTAAAAATTGATAAAAGTTGCTGGAAAAAATGTGAGGACCATGTGTTGAAAGAGTAAGATGACTATTGGTGAAAGGATGGATTGAATTTTATGCAACCGATAGCAGTCATCAACCTATTGGAATCGTCCGACACCGATTAAGGTCTGGGCAGATCGCAGACATTAATCCACATGCACACCTACTGGGATATTTTGCTCCACATATTCAGAAGAATTGCAGGCCCTAAACATTACAGCATCGGCATAAACAATACAACTTGTTAATGGCAACAGTTTGTATTCCACAGTGATGAATTTTCAATTCCGTAAGCCCTCAACGGTGACAAACAACTGACATTGAAAAAAACAAAAAGCTCTAGACGCACTGAATACCTATCGAAGAGTAATACTGCTGTGGGAACTGACATAATGTGGCATAACAAGAAACGTGAGAAGAAACACGTTGTCAAATGAGGGGACAACACACGAACATACGAATCATTCTATAAACTTCAATGAAAAGAGGACCAACATCTTGACCGTTAAGAAGGAAGCCCACTACAGAGATATTCACAGCTATATTCGTCGTGCAAAACAGGTAATCATGTTCCGTCTCAGCAGAGTAGACATTGCACCCACTCCCATACGAATCTGGATAAGCCTTGTGTTTGTCATCCGAACTGGCGGGGGCATTGGCATTACTGTAAAACAAGTTTGTTAGCGAGAAATCACTAGTTTTTCACCAGTACATCAAAGAAATGTCGCCGCTTTCCATGATTTAAGTTGCTTTTGTACCTATCAAAGACATATTCCTTGGGTGGGGGGGGGGGGGGGGGGTTAATACAAGACGGCACGAAAAATTTCATAACGATGCAACACACAGTGTTCAAAATAATTGATCATGAATGAAGGCATTCTTTTCGGGACAGACTATAGATATGCACATCTTGTAAAAGGGGGGGGGGGAGACGATGGGATAAGTAAGAGATATGAACCAATTTGTATTCAAGCCGAAGCTTGTTGTTGTTGTATTATGCAACTGCTGTATTAATCATTGTATTTAATTTCTTGTGATTTAATGTTAATTTATATGGCATTTGAACCAGTGGCATGTCAACGTAGAACCGCCACCAACGATACCTATGATAAATTGAATTAATGAACTGTCAGACGTGTTTTAGCCATTTGTAACTACAATTAATGTTTTTCTCTTTTCTCTAGGAACAAGAAACAGTGTCGACTGGAGAAGGCCGAGCTACGAGAAGAAATCAAGAGAATTCGAGAAAAATGGAGGCGTTTAAAGATGCAAATAAGGCGTTTAAAAGAGCAAGATTTTGAGCGTAAGAACATCATGCGAAAATTTCAACTTGCCGACAAGCATTCTTCAAAAAACAATACAACAAAGCCAACTATTCCCGTGAAACAGGTAAGTTGATTCTGCCACGTTACAACTAAACTACTGCAACCGAAAAAATAAATTGAGGGTGTTATGCACACGTTACGTCAAAAAGAATGAAAAATGGTAGGTGTGTTGCGAAGTGGCATAGATCACACAGCGTTGAGACGTATAAAATATATGTCAGCTTATTTTATGCATGTTGATATTTTGATGTTTTCTGAAAGATGAGCGGTTGGCCGAGTGGCAAGAACGCCGTGTTCTCCTTCAGGAGACCCGGGTTTGAATACTCTGTAGGTGTCGATTTTTTTTTCTATCGGGAGCAAAAAGGAAACCCTAACCTTATGACCTTAAATTGTGTCTTTCCTAGCCAGATTTTCCACAAACTCCACCTTAACATTGGCTTTCCTGGATAGATATGCCCTCAAACTTTACTAGCAGCTGTGGACATATAATTGTATCCTCTGATATTTACTTCACTGCCCTAGTCTTATATGAGTGGCAATAATTGCTTCTGAATTGATGCAACAGAACATACATGAAATGGCATCCAGTAGTTTGAAGGGAACATGCATGACATATTAAATCATGAATGGGGCAGCGGTACTTAGAAAAGCATTAGAATGTTGTCTGAAGTGTATTCAATCGTTATCATCATGGTATACCATTGCAGTGTTAAGTGGAATAGTGTTCCTGTGCTGATGTCTCTAAAGGAAACGTTCTGAAGGAATCTCTACGCTGTACACATTTTACCCCATTTCACTTCTGTTGCATACACATCCTTGCCTTACAGGGGGTTTGAACCGGTTTCCCATGTTGTGTGAAGTGGTACACTAATCTTACGGCCACTCGCTCGTCACCTTGTATGATTAAGGATGTAAAAAATAAGATCAACTTTAATTTGTTTTACTTTGGAGCGGTGGAAGTGTTGGGGGTAAGTTGTAATAAAGATTTCCTACAAATATGCTTTCTTCATGTTCTCTTTATGTACTATAATATTTGCATGATTTATTCTTCACCTGCTTCAGGAGTCTGACCTGGAGCAAGCATCCTGACCCCAACCACCACGTCCTCCTGTTTCCCATCTAATAACTGAATCATCCAGATATCGCTAATAATATCACGTGTTGCCAAACTATATAAGCTTTCCACATACGTAGATCTTTATTCTTTATCGTCCTCTCTCGTCTCATTATTATATTTTATTTCGCCAAAGACTAATTTCTCTATATTTTCTTATAAGGATAATTTGCGTTCAGTGGCAGCTCATCCTCTCGTCCACCTCTCGGTCATCCATTTCTACTTAGTTTATTCTTCGTTTTACATGCCTACGGTAGTCATCGTCAACGTTTACTGCTAAACCAACTGCTGATATTGTTTACTTATCTGTCTTCGTGATACTGAACTTCTAGTGCTGGGACACCTGCAGATGATATCTCGTCTATTGCAGAAAGGCTTGAACTCAAAGTATAACAACTGGGCTCAGAAAAAGAAATCAGAGTCGGCTAAATCATTGCCCAGACGACGGCGAGCTGCCACTGCTCGTAAAGACAGGCTCTGGGACTACGGAGTTATACCTTACATGATAGATGCCAATTTTTCAGGTCAGTGTTTTTAACTCGATGTACAAATGTGCAGTAATTATCACTACTCACACAAACAGATGTCGTGTGTCTATTTTTTTTCTCATCCTCCTCTCGGTCATCCTACTCCTGCTTCTGCCCCTGTTGCTCCACCTTTTCTTCTTGTTCGTCTTCCTGTTCATGAAAAGCAAAGCAGGTATAGCGTTAATAAAAATACAAAGGTAAAGAGAAAGAGGAGTAACTACTACTACTACTACTACTACTACTACTACTACTACTACTACTACTACTACTACTACTACTACTACTACTACTACTACTACTACTACTACTACTACCACTACTACTTCTTCTTCTTCTTCTTCAGCATTCCGAGCCATTGAGGTTCTTTGCTGCAAATACAATCCGTCTCCATTCGTCTCTCTGGTGGACCTTCTCTTGCCAGTCGTTGATTCCAAGTGCTTGTAGGTCTGTACATGTATTATCTCTCCACCGCCTTCTTGGTCTACCTCGGGGTCTACGGTCATTTATTTCCTGAGTGTAAGCGAGTTTTGTTTCCCTATTATCTTCCATTCTTTCTATATGCCCCAGCCATTGTAGTCTATTAGCCTTCATGATACCAGTGATTAGCGGGGACTTAAACAGATCATAAATGTCTTTGTTACTTCTTCTTTTCCACTCTCCACTTTGTGTATCCCTAATGGGTCCAAAGATGCGTCTTAAAATTTTGTTCTCAAAGGTTTGTAACAAGGCTTCGTCTCCTTTCGTTGTACTCCAGGTTTCAGAGCCATACAGCACAACTGGTCTGATCAGTATATATGTAGTAGTAGTAGTAGTAGTAGTAGTAGTAGTAGTAGTAGTAGTAGTAGTAGTAGTAGTAGTAGTAGTAGTAGTAGTAGTAGATGTTTTTGTTGTTGTTGTTTTTATTGTTTTAGCAGTAGTATATGGCTTGTACATTGTCTGTTCAGTGTCTGTATATTCTCTTATATTCTCTGTATAGTGTCTGTATATTGTCTTATATTGTCTTAACAGTGTCTGTATATTGTTTTATGTTGTCTGTATATTGTCTTATGGTGTCTGTATATTGTCTTATGGTGTGTGTGTAACATGTCTGTATTGTCTTATGGTGTCTATACAGTGTCTGTATATTGCCTTATAATGTCTGTAAAGTGTCTTATATTGTCTTATATTTCTTAAAGTGTCTGTAATTGTCTTATATTGTCTGTACAGTGCCTGTATATTGTCTGTCTACTATAATGATGTCATTTCAGGTTCAAATAAAGCATTATTCAAACTAGCCATGAGACACTGGGAAAATTATACCTGCATTACTTTCAAAGAGCGGGAGCCAGAAGATCATCATTACATTCTGTTTACAGAGAGATCTTGTGGGTAAGCCAGTCACCATTTGTTTTATCACCATCATTATCTGTTGGCACCTGCTGTTCCAGGTGCTATCTATCGCCATTACTCAATTTCTTGTTTGCTATTTCCCGTAATACTTCGTCATTATTTGCTGAGTTCTACAGTGTTCTGCAACCTGTTTTTATGACATATTCAGTTTCAAGTAATAGTTGCAACAATTTAAGATGGCAGTAATGTAATTAGCAAGAGGTAGGGCAACGATACGAGTGGGAAGATAACATCAAGAAATGGACAGACATCACTTTGACAGAATGTACAGTCAGGCCGAGAGATAGACAGCGTTGGAGATCCCAGCCAACCTTCATTGTGTAGGCGGCACCTGATTGATTGACTGTGCAAATAAAATTATATTTAGGCCACAAATAATTGTTGATTGAGATTAAATATGTTTTTAAATGTTTAACTGCTCCTGCATATAAATCATATATCCCACGCTATCCCCATTCTCATCAAGATTATCAACACCATCATCAGGTTTGTCAATACGAAGACTTGTATCGGTATGTCGAATCACGTTACTGAGTCTCTGTCTCCCGTTCTCAGCTGTTCTGTTCACTCCAGCATAAGTTTGTCAATACGAAGACTTGTATCGGTATGTCGAATCACGTTACTGAGTCTTTGTCTCCCGTTCTCAGCTGTTCTGTTCACTCCAGCATAAGTTTGTCAATACGAAGACTTGTATTGGTATGTCGAATCACGTTACTGAGTCTTTGTCTCCCGTTCTCAGCTGTTCTGTTCACTCCAGCATAAGTTTGTCAATACGAAGACTTGTATTGGTATGTCGAATCACGTCACTGAGTCTCTGTCTCCCGTTCTCAGCTGTTCTGTTCACTCCAGTATAAGTACGTACCCAGATGTTGCTTTGTGTCTACAGAGTACAGTTACTTGTTACAGGATTCCGTTTTCTTTCCCTCTAATGGTGCCTTGCAGCAATGTTAGGTATAGACCACTGATTCTCATACTGATAATTGTATGTTTTAAATAGTTGCCCATTTGACTCGCTTGATAGATTTTCTGTCCCTTCTGATTATATGTTTCTTGCGACATTACTACACCTCAAAAGCTTTTCAGTTATTGTCACATTACTTGCGGTTTGAGTGTATGTTTGTGTGTGGGGTGGGGGTGAATATTGGTGGTACTTTTGTGCACACACATGAGAGTATATTTGTGTGTGTGTGTGTGTGCGCGCGTGTGTGTATGCGTGCGTGCGTGTGTGTGTACACGCGCGCGCGCACGCGAGTGTTGAAAAATGTCTAAATCTGCAATTGTCTTTGAACGACTTTTGGGATCTGTGGGCTCAGTGACATGGAAACTGTTATTAGTATTTAAGTCACAGATTTAGTGTTAGCATGTTTTCTGCAATTGATCGTCGTCAATCAAGGTGAGGTAAAGAGTTCTTAAGAACTATATTGAACCAACCCTTGTGTGCAGAAGAGAATCATGGACAATTAGCAAACAATTGAGAATTTATGTGGAAGCTGTAAAGATTGATTTTATAGACGAATGGTGTGAACACCGTGAACAGATAGAAAAAGCAAGGCAGACATCATTGAAGAAGTTAGCTCACAAAGAGAACTGGTTACTCGCGTCAGAAAAAGTCGGTCCACATGAGACAGGACAACCTGGAGTATGTCGTTACAAAAGTAAAGCTGGAGTGGATGAGGCGCAAGGGGAGACCAAGAGAGAATATGCTGGACAGTCTGGCATCCTGAAATGAAGACACTCCATATCAGAAATGATTGGCAGTCCACGAATCAGAACACCGTGGACAGATATGATCACCAACGCCACACGGCATGGATTATAACAACAGAGATCAGTATCAGCATTTTCGCAACCTACTTCTGTGTCTATTGTTTGAATGTATGTTTTTCTTCACTGGCAGTAGATTAAACCACAATAATAATAATACAGTGGTCTTAACTTTCAGATGTTGTTCATTTGTTGGAAAACGAGGCAACGGCGCTCAGGCTATTTCTATCGGCAAGAACTGTGACAAATTTGGAATTGTGGTCCATGAACTGGGTCACGTGATCGGTTTTTGGCATGAGCACACCAGGCCAGACAGAGACCATCATGTACAGATCATATATAAAAACATCATGCCAGGTAATGCAGAACTGTTTATGTAACGTCAGAAGTAAAGTTATAATTCCTTGTATAATTAATCTAGCTTTTCATAATGGTGATACAGCCATGGTGTTACAGACATGGTAATACAAACATGATGATACAGACAATACAGGGTGAGTCGCGGCTGAGAGGTTACAGTGTGTCTGCATCAGGCTAAGAGGATACCGGGTTCGATTCCTGCATAGACCTGGGATTTATTTTACAAGAACCGTCAGTCGGTGTCTAATGTTGTCACACATCCCCCTAATGGCTTGTGTTGTGGGATCGGATACCAAGCCATTTCTAATAACGGTGAAAAACAAGAGGTCCCGTGTGCACTCTACAAATTCTACGACAGTTGGAAATCCCAAAGAGTAGGCCGTAATACCCAGCCCTGGCAAAAGTATTCAGAATAGTAAACCTACCCACGGGTGGATGGAATCTGTCTAGAGGATGTAAACATGGCACAAATGCATGCCAAAGTCAAGCACATCGAGCTGCATTACAGGCTGAAATACACTTCCATCGAAAGAGGAACGAAGAAGAGGAAAACAAAATATAGACACTTTATTTAGATCACGATAAAAGTAAAGTTATAACGCGTCGTATATATTGTATATTTATTAAACTATGGTTGACATTATTTTGTTAGGATTGCACCTTGTGTGTCTAACTGTCATAGCGTTGTAACACCTACTTGAAGACAGGTTGGTGTAAATTGCTATATTTTAAAATAATGCAGGAGATCAATACGGTTACAGTTGGTGCTAAAACTCATTGTATGTATCGCAGTTAACATAGATCCAGCGAAAGCGATCAATGCAGTCAGCCATTTCAGGCTTGACTGCTTGAATCAGAGTTAGCTCACTAGAGTTGCAAGTCTTGGTCATGTAACAAACGCATGACTATAGTCTTCCGGGAAGAATAGGGAATGAAACCTAGTCTCCTAAAACGCTCTGTTGGAGTTGAATATGTCAGCCTTTAAAAGTTAGATGCATATCCTTTACAGAATGTCGCAGTCAACCCCAGCATTGTTTTGGTTGTTTGTGATTTCTTGGCACGTTTACGTTCAGCAGTTTGCCATTGCTTTCTGGACTACCGGAACTCATATTACTGTATGAAAACCAACGCAAGACGGTCTGCTTCCAAATCGCCCGCAGCTGTGTCTCGAACACGATATGCAGGATTACGAACTGCATCCGTAACCTCTTTGCCAAAGAGCCGATCTGTCCACTGCAAGGCGACAAAATCTCACTGTATATACAGAAAGAAGTGATTATGTCTGCATTCCACGACAGGAAATATAAGTAATAATGCACGTACTTCACGAGATACAGAAGGCAGAAACTGTGTCTGTAATTAACCACAAGAGCAAGAATTTATAATGTCTGCATTCCACAAGACCAAGACAGAAGTAACTTTGCTTATTTTCACCAGAGGAAGACAAAAGTAACTATATCTGCACTCCACCAGATAAAACAAAAAGTAACTATGATTGACTTCCATCAAGAAATAAAGAAGTAGCTATTCGTGCAATCTACCAGAGTAAGAAAAGGGCAGCTACACCTCTTTTCACTCAGTGGAAGAAAGAAGTCAGTTTGCGTATATTACACCAGAGGAAGAAAGAAGTAACTATTCCTTTATTCCACAAAAGAAAACAATAAGAAGCCATTATTTTACCTGAAGAAGGATTAAAAAACGAAATGCGCAAACACTGAAACTTCCCGTAAACTAAAACAATCAACAAAAGTAATCTTCGTCACGAATGAAAAAACAGAAGAATCAAATAAACCTGTCTTCATCAACAGGTCAAGAATATAACTTCAATAAATTAACACCTGCAGATGTCAATTCTTTGGGAGAGACGTACGATTTTGGCAGGTAAGAGTGAATGTGTGTACATGTAAGTACGTACGCGTATGTGTGTGTGTGTGTGTTTGCGTGTGTGTATATAAGTGAGTTGTGCGTGCGTGTGTGTGTGTGTGTGCGTGCGTGCGTGTGTGAGTGCGTGCGCGCGTGCGTGTGTTCGTGTTCGATATCCGAAGTACTTTATTCGTTGTTTCTCTATAAATACAATGTCTATATAAATTCAATGTCTCCAAAATCCAATGCAAGGTTTGATTTTTTAGAATATGATGAATCTCTTTTCATGTCATAAAGAGTATTTTGTATATGGTGCATTCGTCACATCACTGGGCAACCATTGGGTGGCATACCCAATATCACGATGGACGCCTTTACTTCACTGGAATCTTCCTGGTATCCAGTTTAGGCTGGTTAATCTGAGAGAGCGGGCGTGTTGTTGCAATCGCTAGTCGGTTGCGCTGATAGTGTCACGAGCGCTGTCGGATGAGAGAGTTCGGCGCTTGCTTTCATAGTCCCCTAAGGGGGAAAAGGTTGCCACCTGTTTTCCTGTGCATGATGGCCTACAGGTTGTGGTGGTTCAAGCACTTCACAGACACACAGCAACTTCCTGGCATCGGGATTTTTTTTAAATCCAGGAGCCCTGGTCAGCGAATAAATAACCCCAGTTTTAAAGGGGATTGGTACACCAGACTACTTAGCCGGTAGGCAAGAGAACAAGCGACTTCCCCATGGCGGCTCTCTGCGTGTGATAAAATAATGATCTCTCTGCAGTACGTGGTACATATGATAAAATAATGATCTCTCTGCAGGACGTGGTACATATGATAAAATAATGATCTCTCTGCAGGACTTGATACATATGATAAAATAATGATCTCTCTGCATGACCTAGTACATATGATAAAATAATGATCTCTCTGCAGTACGTGGTACATATGATAAAATAATGATCTCTCTGCAGTACGTGATACATATGATAAAATAATGATCTCTCTGCAGTACGTGATACATATGATAAAATAATGATCTCTCTGCAGGACTTGATACATATGATAAAATAATGATCTCTCTGCATGACCTAGTACATATGATAAAATAATGATCTCTCTGCAGGACTGGGTACATATGATAAAATAATGATCTCTCTGCAGGACGTGGTACATATGATAAAATAATGATCTCTCTGCAGGACTGGGTACATATGATAAAATAATGATCTCTCTGCAGGACTGGGTACATATGATAAAATAATGATCTCTCTGCAGGACGTGGTACATATGATAAAATAATGATCTCTCTGCATGACCTAATACATATGATAAAATAATGATCTCTCTGCAGGACTGGGTACATATGATAAAATAATGATCTCTCTGCAGGACTGGGTACATATGATAAAATAATGATCTCTCTGCAGGACGTGGTACATATGATAAAATAATGATCTCTCTGCATGACCTAGTACATATGATAAAATAATGATCTCTCTGCAGGACTGGGTACATATGATAAAATAATGATCTCTCTGCATGACCTAGTACATATGATAAAATAATGATATCTCTGCAGGACGTAGTACATATGATAAATGCGGTCTCTTTTAAAATGCCTACATTATTTATAACTGCCGTCAAAAGAAGTTGATGTTCTGGTGATCACCTGCCTGTAAATGTGATATAATACTATTTAAGTCCGCCAGCTAGTACGTTGTTGTTTTAACATATCGTGCTATAAATTCAGCTTTGTAATATCCCATAAACGTATTGTTGACAACGTATTGTGGTCTTTTTTCCTATTCTATGTATGCATATTTATAATTTCTTTCTTTGCTTCGGTAAAGGCATGTTATTTATCTTCTGCATTTACAGCCCAATGCATTAGTATGTGTATTCTGTATGTCACAATGCACTGTTGTATTACTTTTGTATTTACAACGCAATGCACTATTTTATGTCTCTGCATTTACAGCATAATTCACTTTTGGATGTCTTCTGTATTAACAGCACAATACACTAATGTATGTCTTCTATATTTATAACACATTGCACTATTGTATGTCTTCTATATTTATAACACATTGCACTATTGTATGTCTTCTATATTTACAGCACAATGCACTATTGTATGTCTTCTATATTTACAGCACAATTCACTATTGTATGTCTTCTATATTTACAGCACAATGCACTATTGTATGTCTTCTATATTTACAGCACAATGCACTATTGTATGTCTTCTATATTTACAGCACAATGCACTATTGTATGTCTTCTATATTTACAGCACAATGCACTATTGTATGTCTTCTATATTTACAGCACAATGCACTATTGTATGTCTTCTATATTTACAGCACAATTCACTATTGTGTGTCTTCTATATTTACAGCACAATTCACTATTGTGTTCTTCTATATTTACAGCACAATGCACTATTGTTTGTCTTCTATATTTACAGCACCATGCACTAATGTATGTCTTCTATATTTACAGCATCATGCACTATTATATGTCTTCTATATTTACAGCACAATTCACTATTGTGTGTCTTCTACATTTACAGCACAATTCACTATTGTATGTCTTCTATATCTACAGCATCATGCACTATTGTATGTCTTCTATATTTACAGCATCATGCACTATTCTCGGAACACATTTGCACGCAATACTTACCTGGACACGATACTGCCTCAGAGGAAGCCGGGGACCATCGTGAGACCGGAAATTGGCCAGCGAATAAGGCTAAGTCCAGGCGACATCAGACAGGCTAACAAACTGTACAGATGCCCTTGTAAGTACATCACTGTCCATGAATTTCTTCTGAAATGTAAATGCTTTGATTAAAGCTAACATCCCCCTAATAAACTATAGAGCCTGCATACAGAGGCTCTCCGATTGCCCCATTCACATGTTGAGAAATCCAATCTGTTTAGCTTTTTGCAAGATGGAAAAATACTGCCCAATAAAAAGATTTTATTTGCAACGAGAAATACAGGGTGTTGAGGTGCTACATAGAACCTGTACTTTTGTATGGATGTGAAGCGTGGACAATGAGCAGACAAGCTGATAAACATCTGATGGCTGGGGAAATGTGGTTTCTGAGGAAAATGCAAAGAATACCATGGACAGAAGGAAAAACTAATGACCAAATCCTACAAGAAACAAATGAAAATCGTAAACTGATTAGAGAAATTAGACGTAGACATTAAAATATATTTCGGTCACGTTATAAGAAGAAATAAATTTGAGAACTTGGTGACAACTGGTAACATCGAGGGGAATAGCACAAGGGGAAGGCAGAGAACTAAATACCTGAATGGCTTGGCCACGTGGCATGGTCGAGACAAGAACACTGAGCTGATCCACGACTCTGGTGATAGAGTGAGGTGGCAAAACATGACCACCCACGCATGGCACTTGATGAATGAATGCAACTACCTGCGACAGAAATACAGATTTAATAGCTTGTTCACCTTAGCTCCTCCAAGGCCATACAGTTATTACTTTAAGTCTTTCTTGTCCCAAAATGGTATTTTTAAACAACAGCTGTCTAGGACAGAGCAATGGCAAATTACGAAACTTACAATTGACTAGAAAATCACAAAGAGTCGGAAAATGCCGGGGTTGGTTACGACGTCCTGTAGAGGGGCATTTAACTAAGTAGCTTTATCTGGGACAGAAAGATTAACGAAAGCTAACGGTACTTTTGTCGGTGGCGCTAGCGTGGTTATTGGCAACAGTGTATGTATTGTCATGAGTACGATGGGCACTTGTATGTGATGTGGTGAGTACCTCGCTGACTACCTTTACTTCCCAAGACATTTCCTAGTACCCACTTTTGGTTGGGTCAAGCTGGGACATAGGTCAATTAAACAACTTCGAATCTACCTCATTCTGGATCGATCCTCTGATCATCGGGACGGCCGGCGAGTGTCTAGCACCACGCTACTGCGGGTCCCCAAAATAAAGCAACGTTTTTTTAAAGTTCCAAAGCACTTTCCTGCTGTGGTTCTGTGATGTGGTAGCGCCATCAAATTGTGTAGGGTGGGGGAATCTAGGAATAGGTGACCATTCTTTCCCTCATTATGGTCAGCGATGAGCTCAAGCGTTGAACACGCATCATATTGGTCAATAAAAACACGTGTCTAGCAACATATGCATACATTAAGGCCAGTTAAAGGACCTTTGCTTATTCTACTTTATTTCAGCTTGCGGGCGCACACTTCAAGAATCCATTGACAAATTTAGTCACACGTCAAAGCCGGGAGTGCCAGATTTCTGTCAGTGGCGTATATCTGCCACTCACGGGGAGAAAATTGTCCTCAACATAACTCACATCGACATGCCAAAATCTTACAATTGTGAGAATGATTATCTAGAGGTCAGAGATGGGCATTACATCAAGTCGCCACTCCTGGGTAAGTTTCTTTCTCAAATATTTGCACATATTTTTTTTCAATAATATTTATGTTTTTGTTTTCCGTGTCCTATGGAGGAACTCTTTCTGGCACAGTGCTTGCACGCTTGCCAGGCTGGCCCGCTAGCCTTGTTTGAATGTCCGTAGAGGCGAATATTTTTTTTTAGCCTGTGCTTCCAAAAATGGAGTACATGTTCTTAAAAGTATACACGGCGAGTGTTATATTGATTACATCATGCATCGAGTGCTCATTGGTCTATAAAATATATGATTTTTTCGGGATTTGAAAGTTTAAGATTGAGAACAACCCACTACTGGCAACGCTGTTCGTATTCCGTTACGAACCTTGGGCCTATCTCACGTCGGATTGAAAGCACTAGACTCGAGAAACCTAATCATTCGGGGACACATCGATTATCATACTAAAATATCACAGCGTCACCCACTGTAGACTATAGCTTAAAGTTTTCCCCCGTCGTCGCGGCTGAACGCCCGCGGGGTGACGCTGTGATATTTTAGTTAGTATGATAATTTGGCCGCGCATAGCGTAAGCCGCGTGGTCAAATGGTTATACATCCGCCTCACAAGCCACTGATCCGGAATTCGATCTTGGGTCGGTCGGGGATTTGCACTGCTGGCGAGCTCAAACGAATGCGAAACTCGAGTCTAGTGCTTACAATCCGACGTGGACAAGGCCCAAGGTTCGTACCGGAATACAATCAGCGTTTCCAGTAGTGGGTTGTGCTCAATCTTCAAAACTATAAAAGTATACCCAGTACACCTCAAGGCATGTAATAATATTCTGCCCTTTGCCAACTCCGCTCCTACTTGGCTTTCCGCGGAAGCTGAGAAAGAAGAAGAATACGAAGTATACGAGTTTCACAAATGTCTATTTTAAGAAGACGCTGACCTGTGAAGGGCTGACATGACTAAATACATTTCAGGTCGTTATTGTGGCGATCAGATCCCGGATACCTTGACATCGACAGGAACCCGGATGTGGATAGAATACAGGACCAGAAATGGAGGAGGCCAAGGTTTTACTGCTGCATACGAAGGTGAGATGTTCTTATTCACGAAGGTGAGATGTTCTTATTTACAAAGGTGAGATGTACTTACTCACGAAGGTGAGATGTTCTTAATCACGAAGGTGAGATGTTCTTACTCGTGAAGGTGAACTGTTCTTACTCACGAAGGTGAGATGTTCTTACTCACGAAGGTGAGATGTTCTTACTTACGAAGGTGGGATTTTCTTAATTACGAAGATGAGATGTTCTTACTTACTAAGGTGAGATGTTCTTACCCACGAAGGTGAGATGTTCTTACTTACTAAGGTGAGTTGTTCTTACTTACGAAGGTGAGATGTTCTTACTTACGAAGGTGAGTTGTTCTTACTTACGAAGGTGAGATGTTCTTACTTACGAAGGTGAGTTGTTCTTACTCACGAAGGTGAGATGTTCTTACTTACGAAGGTGAGATGTTCTTACTCACGAAGGTGAGATGTCTTGTAGTGAGTAAGATTTGTGTACAACGCGTGTGAGTTTATAAAGTATTTCCTAGATAGCGCCGTACAGCTTCTTGTACAAAATAGTATTGATTTGGTTAGTTTTCGGTTACTTATCACTTTCATTGTACACCGATATCTCCAAAAGTGTTCTAGTCCACCCCTGTAGATCACACGTGGAACATCTTAGAACAGCGCATTAGCTCTTAACTCTATAGCGCAGGCTAGATGTTCAATAATTCAACATTCAGCTATATATTCTCTTAGTGAATTTAAACATGTAAGTCACACACAATATGTTGCAAGATTTATTGCCTGGCATATCACGTTAGGTGTATACGGCAAAGTTATATATCGTATATATATATATCGTATATAAGAATTATGGAAGTTTGTGGAAGTATTATATACAAGTAAAAAAATTTTGGTAAGGCAGCAAAAACAATGAACAGGTTAAGAAAAAGAGTCTGGGAGAACAGGAAGCTTACTGCCAAAACAAAAGTACTTGTCTATCAAGCCTGTGTCCTTAGTACTCTTCTTTATGGCAGTGAAACCTGGACAACTTACTCATACCAAGAGAAACATTTAAACAGCTTTCATATGCGGTGTCTGCGAAGAATTCTTGGTATTAAGTGGCAAGACAAAATCACAAATACTGAAGTATTGGAAAGATCAGGTTGTGTGACAGTTTATTCCATGCTCAGTCTTCGAGGACTTAGATGGATAGGACATCTTAGGAGGATGGATGATGGTAGAATACCAAAGGACATTTTTTGTGTGTGGTGAATTACAGATGTGTAAGAGATCTCAGGGTCGGCCTCTACTACGATACAAAGATGTGTGTAAGCGGGACATGATTGATACAGGCATTGATAGTGCACATTGGGAGCAAGTCGCCGCAGAACGTTTTGCATGGAGGGCAAACATCAGAAATGGAATAAACACACCGGGAAGGTTAATCCGGTCAACAAATGCCCGCAGAAGTCGGATGTGTCGGCCTAACGGCGCAAGAACGCAGCTCTGCTGTAAACAGGCACAACGCAATCACGTCCGAAAAAGAAACTCCGGATGTACGCAGAAGAAGAAGAAGAAGAAGAAGAAGAAGAAGAAGAAGAAGAAGAAGAAGAAGAAGAAGAAGAAGAAGAAGAAGAAGAAGAAGAAGAAGGAGGAGGACAAAGGAGAAAATTATTGCAGATAAGTCACACACCCAGCGTTTGAGACGTAAGATGGTGCATGATGGTGGAAATGACCACGTGTTCACATGCACCCACTGTGAACGGACATTTACAGCGCGAATTGGCCTTTTCAGTCACATTCGCTACCGCCATAGGTAAAATTTATTATGCCTTTTTAAAGCACAAACTATCGTCTGTCAAGACGGCAAGGTGCCAATGAGTTATATATAAGTATTATCAATGTGTTCTATTCATGTGACATGCACTTCTTTAGTATGCATTATATTGTTTATGTCTTCTATGTTTAATGTATGTATATACCAGAGTCACACTTGTCATAAATATTATTATTTCAATTATTCTAATTTTGAAATGTAACCTGGACAACGGCTTGTTTGGCTTGCATTTTTAATTTTTAACTGCCGAGGAAGTTTCAAAATGCGCATCATGCACACAGCAGAGCCTACCACGCGCACGACCACTCACTCTCATCACAGACACACACATACATATGAGTTCACACAGGTGGGTGTGTAGGCAGTCGAGCAGATACAAACACATACAACACGTCTTGGCACGTAGACATCAGCGGGAAACATGTAATGTAACACCGGAAACAATTAATGTAATGAGGAGACGGATGAAATAAGTTTTTTGTTCAAAATCACCACTCAAAATTGTGAATAAAAGCTGCCCATAATTTATTTTTATTTTTCAGCACGAGACTGAATATTGTAATATTTCAAGGATTATTGTTGTTGTTTTCTTTTCTTTTTATCGTTCTCATACTTTGAACTCAAGCGTAACCCATACAGCCTGCTACTGTGTCTAATGCACTGGACTGATTTTCAATTACTACATTGATCAGTTGGACTAAAATGTTAACTTCTCGTCCTTGACATGGGAATGTAAATTACACTTACCTTTGAAACCGGAGTGGGTTCCTCTGATGGCGAGGGACACTGGTAATAGAGACAGCTAATCCACGAGCAAACAATTAGCCAGGTGCACTAGAAGCAGCAGCACGCGTATAGTCAAAGCGAGCGCGTGCAAACACCGACTGATTGAATGAAAAGTGTGGCTTGGTCTAATCTGTTACTGTTACACTCGACAGTCATGTGTGGGGGTGAAATCATGACAGTGTGGCTTGGTCTAATCTGTTACTGTTACACTCGACAGTCATGTGTGGGGGTGAAATCATGAAAGTGTGGCTTGGTCTAATCTGTTACTGTTACACTCGACAGTCATGTGTGGGGGTGAAATCATGACAGTGTGGCTTGGTCTAATCTGTTACTGTTACACTCGACAGTCATGTGTGGGGTGAAATCATGACAGTGTGGCTTGGTCTAATCTGTTACTGTTACACTCGACAGTCATGTGTGGGGGTGAAATCATGACAGTGTGGCTTGGTCTAATCAGTTACTGTTGATACTCGACAGCCATGTGTGGGGTGAAATCATGAAAGTGTGGCTTAATCTAATCAGTTACTGTTGATACTCGACAGCCATGTGTGGGGTGAAATCATGAAAGTGTGGCTTAATCTAATCTGTTACTGTTGATACTCGACAGTCATGTGTGGGGAGAAATCATGGAAGTGTGGCTTAATCTAATCAGTTACTGTTGATACTCGACAGCCATGTGTGGGGTGAAATCATGAAAGTGTGGCTTAATCTAATCTGTTACTGTTGATACTCGACAGTCATGTGTGGGGTGAAATCATGAAAGTGTGGCTTAATCTAATCAGTTACTGTTGATACTCGACAGCCATGTGTGGGGTGAAATCATGAAAGTGTGGCTTAATCTAATCAGTTACTGTTGATACTCGACAGCCATGTGTGGGGTGAAATCATGAAAGTGTGGCTTAATCTAATCAGTTACTGTTGATACTCGACAGCCATGTGTGGGGTGAAATCATGAAAGTGTGGCTTAATCTAATCAGTTACTGTTGATACTCGACAGCCATGTGTGGGGTGAAATCATGAAAGTGTGGCTTAATCTAATCTGTTACTGTTGATACTCGACAGTCATGTGTGGGGTGAAATCATGAAAGTGTGGCTTAATCTAATCTGTTACTGTTACACTCGACAGTCATGTGTGGTGGTGAAATCATGAAAGTGTGGCTTAATCTAATCAGTTACTGTTGATACTCGATAGCCATGTGTGGGGTGAAATCATGAAAGTGTGGCTTAATCTAATCTGTTACTGTTACACTCGACAGTCATGTGTGGGGGTGAAATCATGAAAGTATGGCTTAATCTAATCAGTTACTGTTGATACTCGACAGCCATGTGTGGGGTGAAATCATGAAAGTGTGGCTTAATCTAATCTGTTACTGTTACACTCGACAGTCATGTGTGGGGGTGAAATCATGAAAGTATGGCTTAATCTAATCAGTTACTGTTGATACTCGACAGCCATGTGTGGGGTGAAATCATGACAATGTGGCTTAATCTAATCAGTTACTGTTGACACTCGACAGCCATGTGTGAGGGTGAAATCATGACAGTGTGGCTTGGTCTAATCAGTTACTGTTGACACTCGACAGCCATGTGTGGGGTGAAATCATGACAGTGTGGCTTGGCCTAATCAGTTACTCTTGACACTCGACAGCCATGTGTGAGGGTGAAATCATGACAATGTGGCTTAATCTAATCAGTTACTGTTGACATTCGACAGCCATGTGCGGGGGTGAAATCGTGAAAGAGGAAGGATTTCTTACCAGTCCCAACTACCCTGATGATTATCGCCCTCAGAAGAAATGCATTTGGAGGATAACAGTGGGGGAAGAGTTTACTGTAGCCCTCAAGTTTCAATCTTTTGAGGTATGACCTAGTGTTCATGTCTTCACATATACAGACATTTTGAGGTATGGCGCAGTTTTCATTTATTCACATATACAAATATTTTTAGGTATGGCGCAGTTTTCATTTATTCACATATACAAACATTTTGAGGTATTGTGCAGTGTTCATTTATTCATATGTTTTGAGGTATGGTGCACTGATAATTTCGTCACATATCCATATATTTTGAGGTGTGGGGAGGTGTTACAATATTAACATTTCTATTCGTTTTAAGACTAGTGTGATGTTAGTATTAGCCAAGTTTCCATATTGTTTGTTGTAATCCTGCGTATTGTCTGAGCAATATCAATTAATAACTGTTGTTATGTTATTTATGTTTCTGTTATCTGTGCTTATGTTATCTTTGCTTTTGTTATCTTTGTATCTGTTATCTGTTTTCCTGTTATCCGTGTTTCTGTTATATATGTTTCTGTTAACCGTGTTTCTGTTATATATGTTTCTGTTATCCGTGTTTCTGTTATATATGTTTCTGTTATCCGTGTTTCTGTTATCCGTGCTTCTGTTATCTATGTTTCTGTTATCCGTGCTTCTGTTATATATGCTTCTGTTATCTATGTTTTTGTTATCTATGTTTCTGTTATGCTTCTGTGGTACTGACTGACTGAGAATACAACAAGATCCCATGTATTGACTGACTGAGAATACAAGATCCCGTGTATTGACTGGCTGAGAATGCAACAAGATCCCAGGTATTGACTGAGAATACAACATGATCTGAAGTATTGACTGATTGAGAATGCAAGATCCAAGGTATTGACTGGGAATACAAAATCCGAGGTATTGACTGAGAACACAACAAGATCCGAGTTGTTTACTGAGAATACAACAAGATCTGAGGTACTGAGGTATTGACTGAGAGTGCAACAAGATCAGAAAGAAGAAGAAGAAGAAGAAGAAGAAGAAGAAGAAGAAGAAGAAGAAGAAGAAGAAGAAGAAGAAGAAGAAGAAGAAGAAGAAGAAGAAGAAGAAGAAGAAGAAGAAGAAGAAGAAGAAGAAGAAGAAGTTGTTTGACGTCTGTATTTTTGCTTTGTAGCTTTAATCTTCGACTTTTCTCTTGGTTGCTTCCATTAGATAGAAAACCACAAAGATTGTGTCTACGATTACCTTGAAGTCCACGATGGGCCGACTGAAGCCTCGCCGTTGTTCGGCAAATATTGTGGATTTAAAATACCGGAAGACATCAAGTCAACCGGAAATCATTTATATGTGAAATTTGTCAGTGACGGGTCTGTGCAGAAGGCTGGTTTTTCCGCTACCTTTGTTAAAGGTAAGATTTGTGTGTGGTTTGGTACATTAACTCTTCAACAGCCTGGAGGATGTCCCATGTTGTGTGCAATCTCTCTCTCTCTCTCTCTCTCTCTCTCTCTCTCTCTCTCTCTCGCTGTCTCTCTCTCGCTCTCTCGCTGTCTCTCTCTCGCTCTCTCTCTCTCTCTCTCTCTCTCTCTCTCTCTCTCTCTCTCTCTCTCTCTCTCTTCTCTTATGTATCATATATAATAGCTATGATTAAAATATTTCCAAGGGTTTTAAAAACCTTGTTGATTTAATTTAGTGCAATGTTCCCTGATTGTTTAATTATGAGATCTGCGTGGTAAGACCAGGTCTTGAAAATGTAATTAAACATTACATTACCTAGTCAAAGCCACACTCAGTTTTTAGTTTATAGTTTTAGTTTCAGTCGTTGGATCAACATCACGGCACACGGTTTAACCCAGTGTTTCCCAACCTTTTTTGTGCCATGCCCCACTTAAGCCTTTCTAAAATTCGTATTGCCCCCCTCCCCTGCCCCATGCCCCCCCCCCCCTCAACATATACATTATTTTTAATATTCAAAAATTGAAATGTTCACTAAAGAAACTTGAATGATAGGTTTTAGGAAGAAATCACTAGGTAATTATTGAGCAAATTCAGTAAGTAAATTTTCAAAACATATAATGGAGAACTGAAATTCAAGTACAAAATAATTTTAATGAAAGATTTTTCTATATTATTTTAATTATTAGTAATTATTTATTATTTAAATTTAGTGAGATCCTTGCGCTTGATGCTTGCTGCAAAGAGATCTTATGTCAGGTTCCAATTTAGTTAACTTCAGTCTCAAGTCTCCCCGTTTTGTTATATTCAGCCGATTTCTTCCATTTTCGAATTGCCCCCCTTAACAGTCAAATTGCCCCCCTGTGGGGCGTGGGCCCCACGTTGGGAAACACTGGTTTAACCCATAAGTGCTCCGTTTTCCTACTAACTCAAACCTGAGTCCTGAGTCTGGAGAAACTCAGCTCAATGCACGAACTCCGTTGCATCGGCGAGGATCCTGAAATACTTGGGTAGATTTTTAACTCTAAAATTTTGCCCGGGCGGCGCCGTTAGGCTACTCTTTTTCGATTTCCAACTGCCAAGGGATTTTTTACGTGCGCAACAATACACACGGGCGTCCCATCTCACTACCCAGAGACCAGGGCAAATTTTATTACTGGAAGTCCAGGAGGATTTTTTAAATAAATCCCGGTCCTCACCGGGGCCTGAACCCGGGACCTCCAGCACTCGAGGCGGACACCATACCTCGAGACCACTCATCCCCCATAGCCAGACTCTATTGAAATATTATTTTTTAACGAAACATTCATATCAGAAATTAAGTACAGAGAACAAACTAGAAAATATTCACTTGCCAGCTTGTAACAGTAAAAGAGTACATCACACGTTCACATGTTGGACAAAGGTTATTAATAACTGAATTCATATTTCATAAAACCCACGCACGTGGCCTTGGCTGATGAATACATGTCAATCTATTGCTCATGCTGTCTATATTATACATTAAAGATAACAATAGATACACATAAATTGTCATCTTCGCAAGGACATCAGATATAATAGACATCCAGCAATGCTTATCTGTTGCCATTACTGTGCAGACAGACATATTTTCTTTGCCTATCCCGTAACGCTATGTCCGACGTGTAGCGTTGTCTTCCACTTGCATCTTTTCTTTTTGTAAATGTTATCCGCGTGCTTTCTCTTTGAATATGTTATTTAATTGCATATCCTTTGCACGACGTCGCAGTCAACCCCAGCATTGTTTGGTTGTTTGTGATTTCTTGCAAAGTTTACGTTCAGAAGTTTGCCATTGTTTTCTGAACGACCGGAATCCATACGATTTAATTAATAAACACCAACGCAAGGCGGTCTGCTGCCAAATCGCCTGCAGCTGTGCTTTGAACGCGGGTATGCGGGATTACGAACTGCGTCGGTAACCCCCTTCGTCCCCTAGATGAGGAACACGTTTCATTTAAAGTTCGTGTAGGACTCCTTTATTTGTTTTCATATTATTTTCACATTATGGCTCTTTCTCTCTTATTTTCCATAATATACACCGATCAAACATACACACACACACACACGCGCGCACGCACGCACGCAAGCACGCACACACACACCTATTTATATACGAGGGGGCTTCAAATTAAAACCTTAAATTGTTTGTGTAAACATATATATAAATATAACTACCTGGATGTTTTGGCCACGTGATATGGTCGAGACAAGAACACAGAGCTGATCCACGACTCTGTTGATCGTGTGAGATGGCGAAACATGACCGACCACGCTTATCGGCATGGCACATTATGATGATGATGGAGCCTCACGTACTGCTGTGTTTAATTTAGCAAAGATGATGTAATGGTAGACTTATAAATGCTGATATATGTGATGGTCTTTCTTTCTACAGAGTTTGATGAATGCAGCAGAGACGACCATGGTTGTGATCACGACTGTGTGAATACTTTGGGCAGTTACCGCTGCTCTTGCAGAATCGGTTATGAGCTTCACTCCGATGGCAAGAGATGTGAAGGTCAGTGATAGTTGTATGTGGCAACAAGCAGATATCTGGGTATTTTCCGAATTCTAACTTTTCTTATTATTTTCACTGTTATATTTGTTAATGTTAATACAAATACATTACTATGTCAAAAATGTTATACTCTCCTACATCCGTAACTCGAAGATATTCTCGAAGATACACTCGAAGTTGAGATCACCTCAACTGTGATTTGTTGTACTTAGTATAAGTACATAAGTAACTCGAAGATGTTACACTCACATTTGATTTATCGTACTTAATATAGATACATCAGTAACTCGAAGATGTTATACTCACATTTATTTATCGTACTTAATATAGATACATCAGTAACTCGAAGATGTTATTCTCAAATGTGATTTGTTATGCTTAGTATAAACTCTTCAGTAACTCGGAGATGCTTTTCTAAAATTGGATTTGTAATTTTTATAGTAAATACATTAGTAGCTCAAAACAGCTATATTCACTTGTAATTCTTGGATTGTGGATAGAATGCCGAGTATTAAGGTAAGAGAACCAAGAAATAGGGGTTTTTCCTTGCACAGTCCGTGCTGTAAAGATTCCTCGGAATATGGACAGCGTTTAAAGTAGGCTGTAGTTTTGTCCCCACAGAGACAAATTTCCGGAAATTAGAAAATACACAAAGAATACAGTTGTCATAGCGTCCAGATCACTAGTGTGGATATGGTAAGCAAAACAGATCAGCACACGTATTTCTCTAAGTGGGTTCGCCTGATGGCGAGGGACTCTGGTAATAGGGAAAGCTAGTCCAACATGTACTTTCAGGGACAGTCAGGAAGCCAGGATTGTGGAGTGATGTGTACACAGAACTCATACCCGTCTTACAACACAACAACATGCCATATATATATATATATATATATATATATATATATATATATATATATATATATATATATATATATATATATATATATATATATATATATATATATATATAAGTAAGTGTGGCACCTTGCAGTCTTGACAGACTAAAGTATGTGATTTGGAATGTGGCCAATATTCCATCACAATGCCTGGGCAGAGCTTCAGAGAAACATGTGGTGCCCAAACGACATGATCCCTCTCTCGACCTAATTCTTGTGTATTCCAGAGGAATGGGTAACCAATACGTCTGGCACAAGGTAGGCTGCAGACGCTGGCTGCACAGCGTCAAATCCTCCAGGACCTCGCCACCACGAGCAGGTGGCGAGTGATGGCCAGACCCTGACACCCAAGGGACCCGGCTTAGAGGCGTTCAGCCAAGTCCCACAGGTGAGGGCCTCGTACGAGCCCGGACAATAAGGGCGAGCACATCTGTCAATCACAAGTGTCCGGGCCTATGTAAAGCGTGCACTATCGTCAGACTCTCCACCTGACTTTAGCGGACCCCGCGACCAGCGGGAATATGCCCACCAGAGCTACCGCAGGAGATATTGCTTGTCTATTGCGAGCAATGTCTCCCATCCTTCCACTGTGCGGCTCTCGCGACCGGCGAGAATAGGCCCGCCGGAGATTATGCTCGTCTGCTGCGAACAAATCTCTACCGAGACTGAATAAGTAAAGAAACGATAAAATTACGTTTTATCGTTTCTTTATCTTATATATATATATATATATATATATATATATATATATATATATATATATATATATATATATATATATATATACCAAAAAAATTATTGCAGATAAGTCACACACCGGGCATGTGAGACGTAAGATGGTGCATGATGGTGGAAATGACCACGTGTTCACATGCACCCACTGTGAAAGGACATTTACAGCGCGAATTGGCCTTATCAGTCACATTCGCTACCGCCATAGATAAAAGTTATTATGCCTTTTTAAAGCACAAACTATCGTCTGTCAAGACGGCAAGGTGCCAATGATCTATATATATATTATATATATATATATATATATATATATATATATATATATATATATATATATATATATATATATATATATATATATATATATATATATATATATATATATATATATATATAAAGAAAGTGTATGCAAGGTAAAGCAGTGTAGTACATAAGCTCTTAATCTAGGTTACAAAAAAAAGGTTCTCTTTAGGGGGTCGTCGCAGGAGATACGGAGTTTGTGTTTTGTGCGACTCTTTCGGCAGGCTCGCCCTGCGGAAAAACCCCGAGTCATGTGGGATCAACCCCGATGCAATGAAGTCGATCTTCTCGACTTTTAAAAACTTGATTGAAGATTCCCTTTTCTCGCTATCAGGGATAACAAACAAACAACCAAACAAACAAAGAAACTTTATTTTTAAAGGGTAACACATTGGACACTCAGGCCCGTCTCACATTCCGCCCTTCCAATCACTCATCTTTCGTTCATCAATAGTGCATGATACATTCACATAGGAAAAAACATTGTCAAATGAGTGTTGTAAGCATAAACAATGCATATTACCATGTTATGAGACACATCCCCCAACCATCACACATTCCCCACAAAAACATCCTCCACCAACCCATACATACCCCCACCCACATACACACCCAGGCACATATATATTCCCCCACCCACCCACCCACCCATCCCCCATCCACACCCCCACCCACCTACACGCACTCACCCACCCACATATCCTCCACCACCCACCCACACAACCCCAACCACCCAGCCAAACACACATCCCCCAACCACACACACATCCCCTCGCCAACCCACACATCCCACATCTACCCACACACACATCCCGCACCCACCCACATATCCCCCACTTACACATCCCCCACCCACACAATCTCCCCCCACCCATCCACACATCCCGTACCCACCCATTTTGGAAGCTAGCCCTATATTTTCAGATTAATCTGCACTCGATCGATCTTGAGGTCAATATTTTACGCCATTAGCTTTTACTTCCCGATAATTTTCTGGGGTCGTCCCCGAAGGCCCATATCTATGAATACAAATTCCACCTTGGAGGAATTCGAAGAGAAGATCCAGAACACAAGTCAGGCACGTGCGCTGCGCTGCAGTAGCTGCCATTCTACAAATAGAATGACGTGACATGTTCCTATTCTCCTGCAGATGCGTGTGGAGGTTATATCGACTATGAGAACGGAACGATAACATCGCCTTCATTCCCGGACCTGTACCCGCCGAACAAGAACTGTGTGTGGCAGATTGTTGCTCCTGACGGTCACCAGATTAACATCAACTTTACACACTTTGATTTGGAGGGACACAATGTAAGTCTTCAACAAAACTTGTATTTATGTTCTCTCCTTCTTTAACAATGGGCCCGGTGGTCATTGCGTCGTATCCGCATACGGGCGGATTTTCAAATTGATCTGGGCTTCTCCAATTCCAATTCCATTTTCAAAACAAAAATTCCAAATTCGACTCGTCTAACCTGCTTCCTCGGCGGTGGTTATTGTTTAGAGCCGTGGTTTTTGTGGGTTTATTCACCTTGATTCTTGTCTTCTGCGCTCTTTCGAGTAAGTCCTATCTCGGACTGGTTGTGTAAGCGTTTGTGTCTGTGACGTCAGCTGGGGATTGGTCGGCGGCTATCCTTTGTGCTCTTCTCCTCTTGTGGTTTTCTTTGTTGGTGCAGGCTCCTGGTTCGTCTGGCTTGATTGGTTGTAGTGCTTATAATGACTTTTTATTTGGTCTTTTTGTCTCCTTTTTTGTTCGTAGGAGCTTTTCAATGTTGTCATTCTCCTCCTTCTTGCGTCTGTTTTCAATTTCGAGAAAGAGTTTATGTTCCCTTGCGCAGTCTTCCTCCATGAGCTTCCACGGGATGATCTCTCCGTCTTCTATACAGTAATTGAAGCCGCTCTCACAGTTATAGTGTGTAACTGGATATTTTACCGGTTTCCTGAGTTTCTTGGGCTTCTTCTTTTCTTTTTCTCCCCTGCGGCTTTTGAATTCCTGGCGCCTGCGTTCCTCCAATTTTTCCGATTCTAGGCACTCTTCCAAGGTAGGTTCCTGGGGCCTCTACGCGTCGTCATCAGGGTGCTCATCTCGGTTTTCTTCAAATGTCTAGCGGGATACTGGTTTCTCCTTGGATGCCTCGTGCACCGTGGTTGGGCTGCTAGCTTTATCTTGCGGTTCAGGCTCGGTCTCTTTGTTTTCATCTTGCGGTTTCTCTGTGGTTTCTTGTATGGTTTCTGTTGGTTTGTTTTGGAAAAGTTCCATTTCATCTTTCAGCAGCTCTCTCTCTGCTTTGATGGTGCACAGCATTTCTTCGTTATCCTTCTTCATCTCGGCCATATGTTCCACTTCTTGCTTGATGTTTTGATGGATCGCTTTTATTTCAGCCAGCAGTTTCTCATTGTCGCTGGGTGTCAGCAGTGCCTTGACTTGTTTCTTTAACTCGTCTATCTGGTTTTGCAGTTGATCTCTTTCAGCTTGTGATATACCCGCGGCTGTCTCGCATCTCCGCATTGCGACCTTATATGGCGTCTTTGTGGTGATGGCGAACTTTAAGACGTCTCTGTGTCTTTGGAGGTACGGACTGTCCAGGCATCTTGCTCCATGCTTGCCCAGGCAGTTGGCGCACTTTCTTTTATTGTTGGGTGCTCGGAATTCCATGTCTAGCTTGGCTAGCGGACACTCCTTAAAGGCGTGGTGATCGGCGCAGTACCGGCAGATTTCCGTTTTACTACGACATGCTGCTCTGTTGTGGCCGGACCTCTGGCATCTTGAACACTGATTGACTCTTGGGATGAATCTCTTTGGCTGTTGCGTTATTTTGTTGATTGATACTGTGGTCGGCATCTCGCTGCCCTCTGTCGTCACCACCGCCAAGGTTGTGAGAATCTTGGATTAGGTGAGGAGCCGCTCCGCCTTCAAGAATCGGATGTTTAGATTCTCTTCTTGAAGCTGCTTCATGATTTTTTCGTCTGATAGCTCCACTTGGATACGCTTGACAACCCACTTGCTTGTCGGTGAGTCGGTATTTCCGACTCTGGTGTCTTTCTCCTCTCTCTGCTTCTCAGTAGGTTTGGCTCTTGTCTGTGGTGGACTGTCGACGGCCTCCCTCGTGGTGGCTTCAGTAATAGCTGTAGTTTCAGGTTCTTTGTTACAGCTTGCAGTCAGGCTCTCCACGTATCTTCTTCTTGTCGGCTCCCACGCTGCACATCTTGGTTGCCATGTGTCTTTTGGTGTTCTTGCCACGTGCCATTGTCCTCTCCCGTATCAGGCTTCTTGACTTGTTCTGGCGACTTGTCTTGTTAGCGAATTACACGCTGGGCTTCTAGGTCAACCTAACCTGAAATAGGTATCAGGAAATGTCTCGAGCCGACCACGTGATGTTGACCACATTGCCCGGCGAATTTCGATTGGTCTATAAATGTATGGGTCTGGCCCATGTGCACGTTAGTGAGTAAAAGGCCCGATTCATACTTACTTACTTCTGTAACGAAAGTCAGGTCTTCATCAGATGTGATTACCCTATTACCAGTGTACCTCGTCATAAGGTGAACCCACTTCGAATTCATAGGTACTTGTAATTTACGTTCCCAAGTCAAAGACGAGAAATCAACAAATTATTCCAACTGTCTGGTCTAGGGGTTAAACCCTTTACCTCAGCATCAGCTCACCGAATGTGTAAGAACGCGCGTTCTTATCCATTCAGCCATACTGACCTAGTTTCATGTGTTTTAAGTATGATATTAGGTTCCAATTTTCCTTGACCAAGTCAAGAACCGCCGGTCTCTCTGGCCGAGGGGTTACAACACTTTCTCTATAAGCCCGTTTATCACGCAGCGTCTCGTAGCGGGCGAGAACTGGGAGCGGTTCGTCCCCCGCTGGTGACTTGCGGGATAACTGAGCCGGCCGCTCAGAAAGCAATGGCAAACTACTGAGCGTAATCTTGCCAAGAAATCAACAGACAGCTGAAAGATGCTGCTGTTGACAGCGATGTCCTGTAAAGGATATGCGAATTTTAAAAAAAAAAAAAAAAAAGTCAAGAACCAAAATAATAGTCAGTGTCACAACAATCACCTTCACATGACCACACCACTCCCTGATACTGAGTTGACCCCACAGCCATACTGGTCAGGATCAGGATCAAATAATCTGACTACATCATGGGGTCAGTCTGATCCACTTTATCAGCAGGCGGTTGCACAACGTCTTCCTTTAGAGAGAGTCTAGCAATCTTGGGCTCAGTTTGAGCCACTTTATCGGCAGACGGCTGCACGAAATCTTACTTTAGGACGACTGGTCTAGCAATCTTGGGTCCAGTCTGAGCCACTTTATCGGCAGGTGGTTGCACAAAGTCTTACTTTAGGACGGCTTGTCTAGCAATCTTGGGTTCAGTATCAGCCACTTTATCGGCAGGTGGTTGCACAAAGTCTTACTTTAGGACGACTGGTCTAGCAATCTTGGGTTCAGTATCAGCCACTTTATCGGCAGGTGGTTGCACAAAGTCTTACTTTAGGACGGCTTGTCTAGCAATCTTGGGTTCAGTATCAGCCACTTTATCGGCAGGTGGTTGCACAAAGTCTTACTTTAGGGCGGCTGGTCTAGCAATCTTGGGTTCAGTATCAGCCACTTTATCGGCAGGTGGTTGCACAAAGTCTTACTTTAGGACGGCTTGTCTACCAATCTTGGGTTCAGTATCAGCCACTTTATCGGCGGGTGGTTGCACAAAGTCTTACTTCAGGGCGGCTGGTCTAACAATCTTCGGTTAAATTTGAGCCTTTTATCGGGAGGCGGTTGCACAAAGTCTTACTTTAGGACGGCTTGTCTAGCAATCTTGGGTTCAGTATCAGCCACTTTATCGGCGGGTGGTTGCACAGCGTCTTCCTTTAGAGAGGCCAGTCTAGCAATCGACGGCTGCGTTTTTAACTGTATCTAGTGTGTTATCTATTATTACACGTTCCTTTGATCCTCAATCTTCACTCACAATTTTAATAATGTTTGTGTTTATCAACATCTTTGATGATAATAAGATTGATTACTACCAGTTTTCTTAACATTCTTCATACATGAATCTTCGTTTAGAGTAGATTACTTACAAAACATACCGTTAGACCAGAATGATAACTTCATTAAAAACCACTATTTAATTATTTGTTGGGTTTATTACATAATTTAATTAGTTTACCTGTTTGTTGCCTTTATTAAATAAATAGCATTAAAGAAATAATTATAGTATGTATGTTATTTTTTCTGTTTTTCCTTTCTGCTTTTCTTACCCCAGTACAGCGTGTCCTTTACGTGCAGGTATATATCTCTTCCACATCTTCATATTTACTGGAATCCATCTCATTTTCTCTGTGTGCTGCACACTGGGGAGTATGATGCATCTCTCTCTCTCTCTCTCTCTCTCTCTCTCTCTCTCTCTCTCTCTCTCTCTTTCTTTGTGTGTTTGTGTGTGTGTGGTGAGCTGATTCACGACTCTGGTGATCGATTGAGATGGCAAAACATGACCGTCCACGCTTATCGGCATGGCACATCATGATGATGTTGTGCGTTTGTGTGTGTGTGTGTGTGTGTGTGTGTGTGTGTGTGTGTGTGTGTGTGTGTGTGTGTGTTCTTCTTATAGTACAAGTGGTTTGACGTTGGTGATCATGCCCTAAATATCGGCGGTCATGACATACCAGAGATTCGATATGCTGATATACAGTATTACTATCCACAACACAGAATGGCATAGAAAACCTAATAGCCTCAACACAATTGAATAGTGAAAATCACAACTTATATCTTAACATAACAAAAACTAAGATAATGCATACAGATAAAACTACTATGGAGACAGAAATATACATTAATGGGAGAAAATTGGAGGTGGTGGAAAATTTTGAGTATCTTGGGTCATTGATTACCAATAATGGTGACACAATGAAAGAAATTAAACGGCGACTATCCATTACTCTTCAAAGACTAAAACAGATGAATAAATTATGGAGTGGGACAGACAGAACTACAAAAATTAGATTTTTAAGAGCATGCATCTTTCCCATTGCAACATACACCTGTGAGACATGGACACTTACTAAACAAGCTGGACAGCGCATACATGCCTTTAAATATAAATGTTATAGACGAGTTCTAAGAATATCTTGGGTAAAGAAAAGAACAAATGCATCCATACTTCAAGAGTTGAATATTGAGGAGGGATGGCTATTAAAGACGATAAAACAAAGAAAATTGAAGTATTTTGGTCACTTGAAACGTCAC
Source organism: Cepaea hortensis (assembly GCA_963921405.1). Classification (NCBI taxonomy): domain Eukaryota; kingdom Metazoa; phylum Mollusca; class Gastropoda; order Stylommatophora; family Helicidae; genus Cepaea; species Cepaea hortensis. The sequence continues at coordinate 51,156,982 of OY992876.1, forward strand.
GACAGTTTGGAGAGAACAATAATGGAAGGGTATATGCCTGGGAAGAGAGGAAGAGGAAGGCCAAAGAGAAGATGGGTGCAGGATGTGGCGGATGATCTCCAGATGGGTGTATCAGACGCGGGACATCTTGCTTGTGATCGAGAAGTTTTCCGGAAGGTTGTTATGGGAGCGAGGTTCTGCAAAGGACATGCTACTGAATGAATGAATGATCATGTCTGTCCAGACCGTTTGCCAAGATGTCCAGCATCTTATCTCTGGGTTTCTCCCCTGCCTCTCCGCCCCTCCATCTTTCCCGTTGTGACGACATACTCCAACTTTCCTCTTCTCGTGAAATGTCTAAAGAATGTGGACTGTCTTCTTATGATGCCAATAACTAGTTCTCTTTGTGGGGTCACTTCTTTCAAGATAGTTCATTAACTTTTCTATCCATCCAGGAGGTTCTCATCATTCTTCTTTAAAAGCACACCTCCGGAACTACGACATCATTTCACACTTGTTTATTAATTTTGTTTAATGTGCTAGTTTACCTTCGAAGATTTTTGCCACAACGCCCTTCCTTGTTTGTGGCCGTGGTATTATAAAGTCGAGCCTCTCCACTCCGTGTTTTTCCTTTTATTCATTCGTGATCTTAAATACACAATTAGAATAATTAAACAAGTTACATTGATTAAACAAGACAATGTTTGACCAGGTAAACACGTTAAAGTAAAAATGTGACAAGAAAGTGTGACGAACATTTCAATCAATCTTGTTATTGAACATAGAAACTGGAAACAAAACTATAGTTACACAAAAACTTTGACAATCAACATAGAAACTAGAAACAAAACTACAATTGCGTGAAAACCTACTCTGACAATCAACATAGAAACTGGAAATAAAACTACAGGTGCCTGAAAACCTACTCTGACAATCAACATAGAAACTGGAAATAAAACTACAGGTGCCTGAAAACCTACTCAGACAATCAACATAGAAACTGGAAATAAAACTACAGGTGCCTGAAAACCTACTCTGACAATCAACATAGAAACTGGAAATAAAACTACAATTGCGTGAAAACCTACTCTGACAATCAACATAGAAACTGGAAATAAAACTACAGGTGCCTGAAAACCTACTCTGACAATCAACATAGAAACTGGAAATAAAACTACAGGTGCCTGAAAACCTACTCTGACAATCAACATAGAAACTGGAAATAAAACTACAGGTGCCTGAAAACCTACTCTAACAATCAACATAGAAACTGGAAATAAAACTACAGGTGCCTGAAAACCTACTCTGACAATCAACATAGAAACTGGAAATAAAACTACAGGTGCCTGAAAACCTACTCTGACAATCAACATAGAAACTGGAAATAAAACTACAGGTGCCTGAAAACCTACTCTGACAATCAACATAGAAACTGGAAATAAAACTACAGGTGCCTGAAAACCTACTCTGACAATCAACATAGAAACTGGAAATAAAACTACAGGTGCCTGAAAACCTACTCTGACAATCAACATAGAAACTGAAAATAAAACTACAGGTGCCTGAAAACCTACTCTGACAATCAACATAGAAACTGGAAATAAAACTACAGGTGCCTGAAAACCTACTCTGACAATCAACATAGAAACTGGAAATAAAACTACAGGTGCCTGAAAACCTACTCTGACAATCAACATAGAAACTGGAAATAAAACTACAGGTGCCTGAAAACCTACTCTGACAATCAACATAGAAACGGGAAATAAAACTACAGGTGCCTGAAAACCTACTCTGACAATCAACATAGAAACTGGAAATAAAACTACAGGTGCCTGAAAACCTACTCTGACAATCAACATAGAAACTGGAAATAAAACTACAGGTGCCTGAAAACCTACTCTGACAATCAACATAGAAACTGGAAATAAAACTACAGGTGCCTGAAATCCTACTCTGACAATCAACATAGAAACTGGAAATAAAACTACAGGTGCCTGAAAACCTACTCTGACAATCAACATAGAAACTGGAAATAAAACTACAATTGCGTGAAAACCTACTCTGACAATCAACATAGAAACTGGAAATAAAACTACAGGTGCCTGAAAACCTACTCTGACAATCAACATAGAAACTGGAAATAAAACTACAGGTGCCTGAAAACCTACTCTGACAATCAACATAGAAACTGGAAATAAAACTACAGGTGCCTGAAAACCTACTCTGACAATCAACATAGAAACTGGAAATAAAACTACAGGTGCCTGAAAACCTACTCTGACAATCAACATAGAAACTGGAAATAAAACTACAGGTGCCTGAAAACCTACTCTGACAATCAACATAGAAACTGGAAATAAAACTACAGGTGCCTGAAAACCTACTCTGACAATCAACATAGAAACTGGAAATAAAACTACAGGTGCCTGAAAACCTACTCTGACAATCAACATAGAAACTGGAAATAAAACTACAATTGCGTGAAAACCTACTCTGACAATCAACATAGAAACTGGAAATAAAACTACAGGTGCCTGAAAACCTACTCTGACAATCAACATAGAAACTGGAAATAAAACTACAGGTGCCTGAAAACCTACTCTGACAATCAACATAGAAACTGGAAATAAAACTACAGGTGCCTGAAAACCTACTCTGACAATCAACATAGAAACTGGAAATAAAACTACAGGTGCCTGAAAACCTACTCTGACAATCAACATAGAAACTGGAAATAAAACTACAGGTGCCTGAAAACCTACTCTGACAATCAACATAGAAACTGGAAATAAAACTACAGGTGCCTGAAAACCTACTCTGACAATCAACATAGACACTGGAAATAAAACTACAATTGCGTGAAAACCTACTCTGACAATCAACATAGAAACTGGAAATAAAACTACAGGTGCCTGAAAACCTACTCTGACAATCAACATAGAAACTGGAAATAAAACTACAGGTGCCTGAAAACCTACTCTGACAATCAACATAGAAACTGGAAATAAAACTACAGGTGCCTGAAAACCTACTCTAACAATCAACATAGAAACTGGAAATAAAACTACAGGTGCCTGAAAACCTACTCTGACAATCAACATAGAAACTGGAAATAAAACTACAGGTGCCTGAAAACCTACTCTGACAATCAACATAGAAACTGGAAATAAAACTACAGGTGCCTGAAAACCTACTCTGACAATCAACATAGAAACTGGAAATAAAACTACAGGTGCCTGAAAACCTACTCTGACAATCAACATAGAAACTGGAAATAAAACTACAGGTGCCTGAAAACCTACTCTGACAATCAACATAGAAACTGGAAATAAAACTACAGGTGCCTGAAAACCTACTCTGACAATCAACATAGAAACTGGAAATAAAACTACAGGTGCCTGAAAACCTACTCTGACAATCAACATAGAAACTGGAAATAAAACTACAGGTGCCTGAAAACCTACTCTGACAATCAACATAGAAACTGGAAATAAAACTACAGGTGCCTGAAAACCTACTCTGACAATCAACATAGAAACGGGAAATAAAACTACAGGTGCCTGAAAACCTACTCTGACAATCAACATAGAAACTGGAAATAAAACTACAGGTGCCTGAAAACCTACTCTGACAATCAACATAGAAACTGGAAATAAAACTACAGGTGCCTGAAAACCTACTCTGACAATCAACATAGAAACTGGAAATAAAACTACAGGTGCCTGAAATCCTACTCTGACAATCAACATAGAAACTGGAAATAAAACTACAGGTGCCTGAAAACCTACTCTGACAATCAACATAGAAACTGGAAATAAAACTACAATTGCGTGAAAACCTACTCTGACAATCAACATAGAAACTGGAAATAAAACTACAGGTGCCTGAAAACCTACTCTGACAATCAACATAGAAACTGGAAATAAAACTACAGTTGCCTGAAAACCTACTCTGACAATCAACATAGAAACTGGAAATAAAACTACAGGTGCCTGAAAACCTACTCTGACAATCAACATAGAAACTGGAAATAAAACTACAGGTGCCTGAGAACCTACTCTGACAATCAACATAGAAACTGGAAATAAAACTACAGGTGCCTGAAAACCTACTCTGACAATCAACATAGAAACTGGAAATAAAACTACAGGTGCCTGAAAACCTACTCTGACAATCAACATAGAAACTGGAAATAAAACTACAATTGCGTGAAAACCTACTCTGACAATCAACATAGAAACTGGAAATAAAACTACAGGTGCCTGAAAACCTACTCTGACAATCAACATAGAAACTGGAAATAAAACTACAGGTGCCTGAAAACCTACTCTGACAATCAACATAGAAACTGGAAATAAAACTACAGGTGCCTGAAAACCTACTCTGACAATCAACATAGAAACTGGAAATAAAACTACAGGTGCCTGAAAACCTACTCTGACAATCAACATAGAAACTGGAAATAAAACTACAGGTGCCTGAAAACCTACTCTGACAATCAACATAGAAACTGGAAATAAAACTACAGGTGCCTGAAAACCTACTCTGACAATCAACATAGAAACTGGAAATAAAACTGCAGGTGCCTGAAAACCTACTCTGACAATCAACATAGAAACTGGAAATAAAACTACAGGTGCCTGAAAACCTACTCTGACAATCAACATAGAAACTGGAAATAAAACTACAGGTGCCTGAAAACCTACTCTGACAATCAACATAGAAACTGGAAATAAAACTACAGGTGCCTGAAAACCTACTCTGACAATCAACATAGAAACTGGAAATAAAACTACAGGTGCCTGAAAACCTACTCTGACAATCAACATAGAAACTGGAAATAAAACTACAGGTGCCTGAAAACCTACTCTGACAATCAACATAGAAACTGGAAATAAAACTACAGGTGCCTGAAAACCTACTCTGACAATCAACATAGAAACTGGAAATAAAACTACAGGTGCCTGAAAACCTACTCTGACAATCAACATAGAAACTGGAAATAAAACTACAGGTGCCTGAAAACCTACTCTGACAATCAACATAGAAACTGGAAATAAAACTACAGGTGCCTGAAAACCTACTCTGACAATCAACATAGAAACTGGAAATAAAACTACAGGTGCCTGAAAACCTACTCTGACAATCAACATAGAAACTGGAAATAAAACTAAAGGTGCCTGAAAACCTACTCTGACAATCAACATAGAAACTGGAAATAAAACTACAGGTGCCTGAAAACCTACTCTGACAATCAACATAGAAACTGGAAATAAAACTACAGGTGCCTGAAAACCTACTCTGACAATCAACATAGAAACTGGAAATAAAACTACAGGTGCCTGAAAACCTACTCTGACAATCAACATAGAAACTGGAAATAAAACTACAGGTGCCTGAAAACCTACTCTGACAATCAACATAGAAACGGGAAATAAAACTACAGGTGCCTGAAAACCTACTCTGACAATCAACATAGAAACTGGAAATAAAACTACAGGTGCCTGAAAACCTACTCTGACAATCAACATAGAAACTGGAAATAAAACTACAGGTGCCTGAAAACCTACTCTGACAATCAACATAGAAACTGGAAATAAAACTACAGGTGCCTGAAAACCTACTCTGACAATCAACATAGAAACTGGAAATAAAACTACAGGTGCCTGAAAACCTACTCTGACAATCAACATAGAAACTGGAAATAAAACTACAGGTGCCTGAAAACCTACTCTGACAATCAACATAGAAACTGGAAATAAAACTACAATTGCGTGAAAACCTACTCTGACAATCAACATAGAAACTGGAAATAAAACTACAGGTGCCTGAAAACCTACTCTGACAATCAACATAGAAACTGGAAATAAAACTACAGGTGCCTGAAAACCTACTCTGACAATCAACATAGAAACTGGAAATAAAACTACAGGTGCCTGAAAACCTACTCTGACAATCAACATAGAAACTGGAAATAAAACTACAGGTGCCTGAAAACCTACTCTGACAATCAACATAGAAACTGGAAATAAAACTACAGGTGCCTGAAAACCTACTCTGACAATCAACATAGAAACTGGAAATAAAACTACAGGTGCCTGAAAACCTACTCTGACAATCAACATAGAAACTGGAAATAAAACTACAATTGCGTGAAAACCTACTCTGACAATCAACATAGAAACTGGAAATAAAACTACAGGTGCCTGAAAACCTACTCTGACAATCAACATAGAAACTGGAAATAAAACTACAGGTTCCTGAAAACCTACTCTGACAATCAACATAGAAACTGGAAATAAAACTACAGGTGCCTGAAAACCTACTCTGACAATCAACATAGAAACTGGAAATAAAACTACAGGTGCCTGAAAACCTACTCTGACAATCAACATAGAAACTGGAAATAAAACTACAGGTGCCTGAAAACCTACTCTGACAATCAACATAGAAACTGGAAATAAAACTACAATTGCGTGAAAACCTACTCTGACAATCAACATAGAAACTGGAAATAAAACTACAGGTGCCTGAAAACCTACTCTGACAATCAACATAGAAACTGGAAATAAAACTACAGGTGCCTGAAAACCTACTCTGACAATCAACATAGAAACTGGAAATAAAACTACAGGTGCCTGAAAACCTACTCTGACAATCAACATAGAAACTGGAAATAAAACTACAGGTGCCTGAAAACCTACTCTGACAATCAACATAGAAACTGGAAATAAAACTACAATTGCGTGAAAACCTACTCTGACAATCAACATAGAAACTGGAAATAAAACTACAGGTGCCTGAAAACCTACTCTGACAATCAACATAGAAACTGGAAATAAAACTACAGGTTCCTGAAAACCTACTCTGACAATCAACATAGAAACTGGAAATAAAACTACAGGTGCCTGAAAACCTACTCTGACAATCAACATAGAAACTGGAAATAAAACTACAGGTGCCTGAAAACCTACTCTGACAATCAACATAGAAACTGGAAATAAAACTACAGGTGCCTGAAAACCTACTCTGACAATCAACATAGAAACTGGAAATAAAACTACAGGTGCCTGAAAACCTACTCTGACAATCAACATAGAAACTGGAAATAAAACTACAGGTGCCTGAAAACCTACTCTGACAATCAACATAGAAACTGGAAATAAAACTACAGGTGCCTGAAAACCTACTCTGACAATCAACATAGAAACTGGAAATAAAACTACAGGTGCCTGAAAACCTACTCTGACAATCAACATAGAAACTGGAAATAAAACTACAGGTGCCTGAAAACCTACTCTGACAATCAACATAGAAACTGGAAATAAAACTACAGGTGCCTGAAAACCTACTCTGACAATCAACATAGAAACTGGAAATAAAACTACAGGTGCCTGAAAACCTACTCTGACAATCAACATAGAAACTGGAAATAAAACTACAGGTGCCTGAAAACCTACTCTGACAATCAACATAGAAACTGGAAATAAAACTACAGGTGCCTGAAAACCTACTCTGACAATCAACATAGAAACTGGAAATAAAACTACAGGTGCCTGAAAACCTACTCTGACAATCAACATAGAAACTGGAAATAAAACTACAGGTGCCTGAAAACCTACTCTGACAATCAACATAGAAACTGGAAATAAAACTACAGGTGCCTGAAAACCTACTCTGACAATCAACATAGAAACTGGAAATAAAACTACAGGTGCCTGAAAACCTACTCTGACAATCAACATAGAAACTGGAAATAAAACTAAAGGTGCCTGAAAACCTACTCTGACAATCAACATAGAAACTGGAAATAAAACTACAGGTGCCTGAAAACCTACTCTGACAATCAACATAGAAACTGGAAATAAAACTACAGGTGCCTGAAAACCTACTCTGACAATCAACATAGAAACTGGAAATAAAACTACAGGTGCCTGAAAACCTACTCTGACAATCAACATAGAAACTGGAAATAAAACTACAGGTGCCTGAAAACCTACTCTGACAATCAACATAGAAACGGGAAATAAAACTACAGGTGCCTGAAAACCTACTCTGACAATCAACATAGAAACTGGAAATAAAACTACAGGTGCCTGAAAACCTACTCTGACAATCAACATAGAAACTGGAAATAAAACTACAGGTGCCTGAAAACCTACTCTGACAATCAACATAGAAACTGGAAATAAAACTACAGGTGCCTGAAAACCTACTCTGACAATCAACATAGAAACTGGAAATAAAACTACAGGTGCCTGAAAACCTACTCTGACAATCAACATAGAAACTGGAAATAAAACTACAGGTGCCTGAAAACCTACTCTGACAATCAACATAGAAACTGGAAATAAAACTACAATTGCGTGAAAACCTACTCTGACAATCAACATAGAAACTGGAAATAAAACTACAGGTGCCTGAAAACCTACTCTGACAATCAACATAGAAACTGGAAATAAAACTACAGGTGCCTGAAAACCTACTCTGACAATCAACATAGAAACTGGAAATAAAACTACAGGTGCCTGAAAACCTACTCTGACAATCAACATAGAAACTGGAAATAAAACTACAGGTGCCTGAAAACCTACTCTGACAATCAACATAGAAACTGGAAATAAAACTACAGGTGCCTGAAAACCTACTCTGACAATCAACATAGAAACTGGAAATAAAACTACAGGTGCCTGAAAACCTACTCTGACAATCAACATAGAAACTGGAAATAAAACTACAATTGCGTGAAAACCTACTCTGACAATCAACATAGAAACTGGAAATAAAACTACAGGTGCCTGAAAACCTACTCTGACAATCAACATAGAAACTGGAAATAAAACTACAGGTTCCTGAAAACCTACTCTGACAATCAACATAGAAACTGGAAATAAAACTACAGGTGCCTGAAAACCTACTCTGACAATCAACATAGAAACTGGAAATAAAACTACAGGTGCCTGAAAACCTACTCTGACAATCAACATAGAAACTGGAAATAAAACTACAGGTGCCTGAAAACCTACTCTGACAATCAACATAGAAACTGGAAATAAAACTACAATTGCGTGAAAACCTACTCTGACAATCAACATAGAAACTGGAAATAAAACTACAGGTGCCTGAAAACCTACTCTGACAATCAACATAGAAACTGGAAATAAAACTACAGGTGCCTGAAAACCTACTCTGACAATCAACATAGAAACTGGAAATAAAACTACAGGTGCCTGAAAACCTACTCTGACAATCAACATAGAAACTGGAAATAAAACTACAGGTGCCTGAAAACCTACTCTGACAATCAACATAGAAACTGGAAATAAAACTACAATTGCGTGAAAACCTACTCTGACAATCAACATAGAAACTGGAAATAAAACTACAGGTGCCTGAAAACCTACTCTGACAATCAACATAGAAACTGGAAATAAAACTACAGGTTCCTGAAAACCTACTCTGACAATCAACATAGAAACTGGAAATAAAACTACAGGTGCCTGAAAACCTACTCTGACAATCAACATAGAAACTGGAAATAAAACTACAGGTGCCTGAAAACCTACTCTGACAATCAACATAGAAACTGGAAATAAAACTACAGGTGCCTGAAAACCTACTCTGACAATCAACATAGAAACTGGAAATAAAACTACAGGTGCCTGAAAACCTACTCTGACAATCAACATAGAAACTGGAAATAAAACTACAGGTGCCTGAAAACCTACTCTGACAATCAACATAGAAACTGGAAATAAAACTACAGGTGCCTGAAAACCTACTCTGACAATCAACATAGAAACTGGAAATAAAACTACAGGTGCCTGAAAACCTACTCTGACAATCAACATAGAAACTGGAAATAAAACTACAGGTGCCTGAAAACCTACTCTGACAATCAACATAGAAACTGGAAATAAAACTACAGGTGCCTGAAAACCTACTCTGACAATCAACATAGAAACTGGAAATAAAACTACAGGTGCCTGAAAACCTACTCTGACAATCAACATAGAAACTGGAAATAAAACTACAGGTGCCTGAAAACCTACTCTGACAATCAACATAGAAACTGGAAATAAAACTACAGGTGCCTGAAAACCTACTCTGACAATCAACATAGAAACTGGAAATAAAACTACAGGTGCCTGAAAACCTACTCTGACAATCAACATAGAAACTGGAAATAAAACTACAGGTGCCTGAAAACCTACTCTGACAATCAACATAGAAACTGGAAATAAAACTACAGGTGCCTGAAAACCTACTCTGACAATCAACATAGAAACTGGAAATAAAACTACAGGTGCCTGAAAACCTACTCTGACAATCAACATAGAAACTGGAAATAAAACTACAGGTGCCTGAAAACCTACTCTGACAATCAACATAGAAACTGGAAATAAAACTACAGGTGCCTGAAAACCTACTCTGACAATCAACATAGAAACTGGAAATAAAACTACAGGTGCCTGAAAACCTACTCTGACAATCAACATAGAAACTGGAAATAAAACTACAGGTGCCTGAAAACCTACTCTGACAATCAACATAGAAACTGGAAATAAAACTACAGGTGCCTGAAAACCTACTCTGACAATCAACATAGAAACTGGAAATAAAACTACAGGTGCCTGAAAACCTACTCTGACAATCAACATAGAAACTGGAAATAAAACTACAGGTGCCTGAAAACCTACTCTGGCAATCAACATAGAAACTGGAAATAAAACTACAGGTGCCTGAAAACCTACTCTGACAATCAACATAGAAACTGGAAATAAAACTACAGGTGCCTGAAAACCTACTCTGACAATCAACATAGAAGCAGAAACAAAACTACAATTACATGAAAACTTATACAGATAATCAATAAAGAAACTGACAAAAAAAACTACAAATAAATGACAACCTTCTTTGACAATCAACAAACAAACTGGAAAGAAAACTAGAAAAATATGAAAACCTTCTGTGGCAACATTATATATTACATCAGAAAAGAACACAGTTACGCTAAGTGTAGAAAGGAAGTAGATTTGTATAACTATCAGCATATATTCTATCACACACAGCAAGACTGCGAATACGACTCGGTGCGCGTGAGCAGTGGGGTAGGAGGCAATGACTTGAAACCACTCGGTGTCTTTTGTGGGTCCACGTTCCCAGCTCCGGTCACCTCTGAAGGCAGTTCTCTGAGGATTGAGTTCAACTCGGACAACTCTGTGCAGAAAACCGGTTTTGTCGCTACCTTCACGACCGGTATGTCAGTTTTATTTGTTTCATCATTTGTATTTCATCATTTGTATTTCATCAATCGTATTGTATTTGTATTGCATAATTATGCATTATGTGTTTCATCATTGTATTTAAGATGATTTAATTTGTCACATCATGATATTTAAGATTATTTCACTTGTTTCATCATGATGTTTAAGATATACGTTTTTGATGTTTTTGTTCTTCATCCATACTTCATTTACAATGAATCCGTCAGAGCAAACCTATTAGTTTTAATTATTACATTTACAAAGGTATGTTTATGACATTTGTATTCATGATTTTATTTAGCAGTAAGTGCTTCAATTTATCTGATGAGCTTGCAGGTAAGAACAAAAGTACACATGGGGAAAAATATGTTCATTTCTTTCTTACTGGTGACAACGGTGCTTCCAATGCCGACCCTAAGACTGAAATGCAGAGTACCGTTGACCTCTTTGCAACAGCTTCAAATAGTAACGTTCTGTTCATTTCGACCAGTAAGATTGAAAGGCGCAGACTTACAATTGACAGTTTGTCTCAACTTCCGTGGGGGTGTAACTTCATCTAATGATAGATTGGTGTCATATAGTGGCAACTTGTCTTGCAGGTGAGTTGATGAAAATCTGTGGCATTTCAATCAATCATTTAAGTACCGTCTCCGCAATGAAGGTTGGCTGCAATGGATACGCATATACTGCCTATCTCTGGCTTTGGTTGTACTCTCTATACACTTAACTGGTCTTCCATAACTGTACGCTCCCCTTTGTATCTACCCACTTATTGTTCACAGAGATACCAGTCTTCCAAGAACATTTATAAATGACAGTTATGTTTCCTCGATGTATATCAGTTACCTTTTCATTTGCAGTCCTTTGCTCTCTAAATAGATTATATTTGATAGCAGTTTATGTATATTTTTTAACTCGCATAGTTTGTTTCATTATAGCATTTTGTTGCACTTTCTTTTTGTTTACAGTTTATTTTTTAGTCTGTAAAGAGCATATTTATTATTTGTTCTTATTATCTTATACGGGGTGTTTGTAATGTCACACTACACTTTGTATGTAGAACAATTTTTTTAAAACTAAGTACATGACGTCATCACAAAATGTGCTACAAATTTCATTAAATTTGTTACAGTAGTTACTGCTATGGTCTAACGCTGTTTTGGGGGAAGCACCAATGAAGTATTCATTATAACGTATTCAATAAAATTAGTTAGTTAGTTAGTCGAAGTTCCAACTTCACAGCAACGGGTCATCCCCATTATGCTCCGTTCCTGTGCCAGTGAATACCACACAAAATGCTCCCCACTGCCCAATGTGAAAAGTGGAAAAGACAGGAGTCTCGACAAACACCAGCCCGCACGGATACACTGTGCATAATGCCACCGCCAGAATGCCAACACAATAGTCCCCCACAAAACACCCAGTTCATTTCTGATGGAATCGGCAGTCATTTTCCTATATGTTCACACACACAGTCCACGAAATACAGTTCATCGTCGATGGTAGTGGCAGTCAACCAGAAGCCCAGCAGCCACGCATTTCTGCATAAGGCAAAAACCGGTCAACTCTGGGACATAGCCATCTGCCATCGCTCCGAACATGCAGTCACGTTCCAAAAAACCTCGGGCAGATTCAAAAGCATTTCACACGAAACTCACAGCTCACAGTGTCGCGCCACGCACTCACTCAGTAGCAGGGCGACGGAACCATCAAGCCTCCTTAGTCGCCTCTTACGACATGCGTGGTAGGCTGCAGTGTTGCTATTCTTTGCTTCCCTTATGGGCCCCGGCAACACATTGGAGGTATTCAATAAAATGCTTACCTTAATGCGATGAGGAGGTTGTTTATCAGGACATCTTGCTATAAATCTGTGAACAACCATCCGTTTGTATCGACCGCCATTTCGAAACACTTGTTCAACCAAAAACATTCTTTGTTCCTTCGATAACACTATTCTGTTTGGAGTGTAAAGAATTACTCTAGCAGATGACAGCAATTCGCTGCACATTGCTTTACGATGGACTGTGGAGCACATTTCTGATGATATCATCTACCTTATTTTTCAACATTGCTCTACATACAAAGTGCAGTGAGACTTTACAAACACACTGTATATTGTATCTTTTTATAGCATAACTTGCTGCATTCCATTTTAGATAAAAGTGTATTTTTACACAACCTTTTTTGTTACGCCTCTTTTCAATTTATAGTTTCGCCTGCTCACAACATATTTTATTGAATTCCATAACGGTTATTAGTCTTTATCTTTACGCGGCATATTTTGCGGCATTTTCTATTAGTTTATATTTTTAACATCTACACAGCACATATGTTTAAAGTTTCTGTTTATTTGTGTTTGTCTCATGCCGTGTGTTTATGAAGCACTTTGTTTTTGTTTTTCTGTTGTAAATTTGCAAATCCATTACGTTGCTGTTTTTTATGGCAGGCTGGTCGGCGGTAATCAAATTACTTGTCTACCAAAACTTTTGGACACGTTTCTCGTTTTGTGTTTATTTCAGACAAAGACGAGTGCGCTATAGACAATGGCGGCTGCCAGCACATCTGCAGAAATACCGTGGGCAGCTACCAGTGCGCATGTCACAACGGCTTCACTTTGCATGACGACATGCATGGCTGCAAAGAAGGTGAATGATTCCTTCTTGTCCGTGTTTTAGGTTCAGAGGTTATGAGAGCAAATCCCATGTAGATTTGGACACACAAAATGAGTAATCGAAATCTTTTGACAGAAGCTAAGGTATGAAGACAGTGTATCACAAACATCAGAAAGAAACAGACATCATGTTGGCCACATTATGAGCAGACAAACACTGGAACATGCTGTGACAAATAAAAAGATTTATGGAAAGAGGGACAGATGAAGAGAGCTAAAGAACATTCTGGACAGCCTAGTGTCGTGGCATGGAAGTGTGTCAGCGCACGTAGTGATACATACTATTGGGGATCGCAAAATGTGGATCTGAATGGTCGTCCACGCATGTCCGAACGGCACTTGATTATTGAACAAAGTCCCATATGTGTGAATATGTAAGTGGAGGATGTTACTCAAGCTCTTGGGTGGTGTTCCACTGCTTACTATGGTGTCTGTATTTTTTTAAAAGGTCCATGATAGTGACTATGATCATGAATGGCTACGTGTTTTTGGACATATCATGACTTCAAGACCTTATTTAGGCACAGTACCCAGATCATGCAGGAGTACACAGTATGGGTCAGACACTTCCCTGTTCAACACACTATTTATCTTGTACATGGTAGTGACTATGATCATGAATGGCTACGTGTTTTTGGACACATCATGACTTCAAGACCTTATTTAGGCACAGTACCCAGATCATGCAGGAGTACACAATATGGGTCAGATACTTCCCTGTTTAACACTATATTTATCTTGTACATGGTAGTGATTATGGTCATGAATGGCTACGATATATGGATATATAGGAGGACATCATGGCCGAATGGATAGCAACACGCATTCTTAAACATCCGGTATGCTGATGCAGAAGTAAGGGCTTCAACCCCTACACTGGACAGTTGGACTAACATGTTGACTTCTCGTCCTTGACTTACAAGTACCTCTGAAGTGGGTTTGACTGATGCCCAGAGACAGTGGTAATAGGGAAAGCTAATCCACGCGTACAGTTCAGTCCAGTGCTGCCAGAAGTAGTGTATGGACTACGCTTGAGTTCAAAGTGAGCGAAAAAATATTTTAAAAAACATATGGATATATGATGGCTTCAGGTTAGATACACTACCTAGATCATGCAGGGGTACATAGTAAGGATCAGACACGTCCGTGTTCAACACTATATTTACCTTGTACATGGTTATAAGGTGAGTGCAATAAATATCATCAAAATATAAAAATACTAAATACATTCTTCTTTTTTGTTCACCTGTTTGTGATTTTCTAGGAAATGCTACGTTCAGTTCACTGCTTTCTAACTTGCCGATGCTCAAACCATTGTGAAAATCAACGTCAAATGGTCTGCTTTCACATCACCAGCGGCTGACCTCGAACCCTGTATGTCGGAATTGTGAAACTGTGTCCACTATCTCTAAGCCAAAGAGGCCAACATCAGTTATATAATTATTATCATTATTATTTAAATAGCTTTCAGCAGCTGGTCGAGTAAGTAGAATGCCGGGTCTTCTTACGGGAGATCCAGGTTCGAATCAACAATAAGATGATGCATGTTTTTTCTGCCGGTGAAAAACAAGGAAAACCCTAACATGCACAGTTCGCTGCGACTGCACTAGCCAAGCGGCCTTATTTCCACAGGCTCAAATCCCTCCCCCTCTTCCCTACACTGCAAGTAATGACAATTGTTTGTGTTTATATATAATTAATATATATATACTGAATATGTGTAGGTGGTTGCCAGTTTGAGATTCGCGCACACTCTGGGGTGATATCAAGTCCTAACTATCCTGAGTATTATCCCAGTCGGAAAGACTGTGTTTGGCACTTCACCACAGTACCTGGCCACAGAATCCGATTGCGGTTCCGAGTATTTGAGTTGGAACCTCATCAGGTTTGTAGTCATATATTTTGTGATTTCTTGTTTTTAGAAATCTTATGTTAAAGTGCTGAAACACGAGGGTTTTTTTCTGGCTACTTTATCTACCAAATGAAATCTTTACAAAGTTGGAGGCATAGGAAGTAAAGGACCCTTTTAAACGCTTTAAGACAACATTGACCATGCTGTGGTAGATCCATATTTTTTATAGAACAATCGATGAGTGATTTTGGCATAGCTTTTCCGTCCCAACACATTTCCTGGCACCTAATGTAGACTAGGTCAGCCAGGGCGCCCACGGTAATCTTAAACATTCGAATCCACCACGATGCCGATTGAAACAATGGTTTCCGGTTTCAAGATGGCGACGGACGGTCGTGTTGTTTTGTGTTCGTTAACTTTTTCGCGTAGGGGATGGATTTATTCATCTCTTGCGTGTAATTGGTGTGCCAGGATGTAAAACCAGGAGTTTATACTCAAGATCTGCGCGGGTGCTACGGAGTTCGTGCATCGAGCGAAGCCTTCCTTGAGTGAATTTTCAGCAGCGTGGGTGGTTCTCAGCAGTCTGTGTTTACGTTTTTTCAACATGGCGGAACAACGTGTGTTTTCCGAGGGTTCAGCAGTCAACATAACGAAGCGGCGTGGTAGCCGCGCAGGGAGGAAGAAACAAGGTAAGCGCGGTGGTTTGAGGCGTTTTAGACTCAAGTGTCACCGTCTAGGACTCAGGAACATCCGTATTCTATATTGGAACTGTGCCAGTGTAAAACAACGGGGCTCTATTTTAGAAACCCTAGTTTACAGGAACGACATTGTAGCACTCCAGGAGACGAGACTGGGCGATCAGCCACTCCGAATTGCCGGCTTCAAATGTTTCTACAACAGACGACATCTGGGAACGGCGATTCTCGTTCGCGACAGCATGGTGGCGTCAGAGCTAGACATGTCCAGTTGGGACAGTGACGATATACAAATACAGGCGTTGAGAGTTCATTCCAGTATACCATTCGTGTTGGTTAATGTTTATGCCCGCAATGCGAGTGTGGACGCACAGAAGTGGCAGTGCTTAAGTGGCATATTAGGCCACGAGAGGAATGTTATTTTCTGTGGTGACTTCAACGCTAAAGGCAGATCATGGGGAAACACTTCCTCCAATACACAAGGGGAGGAGCTCGAGACTGCACTGGAAACCATCGACCTGGTTTGTATCAACAGTGGCTGTGTCACCAGGACAGCAAGCCGTCCAGGCGATGAGGACAGTGCTATTGATCTGGCGCTAGTTTCACCTTTACTCACTACAGTGTGTAGATGGGGTGTCCTAGGACACCATGGCAGCGACCACCACCCTTGCAGCATATTGGTGGAGAAAGGCAGAACCAGGCAGCACAAGCTAAAGGTAAAGACGTTCCAGTATGACAGTACAGGGCAAGATGTGGTGAGTAAAATAAGAAGTGACAAGCGCAGAACGTTTCAGGGCAGGAAAAAAAGCTGGGAGCAGCCACCGTGGTGGAGTTTCGAGGTGGAGAAGGCTTGGGTGGATAAGCGTAGTGCTGTAAGGAGATGGCAAAATGCCAAGAAGAACAGAGCTGGTCATCCTAGTCCCTGCTTGCACTTAGAAAGAGAGATGCACACAAAAGTAAGCTATTTCAAAAAACTGGTCACGGTGGTTAAAAGGGAAAAATGGGCAGAGGTGTGTCAAAGGGTAAGCACAGACAAGTCACTGAAATTGTTCTGGCGACTACATAAAAGCATGAGTGGTGTAGTCAAGAATAAGAGCATTTCTGACTTCCAAGGTGCTGACCTCATCTGGCAGAGGACTGACGAGGACAAGGGCAAAGCCCTCTTTGAACGCTACCTTGAGCAGAGCAACCAGACAGACATGGGAGGTCGAAATCTGGCCAAGGAGGTCACCTCAGACAGATGCAAGGCCCAGAACACTTCGGATGAAGACACAGTGACAGTGAAAGAAATCAAGGCTGTGCTTCGACGATCAAAAAACAGTGCTCCAGGTCCTGATGGCATAAGATACGACGGCATAAATAGGTGTACCGACAATGAGCTAGAGAAACTAGCAGACATGTACAACAACAGTATAGGGAGTGCTAGCATCAAGGAGGAATGGTTACACAGCTATCTGATTCCCTTGCCGAAGCCTGACAAAGACCACAAAAAAATTCAGGGATATCGAATTATAACCATGCAGAATACAATAGGCAAGCTGCTGGAGAAGGTAATTGCCAGGAAAATATCAAGCCAACTAGAGAGGCAAGGTGTTTTCCCACCTACCCTGGGTGGGTACCGTCCAAAAAGAGAAACCTGGACCAATGCAGCAGTCTTTGCCCAGGATGTCTATGAAGGTTTCCACTCAGGCACTGAAACCGTTGCCGCAGCGATTGATCTTGAGGACGCATACAACAGAGTACCACTGGATTTTTTAATGTTTCAGCTTCTTGAACTAAACGTAAGTGCATTCCTCCTTAGTTGGATCGCTGCAGCCCTCTTCCAACGGAAAGTAGTTTTTAGATGTGGCAGTTGGACTTCGGAACCAACAACAATATATCCTGGCCTACCACAGGGATCACCATTATCTCCGGTACTGTTCAACGCCTACACAGTGAGAATCACCAGTGAGCAGATCACTGGACCTGGCAGGACATTGTCATATGCCGATGATGTTTTAGTGTATCGTCAGGGTAAGGATAGAGAGGAGGTTGCTGGGGAACTACAAACCGAACTCAATCGCATAAGTACTTGGTGTGATGAAGCTGGGGCAATGGTCAACCCAACAAAGGCAACAGTGACTTGGTTCTCGTTGAATAATCATATTGTCAACAATCCAACACCAACTGTAATGCTGTGTTCAGAGACGGTGGAAAGAACGCAGGCAATGAATTACCTGGGGATACGGTTTGATCGAAGCCTTGCTTATAATGTGCACATAGACCAGGTGATAACAAAGGCCAAGCGGGGTTTGGCAGCGATGCGGGTGATGGCGGCAGCAAACTGTGAGCAGCGCCATCTATGTCTTCTGTACGAGGGGCTGGTCATGTCTGTTTTGGAGTATGCAATGGCAATCTTGACTCTCAGCCATAAGCAGATAGAAAGGATGGAAAGGATACAGAATGAAGCTATGCGCATTATTCTTGGATGTACAAGAGATACAGCATGCAGGGCGATGCGCTACCTTCTTGATTTTCCAACCATTGAAGAGAGAATACAAGTTTGCAGGGCACGCGCCTACCTCAGAATTAACGCAAACACACAACATCCACTGCATAGTGAAATTAGGAAGGTGAAGGGCAGCAGGTTAAAAAGAGGACGGTCGTGGATGGGTCAAGCCGAAGACATTCTTCAACAGGTGTGTTCACTTGAGGACTTAGAACCTGGCGAGGAGTGGGTGCAAGTGCCAACAGACTTCTGCACATCCTTTTCAGTTTGCATCCAACTAGATAGAAAATGCAGACAAGAAAATCCGGCTGCTGTTGAGGCTGAAGTACAAGCGTTGATTTTCGAGAATTCGCTAGACGGTGACGCGGTCATCTACACAGATGGGTCGGTCGTCCGACATGTGAGAAGCTCATGGGCCTTTACAGCTCGGGCCGGAGGGAGAATTGTGAAGGAGGACTCTGGTGCTTTCACTGAAACCACAAGTAGCCTGACCATGGAAGTCATGGCAGTAAGTAAAGCAATAACATGGCTCGAGACACAGACATTCACCAGGGCTTGTTTCCTTAGCGACTCAATGAACATGATCAAGAGGATAGAGGAGGGGTCGATCCGAAGAGAATGGTTGCTGCCTCTGAAGCGGTCTCGGCTGGCAAAGATTAGTTTCATCTTCGTGCCAGGGCATGCGGGAGTACAAGGAAATGAGCGGGCTGACAAGCTCGCAAGTGAGGCTACTGTGGAGGGCGGACGCGCCATGGACCAGGCTGACATTCTGAATGCTCTACGTGATGTGAGACTTTTGCGAGAACCAAGTGATGACTGTGAATCTACAACAATGGCCAGACTGCTAGAGCATCAAATTATAAGAGGTGTGGCCAAACAAGAACACTACGCAGGAAGCCAAAGAAGATTGATAAACCAACACAGAACTGGCGTCGTTAGCCGCTACACGCTGCGGGATTTGCTGAGGAGGGGATCCGAGCACTTATGGACTGAATGGTTCGATGTGCAGCGAGGATGATCTGTCGACTAACTAACTAACTAACTAATGACCACGAGGCCGGCAGGCCAACTGGCCGGCCTGGTATTGACCACATGACCTCCTCGAGTGCTGGTTGGTAGACACATATTTGGGGCTAGCACTACCTGCCCACCAAGACTCAAGTCGTGTCAGAGAGAATCTTTGACTGTTTTTGTTTTACATTAAAACTGTGCTTTTTGCAATGACGCCATTGTTTAAATAGAATCAAATATGATTTGAGCTGCGAAATAGTTTGTTGAAATGTGATTTATATAGGCAAATATATTATTAGAAAGATGTCAGTGAAACGCAGGACACGTGATTAAACAAGTCTGTGAATGTTATACTTAGCTAGTAAATGTTAAATGAAGATCAGCCTATCTCAATTTAAAATGACACATAGTTTTGAATAGTAGTTAGTTAGTCCGTTGACAGATCATCCTCATTGCACATCGAACCATTCAGTCCATAAGTGATCTCCCTCAGTAAATCCCGCAGCGTGTAGCGGCTACCGACACCAGTTCTGTGTTAGTTTATCAATCTTCTTTGGCTTCCTGCATAGGTTCTTGTTTGGCAACACCTATTTTAATTTGCTGTCATCGCATCCTGACCATGGTTGTAGATTCAAAGTCATCACTTGGTTCTTGCGAACTATGAACTTCTCGTAAAGCATTCAGAATGTCTGCCTGGTCCATAGCGCGTCCACCTTCCACATTAGCTTTATCTGCGAGCTTGTCAGACGCTCATTTCCTTGTATACCCGCATGCCCTGGCACGAAAATGAAATTAATCTTTGCCAGCTGAGACCGCTCCAGAGACAGCAACCACTCTCTTCGGATCCACCACATCTCTATTTTCTTGAGCATGCTCATTTAGTCGCTAAGGAAACATGCCCTAATGAATGTCTGTGTCTCGAGCCATGTTATTGCTTTACTTACTGCCATGACTTCCATAGTCAGGCTACTTGTGGTCAAAGCAAAAGCACCAGAATCCTCCCTCATAATTCTCCCTCAGGCCTGAGCCGTAAAGGCCCATGAACTTCTCACTCATCGAACGACCGACTCATCTTTGTAAGTGACATCATCACCGTCTGACGAATTCTCGAAGATCAACGCTTGTACTTCCGCCTCCACAGCAGCCGGATTTTCTTGTCTGCATTTTCTGTCTAGTTGGATGCAATCAAAAAAGGACGTACAGAAATATGTTGGCACTTGTACTCACTCCTCGCCAGGTTCCAAGGCCTCAAGTGAACACACCTGTTCAAGAATGTCTTCGGCTTGACCTATCCTCTTTTTAACCTGCTGCCCTTTACCTTCTTAATTTCACTTTGCAGTGGATGTTGTGTGTTTGCATTGACTCTGAGGTAGGCAGGTGCTCTGCAGAGTTGTATTCTGTCTCCAGTGGTTGGAAAATCAAGAAGATAGCGCATGGCCCTGCATGCGGTATCTCTTGTACATCCAAGAATAATGCGCATAGCTTCGTTCTGTATCCATTCCATCTTTTCTGTCTGCTTACGGCTGAGAGTCAGGATATCCATCGCATACTCAAAAACATACATGACCAGACCCTCGTATAGAAGACATAGATGGCGCTGTTCACAGTTTGCTGCCGCCATCACCCGCATCGCAGCGAAACGTCGCTTGGCCTTTGTTATCACCTGATCTATGTGCTCATTATAAGTAAGGCTTCGATCAAAACGTATCCCCAGGCAATGCATTGCCTGCGTTCTTTCCAGTCTCTGAACACAGATTTACAGTTGGTGTTGGGGTGTTGACAATATGGTTATTCAAAGAGAACCATGTCACTGCTGCCTTCGTTTTCGTTGACCATTGCCCCAGAATCCACACACCAAGTGCTTATGCGATTTAGTTCGGTTTGTAGTTCTACAGCAACCCGATCTATATCCTTGCCCTGACAATACACTAACACATCGCCAGCATATGACAGTATCCTCCCCGGTCCAGTGATCTGCTGGCTGGTGATTCTCACAGTGTAGGTGTTGAACAGCACCGGAGATAATGGTGATCCCTGTGGTAGGCCAGTATATACTGTTGTTGGTTCGGAAGTCCAACAGTCACATCTAAACACTACTTTCCGTTTGAAGAGGGCTGCAGCGATCCAACTAAGGAGGAATGGACTTATCTTGAGTTAAAGAAGCTGAAACATTAAAACATCCAACAGTATTCTATTGTACGCATCCTCGAGATCAATCGCCGCAGCACATGTTTCAATGCCTGAGTGGAAACCTTCATAGACATCATGGACAAAAACTGCTGCCTTGGTCCGGGTTTTTCTGTTTCGACGGTACCCTCCAAGTTTTGAATATTACACGAGTTTAGTGTTGAATTGTCTGCGGCAGAAGTTCAACAAATAACTGATAAACTGGGACACATGTACAAGCCTTTGGGCTACAAGGATTTACCTAGAGCATCACTAATTAAAGGAACGACTGTCTATTCTAGTACAATCGTTGGCAACCTACGGCACGCTTAGGGAATTGATATCCTGTATATGACCTCATAAAACATATTTTTTTTCATTTTCCCACACATGAAAGCTTTTTTAAATCCATAGAGAAGTCACCTATTATCTGTGCATTTCTTCTTCTTCTTTTCGTTCATCCGGAGTGTTTTTTCAGATGTGATTGCGGTGTGTCTGTTATGCGCCCTTGGGCCGAAACCCGTAGGCCAACACATCCGGCTACAGCGTGCTTTTTTGACAAGGTAGCATTCCTGGGAGACTCTCACTTTTGTGGTGCCATCTACAACCCAGCTGGCCAAAGTTGAACGGTCGAAGACAACGGTCATCCCTCAAAGGAAGGCAGGGACAATCCATTGCATTTTCCGCCATCCAAGGCTGCTTCCATAGTTGCAGGGCCGACACATAGCGCCCTGGTTCTGGGCTCACCGAGAGCTCACGTCCTGCTCATGGCTGCTTTAAATCCTCACTTCAATATATTGGTCATTTCGTTTGCCCCGGGCCATTCCCGCACAAATCAGACAGGGTTGCGGACGGTATCCACTCAGCGAGTTTTCGGACATGTGCTTGTCGTTGCGCCCGTTAGATCTGTTCCAGGCACGACAGACATTCGGAAAACTACCTAGTCAGAGCTGTTCCGAACAAGAGCGGCATTCGGAAACTAGGTAGTCAGAGCTGTTCCTAGCACGAGAGACACTCGGACGACACATTTCACTCGGACGTAATTGCGTAGTGTCAATTTTTAGTTTGCCACCTGTAGGACGACACTTCCGACTTCCGGCGGGCATTTTTTTAGTGAGGTTAGCCTTCCTCTGGTTTCGAGGCACGTTAGACTGTTGTGATGTCGCCAACATCTCAGCTGGTCAAGATAGAACGATCAACGACATCGCGGTCGGCCCTCAAGGGAAGGCAGGGGCAGACCATGGGCATTCCCTCGCTATCCAAGGAGGCTTCCATAATTGCAGAGCCGGCACATATTGCTCTGAGACTGGGCTCACCCGAGGAGTTGCCACGTCCTGCTCATGGCTGCTTTAGTTCCTCACTTCCATGTGTTGGAAATCTCGCTTGCCACTGATCGCTCAAGCACACACCAGGAGCGGTCAGACTGCGAACGACATCCACTCGGTAAGCTTTTATTTTTGACTTCAGACCACGCAATAGGTTCGCTCGCCGTGCGTTCCATTTCGCGTCATTGAGACGTTCTTCCACCTTTGTCTACACTCTCTATGAGTTAGATACAGACAGTTTTCGTAACCATTTCCTTCGACTGGGGCACTTTTCTGACTTTTTGTACTCGCTCACGAGGTAGGCTACATGTGCTGCCGGCTCAGCACCTTACCTTCGTGCAGCAGTGAACGAGAAACGGCCTGGCCCTCTCATCCGGGAATCTCTCATATCTCCCAGCTGAGAGCCTTAGAACATGTATCAGACCTGAGCATGTAGCTTGCTCAGTATCACGCCTCTATTTTTCGGTAGGAGGGAATTGGCCCGGCTCTCAGATCCGAGGGTTTGTGGCTTAGGGGCGTTCAGCCACAGCCCTCGACAGGGAGCCTTAAGAGTTTTGTCCGGACCAAGAACATCTGCCTTCGTGCACCTGATTAAAATTTTTGACTGCTATCCTCAGTCTAATCTGCAGAGCAGCAGGTTGTGTCTCTCTTAGTCTGGTCCCTATCCCATAAGCTGTCCGATATGTAGTTTTTCATCCATCGGCAAGCAAATGGGGTCGATGGGACACGCAAGCACCCCCACCACGTGAAGGTGGAGACACATCGGGGGAGATCTGTGCATTTAGAAGCCTATGAAAAGCTGAAAATGACCAAATACACCTGATGTTGATCAATTAGCCAAGAGGAGGCAAGGACAAGGGTCCTGTTAACGACTGATAAATCATATTAAAATTTTAATAACGTGTTTTATGTTTCTTTTATTTGGTTGTTCTTTAAACTATTGTACTTTCTACCTTAACAAAATATACATAAGGCAATTTTATAATAAAACTAGAAATGATATTTTCAGAACTTAAATCTTGCAAAACATAAAATTTGTATTTGTTGCTATTAATATTAAAGTATTGTACAATCTACAAAAAATAAGACAGTTATCTAATGTATCGGATAAACATTAACAGAAGATATATTAAGTTGTTTCAAATGTTGTATATAAAACTGTGGTAAACTTTGGCTGATACGGTGAGCGGCTTTGCATAACACTACAAATATGTTGCCGACCCCAGGTTTAGTTTATCATTAAGTACGAACTCTACTACATGGGACGCTGAAAGGCGTAGAATGTCCAGCCACTCAAAGATATGCAATGTCCAGCCACAGAAAGATATGCAATGTCCAGCCACAGAAAGATGTGGAATGTCCAGTCACTGAAATCTGAAAGAAGGCATGTTAATATATTTCAGGAATGCACTTATGATCACGTGGTTGTGTTCGATGGAGATGACAGCAGCGCTCGTAGTCTAGGCAAGTTTTGTGGTGCCCTGGTGCCTGACCCTGTGACCTCCAGTGGCAACAGAATGTTCATGTTGTTCTTCTCTGATGCTTCAGTCCAGCGGAAAGGGTTTGAAGCTGAGCATAGCACAGGTAGTTCAGATGTATATTTTGTCTTATGTTCTGTAGTTTTGAAAATGTAACAAGTTACCAAGAACTATACTTCTAACTTAATCTTCTCCTTAAACACAATGAACAATCAACATATATTTTTTCTAAGATAAACTTAAACCAAAGTTGTCTTCTCAAAAACTTTCAGAAATCAATGGCAAACTACTGAATGTAAACTTGCCAAGAAATCACAAACAGCCAAGAAAATATGGGGTTGACTGTGACACATATACCAGAAATGTATAATACCTAACAGAATCTCTCTCTCTCTCCTCTCTCTCTCTCTCTCTCTCTCTCTCTCTCTCTCTCTCTCTCTCTCTCTTTCTGTGTGGGTGTGTGTGTGTGTGGGTTGGTGGGTGTATGTATGTGTGTGTATATCATTCGTCCACTCAACCAGTGTCATTATCGCTGCTACGAATTAATGTGAATGGAAAACCAACCTTATTCGTCCAAACGTGCTGCATTTTATATGCTAGCTCAGTGGTTCTCAACCGGTGAGGAATCTCCCCCCCCCCCCAGAGGGGGGAGGGGATTTTCGGGTTTCCAGAGGGGGGGGGGGAGATTAAGATTATTTCAAGATCGCGTTAATACAAGAACCGATTACTTGATATTGTTTTTCCCTTCATATGTACCGTTCTGTACGTCTCACCCTTCTAAAATTCATTTTATAAATGAAGTAGACCCACAAATCAGGTTTTATGTGGACGTCTAGACTTGTTTTATAGTATGTGCTATTAAATTTAGCTTCCATTATTACGTATACTGTGTAGGGGCAGGGGCGGGATTTTTAGGTAGGAAATACGAAAGGGGGGAATGGCGTTCTGAAAATATGGTGAAGGGGGGCAAGGGCCACATTTTTAGGTAGGAAACACGAAGAGGGGAGGGGGAGAATGACGTTCAGAAAATATGGTGATGGGGGGGGGGGGCGCACGGGCCAAAAAAGGTTGAGAACCACTGTGCTAGCTGGAGTTGTCTCCATTATCTTCTTCGATACAGTAAACAGGGGAAGTCACTTCTGTTTGAAACTGAAGTACTTAGTCTGGCCAGGGTTTCGTTCCTCCTTAAGTCTAAACTACCTGGCTGGCCGCTCTGATAAGTCACAGCATCATAGTGAATAGACGCTCGCCTGCCAGCCTGTGGGCGTGGGTTCCACCCACATTGGAGCAGATTCGAATTTTTACAATGTCTGTATCTGGCTCCCTGGTGATCCAGTCCAAAGTTGGTACCAGGGTTTGTCTAGACTCTAGAGCAATAACGGCAGCCGGCGGGATACTAACCACATCAGCCACCCGGGTCAGTTTGGTCTTTTAAAATATAGGGCTAGCACCATATGCCAAATGCACCTTACGGCAGGTAAAAGGGTATCTTACTTTTCCTTTTTTTTTTTTTTTTTTTGCTGTCTTCTTGGACAAATTTCACTTTTCTTCATTCCCAACGTTTCTGTGACCTGTGCGTTGTCCTACCCTTTCTTTCACAAGATTCTTGTGTTTTCTTCTCTAAACCAATAGTTAAAGTCATCAAGTGCTGTCTTCCTGCTGCTTGTTCAATAATAATAAACCTTCCCCAGAAAACAGGCAACAGTCTTGGGTAGTTATTCTAATACAGCCTCGTTGTCACGTGAATTTCTTTCAGTCTGTGGGGCACACTTGAAAGCGGCTGCCTCGGCTCAAGGTTTGGTGTCCCACGCCAGATACGGTGACAACAACTATGACAACAGGGAGGACTGTGAATGGAAGATACAGGCTAAGGAAGGCCGCCGGGTACAGCTGAAGTTTACGGCATTCGATTTGGAAGACGAAGCCGAGTGTGGGTATGTGGTTTTGACAATAATTACTCCATTTTTCTTCAGTTGTCTTGTATCCTCCATTGCAGCAAAGGCTTTTACTTCATTCAATTCAGATGATTGTTTTATTTTTTTAATGTTGTGTAATCCAAAACTGCCGGCTTCGTGACTTAGAGGTTATGACTTTTCTCCGTAATCTCATATACTCTCTTCGGTAACGTGATGACGGTGAGAATCAGCAGTGGTTCGAATCGCATCGGTAACTTACGGGGTATGTCAGCCGGCCGCTCAGAAAGCAATGGCAAACTACTGAGCGTAATCTTGCCAAGAAATCAATATACAGCTGAAAGATGCTGGTGTTGACAGCGATGTCCTGTAAAGGATATGCAAAAAAAAAAAATCCAAAACTTGACAATAGAACTCATTTCTGTTGAGTACCTCACAGTGTTTCACGATTTGAAAATTTAGGAAGGGGCTTCAAATGAAAACCTTAAAAGCGTGATAGAAATTATAATAACCGTGCCCTTGTCTTGTAACCTGTCAATATTGTTGTTATCAAATCAAATCAAATAAACTTTATTAGGGTCACAAATTGGGCGCGCAGGCCCGTCTTACATTCGGCCCTTCCAATCACTCGTCTTTCGTTCATCAAGAGCATTATACATTTACATAGGAAGAAAAATAAACATTGTGAAATGAATGTTGTAAACATAAACAAGGCTAAACATGGAGAAAAATGTGTACATAAAAAGTATGTGACGTAAAAGTAGTGATGCCAGCGCGTCCCACACACACACACACACACCACACACACACTCTCTCTCTCTCTCTCTCATTCACTCTCACTCTCACTCATTCACTCACACATACACACTCTCACTCATTCACTCTCCCGCTCACTCATTCACTCTCCCGTTCACTTATTCACTCTCCCGCTCACTCATTCACTCTCACGCTCACTCACTCTGTCTCTCCCGCTCACTCATTCACTCTCCCGCTCACTCATTCACTCTCCCGTTCAATCATTCACTCTCCCGCTCACTCATTCACTCTCACTCATTCACTCTCACGCTCACTCATTCACTGTCCCGCTCACTCATTCACTCTGCCGCTCACTCATTCACTCTCACGCTCACTCATTCACTCTCACGCTCACTCATTCCTTCTCACGCTCACTCATTCACTCTCACGCTCACTCATTCCTTCTCACGCTCACTCATTCACTCTCACGCTCACTCATTCCTTCTCACGCTCACTCATTCACTCTCACTCATTCACTCTCACGCTCACTCAATCACTCTCACGCTCACTCATTCACTCTCACGCTCACTCATTCACTCTCACTCATTCACTCTCCCGCTCACTCATTCACTCTCACTAATTCACTCTCCCGCTCACTCATTCACTCTTCCGCTCACTCATTCACTCTCCCGCTCACTCATTCACTCTCCCGCTCACTCATTCACTCTCACGCTCACTCATTCACTCTCACACTCACTCATTCACTCTCACTCATTCACTCACACTCATTCACTCCCACACACAGACACTCTCACTCATTCACTCTCCAGCTCACTCATTCGCTCTCACGCTCACTCATTCACTCTCCCGCTCACTCATTCACTCTCCCGCTCACTCATTCACCCTCACGCTCACTCATTCACTCTCACGCTCACTCATTCACTCTCCCGCTCACTCATTCACTCTCCCGCTCACTCATTCACTCTCATGCTCAATCATTCACTCTCCCGCTCACTCATTCACTCTCACGCTCACTCATTCACTCTCACGCATTCACTCTCACGCTCACTCATTTTCACATGTTAAGAATGTCAAGAGTGTTAGCACGTGACATCACGATGCAGACGAAACACGGTAAAGTCATAGGTGAGTTGAGTTGAGTTGAGTTAAGAACCGACATCACTGCACTCAGGACATTCCCATACGTGTTCCGTCCCTTCGTTCAACATTCAGCGAAGAGTCATACTACTAATCTTTTCCACCGCTATCTGATTAAAAGTTCTCCTGGTCTTCCCTCTCAGTTTTGAGATTCTCCCAGAACCCCTGCCAATCCCCCGCAATCTCATTCTTTCCACACATGGGTTCTCAGTCTGTTCCTCCGCCTTCTCCACCTGGTCCCCCAAGCGCATGACCACCTCCCCCTTGTCCGTAGGCAAAATACCACCAAGAGGTGCATTCCCTGCTAGCCTATCAGCTTGTTCACCCCCCCCCCCCCCCTACCCCCGCATGGCCAGGGCAAAATATCCATACAATCCTCACAATCTGTGACGTCTGAAGCGAGGAGAGCCATTCGACACGAAACATTCCTTTCTCCACCTTGCTAAGCATACTCTTTGAATCCGTAATGAATACAACATGTGTTGCAGTAGTCTCCTCTAGCCACCGAAATGCCGCTGTTACTGCCTCCACCTCCATTCACATGCTGGAGGTCGTACTCTCATATGCCAGACCCTTCTTTTTCAAGACTCTCCATTAGCCTTTGCAATAAAGCCCCAGCCACTACGTCTGTTTCTCACCATTGACCCATCGGTGTAGATGACTATGTCACCTTGATGTGTATTGCTCTGGATCAGATGTTGCACTTTAAACTCAGTGCGGCCCGCTGCCCATTCTCTGCACTCACGACCCAGTGTTATTATTACATTGTGTCAGTTCCTCTTGTCTTCCGGAACTTCAATCCACTCTCTTTCCCCTATTGATGGTCTTTAGATCACACACCTGACGTATAGAAAGTTCTGCCTGTGCCATCCAGGACCTGCCTTGTCTTAGTCTATGACCCTTGACCATATCCATTGCTGCATACAGCGGGTGATCCCTATCTGCAGCAACTCTTAGGTACCATTTGGCCTGAAGGACCCTATGCCTATCCGTCATTGTTGGTAGCGCCAGGATATGCCTCATGCATATAATTGGTGTGTCCTTTGTGCACCCTAGGATTAACCCGCATGGCAGCATTCTGTATGCGCTCCAACCTTTCACGCTGGTTCTTTGATACTGTCAGCAGCCCCAAACCATACTCAATGACAGAAATTATTAACTGCTGAAAGAGCCTGTACAGCATCCTCTGATCTACCCCGGTTGCTGCCATAGCCCTCAATGCATCAAGTCCCCTACCAGCCTTCACCACCAAAGCCTCCACGTGATCCTTAAAAGACAAACACCTGTCAAAGGTGATACCCAAGTACTTCAATTTACTCTCTCGACTAAGAGGACATCCATTCAACATAATACCTGTGACGCCTGCCTTGACGATCCGGTTATCCAGGGAGTACCACACAACTGATGCCTTGTCTGGGAGTATAATGGCCCCTGCGTCCCTGCACCACTCCGCTACCCTGTTTACTGCCACCTGTAAGTCTTTAGCCAAACTGGCCCTGTCTGTACACCAGCACATCATCTGCAAATGTCAAGATTCTACCCACACCTGGTGTCTCAATAACTGCCATTTTGCTGGTGTAGACATTAAAGAGCACTGGGGACATGGCAGATCCCTGCGGCAACCCAGGTGTAATAGTATAGGGGCCAGAAGTCCAGGAACCCATGCGCAGTGCAACCTTACGCTCATAAAAGGCCGCCGCAACCCATCTAACAAGGCAAGGGCAGACTTCCATGTCCAACAGTGTGTATATCAACCCATCATACCTGACCCTGTTATACGCATCCTCCAGGTCAAGAGCTACCGCCACTGTCTCCTGTTTATCCTGGAAGCCCACGTAGACATCAAATGCAAAAGTTGCAGCATTGTCCCAGGTGTCCTTCCCAGGCCGGAAACTCCCGAGTCCTTGGGGAAGCAGATCACGACTTTCCAAATGTTGCTGGAGCCTGCGTGCTACTATCTTTTCGAGGACTTTGCCATACGTGTTTTGCAGAATTATGATTCGGTATCCATTAAGTCTGGAGTGATCCTTGCCTGGCTTTGGGAGTGGGACCAGGTATCTATGCAGCCAATCGTGTGGTATTTCCGCCGTATTGATGCTTATGTTGAAACAAAGAGCCATCTCCTCCAAGTCCCCATCATTTATGTTCCTCATATGGGAGTACCTCACCCCATCCGGACCTGGCGTTGTGTCTTTAGCCTGCTTCAGTGCCCGTCTAATATCCTCCACCTTAATCTCACAGTCCTCCTTCCTAGTGACCCGTGACAAGGCTTCTCTGACGTTATCTCTAATAGCCCTATCTTGCTGGTCCGTGTGTTTTAAAAATCGCGCAAAAAGTTATAAGAACAGTTTAAAGATGGCCGCCCCACTTTTGACATGCACCAAGGAGGAGCAGCGTTCTGTTATCCGTTTCTTGCTCAGTGAAGGTGTGAAATCTAGAGAAATTCATCGGCGAATGAAGGTCCAGTATGGTGATGCATGCCTGTCAGTCCAGCAAGTGTATGAGTGAAGTAGGATGCTTCAAAACGGCGTGACTTCTGTGATAGACTGTTCACGACTGAGTCAGGCACACTGAGTAGTGATCCAAGAATTTTTTTTTTTTTTTACTACAGGAATGCAAACACTTTATCGGCGCTGGAGGACTTGCATTGAACGCAGTGATGACAACATCGAAAATGATATATTTTTTCATTTTTTTTTTCTCACAATATATTTACATGCACACAAAACAAAAACATTTAAGGTTTTCATTTGAAGCCCCCTTGTACATAGATTGTTTATGATCATAATTCACATTTTTATAGACAGCACAAAACACACGAAAAGAGAAATTCATATATTTTGATACATTACAAGGAAGTCAGAAGATGTTGATTTAGAAACTGATTTCGTTTTGTGTTCTGGGTTCTTTGGTGATGAGGCTGATATGCCAGTGTTCCCTGTGTTATTCCATTTGTCCCGCTCAGATCAGATGCTTGCTTGCTTGCGTTCGTTGGCTTGAGCTCCAACGCGAAGTCCTGTATGTCGGATGAAGGCATCCTATTGTCCAACATCAGTGTGATGTCATACAGGACCTGAGGTTTGCGTGAGTATCCGTTGTCCCATGTCTGGCTTATTGGTGTGCAGACTGGTGGTTCCTCGCCGTACAGACAGACACTCTCCGACTTCGGAGGAATCGGCGATCCTACTGACTTTAGCCAGGACCCCGAAGAGACCTGTTGCCCAGGACGCTCGACGAGGACGCGTCAATAGGTCTTGTCCAGTATATAACCCGGCCCTGGTGCCTTGGAAACACCTCTGTGCAGTTTCCTGGGTCAGCATGTGGGGGTAAAGTAAGGTTTTCATCTGCACTGATTCGTTGATCCGGGGGCAAGCATTAAGCTACGAGTCGCCGATAGCATTAAGCGTATCATTTTGGCATATATAGCATCTAGCGTGAGAATGGAAGTCGAGGCTATGACAGAAGCCTTCTGGTGCTTGGAGAGTAGAACCACCAGACATGTTTGTGTTTGTAACGGGCCTACAGGGTGCGCTGCATGAAGTGGAACCTGGAATGTTCTGGGTGGCGTGGCTGGCATCGCTGGCCAGGAAGATGGCTAAAGACAGGACTGCTTGGCGTGGCGTGGTTGAGGGACTATGCCCCAATTGGGGGGGGGGGGGGGGGTGATAGCAGAAGTTGTAATCACCATAGTGGCATATATTATGTATTGACAGCTATAATGACCATATTGGCATATATCATATGCTGTAAGCTATGTTGACAATATTAATATATATATTATGTGTTGTAGCTATATTCATGAGTCAGGTATTAGTCAGATATGACTGAGCTATCGTATGACAGTAGACGGTACTACCTGCTTTCTGTCAGCGCCGAATGTTGGGCGGCGCTTACCAAACCCGACACCTCACATTGTGCCAACGGCTTCGGGCGGAAGAGCGCAATTGGGAGGGTACTAGCCTTATCCTGGTGCGAGGAAATGCAACCCAAAGACGAAATAAGTCATGGCAGGGCAGACCAGGCCCTAAGCCTTGGTTGGCAGCTGGTCTAAGATCGAAGCTCCGACAGGCGGACAGTTAGAGCATTGCTTTGCTGATCCGGCAGCTTTTGCAGCTTGTCTTGTTCCAGATTATAGGTGTCAACTTTCCTCTGGAGTGAACTAGGCAGGCCGAGAGAGGGATCATGCTGCATGGGCAACACATGGTTTCTTTATTTTAGCCCAGGCTTTGTGCTATGGAGAGGCAATAACTCCATCCCTGGTCTTAACCGGTCTCGGAATCACAGCGAGAGGCAACTGTTACGGGTTATAAGTCCTTGTCAGTTGGCGTAGACATGGGGCGCCACGCGTTGCCTCTGACGGTGGGAGACACCTACAGGTGTCACTGATCAGCTACCGCCCGCCTCAAGCTGGGCAGCCCCCAGCCAATTGGGTGCTGATCCGCCACAGCTGCCTGCTTCAATGGGTGCTTGGGGCTAGGACAAAATCTGAATCGCAGGCTATAAAAGAAATTCAAACTATCGTCTGTCAAGACGGAAAGGTGCCAATATATAGCTATATTCATCATGTTGGTACATATTATGGGTTGTTAGTAACCATGTTGACACATAGTATATGTTGTCAGTTTGTTTGTCTTACTGTATCTGTACCATCGCTGGAGGTTTTGAGGGCCGTGGTATACGCCAAACCAGTCGCCAAGTACTCTACACATTTGGATTTTTTAATATAAACTCACAGGTGAGAGAATTGAAAACACGTCCGCCATGTATGACGCCCAAATATGACACATTGGAAACCTGCTCAATGTCTTGGAAATAGCATGAGAATTTTAAAAGACGTTAGCTTTAAAATGTATACATCTTAACTGTTCAGTGACAAGTATGTTGTTTTTAAGTGATCACGAGTCTTTTCTTTATTTCCAGGTACGATGTTGTAACAGTTTATGATGGTTTGCAAGATTCCGATCCTGTTATTGGCGAGTTTTGTGGAAGTGAGGTATGGAATGTATCTTCTTTATGTGTCTTTACAAAAGGGATTTTTTAGGGAGGGGTGGGAAAGTCTTTTATCTTGTACTATAGGATTTAGAGGTACTTGATGTTCGTTCTTATGGTTACATAACTGCAGATACATTGTCTCTACCTGCTGGGTCAGGGCGCGTGAGTTAACTCGTGTGGCATCAAACCGTGGGTCCCTACATTAGTTAACACACTATCATGAAAGATGCCGTCTTTATTCTCTAGTTAAATGTTTTGCGTATCCTTTTACAGGACTTAGCTGTCAACAGCAGCATCTTTCAGCTGTCTGTTGATCTCTTGGCAAGATTACGCTCAGTAGTTTGCCATTGCTTTCTGAGCGGCCGGCTCAGTATCCGCAAGTCACGAGCGGGGGTCGAACCACCTCAGTTCTCGCTCCGCTGCGAGACTCTGCGTGATAAACGGGATTACAGAGAGAAAGTGTTGTAACCCCACAGCCAGAGAGACCGGCTTATTCTCTAGTACTGCCCGTTATTTCATGTGCTGACATTTGTCCATGCTGTAACATATGCCTTGTGTTTCCTTTCTACCATCTTCCGTCATTGTCCATGAAACTTACCAAATGCCTGGAACATTTCAGTTTGTTTCTCCTCGTGACGTGGCCTACGAATGTTTACAATTTACCCCTTTAAAGACTTCCATACCATGAAATCTAGAACGGCTTGTATCTTTTCGCTTTGCTCGTTTTTATTATTGCCGTTAGCGTATTCAAAAGGTGTCTACTTTTATGACCTGGGCAAAAAAATTGTAACTGCTTCCTTCTGAATCATGTCATGTTACATATGTTGTTTTTAACATCCTCATTACTAATTGCTGCTGCTCACACTGTTTTAAATCCTCTTGTGTAAAAATCAAATTTTTGAGAAGTAAGTTTACTCATTTTTGCTTATTTACAATTTTGCTTAAACAGAATTTGAGCAGTATAGTGTTGGCTTACATTGCTGGCAAAGTTGTGAACCGTTTACTGCAGTGGTTCTCAGCCCTTTTTGCACCCCTTCACCATATGTTCAGAATGTCATTTCCCCCTCCCCATTCGTATTTCCTCTCCATAAATTCCCTCTGCCCCTACATAGTATACGTAAAAAATAGAAGGTAAATTTAATAACACATACTAGAACAAGCCTAGACGTCTACAGAAAACGTGATTTGCGAGTCTACTTAAGTTATAAAACGAATTTCAGAAGGGCGAGAAGTACAGAATTGTAAAGTATGGAGGGAAAAACAATATCAAGTAATCGGTTCTTGTATTAACGCAATCTTGAAATAATCTTAACACCCCCCTCCCCCCAACCCTAAAATTCCACCGGTTGATAACCACTGATTTACTGTATATCCATGCTCCTTTCGTCATTGCGCTTGTTCCGTAGCAATCATGAGGCATTCTCCGCGAACTTTTTAAGTGCCAGAGTTCACACTTGTCCTTTCACACCTAGTAGTTTATTCACGTGGCGCCTATCTCTACGGCGAACAGCCTTTTTCCATCTTGTAAGCGTGCTGCTCCTCGGCCCTTGATACATATGGGACAACTAGTTCGATTAATACCAACTGTCTAGCCGACAGAGAGCACACCACAATATCTGGTCGCAACTGAAACCGTCGGATTACCGCAGGGTATCTGCCACGGCCTCTTAGGTCTATCGTCAGCTCCCGCCACCCACGCCCTCGATGATGGATGGCAAGCTTTCAGCGCAGTCGATTCTGCCATTGGGCTTTTGTTCAGCTGTTAGGAATCGTATCCATCAGGCTTTGTCAGTGCCCCCCTACAAAGACCTAATAGACCTACAAAAATGTGACCATACTAAGTGGCCACCATTGGTTCTAACAATTACTACAACTACGGAGCTTGTTTTTTGATTCCATATCCCTTACAGGACGTTGCAGTCAACGCCAGCATTTTTCAGCTGCTGTTGATGTACTAGTCAAGATTTCGCCCGGCTCACACTCCGTAAGTTACCAACAACACGGCGAGAACCTCTACCGATTCTCGCGCAGGTTCCGTTACTCACGAGAATATACGGGATTACGGAGAAAGATGTTAACACCTCGACCAGGGAGACCGGTCTTTAATATATTGTGTTGCGTATCCCTTACGGGACGTTGCAGTCAACACCAGCATTTTTTTCAGCTGCTGTTGATGTACTAGGCAAGTGTTACGTTCAGTAGTTTGCCATTGCTTTCTGAACGACCGGCCCCTATACCTTTTTCGAAAAAACCAGCACCGCCGTGTTTCGAACCCGGGTATACGGGTTCACTATATATATATATATATATATATATATATATATATATATATATATATATATATATGTGTGTGTGTGTGTGTGTGTGTGTGTGTGTGTGTGTGTGTGTGTGTGTGTGTGTGTGTGTGTGTGTGTGTGTGTGTGTGTGTGTGTGTGTGTGTGTGTGTGTGTGTGTGTGTGTGTGTGTGTGTGTGTGTGTGTGTGTGTGTGTGTGTGTGTGTGTGTGTGTGTGTGTGTGTGTGTGTGTGTGTGTGTGTGTGTGTGTGTGTGTGTGTGTGTGTGTGTGTGTGTGTGTGTGTGTGTGTGTGTGTGTGTGTGTGTGTGTGTGTGTGTGTGTGTGTGTGTGTGTGTGTGTGTGTGTGTGTGTGTGTGTGTGTGTGTGTGTGTGTGTGTGTGTGTGTGTGTGTGTGTGTGTGTGTGAGAGAGATTATTATTATTATTATTATTATTATTATTATTATTATCTGGCATGTCAACGACATTTTGTCCATTTTAACTTTCAGATTCCGGATCCCATTACATCAAGCACCGAGTACTTACTGATTCGTTTCCGCTCAGACGACACCATCAACTGGAAGGGCTTTTCTGCCACATACCAGCTGGCCACTTCCTCTCCTGATTACGTAGAAGGAAAAGACATCTATGATCTGGAGATGGACTTAGATTAGCAATCAGTCAGGTTGATTGAGTCATTCAATATGTCAGTGTGACTGAGTCACTCAATCAATGAGGTTTGCTGAGTCACTCACTTAGTCGGTTTGACGGGGTCACTTAGTAAGTCAGCTTGACTGAGTCACTTAACGGTAATATTGATTGTATCACTCAAACGGTGGAAGTGACTGAGTGACTCAGGCAGGCTGACTGAGTCACTCAATCAGTCACCTCATATACATTGTGATATCTTGAAAATAGACTTACCAACAATGTTGTCCTTTGTTTTTTTTTCTTGTTGTCCAAAGCATTAAATTGTTTATGTCCTTCCCAAGTGTGTGAATTTGGTTCTTCTACACATGAACATGTGAATGAATGACAAATAGCAAATAGCTGTCTTTAGTGTAAACATTTGTACATACCCCTTCTGTAAACTGACCATTCTGTATGTGTGTTTCGTGTATGGGTTACATGCATTCCTGACAGCCGTACTTGAATGTTCTAGAGACTGTGTGTTCAGACGTAGAGAAATAAGAAATAGATTTATTGTAGCACTTGAATAGTCGAGAATGATATTTCAGATGAACCCTGCATTTATTGCTATCAGAGTAATATAATCATAGGTGTGACTGACCTCCCTTAGAAGAATGCAGAAACGAGGTGGGGTCGACATAGCTGTTCTGCGACAACTTAGTTACAACTGGCGAACTTTATGGCAAAAAAAACTAAAGGAAAACTATGGAATAAATAACCTAGATGGCTTGACGAAATTGCACAGTAGAGAAATTAACACAAGGTTTGCTCGAAGAATGGGAGATACTGAACTATGAACGCCTAGTCTTACCGGCATGGCACATGATGGTGTAATGCTGTTTGCACGGCTAAAGTTATATTATGTCCACTATCACAGTTGTTGGTGTAAAATAGTGGCTTTCAACGGGGATGATAAAGCCACCTTGGGGACGGTGGACAGATCTAGGACCACTGTCCGTGTTAATGTCACATAGTTTCACCTGCGGTGACGCAGTGGGTAGCACACTTGCCTGACGGTTCGGTGGTCGTGTGTTCGGATCTCCAGCAAAGCATAATTTTTTTTTATTATTTTCATTTTATATGGGCTCCAAATTCCACCCAGCCATTAGGCATTGGTACCAGAAAATTGTTCTGGGGAGTAGAGGCGATCTATCACCAATTGAGTGCCGATTTGTCTACAAGAAATATGGGGCTAGCAATACACTTGCCAACCAATCAGATCACCCATCCAGTGTCCATTGGTCTGATTATATGAGTCCAGCATCATATCTGCGTAGACAGTCAATCTTAATTTATTTGGACACGTTACGAGAAGAGATAAACTGGAGAACTTGGTGACAACTGGCAAGATTGAGGGGAAAAGAACAAGGGGAAGGCAGAGAAGCAAATACCTGGATGGCTTGATCACATGGCATGGACGGGACAAGAACACAGAGCTGATCCAAGACTCGTGTGATCGTGTAAGATGGCGAAACATGACTGGCCTACGCTTATCGGCATGGCACATGATGAACAATATTCACACATGTCACATAGCATGGAAATTGGGCATTTTAATATTATCAGTATTTGTGTAGCCGTGTGTGTGCGTGTGTGTGTGTGTGTGAGAGAGAGAGAGAGAGAGAGAGAGAGAGAGAGAGAGAGAGAGAGAGAGAGTAGGGATATGGCTTAGAGGACAAAAATTTACAAAAGCTTGGGAAGCACTGATAAAAATGGATGACAGGCTTTAGGAAATTAACAACATGGACTGGAATGGTTGGTTTAAATCTGGTGTGCATTTCAATATTTCTGTTGTCGGATATGTCCTCTGATGACATATTTGTCGGATATGTCCTTCACTTTGCTTGTCTGCGACAAGTGCTAATCAATACCAATACATTTATAAATATAATTCATGTGGTGTTCTCTCTTTCCTTCGGATTGTGACTGTATGTTGGTGTATGTTGGTCAGTGACCAGATAGCTACGGTGTTGAATTGAATCGATTACCTTGTCGTTAGGATCAGTCTAAAGTCTGGGCACTGGTATGAATTCAAACACTAGGCCTTAAAACATGTATCACATCTTTTTCTAACTCATATGAGAAACTTGCATGTAGAAAGTTCTACAATTACTAAAAGGAGAAACTTGGATGTAGAAAAATCTACAATTACTAAAAGGAGAAACTTGGATGTAAAAAATTATACAATTACTAAAAGGAGAAACTTGGATGTAAAAAATACGGGAAGGTTAACCCGGTCAACAAATGCCCGCAGAAGTCGGATGTGTCGGCCTAACGGTGCAAGAACGCAGCTCTGCTGTAAACAGGCACACCGCAGTTACATCCGGAAGAAAAAAAATCCGGATGAACGCAGAAGAAGAAGATGTAAAAAATTATACAATTACTAAGAAAGAGGAACTTTGATGCAGAGTTGAGTTGAGTTAAGAACCGACATCGCTGCACTCAGGACATTCCCATACGTGCTCCGTCCCCTCGTTCAACAGCCAGCGAAGAGTCATACTACTAATCGTTCCCACCGCTATCTGATTAAAAGTTCTCCTGGTCTTCCCTCTCAGTTTTGAGATTCTTCCAGAACCCCTGCCGATTCCCCGCAATCTCATTCTTTCCATATATGGGTTCTCAATCTGTTCCTCCGCATTCTCCACCTGGTCCCACAAGCGCACGACCACCTCCTCCTTGTCCATAGGCAAAATTCCACCAAGAGGTGCATTCGCTGCTAGCCTATCAGCCTGTTCATTCCCCCGTACACCCGCATGGCCAGGGCTAAATATCCATATAATTCTCACGATCTGTGACCTCTGAAGCGACGAGAGCCATTCCACACGAAACATTCCTTTCTCCACCTTGCTAAGCATACTCTTTGAATCCGTAATGAATACAACGTGTGTTGTAGTAGTCTTCTCTAGCCACGGAATGCCGCTGTTACAGCCTCCACCTCCATTCTCATGCTGGAGGTCGTAGTCTCATATGCCAGACTCTCCTTTTTCAAGACTCGCCATTAGCCTTTGCAATAAAGCCCCAGCCATTACGTCCGTTTCTCACCACTGACCCATCGGTGTAGATGACTATGTCACCTTGATGTGTGTTGCTCTGGATCAGCTGTTGCACTTTAAACTCAGTGCGGCCCGCTGCCCATTCTCTGCACTCACGACCCAGTGTTATTATTACATTGTGCCAGTCCGTCATGTCTTCCGGAACTTCAAACCCCCTCTCTTTCACGATTGATGGTCTCTAGACACACACCTGACTTATAGAAAGTTCTGCCTGTGCCATCCAGGACCTGCCTCGTCTTAGTCTATGACCCTTGACCATATCCATTGCTGCATGCAGCGGGTGATCCATGTCTGCGGCAACTCTCAGGTACCATTTGGCCAGAAGGACCTTATGCCTATCCGTCATTGTTGGTAGCGCCAGGATATGCCTCATGCATATAATTGGTTGATGCAGAAAAATCTACAATTACTAAAAGGAGAAACTTGCATGTAGAAAAGTCTACAATTACTAAAAGGAGAAACGTGGATGTAGAGAATTCTACAATTACTAAAAGGTGAAACTTTGATGCCGAAAAATCTACAATTACTAACAGGAGAAACTTGGATGTAGAAAAGTCTACAATTACTAAAAGGAGGAACTTGTATGTAGAAAAGTCTATGATTATTAAAATCGAGAGGGAGGGCTTTATTATATCGGGCTCTACTCATCTGACTCGAGCTTTCTCCGAAAAAGCATCGAGCGCTTTCCGCAGAAGCATAGAGCGCTCTCCGCAGAAGCATCGAGAGCATGGCGCAAAGCACGAATCCGTATCTCCAGCGATGACCTCCATGTGTCTCCTAAAATTTTGCACACACCAGCATTTTTTGGCTCTTTGTGATTCCTGGGCAAGTTTACGTTCATTAGTTTGACATTGCTTTCTGAACGACTGGCACCCATACCATTTCATAAAAAATAAACGCAGCTGTGTTTCGAACGCGGTATGCGGTATTACGAACTGCGTCCGTAACCGATACCTGAGGCGAATATTGCGAACACCTTGGACTGACACAGTAACTAACAACGCTGGCCAGGAAGAGTCTAATGAAAGTACGAACTCGTACATTATATACAACTATAACAAAGAGATAAACAGATTTCCTTGGTCATGTGATGAGAAGAAATTCGTTGGAAATTATCGTGACGATCGGGAAGATTAGTGGGAAAAGAGGCAGAGACCGGCCGGGATTTATGATGCTGGATGGACTGAGGCGGTGGCATGAAGGAGTACCGGTGTATCGTCCTTCGGTTTTCTCAGCCTGTGTCCCAGCGTCAGTATCTTTTCCTCACCTCTTGGCTCAGTGGGATTAGTTCTCTCCTTGAGCTCTACACTGGCCATTCTGTCATACCATTCTATTCCCACTGTTCTGAGCAGACACCAATTAATGAACGTTTGTAGTTTATTAGTCATTCTTGTAGTTACCGCCTGTCTTACCAGGGTCAGCAATGGAAGCAAAGAATAACGCTGTTCCCTACCAGGCTTGTCGTAAGAGGCAATTAAGAAAGGGCTGTGCTTAGGAAAGGCTACCTCATCATGTATTCAATTCAAATTTATTTTAAAAGGGTCACAATTTGGGCACGCAGGCCCGTCTTAAATTCGGCGCTTCCAATCACTCATCTTTCGTTCATCAATAGTGCATGATACATTCACATAGGAAGAGACAAAATCATTGTCATATGAATGTTGTAAACATAAACAATGCAAATTACCATGTTATGATTCACATCTCCCACCCACACATCACGCTACCCACCCACACCCCGGGACACATACGTACACCACCAACACACACTTCCCTCACCCACCCACACAAATATCCCTCACCAATCCACACCTCCCTCAACCACACAGTCCCCACCCACATATCCTCCCACCCATCCATACATCTCTCACCCATACAAAAATCAACACAACACACGTCTCCCTACCCACCTACACATTCCCAATCCACTCACACATCCCCACCGACCCACATATACCCTAACCCACATCCCACACATTTTCCAACCCAGACACACATCCCCCACCCATCCATCAACCCACACACATTCACACATCCTCCACCACCCACCCCCAACCAACCACTCCCCAACAACCCATCCCCTAACCCACATCTCTGGATCATACATACCCCCAATCACTCACACATCCCGCTCTGACCCACATCCACATTCCCCACCAATCACACACATCCCCCAATCCACCCACGCTTATCTCCCACCCACACACCCCCGGCACCCATATATCCCCCACCCATATACACATCCCCCACCCATGTATAAACATTCAGCTACCAAATTCAATCAGTGAATTTTAGCACTAAATCACAGAGACAACAGCGAGAGATCGCCCCATGCAGACGAATTTTTTGTAAAGTTTCATATCCCTTACAGGACGGTGCAGTCAATGCCAGCATTTTTAGCTACTGTTGATGTTCTTGGCAATATTACGTTCAGAGTTTGCCATTGCTTTCTGAACGACCGGCTCACATACCCTGTAAGTAACCAACGTGACGCGATCTGCTACCGAATCTCACGCAGCTGTGTACCCGTGTTAAACGGTATTACGGAGAAAGCCGTTAAATCCTTTACCAGGGAGACAGGCCCTGCAGATGATGGTTTGATGAAATATCTGAGGTCCCGAAAACTATTGTGTGAAGCACACCTCATATTCAACATCTTCAATCACATCATCATTCAGCAGCTTGTCCCTTGCTGAACTTTTCCCCCATAACTTCTTTCAGAATGCTTATCTACCCCCTACAGTAACATACACTTACGTGCATGACTGTGTGTGTATGAATTAAGTATTAATACAATATATGGCAGACATGCCAGAGAACTGCGCAGGTAATGTTATGACCAGATTAGACACCTGGACTCGCCGCTTGTCAAAGTGAGGGGCCTCCGGTGACTACATTAAGGCATATCAACGGGATGAGAAGAAATTATGAAAAAATGAAAGCAATGAAGAGAAAATGAAAATTTTTAATTTTTTTTCAAATTCTTATTCTCTCTTCATTGCTTTAATTTTTTCATCTTTTTATTCTTCTCATCCCGTTATGCCTTAATGTAGTCACCGAAGGGTCTTCTCCGTGACTACATGTTGTGTTTTGTGTATGTATTTGTTTGCTGATGAAGGCTAGTCCTGTATGTGTCGTAATTCTGTTTTGTAAAGCTGCATTACTTTGTGTTATTTTATATTGTTTACATTTCCTCAGCTTTACTGCAGTTCCACCACATTTTAGTCAAAGTGAGGGAAATATTGGTCACTTAGTCTCCCTGCTCTCATGCCTACAAAATGTGCTGGCACTATCATACCATAAA
Organism: Cepaea hortensis; assembly: GCA_963921405.1. Lineage (NCBI taxonomy): Eukaryota > Metazoa > Mollusca > Gastropoda > Stylommatophora > Helicidae > Cepaea > Cepaea hortensis. Next base: position 51,200,032 of record OY992876.1, read on the forward strand.
CCCTTAGCAGGAAACTGCTTTCGGACTATATATATATATATATATATATATATATATATATATATATATATATATATATATAGTATAAGTGAGCATGTTTTTTTAAATAATAATTGACATTTTGAAAGGTTCTTATGTGACAAAAGTTCTGCAACTGGCTAGCCACTGGATGCTTTTGTCTTCCAATATACAACACAATATTCCGTAGTTGTCTAAAAGATAGAAGCCACAAGGAGTAAAACAAGTGGAGACTAACATATCCTCTAAAACAGAGGTTTTCAACCTTTTTTTGGCCCATGCAACTCTTCACTATATGTTCGGAATGTCATTCCTCCCCCACCCCCTTTCATATTTCCTCCGTATAAATCCCCCCCCCCCTTTTTTTTACACGGTATACGTAAAAATGGAAGCTAAATTTAATAACACATATTAGAACAAGTCTAGACGTCTACATAAAATGTGATTTGCAGGTTTAATCTATATTTATAAAACAAAGTGTATGTATGTAAATATGTATGTATATATGTATGTATGTAAATATGTATGTCCTTTATTTGTTCGCGAACGGCCCATCCGATTGAGATGAAATTTTCTACACGCCTTCCTTTCATTCCAGAGCTGTCAACTGTCATAGTTTTTTTTTTCTTCTTCCTCCTCCTCCCTCCTCCCCCTCCCAAAATACGTACGTAAATATATGATGATGATGATGAAAGAATCCCCGAACCAAAACGCTAGGGAAAGGGAAGAAAATGACGTGACTACAAAGAATCGTCACACGGCAATCATCATCATCAAGTGCCGTGCCGGCTGGCGTAGGCGTTCATGGCTCTCCGTAGATCTCAGTCTTTGGTTTTTTGGATCAACTCTGCTGCTGATATTCCTCCATGCCACGGCAATATCAATAACAATTCATCTTTTTATGTGTAAGGAAGTTATCTACAGTCGTGTAGAAGGGAAGAACTAGACGAGTATGAATTCGGAATGGCGAACTCTCTCCCCCTCTCTTCTCCTCCCTCCACCCTTCTCCTCTTCCTCCTCCCTCTCATCCCTCTCCCTCCTAGCTCCTCCTCCTCCCTCCTCCTCCTCCCCCTCCCTCATCTTCCCTCCTCCTCCTGTCTCCCTCCTCCTCCTCCTGCCTCCTTCTCCCTCATCATCCTCCCTCCTCCTTCTCCCTTCTTCTCCCTCTTCCTCCTCCTACCTCCTCCTCCCTTCTCCTCTCTTTCCTTCCTCCTCCTCCTCCCTCTACCTCCTCCTCCCCCTACCTCTTTCCTCCTCCTCCCCTTCCACCTCTCTTTCCTTCCTCCCCTCCTCATTCTCCCTCCTTCCTCTCCCTCCTTCTCCTTCCTTCTTCTCCCTCCTCACTCCTCCCTCCTCCTCCTCCCTCTACCTCCTCCCTCCTCCTCCCTTCACATTCCTCCTCCTCCTCCCTCTACCTCCTCCTCCCTTCACATTACCTCCTCCTCCCTTCACATTCCTCCTCCTCCTCATCCCTCCTTCTCCCTCCTCCTCCTCCTCCTTCCTCCTCCTCACTCCTCCTCCTCCCTCCTCCTCATTCTACCTCCTCCCTCCTCCTCCCTTCACATTCCTCCTCCTCCCTCTTCCTCCTCCCTCCTCCTCCTTCTTCCTCCCTCCTCCCCCTCCTCCTTCCTCCTCCTCCCTCTACCTCCTCCCTTCACATTCCTCCTCCTCCCTCCTCCTCTCTCCGCCTCCCTCCTCCTCCTCTTCCCTCTACCTCCTCCCTCCTCCTCCCTTCACATTCCTCCTCCTCCCTCCTCCTCCTTCTCCCTCTTCCTTCTCCTCCTTCTCCCTCTTCCTTCTCCCTCCGCCTCCTCCCTCCTCCTACTCTCTCCTCCTCCTACTCTCACCCTCCTCCTCCCTATCCTCCTCCTGCTCCCTTCTCCTCCTGCGTTCTCCTCCTCCCTCCTTCTCCCTCTTCCCTCCTCCTCCACCCTACTCCTCCTAATCCCTCCTCCTCCCTCTACCTCCTCCCCCCTCCTCCCTTCACATTCCTCCTCCTCCCTCTTCCTCCTCCTCCCTCCTCCTCTCTCCGCCTCCCTCCTCCTCCTCCTCCCTCTACCTCCTCCCTTCACATTCCTCCTCCTCCCTCCTCCTCTTCCCTCCTCCTCCCCCTCCTCCTTCTCCCTCCTCCTTCTCCCTCTTCCTTCTCCCTCCGCCTCCTCCCACTCTCTCCTCCTCCTCCCTCCTCCTCCTCCTGCATGGGCGAAATAGAGAACACACTGAACCGTTCAACAGGGATTCATTGTCAAAGAAATGTGGTTATTAAGACAAACGAAAGTGAGGGAAATGAAATACTTTGGGCGTGTAGAGTCTGGAAAAGATGTATATGGAGGGAGGCCTAACGAGTAAGCGGACAAGAGGAAAACCCAACATGGATGGGTATATCTTATATATAAAAGGCGATCTCCGTCCGTCTGTCTGTCTGTCTATATGTCCCTAATGCGCTCGCGAACGGCCCATCCCATTGAGATGAAATTTTTTACACGTTTTCCTTTCATTCCAGCGCAGCCCACTGTCATATTTTTTTAGTATGAAATCGGCTGCTTACCCAAAATTATTTCATTTTTCATTATAATTTCATCTATTTCAGGGGACTTAACTCTGTAAAAGTTATTTCAAGGGGCATAACTTTTCTGTATAGCTTATAGTCATATTGTGGCATCGTTTTCAAAGATTTATAAACTCTTTGTCCATAGTTATGTACCGGCATATGAGTTATAATAAATAATGATACAATCTGTAAGGCATTTTCAAAGTTTTCATAAAAATAATGCATAATGCATAACATTGTAACTCATCTTTTTTTGCTTAAAGAATGAATAAATAATAGTTACCTTATCTCTATCAAGTTTGAAGATTTTATATTTCTTTACACTGTCGCCAACTCTAAGAAGACATGGAACAACCTCAGTCATTATTAAATCTACAGGCATATGCGTTATATTCCTCCTCCTCTCCCCTCCTCCACCTCCTACCCTCTTCCTCTTCTCCTCCCCCTCCCTCCTCCATCCTCCTCTTCTCTCTTTCTCCTCCTCCTCCCTCCTCCTCCCTCCTCCTCCTCCCAGCTCCTACTCCTCCTTTTTCTTCTTCTTCTGCTGCTGCTGCCTCTGCTCCATTTACCCAAGTTAATATATTACCAAGTTGGTCTTCGTTTATCTAAGGTTGTTCTAACTGCAACCAATAAATGATTAGACAGACAGACAGACAGACAGACAGACAGACAGACAGACAGACAGACAGACAGATAGACAGACAGACAGACAGACAGACAGACAGACAGACAGACAGACAGACAGACAGTCGGGAACGGGAACTTATATGACTACTCATATGAATTAAATGAGATGCTCTCCATCAGGGGCTGGGCGAAACCGGGCCGGGTCAGACAGACAGACAGACAGACAGACAGACAGACAGACAGACAGACAGTCGGTAACGGAAACTTATATGAATTAAATGAGATGCTCCCCACCAGGGACTGGGCGAAACCGGGCAGGGTCAGGCAGACAGATAGACAAACAGATAGACAGACAGATAGACAGTCGGGAACGGGAACTTATATGACTACTTCTTCTTCTTCTTCTTTCTTCTTCAGCGTTCCGAGCCATTGAGGTTCTTTGCTGCAAATACAATCCGTCTCCATTCGTCTCTCTGGTGGACCTTCTCTTGCCAGTCGTTGATTCCAAGTGCTTGTAGGTCTGTACATGTATTATCTCTCCACCGCCTTCTTGGTCTACCTTGGGGTCTACGGTCATTTATTTCCTGAGTGTAAGCGAGTTTTGTTTCCCTATTATCTTCCATTCTTTCTATATGCCCCAGCCATTGTAGTCTATTAGCCTTCATGATACCAGTGATTAGCGGGGACTTAAACAGATCATAAATGTCTTTGTTACTTCTTCTTTTCCACTCTCCACTTTGTGTATCCCTAATGGGTCCAAAGATGCGTCTTAAAATTTTGTTCTCAAAGGTTTGTAACAAGGCTTCGTCTCCTTTCGTTGTACTCCAGGTTTCAGAGCCATACAGCACAACTGGTCTGATCAGTGTTTTTATATGACTACTTATATGAATTAAATGAGATGCTCCACACCAGGAGCTGGGCAATGCCGGGCCGGGCCAGCCAGCCAGCCAGCCAGCCAGCCAGCCAGCCAGCCAGCCAGCCAGCCAGCCAGCCAGCCAGCCAGCCAGCCAGCCAGCCAGCCAGCCAGCCAGCCAGCCAGCCAGCCAGCCAGCCAGACAGACAGACAGACAGACAGACAGACAGACAGACAGACAGACAGAGACAGACAGACAGACAGTCGGTAACGGGAACGGGAACTTATATGACTACTTATATGAATTAAATGAGATGCTCCCCACCAAGGACTGGGCGAAGCCGGGCCGGGTCAGCTAGTTATGTTATAAAACCAATTTCAGTAGGGCTAGACGTATAAAACCGTAAAGTATGAAGGGAAAAACAATATCACGAAATCGATTCTTGAAATAATCTTAATTCCCCCAGGTGTGTTTCGTACGTGGGCATGTGGGATTACGAACAGTGTCCTTAACCCCTTCGCCAGGGCTTATGATCTTTCTTCTTCTTCTTCTTCAGCGTTCCGAGCCATTGAGGTTCTTTGCTGCAAATACAATCCGTCTCCATTCGTCTCTCTGGTGGACCTTCTCTTGCCAGTCGTTGATTCCAAGTGCTTGTAGGTCTGTACATGTATTATCTCTCCACCGCCTTCTTGGTCTACCTCGGGATCTACGGTCATTTATTTCCTGAGTGTAAGCGAGTTTTGTTTCCTATTATCTTCCATTCTTTCTATATGTCCCAGCCATTGTAGTCTATTAGCCTTCATGATACCAGTGATTAGCGGGGACTTAAACAGATCATAAATGTCTTTGTTACTTCTTCTTTTCCACTCTCCACTTTGTGTATCCCTAATGGGTCCAAAGATGCGTCTTAAAATTTTGTTCTCAAAGGTTTGTAACAAGGCTTCGTCTCCTTTCGTTGTACTCCAGGTTTCAGAGCCATACAGCACAACTGGTCTGATCAGTGTTTTGTATATTGTGATTTTTGTGTTACGAGATAGCGCCTTTGATTTTAGTAGATGTAGTGCATAGTATATCTTATTTCCAGAGTTGATTCTAGTTTGTATTTCTTCCCTTATGATGTTGGAGCAGTTGAAGATCGTACCCAGGTTCTTTTAATGGTCATATTATCTATTTGTATGTGGCCAGAGTTTCTAGCCATTCCGTCTCTTGAAATTACCATATATTCTGTCTTATCTTGGTTGATAACCAGCCCCATCTGTTGGGCTTTTTCCTTTAAGTGAGTCAATATTTCCAATGTCTTTTGTTCACTTTGCCCTATAATATATATATATCATCTTCATAACCAAGCAGCTTGGATGTTCCTCCAATATCACATTCCTCCTTTACCTTCCTTACAACTTTCTCTAGAGCCAGATTGAAGAGTAGCGGCGATAGTGCATCACCCTGTTTCAAGCCAGATGTTATTTGGAAGGGGTCTGATTTCCTGCCTTTATATGTTACTATATTATAAGTATCTTCCATGCATAGTCTGGTCATGTTGATTAACTTCCTTGGTATTCCAAATTCCTGCATAGCATTCCATAGACTATTCCTATGGACACTATCATAAGCCTTTTTAAAATCCACAAAAATGTTATGGAGATCTCTTTTATATTCCCAATGTTTCTCGGCTATTTGTCGTAAGATAAATATCTGATCTATTGTTGATCTGTTTTGTCTAAAACCCGCCTGGTAGTCACCTAATATGTCTTCTGAATATGGTTTTAGTCTATTTAGTAATACTGCGGATAGTATCTTATAGCTTGTGGACAGTAGTGATATTCCTCTATAATTTCCACATTGGAACTTGTCTCCTTTCTTAAAGATAGGTATCAATAATGACTCTTTCCAGTCATGGGGTAATTCTTCTGTCCTCCAGATTTTTATTATTAGTTCGTATAGCTTTAGATGTAATGCATGGCCACCTGCCTTTATAAATTCAGCAGCAATTCCATCAGTCCCAGTTGCCTTATTGTTTTTAAGTCGTGTGATTACATATAGGATTTCTTCAAATGTAGGTTCTTCAATTTGTGGTTCGCATGTTAGAACCTCTTCTTGTGAGAAAATGTTACTTGGAGCTTCACAATTTAGTAATTCAATAAAATATTCTTTCCATGTGTTGCACATTTCCTCATTGTTATTTATCATATTCCCATTTTTGTCTTTTAAACCATATGTGTTTTGTTGGTGCCCTCGTTTCATTGACTTCAGTTCTTTAGAAAATTTTCTGGATTCATTTTTCTGGTGATTAGTTTCCATATCTTTGATTATATTACTCATATATTCTCGCTTCTGCTGTCTGACTATTTTTGTAGCCTCTTTACATTCATTTCTATAATGCTCTTCCTTTTGGATGTTATTGATGTCATTTAACCATACATGTCTGGCATTCTTCTTCCTAATGACTGCTTCTTCACATTTTTGATTGAACCATCTGTTCTTTCTATGCGTGGTTAACACACCGAGACATTCTTCTGCGGTAGACTGAATTGTATTCTTGATGTTCAACCAAGTTTGGTCAATGCTTTCCTCCAAAGGGTTTTGCAGAGTTTCAAGTTTACATTTTATTTCATCTGTAAATTTCTCTTTGACTGTAATGTCTTGCAGTTTTTCTCTGTTATATGTTGGGTGTAATCTTTGTAATTTAGTATAGAAAGCTCTCTTAAGTTTTATTTTAAATTTTGCTCCAACGAGGAAGTGGTCACTGTGGCACTCAGCTCCTCTATAACTTCTGACTTGCTGTATGTTTGATGCATTTCTGTTGTTAATTAAAATGTGATCTATTTGATTATAGGTTCTCTTGTCACATGATTTCCAAGTTTGTTTGTGTATATCCTTTCTTTGTAGTCTGGTACTGCTAACCTGCAGTCCTTTGGCTTCTGCCAGGTTGATGACTCTCCATCCATTATCATTTGAAGTTGTATGTAGGCTTTCCATACCGGCCACTTTTTTATTAGTTTGCTCTCTACCTATTTTTGCATTGAAGTCTCCCAGCACAATCAGGATGTCCTGTGAGGGGGTTTCTTCTATGACATCTTCCAGATCATTATAAAAGTCTTCTTTAATATCATCTTCTTTCTCTTCAGTAGGTGCATGTACATTAATCATCGTTATATTTTTCCATTTACCTTTTATTCGTAATTTACTAATCCTGTCATTAAAAGCTTTAAAGTTTAAAACGTTCCCCCATAACTCTTTTTTGATGACAAATCCTGTTCCTAATTCATGTTTATTTTGGGTGTTTCCTCCATATATTATAATCATTCCATTTTGCTCTAAAGTACCCTCTCCTGGCCACCTTATTTCTTGAATTGCTGTTATATCCATTTGATATTCAATCAGCTCCCGGGTTAGTTCTTCGGCCGCTCCAGCTCGATATAGTGTCCGTACATTCCATGTTCCAAATCTCAAAAGTCCTTTACGTTCCAAGGTCGTTGTCCAGATAAGTCAGTCCGATATCGAGGCTCATGTATTTGTTTCGTAACAAAGAAAGGTTTTTACAAAGGTGGGGATGTTAACCCCACGCTTCAACCCCCAACCTGGAGGACCAGGGTGTTTCTCTTTGTCTGTTCTCTACCCTTTGACCTGTCCGGCTTGGGAGGCCCTGCTGGTAGCTACGCTACCGCCGGCATAGCTCTCAGGGTCATTGAGAAACTCAAGCTCCCCCACCACGACAAGGTGGAAACACCATCGGGGGAGCTTATGATCTTTACAGAATAAAAAACCTTTTTAATTATATAATTCATTGTATGTTTCATTATACTTTACTACTAAATTAAGTAGGGTAAGCCGTTTACTTTTTGTAGTGGTTTTCTGTAACTAACTTTATGTCATTAACATCATAATATTGACATATTTCTAGCAGTGGCTATTAAATAATAAGAAAGTACTTTGGCTGTTTGCTAGCTGCATCATGTAAAAAAAAAAAGCATAATGTAACAAATACATTCATTTATGCTTAACAGAGTTTGAGCCTGGGTGCCTATATCTTGCCTCCACCCGTTTTACTTCTTTGGGTGGTTTCATTACCAGTGAATCACATGCTCATCTGGTTGAAGACTTGATGGCAGTTAGGTGACAACTGCCCATAATAATCTCCATTACCTAAACACTGCCCATGTTACAGACATTACAGCCACCCAGGTACCTAGACCTCAACTAGAACACTTAGTGTACCACTGGAACGATTCTAATGGTGCAAAAGCAAACAGCAGTATCATCAGTGGCACACAGGAACAAGTACCAAGATTCCATTAGTTGGATCATATAACAACATATGGAAGAAGTGAATGGGAAAACAAGCATGGGAATGGTTTTAAAAAAAAGCATTGAACAACATGCGAAAAGATACTGACATCTAGTGAAATAAATAATGATAAGAATATATTAAGTTCTTAGAAAATTACGGACCCTGAAGAAGAACAAACGAACGAACGGACTTTATTTTCAAAGGGTAACAAATTGGGCATGCAGGCCCGTCTTACATTCAGCCCTTCCAACCACTCATCTTTCGTTCATCAGTGCATAGTACATTCACATAGGAAAAACACATTGTCAAATGAATGTTGTAAACATAAACAATGCATGTAACCATGTTATATGAGACAAATCCCCCACCCACCCATCCCTATCCATCCGCGCGTCCCCCACACACACATCCACTGCCCAACCACACATATCTCAGGCACATAATGCTCCCATCCATCCTCCACCCACACAAACCCCTACCTACACTATCTCCACACCCACACACAACTCCCACCCACCACACAAACTCAACATACATCCCCCGCCCACCCACACACAAACCCCTACCTACACAATCTCTACAACCACACATATCTCCCACCCACTACACATACTCGCACATACATCCCCCACCCACCCACACACAAACCCAGGCACACATGCATGCACCCACCCACAATCCTACCAACAATCACCCACCCACACACCCCTAACCACCCAGCCAAAAACACATCACACACCCACACATTCCTGCTATCACACATCCCGCACCTACCCACACACAAAACCTGGACCCACACACTCATCCCCCACCCACACAATCTCCCCCCACCCAAACATCCTGCACCCACATTCCCCAACTTCCCAACCTACACACACCCACCCACCCACACACAAACCCAGGCACACATGCATGCACCCACCCACACATCCCCTCACCTTTGCACATCTCCCCACCCACACACACATCCTCCACCCATCCCATAACCTTCTAACACTCACCCACCCACACATCCCAACACCTTCGCACATCTCCCCGCCCATACACACATCCTCCACCCATCCCATAACCTACTAACACTCACCCACCCACATATCCTCCACCACCCACCCACACCCCAACCACCCAGCCAAACACACATCCCCCACCAACACACACACACATATATTCCCGCCAACTCACACATCCCGCACCTACCAAATACCGAGATTATACAAGCTGTGAACATTGAAGCAAACCGGCTAATATATAGCACCTTGTCTCAGAAACTGAAATATGTCAGAATATTAAATGCCAGTGACATATAAACACTGACAGAAGGCATAGTTCCAGGAAGGAGAGGATGTGCTCAATCAGCACAAAGATAATATGAACACTAGACATTGCAGACACCTTGGGCTTGATGATGTATGACACCGGAGAAATTGCAAGAGACCGAAAAAGGTAAATTATATAAAATATAGATACATGAATAGGAGGCTAGATTTCCTGTAAACAAAAGGAAACAGAGGTCCTTAGTCTAATATTCATGCAACAATAAAAAACAGACTGGTATACAAACAATACTGAAGGAACAAGAAGGCTGATGAGAGACGTAGACTGCGATGCAAGTAGGAGAACATCAAGAGATGGATGGACAACTGTTAGTACAAAGATGGAAGACATGGTAATGAAATTCACAGACAGAACTTGACTGAAAAATGGATATGCATGGTCATAAGATCTGGGAGCCAACATGGTGTGAAATGACACTTCCATGTGATCTACATCTGCACCCAGCCTTAGAAGTTTGGTGCAAGTACGAAACATGTACTGAGTTAGCATACAATGTGACTATGTAAGTAAGAATGTCCAACATATGCACGTGCGCATGCACACACGCACATACACACACACACACACAGAGAAAGAGAGAGGTATGTACTGACAAGAAACTGTAGCACCATAGCTTAAACAACTGGACAACCAAGAGTATCAGCAACACAAAGATGACAGAGTGGACTGGAGAATCATGATAGCTATGTCTGCCCCAGACAGGGCAACTGAAGAAGGATCAAGTGAAGACATTTTCCTAATAAACAGAAAGGGCTGACCAGGACAGGAAACATTCCTGACACCTACACACAACAAGTCATCAGTCATGAACTATCAGCATACCCAAACACGATCTGACCGTTTTGTGCCTGATAACTAGCACCCGTTCTGACACGGTTTAAGGCCACTCTCTAGTCGACTCCACACAAGCTTATAGAGAAGGATGACAGGTCCTTTTAGTGAAGTCTTTTCTATCAAAGTTACATAGTAGATATTGCAATGATTGTTCATATTGTGTGTGACAAACTGAATATCTCATAGAGTTTGTGGTAAATAAACCTTTATTTCTAGTCAACAATACTTTGCGTTTGTGTCACTAAAAACAATATACAATGAGACAAAGACAACGAGACAGTAAGAAGGGCTGACAAAGAATAGGAAAGAGTGAAAGAAAGACATGGAGAGAGATATAGAGAGGCGGAAAAAAAATGAGAGAGAGACATTAAGGGACCAAGAAGAAACGTAAACTTGGTAAAACTAATAACATTAACATGAACAAACATGTAAACTTGATTTTTTTTTTAAACTAACATTAACGTGAACAAACACTAGCTGGTCTATTCAAGAAGCACTTGTTTAGTAGAACAAAGTTTCTCCAAGGATGCTGCAACATGAGACAAACATCAAGTTGCCCTAACATCACTCTACAACACTTCTCATAAGATATTCAACAGTGGAAACAACTGCAGACTCCCAGTGTATTTAATGCCAACTCTCAGACTGTGTTGTCTTGATTTCCTGGATCAGATTTCACCGTCAACCCATGGATTCAATGAAACATTCCTTACAAGAAGCACAAGGCACACAAAAAATACAGTTTATCCTTTGTGGTTGGAATCAATGAGACATACAGAGTAGGTTTAATCCCAACACTGGGCATAAGGACTGACCAATTGATCAGAGCTAATGGTACCTGATGATAGCCGACCTCATGGATATTGAGAATAAATGCTTCATCTTCTTGAATAAAATGGGGCAAATTAAGAGATTGCCCAGTTTGAGATCCCGTACACCCCTTAATCACACAGCCCAGTGTGAAATTCCCCTTAGCATATTGCCCAATGTGAAATCCCACTGAGCACAATACACAACTCTCCTCATTGTGAGATCCCCTGAGTAACTGCTCAATTTAAGATCCACATGAGCACACTGCGCAATGTGAGATCCCCAATTCCACTGATCAATGTGAAATCTTCCTGGAGACATCACCCAATTTAGATCCCTTAAGCACATTGTCCAAAGTTAATTCCTCTGAACACAGTGGCCAATCAGAAATCTCCCTGAGCACACTATGTCAGTTCACCCTGGCAGTCCAATGTGAGTTCTCCCTGGGCACACTGTCCAATGTGAGATCTTCCTGGACCCAATGTGAGATTCCCCTTAGGAGATTTCCCAGTGAGTTTCACTGCCCAAGTTCATATCTCCCATGCCCACAATAAAAGTCTGCCATAGTTGAAAATCTTTTTAAAAGTAGGCTGCTTCTTTGTCAAATATATTTTAAATTAGAATATCTACCCACCACAAGAAATAATAGTTTTCTATATACACACCCTACATTAGGACCCTCATCGGTGTAGTGGCGTTCACATGCCAAGAATTCCAGAAGACTTCTGGATTTTTGGTTCAGTGAACAACTTCCTTAAAAACCAAATTTAAAATGAAACAATTTATCCTTTTCAAAGAGAAACATTCATCTGCTGGTAGGTAATTGGTCATAAACAAACTTCAATTCAGAATTACAAATTACGAAAAAAATTACACATACATATGTCAGCTCTAAAGAAAATTGTATGCAATAAATATATGTACAACAATTACTTATAACATCACGATGTAAAAGCCGTCCAGATCAGCGGACCATCACCAGCTGGTGTTTCTACTTTATTTATGAGACAAAGGTCAAATGCCTGGTTTACATTTCATGGTAACACCAATTGTTTTTAAGCAATCATTAGTAACACCAAATAAATAGCACACAGGATTTATTTTTCATTTTTATTGTTATTGTTTTTCTTTTAAAATTTCAACATCAATATTTGAAAAGAAATTAATTAATCATGAATCCTGATTTTCTATGGGTCAATTCAGGATTGACTTTTACACCAATCTCTTTATTAGTCAATATATATATATATATATTCATCATTATGAATGTTCAGCTTAGAAGAATAAAAATGTTATACCCTCAATGATTATATACAAATTTATACACATGGGTAACAAAACCATAAACGTTCAAGAAACTTGTGCAAGCAACAAAAATCGACCATGTTAATGTAGATGAATTCAAGTGAATGCTGAACATATTTATGTCCAGACCACAAGACAGATAACCGTATGCATGTCTATGAACACCCCATCACCAAGAGCTGTGACAGTCATTAGATCACTTGCTTGCCAATACAGTAGTCCAGGTTCAATGCCCAATGGGGGAAGGATTTTGTCTGACCAGTAGGTCTGGGTTTCTTCTTCTGTGTTCATCCGGAGTTTTTTTTCCGGACGTGATTGCGCTGTGCCTGTTTACAGCAGAGCTGCGTTCTTGCACCGTTAGGCTGATACATCCGACTTCTGCGGGCATTTGTTGACCGGGTTAACCTTCCCGGGGAAGTCTGGGTTTGACCCTGCCGGTAAAATGGATCATTTTCAAAACATTCTGGAAATTGTCTAGGAAGTAAAGGCGGCGTGGAAGGGTAGCTTATCACCCTATCTAAGATAATATATGTGAAAGTCAAACACTTCATACACATAAAGATATCTAAGATAATACACGTGAAAGTCAAACACTTCATACACATACAGAAGTATCTTTCATGGGATTCATTTCCCCTTGAATTACCCTTCATAACTGAAATTCTTCCAATGATGAGAATGAATCAAGATTGTAAGTTTACAAAACTTATGGGTCTCACTTGCAAACAGAAAGGCCAATTTCAAAGTGTATATACCTAAGTATTTCACATACACTGAATATGTTCTCATTACAAGAAATGAGAGTGGTCAGTGTGCTTCTCATCTTGCCAATCTCTAGCAATGCTGTGAAGACCAGCCAAAATAACCCTGCCAGACCTTACTGGGTGGTCTTTAGAAAAACAAGAACAACTAATCCATCACTATGGGAATACACATATATCAAACAATATACAAGCTAATAAGTGATTTATTTGCAGAAAAAACAGGCAGTCATAAGGGGTTCAATGATGGATACACTATTACTGGGACAAGACAGTGCAGCAATGAAAACATTAGAAAAGACATTATTGAAGCAGAAGAGCAAACAAAATAAAGCAGAAGTTTAGGATACCATAGATCACATTTACACAGAAAATGGCATCACTGTTTGATAAGTGTTCACATGTCAGAGAAGGTGATCAATAAAGAGGATGAACACTGGTAATGATACAAAGAAGGTACTGGAAGCAGCTCTACTCACAATATGTAGACATCATATCATAAAGATTGCTTCTGCTGTAAGAGCAGGCAAGATTCATGAATAGACCAAGTGAATGATGCAAAGTACACGACAGTCTGGTATGATGACACAGACACAGCATCATAGTATAGCACTTGAAGGTTTGCATGTGTGTGCATGCAGGAAGAGGGAGGGAAGAGAGGAAGGAGGGAGGGAGGGAGGGAGGGAGGGAGGGAGGGAGAGAGAGAGAGAGAGAGAGAGAGAGAGAGAGAGAGAGAGAGAGAGAGGGAGGGAGGGAGAGAGAGAGAGAGAGAGAGAGAGAGAGAGAGAGAGAGAGAGAGAGAGAGAGAGAGAGAGAGAGAGAGAGAGAGAGAGGGAGGGAGGGAGGGAGGGAGAGAGTGAGAATGTTATAAATTGATAAATCACAAAAATAAAGCACATTAAATTAAATGGATTCGTTACCAACAATTCATGTTCAACATACAACAGAATACCTCCACAATGTGTATACATCAACAGCCACTTCAAGTCTAGAACTTCATACTCTTAACTAAACTCAATAAATCACTTTCATAATCAGGTCAACAAAATAACAAACAAGCAACCAAACTTAATGAAGCCATAATACAAGTCACAAGACGGTAACAATTCACTTTCAATTTATCCACACTGAACTTTATTCTGCAGTCTTTTCAGGAAAAGAATTATCCCCTAAATACCTTAAACTGATACTAGTTATCTTGTATACTGATAAAAGGAAACCAAATAAATGATGAAAATGGAACACAAAACACCTGATGCATCAGTCACAAACAAATATTTTTTTGTTGTTGCACATCCCTTACAGGACGTTGCAGTCAACATCAGCATTTTTCAGCTGCTGTTGATGTACTAGGCAAGATTACGCTCAGTAGTTTGCCACTGCTTTCTGAGTGACCGGCTCACATACCCCGTAAGTTACCAACGCGGCGAGAACCGCTACTGATTCTCGCGCAGGCTACGTTAATCACGAGAATATATGGGACTACGGAGAAAGACGTTAACACCTAGGCCAGGGAGACCGGCCCAGCCAAACAAATATTGCCAACAATGAATTCATTACTAACCACCAACAGCAAGGGTAGTGCAGTGGTTGGTATGGCTGCCTGCTGACCAAGTGGCCATGTGTTTGAATCCCCACACACTGGGATCCCACATTGACCGTGTCTAAAACTGGTACCAGGAAATGTCATCAGAAGTAAAAGCCACCAGCATGATATGACTGCATCACTCATCCAGTGCCAATAGGTCTAAACAAATATGGGGCCAGAAATATGTCGCCAATATGCCTTAGAGCATGTAAATGGACCCTATACATAACAGCACAGTGGCCATCACTTCAGAATGGACAGTCAACATTCATCATCTCCATCCATCCATCATGTGCCATGCCGGTAAGTGTGGGCAGTCATGATTCGCCATGTCACTCCATCACCAGAGTCGGGGATCAGTTCAATGTCTCTGTCTCGACCATGCCACATGGCTAAGCCATTCAGGTATTTACTTCTCTGTCTTCCCCTTGTTCTCTTCCCCAGTTGTCTCCAATTTCTCCGATTTATTTCTTCTCATAAAATGTCCAAAAGATTGTGACCGTCTACGTCTAATTTCTCTAATCAGCTTACGATTTTCATTTGTTTCTTGTAGGACTTGGTCATTGGTTTTTCTGTCTGTCAATGGTATTCTTTGCATTTTGCTCAGAAACCAAATTTCCACAGCCATCAGATGTTTTTCAGCTTGTCTGCTCATTGTCCACGCTTCAAATCCATACAACAGTACAGGTTCTATGTAACACCTCAGCACTGTTTTTCTCGTTGCAATTGACATCGTTTTATTGGTCAGTATGCTTTTCATCTTGCAAAAGGCTACTTTCACCATGGCAATATTTGTTCTATCTTTTCTTTTAAATTTAAATTCACCATCTACAAAACTACAAAACACTCAATTCCCAGCACTGGTAAACAGCAACAGCACACACTGGGAACTCAACCCCAGCAGCATGCCATTATGCACTTGTCTGTGCCCTAGTGTCAAAGGATACTCTAAAATACTACCAGCATGGTCTTGCTCGGTGACAGCAAACCCCAACACCCCCTACAGGCTGGGGATCAGCAACACAGTAGAGTGGTAAACATAGCTTAAGGGGCAGAGTATCCAGCGGTTAATTGAACAACTCTGCAGCTCAGCAGAGGGTACACACTTGTTCAGACAGCGGACATTGCTGTGATAGACAGAGGTCGCACAAAAACCAATACTGATATGAAAGTCAAGGGGAAACTGCCACATTATCTTCTCAAGAACAAGTTTATGAGCATGTCAAGAATGGGTGAGTTACATGTTCAGAGGCATCATAAAAGCCTACGGACTGAACAAGCTAACATGACATAGTGCCAATGAATACAATAGCAATTTATCATATAAATCAAAAGAAAACACAAGTCGAACTGCAATCATTGTTAGTTCATGCACAGGACATGAATGTTTCATAATTCTGTTCATCTAATCTTCAAAGCGCCACAGCTGAAAATACTCTTCCAGCAAGTTGAAGGTTGTGCTTGACTGTTTTCAAGATGTAGCAGTTATTACAGCCTCTAATTCATTCCACTTCAAAAGTCTATCCATTATTCAGATTCCTAATTCTAAGATACATAGTTAGTTAGTTAGTCGTGGTTCCAACTTCACGGCAACGGGTCGTCCCCATATTGCTCAGTTCCTGTGCCAGTGAATATCACATAAAATGCTCCTCACTGCCCTATGTGAACAATGGAATAGACAGGAGTGTCGGTAAGCCAACAGCCCGCACAGGTACACAGTGCATAATGCCGCCACCAGAATGCCAACATAGAAGTCCTCCACGAAAAATACAGTTCATCGTCGGTGGAAACGGCAGTCACCAGAAAGACTTCATCTACCCGGGTTTTATTCCATATGGCTCGGTCTCTTTCCGCAGGGTGACTCACCAAAAGCGCCGCACAAAGCACAAACTCCGTAGCTACAGCGACAGCTCCCAGGAGTCTCCTGAAAAATGCACTCGTGAACCAAAAAGGCAAACCAGTCAATCCAGCCACAGCCGGTCGTCATCGTTCCGAACAAGCAGTTCACGCTAAAAACAACCGCTGACAGATGCAAAAACATTCCACGCGAAACTCACAGCTCACAGTGTCGCACCCCGCATGCACGCACTCAGTAGCAGGGCGACGGAACCATAGCCTCCTTAGTCGCCTCTTACGACGTGCATGGTAGGCAACAGTGTTACTATTCTTTGATCCCCCATATGGGCCCCGGCAACACAGTAACGCTACTTTATATTAACTTCTTGTGTTCCTTCTTTCATGTTTACACTCACTAAGAAATGTGTTCTCGTGATGCCATCCAAACATCTTTAGAGCTTCTGTTTTGCTCCATACAGATTTTAACCGTTTTAATTGTTCATTATTAACACATGAATGCCAGTAAAGATGAGTTGCATATGTAATATATTCTCCACGAGCTTCTCACATCCTGAAAAACATTATACATATGGGAAAATACAAAAAGAACAAATGGGGATGATTAATGCAATTTCAGAACACAAGATATGTGACAAATAACACAAAACAAAAAGTATAAACCTACAAAATAATTGTCCCAGGTTTAATTGACCCAAAAGTACACATAATTGTATTGTGATGTTTAATTAATCCATTGGTAGATATGAAAGCAAATGTCAATCATATTTGCTTATGGCAGGTCATAATATATACACAAATAAAAACTGTTGAAAGTACGCATTAAACAACCTATTTGTTGTAATCCACTTAATTCAAAGCCCATTCGTGTATAATTAAAATATGTAAGTTACAGCTACTATTACCACAACAAAACAAAAAATAAAGGTTGGAAACAGAAAACTGGGCAGGGGAGAGAAAGAAACAAGTTGGAGAGGGCAGGGAGGGGTTGAGAGAGGGTAGAAAAGAGCAAAACAGAAGAGGAAATCAAATAACTTAGCAGAGAAAGAAAACACAAATTCCCTCAGAAGAAACAACTGAACAGGCATGATAAAGAGAATAAAACAGGAATGCCAGGCTGAATGCTTAAAGACACTGAGCTCTGAAAGGTTGGAGGGAGAGTTTTTAAACCTTGGTAGCATAAGGCATTGTATCTATGAGAGAAGAGGAATACAAACAAACCTAGTCAGCACCCTGCATGTCAGCAAAAAGTAAGCATCTTTTACCCTCAGTCAAACATTTCCACCTGAAAGACACCAACAATGGTGTTGTGTGTTTAACCAGAAAATAATCATGAACAAACTCAAAAGGTAGAGTGAAGCTGGCACAGGGAAAACACTAGTAGAACAGAAAGAAACCTGCTAAACACCATACATTTTATGCAAAATAAGTACTTATAATGAGTTTATTTATTAACAAAGCTCAGGAGAAAGCAGAAACACAAAATTAGGAGTGGAGAAAACAAAAACTGCTTGAAAATTAGAATAAAAAATAAAGACACGCTCAAAACCTTCAATAACTTTCAGGGAAAAGATGTGTTCAATTCACTTATACACATTTTGCTGTGAGATCTCATAAGCAGGCTGAAGAATACAGTATAAATATAACTCCTGATCACACATATAAAGTTAACAAATACCCAGTTGTGAACATAATCTATTGCAGAATCATAAACACCACTATGGACTCAAGCATCATTACCAGACCACTCTCTCACTAAGCCATCTTTTCACTTACTCAACTCGAAACTCACATCAGGTTGTTTAACGGTTTACAATGAATTTCTCACTCAACAAGACTGATTATCATCATTCACTCTCTTCTACACTTTCCCAGTTCACACATTCTTAGTTATATTCCTGTGATCGTACATCTTCATTCCATTTTCATACACCTTTATACTGCTTTCAAATTATATGTCTTATTCCTATCTAATAAATAACCACTAATTTTTACATTTCTACGTTAAGGTAATTTTTACTCTTTCTCGCATGTGTGTACTCCCCAATTTCAGCAAAACAGTATAACATGGATTATCCTTAAACAACAAGTTACTTACAATATATATATATTTCTTATGTTTAGGCCAAAACTACATTTCAACCATGGTGTCAACTTATCTAGAATAATAACTTATGAATAATGGTAAGACAATTTATTTAAGCAATCAGACATGTCATAATGCTTACTTCATGCAATGAATTCAGCTAAACCCTCAGCAGACTTCTCACAAATTTTACCACAGAGAGAACAGTCTCACTCACTGAAGCAATCTCACACAACAAATTGTGAGTACCTGATGAAGTCATTAACACACTGTAGAAAAAAGTTAACTGCTAAATGCAAGTGAGCTGCAATCCAGTGCAGAAACTACTGAGTTGATGAAAACTAACAGATAGTTACTGATTAATAGGAAAAGATTATAAAGACCAACACACTGGAAAAAAGTCTCTTTTTTCTGAGAAAAACCAATTGTGCTCTGATGGCAGTTGCAATAATGATAATTAGTTGAACAGATCTCTGAAAAGTCTTCAATATAACTTTCAGAAAGTGGATGACAAGTCATAAGCAGAGAAAGAATAAAGTAAATAGAAAAGCATGACAAAAGAAATAAATTCCATCATAAAATAATAAATTCTGAAAGCTCAGCATGAATATAACAAATAAAACTAACAAGAACAAAGAATGGTTTTCACACATTCACCGAAGAAGGCTCAGTCAGGAACAAAAACAATCATTCATTAGCAGATATAATTTACTCACAGCACAAAGAAGTAGATGTTAAATAGCAATTTACAGCAAAAACAGTTTCTAAATTCCAACCAAAGGCCACCTTCATCAAAAATAGACAGAAATCTATTTTTAAGTCAACGGTCACTTTTGCTTTTCTAAAAGAAAATCTTCCTTTAAACCAATGGTCACCACCAAAAAAAAAAAAAACACAGAAGAAAATCACCTACTGGCAAGAAACCACCACTGATACAAGAATGTAAAACAGTCAACTATCACTGAGGCAGACACAGCAGAATGCACATATCCTCAACATGCTGTTTGTATTAGTAACAAGTTAGTAGCTGCTGGATCTGACAATATGTTAACATCTACAGAACTGTAGGTGGTAAACATAAATACATTTCTTAAATTGTACCCTAAACACATGACTGGCACAGCTATGGGGCAACATGGCCAGTATGTTGGTGCTATGGTAGCGCAGTGTCTAGCATGACTGCCTGCCAGCCCGCTGTCACATGTTGAAATCATATTCAAAGCAAGGAGATTTTTCAGTGACCTGAGCTTTAAGGCTGATCCAGTGGTACCAGAAAATTACCTGCAAAGTAATGGCGGCCAGCATAATGACTACAGAACTCACTGAGTGCTGACTGATCTAACAATATGGGACAAGCCTGACAAGCCTGATATGCCTCATCATGTGAAAATGGTTTCTTTACTCTTTTAAGTCAGTGCAAGAAGCAAAGTGAAAAACAACATTTATATCTCAATGCAACAAACACAAAAATAATAACTGACAAAATAAATTTATCAACAGATATATTTATTCTGGACAGAATTTACAGGAAGTGAGCGGTTTTCAGTATCTAGTTTTGCTGTTGACAGGTGATGGAAATGGGACTATAGAAGTTAAAAAGAGAATAAGCATTGCTCCTCAAAAACAGACAGACAGAACAGCAGTCAGAGTACAGAGAGCATGTGTACTTCCTGTGTCAGCAAAAGGGTGTAACTTGCACAATTTCACAAATCAGCTCAAAAATATGGATGCACCTTTGAAGATAAGTGTTAAGGAGAGTATGATAAGTTCATGGGGCGAAAAAGAGAACAAACAGATCTATTCTGCAAGAACAATACTGAAGAAGATTGGTTATTAAGACAAATAAAATTAAGGAAATTGAAATATTTTGAACAATTCTATGAACGTTGGAGGGAAATGCATCAGGGAAACAGAAGAGGGAGACCACAGCACAGATGAATTCAAGACGTGATAGATAACTTGTACATGACAGCAACTGAGGCAGGACATCTGGATTATGATAGACATTTCAAAAGAATGTCATGGGGGAAAAGATTCCGCACATGACAAACAACTGGATAATGATGAAACAACTAAAAATGTATTAAATAATCAAGTTCAACAGACTACCCACCATCTTCGTTCAAGTTCAATTGTCAACTAATTTCATGGCTTCTTACCGCTGCACACAACAACATTCAAACCTGCAATATCGTCCACTTCACCTGAAACAACTGACACACAATCTCCTAGCCATCAAATAAAATGTTCACCAGCCTTGAGATAGCGCCTGCTTGTTGTAGTTTAATCAATCTTGACTGTAGAGTATATTTTACGCACAAATATACTTGTCCCAACATAGCCACAAGTGCCTGAAAATAAACATATCAAAGTCACTTTACAATCTGATAATCACACCACTAAGACTAGTTTCATGCATTCGAGGACCACCATCCTTGCATTGTGAGCCTTCAATACTGTTAGTTGCCTCTTACAAATCACATAATGCATTCCAGGATCACTGTCCTTGCACTGTGAACCTTCAATAGTGTTACAATCATCTCTTACAAATCACAGACGAGAATGTCAGCTCAGTGCATGAACCCTGTAGCACTGGCACGGATCTAAACAAATGAGAAGTTATTAAGTAACAGGCAATTTACAAATAACTTTCTTTACAATACCGCAAGCCAGAACTTTTGTGAGTGTTATTTCTCAACAATGTCCCCCTGCCTGGCAACACACTTCTCCTTACTGTCTACTGGCTTGTTGATGCCTTCTTGGAAAATATTTCTGGACATGGCCTTAAACCAATTTTGCACTGCCTCCATTAACATATACAAATCTATGACACAGCAAATGTTCTTTCAAGGGTCCAAACAAGTGAAAGTCTGATGGCACCAAGTTTGGACTGTATACTGAATGCTTCAAGAGTCTGTAGTGCTTCAGAGTCTGTAGTGTATCCACTGTATGTGCAACTGTATGAAGGTGGGCGTTGTCGTGTAACAGTAATACTATGTTTGAGAGAGGTCCCCCTTGTTTCATTCGTAGTGTGGGCTTCAATTTGTTCACTAGCATGTCACTGTATCTAGCTAGCACTAGTCAGGAAATGCACCAGTGAGTCCTTGATATTCCAAAAGATGGTTATCATGACTTTCCCAACAGATTCCTGCATCTTGAATATTTTCTTAACAGGAGACAACAGGTATTTCCACAGCATTGGCTGCCTCTTTCTTTCTGGTTCATAATGATGCACCCAAGACTCATTTTCTCTCACAATTTGATGGAGAAAAGCATCTCCATCTCAAGCATGACCTACACTGGACTAGAGTCTACCACCTGGTCACATGGTCTGTTGTCCTGGTCTCGTGATTGTACTACTCTGGTCTCATGGGACTACTACATAGGACATGTTGTTCAACTACCTGGACATGTGGATCTACTACCCTAGACACGCAGTAAATGAGAGAACTAATACACCTATTTTGACATGACCAGTAAATGAGAAATTGGGAATGGTTATGTTATATTTATGATATATGGTGGCTGGATTTTTCATTGCTTGCAACAGTAGCCGTCGCATCAAAAAGGACTTTTAAATTGACCTGGGCTCCCAGGCAGACTCAGCCTAAATTGATTACCAGATGTCTTAGGAGAGTTAAGGTGGCCAGGTTTATCTTGACCACATCACACCATGAGTGCCAGCTGGCCTATACAAATATTTGTCTAGCATCACATACTCAATGTGACTTAAGGCAGGTAAAAAGATCCTTTATTTACTAAAGTACCTCTTCTCTGTTTTTATTTCTTTCAGCTGCGCCCTGTTCATACTGAGTTGTTCTAAAACCTCTTACACCCCTAATAGCTTTTCCCTATCCATGAAACAGTCATCCAAAGAGCCACATTTCAAAAGCCTCAGTTGTATGCTCCATATTTTAGCCAGGGTCAAGGTTCCCTCTTCATACAGTAGTGGTGCAGCTAATGAGTGTAAATTTCAGTCTCTCTGATGCTAGTTTGCAGAAGTACATGTTTCTTGTTGAAAGTCTACTTTGCATTTCCATCATAATCATTTAGTTAGTCGACGGATCAACATCACAGCACACAGATTCATTATGTCCAAGTCACATGTGCCATCTACTGTCACAGTTCTATCAACAAATGATTGCTACTTGGTCCAATCAGATTATTTAGGAAGATGTATAATTTTCAGTTTATTGAGCAGATGAAATATACTGGTTTTAAGCCTGGAGAATATCACATATATTCTTGGTAGTGAGTAACAAGCCAGTCTCTGTGTTGAAGGGCTTACAGACGAGATTCGTAATCCCTCATACCCGCGTTCGAAACACAGCTGTGCGCAATTTAGCAGCAGACCGCGTTGCGTTGGTTTTGGTGCCGGTCGTTCAGCAAACAATGGCAAACTACTGAATGTAAATATGCCAAGAGATCACAGCAGCAGAAATGCTGGTGTTGACTGCGATGTCCTATAAAAAGGATATGCCCAACAAACAAACAAAAGTGAGTAATAAAGCTGTGCTGTATCTGCCATTTGGTGGTTCTTTGACAATGTTATTTAAAGTGAAGTGAAAGTAACCCCATAGACATTCTTTAAAGTGAACTTCAAAGTGCACACAGATACCTTCAGACGTGTTTCAGTTTCCTATTGTTCACACAAGGGAATGTTCAACGCAGTGCACTAACTCGGCAACAGCTATGAGGACCTCAATGTATATGTACCAGAATCATACATCCTATATTATTGTTATGGGTTAACAAATAAAGTAGTTCCATAGCAGATTATGTCATTGGGGTGTGACATACTAGGCCTTCACACTTTCTAAGCCATGACAACGAACGAACGAACGAACGAAATCTTTATTTTCAAAGGGTTCAGAATTGGGCACGCAGGCCCGTCTGACATTTGAGGTGAGGTGGTTAATTCCCTTTCTCATCATCTTTCCTTTTTTCAGAAATTTCTCAGAAAATTCTGATAATTGACTGGCAGCCATGTTTATGAGGCCGGGTCATTGCTAGAGCTGTATTTGTTGGAAAAAATCATCCTGCCTCTGCTGGGGACTGAACACAGACTTAGTACGCAAGTGCAATAGCCACTATGTTTTGTGTGGGAGGGTTCTATAATGTTGACATGTTGCTAGCATGTGGCCTGTACTGCTCCTATTCACTTTCCAACTGTAGAAGGATTTTTCATAGACGCAATATGCACATGTGAACTCCCAAGTATTTGCACTAAGCTGGGAATGCTAAGTGTCCAATCCACAACAACCGGATCAGGAGGGATGACACCATCTTCAGGTTGCTTATTTTGTAAACATCTGCAGCGTGGTTTGTACTAGGTATCCTCAAGTAGAGTCATGCCAAACCTCTATGCCACTCCACCTTTAGAAAAGATCTCATGTGTATTCCAGTAACATTTGTGTAAACTGTAAACAAAGCAGGAATATAGCTACATATGTTCAGCAACTTACCACACATTATTCCCAAGGCTAAACTAAACATAGCCATGTACCCAAAGTAGAAAGTCGTCTGAAAGAGCCCATACATTCTGAAAAGAGAATCATTGTAGCAATTATTACTGCCTGGCGGTACATCAACTGTGTTTTGCTGCGTGACATTAGAAACCTCTGATCATCATGTGCCCTTCTAACAAGCGTGGGAAGCATGGTTTACCATCTCACACTATCACCAGGGCCTTAGATCAGCTCTGTGTTCTTGCCCTGATCATGTTTTGTGATGGAGGTCAGCATGGCTGAATGAATAAGAATGCTGGTTCTTGAACATCCGGTGTGCTGATGTTGAGGTAGGGGGGATTTAACCCCTACATCAGTCAGTTGGACTAAACTGTTGACTTCTCGTCCTTGGCTTGGGGACATAAATTGCATGTACCTCTGAAGTCGGAGTTGGTTTGCCTGATGGCGAGGGACACTGGTTAACAGGGAAAGCTAATCCACACGCAAAATTCAGTTCATTGCTACTAGAAGTAGCGTATATGGACTGCGCTTGAGTTCAAAGTGAGCGAGCACAAATAAACAACCCAAAAGAATCCTATGTGGCCAAGCTACCCAGACAATTTTCTCTTCGCTTTCCCCTTGTTCTTTTCCCATCGTTTCCCAGCTGACAACAAGTTTTCTAGAAATGCAGAATCCACATTAAAATTATGTGGTGAAGTCTATTGGCATGGGTTCTCCCTCAAAAATTATATTTCAAATCTGCCTCCCTTACTCTCTCTGGTGAGATTCTTAATATAATGAGATTCTGTAATTCCTTAGTAAATGGGATATGTTCTCCCATGTACTAGACCACACACAATGAGCATGCATGGAAATATGAACTAAGCTGCTTTTGATATCCCAGGATGTTTCCCAACATCATAAAAGCTCTAATGTCACTTTGTGTTTTACTTCCCAAGGTTCTTGGTGTTACTTTCAGGATGAATTCAGCACCATACAGTGGCTTCTCCTAGAAAAATCACTTGAACACATCAGTAAAGGTTGGCACAGATGTTCAGTCGACAGAATTCTTGTTTTATTTTACTGTACAGCAATACTGAAATGATCAATTATACTGTAAAAGAAACACTGGCAAACAAATTAGACTACTCTGGCATTATGATTCCTGGAAGCATGAAGATGGGCACAGGACGCAGATGCCTTGGGCATGAGGTGGGAGGCTTTTCAACAGTCGATGAGAGCAACATTCTGCAAAGGACCAGCTACACGATGATGATGATGATGTCAGTGAAACAAACTGGACTCAACTATAATGTTAGCATTAAAATACTTGACTGAGATGTTAATGGAACATTGGTAAACCAACTAGGTTGTCATTGAGAACATTAACTGGCTGAACTACACTGCAATAGAAACACTCAAAACTGTACATGACTGTCATATGAACATTAAAAAGCTTAGCTAGATTTTAGACTAGATTGTAATGATCACTGAAAATATTAATTGGAGACTGAAATTTGAACATTTAGTCATGACTACACTTAAAACTGGAATGAACATGATTGTAATACTAGATCAGCATGGCCGAATGGATAAGAACTAGTGTTCTTAAACATTCAGTGTGCTAATGCCGAGGTAAGAGGTTCAACCCCTATACTGGACAGCTGGACTAAAATGTTGACCTCTCGTCCTTGACTTGGGGACATAAATTACAAGTACTTCAGAGGTCGCAGTGTGTTCGCCTGATTGCGAGGGACACTGTCAATAGGGAAAGGTAATCCACACACAAAATTCAGTAGAGCACTACTAGATATAGTGAACATGGACTAGCTTTAGTTCAAAATGAGCAAGCGCTCAAAATAATTTTTATTCAATTGGTCTATATTTTAAAATGAACATTTAGAACAAAGACTGATCAAAACTAATACTAAAATTTTAATTTGGACTATATTTTAATATGAACACTTACAACTAGAAAAGAACAAAACTATAATACTAACATTTAAAAACTTAACTAGACTTAAGAGGAGCATATGGCCAAGTTGTTAGAACGCTGGGCATCCAGTCAGGAGACCCAGGCTGGAATACTTAATAAGGTGATGAATTTTTTTCAGTTGAAGGGAAAAGAATTAAACCTTAACCTGCACTACCTTAGCCAGGCAGCATTATTCCTCAGGTTCAAGAATCCCCTCATCCACCCCACACAAGGTACTATTGGCAGTAATGAGTTTTCCCCCCTCTAAACTAGATTTATTCAAACCATTGAAGAACTTGACCAGATTGTAGTAATCACTTGAACTAAGATTGTAATGCAATAAACTAAAAATCTTAACTAGATTGTAATACAAACAAGACTACCTTATCAATAAGGAATTAGTTATTTTACAAATATACACTTTAAAAATAAATTACAAAACACAAAATAAGAACATGTCAGTACAAAAGCCTTACTTAGTTTTAAAGAAGAAATAGTAGAACGAGTAGATGTACACATAGCCAGACGTAGAAGCAGCCGCCATAAAACTTGTCCACTGCCTAGGGAAAAAATAAACAAACAATGTCATCTGTTGTTAATGTTCGATATGAGTATTAAACTATTAAAAACAGACATTGCCTTGCAAATCTCCTCATTGCTTGTCACAAATTTTCAGAAATAATTTAAGTAAGGCTGGCCGAACAGATGGACAAAATGGATGACTGGTCGAACTCTATGGAAATGCTCCAATAAAAGGAATCACTGTGGCATAATGTACACACATACGAACCCCACAGTCATCAGTGCAAAACTCACTCAAAGTGGAATTGTTTCCTGATCTCATGGTTTCAGGGTAAACCCAGCCTCAAAGATACTAGAATGTGTGGGAATTAACAGGTTGACATCATGACCATATCAACCATCAAAATCTGTCTGGTCCAAAAATAACATGGGCCTAGCATGTCCTGAATGCACAACCACAGCATGTAAACAAGGTTCTTTACAGGCTTGTTTACCCAACAAAACATGATACTCATAAACTCAGAAGAAATAAACCAAGCATCCATTTAACAGCCATTGGTCAGTTAAGCCTTACTATATTATGTGCCACTTGAAGTGGTGGAATTTTCTATTTTAAGTTGATCTCAATCAACGACTGTTACCAATCATTATTGAAAATGTACACTCAAAAAAGAACGTGAAAAAAAGATGGTTCTGATTGTGTGTATCCAAAGAGTTAAATCTTTGTAACATGATTTAGACACTGATCTCATCCATACGAAACAATTAACAACAATCTCATCAACTGGACTAAACTTTCAAACACCAGAGGTGACAATAGTACTGGATGCAACATTGACCTACGATCAGTAGTGAGTGACCTGGCCTGAAACAGGATTATAGCCCCTTTGGTCAATTAACTATGTTGTTAGGCATAAACAATGAGGAAGGGAACACAGGTATTTTTCTGTCAAATACAGCCACAGAAGTGTGAAGGTGGATATTACATATATGAGGTAATGACATAATAAATTGGACTAACCAACCTCCATAATTTCTGCCACTCTTTTATGACAGGTGTTGAAAATTACCTGAGTTACAAGAGTGGGTTGACCGCAGGGCCATACTAGTCAGAAACAAAAATTCTGATCTTACTGAGAAACAAACCTTGGACCAATATGTGGGTAAGCTAGTGTGCTAAACACTACACTACCCTGCAGCCAAAAGTACGTTGTAGAATGCTATGACAGCAAGGAAATCAGATCTGGGAAATAAGAACTGAGTAATCCAACCCAGACAAAGATAATGATGTTAACAAACCCAGAGAATGTTGAAGCACTAATGTGCCAGAAGCAGGCATCACATTGGTCTTGACTCTCTTCACCTCCCTACCAGTATGGCTAAACATTGGAAGGATCAACCAAGATCTCTATTGTAATGAAGTCTGCTGTGGACTACAAACTTTGAATGCTGCGAGAATGCAAAAATAAACGTCACAGCTATTCCCTACGATGATAGTAAACAATCAGCACTGTCTCGCAAACATCACTTGGACAGCTGGAGTAAGTTTGCTGCTTATCTACCAAGAGATGGACCTAAATTATTAATAGTTCCAAACTGTTAAAGTTGTAAAAAGAGTGAACAGCACAAGATGGCAAGATAACAAAGTAAGTCACTTGTGTGCAAATAGTAATACTGTAACCTAACCTGCAACTAAGGACAGCTGGCATGAGAATGGCTACCTGATCCCGTTAAAATTTTAGCTGCAAAATACAACCAAATCTGTGCAGGGCTTTGCATCAGTTGGTTGAGACCTACGCTCCAATGGGAGACTAAAGGCAGAAAAAGAGCACTACAATTCTAGGTTATGAAGACTTCATGTAGGATATCTACAGTTTAAGTCTAAACAAACCCAGTACTCTACTCTAAACCAAAGTCCTCCAACATCCCCCACCACAAACTTACCATCTGTAGTCTTCAGCGTTTAGGAGGAAGTAGGTGCAGACTATAGTCACACACACGGTGACTACAGCCAGAATGAGGAAGACCAGCAGCATGAAGCCATAGACATAGTAGATCTTGTAGGCCCAAAATGAGGTGAAGATGAAGTACATTTCGATGAAGATTGACCCAAACGGGAGTACTCCTCCAGCCAAAGTGATCACTGCTGGTTCCATGAACCTGGAATACAAGAATAAATACACTGTAAATGCCATCACATACTTAAACACACATACAGCAATCATAACATGCAAGTGCAGGTTTCATTACAAACAACCATAAAGTGCCTTTGTATATTGAAATTTAACAAATAAATCTACCACCAAGACAGAAAAAATTGCCAGAGAGATGTGAAAAGCTAAAGACTTCATGTAAGTAATCAGAATGGCTTTATGAGGTGGCATGGCCAGCACCTTTTCTTGAGGGTTTCTTCTTCCCTAATGAACAGAAAAAGTCTGCGTGTATCCATCAATCTGAAGGTATGTCCTTGAGTGATTCCATGAAAACCTGATTTCAATCTTATCGCAAACATCTCACTGGGTTGTTCTTATAGACTTTCAACTACCAACATGCCATTAATCTTAGAAGTGTTTGTAGATTTCAATGTAAACATACCAATGGTAATCAAGAACTTTGCAAGCCATCAAGGCCATTTTATTTTCACAGATTATGATTTTGTGTCAAAAAATCTTTTTTTTTTAAATTATAATAGTTAGTCTCTGGTTCACCAGAAAAGATATCTGGCTTCAATCTTAAGACTTTTTTTTTCTCCAACTACATATAACTGAAGCTGACCTAGTCTTGTAAAATTGATACCACAGATTTCTCTGTGAGAGTAAGGTGATCAGAAATAAGGACCTCCACCTAATAATGTCATTACTTATCACTTTTCACTTCGCATCTATCAATACCATTTTTTTGTGTTACACTTGTTACGGCTCTAGGTCACAAGAACTGACATCTGGCTGTAATCCTCCAAAGTCTTTTTCTCCCAATCGCATATGACTCTGGAATTGACTTAGTCTTGTAAATCCGGAACCACATATTTCTCTGTGAGAGTAAAGTCATCAGGAAAAGAGATAAGATCCTCCACTTCATAATTTCAATACCTATAATTTAGCATTCCACTCCTATGGCACTTGATGCTTGTATTTTCTTTATCAAGTTTTAATATGGGATTAGATGCAGTAAAAGAGATTAATGCAGTTGTCATCCCATAGCTTGACCACTTGTGTCGGGGTCAGCTAACCACCAGTGGTGACCACAAATATACCACACCTATACATTGAAAACTCTGTTCCTTCTTGTCATCTTTCTCATATATCACATTTGTGAGACCTGCAGCTACCTTTATACAAATTTTATTATAATTAGTACATTTACAAATTTATATGAGGGCGAGTCAATAAGTAAGTCACACAGTTCTGTGGCATGGCAGGTAAATGTAGTTGGTGTTTTCTACAGGTGTCATTAGGTGACAGCAACATCGAACTTTATATTCCCATCTGTCAGGTGGCGCTAGGTGTCTCACGCGCATGTGCAGTGCATAAACAAAATGGCGACTGTACTTACGGAGTATACAACCAAACAGCAACGTGCTGTTGTGCATTTTTTCCTGGGTAAAAGGAAGGTGGGAAGTTCTGGAACATCCACCTTACAGCCCCGACTTAGCCCCTAGCGATTTCCACCTTTTTGGTCCACTGAAAACTCACCTTGGCAGGAAACATTTCGCGAATGATGCCGAAGTTGAATGTGAAGTGAAAACGTGGTTTAGAAAAAGAGCATGCAGTTCTATGCAGCCGGTTTGGGAGGACTGATAAAACAATGGGATAAGTGCATCAATGTTGGTGGAAATTATGTTGAGAAATAAAGGGGCATAGTATGTATAAAAATAAACTGGTTTCAAGTTATCATATTTAGTTATTTTTCTACAGCCATTTGTGACATACTTATTGACTTTCCCTCGTCGCATTCAACTGACAGGAAATAACAAGAATGGATATTTAAATGACACATATATATATGTCAAATAGTCATGTGACCATGTACCATTTTTTCTCTGGAATAGGTCTGGGAACAGCATTAATGCGGCAGGGATAGTCAGGCTGGCCTGCCAGATTTCTGCCCAGCACCGTGCCCACTAGTGTCAAGGGCAAGATCACAAAGATGCAGATACATGTCACGGCAACCTGGCAGGAGAAACAAAACAAATTAAAGCCAAACATAAACAGCCTATTTCACCACTTGTGGAAAACAATCTCTCACATACTGTTTGGAATACATTTAATCCTTAATTTAATTGTGTCAAGGAATATCTCCATATTGGGGGGTATAAAAGAAAAAAACATTTATGTATGTTAAGCTAACAACACTTGTGTACAAATGATATAAATAATGTATCGGAAGCAAAAGCCCACACAATAATGTCCATGACAAACATCCTACTGAAAAAGGTTAAAAGGTTAAAGGATTGACTTCACAGCATCAGGTTTTACATTGGCTCATTCTCTCACTACAGAAAGGCAGGCCACCTACCAAGAGCCTCGCACAAAGCATGAATTCCGTAGCTACAGTGATCTCTGTCTTACTTAGTCCCCCTCCCCTCTCTCCAAACTTGGGGTCTCCTTAAAAGAATTGCACTAGTGGTCTGAACCCATGACTTTAAATTGAAAATCTTATTCTATGTACTATGAAATGGAGAACAACTATTTCTGACATTTCAACATGAAAATGATTCTCTACCAATGCTATCAAAGGCACTTCCCCAGCCCACAAATTCATTATAGAGTGGCAACTTCAATTCAATGTATTGTTCTATTATTATGCGTAATGTAGGAAATCATGTGGAGTGAAAGATCTGTGTGGTCGGAAGTCTTGCCATTTCATCCCTTACTGTTTGTCAGGGCATCTCTTCATCTCTCCAGAATGATCCTGCTGAATATTTTCCCAGGAATTGACAATGGCATTATTCATCTACAATTGTTACACTCTTGCAAGCCTCCTTTTCCTTGGCTGCTTCACCAGATATCTTTCTCTCCAGTCTGGTAGTATTTCTTCAGTGTCCAAGACTGCTACATTATTTCTGAAGTAGTTCAGTTGAGGTATTTATACTGGAAGGAAACGGTAACATTCGCTGGGGATGTCATAATAAGAGAACAACATATTTAACAACTGGTAAGATTAAAAGAAACAGAATGAGGATGGCCGACAGAAAGGTCTTAAATCATGGTATAGAAAGATAACACATTCATAGACAAATACTATAAAGTCAGGTTTATGAAGAGGCAACATTGTGCATGCCAATTGGCAAAGCATTTCAAGAAGAAACGGCATTAGACAAGCTAAATCTAGAGGTATATAATAGACTACAAATTAAGTTTAGTGAATATTCTGTGTCTGACTGCACATATACGTACCATGGTAATGAAAGGAATTGCACGTGATGCATGGTAGTAAATGGCAATAAAATTAATGAAAAATGCTGTCCCGCAAACAATTGCTGGCATCAAGAATGCACTGCAAACCATCTGTTTGATCCACAGTTTACCTAAGAAAAATTAAGACGATATTGTCAAATAGTTGGAACAAATAATTGTTGTTGCTCGCTAGTAAGATCGCAACCATACATTTATCTGTATCTTTTTTCTCCCTACGTGTGTGTGTGTATTTACATGTGTGTTTGTGTATATAGGTAGAAAGGGGAAAGAGGGAGGGGAAGAGAAAGCAAAATTCAATTCCAAGTAGTGGTCTGAGATGAACCAGCCTCAAAAATTGAGGTTATTAAGTAACTTTCGGAATTTTTGGGATACTGTCAGAGGGACAGGTGATGAGGAACTTGTCATGCCACCTTATAATCCACTGACCTAATATATGGGATGACTAATCATTCATAACCCTGCTGAAGTACAAACACATAACACACCAAAATAGCTTGAAACTAACCAGGCACAATAAATGCTTTTATACACTTACAAAACTTCACAAGATTCTTACATCAAGTCATTTGTACTCCTTCACCATACACTTTAAAATGCTTGGTAAAGGCACATGACATGTGAAATGCTGAACACTTTACACACAAAAGACCACTATGTGGTGAGGTGATCAGCTCAATGCAGTTACGTACCTATTTTTAGACTTGGTATAGAACCTAAACCCATGCCCATGTAATTGTAAAAACCTGTCTTCTACTGCCTATAGTATACCGCATGCAGTGTGGGACAGGGGGGTCTTGAGCCTGAGGAATTCAGGCCGCCTGTCGCCACAAACTGTGCAGGTTAGGGTTTTCTTTTTTGCCCCAGACAGAAAAAACTCCACACTTATCGATGATTCAAACCCAGGTCTCCCAAAAGAGAACCCAGCAATGTTAGCCACTCGGCCAGCAGCCACTAGTGTAATGGTAAATGCACTAATTTACCAGTGCAATGATTCAAGCTCTAATCCTCAGTAGCAGTGGAATGTTGTTTCTGGCTATGAAAACTTCACTGACATTTTGTATCTTATTTTAATATCAATATCTATTCCCTCATCTTTGACTACATTGCTACATAAATAGGTGTATGAGGGGTCTAATCTAGTTTCATAAAATGGGTACTAGAGATTCTTCTGTAAGGTATATGATGTGCTTATGCATGGCAAACAACATGACAGCTGACAGTCGGACAAGATTAACATAGTTAAGATATGTTTTAATATGTTTATGTAGTTGTATAAGTGTGTATGTATTGTTTGTCTACCAATGAAGGGTCTAGCTGCAACGTCCATTTTATCACTTGTGATCATGTTCTAGTATAGCTTACCAATTCTACTTCCTGTTGAGGTTGATTTACACACGCTGTAAGTTACAGCATGTGAAGTTTGTATTCATTATTTCTCTTCTGGATCTCACACAATCCGTTGAATAATAAAAATTGCCACATCCTGTTTTGATCACCATCTGTCCTAGTATATATGATGATGTAGCAATTCAGAGCCCTGTAGCAGTGTCAGTAACAAGTAACGGTACTCTTATAGCAGACACCACTGTTGGGGTGTCAAGTATGAGGCCTTCACATATTCCAGCCCATGACATGTTTTGGGGTGGCCAGTCCCTGTTCTCTTCATCTGTACTGCCCAGACAATTCTGACAATCGTCTGGTACATATTTTATGCAGCTGGATCAACCCCAGAGCTGTGCTGATAAGGGGGAAAAAATTCTGTTTCAGCTGGGAACTGAACCCGAACCACTGTCTTAGCAGGCAAGCACACTAACCACTATGTCACTGCAGGTCAGCAGTATCTATGCCTTATCCATTTTATGGCTACAAAAAAAAAACAACCTTGGCAGCTAATTTAACTGGCACTCATTCATACTGCAAATATTCCCAGGAAACTCTTAAATCAGTGCTCACTTAAGAAACATGAAAACTGCATAAAATGGTTTGACCGTGATCATGATTACCACAAGACAGTGCTCCACAGAAAGCAGAATTACTCAGATATAACAAGAAGAAAGCAATCGAGATCCCCCACAAAGAGGATTAAATCCACATTGCAACATTATGCACCCGACTACATTATAAAACTCTCTCTATAACTTAACATATAGGCACGGCAAGGAAAAAGAGTATGTTGAGGGTTGTTGTATGGAGACCCTTGCTAATGTCATTTAGTGTACAGTCTCTACATCACAGATAGCATACAGTTTGCATAGGAATTAGAGCCCGTCTATAAAACCAAGAGGTTGGTACAATGACAACTGACCAAACCCACTTCATGGCAATGTTAACACATTCCACAAATTATGAAACTGTAAACCAGCAAGTGAGAAGCAATCACTCACCTCCCATCCTAGCATAAAGGCTCCCTCCAAAATAGCCATTCACTGGAGATGTAGCAGCATACACAAATATAGCAGTGCTGAGTAAAGAACCTCTCCTGTGGACAAAAGATCAAATAGTTTATAAACTGAATACTTATTAAAGTTAGATTAAGCAATCTTTGTTTATTATAAAACACTAGCTGACACGGCCCGGCTTCGCCCAGACTCTGGTGGGGAGCATCTCATTTAATTCATATAAGTAGTCATATAAGCTCCCGTTCCCGACTGTCTGTCTGTCTGTCTGTCTATCTATCTGTCTGTCTGTCTGTCTGTCTGTCTGACCCGGCCCAGCCCATGGTGGAGAGCATCTCATTTAAATCATATAAGTAGTCATATAAGATCCCGTTCCCGACTATCTGTATGTCTGTCTGTCTTGGGTAAATGGAGGAGGGAGGAGGAAGAGGGAGGTGGAGGAGGGAAGAGGAGGGAGGAGGAGGGAGGAGGAGACAGGAGGAATAGGAGGGAGGAGGAGGGATTAGGAAGAGGAGGGAGGAGTAGGGTGGAGGAGGAGGGGGAGGAGGAGGGAGGAGGAAGAGGGAGAAGGAGGGAGGAGGAGATCGCAGGAGGAGGAGGAGGAGGAGAGGGAGGAGGAGGAGGGAGAGGGAGGAGGAGGGAGGAGGAGGAGAGAGTAGGCGGAGGGAGGAGGCGGAGGGAGCAGGAAGAGGGAGGAAGAGGGAGGAGGAGGAGGGAGGAGAAGGAGGAGGGAGGAGTAGAGAGTGGGAGGAGGGAGGAGGCGGAGGGAGGAAGAGGGAGAAGGAGGAGGGAGGAGAAGGAGGGAAGAGGATGAGAGGGAGGAGGAGGAAGAGGGAGGAGGAGGAATGTGAAGGGAGGAGGAGGGAGGAGGTAGAGGGAGGAGGATAGAGGAGGAGGAGGGATGAGGAGGAGGAGGGATGAGGAGGAGGAGGGATGAGGAGGAAGAGGGAGGAGGAGGAATGTGAAGGGAGGAGGTAGAGAGAGGAGGAGGAGGGAGGAGGAGAATGGAGGAGGAGGGATGAGGAGGAGAGGGAGGAGGAGGGGGAGGAGGGGGAGGAGGAGGGAGGAAGAAGGAGGAGGGAGGAAGACGGATGAGGGGGAGGAGGGAGGGGTAGGAGGGGGAGGAGGAGAAGGGAGGAGAAGGGAGGAGGAGGAGGGAGCAGGAGGAAGGAGGAGGGAGGAGGAGGAGGAAGAGGGAGGAGGAGGGAGGAGGAAGAGAGAGGAGGGAGGAGGAGGGAGGAAGAGATAGGCGGAGAGAGGAGGAGGAGGGAGGAGGAGGAGTAGGGATGAATAGGAGGGAGGAGAAGGGAGGAGGAGGGATTAAGAGAAAGAGGGGGGAAAGGGGAGAAGGAGGAGGGAGGAGGGAGGAGGAGGAGGAAGAGGGATGAGGAGGGAGGAGGGAGGATGAGGAGGAGGGAGGAGGAGGAGGGAGGATGGTGAAGGAGGAGGAGGAGGAGGGAGGAGGGTGAAGGAGGAGGAGGAGGGGGAGGAGGGAGGGGGAGGAGGAGGGAGAAGGAGGAGAGGGAGGAGGGAGGAGGAGAACGTAGGTGGGGGAGGATGAGAAGGGAGGAGGGAGAGGGAGGAGGAGGGAGGAGGAGGAGAGAGGAGGAGGGAGGAGGTGGAGGGAGAAGGAGGAGGGAGGAAGAGGTAGAAGGAGGAGGGAGGAGGAGGAGAGAGGAGGAGGGAGGAGAGGAGGGAGGAGGAGGGAGAAGGAGGAGGAGGGGAGGAGGAGGGGAGGAGGAGACAGGAGGAATAGGAGGGAGGAGGAGGGATTAGGAAGAGGAGGGAGGAGTAGGGTGGAGGAGGAGGGGGAGGAGGAGGGAGGAGGAAGAGGGAGAAGGAGGGAGGAAGAGAGGGTGAAGGAGGAGGAGGAGGGAGGGGGAGGAGGAGGGAGAAGGAGGAGGAGGGAGGAGGGAGGAGGAGAACGTAGGTGGGGGAGGATGAGAAGGGAGGAGGGAGAGGGAGGAGGAGGGAGGAGGAGGAGAGAGGAGGAGGGAGGAGGTGGAGGGAGAAGGAGGAGGGAGGAAGAGGTAGAAGGAGGAGGGAGAAGGAGGGAGGAGGAGACAGGAGGAATAGGAGGGAGGAGGGATTAGGAAGAGGAGGGAGGAGTAGGGTGGAGGAGGAGAGGGAGGAGGAAGAGGGAGAAGGAGGGAGGAGGAGAGAGGAGGAGGAGGAGGAGGAGAAGGGAGTGGGAGGAGGGAGAGGGAGGAGGAGGGAGGAGGAGGAGAGAGTAGGCGGAGGGAGGAGGCGGAGGGAGCAGGAAGAGGGAGGAAGAGGGAGGAGGAAGAGGGAGAAGGAGGGAGGAGAAGGAGGAGGGAGGAGGAAGGAGGAGTAGAGAGTGGGAGGAGGGAGGAGGCGGAGGGAGGAAGAGGGAGGAGGAAGAGGGAGAAGGGAGGAGGAGGGAGGAGGTAGTAGGATGATTGATTGCCATCCCACCAGGTTAATATGTTATCGCGGACCTCAGAGAGAAGTGTCTATGTAGAAGACCATTTCCTGGACGTACGTATTTTGGGAGGGGGAGGAGGGAGGAGGGAGGAGGAGGA
Organism: Cepaea hortensis; assembly: GCA_963921405.1. Lineage (NCBI taxonomy): Eukaryota > Metazoa > Mollusca > Gastropoda > Stylommatophora > Helicidae > Cepaea > Cepaea hortensis. The sequence continues at coordinate 51,237,243 of OY992876.1, forward strand.
AGAAGAAAAAAAAACTACGACAGTTGGCATCTCTGGAATGAAAGGAAGGCGTGTAGAAAATTTCATCTCAATCGGATGGGCCGTTCGCGAGCGCATAAAGGACATACATACATACAGACATACAGACGCACAAGTCTTTTTTATATATAAGAAGATACACGTAACTAAAATGCTAAACTGTATAACCTTAAGAGTGTCATTAGGTTATGAGTACGGCTAATTATATATGGGGCTTGAGTTAACAATCGTGTATGGATTTTTTAAAACAATTATATATGAGTTTGGGTTACCAACTGTATATGGGGTTTGTGGGTAACAATTATCTATTGTGAAGACAGCCCTTGACTAACAAGCAAAAAGCAAAAAACTTAATTTTCTTGACAAATTCCTCACCAAGAAACACACCATTCACTGAGAAACCGAAATTGATTAAGTCAAGTAGAACTGATCAATGAGTGAGTATTATTATGTGATGCCTTTGCAGTGTAAATTGATGCATATGTAACGACTATTTTTTTTTCACATATCCTATTACAGGACATCGCTGTCAACACCCGCATTTTACTGCTGCTGTTGATTTCTTGACAAGATTACGCTCAGTAGTTTGCAATTGCTTTCTGAGCGGCCGGCCCGCACATCCCGTAAGTAATGGGCGCGGAGAGAACCGCTACCAATTCTCGCGCAGCTGCGTTTGCTCACATGGATAAACGGGATTATGGAGAAAGTAATGACTTTATAGGACATGCAAATAACTTTTACACAGGAACATGATTGACACAGATGGTGCTAGCATTAAGCAAGAAATACCTTGAATGGCACAAAACAAGTGCTCAGATTGCAGAATTAAACATGTGGTATCAATGTGAGCCATAACTTAACTACTGTAGTTTTCTCATTACTCTTTACTTTCAGCAAAGAATGCAGTGACTGTTACTAATGGAGAATGGAAATAGAAATGCAGCATTAGGACTCGTTTGCTGGCTGTTGAAGATGAAGGTGGAGCACGAATGGGAACGTCCCGAGTGCTGTAATGTCAGGTCTTAACTCAACTTAACTCACAAATGCAACAACTGAAAGACAACTATGGAGAGAATGATACCTTTATACATACTGATGGCTATCCTTTGCAGTAAGAGGTCAGAATGAGGAGGATTCTCATTTAAGACAAAGAGGACAGATAATTTTAAAGAACAATGATGTATTTACAACGACTTCGCAGTGCACAATGATGCATATGTACAAGAATAAGGATGGCAGCAGAAGTAGTCACTGCAGTACTTTGGTAATTATGAGACTCCATACATAACAGTTACCATTATGTCTGATTCTGAATCTCAGCTTCAGAAGGTCCATCATGAATAGCTACTGAATGAATGGTTAGGTTAGACATTTCTTCAAAACTACAGATAGATCTTATGTCCAGCTCATGCTGGGGTCCAAGGTCATGAGTTATTTCTGGCATCATACACATATACCACTGGATTTGTCTTGGTATTTTACATTCTCTTTCTCTCTCTCTCCCCCCCCCCCCCCCCAAATCCCCAGGTATTGTGTGTTGATCCATGTATATATACATGCATATCCTATATTTGGGATGTATCAACTAAAAGGTTAAAAGCTACTGTTCTCAATGTCATTCAATTGTGTAGTTGCTGTTCTGGTAATAATGTCAATGGAACAGCTTTATATGGTTATTCTGAGGTCAGTTTGCAATAGCTTGATGTATAAAGCTACTTCAGGAGCCCTGGCAGCTGAGTAGCTAGACACTCACCTGCTGATCCGGTGGTCGCAGGTTTGATCCACAGCTGGGCGGATTAGGATTTTTAAAATTGGCCTGACTCACAAGTCAATCAATCCTAACATTGGTACGAAGAATGTCTTGGGAAGCAAACGCAGCCAGCATGATACTGGCCATATCACACATGGAGCGCCGATTTGTCTATACAAATGTGGATCCAGCACCATATGTCCAAAGCTCCTTGGGTGTAAAAGGGTCCGTGACTGACTTCTCACAGCTATTTCTTTTTAGCTGTCCCTCTGCCAAATCTTGGAATCTATATTTATTGCTTTTATGGCCTTCCAATTGTAGTCTGGCTTTTGTATTACATTGGTAGATTTGTACTGGTTTCCTATTATGTAGATGGATTGCATCCATTTGCACATGTTACTATTGTCACTGTTATCACTGACTTTACACAGAAAGAAATGTTCATCAATCACATCACCATTCCTGGGACTGAACACAGTACCTTCTCAATTAGAGATGAACACCACACTACTAAGCATTCCAAGCCCCTTTAGTTTTAGATGAGTTTGATGTAATGACTACAAACAGCAGTTAAGTTACACGTAGAAGGCAAAAGAAAACCACTAACAATTTCCCAGGAATAGGTTATGGGCAGTGGCAATGCTATATTTACGATGTTGTGACATTCAAAAACACTTCACACCTCCATGAAATAACCTGACATAACATACTACTCACTCAGTGTACAGCTCTCCAATAATAGTGAACAGAATAACACACAATGTAACGATAGCAATGTGGTAGCCAGTTCCTATGAGGGCTGAAAATAGCAGCGAATGTGAAGCTGGGCGGAACACATCTCCATGAACCTGCTTCCATCCATATTCATCTCCAAGATCTTTCTCCTAATAAATAAACATCAATTATGATTTACTTTTATCCTTCTCTGCTATAAAATAAAGCCACACTGCTGTATCAAATACATTATTTTGCAGCCATTGACAGTCATTAGTGCACTTGTCTACCTTATCACTTTTCTGCTAGAAAAGCACACATTGTGTGTAAAGTCACCAGCATTGTTTGGAATAATTTTACTTGGAAACTAGAGGCAACTGGAATTTTCTGTTACTGGACACCACTTGAGGTGACATGGTGAATATCTTTACTTGCCACGCACCTCTAGTGCCATTTTATCAGACTTGGTTGAACCCCAGAGCAGTACTGGTTGATTGGTGAATCCTCCGGAAGGCTAATCTTAACCCTTCAGTTCAATACATTAACGAAAGGTTTCCTAAGCCCTGAAAAGGGCTTGCATCTATCGTAGTAAGGTTGGTGTAGAGACTTTCTTCCTGACCTGGTATTAAAGTACTATCTCAATGGGGATTGTGTTGCTGAACTCATCCTTCCCCTCTCCAAGCTCAAAAGCCAGTGGGGTGTGCGAGATCAGTACTGGAACTTCACATCTGCGGACAGGAGTAGAAAAATACAGGACGCCAGACACAGGACGCCAGACACATGGCACCTTGACATATGTACATTTTCTTAGCTCATATATTTGCAAAATAATTTGCTGGCTCCCAAGAAAAAGGAACTGGTTCTGGATTATATTTAGTTTTTCTACCTCTGTCGGAGTGGACAATGAGAATACAACCAGGTCACGTTTCAGCACAGCACATACAGAATGGCTGAGTTTGGGCCTAGGCCAATACCCAAAGGAAACAGCAGTATTGGTCAAGAATACTCTCACTACTGCACGTCCGCACTACTGTGACAATAAGCCAACACTAAACTTAAGATTCCACAAATTCATAATCAGCGAAGAAATAGAATAAACTAAGCTAAATGAACTGTTGAGACCAAATGAAACACTAACCATGTCATCCAGATCTTCCTCCCTGCTGTAGCGGGCATAATCCTTGCGAAGTGTCCGCATCAGGATCATGCTGACCAGACCCACCAGGAAGATCACCATCATGAAGGAATTGAAGATGCTAAACCAATGAATCTGTTTCAGGATTAAACAATGACAAGGCCACATTAGTTACACTCTTATGTACTTACAATTGCATAGCTTTTGATCCATTTAAACATCACACATTCGTCTTTTTTTTTCGTTCGCTCGCTTTGAACTTGAGCTTAACCCATGCACGTGCTACTACTACTAGTGCACTGGATTGATTTTTTGTGTGTGGATTAATTTTATCTATGACCAGTGTCCCTCACTATCAGGCAAACCCACTACAAGGTAATTGTAATTTACATTCCAATGTCAAGGACTGGTGTAGGGATTGTACCTGAAGCCTCGGCATCATCACACAGAAGTTTTAAGAGTGTGCACTCTTATCCATTCAGTCATGCGGACCTCCATTTTGCCATAAATCTAAAGGTCTCTCAAACATGCATTGGTCAATGAAAGATCTTGCAATCAAACTCAACATACACAATTATAAAGTAACCTTATGAAAATATATTGGAACAGGTGACAAGGGACTTGAGAACACTGGTCACAAATGATTTTGTTTTTTACATTATACAATCATGTTGAGTATAGATGAAAAGTAAAAATCTGATGGCACCTGATTCTACCTATGGCAATTATAAGCAGATGTTTTTGTGAATAAATAGTGTGAAACATCCATCAGTAAAGGATATATAGAGCATGCACACACAAACAATGCTGAATCAGTACTAACAAACACCACAGGCACATAGTAACATGTGAGAATTCCTCCAATACAGGCTATGAATGTTCTTATAATACCATTACATCATGTCTACTGTACCAATGAGAAGTGCAGTGACTAGGGTACCTTCCTGTCAGCCAGGTGCTGTGATCAAATCCCAAGGCTGAATTGTTTCATTGACCTGGGCTTGCAGGTCAACTCAGACTAACACTGGGTGCCAGGAACTTACCCGGGAAGTCAAGATGGCTGGTGTGATACTGACCACATCCCCCATCCAGTGTCCATGGGTCCAACACCATGGGGATGGCAGCATATACCCAATCCTCTCCATGGTAAGAAAAGAGATCCTTTCCTTGACTTACTTCTTCTTGACTTACACAATATATAATAACCCCCTTAACTGATGGGGTTGATGAGGGATGGCAGCATATACCCAATACTCTCCATGGTAAGAAAAGAGATCCTTTCCTTGACTGACTTCTTCTTGACTTACACAATATATAATAACCCCCTTAACTGATGTGGCAACACATAACAGTCATCTGCTGTTATTTTTTTTTTTCAAGACCCGGGAATTTAAACATTTTACACAAAAATACATATCCAATAACGCCAACATTAACTCAGAAATTTATCAAACAAATGATAAGTTTCAAAATAAATGTGACACTGTTCTATGAATTAACAACTTACCCTGTGTTGGAAGAAGTTTGGATCTAAATACTTGTCAAACCTGTCCTCAAACTTCACATTTGATGGGTGCCACTTCACCTGTTGGAGAAAATGCACAAATCTGTTGAAGCCGGCCTTCACCAGTCACATTCATATTATTCTCATTCACATCACCTGTCAGGTCATGCAGTGTAGCGCACACTGGTATGAAGTTTTGTGAACATATCACTTCACCACAAATCATGTATCACCATATATGTATTATGGGGAAATGTTCATGATTTCCTCTCACATCCCACATTCACATCACCTGTCAGATCATGCAGTGTAGCGCACACTGGTATGAAGTTTTGTGAACATATCACTTCACCACAAATCATGTGTCACCATATATGTATTCTTGGGAAATGTACATGATTTCCTCTCACACCCCACATTCACATCACCTGTCATGTCATGCAGTGCAGCGCACACTGGTATGAAGTTTTGTGAACATATCACTTCACCACAAATCATGTATCACCATATATGTATTCTTGGGAAATGTACATGATTTCCTCTCACATCCCACCACCTGTCATGTCATGAAGTTTTGTGAACATATCACTTCACCACAAATCATGTATCACCATATATGTATTCTTGGGAAATGTACATGATTTCCTCTCACACCCCACATTCACATCACCTGTCATGTCATGCAGTGCAGCGCACACTGGTATGAAGTTTTGTGAACATATCACTTCACCACAAATCATGTATCACCATATATATATTCTTGGGAAATAAGATTTCCTCTTACCACCCACATTCACATCACCTGTCATGTTGTACAGTGTGAAGAGTGAAAACAGGTATGAAGATTTGTGAGCACATCCATGTATGTATTCTTCTTCTTCTTCAGCGTTCCGAGCCATTGAGGTTCTTTGCTGCAGATACAATCCGTCTCCATTCGTCTCTCTGGTGGACCTTCTCTTGCCAGTCGTTGATTCCAAGTGCTTGTAGGTCTGTATATGTATTATCTCTCCACCGTCTTCTTGGTCTACCTCGGGGTCTACGGTCATTTTTTTCCTGAGTGTAAGCAAGTTTTGTTTCCCTATTATCTTCCATTCTTTCTATATGCCCCAGCCATTGTAGTCTATTAGCCTTCATGATACCAGTCATTAGCGGGGACTTAGATCATAAATGTCTTTGTTACTTCTTTTCCACTCTCCACTTTGTGTATCCCTAATGGGTCCAAAGATGCGTCTTAAAATTTTGTTCTCAAAGGTTTGTAACAAGGCTTCGTCTCCTTTCGTTGTACTCCAGGTATCAGAGCCATACAGCACAACTGGTCTGATCAGTGTTTTATATATTGTCATTTTGGTGTTACGAGATAGCGCATTGGTATGTATCCATGTATGTATTCTTTGGAAATTAACATAATTTCCTCTCACATCCCACATTCACTTGCGAGATTTAAATATTCTATTAATACTGAACTCTCTCTCTCTCTCTCTCTCTCTCTCTCTCTCTCTCTCTCTCTCTCTCTCTCTCTCTCTCTCTCTCTCTCTCTCTCTCTCTCTCTCTCTCTCTGTGTTCACATGGAAGTTCGTCAATGTTTATGTGAGATAACTTTGTGCGAATCAGACAATTGTTTCAACAAAGAACAGTGATGCCACAATTTGATATAATACATGTCAACTGAACAATATCAATGCAAAAAGTTGCTTGTCTCACATAGACTAAATCATGGCTGGCTAGAAAAAAATCTAGAAACGGAACACCAACATCTAGAAACATCGAGACTTTGTAGGTGAATATCTGGTTGGTAAAGTGACTGCCACTTCCATCAAGGATGAATGTTTCATGGAGGACTTTTGTGGTGACATTCTGGTTTCGGCATTATGCACAGTGTGCCTGAGTGGGCTATTGTTTATCAAGACTCCTGTCTTTTCCACTTTTCACATGGGGTAGTTAGGAACATTTTATATATTCACTGGCACAGAAAGCATAATGGGAACGACCCGTTGCTGTGATGTTGGAACCGCGACTGAACTGAACTGAACTGAAGGGCTTTATTATGCACACTGACCACTTCCATTGTTTGGTGCTTGTTTCTTCCTCAATTCAAAGCACAAACGCCTGTAACAACTCAGCACCCAGCATCTCAGTCATGTCAAAAACCTGGTTTCAAACTGGTTGTAAGATCTTTTAAAGTATTCCCAAGCAGCTGAGTAATATGATAAGTTAATTACACCCTAAAGATGCCAGACAATATTACCTCATACGAAAACGGAATCTTGATTCCAGGTTTTAGTTTGACCTTTGACTCTGAGGTCAAGTTCACATCGACTATGTACTGCCCATTATAGCCAATGTCAAATTTCTTGTGAGTCCAGATGTAGTGACCTTCACCACCATCCTCTATTTCCCCAACGATGCCTGAGAAGAGAAATATGAATAAAGATTACAAGAAATAGATGGAGAAGCTAAATTACATTTCAAACAGAAAGCAATCCTCATCATCACCATCCAGTGCCTTGCCGGCTGACATGGCGATCATGCCTCTCCAAAAATTACGATCTCTGATCTGTCTTCCCTTATCTCTCTTTCCGCAAATCTTTCCGGTTGTCACAACATGTTCTAGTTTTTGTCTTCTCATAGTTTAGTTTAGTCGATGGATCAACATCACGGCACACGGGTGTAACCCATAAGTGCTCTGTTCTCCTCCTAACTCAAACCTGAGTTTGGAGAAACTCAGCTCAGTGCACGAACTCTGTAGCACCGGCAAGGATCCTGAAATACTTTGGGTAGATTTTTAACTCAAAATTTTGATTGGGCAGCGCCATTAGGCTACTCTTTTTTTATTTCCAACTGCCAAGGGATTTTTTACGTGCGCAACAATACACACGGGCGTCCGATCTCACTACCCAGAGACCAGGGGAAATTTTATCACTAGAAGTCCACGTGAAAGAAATTCCCGGCCCTCACCGGGGCTTGAACCCAGGACCTCCAGCACTCGAAGTGGACATCATACCTCGAGACCACGCAGCCCTGTCTTCTCATAACAAGGCCAAAAAATGATGACTGCCCTTTTCTGATGTGTGATGTTCAAACAAAGCAATATAAACGCTAATTACAGTTCCAAATGCTGCTGGTGCTGCTTCTTGTGTCTAGGGCTGAGCAGATCATGGCAATCTTGACCCTCCAAGCCTCTCTCTGTCATCAGATACTTTTTATGATGCTACTTATGATTATTGCTAAGTTGCTAAAGCTTTCCACATAAGTTGTTTCCATCATCTTTTACTTTTCTTATCTGCATAATGCTACTTCAACTTTCTCCATATTCCTATCTCTTCCTTTGCTATTCGTTTCTTTTCCTGATGCAAGATGAGTGATCTAGTAATATGTGCTTCTGTCAATATTTGATATTCTCTCTCTGTCCAACATTTTTGAAAAGCACATCTTAACTGCTAATTTCTTCACCATTTCATTACTTATTTTTCTCAAGGAACAATAATGACACAAAAATGTGTGATTTTGTGGTTCTTTGACAAAGTTATACCAAAATCCTGTTTTCATCATCATGTGAGTAACATGACACTGTTCCATCAGGTGTGTGGCTCAGTACTTCCAATTTCAACAAGAATGTCTTTCAAGGTTTGCCTTCTTCAGCCTCTGACTGTCCCCAGTCTACATTTAAGGCAGAAGGTTTGTGTCTCAATTCGTCTAGTTTCCATCTCTTAAGCTGTCAGACATGGCAGACACTACAAGCAGCTAAGCTATCACCAGCAAAACTCTTCAGATTATTGAAACACACTAGCCCCTCTGCCACTTCAAAGTTCATATACATAATAGAAGGGCTGTCATATTATAAATGTTAATCCCATCTATTTTTGGCATCTGCAGTGAAAGTTTATGATCACTAATAAAACACACTAGTTTCTATTCAACAGGTAACTCTACCCTAATTGAATCACAGCTGAAGAACGGATATAAAATACAATTCTCAGCATACAAGCATGACTGACTGGTGTACAATTTGTGATATTTATTGACTTTATACTGAAACAGGAGAGTGGAAAAGAAGAAGCAACAAAGAAATTTATGATCTGTTTAAGTCCCCGCTAATCACTGGTATCATGAAGGCTAATAGGCTGCAATGGCTGGGGCATATAGAAAGAATGGAACATAATAGGGAAACAAAACTCCCTTACACTCAAGAAATAAATGACCTTAGACCCCGAGGTAGACCAAGAAGACGGTGGAGAGATAATATACATACAGATCTACAAGCACTTGGAATCAACGACTGGCAAGAGAAGGTCCACCAGAGAGACGAATGGAGACGGCTTGTATCTGCAGCAAAGAACCTCAATGGCTCGGAATGCTGAAGAAGAAGATACTGAAACAGCCGAGTCTGTGACAATGGGGTTACAAGTGCAATTCATAATCCTGCATACCAATACAATGGCATGAGTACTGTGCTGGTTGTTCAGAAAGCAATGGCAAACTACTGAACGTAAAACTTGCCCAGGAATCACAAACAGCCAAGAAATGCAGGGGTTGACTGCTACATCCTGTAAAGGAAATGCAACTAACTTATACTGAACAACCAGAGCACCATGGGTCAGCTCTGCATTAATGGAAGCTCTCCTTAGATGGTGGAGAGTGACCAGGTGTTGCCCAAGCCTTCCCCTTGGGGGTTGAAGTTCACTTTCACCAGAGTGTCAGAGTGGCTTAGAGGCACAGCGACCATCATCCTCATTGCACATCGAACCATTCAGTCCATAAGTGCTCGGATCCCCTCCTCAGCAAATCCTGCAGCGTGTTAATGACACCAGTTCTGTGTTGGTTTATCAGTCTTCTTTGGTTTCCTGCATAGTGTTCTTGTTTGGCCACCCCTCTTTTACAGCGACCATCTTTAACACACACAAATGTTAATTTCTAATACAACTTAGGACAATTTTTTTTTCAGAGCTACTGCTGGATGGGACACACATTAAGAAGATCTGTTGATGGCACAGCTGGAAGCTCTTTTCTCTGGAGCCATGTCACAAGGGAAGTAGACAGAGACCTAGAAATACAGTGGATAATTGGAGACAGAGATGACTGACATGAGGAGGACATGGAGGAAGCTGCAAAAGATGGCAAAATATAGGAGGGCTTAACATGAATTGATTAAAGGCCTATGCTTCAGTGGGGGATTTGAGAAAAAGAAGGAAGAAGAGGACGAGAAAACAACAATAACAATGAGGAGGAAGAGTAGGAAAAGTAGAAGAACAAATAGTGAGGAAAATTTAAGGACTGCCGACCAAATGAGCTGTAGCTACTTACCCCATATGGGAAGGTCATCGATGTACATCTGGTACCAATAATGGTTCTGTACTGCATACACAAAAGCCTGGAACTTGTCCTCATTTAAGTCAACACTACAGTACTCTGTGTGGCTAAAATCACCTGCAGCGGGGGGAAAGAAACAGTCACAATGACATTATCAGACATCCCAAATGAAAAATGTGATCGCAATCATTGCACACATGTTCGTGTGGCTGACAGGTTTCAGCATCTGTCTCCAGGTCAGAAATTACCTGGTTCACTTCTGGCACAAGACTGGGAATGTTTACAAATACCATTGATTTTAAATATCACTATCCCCTTTTCTCTTGCCGACTGGTAATGGATAAATAACTTTCACAGATAAGGGTGACGGATGGATGTCCCATATGCAATTTATGCGCATTAAAATTCACAATGCTGGGTGTTTGAAAATCCTAAACAGCTGACTACAATGCCACTGCCCTGGCAAAAAAAAAATTGCCCATAAGTCCCACTGTCTGGCATCTACTGCCTATAGTACCTTGCAACACACACAGATAATAAACATAGAAAATCAACTATAAACAAGAAACTTGATCTACAAACTTAGCCGCAGCAACTCACACAATCATTACAAGTGGCAACTTTACATAAAATCAATTATGAGAGAAGGGTTACAATTACATGTTCTATTTGCATTTCCAGCAGCTTTTTCACTATACACGCTTCTGTAAGTATTTTGTCACACTGGCCATTCAATTAATTATTCAGCTTTACAGAAACAGAATAGCATGAGAAATACCAGTGTTTTAAATTGTTATCTGATTGTGGGAAATTAGCGTTTAACCACTACTGACATAAGTAGAACATGCAAGTACTAGGAATGAAAGGACTGCATATATTAGGTCATGCATTATGAGACATGATGACCAGCTTTATTCTATAATTTTACTTACCATGTGGGTCTTAAGGCATATATTGACCAGAACTACTTGTGACAGGACAAGAAATGGAGCCTAACCAATTTGCTGAAGGGTAGTACTCTATCCATTTTGTCCAGCTTTAATAACCTAACATTAAAATAATAAGCTACAAACCAGTACCTTAAAAACTGTTAGGATTGACACAGTATATTTTTGTAATTTTTACTCAGGCATGTGTCAGACTGATAAGAACAAATGAACACATTTATCCAATATGCTTGTTTGCAGAAGCTTAATCTGTTATGAAATTAAACTACGTTTTAAGCACAAATTCTAAATGTCACACCTTCTCTCTGAACTTGGGCTGGTAAATCCACCCCCTATCTTCCCTTGTGTTTGTGGCAAATGTAAATTAATTCAAGGTCTGATTTAGCATCAGTAATGTTATTAATTAGTCAACAGACCATTCTCATTGCACATCGAACCATTCAGTCCATAAGTGTTCGGATACCCTCCTCAGCAAATCCCGCAGCGTGTAGCGGCTAACGACACCAGTTCTGTGTTGGTTTATCAATCTTCTTTGGCTTCTTGCGTAGTGTTCTTGTTTGACCACATCTCTTTTAATTTGCTGTTCTACAGTCTGACCATGGTTGTATATTCACAGTCATCACTTGGTTCTCGCAAAAGTCTTGCTTCTCGTAGAGCATTCAGAATGTCAGCCTGGTCCATGGAGCGTCCGCCTTCCACAGCAGCCTTATCTGCGAGCTTGTCAGCCCGCTCATTTAATTGTACTCCCGCATGCCCTGGCACAAAGATGAAACTAATCTTTGCCAGCCGAGACTGCTCCAAAGACAGCAACCACTCTCTTTGGATCCACCCCATCTCTATCCTCTTGAGCACGCTCATTAAGTCGCTAAGGAAACATGCCCTAGTGAATGTCTGTTACTCGAGCCATGTTATTGCTTTACTTACTGCCATGACTTCCATAGTCAGGCTGCTTGTGGTCACAACAAAAGCACCAGAGTCCTCCTCCACAATATTTCCCTCCGGCCTGAGCCGTAAAGGCCCATGAGCTTTTCATATGTCGGACGACCGACCCTTCTGTGTAAAGGACAGCATCACCATCTAACGAATTCTTAAAAATCAACACTTGTACTTGTAGCAGAATGAGTGTATTATTAGTTATCAGCTAGGTGTGCAAGTCTACAGCACGCTTGAGCATCAATATAGAACAGTTAGAAGGATGCTCAAGTCGTGACGTAGCTTGTTGTTGGGGCAGTGAGAGAACACCAAGGGCGAAAGAAGTCGACATCACGATTGAATTGTACTAAGATTTTGTATCAGCCACTATATTCAAATAAAGCCTGATTTATATTAACCCAGCAGAACTTGTTAGTCCTCTCTGTGCGCGCAGTGTTACAGGAGGATGAAATGCTGCCACAGACCAGGATCTTGATTTTTGGATAACGCCGTGGCCACAATGCGAAGTATGGAAACCGGCCTGCTATAGCGAACCATCTACATAACATTGTTAACAGTGGAGGGAAGCTGTTCCACATTTTTACCACCTAACTCGACATAATTCTCATCAAAATTTGCCATGATGCTCGATTTGTCATCTGTTCCAACCGTTTGTTAACCTTACGTGTGAAGGTCAGCCAGACACATGCTAGGATTGTCCAGGTTCAGGAGCAAAGAAATTTCAAAACAAATATAAACAACTTGACTCCAATGGAAACGTGGTTCTAAGGGAGCTGTCACCTTCTTGGTATCAAGACTACCTAAAACGAACTCAAAGCCGTTATCTTCACTGAATCGTGACCTTGGGTGCCTGAAGAATCAAGCCAATTGCTCCTTTGGTTGGAAAGTAAGGAAAATTTTTTACTCGTGTTTGCTCAAACAAATCAGAATGTTTTTCAACAAAGGCGATACCGTTAGGGAAACCTCGGAGGTGGTTGGGCACACTGGGGTGCCGACCTGCTGAAGAGGGGACCCAAAGTCAAATCGCTTTATTGAGCTACACCAGTTTTCAAGACGTCGCTTTGATGTGCCCTGTTATCGGGTGAAAAGAAGGCAGAAGTCTGGTAGGGGCCCACCCAAGGGCTGAAGGTACTGAAACTTGAGACGTTGGAAGAGGAAGAAACTCTTTCCTTGTGGAGCCTTATCAAGCCCTATCGATACTGTGCTTCTCAGTCTCGGCATACAAGAGCATAGACGTCAAGGGGAAATTGTAGGACTTGATTTTCGATTGGACCATTGGAAAATTAGTTTCAACCAGAAAAGGGGTAATATAAATAACTTTTTCTAATAGATAGAAAATTATTGATCTTTAAGAGGAAGATTAAGTCCTTTAGTTAAACTTTAAATGTTTTAGATACCATTGACTGTTTGAACAATTATTATTAGGAATTACGTAAGTTAAATAAGATCATATCTTTAAATTAGGTTGTTACAATTGTGAATTTGATTGTATACAGCGAAATATTTCAGCATGGCGGAAGAACAAGCTTCACTGACACAAGTTTTGACCGGGGTAGGGTCGGTAATAGGTAAACTTAACACAGTAATGAAATAACAAGGAATATACAGAGGAAGAAGTAGGCATATTGTTTTAAGCTTGATATAAATTACAAAGAAGTTAATATGAATTACCTACATGTAGAATTACAACGTATCAGTACATGGTTGGGAGAATTAAAAGTGGCAGTTGGTGAAGTAGAAAATTTTGTAGAAACGTTGCAGAACAGAACGACTAGACAAGACCCTTATAGATTTAAGGTAGACTACAATAGAGTAGGAAAGAATAACAGGAGACAGCCATTACTTAATAAAGACAGAAGACAATATGGTTATGACGAACCAAGGCCTGATGTATATAGGGTAAAAGACGGTGAGAACAGACGTAATGGTGAAAGGTCGGACTGGTATAGCTGTTATAGATACAAGAATGGTCCTGAGAGAGACTTTTCCAATAAGTTATGGAAGTGGCCATCCCATAGCAAGACTGCTAGGAAAAGACGTGACGAATGGTTTGAAAAAAGACAAAGACAATATCTAAGCTCAGGTGTAAGAGACAGAGTTGAACCTGTAAATAAAATACAAACTAATCCTAAAATGGTTGCGAATGTGACTAGTAGACAGGAAAATAAAACGACGGTAGTGATAAAGAAAATAGACCGAGAAACACAGACGCAAACAGATAAAATGATAGATAAGGAGACACAGACTCAGCTAGATAATATAGAGAAGAATGACCAAGTGCAAACTATTAAAACTCATCAGCTGAAATTAGAAAAGGGAGACACAGTTGAAATTAAGAAGGATAGACAGACGAGAACCAAAGATGAAAAGAGACCAAAGAGGAAAAGTATTGAAGAAAGAAATATAAACAGTCTGATGGTCAATAAAGGTACAACTGAGATGTAAAGTTCCTCAGGTATAAACTTAATCCCTAAATGGTGTAGAAATATTAAGTGTGAGAGTTCAGGCTATGGAGAGAATATTTCAGATAAAGATATGGGAGTTGTACAGAACCGGAGCATGAGGAATAAAAGTAAGAAGAAAGTCAGACGTTCTAAAGCCGACTATGGGAATAGGATCGACGTGTCTGCAGTAAACTACTATGAGTCTGATGAGGGAACTATTATTAGTGTGTCATCTGAAGATGAGATGGGGAAATATAAACGTTATGTAAGGTATACAGGAAACAGTGAGCAGACCGACGCAAAAAAAGGAAATAGAAAGAAAGCATTTAAGAAGAATAATAATAAACAGATAGCGGAAAATTACTCGACGACAGAAAGTGACTTAAGAAAATTAGAAGAATATATGACCTTAAGACCTGAGTACTTTAACAACAGATTAACAACAGATAGTGAAGATGACATAATTGAAAAAAGACGTACTAATGTATTAAGAGACAATGAAATATTTGGCTTGGATGCGCTTTATGGCTGTTAAAATTCTTTGGGTGACGAAGGACATATGGCATTGTTTTGGCTTATGAGAGGAATTGCGGTTTGAGCAAATACATATGGGCTGTCTAAAATAGGCAGATGAATTTTTTTGGTGTAGCATCACATGGTACAGGGTAGGCAATAGTGTTGTTGAGGATAGAGAGTCACGGCAAATGATATTCTACGTGGATACGTAATACAGGATATCTTGTGTTGGGTTGCGGTGTAGGGAGAGTAAACAAAGTAAAAATAGTCCTTTGTCCGGAATGGATAGATACAGGGTCGATCACGTTGAGTGATGTATAACTGGAGTGATTAAAGTAGAGTAGATTCAGCACAGAATTAGTAGAGAGAGAGATAAACTAAGTATGAATGCTCGTACTAGAGTGGATGGTTCGACTCAGAGCTATGACGTGATGTCTGAGATAGTTTCGCTTGGTGGTTTGAGAAGTAAGCATAGTATTGTTGACAGCTGAACCGAGAGTGTCTGATGAGGAGATATAGATTGAGGAGAAATTGAGTATCATGTGTAAAATAGCCAGTTGAACGCGAGAATATTAAGAGTAAAAGACTGTAGAAGTTGATGCTTGAAGAATACGAGTTCTTGGTGAGGGGGATGAAGTAATTACGTCATGCTTGCGGAGAAAGAAGAGCTGATTAAATCTGAGAAAGTTGTTGTGTGGAGAAGTATAGAATGATAGTTACGAGGTTAGTGGCTCAGCGGAATGAGGTTTGTTTTGAGAGATCGTTGATAGTGCTGGTTAGTGTGTAAAAGAGACATAGTTTGCGAGAGATAATATATAGATTCTGACCTTTGAAAATGAGTGAATGATTGAGACTCTTTACTTGTTTCGAGAAATGTTGTTTAGCTGAATGGTTGTTGTTTGTTCTTCTTTGGTTATAGTCGTTGCCTCTGTTTTGCTTGTGCTAAATTGTTAAAGTAGGTGATTAGAAAGGTGTGATGTCTTTTGTTTGGAATGTGTGATCTTGGACAGAATTTATGGAAGTTGTATGACAGGTTGACAGAAAGAGAGTTAACATTCTGAATGATCGTTTCATAAAATATGTTTAGTATTGTTGACAGGGATATGTTGAAGTATGAATGCCTGATACTGAGAAATGAGGAAAGTGAGGTCCGTTGTCAGTTATAAGTGGTGTGGGT
Source organism: Cepaea hortensis (assembly GCA_963921405.1). Lineage (NCBI taxonomy): Eukaryota > Metazoa > Mollusca > Gastropoda > Stylommatophora > Helicidae > Cepaea > Cepaea hortensis. The sequence continues at coordinate 51,253,688 of OY992876.1, forward strand.
TGCTGTTCTGTAATAATCCCGATAAATAGGAAAAGGAGAGACTTGAGGATAGCTTAGAGTTGTTGTGGTAAGATATTAGAAAGTACTGATGCAGGAGAATGAAATATTACTTGCGTCGGGTAGACGAGAAACTTAAAAGTAGAATTAGTCGTTGGTACAGTAGGTAGATGTATTGGTGAGAGGTCTATAGTAAATAGACAAAAAAAAATTTTTCTGGTCGTAAGAGGGTGGAGATACCGTAGTTAACGGTAATAATGCTAAGAAGTTGTGGTATTACTTGGTATAAATCCAAGGGAAACAATTAGTGTGTCGAGGTACGGTTTCCTTTAGTAGAGAGATGAGTTGTAGTGTGCTGGGATAGCCGCCACAATAGTAGTAAGTAAAGTGATTTGAGCTGCAGTTTACAGCGGTTGGATAGGGTGATATTCCAGATATTGTGATGTATTAGGAGTTAGTCTGGTAAAAGATAGAATATTGTGAGGGGAGAGAATCAATGATTGACGGTCATTTATTAATTAATGACTTTTGTTGAGAGAACAGATATCGTTCTAAGTTAGGAATTGGTCTGTAGGTAACAGATATATATATGTATATATATATATATATATATATATATATATATATATATATATATATATATATATATATATATATATATATATATATTTTGGGGTTAATGCTTGGCATTGAGTTGTTTTGTTTTATCTGTTATAAGAATAATGGAATAGGCATGACTGTGGGAATAGATAGGTATTTCATTGGTTAGTATAAGAGACCAATGCTGATTGAATATATATAATAGGTTATAGTATTTTTTTATTGACTTGGTTTTGTAGAATGATTGCCAATTGATTTTATGATTTGACTTCTTGAGTTTTCTTAAATAGATAAATAAGTTAGTTATTGTTAGTCCAAAAAAGAGACTAACAATATATAGGATGTATGTTATATTATTTTAAAATATGTTTTTCTTTGAATGAGTTAATACCTTTAATTGATATGAGGGGAAACATAAATGATGTATAAAAACTTGGGGGGGTATGATGTCCTGTTGTGATTTTATTTCGCTTCACTCATAATTTAAGTGAATTGTCTTGTTAAATGGTAATTACCTTGGTTATATATATGTTAGAAATTAGTTAAGTTAAGTTTAATTTACATGGTTTTGTCTAGAATAAAGACAATACATGGGGCTTTATTTAGGACCCTTCGTTCAGAAAATGGTTAATAGACTGCTGAGAACTAGTAGAGAGACACATTCTCTTTGTGAATAACAAGTTTATGAGTATATTCTGCTAGCAAGATTGCTGTGATAATCAGCGTTGGGAGGTTAAGTTGTGGAAACATAGGCCATACTTAAGTGACGGGGTTACTACACAAGTAAAATGGTTATGGGGAATTTAAGTGAGCATTAATTGAAGATATATGGATTGGACGCCATATTGGGGAAGAAAAGATTAAAGTGAATAAAGCAGTGGGGTAAATGAGGGGTCAGAAATGAACATGGAGCCACGAGATTGTAGAAGAAGAAGTCAGTAACGTGCTGTGAAGACAATTAGCAAAACATGAATTGAATCCATGTTTGACTCCGAAGAATGATTAGATACTGTGGATAGCAGTACAATAGTAAAGGGTTGTAAGAGTGAGAAATGAACATTGTCACTGTGGAGACAAAATGACATGGGGTTTTTGAGAGTCCGTGATATATGGACTGTAATAGAATAACGTTGATTGAAAGCAGTCACAGACATGAGTTCAGGGGTAGTATAGTGTTGCTGTTGATAACGGCATAAGTAGAAGTTTTAGTAGATATGCCCATAATAAATGGACATTAGTGGCTTGCTGAAGTTTTCGGCAAGATTAAAAGGGAATTCTGAGTGAGGTATAGGTGAAGATTAGTTATGTGAGGTGATCTGTATAATGGGGAAAGAGGTCTGTAATATATAGACATTTGGGAGTGAATAAAATTGGTGCTTGATGCTGTAGATAGCAGCGTAAACTGTTACCATAATAAGTGGTACTGTAGAAGATATAATTGTTTTAGACTTTATTACATAAAGTCTCAAATGACATAGGGGGGTAAAGGTGTGTGTGATTTAGTTAAGTGTGGTTTTTTTGTGAGAAAGAGTTCTACTTCTTTGAATCTCCGGTGCGCACCGATTCTTTGTCTTCCTATCGTGTGCGAGTGATTTCAGGTTAGTTGAAAGTGGAGAAGCAGTAATGTGGAGGTAATACGGGTAGTGATGACAATAGGGAGTTGAGGTAGTACAGCGTTTGAATTTTTAAGCGGAGTGTTTATTTCAAAAAGGTAACCATATGTGTTATGATGTATTGTATAAAGTTGAGATTTAAATGTTATTGAGGATATATAAATAATATGTGTTATGTTTGAAGAGCCAGGAACGAAGAAGAAGTTCATAGTGGTTTACTATATGACAGGGGGAAGAGTTACAAATAGAATATTTGCATAAAATAGAGTTAGTTTGGGGCGACTTAGAGAAATTATGGGAGGTAAGGAGAGAAGATGTAGGATAAAAGGGGTTAGGAATAAAGACTTTTGAAGAAGAAAAGTCTTTTTAAAACATAGGGAGGTGTAGCAGAATGAGTGTATTATTAGTATCAGCTAGGTGTGCAAGTCTACAGCACGCTTGAGCATCAATATAGAACAGTTAGAAGGATGCTCAAGTCGTGACGTAGCTTGTTGTTGGGGCAGTGAGAGAACACCAAGGGCGAAAGAAGTCGACATCACGATTGAATTGTACTAAGATTTTGTATCAGCCACTATATTCAAATAAAGCCTGATTTATATTAACCCAGCAGAACTTGTTAGTCCTCTCTGTGCGCGCAGTGTTACATACTTCCGCCTCCACAACAGCCGGATTGTCTTGTCTGCATTTTCTGTCTAGCTGGATTAGTAACGTAGTCAAGAAGAGAAGAGAGCACTGTGGCAGAGGGGTTACTGTCACCGCCTCACTTGCACATTTAGTAAAGGGCTGCAATTCCAGCCCAAGGGAAACCATTGAGTCGAGCAGGACCCGAGTAATCTAGACCCTTCTCGAAAGAGATGGTCCCCAAGTCCATGATTCCGTGGACACTGATGTGGCCCGCCTAATGCGGGGTCCACGAGGAACTCGGACAGAGTTACCGCCCGTGTCGAGTTAGGACACACGGAGACCGGCAGAGGACAGATGGACTTGAGAGAGGCAACAGGGCCTGCCTTTGAGGGACTCTATAGATATCAATAGATATATAGACATAGGCTAGATAGTTTGCTAGACTGTTAAATGATACTTATGTGTTTGATGTCTACTATTTGGGAGATGTAATATAGCGCGGGTCTGTTTACCCACTGCGCCAACGCATACTGTATATGTAAATACAATAAATATTCGATCTCATAACGAACAGATTTATTGTTGCCTGTATGAACCCAAGTTTAGTTACCTAGATACGAGCAAGACTATGACAGGCTTTTTGGGGGCTAGTTTTCCGGTTTTGGCATAGAATGTTTTCTTAAAAACCTATTAAATGCCATGTAAAATTAATTATTTAATCATATCACATTGATTTTTGATAACACATTGATTTGTTTAAATCAAAGAAATTGTTAACGTTACAAGGTTACATAAAACTAGTAGCTATCTAGCGATAAAATAGAAGTAATCTGAGTCCCTCGGCAATGTCTCACCATTGCCTCCACAGCGCCTCTTTATTTTGATTCTGTAAACAATTTTTTTTTGACATGTTACTATTTTGACATTTTTATTTTGTGACAGTCACTAATGTGTTCTCGCTCCACGAGCAGATTGTTCCGCAACAAGTGCCGCGTCCAACCGATGAAACCTTTCCCACAGTAACGAGAGTGCAAGATAACATCGAGGAGCTTCAAAATTCAGAGCTAAGTTTCACCTCATACTCATTGTACTTCTAAGCTGTACTTCTCATGTTTCATCAATGTATTATGTTGTTTCATATTGATTTGATTGCATATTCATGAACTTTTCACCAACATAACCTTGCATTTTGATTTACACATTAATAATTAAGGGAGTTAACAACATTTTCGAGTACACAACATTCCTTCTAAGGGATTTAAGGCGATGTGCGGCAGTAAAAACATCGATTTTTGGTCAACTTAGCTATTTTTGGAATAGTTCATTTTTAGACACCTTATCATGTCTTCTATCAGATTCTGTACTTGTTTTTGTTTAAAAACTGTTATTTTTATGCAATATTCATAATTTACTGAACCCACCCTCTGTGTCAAATTGTCTAATTATTGACAATTGTTGAAAAATTGACGGTTTTCAAATCCTAGCAACGATATCTCAGGAAAACACGACACGCGCGTGTAAGGTATCCCTGGAAAGGTCGTGAACTTCCGTAACTGTTCGTGATACTCCGTGTTCGTCTAATCGGAAGCTCTTCTGTGTACATCGGGTTTATTCGTGTCTATCATCTTCCGGAAACTTCCATATATGGAACATCGTAAGCAATCCGCGTTCGCCGATGGCTGAAATTGATCACGTGGGTTTCCAAAATGGCGGCTTTGTGTTGTTTACACCTGGCGACGTGCTGAAAGTTCATTGTTGACTACAGACTGACACGCATTGAAATATGCCTCGTTCTAAGAAATTTAACATCCAGTCATCTAGTCAACGTAAGTAATCTCTCAGACTACACCTCGCAAATGCTCGTAAGCAGCGAAAAGCCTATCAGAACATCGTAAACGATACAGATAATTCTGAAACTACTGAAAGTAAGCGACCCATGCCACTTCTTCCAAATCCAAGTGTTTTGACAGTGAATCTGAATGAATCAGTGCTATCGTGTTCTTCTCAAAGTTGTAGAAGTGATTCTTTTATTACCCGAAGCCAATTTAAAAGAGATACGTATAAATACACAACATCCACTAGCAGCAAGTATGATTCTGGTGACGACAATGGATATCAAAAACGGGAACACAGAGTAATCAGAGTTGATTGTTCAGAAATTGAGGCAATAATCAAATTGTTATGTTGTCCAGTTTGTAAAAATGATAGTCTTATTTTGAAAACTGACAGCAAGAAAGCCAAGGGATTAGCTGTGTATGCAGAGGTTTACTGCTCTTGTTGTGAAGAAGTAGTGTGTGGAAGATACCTATCTGAAAAAAGTAATGGATCTTTTGCTGTCAACAGCCAGTCAGTATATTCAGCATTAGTTTGTGGGATGGGTGCAACAACATTTAATAATTTTGTGATGTCGGTTCCTAAATCAATCAATCAATCATTTAATAATTTTTGTGAAAATATGAACCTGCAAGGTATTCATCAGAAAACATTTCACAGCAAAGAGAATAAACTATATTCAAAGATAGAAGATCTGGAGGACACTGTTTTTTCTCAAACCGTAAAGTATGTTCTACAGGCTCATGCACAACAGTCAGGCATAACTCTACATGACAATGATGTGCTAGATATTAGTGTCAGCTTTGATGGCACTTGGCTGACTAGAGGCCACACATCCCACATTGGAGTTGGCTGTGCAGTGGATGTTCTTACAGGAGTTTGCATAGATGCCCATGTTATGTCCACATATTGCCAGGTGTGTGAAACCACTTGTAAGACACTTTCCAGGGACAAACCAGATTAATTTGCAGCATGGAAGGCAGAACATCTTCTAAACTGTGACAACAATTTCAAAGGATCTGCTGGAATGATGGAGGTGAAGGGTGCTGTGGCGACGGTCTGTGGCCCGTCATAAACTTCGCTACACGTCAATACTTTCTGATGGTGACATAAAAACATTTGCGGAACTTACCAAGATCAAACCATATGGGGATGACATTCAGATAGACAAAGAGGAGTGTATCAACCATGTCAGTAAACGCCTTGGAACAGCACTGCGCAAACTAAACTAAACTACTTAGTAGATGTGTGTCAGGACAAACTCAGAATTCAAATGAGTGTTTACACAGCTTGATATGGGCTCGATGCACTAAAGACAACTTTGCCTCACGCAAGTGCGTTCAGTTTGCAGTTGTAACTGCAGCAAGAGAGTTCAACTTTGGAGCTGCTGCTGCCCAAGACACTGCCCAGTTTTATGGACCTTCTACAGGCCTGCATATGCAGAGACTAGGAACATTTAGGATGCAGAAGCAAGTAAGAAATAGTCTGAAGTACAAGAAGGACAAACAAACTAAAAGACGCGACACTGTACAACCGGCCAAACTGAAGAGACAAGGTGAGCTGCATGCCCTGGAGAGAGGTCCTGCATATTCAGCAGGACAATTTTAACACTCAAGGTTCAGTTTTACACTTTTTTTCTCCGTAAAAGAGTGCATTAGTAATAAAAAACAAAAAAATAATTAGTTTTTCCCCGTTTTCTCATTTTGCCAATTTTTTATACATAAGTACAATTGTTTTAAAAACTATTCGTTATATTTCACTCAAACTTTGCAGAGATATTCTTTATTATATCACTTACATTGTGAGTAGATTAATCTTGAAAATTACATTTTAGTTTTTGTGCTACACTAAAAAAAAAAAAAAAAATGTCATGAAAAATGTCATTACCATTTTCACATTTTGAAAAAAAAAACTGCAAAGAGATATCATTAAAATTTTCTACTCAACTTGTAAAGGGTCTATTTATTTACACATAAAACAAAGAATTTAGCCTGTACATTAAAAAATAAATGTTTTAGAGGTACATTAAGAAATTCAAGATGGCCGCTGTTTATCTTGGTTTCCATAGCAATCGTTAAGTGCAAAGTCAATTTGACAATATTTTATCGATCAGCAGTCTTTAATATCAAACCCTATCCCATAAAAGAACATAGAAATTAAGTATTATGGAATTAAATTTTTTAAGGTTAGCATCGCCTTAACTTAGAAACATTACATACAAGTAAAACACAAAATGTCTTCCTTAGATAAATGCATTGAGCAAGGAATAAAGTTAGGTTATAAAGAAGAGAAATTGTCAGAATGGGCACAGAAAACACACGCAGAAAATATTGCCCGTGAAGAAAGAGCGATAGAACGAGAAGAAAAGAAATCTCAAATGGAGGCCGAAGAGAAGAAAATTCAGATGCAAATGCAAGCAGATGAAAAGAAATTGCAAATCGAGGCCGATGAAAAGAAATTACAGATGGAACTTGAGGCCGCCGCCAAACAGGCCCAGTTGAATGACGAGACACAGATTAAACTAAAACAGATGGAAATGGAGTCCAACACAGAAATATCAATAAATAAGTTAAGAAGCAAAGAAGAGGAACAAAAATATAATAAATATAAAGGTCTCGTGAAGGCTTTCTGTTCTGGAGATTCCATCTCCGCTTACGTAGAAAATTTTGAATGTCTCATGTCTCATCATAAAATCAGTAAATCAGATTGGGCATTTATTCTAATGAGAAATTTGGCTCTTGAACCACTGAAAGTAATAGAAACAATACCACAGGAAATGCGACAAGACTATGAGTACCTAAAACAACGCATTCTCCAACATTTTTCTTTAGACACTGCAGGTTACCAACAACAATTCGCCAAATTATCTCCACAACCAAACCAAACCTTCATAGATTATGTCAGTACAGTCCAAGACATATGCACAAAATGGATTAACTCGGCTAAAACCAACAATAGCCATGATAAACTTAAGGAACTAATTATAATAGATAAAATAGTTAGCACCATCCCCACACCTTTTGCCAAGTTCTTAAAACAAATGGATTGTAAGAGCATTCAGGAAATCGAGGCGAAAGGAAATGCATTTTTTACAGCAAATAGGGATATTTTTCAACATAATATAAGTCACAATGATACAGCAGCTGCAGTAGTGAACACCAAATACTCCAAACAATCACAGAGCAGATTTAAACCACGATCCAATGTCGGTAAAGTAGTAAGGTGCCAATATTGCAATTTTCATCACGACAGTTACAGTATGTGTGACAAATCACCCACCTACCCTGAACACCTCAAAAAGATGGTAGAGAAGCAAACAGCTAAACGCATGGCTTACCACAGAGCAATTAAATGTTATTTCTGCAATAACTGGGGTCACTATAATAAAGATTGTGAAGGCCGAAAGTTATTGAAACAGGCCAATGCGGCATTAGTAGAAACGTCGTCTGACGAAGAGCTTCAGTCACTAAATGAATGTGAAAATCAACACGACAATGAAAGCGAGCTTGGGAATGCTGTACACGTCATAAACACCATAACAGACAGTAATTGCAACACCTGTACGAAGTTCCAACGTGACACAACACTACATTGTGGTCACATAATCCCAATTGCAAATGAATTAGCTAACGCTGCCTTATCATCTACAGGCAAGCTAGTTTTTTATACAGGGTTTGTTAACAACAAAAAGGGCACGTTAATTCGTGATTCCGGCGCAACTCTCTGTGGAGTGAGGAGAACATTAATAGACGCTAAAGACTACACAGACAAACATGTGACGTGTCGCACATTTTCAGGTACAATAGAGAAATACCCCCTTGCTTTGGTCGAAATTCAAACACCGTTCATATCGGGGCGAGTATTGTGTGCTATCCTTGAAAATCCCGTCGCGGATATTATACTTGGTAATTTACCCAACATACATCCATGCTCTGAAAGAGAAATAAAAAGTTGGGAGCAAAATCACAGTATCCACCACAGAAATAGCGACACAAAAGAGAAACACCATTCTTGCTTGTCTCAAACTGCCAAAATACCAAGGGAGACAACCACTGAGGTAATTCAGGAAGAATTTACCGAGGTGTACAATGCAGGGGCGGTCGAATCAAGAAACGATACGACCGAATTAAAACCTCGAATTGAGGATGCGACCAAACTACCAAGTACCGAGCCTGTAAATGTGCAACAAGACACACAACACACAAACGCAATAACACGACAGACAACCCACAAAACCAACACCGACCAACTACAGGAATCATTAGAAATAGTAGCGCCAAACTCAACTAACATCACTTTTGGTAATGAACAAAAAGCAGATACAACTCTAGCACCATACTTTAAGTTAGTAGGCCTTAAGCCAAAATTAACAAAGAACGCATCGTGGACATTTAGGCTACAGAACAACATCTTAACGAGATTTTACACAACAAACCAAACCACGACACAGCAAATACTGTTACTACAAGCACATCGAAACAAAGTTCTAAAAATAGCTCATGACTCCCCTTTTGGAGGTCATATGACATACGAAATGACCAGGGCTATTGTCCTGACCCAGTTTTATTGGCCAAAGTTCGACAAACACATTAAAATCTTTTGTACATCTTGTGTTATATGTCAGAAAATGGTCAACAAGGGGAATAACCCTACTGTATTCTCTTTAAATAGAAACTTGCAATTATCCCATGGAAATATGTTGAAACCATATTATGTTAGACAGGACAATGAGACAAATGAACTGACTCAACGAACTGGTGACGGAGACGAAACGACAATTTCTCAACGAAATGACACCTCGACAAACGAAGCATCGTTAACGACACACTCTTACGACGACAAAAACGACGACGACAATGACATTGAAGACAATGTACAAACAGTGGCATCTGTGATAAATCAGACAGACGTGGACAACATGGAAATCCCTGTACCAATCATGACTGACGACGGAATTAATGACGTAGTTGCTTATATTGATGATATATGCATCCATTCTTCTGATATGACTTCTCACTTACTCACCCTTAAACAAGTCTTCCACCAAATCTCTCTTTTTGGACTTACTATCAAACCTTCCAAGGTTGAAATAGGTTATACACAAATAGACTTCCTTGGTCATAGAATTTCTGAAGGAAAATTGTTGACTGATGATAAAATTGTTTCTAAGATCCTTAAGCTAGAAGTACCTACCACAAAGAAGCAAGTTAGAAGTTTACTAGGTCTGATTAACTATTATTCTAAATTTATTCCACATTGGGCAGAACTAACCTCAGTTTTTTCTGATATGTAAACTAAAAATCATCCATCAAAAATTTGTAAAAGTACCAGCTTAGATGATGCAATGTGTAAATTGAAACATATTTTTTCTAATCCACCAGTCTTACGATTACCCAACATAAATTTACCCTTTATTTTGACCACAGATGCGAGCGCTATCACAATAGGAGGATGCTTGATGCAGGAAATGGATGGCATAAAACACCCAATTCTCTATGTAAGCCGCAAACTAAAGAAGGCTGAGACTCGGTATGCCACAGTTGAATTAGAGTGTTTAAGCCTAGTGTTTTGTATATTGAGATTATCGAAGTTCCTCTTAGGGAGTCACTTTGTGGTCCTCACTGACAGTTCGCCATTATTAGTCCTTAACCAGGGGTCGCCTAAAAACCATCGGCTACAAAGATGGTGTCTTCTACTTCAAGATTTCGACTTCGAAATCCGCCACATCAGAGGCACCGACAACATTGTGGCTGACCTTTTGTCACGGCAGGTGAATGCGCCAGTAGAATGACTCTGATCACATCGACCATTAGCCATACTATAAACTGTGATACTTTTAGTCGGTTGCATATTACAGTGGAACTCTACACCTGCTAGAGTACTCTCAGTGATTAGTTGAATTACGACACCCAAGAACATGATACGTTACTTTGAGAACTATACCATCAAGTGCCTAAGCGCTAGAACACTTCCAGCAAGAAACAGTAACTGTGTTTGTGTCAACCAATAAGATCAACCAACGAACTAACTCCGAATTCTGTAAGAACTCGTTATATAGGACATTAAGAACATGCCATACTTGCTGTTACTACGTAACTTTACAAACAGCCGAAACAGAACCCCATCGACTACGACACTCAAGAGACAGCCATACTAGCTTTACCATTCATGGCATAACACACTAGCGACAGGAGGACGACGCGCACATCATCGTTGGATTTAATTAATTAATTAGTTTAGGATTAAATATGTATTATATTTCCATTATTGTTGTATATAAATTGTATTCACCTGTAATTTGTACATATTCGACATTAATATTACAGGCGGTACCATTCCTAAGCTAAAGAACCGTCCTATACAATTGTCTCTATTTAAATTATAACCCATTTGTGAGTCATCGTACAAGAAGTACGTATTTTCTTAAAGGGCAAATATCGCCTAGCCCATTTCTTCTAAGGGCAATAACACTTACCTCAACTTTAATTATATATTTTAACCAAATACTATTTTTAATGAAAAATGAGTGAATGACTGGGTGAATGGATTAAATGAGAGAACGATACACTTGGCGGACAAATTGTACGCAAACCGTATTTATTTTAATTTGTCTGCGTCTTTCATGTAAATTGTATGACTTGTCTAATTTGTGAATACATGTGTAGTACTTAGTTTAATAGTGAGTTAATATACTTAGCTTAGCAGTTAGGATACATCCAAGCACCACTACTTGGAATGCCTGTTCATGTATTGCACACAGTGCAGTAGTTCATGATTGAGGTTATCCCAACTCGTGACGCTTGGAAATACGCCACACATTCAGCACACACAGTACACAAACCTTAAAACTCAACACTATCAAGTTAAAATACAGTCACTTTATTAGAAACATCAACTTATTAGTCAAAGCACACTAACAAGCCAACAGGGACACTTGTAGTATGAGGGGGATAAAATAACAAGGTAACTACATATTTAGCATTACATAACATACGGGAGTAAAAGTGTATAGAAATACACACACAGATCAAGATTTGAAGGTGTACTTATTTAGCCAAGACTTCGGTCTTGTTAACCCTCTATTATATAGGGGTTATTTGTCTGGGTACCATTTAGGGTACTATGAGAAGGGCAAGTTGTAAACACAACTACTAAAATGCCACGTAACTTCGGTCTGATAAGCATATTTAAGCACACGAGAGACAGGGATCTCTGCACCAAATCAGACAAGTGTTGTATGGTAGAATACATGAGTTTTTAGTGCTAATAGGTAGGTTGCCAGGTTACTATCCACCAAACTACAAACACCAACTGTATGTGATTCGGTGACAGAATTAGAACGGATCTAATTCCCAACAACAAATCATGTCACGGGGGAGGAGGGATCCTGTCACCGCCTCACTTGCACATTTAGTAAAGGGCTGCAATTCCAGCCCAAGGGAAACCATTGAGTCGAGCAGGACCCGAGTAATCTAGACCCTTCTCGAAAGAGATGGTCCCCAAGTCCATGATTCCGTGGACACTGATGTGGCCCGCCTAATGCGGGGTCCACGAGGAACTCGGACAGAGTTACCGCCCGTGTCGAGTTAGGACACGCGGAGACCGGCAGAGGACAGATGGACTTGAGAGAGGCAACAGGGCCTGCCTTTGAGGGACTCTATAGATATCAATAGATATATAGACATAGGCTAGATAGTTTGCTAGACTGTTAAATGATACTTATGTGTTTGATGTCTACTATTTGGGAGATGTAATATAGCGCGGGTCTGTTTACCCACTGCGCCAACGCATACTGTATATGTAAATACAATAAATATTCGATCTCATAACGAACAGATTTATTGTTGCCTGTATGAACCCAAGTTTAGTTACCTAGATACGAGCAAGACTATGACAGTTACAAAGGCAATTTAGTAATCCCACATACCATGTACGAAATACAGCTGCGGGTGATTTTGAAGCAGACCGCTTTGCGCTGGCTGTCATACAATGTTATCAGTACTGGTTGTTCAAAAAGCAGTGGCTGGCAAACTACTGAATTAAACTTGCCAAGAAATCACAAACAGCCAAAAATGTTGGGGTTGGCTGTGACATCCTGTAAAGGATATGCAACTAGAAGAGAAGGTTATCTAAGAACTGTGTGACTTTATGCTTACTCCACTGATATTGTGACTACAAATCCAGATATTTCTGTTTAAATATTGTTGAAGAGAAAAGTACTCATAGCGTTGAGGAAATAACAGGACAGTGTAAGCATAATGTGAATGACATGAAATTAACATAATGACCATTGGAGTGAAACTGGTTCTGCTATGACGCATAGGGATGACCAGGCCCAGACTATGTCAGGTGTCCGGCATAGATTACCGGGACACATCCTTGCCCAGACTATGTCAGGTGCCCGGCATAGATTGCAATCAACCTGTTGTCACAGCTTGATGCTGATCTGACGCTATCCTGCCAACTCTTAGTTTGAAACAAGCCAACCATAAAGCAAGCTTAGACATCACAGGAGCTTCAGGGTGTAAATGAGAACATTAAAAAAGTAAGGAAGGGAGAGGTATTAAACAAGAGAGAGAGAGAGAGAGAGAGAGAGAGAGAGAGAGAGAGAGAGAGAGAGAGAGAGAGAGAGAGAGAGAGAGGGGGGGGGGGGGGAGGGAGGAGAAAGAGAAATAGCTGCATGAACAACATAAATGTGGAAGGAGTACAGCTGGGGTATTCAGCATGTAGTCCAAACATTTGGTAGTAAACTCCCAAGCAGACAAACAGTCCCTCTGATCATACAAACCTTTAAAATCAATGTCAATTCCACTAAACTCCAGCTCCACCCCCAGCAAAGCTTCTCCAAGTGTCTCATGGTAATGGCTGATGCCGGCCTTCTGACCTCTGCAGAACGGGAGGGAAAAGTAGCTGTAAGTCTCCTGCCTGTTGTGGTAGGGGCCCACTGTGTTCATCCACAACACGACTTCCTCCCCCTCTTTGTACTGAAACACAGTTTGTTAACATGCATAATGATGATGATAAGAGATCAGAAATGGTGGGAATATAACAAAAATTCAAAATAACCAAACACTGGCGATGTCTTCTGTTCACAAATAAACAGATCAGAAGAAATGACCAAGAAAAGCATAATTATGTTCTGAGGCTTGTCTTGCTCTTCATGCAAAGCAGAAAAACAGCTAAGCTGCTAGGGGATATCTATTCCACGGTATTTTAAATGGTTAAAATAAGGTTACAGCATCACCTCGTCTTCTTCCTTCTTCTTCTGTCCTTTATACTCCATTTGGGGCATGGCCTCTCAATCAACCCAAGCTTTCACTTTTTCCAGAATCCCCCATTTACTCCCAGTATTTTTCACCTTTGTATTTAATTGTCTTCTCTATGTGTTTTTACTTATTTCTGGTTTGTCCTAAAAATGATGCATCTTTCAGCCAACAAGTCAGACTTCAGCACATCATTAAAAATATTCTTGGGTCCCTACTGTCCTAGCCAGACTGCAGTTATGCATCCGGTTTCCAGAACCACCATTTGTAGGTGGATCTTGGTCGGCTCTAGTTCGCCAGGTTTGATTGAAGTAGTCAAGCTGAGTCTGTAACAGATTGCTGTCTGAGCTGTTTACAGAATTATTTGTTGAAGTTTAGTTTATGAAAATGTAACACTGTAACCTATCCAGTCAAAGCCAATCTGGCTCCTTTTCTTTACAACCTTACACACTATGCAGTCTTGCATGCACTTTGGTCTTCTGTATTTGTTAGCAATGTTCTGTTCAGTAAGTCATATTGCTGAGATATGTGGTTGTGAAGGTGACACATTTCACTGAAGAATGACAATTTCAATCAGAGTGAGACTTACATCCTATGCACTCAATAAATGGTTAATTCTTCTCACAAATTTATATACAAGATAAGTTAATAAGTAAGTCACAAATGGATGTAGAAAAATAACTAAATATGATAACTTCAAACCAGTTTATTTTTATTCATACATTGTCCCTTTATTTCTCAACATCATTTCCACCATCATTGGTGCACTTATCCCATTGTTTTGCGACTAAGGAGGCTTGATGGTTCCGTCGCCCTGCTACTGAGTAAGTGCGTGGCGAGACACTGTGAGCTGTGAGTTTCGTGTGAAATGCTTTTGAATCTGCCCTAGGTGTTTTGGAACGTGACTGCATGTTCGGAGCGATGGCAGCTGGCTATGTCCCAGAGTTGACCAGTTTTTGCCTTATGCAGAAATGCGTGGCTGCTGGGCTTCTGGTTGACTGCCACTACCATCGACAATGAACTGTAATTTTGTGGACTGTGTGGGTGAACATCTAGGAAAGATCCAGATGGGAAATTGACTGCCGATTCCATCAGAGATGAACTGGGTGTTTCGTGGGGGACTATTGTGTTGACATTCTGGTGGCGGCATTACACAGTGTATCTGTGCGGGCTGTTGTTTGTCGAGACTCCAGTCTTTTCCACTTTTCACATTGGGCAGTGGGGAGCATTTTGTGTGATATTCACTGGCACAGGAACGGAGCATGGGGACGACCCGTTGCTGTGAAGTTGGAACCGCAACTAACTAACTAACTAACTAACCATTGTTTTATCAGTCCTCCCAAACCGGCTGCATAGAACTGCGTGCTCTGTTTTCTAAACCACGTTTTCACTTCACATTTAACTTCGGTGTCACTCGCAAAATGTCTCAGCTTACTAAACTAACATGAATTTTCACTTTCAGCTGCAGACTTGCTGCCAGAGTCAGAATTATCTGATATACAGCTGGTCTTCGCTATCATCATGATGAAAATAATCAACGTGACTGTGCCCTGAACACAACTGAAATGTGTATCAAAATTTTATTGATCCACACTAGATCAATTAAATCCATGGAAGCAGCCATTTTGAATTATGAAAGTCAAAATGAGACATATTTTGTCAAATGTTCAGCACATCTCCCTTGTCATAGTCACAACCTAACAATATTCCACAATTGTAAATACCGGAAACCTGACTATCATCAAACCTGTCAGCAAAATATTAAGACCAAGAATAAACTGTACATATACATGCATGGAGAAACTAGACATAGTGGGCGGCCGTCTGGAAAAAAAATGTCAAAACCACTGCTCTATAACATTGTGTAATCACAAGCAAACACCTCAAACTGCATAGCATTCAACAAGATACGGTGCAGAAGAACATGCCTAGATACCAAGCTCTAAAGTAACTGCAGCATCTGTATAAAACAGTGCAGTTCATGCAAGACACAACACTGCAAACGTAGGTCAATTCCAAGAACAAACAAGAAGAATTTTAAAATCCTAAAGATGAGAGTGTAAAAAAAGATATTTTACAGTATGTTTTACAATTGTTCACTGAGGATCACAGAACTATAAGCTTCATGAGCCATACAACTAACATACTCCTGAAGATCATACAAGAAAGAATTCAAATTAAAACAGATGAAGAACAATTTGGGTTCCGCAAAAATAGCGTCATCGTAGAAGCCATGATCTGTTTCAGGATGCTCATTGAAAAATATATAAAAGTTCCTAAAATATATATGTATGTTTTAGACTACAACAAAGCTTTTGATAGAATACAACATGAACAATTAATTACATGCCTCCAAGATATAGAGTAGACAGAAAGACATCAGACTTATTAGTAATCTGTAAAATGAACAAGTGGCGACAAGATAGAAATAATTACTCATTGCCCTGAGGTAAAAATAAGAGTACTGCAGGGTTGTGTGTTGTCCCAAAGACTGTTCATCTTATATACAGACAGAATGTTTAAAGAAGTTGGAAAACTGCTAGGACTTAACATCAATCGAAGAATTATTAAAAAAAATCTTCAGATATGCTGATAATACAGCGTTACCAGCAGAAAGTAAGCAAGAGTTACGAAACCTAGTAGAACAAGCAAGCAGGCATTGTGCAAAATGTGGCTTAGATATCAACATCCAAAAAATGAAAACTATGATAATTAGCAGTGGAAAGGAAAGGCTATAAATGAACATCACAGTAAATGGGAAATAGTAGAACAAGTAGCAAGTTTCTCCTAACCTTGACATGTAATAACAGATATGGCAGAAGTGAAATCAAAAAGAGAATAGGGATGCCAAAAATGTTTTCAACAACATGAAATCAGTATTAACATCCAGAGAGATTAACACATTAAAAATGAGAATTATCAAATGTTATGTTTAATCAACACTACTATATGGTGTAGAAGGCTGGACAATGAACAAGCAATTAGAAAGTCAAATAAGAGACCCTGGAGATGTGGATATACAGAAGAACATGTTGTATTTCATGAAAGCAAAAACAATCAAATACAGAGGTTCTAGAAAAACTGGGAATGAAAAAGAGTTGATGAAAGAAATAAAAAAGAGCCAAGTGAAACATTTTGGCCATGTTAAAAAACATAACTCTTATAAAAAAAAACATACTGGAGGGTAAGATTGAAGGCAAGTGAGCAAGAGGTAGACAACGATACAGGTGGAAAGAAGATATTAAGAGATGGATTAACGGATGAACAGCAGTCTAACAAATGTACAATTAAGGTGAGAGACAAACTGGTGGAGATCCATCCAGCCAGCCTTCATTGCGAAGAAGGCATTTGACTGATGGATTCACAGTAAGTAAAAAAAGGTCACGGTAGAGCCATAGCAGATACTGCTGCTGAGAATGGGAAGTGTTAGGCCTTTACACATTCTAGGTCAGGACATATGAGATGGAGTGCCCAGTTCAGTTCCTCATTATTTTTCTTTCCTAGACAATCTCAGAAATTGTCTGGTCCCAATGTCTGTCTATGAGGCTGGATCAACCCTAAGGCTGTATAGGTCAGAAACAAATCACCCTGCCTGTGCCGGAGGCCGCTGTAATCGCAGGCAAGTGACAGTATAATTAGTGTAAATTATTTGTGTGCATAGATGAACAATGGGAAATGTTAAGGGACTCCATTCATCAAACTAGCAAAGAAGTATTACCGGAGGGGGGCAAAATAGCTAAGAAAAAATGGATGAATGAAGATATCTTAAAACTGATGGACAAAAGAAAACAGAGTAAAATTGACAAACAAGAATACTCTAAGATAAATAAAGAAATAAAAGATAAATGTGGGAAGGCTAAAGAAAGTTGGTTAAACGAGCAATGCAAAAAAATTGAATTAAATTCCATTAAAGATACAAAAAATATGCACAGACAAATCAGTGAGCTTACAGGAAGAAAAATAAGAATAAATACAGGGTGTTTGAAATCAAAAACAGGAAAGATATTATTAGAGGAAGATGCTATAATGAAGAGGTGGAATGAGTATATGAGAGAATTATATGAAGGAGAAAGGAAAGAATTAACAGAAGATAGTAACTTAGAAGGTCCACCTATTCTGAAAGAAGAAGTCGCTGACGCTATGAAACGTATGAAGAAAGGAAAAACAGCTGGGCCAGATGAAATCACAATAGAAGAATTAGAAGTATTGGGAGAATTTGGAGTAGATATATTAACCAAAATGTTGAATGATATTTACAGCAGTGGATATTTACCCAGTGATATGCTGAAATCTGTATTTATAGCTATACCAAAAAGACCAGGAGCAATTGATTGTGAAGATTTTCGTACAATTAACCTTATAAACCATATCACTAAGCTTCTACTCAGAATCATAATGAGAAGAACCAAAAATAAAATAAAAATGGAAATTAGTGAAGAACAGTATGGATTTGTGGAAGGAAAGGGCACAAACAATGCAATTTATACATTACGGACACTAATAGAAAGGTCAATAGAGAAACAGAGAGACATGTATTTGTGCTTCATAGATTATACTAAGGCATTTGATAAAGTAAAACATGATGAACTGATTAAAATGTTGGAAGATATCAACACTGATGGGAAAGATTTAAGAATAATAAAGAATATTTACTGGAACCAAGTAGCAGCAATTAAAATGGGAAATAAAGAGGGTAGTTACGAACAGATAAAGCTAGGAGTACGACAAGGGTGTGTCTTGTCACCAGATCTTTTCTCCCTGTATGTTTTGCGTATCCTTTTACAGGACTTAGCTGTCAACAGCAGCATCTTTCAGCTGTCTGTTGATCTCTTGGCAAGATTACGCTCAGTAGTTTGCCATTGCTTTCTGAGCGGCCGGCTCAGTATCCGCAAGTCACGAGCGGGGGTCGAACCACCTCAGTTCTCGCTCCGCTGCGAGACTCTGCGTGATAAACGGGATTACAGAGAGAAAGTGTTGTAACCCCACAGCCAGAGAGACCGGCTTCTCCCTGTATAGCGAAGTAATAATGAGAGAGATCAAAGAGATGCCAGGAATACTAGTTGGAGGTTATAATATAAATAATATACGCTATGCAGATGACACAGTATTGGTGGCGGATAATTCAACAGACCTACAACAATTATTAGACGTTGTAGTAACAGAGAGTGCAAGGAAAGGACTCTCCTTGAATATCAAGAAAACAGTAACAATGGTAATATCAAAGAAAATGGTGACACCAAAATGTGACATAGAAAAAGAAGGGAAAATCCTTAACCAAGTTGATAATTTTAGATACCTAGGGGCATTTATAACATCAGATGGAAGATGTACAACAGAGATTAGGAGCAGAATAGGGCAGGCAAAAGCCGCATTTCAGAAAATGAAGAGTATCTTATGCAATAAGTCACTATCACTGAATGTAAGAAAGAGAGTGCTGAAATTCTATGTAGAACCAGTTTTGCTGTATGGCAGTGAATCTTGGAATGTAAATGAACAAATTAAGAAGAAATTAGAAGCAACAGAGATGTGGTTCCTGAGACGAATGTTGCGAATTCCTTGGACTGCCAGAGTAACTAACGACGACTGCCTGAAACAGGCTAATGAAACTAGAACATTATATACAACAATAAGGCAGAGACAAACATCTTTCTTTGGTCACGTGATGAGAAGAGAGGCATTGGAGAACATCGTAACAACTGGAAAGATCGAGGGGAAGAGAGGCAGAGGCAGACCAAGAGAAGTGATGCTGGAAGGATTGGAGGAATACCAGCAGCAGAGTTGATCCAGAAAACCAAAGACAGAGATCTATGGAGAGCCATGAACGCCTACGCCAGCCGGCACGGGACTTGATGATGATGATGCATGCCTTCAGGTGCACTGTGCATACGGTGCTAGACCCATATGGGACTCAGTGGGTGGAGTGGTCAGTATCACGCTGGCCACCTGGACTCCCAAAGACATTTCCTTATACCCACTTGAGGCTGGCTCAACCAAGCCAATTTTTACAGCCTGCCCTGATGTGCATTCAATGACCAATGGGCCAGCTGGCAAGCGTTTAGCCACTACACTACGGCAACACTCTACAGTGTAAAATGACAGATTTGCACTAAGTATGGATGTGAAGCGTGGACAATAAGCAGTCAAGCTGAAAAACTGGCTGTGGAAATGTGGTTTCTGAGGAAAATGCAAAGAACACCATGGAAAGATAGAAAAACCAACGAACAAGTCCTTCAAAAAACAAATGAAGATCGTAAACTGATTAGTCATTAGACATAGACAGTCACAATTTTTTGGGCATGTTATGAGAAGAAATGAATTGGAGAACTTGGTGACAACTGGAAAGATCGAAGGGAAGAGACCAAGGGGAAGACCGAGAAGTAAATACCTGGATGGTTTGGCCACGTGGCATGGTCGAGACAGGAACACAGAGCTGATCCACAACTCTGGTGATCAAGTGAGATGGCAGAACATGACCACCCACACTTACCGGCATGGCACATGATGGATGGATGGCACTAAGTGACAACAAGTTAATTTCTAAAATCACTGAATGCCTCAGTTGACTTAAGTCCTGTCCCAGACAGTTATTAGTGCAACTTGCCATGACACAGACATGTTTTACTGTAAAGTGACTAAGTGACTGTGTAAAGTTCTAAGTGACTGTAAAGTGACTAAGTGACTAAAGTACTAAGTTAACTAAGTGACTGTAAAGTACTAAGTGACTGTAAAGTACTAAGCGACTAAGTTTATCAGCTAACTTCTAAAATCACTCTATGCCTCAGCTGGCTTAACTCCTGCCCAAAGCAGTTATTTATGCAACTCTCCCTGGCACAGACATTTATTACGCTAAAGTAATAACTGCCTGGGAGTGAGAGGGCTATTAACACCTGTTCCAACCTGTAGTTACACCAACCCACTTTGTCCTAGGCCTAGATATTGAACCCTTGATCTAATGTATTGCTATACTAGTACACTGTATATGTGTCATTGTATTAACTGCCCGTCCCTGTAGCTAATAGATCGGTGGTCAAACATTACTCCTAAACTTAAACCAACAACTGTATCCTGGGAGGGACAGAAAAGATTTGTGATAAAGATCACAAAATATCCTGCAGGAAGAGACAGTTAAAAAATAAAACAAGCTATATCATAAAATAAAAACTAAACAACTTTAGTTAGTAAATTTCAAGGATCACTATCTATATATTAATATCATCACAAAAATAATTATCATCATAATATGTGTAAATTAGTCCACACTCATCTAGATAAACAGTTAAACAACTAAACAGGAGTAAGTAATTTGTAAGACCACATAAATGTAAAAGTAAAAGACTGATATATGATACTCAAATGCAGTCTAAATGTTGAAAACAGTATCAGTAAAGCATCATTGTTATCATTGTGGCAATAAAGTTTATAATAAAGAACCAGAGTATCAGTATCTTTATTTTTCTTAAACTAAGAATCAACCATCTTGATTTTTGTTATCCAAACACCCAGCGATCACTGTTCAGTCCTGAGTTGACAATGACAATGACACAATTTAATTTCTTAGTCTGTCTTCCTTGACTTCATCGGCTTACAAGTTCAGAATCGAGACATATGTTAATGTTAGGCATATTCACTTCTTTGGTTACAAGCAGACGAAAGATTCTAGTTACAGACTAGAGGCGTCGCCGATTTCCTGGTAAGCTTACATAAATTCTTTTTTCCAAAACATTTATTATCTCCCTAGTAACCAAAAATAGTTTTCGACAACTTACTATATGATCGTGTTCGTCACAACACACAATGCAAATCAATAACACGCAGATCAGAGAGAAAAATGATTTCTGCGACATAATTAGCAGTTAGTTGTATGGATGACTTGAGACTGATGAGTATAAGGTAGATTGTTGACGCTGTTATTTCCGTTTAGATCATTGCCGTTATGGCCTCCTCCATTGGCCACGTAGACCTCCACTAGATGGCGATATAAAATAAGGGTGACTACTCTTTAGATTGAGTTGTCATCATCATGTGCCGCAACGAGCGGCGTTGGTGATTATGGTTCAACATCTCACACGATCAAAAGTCTAAGATCAGGCCTGTGTTCATGTCTCGATTAGGCCATGTAGCCAAGAAATCCAGAGTTTTATCTTGTTTTCCTTCCCCTTGCTCTTTTCACATTAAGTTTGTCTATTGTCGCTAAGTTTTCCAGTTTATTTCTCTTGATGATGTGCCTTGACTGTCTACTTCTAATTTATCTGATCAATTTACGGTTTTCATTTCTTTCTCATTTACGTTCTTTTTTTTTTTAACTATCCGTTTATTAATGCCGGCTCCCTGGCCGAGGAGTCAGCAGCTTTCTTCGTTAACCCCGAATACTCTCGTGGTTGACGTGAGCGCACGAGAATTAGAAGTGGTTCGAGTCGTGCCAGTGACTTATGAGAGTATGGAGCTGGTCGCTCAGAAAGTCGTGGCGTGCTGATGAGCGTAATTTAGCCCAGGAATCAACATACAGCTGAAAGTTATGTTGCCGGGGCCCATACGGGGGAGCAAAGAATAGTAACACTGTTGCCTACCATGCACGTCGTAAGAGGCGACTAATGAGGCTATGGTTCCGTCGCCCTGCTACTGTGTGAGTGCGTGACGCGACACTGAAAGCTGTGAATTTCACGTGGAATGCTTTTGCATCTGTCCGCAGTTGTTTTTCGCGTGAACTGCATGTTCGGAACGATGACGGCCGGCTGTTGCTGGATTGACTGGTTTGCCTTTTCGGTTCACGAGTGCTTTTTTCAGGAGACTCCTGGGAGTTGTCGCTGTAGTTATGGAGTTCGTGCTTTTTGCGGCACTTTCGGTGGGTCTCCCTGCAGAAGGAGATCGAGCCATATGGGATAAAACCCCGGTCAACGTAGTCTTTCTGGTGACTGCCGTTTTCATCGACGATGAACTGTATTTTTCGTGGAGGACTTTTGTGTTGGCGTTCTGGCGGCGACATTATGCACAGTGTACCTGTGCTGGCTGTTGGCTTTCCGGCACTCCTGTCTATTCCATTGTTCACATAGGGCAGTGAGAAGCATTTTGTGATATTCACTGGCACAGGAACGGAGCAATATGGGGACGACCCGTTGCCGTGAAGTTGGAACCGCGACTAATTAACTAACAATACAGCTTAAAGATGCTGGTGTTGACCGCAATATCCTGAAACAAGTTGGAAACGAGGGGGGGGGGGGGGAAATCCGTTTATTGTACTCTTTGCATTTACCTCAGAAATCACATTTTCCCCGCCATTAGATGTTTATCAGCTTGTCTGCTTATTATCAATATTTCACAAGTATGGGCAGTGCGGGTACTATATACATTTCAACATTCTTTTTCTCAGCGTGAACAATATAAAATGACACAAAGTAGTGCAGCTTTACATAACAGAATTACGACACATACAGGACGTTGCGGCGATTAGCCTTCATCAGCAAACAAACACATACACAAAACACAAAATATAGTCACGGAAATCTCCTGTGACTGCATTAAGACGTGACGACAGAATGAGAGGAATAAAAAGATGAAAAAATGAAAGCAATGAAGAGAAAATAAAAATTTGAAAAAAAAATATTCCTACTTACCTCAGAATTCCGAGCTGTGTGAGACCACATAAATCTAAAAGTAAAGGACTAATATATGATACTCAAATGCAGTCCACATGTTGAAAAGAGTATCAGTAAAGCATCATTTTTATCATTGTGGCAATAAAGTTTATATACACAGCTCGGAATTATGATGTAAGTACGAACATTTGTTTTCCAATTTTTATTTTTATTTTCTCTTCATTGCTTTCATTTTTTCATTATTCTCATTCTGTCGTCACGTCTTAATGTAGTCACAGGAGATCTCCGTGACTATATATTGTGTTTTGTGTATGTGTTTGTTTGCTGATGAAGGCTAATCGCCGCAATGTCCTGTATGTGTCGTAATTCTGTTATGTAAAGCTGCACGACTACATCTTAGGAGGATGGATGGTGGTAGAATACCAAAGGATATCTTTTTTGGTGAATTCAGATGGGTAAGAGATCTCAGGGTCGGCCTCTACAACGAAATAAAGATGTGTGTAAGCGGGACATGATTGATACAAGCATTGATAATGCACAATGTGAGCACGTTGCAGCTGAACGTGTTGCATGGAGGGCAAATATCAGAAATGGAATAAAGGCAAAGGAGAAAATTATTGCAGATAAGTCACACACCGAGCGTGTGAGACGTAAGATGGTGCATGATGGTGGAAATGACCACGTGTTCACATGCGCCAACTGTGGACGAACATTTACAGCGCAAATTGGCCTTATCAGTCATATTCGCTACCGCCATGGGTAATAACTATTGTGCCTTTTTGAAGCACAAACTATCGTCTGCCAAGACGGCAAGGTGCCAATTAATGGATATTGTTTACATTTTCACAGCTTTACCGCAGTTCCACCAAATTTTATTCATATTTTTCTCAGTGTGCAGTGTCGACTACTGTCAATCGCGGTTTTCTCGTGTTCTTTCTTCATAGTGCTTATTTGCTCTTGAATATTTTGCATTCTACATATAGCTTTTGTTCTTCGTTTATTCACATGTACCGCCAGCAAGATATAAGTATATCCTCTTCCTTTAGATTTTTATTGTTTGATGTCTATGGTTATATGTATTGAGCAACACATAACTTCCAGGGACAACGAAACTATTTTGACAGCACTGACACACCTTGGGACATGTCATTCTCCAGTCAAATTAAGGGGTAAATTGCGTCCTGAACAAAAATATCTGAGACAATCTGCTAACAATGTATCTTGCTATTCGTGGGCAAAATGAAATGAGGCGAACTACATGACGACAGCGAAGAATAATAAGAAGAAGTGGGACTGGAAGAAGACGAAGAAGAAGAACAACCACTACAACTAATACATGCATTACCATCATTAT
This sequence comes from Cepaea hortensis, assembly GCA_963921405.1. NCBI lineage: Eukaryota > Metazoa > Mollusca > Gastropoda > Stylommatophora > Helicidae > Cepaea > Cepaea hortensis. Next base: position 51,278,565 of record OY992876.1, read on the forward strand.
CATCATGTCTCCTGTCAAATGATGTAGGCATACATATCTCTCCGTAGTTTTCGGTCCTTGATGTTGTATTGCTGCTACAGTAATTATAATGGTAATAAGAAACAGTTATTATGTAGCATACACATCTCTCCGCAGATCTAAGTCATTAATGTTGTACTGCTGCTACAGTAATTATAATGATAACTAGCTGACCCTGCCCGGCTTCGCCCAGTCCCTGGTGGGAAGCATCTCATTTAATTCATATAAGTAGTCATATAAGTTCCCGTTCCCGTTACCGACTATCTGTCTGTCTGTCTGTCTGTCTGTCTGTTTGACCCGGCCCGACATCGCCCAGCTCCTGGTGTGAAGCATCTCATTTAATTTATATAAGTAGTCATATAAGTTCCTGTTCCCGACTGTCTATCTGTCTGTCTGTCTGTCTGCCTGACCCTGTCCGGCTTAATTAAATTCATACAACAACAAAAAATGTAACTTAAAAGAACGTTCTACCACACACCATCCATTATTTTTAATGAAAACTCTTTCTAATCACCTGCATGACTACAGTAACTTCTTAAGCAAAAAAAGATGAGTTACAATGTTATGCATTGTGCATCATTTTTATGAAAACTTTGAAAATGCCTTACAGATTGTATCATTATTTATTATAACTCATATGCCGGTACATAACTATGGACAAAGAGTTTATAAATCTTTGAAAACGATGCCACAATATGACTATAAGTTATACAGAAAAGTTATGCCCCTTGAAATAACTTTTACAGAGTTAGGTCCCCTGAGATATATGAAATTATGATGAAAAATGAAAAATGAAATAATACTGAGTAAGCAGGCGATTTCACACTAACAAAATATCACAGTTGACAGCTCTGGAATGAAAGGAAGGCGTGTAGAAAATTTCATCTCAATCGGATGGGCCGTTCGCGAACAAATAAAGGCCATACATACATACATACATACAGACAGAGATACGGACATCCTAATTTATATATAAGACTAGCTGACCCTGCCCGGCTTCGCCCAGCTCCTGGTGGGAAGCATCTCATTTAATTCATATAAGTAGTCATATAAGTTCCCGTTCCCGTTACCGACTATCTGTCTGTCTGTCTGTCTGTCTGTCTGTCTGACCCGGCCCGACATCGCCCAGCTCCTGGTGTGAAGCATCTCATTTAATTTATATAAGTAGTCATATAAGTTCCTGTTCCCGACTGTCTATCTGTCTGTCTGTCTGTCTATCTGTCTATCTGTCTGTCTGCCTGACCCTGTCCGGCTTCATTAAATTCATACAACAACAAAAAATGTAACTTAAAAGAACTACCACACACCATCCATTATTTTTAATGAAAACTCTTTCTAATCACCTGCATGACTACAGTAACTTCTTAAGCAAAAAAAGATGAGTTACAATGTTATGCATTGTGCATCATTTTTATGAAAACTTTGAAAATGCCTTACAGATGGTATCATTATTTATTATAACTCATATGCCGGTACATAACTATGGACAAAGAGTTTATAAATCTTTGAAAACGATGCCACAATATGACTATAAGTTATACAGAAAAGTTATGCCCCTTGAAATAACTTTTACAGAGTTAGGTCCCCTGAGATATATGAAATTATGATGAAAAATGAAAAATGAAATAATACTGAGTAAGCAGGCGATTTCACACTAACAAAATATCACAGTTGACAGCTCTGGAATGAAAGGAAGGCGTGTAGAAAATTTCATCTCAATCGGATGGGCCGTTCGCGAACAAATAAAGGCCATACATACAGACAGACATACAGACAGAGATACGCACATCCTAATTTATATATAAGATAAGAAAAAATTATGATGTAGCATACATATCTCTCCGCAGATCTCGGTCCTTGATGTTGTACTGCTGCTACAGTAATTATAATGATCTTCTTCTTCTTCTTCTTCTTCAGCGTTCCGAGCCATTGAGGTTCTTTGCTGCAAATACAATCCGTCTCCATTCGTCTCTCTGGTTGACCTTCTCTTGCCAGTCGTTGATTCCAAGTGCTTGTAGGTCTGTACATGTATTATCTCTCCACCGCCTTCTTGGTCTACCTCGGGGTCTACGGTCATTTATTTCCTGAGTGTAAGCGAGTTTTGTTTCTCTATTATCTTCCATTCTTTCTATATGCCCCAGCCATTGTAGTCGATTAGCCTTCATGATACCAGTGATTAGCGGGGACTTAAACAGATCATAAACGTCTTTGTTACTTCTTATTTTCCACTCTCCACTTTGTGTATCCCTAATGGGTCCAAAGATGCGTCTTAAAATTTTGTTCTCAAAGGTTTGTAACAAGGCTTCGTCTCCTTTCGTTGTACTCCAGGTTTCAGAGCCATACAGCACAACTGGTCTAATCAGTGTTTTGTATATTGTGATTTTGGTGTTACGAGATAGTGCCTTTGATTTTAGTAGATGTTGTAGTGCATAGTATATCTTATTTCCAGAGTTGATTCTAGTTTGTATTTCTTCCCTTATGATGTTGGAGCAGTTGGAGATTGTACCCAGGTATTTGTATGTTTCCGTTCTTTTAATGGTCATATTATCTATTTGTATGTGGCCAGAGTTTTTAGCCATTCCGTCTCTTGAAATTACCATATATTCTGTCTTATCTTGGTTGATAACCAGCCCCATCTGTTGGGCTTTTTCCTTTAAGTGAGTCAATATTTCCAATGTCTTTTGTTCACTTTGCCCTATAATATCTATATAATCTGCATAACCAAGCATTATAATGATAATAAGAAAAAATTATGATGTAGCATACATATCTCTCCGTAGATTTCGGTCCTTGATGTTGTATTGCTGCTACAGTAATTATAATGGTAATAAGAAACAGTAATGATGTAGTATTCATGTCTCTCGGCAGACAACAATGGCAAACTACTGAACGTAAACTTGCCAAGAGATCACAAACAGCAAAAAACAAAATGCTGGGGTTGACTGCGACGTCCTGTAAAGGATATGCAACTAACTTTTAACCATGATTCATACCCGTATGTTGCCACAGGAAAGCTGAGTGTTCCCAACAATGTTACTTGTACTTATTTGTACTTAACTCTGTTTAACCTCTGCATTATTATAATCAGTTTCCTTCTGGCATTATTTGGACAGTCGGACTGCGGAAAGAGACTGAGCCATATGGGATAAAATCCCGGTGCAATGAAGTCGACCATGCCGACTTTAACGAGACTTTTTTTGTGTGTGGACAGTCTCAATCCCCGTGTTGTAATTATGGAGCTAAGATGTTCACAATTTGTCACATTTTCAATCTCTTCATTGTAAATAAGAAATATATGAGAAAATGCTTATTCCTCCATTCGTTTGTATGTAGCAGAACATTAATTACAAACGAATGCATGTAGATATATATCAACAATCACATTGCATTAGCTATATGGGGCGTGGAAAGCCGTATCGTGTTCAATCGTAACTCACGTCCTATAAGGCTATATTAGTATATTATTGTTGTCGATTAGGCGTTGTCTGGATTTCGCTCTACGGCCCAGTACCATGCAGTGATATATGCAAATGTTCATCAGTTGCTACTAGAATTTTATCTCTTTCCTTCTCACTATGTGTTCTCGGTAGTATAGTGGTGAGTAGTTCCCCTCTGTCAATGGGGAGACAGAAGTTTGATTGTTTGGGAGGGTAATTATTAATATTATGTTCACAATCTTGGCATTGTTTGGGTCTGTTTCGTTTGCCCTGTGGATTCCAGACAACGGCCTTTCTAGTTATACTATTCTCAGCTTTTCTCAAAGTATATCGTATCCAGTGCCAGCATATTTTCTTCACCGCTTGATTCACTGGCATTTGTTTAATTCTCTCCTTTAACTCCACATTGATGAATCTGCCTTACCATTTTATTCCTTCCATTTTCCACAGGCATCATTTTACGAACGTTTGCGGTTTATTTGTTATCTAAAACGATAATTGGGCACGGATTGTTCTCAGTGTTTCGTATACGGTATATATGCAGTAGAACTGATTTAATGTTATAATTGAATATTCTTACTTTGGTGGTCACTAGGAAGAACGAAGTACCACAATGTAATATACAAGTAAATGGGAATATTCTTCAACAAGTGAATCGATACAATTATCTCGGAACAGTCATAACATCTGATGGGAGATGCCTTGAAGAGATTAGAACAAGAATTGCCATGGCGAAAGTAGCCTTTAGCAAGATGAAAAACATTCTGACCAATAAAAAGATGTCAATTGAAACGAGAAAAAGAGTGTTGAGGGGGTACATAGAGCCTGTTCTTTTGTATGGATGTGAAACTTGGACAATGTGCAGTCAAGCTGAAAAACATGTGATGGCTACAGAAATGTGGTTTCTGAGGAAAATGCAAAGAGTACCATGGACAGATAGAAAAACCAATGACCAAGTACTACATGAGACAAATGAAAATCGTAGACTGATTAGAGAAATTAGACGAAGACAGTCAAAATTATTTGGACATATTATGAGAAGAAATGGATTGGAGAACTTATTGACAACTGGCAAGATCGAGGGGAACAGACCAAGAGGAAGACCGAGAGTAAAATACCTGGATGGCTTGGCCACGTGGCATGGACGAGACAGGAACACTGAGCTGATTCACGACTCTGGTGATCGAGTGAAATGGCGAGTCATGACGGCCACGCTTTCCGACATGGCACATGATTGATTGATTGACTTTGGTGGTAAGTTTGATTTCTTTGTCTTCTACACATATCTCTGTGTTATAAAAGCTACCCTTGCCTTTTATAGTCTTATTTCTATATATCCGCCCCTTGAAGCGAGGTGTCACCAAAGGGATATGTTTATATGATATAGATAGGGTTATCGTTTGTTTGATTTATTCTCATTACCTCTGTCTTTTTCTTATGTTTTAGTCCTATTTGTTATGATATTATGGGGAAAAATAACAGAGAAACAAATGAGAAACTAAGTACAAGTGATCCAGGAAGCTTAACCCGGTCAACAAATGCTAACAGAAGTCGGATGTGTCGGCCTAAATGCGCAATATCGCAGCTCTGCTGTAAACAGACACACCTCAATCACGTCCGAAAAAAAAAAAAAAAAAAAAAAACTCTCTCCGGATGAACGCTGAAGAAGAAGAAGAACAAGTATAGGGATAACATTGGTTACTGACTTATAGAGCACGAAGAACTAAATGAATCACACATGTAGTTAGCTGGTGCTAGACTAGATCTAGAACTAGTAGAACTGAACAAGATCAGGTTACAAGGTGAGAGGACGACCCAGACAGAGACTACAATTGATAGAGATGACTAGACGAACGAACGAACTTTATTTTAAAAGGGTAACAAATTGGGCACGCAGGCCCTCTTACATTCGGCCCTTTCAATCACTCATCTTTTATTCATCAAATGTGCATGTTACATTTACATAGGAAAAAAAACATTGTCAAATGGATTTTGTAAGCATAAACAATGCATATTACGCATGATGCATTCACATGGGGGGGGGGGGGGGGAACATTGTCAAATGAAAGTTGTAAATATAAACAGTGCATATTGCAATGTTGTGAGACACATCCCCATCCACCCTCACATCCCGCAGCCCCCCACACATCCCGCAGCCACTCTCACATCCCCCACCCACCAAACCTCCCCCCACCCACCCACACATACTTCCACGCACTCACACAGACCCAGGCAAACCAGGCAAACATACATGCCGCCACCCACCCACTGATCCCCCACCCACACACATTTCTCCACCCACAGACACATTCCCCCACCCATCCCATAACCGACACGCACACACCCACCCAAATATTCTCCAACACCCACCCACACACCCGCAACCACCCAGCAAAACACACACCACAAAACCACACACACATACCCCCGCCAACCCACACATCCCGCACCTATCCACACACACATCCCGCACCCTCACAATTTTCCCCACACACCCACACACACATCAGCCAACCTACACCCACTCACCCACCCAATACCAGCCACCTCTCAACTACACATCCCCACCCACAAACACATCTCCCCACCTCTCCACACATATCCCCCACCCATAAACACCCAAAAATACACACCTCCCACCCACACACACCCCACCACCCACACATACTCCACATACACGTCCGCCGCTCACACACATCTTCCCACAAACACACACATCCCCCACCCATACACTCATCTCTCACACACATCCACCCACTCACGTACTCATCCATCAACCACTCATACCCACACATCACCCACCCGCCCATCAACACATGCATCTCTCAACTACCCTCCCACCCACACCCACCCCAACCACCCAGCCAAACACACATCCCCCATCCTCACATACATCCTTCATCCACCTGCACATCCCACACCTCCCCACCTCTCACACATCTCCCCTCCCACACAAAACTAAACCCATGAACACCACCCCCCCCACACACACACACACATACACACAATCCCCCACATGCATTCCCCATACACATCCCCTCCCACACATCTCTCACCAACACACACATCCCCTACCTACAACATCCTCACCACCCACACATACATCCTCCACCCACTCACATTTACCCCATCCACACTCACACACTCCCACCCACACAGACATATCCCATTCACAGACACCCCCACACACTCATCCCCCACACCCATCCCCCAACCCACACAATCTCCTACACACCCATTCACCAATCCAAATACACATTCCCTACCCCCCCCCCCCAACCCACCAACACTCACATACTTCCAACCATCCTCCCAAATATCCCCTCCACACACACACACACACACACACACACACACACACACACCACACATCCCTCAGACACACACATCCCCCACCGACTACACATCCCTTCACCCATCCACACATCACCCATCAACCCACACCCCCCCCCCCACACACACACACACACACAACCCCTCCACACATACATTCCTCACACCCCCACACACTCACACACACTTCCCTCACATACACACCCACACACACATCCTCACATCTAGACACATACATGATGACGGGGTAAAGGAGATATTGAAGAAATCAAATATGATATTAGTACAAGTACAAGGACAAACGAAAAACATAAAATTGCGTCTTCTTTCTGCGACGCTACGCAACAAAAGTAGTAGGACAAAAGAAGAAAATGCCGGGAAGCACAGAGGCTCAGAAAAAGAAAAACATTGTAAAACCGAAAGAAAACAAAACCGAAATCGTCTTCATCCACACCAATAAGTGCTTCCGGGGTCACGCATATTTTCCGCAAACTTCATTCAGAGACATCAAAAAATCGGTAATGGCATCATAGTTACCAAGGTAACAACGGTTGTTGACTGCGTTTTCAACGAAATTTAGTAACATTTATACTGCATTGATTATGTTAAATAATAGTATTTATTGACATAGTTCTTTAGTAATAACAACTAATTGATCGCAGAAACAAAGCGTCTCTTTGAAAGAGACAGTCGATTTGACTCTTAACTAAATAAAAACATTAAACGTCAGTCACTGTCAAGTCAAACGGACAATCGGACTACTGCCACTACGGAGGAGGATTTTGCTCGCATGGCTTAACTCTTAACTAATGCATTAGTTTGATAGTTGGTGTAATGTTTTTAATTTCTCATCGTTAGGAGGGAATTGCTGACAAAATTTATCTTAACAAGACTGGAGAGGCTGTTTTAACAATTATATCCAGTCACAATGTAAGTGCAAAGGGGAGTAAGAAAAGAAGACAATACTGCATTCTCTACCCTTACTTGTTCAATGTTAATGCAGAAATCCTCCCCCCCCCCCCCTCTTAAAAAAAAATAAATAAATACAAATGATGAGATCAGAGACAACGTTGATCCATTCATAATTGGTAAACATCGAATTCCAGAACTCAAATATGTAAATAATGTACAAAATAGAAAAAAAATGTTCTCATAAACAGCATCATGTCTCAGAAACTGAAATATTGGGGCATACTAAATGGCACAGAGGTTCGGAAAGAACAATGATGGAAGGCAGAGTTCCTGAGGTCAACCAGCAGGAAGATGGACACATGACATTGCAGACAGCTTGGGCATGAAAATGCATGAGGCATGAGAACTGGCAAAAGACCGAGAACCTTTTTGGCAGACCCTGATGACAGTGACGTGAGAGCGATAATGATTTGCCAGCAATACTCAGTACAGACATAACTCTGGTGTTATGTCAGTTGAACCCTGATGACAGTGACGTGAGAGCGATAATGATTTGCCAGCAATACTCAGTACAGACATAACTCTGGTGTTATGTCAGTTGAACCCTGATGACAGTGACGTGAGAGCGATAATGATTTGCCAGCAATACTCAGTATAGACATAACTCTGGTGTTATGTCAGTTGTTGTTATTGCCATTTCTCTTGTATGGTGTAATATTGTTTAGCATATTCAGGTCTTGGGGAGCTGTTTTTTGTTGTTGTTGCAAACAGTGATATAGGAATGAATTTAATGGTATTAACAAAGTGTCTTGCATTGTTTGAATTTTCTCACGAAGCTGGAGTCAGTACTCATTTGTTCAGATCAAGCTGTTTGATTTAATTTTCTTCTGGAAGTTCTGGTAATTTGCAGGTTTCTTTCACTTGCTGAGTGTTTGTCATCAGCTTTGATGACAGGGATAATCTTGCAGTACTTAGCTTCAAATCAGTAACCTGGCTTTGCTGTTTTCTTCCTTGATGCCGCAAATACGCAATATGCGTATTGATTGATTGATTTAGGAATCAACATCACAGCATTCGGCCCATTCCCATAAGTGCTCCGTCCCCATCCTCAGTAGCCAGCGAAGAGTTCCAACACTAATAGTACTAGTTAGTTAGTTAGTTAGTCGACAGATCATCCTCGTTGCACATCGAACCATTCAGTCCATAAGTGCTCGGATCATCTCCTCAGCAAATCCCGCAGCGTGTAGCGGCTAACGACGCCAGTTCTGTGTTGGTTTATCAATCTTCTTTGGCTTCCTGCATAGTGTTCTTGTTTGGCCACCCCTCTTTTAATTTGCTGCTCCTGCAGTCTGGCCATTGTTGTAGATTCACAGTCATCACTTGGTTCTCGCAAAAGTCTCACTTCTCGTAGAGCATTCAGAATGTCAGCCTGGTCCATGGCGCGTCCGCCCTCCACAGTAGCCTCACCTGCGAGCTTGTCAGCCCGCTCATTTCCTTGTACTCCCGCATGACCTGGCACGAAGATGAAACTAATCTTTGCCAGCCGAGACCGCTTCAGAGGCAGCAACCATTCTCTTCGGATCGACCCCTCCTCTATCCTCTTGATCATGTTCATTGAGTCGCTAAGGAAACAAGCCCTAGTGAATGTCTGTGTCTCGAGCCATGTTATTGCTTTACTTACTGCCATGACTTCCATGGTCAGGCTACTTGTGGTTTCAGTGAAAGCACCAGAGTCCTCCTTCACAATTCTCCCTCCGGCCCGAGCTGTAAAGGCCCATGAGCTTCTCACATGTCGGACGACCGACCCATCTGTGTAGATGACCGCGTCACCGTCTAGCGAATTCTCGAAAATCAACGCTTGTACTTCAGCCTCAACAGCAGCTGGATTTTCTTGTCTGCATTTTCTATCTAGTTGGATGCAAACTGAAAAGGATGTGCAGAAGTCTGTTGGCACTTGCACCCACTCCTCGCCAGGTTCTAAGTCCTCAAGTGAACACACCTGTTGAAGAATGTCTTCGGCTTGACCCATCCACGACCGTCCTCTTTTTAACCTGCTGCCCTTCACCTTCCTAATTTCACTATGCAGTGGATGTTGTGTGTTTGCGTTAATTCTGAGGTAGGCGCGTACCCTGCAAACTTGTATTCTTTCTTCAATGGTTGGAAAATCAAGCAGGTAGCGCATCGCCCTGCATGCTGTATCTCTTGTACATCCAAGAATAATGCGCATAGCTTCATTCTGTATCCTTTCCATCCTTTCTATCTGCTTATGGCTGAGAGTCAGGATTGCCATTGCATACTCCAAAACAGACATGACCAGCCCCTCGTACAGAAGACATAGATGGCGCTGCTCACAGTTTGCTGCCGCCATCACCCGCATCGCTGCCAAACCCCGCTTGGCCTTTGTTATCACCTGGTCTATGTGCACATTATAAGCACGGCTTCGATCAAACCGTATCCCCAGGTAATTCATTGCCTGCGTTCTTTCCACCGTCTCTGAACACAGCATTACAGTTGGTGTTGGATTGTTGACAATATGATTATTCAACGAGAACCAAGTCACTGTTGCCTTTGTTGGGTTGACCATTGCCCCAGCTTCATCACACCAAGTACTTATGCGATTGAGTTCGGTTTGTAGTTCCACAGCAACCTCCTCTCTATCCTTACCCTGACGATACACTAAAACTAATAGTACCAGTAGCAATCTGATTATAAGTCTGTCTCGCCTTTCCGTTGAGCGTTGGCCAGATCCCCTCATCACTCCTCGCTGTCTCATTCTTGCCAGACCATGGTAATCCATTTGCTCCTCCGAGGTGTGCACGTGCTCCCACAAGGCCGCAACCACATCTGCCTTGTCATGTATCAATACTCCACCAAGTTCTGCAGAGCCAGCCAATCTGTCCGCCTGTTAATTTCCCAGCACACCGGCATGCCCCGGAGAAAAGATCCAGGCGATGCTTGTCACCTGTGACCTCCGAAGCGAAGCAAGCCACTCCGCACGAAGCCTGCCCGTCCTCACCCTCGTCAGTATGCTTTCTGAGTCAGTTACAATCACAATGTGTGTGTGTGTCGTATTCTCCATCCAGCGGAGAGCCGCAGTGACTGCCTCCACCTCCATTCTTAAGCTGGATGTTGTGGTATCATATGCCAGGCTCTCCTGCCCCAAACATCGACCATTAGCTTTGGCTATGAACCCCCAGCCACTTCTCTCACCTCTTGACACCGAACCATCTGTGTAGATAATCACATCACCCGAGTGAGCATTGTCCTGAATTAGTTGCTGGATTTTCACTTCTGTGGCCCCTGCTGGCCACTCCCTGCACTCCCGGCTTAATGTGATTATAACTCTGCACAAATCTGACTGCTCCGCTGGCACTCTGACCCACTCCTCTCCACGCCTAATGTTCTCCAAGGGGCACACCTGTCTGATCGTATCCTCCGCCTGAGCCATTCATGATTTCCCTCTTATCAGTCGCTGACCCTTAGCTGCGTCCAGCGCCTTATGCAGTGGGTGGCCTGTGTCTGCAGCTACTCTGAGGTATGCCTTCGCCTGCATCACCTTGAGCCTGCCAGCAACAGTCAGCAGACCAAGGATGTAACGCATACATACTACTGGGGTGTCTCTAGTGCATCCCAGAATGACCCGCATAGCTTCGTTCTTTATGCGCTCCAACTTCACCAGCTGACTCTCTGAGACAGCAGACCCAATCCATAATCAATTACTGAGAGGATCAAGTGCTGGTATAGTGTGAAAAGCATTCTCTGCTCTGTGTCCATTGCAGCCATAGTTTTAAGTGCACCGAGTCCCTTTTGAGATCTTGTCACAACCGTCTCCACATGGTCCTTGAAGGATAGGCTCCTGTCAAATGTGATCCCCAGATACTTCAGTTTGTTTTCTCTGCTGACATTTCTACCATCTATCGCGAGGCTTGGGACATCAGCTCTTACAATCCTGTTGTCCAGAGAGCACCACAAAACCGCCGCCTTTTCCGGGTGGATGACAGCACTCATTTCTGTGCACCAGTCAATCACTTTATCTACTGTCGCCTGTAACTCCTGGGCTGTTTGCTCCCTATCTCACCCCTGCCTATATGCAAGAATATCATCTGCAAATGTTAGTATTCTTCCAACCCCTGGTGCTTCTAGGTTTGCAATCTTGCTCGTATACACATTAAAGAGCACCGGTGAGACTGCAGATCCCTGTGGCAGTCCCGGGGTTAACATTTGTGGCTCGGTCCATGCACCCAGACGGAGAGCAACCCAACGAGAGTGCAGGACGGCTACTATCCAGTTCACCAACCAGGGATTGACCCCCTTCTCCATCAGCGCGGTCATCAAAATATCATATCGAACTCTATTGTATGCATCCTCGAGATCAAGCGCTACCACCATCGTTTCCTGTCTACTCTGGAACCCCTCATAAACATCAAAGTCAAAAGTGGCTGCATTTGACCAGGTATCTTTTCCTGGCCTGTAGCTCCCCAGGCCTCTTGGAAGCAGCTTCCAAAACCTTCCCAAAAGTATTTTGAAGGGTGATGATCCTAAAACCGCTTAGCTTTGACTGATCCTTGAATGGTTTTGAGAGAGGGATGAGAGTCCCTCTGATTATTGTGTTTCTCAGATTAACCCACTTCTCTTCCACGGTGCTGTCTCTTTGTCCAAAGCTGATGGTTTCCTCAAAAGTTTTAGAAAATTGCTCAGTCGTGGCTGGGTTTAACAGAATGTTATATTAATCCATGGATTTTCATCACATATAATGTTGCAGAAGTATTTTTGGCTGTAATTTAATTGTGCAACATACCAGAGCAGAACTGATATCACAGTTGACACTATGATAGGAAGACACGAATGTACTGTGTACCCGAGGCATGATCATCTACCAATAATCAAGACAATCTGATGCTAATGTTCAAATGATGGATCCCTGCATCTCACTTTAAATGGGATCTGGTCTGGAAGTAGGAGTTGGTTATGCAAAGTTCATTATAGTATAGAATTCAACAAGTCACAGGCCATTTTCAATTAACTTTCCAACTCCGAATCATCCTAGACATATGCCAGGAGTTATGATCTGCTCCCCCTTTGGAATTGAAGATTCCATGTTGAACGAGCTGTTCATGGCTAGGTTTGTAGTGGTAATAGCAATTAAGTAGCAGTAGCTGCCTCATGTGGTAGATAACTTGAGCTGCAAGTTCCAGCCAATCTTTAACAAGTCTACAGAGGGGTTGGCATGAGCTTGTTGTCCTTTGCCCAACTGGCAGATGAAAGGCACAAGAGGCGAAGAAGAAATTGTTAGTAGTAGTCTGTCAGTGAGTTTAATTAGCAGATCTGCCTCCCATCTCATCACACTTTGCCCCCTCCCCCCTCCTTTAAAGTGTCATGATGATCTTATTGCAATTGCTCAGGTTATTGCCTTTGTGCCCCCCCCCCCCCCCCCCCGCTTTTACATGTTATATTGTGTTAACAGTACCATTAATTATGTATGCTTGTGCCATCCATGATCTGCCACACCTAATTCTTGTTCCCTGTCAGGGATAAAATAGCACGTTGTCTAAGGATATAATCGGCACAGCAATATTTGGATATATTCATAACTGGAGATGAGCAGAGTCGACCTACTCTCTTTGCCTAGTTCAGTGGTTCTCAATCTTTTTTTGGCCCGTGCCACCCTCACCATATTTTCAGAACGTCATTCCCCCCACCCCCTTCATATTTCCTACCTAAAAATTTGGCCCGTGCCCCCCTTCACCATATTTTCAGAACATCATTCCCCCCTTTGGTATTTCCTACCTAAAAATCCCGCCCACGGCCCTATACAGTATACGTAATAATGGAAGCTAAACTTAATACCACATACGAAAACAAGTCTAGAAGTTCGCATAAAACGTGATTTGTGGGGCTACTTACTTTATCAAATGAATTTTACAAGGGTGAGACGTACAGAACAGTACAGTATGAAGGGAAAAACAATATCAAGTAATTGGTTATTGTATTAGCGCGATCTTGAAATAATCTTAATTCCCCCCTGGAACACTACAATTTCGGGGGGGGGGGGGGAATGATTCCCCACCGGTTGAGAACCACTGGCCTAGTTGGTATTGTAATATCTGGGCTATGCATGAGGAGAATTCCTATCCAGATTGTATGCCCTCCAGAATGGGGCTTGCCCTTCCCAACACTTTAATGTGTATGGATATTCACATCATAATATAAATGTACTATTTATTATGTAGCAGATAACAGCACAATAACGGACAGATTCCTTCGCACGAAGCACAGCATGACAGCAGTAGTTATCTTAACTTACAATAACTTTATCTCTGTCATGCATATGTCAGTCTCATCTTGACTGGGTACATCTATCCTCTATTACAAATGTATGTGGCACAAATTAATTATGATAATTCTTTTGCGCAGCTCGTATGAAACTCGTTAAAACTAACATTAACATACCAGCCAAACCACAGATAATTGTGGTTGCCATAAATCTATCTCATGACCGGCAGACTCATCCCATCCTGTTCGATTTTCAGGCTGAGAATGCCTTGAGCTCGTTCAATCATTCACTCCACAACTCGTCACTTGCAGCTCGCGATAATGCATTCTCATGTGACTTGGGTTTTATGCATACTTCTCTTGTCTATCGACCAAAACGGTCACACCACCTCAATCCCCACTGCAGGAATTTGATATTTCCTTAGTTTCATTTATATTTATAAGTAGAGTAAAGTGTTTTTCAGCAGTTACACTATAGAAAACATACTGTTAGTAAGTATAGTACATCCTCTGTACTTTTCTCTTATGTTAAATTTTGCTTTGGCCACAAGTGATTTCAGCTTAAATTCATTATGTGCTAGTTTGTTACAGTTTGTTTCACTATGTTAATATTGTGTAGATAGCACATGAGTTTATGCTAGATCATGCCATTATGTTAATGTGTAGATAGCACATGCGTTTGTGTTAGTTTGTGTCATTATGTTAATGTTGTGTAGATAGCACAATATTTTGCACTAGGTCATGTCATTATATTATAATTCTGTAGAAAGCACATGAGTTTTTACTAGGTCATGTCATCATATTATAATTGTGTAGATAGCACATGAGTATGCACTAGATAATGTCATTATGTTAATGTTGTGTAAATGGTACATAAGGTTTTACTAAGTCATATCATTATTCTGACTTTGTGTGAAGATATTGATGATACTTTTAGTATATTTTGTGTACAAATTATTGTTTATCTCTTTACATTATAATGCCTTCTTATTCTGTTTAATGTATTTTTTGGGTTGGCCAATCCTAAGACATTGGTTTTAATGAAATATTTCAGATGGCTGTTCATTTTGATCATCGCCTTGATACTGATGACAGTGGTATCACGACAAAGATAGGATGGCTGAAGAGTTCTCCAATCTTGGCAGTCTTGTCTTATGGTGAAGAAACTGGTGGTGCTGTAGTACTGTTTAATGAAGAGGTATGTTACAAGTAACTAGATTTTTTCACCCTACACTGGGTTTTCAAAGTTCATGTGTTCATTTTCGGATTCTGTCACGTTGTTAACAAGTACACTTTTTTTTAGAGACTCATGGGGTCATCACTGAAGCTATGAAGTTCGTTTTGTGCTTTGTGTGATGCTTTTGGCAGGCTGCTCCATGGAAAGAAAATTGAGGCATATAAACCTGTTGTAATAAAATCAATCTTCTTGCCTATAACCATTTATTATTGGAAGAATAATGAGAGAAACTTTGATGCTAGCAACAAAAGAAAAACAACAAACTATAATTGCAGCATGTTTGACTATTGCTGGTGTTTGCCAAGAAGATTTTGTTGATGGCTGTGGTGTGAAGTCACTTGTCCCAGGTAGTTGCATGCAAGGTTTATTTTTCTTCTTCTTCATTCCTCTTTTAAGCGACATGAGTCACACCTAATTATGCACCCTAAAGGTCAATGTGTCCGACTTCAGCATTAGTGTAAGGTTTGCTTCCTGTGGACAGATTCCATACACAATAATGTTGTTGTTTGTCCATCAAGAATGATGATGACCATTCATTTCATCCAGTGGGATTGAAGGTATGGAGCCGTGGGTTCTAAGTTGGCTGATAAGGCCTATTTTGGCTCGAAATGTTCTTTGACAATGTTGGCAAAGAATGCTTGACGTTTCTGGAGGATTTCCTGCAGTGGTTTTTCTGTCCTGCCTTTTCTTCACAGCTCTTGCAGTCCTGGTTGCCTCACATATGACTGCACCCTTGCGTAATGATGCACACCACGAATTTCGGTCTCTGGCTGCAGCCTCCCAGGTGTCATGATGAATTCCAAAAGCATTCAGTGAGATTTTCAGAGTGTCTTTAAAGCGTTTCCTCTGGCCACCTTGGGAGAGTTTACCACAACGCAGTTCGCTGTAAAAAATTCATTTAGGGAGCCTGTGATCTGGCATGCGAGTCAAGTGACCAGCCCAGCGAATTTGATTCTTCATCAGTAGAATGTGGATACTGGGCATGGACGCTCTTTCTAGGACTTCAGTGTCTGGAATCTTGTCTTGCCATTTAATCTTCAGTAGCTTCCTTAAGCAGACTGTGTGGAAGTGGTTTAATTTCCTAGCGTGTCGCTGATAAACAGTCTAGGTTTCACAATCATATAGCAGTGTGGATAATACAACTGCTTTGTAGACTTTTAGCTTTGTTTGCAGGCTTATTCCAGTTCTGTCCCATACATTCTTGTAGTCTGCCAAAGGCCGCACTGGCCTTGGAGATTCTTGCATTCACTTCGTCATCAATTGTGACACAGTGCTGCCAAGATAGGTGAATTTGTCCACAACACTTAGTCTATGATCATTCACTTTGATATTCGGCACAGTGTGATTATTCCCTGGAGCTGGCTGGTACATAACTACAGTCTTCTCCAAGTTGATATTGAGCCCAAAGTTGGCACAGGCATGTGAAAAAGCTGAAACATTATGTTGCATGTCCGCCTCTGAGTTGGCGTATAGAGCGCAATCATCAGCAAACAGGAGCTCTCTGACGGTGTCGATGTTAATTTTGGTTTTAGCTTTCAGCCTTCTCAGATTGAATAACTTTCCATCCATACGGTAGTTGATGTCTATTCCAATGTCGTCGTTCTCGAAGGCATTCATCAACATGGCTGAAAACATGAGGCTGAACAGTGTTGGTGCCAGGACACATCCTTGCTTCACTCCATTGGTGACAGGAAAGGGTTCAGACAGTTCACCATTTTCCTGTACTCTTGCCTGCATGCCATCATGAAATAGCCGCACTATTTGGACAAACTTTCGTGGACAGCCATATTTTGCCATAATCTTCCACAGTCCTTCTCTGCTGACTGTATCAAAAGCCTTGGTAAGGTCAATGAAAGTGGAGAACATTTCGCAGTTCTGTTCCTGACATTTCTCTTGCAGCTGCCTTGCAGCAAAAATCATGTCAACAGTTCCACGTTCTTTTCTGAAGCCTCATTGACTCTCAGGAAGAAGACCTTGATCGAGATGGGCTGTGAGGCGATTGAGAAGAATTTTGGCGAGTATCTTCCCTGCAGTTGAAAGCAAGGAGATGCCTCGGTGGTTGTCACAGGATTTGCGGTTTCCTTTACATTTGTATAGGTGGACTATTGACGCGTCCTTGAAATCTTGTGGCATGGTCTCGTTCACCCATATGTTTGTAAAGACTTGGTGAAGCTGCTCTGTTAGGACCGGCCCACCTGCCTTGTATATCTCTGCTGGGATGGAGTCAGGACCAGGTGCCTTGCCGCTGGAGAGTTGCTGGATGGCTTTGTTTACTTCCACTATGGTTGGCAGGTCATCAAGTGTCTCATTGGTGGAAACTTGAGGAAGGCAGTTGATGGTTTCATCATCGAAGAAGGAAGTTGCATTTAAGATGTTGCTGAAATGCTCTGCCCAGCGTTGAAGGATTTCTTTCTTATCGGTGACCAATGTTCCTCCATCTGCACTGAGGAGGGGAACTATGCCTGGTGATGTAGGACCATAGACCGCTTTCAGTGAGTCGTAGAAGTTTTTCATATCATGTCTGTAAGCAAAGCCCTGAATTTCATCAGCTTTGCTGCCCAGCCAGGAGTCCCGCATGTGGCGAAGTTTCTGCTGCACTACTCTCTGAATGTTCTTGAAGGCATCTTTTTTTGATGTTGACTTCGGGTCATTCAAATGTGCCTTGAGAAGAAGTTTCTCGGCCAGTAATTTGTTGATGTCTTCGGAATTTTCATCAAACCAGTCTTTATGCTTTCGGTGGGCTTAACCCAGGATTTCCATAGCAGTGTTGTAAATTATGTCCTTTAGGGCTCTCCATTCTGTTTCTGTATCCTGTTTAGCTGCAGCATTGGGCTTGAGGCGGTCTTCCAGCATATTTTCAAACGACTGCTGCATTTTCTTGCTGTTTAGGCGGGTGACATATAGCTTTTTTTTGCATTTTCACCCCTTGAGGACGCCGTGGTGGCCTGATGTGAATGTTTATTTTCGAGACAATGAGACGATGGTCTGTCCAACATTCGGCACCACACATGGATTTTGTCACTCGAACGTCTTGTCTGTCACTCCTCCTGACGATGACATAGTCAATGAGGTGCCAGTGTTTCGAGCGCGGGTGCATCCACGATGTCCTATTTCTCATGGGGAGACGGAAAATTGTGTTCGTAATCAGAAGATCATGTTCAGCACATGTCTGAAGGAGGAGGAGTCCATTGCTGTTACAATTTCCGACTCCATGCTTTCCAATGATGCCACTCCAAGAGGTGGTGTCCGTGCCTACTCTGGCATTGAAGTCCCCAAGGAGTATACATCTGTCTCCTTTGGGAACAGATGTTAGTACATTGTGCAGGTCCTCATAGAACTTATTCTTGATATCATCTTCGTTGGTCATAGTTGGTGCGTAGACACTCATAATAGGTTTCCATCCTTACAATTTTTTGCCAAGGCTGCAGCCATATGGCCTACTCTGCCATTTCAAACTACTGTGGGAGTTTTAATGTGTACATCTTGCACATGAGACCTCTTTTTTTTTGCTCTTATCTGAAAAGGCTAGGTATCCGATCACACTACTGAAGACATGAGTTGTGTTATATCTCTAGATATCCGGCAGGGGTTCTGGAAGAATCTCAAATCTGAGCGTGAAGACCAGGAGAACTTTTAATCAGATAGCAGTGGGAACGATTAGTAGGATGACTCTTCGCTGGCTGTTGAACGAGTGGAAGGAGCATGTGTGGGAATGTCCTGAGTGCAGTGATATCGGTTCTTAACTCAACTCAACTCAACTCAACTCTAGATAGCAGTGGTTCTTGGACAAATTCCCAGCCTTATGTTGAGGTTGAACCCAGTAACTTCTGAGCCTGATGTGGACACCCTTACCCCTCTGCCAGGGCTCCTCCCTCAAGGTGTTTTTAATTATTTTGATCCTGGTAGTTAAGTATCCTTTGCATTTCTTTGGATTGTTGTCGTGTCCTCCTTTACAGTGTCGTCCCTGGAGTGAAGAGAGTCGACACCCACATTATAATATTTTTTTCCTCTCAATATTCTGGAGAATCCACCAGCTTCCGTCCAACACACTCCATCAGCCTATGGACACCTTATCCTATCACTCTCTCACTGTCGTACTATGCCCCTTCTCATACTTCCCCAACGCAACATACTCAACAACTCTTGCTTCTAAAAATTAATAAAGATTAATTTATTAAAAGAAAAGTGTAACGTATATGAGACGTGTATGTGAAGAAAATGTGTGACGTGTTCTATAAAGTGTGTAGAATCGGACTCTCAGACAACAACCCAGTCAGCTGATCCCAGCAAGGATAGACCACAGCACGTTACGTCAGAACATGTACTTCTCACCCAGCGCCGAAACCATCCTGCTGGATACTGATTTGCCTCTGTAGACCTCTGGTAATCCCATTTCATGAACATCCGAAATAGACACCGGTGGTATAAACAGTTAATCATGGACTGGTTGCACCCTACACAATGTCCGTTCCTATCGTTCCTAAAAAAATGCACAAGTCCTTTGTAGTGTGTACACAGATTAATGTTAATTGTTACTGTACTGGATCCTCCCTCGTGTCTATCTAGCCTCAAGTATCAAGTCTTGTGTTCTATTACACGAGATTATATCACACTATGTAATTATTTGACTTAATGTTTTCAGTTCGTTACTACTGTCTGATGCTGTGTGGTGCATCAGTACGCATCACTCTCTTTGGTGAATCAACTTCCTTCTAGCTTTAGTTACGTTCTGTACTCAACTTTATTGATTGTTGAACTGGTGTTCTTCCGAATGGGATTGGATTCTTTCCCAAAAACTTGTTGAGTTTCCTTGGATCTGGTAGGGAACCTAGGATAGAAACAACACATCTGGTGATAGTACTAGTCACTGATCCTTTCGGCTGAGTGTAAGCCTATCACCTTGCTTAATGATCTTTAGCTAACTAGACTTAGTCATAGAGCAGATTAGCTACCCACCTAGAGCCGAATCAGGCTATGACAAAGAAAAAATCAGCAAACAGAATGCGGAACCCCGCCCACCAGGGACACTACGGGAATATCCCAATTATCCCTCATTACTCGATTCTCAACTAGTAAAGCTTATCAACACTTCACTAATCTATTCTTAACTAGCAGAGTTAATATCACTATTCTACTCTAACTAGTTTCCACTAACAGTGCTAATCATCACACTTTAGTTTAACAAGGCCACAGTCTATATTAATTAGAACGAATAATATAATAGGTTATACTTTACGGCACTGCAGTTTACACTAAATTACATCTAATGGTAGCCATACAGGCTCGTGTAAACTAAATCAAATATCTCCTTCACACGTTAGATGTTCTAACTGCTGCAGTGACAAGCATGTCTGCCTAAATCCACATTTTCAAGTCCCCCTAGTTGGTCCCAACTCGGGTTTATATGGTAACTACCAAAGTTGGCCACGTGACGTTATCCTTTATGCCCCCACACAGGTGGCACAGTGGCAGATCATCCCTTGTCAGGAAACTATTTTCCTGGCTTAAGTCCTGTCAAAGTTGTCAGTAATAGTTTAGATTCTCAAAACAAGCCAGCGAGTTTCTGTCGAGTTACAACAAAGAGTTGCAAATAACCCCGTCAATCCTCTCGATGTGCCGGAAACCAAGAATTGACAGATGCACTGTTTTCTCCCTAGTCGGGCACTTCCGACCTGTTGATAAACTGTCAATCTTCTGTTCCGTGGTGACAATCCCAGCAGCCATTTCCGTCTGATGTCCGGCAGTATAGATGACAAACGGAACCATTCCATATCCTAAGCCGACAATCATATGTGATTCTAACTGTTAATGAACTGCCAACTCGATGTATCCATTCCTTCTCACTCACCACCAAATGTGTTTATGGGCTGACACGATGTAACCTGTGCAGCTGTGTTTACTCTGTTAGTACGACTTTTGTGGCCTAGAAAATATACGCCACGCAAACGTCGGTATTATTATCTGGTTAACTCATGGCGAGCTCGTGACAATTGTAACTATCCCCGGATGTTAGAAATCAGCAAGATAATAGATCAGTCACCCATTCCTTAAACAAGTAAAAGACTACCATCACCACCACCTTCTTTTCTTCCTTCAACACCTCCTTCCTTTTCAGCATTGCAGCATATTGGTTAGTGCACTTACCTCCCACGATAGTGGTCTGTGTCCAATCCCCAGCAGAGACAGACGTAGTTATGCTTCCTGACCAATATGGCTCTCCAGTCCACCTAACCTCATTAAAATGGGTACCAGACAATTGTAAGAATGTTCTTGTAATTGCCTGGGAAGTAAAGGTGGCAAGGAAGGGAAATAGTCACCTCACCTCATTTGTCATGGTCGAGAATATGTGAAGGCCCAACACTTCACATCACAACAGCAGTATATATGTTTTAATTACCTTGACCTTTTTTCTTTCCAATTCCTCCCCAGTCTTTGTCACTCACTCACTCATTCTCTCTCTCTCTCTCTCTCTCTCTCTCTCTCTCTCTCTCTCTCTATCTCTCTCTCTCTCTCTCTCTCTCTCTCTCTCTCTCTCTATCTCTCTGTCTGTCTGTGTCTCTCTCTCTCTCTCTCTCTCTCTCTCTCTCTCTCTCTCTCTCTCTCTCTCTCTCTCTCTCTCTCTCTCTCTCTCTCTCTCTCTCTCTCTCTCTCTCTCTCTCTCTCTCCCCCTCTCTCTCTCACCTATCTCACATGTCTCTCTCTCTCTCTCTCACTCCAGATATAATAATTAGGTACCCTATGGTAACATCTCATTAAGAATATTTTCATGACAACCAATCATTTCAGGGTGAGAAGCTGCCTCACAAGCCTATAACACATCAATGTCATCCGACATCCTTTGCCTGGCATCCGACTCGAAAGATTCTGGCGGTGGGATGGGAGACAGGCGAAATAAACCTGTGGAATGAGCAGGACAAAGAGCTGATTGAAGCTCCTCATCTTCATCGTTCGGAAGTGACTGTCATGCACTGGAGTTCAAACGGGACAAGACTTTTGACAGCTGATATTGTATGTTTTTGTTTTCATTGTGCAGACAGTTTATGATGTTTATTTATTGCTGTTGGTTTAATGAGCATCTCTAGATCTAGTACTAGATCCATAGGCATGGAAATGGAAGAGGTAGAAGAGCCAGTGAAGGATTGAGAGTCTTACAGGCAGTTTGTGATGAGAACAGTGTTATATAAGGCATGCTACATGATGATGATGATGACAGTACTATATTGACGATGTCAGATATAAAATAGAAATGGAATTGGAATGGCCAAAGTTGTATTTAATAACAGACAAAATATTCTAATCAACAAACACTATCTTGTAGCTTGAAGTTGAGTACCACCAAGAAAAGTGCACGCTATAGATTATTTTATAGTGCAGAGATATGGACTAAAAACAAGTATTTGGGAGAAACAACTAATGCCATTAAAAGGAGGCTATATAGAAAATATTTTTATGAATATCATGGAGAAAATAAAATGACAAATGGAGAAGTTGTAAAAGTATGTAATATAGAAATGAACAGAGAATTATTTAACAAGATCAGAATTCTATCATTAAAATATTTTAGGCACATAAAAGGGTCAATCATTCTGCTGAAAACTGTGAATAAGAAAAATTGGAAGGCAAATGTGCAGGAGAAAGACACCAGTTTAAATGAGAAGATCACATCAAAGGGTGCACTGCTAAAACAGATCTCACATCATGGTGAGATACTGAGAATCCTGGGGATGCATTGCAGCTGCCTTTCAATGTGAAGATGGCAACTGAGTTAATCTAATTTCTGTAGTAAGTTGGAAGTAGACAAACATACTAGTACAGAAGTCCAAAGTTTAGTTCCTCATGAAGCATATATCTGACTTGGTTTAGAAATTTGTCAATAGTCAGTTTATTGTGATGATGTGCAGTTTATTATGATTGTGCAAAGATGCATATATATGAGGGATCTCCGTGTGAAGTAGTCAAGCTGCCTGCCTTGTGCTCTGAAGGTTTTTGATTTGATTCCTGACTTAGTCATTTGGTTCACAAGTGCAGTTTTGCAGAGACTCCAGGGGATTGTCGCTGGAGCTACAGAGTTCCTACTTTGTGCAAAGTTTTCGGCACTTCACCCTGTGGATGAAATAAAACTTAGTGCAATAAAGTAAATTCTCTCACCTTTAAACCTTATGTGTGTATATATATATATATATATATGTAAAAGGCAGTTCATTTGAAATCCGTTCATGCCGCACCACACATTATTGCGTACGTTGAACATGATCATGTCATAGTCATGTAATAAGTACTGACCAGTGAATAAAAGAGCAAGTGCTTGTCGTCCCATGATGCATAGGTTCTGTTTCTGACCGTTTAGAAAATGGCCAGGTTGATCCAAAATCCGTCCAAAGAAGCTCAAAGAACGGTGATTCAGTTTTCTTTCATTTGAAGGATGTCGACCAGTGGACATTCATCGAAGAATGCAGGCAGCGTATGGTAACAAATGTGTGTCGAAGACAACTGTGACAGACTGGGCACGAATATTTCGGGAAGGACATCAGTTCACAACAGATCTTCGACGGCCGGGTCAAGCACATATTGTTGCAGCCGAAAAAACCATCGCCGAAATTGATGCAGCAGTACAGATGAACCATTGTCGAAACATACGTTCGCTAGCGAAAGAATTTGATGTGTCAGTTGGGACAATTCAAAAGGTTGTTCGTAAGAAACTGCAATATCGGAACGTGTGTTCACAGTGGGTACCACGGCTGTTGACCGACCACCAAAAAGAGGAACGTATGGGATGGTGTTTGAACCATTTGCTGTGTTACAGAGTGGAGGGTGATGCATTTCTCTTCCGCATGGTGTCACCACTTTGAGCCGAGCAGCAAAACAGAGAGCATGCAATGGAAGCATGCTGGATCACCAAAAGCCAAAAAATTCAAGTTACAGGTTTCCGTTGGTAAGATTATGCTGAGCGCATTGTTTGAGCATAAAGGGCTATTATTGGCTGACTTTAAAGAATCTGGTGTCAACATCAACTCTACCCACTACTGCAAACACTAGACAAGTTACAAAAAGCCATCAAGAATAAACGACCCGGCATGCTTTCTCATGGTGTGATTTTGTTGCACGATAATGCTCGTCCACATGTTGTAAAGATTGTGCAGGAAGCATTAGTAAGGAAGAAATGGGAAATTTTGCAACATCCAGCCTATAGTCCTGATTTTTCACCATGTGATTTTCATCTGTTCGGACCTCTAAAAAAAGCTCTCAAGGGGCAACAATTTCACACAGATGCAGACGTAATGAACACAGTAAGCACTTGGTTCAGTGAGCAACTATAATCATTTTTTTGTGGACGGCATTCACCACCTACCTAAGCAATGGGATGCTTGCCTGAATGCCTACGGCGACTTCTTCTGACCAACCCATGGTGCATCATTCATTCAAAATGAATACTTTGTTTAATTCTACCACACCTGTTAATGTTTCTTTCATGCTTTTGTAATAAAGCCATTGGAACGGGGTTGAAATGAACGTCCCTAATATATCTGCCTGCACGGATGTATGTGTGTTTGTGTGTTTTCCCCCCAACTTTTATCAAATGTAGTTATTTCTTATCCCATTCTCTTCTTTATTTCTGTGAAACATCAGGCAGTTGGATGGACGAGAAGGTAGGTGGTGGGGTTGCATGGATGCAATTTTGCACATGTATATATATATATGGGTGGGTGGTGGGGGTCATGCATCCGCATGCTCGTGTGCATGCATGTATCCGTCCACACGTACATACATATACACATACATACACGCATACGTGTACAACTTTATTAAATCTTTCAGTCAGGTGTTCTGATTGGCTGGAAATCTGATAGCAAAGGTCGGCTTGGTCAGGATCCTTTTCAACATCATGTCCAGGAACCAATCACCCAGATCATCTTGAAACCATTGCCTCCACAAGACCCATCCATGTAAGATCAAACAACTTGTTACTCTGTGTTTGCTTCATGCTACATGTTTAACTGACTCTTGAAGAAACACCTTCTAAGCATATTGTGGTTTCTTGAATAATGTCACCGGGAAGGTTAACCCGGTCAACAAATGCCCGCAGAAGTCGGATGTGTCGGCCTAACGGCGCAAGAACGCAGCTCTGCTGTAAACAGGCACAACGCAGTCACATCCAAAATAAAAATCCGGATGAATGAAGAAGAAGAAGAAGAAGAATAATGTCAAATGAGAGATGTATCACAAAAATAAAGAACAGAATGGGAACAGTGAAAGCTGCATTTTATAAATTGAGGAGCATCTTATCCAATAAATCTCTGTCCGTAAACATTAGAAAAAAGAATTTTTGCATGATACAAGCAACAAATTTTAACAGCTGGCCAGGAACCCCACACAGTTAGAAAACAAGCAAAAAATGTGGTGTTACAGAAGAATGCTCGAGCAGCCAAAATAAGTAATCTTAATGTTTTGAAAGAGGCTAACACACAACGACCACAAACAGCAGAAAGAGGCATCTCACATTTTTAACCAAATATTTAGAAGATAAAAGAAATTCAATATGTTGTAACAACTGAAAAGATTTATGAAAAAAAAAGAACTAGAGAACAACAAGAGAAGATTCTTAATGGCCTTTCATCAAGGCATGGAGAAATATCAGCACATGAATTGATACATACTGTTGTGAAATATTGACAAATATGTTTGCCTGAGCCATATAGCAAGGCACTTCATCAAGATATTAAAGCGGCAGAAACATTCGAAGAAAGGGGGACTTCTTATAAACAGAAATCTCTTGTTGCGCATGCTCCACTGTGGAGTGTATATTAATATTCCACTGTGGAATTTGTACTTATACTCAACTGTGGAGTGTATACTAATACTCCACAATGGAGTTTATACTGGTACTCCACAGTGGAGTTTATATTAATGCCTTTATGTCAGTTGAGCACATATGCATGTTTGTGTGTGTTTGCTTTTGTGTTAACAAAAATAAATGTAATGGACCACTTTTTTCATGCCTTGTGGTGCATCGGGCATATGGTGCCAGCCCCATATTTGTATAAGCAAACCAACACTCAAGGGGTGATGAGGTCAGTATCATGCCGGCTGCCTTTACTTCCAAAGAGATTTCCTGGTACCCATGTCAGGCTGAGATGATGTAGGAGCCCATGTCATGTTTACAAACCTGCTTCGATGGGAATGTGAAGTATACGTCTGGTAATGCATTATTACAGCTGCAGTATAAAAAAAAAAGGCTGTACACTGCACTGACTGTTTCAATTCTGCATAATTTAAAGGGACATCAGTAGCCTGGCCAGAGCTGCAGTCAGCGGCGATGAATCAGCACTGGACATGTTTAACTGGAAACGGGGAGGCAATAATAAAATAGTGGCCACACCTTTTGGACCGCAGGAATCAATGTCTTATTTTGTTGGAGGTGCCAGTGGTAAGATCTTGTTCTGTATCGATGTCTTTGACTTCAGGTCTGTTTGTGTTTTATTGTCAGTTGCCTGGATGATCCATGGTTCTCATTCTCTAGCACAATGAAATCATTTGCTGATAATTGTCCATAGAATAATGCAAGATTGTTGAGAAATTGTTGTTGCTACCTTTCAGTATTTATTTAATCATTAATCTTACCAATTGTTAACTGTTTCCAGTTTTATATACTCATGATGTGTTTACTGTCTTCTTCTGATCTCTGTTAAGAATTACCTGTGTGTTGTGGCCTTTTTTTTTCAAAACATTTAGATTACTAATTTAGACTGTCATTGGTATTTTTAACATTCCTCTTTAAGGCCACCTGTTTGTTGGTAGGTAGTTGATAATACTTTAATCAATGAACTTGAGTCGTGCTAATGTACAGTTTATATGATTTCTGTATTTCAAGATTTGGTCTAATTGCTCCTACTGACAATTTTTGCAGTCATCTCACATATAGAGTTGCAGATATAGACATACCTTACTTGTCACACTGGAGTACGAAGCAATGCATCTTTTGACTTTAGGAGCACCTGCAGTTAAAATACTCATGGATCTTTGAAAACCATCAATGAAAAACATCTAATAGAAGACACAAACAAAACAATCTACTTAAGGATAATTGAGTTTGGGTTTAAATGTGGCTGTGGAAAGGAGGGTTGAATGAGGGAACAAATCCATATTTTTTACAGCCAGAGTATCACTGGAACACTCAGCATCATACCTTGTGACATTTAATGAGGCAGATAGAGTATCGGTGAGTTTGCCCAGAGTGCTGTCATGTCAATTCTGAATTAACCATTAACTGAGCCGACTTAGGCTCAAGAGGAAAGACTAACTAATTAACTAACTAATTATCCATGCAGACATCAAAGGCAATATTGTATCATTATAATGAGTGTGTTTGCTTACCAACACAAGGATTCCGGGTTCAGTTGCAACAGTAGCTGAGTTTCTTCCCAACTGTACAGCTTTGCCATCAAGCCAGAATTTCCTCCTAACAGTATAGCTTTACCATTAAACCAGGATTTCTCCCAATATTACAGCTTTGATATCAAACCAGGATTTCTCCCAATAATACAGCTTTGACATCAAACCAGGATTTCTCCCAATATTACAACTTTGACATCAAACCAGAATTTCTCCCAATAATACAACTTTGCCATCAAACCAGGATTTCTCCCAATAATACAGCTTTGACATCAAACCAGGATTTCTCCCAATATTACAGCTTTGATATCAAACCAGGATTTCTCCCAATAATACAGCTTTGACATCAAACCAGGATTTCTCCCAATATTACAACTTTGCCATCAAACCAGAATTTCTTCCAGCAGTACAGCTTTGTCATCAAGCCAGAATTTCTCCCTACAGTACTGCTTTGTTGGTAAACCAGCTTCATAAAATGCTACCTGGGAAAGTAGCAGGGACTGATTAATACTATCACATTATTTTTAATATGCCATTCAGTCTGTAAAGTTCTAGCAATTGACTTTAGCCTTTCAAGTCTGTGTACCAGTGGCCATTAACTATAGCAGTTGACTTTAACCATTCAAATCTAATTATCAGTGGCCAGTAACATTCTAGCAGTTGACTTTAACCATCCAAATCTAATTACCAGTGGCCAGTAACATTCTAGCAGTTGACTTTAACCATCCAAATCCAATTATCAGTGGCCAGTAACATTCTAGCAGTTGACTTTAACCATCCAAGCTAGAAGATGGGGAGCATCCATTCATGAGTTTCATGGTGATTCAAAAACTAAAACACTGCTCGGATCAAGCTAAATCCTTCATTTTGGATGACATTTTCGATATCTTCATCCAGTGATGATTCATTCATTGGGAAGCCCTACTGTGTTTAGATTAAGAGACTTTTAATAGTTTATCCACCTATAATTGCTCTGCTCATGAGGCTCTCTGAATCTTACTTTCATTCCAGTTGGAACACATTCATCAAGTATTTAATACGGATCAGTTGTTAATTGTAAACAAAAGGTGTTTGTTGGTTATTCATCTTCATGTTCGACTCTTATGTAGTGGTGTACTTTGTGTATTTTAGAAAGTTTGTTAAGGATCTCAACTAATCACTTTCATTATGTTTATATATCTCTGTCATGAATGCATTATGCGACTATCCTCTAGACTATTCTTTATGTGAGCTATCCTGTACGTTTGTGGAGACTTCTGATTGTGACTGTAATTAGTATGGTACTTTTTGCCTGTGGCTGCTCTGAATTTTGCTGCACAATTCTTGATGACTCCAGAGTGCATATTTTCTTGTAACCTACATATTAGATTCAAATGTTTGGTCACGCATCACCACAGTTGCATAAATCTATTTTTTGATCTGTTTTTGTCCAATGAATGTTTAATACTTTTCTGTTTCAGTACATCCAAAGGCACACATTGTATTTCACTGCTGATTTGTTCAATGTCCAAGTTTCACACCCACATGTTACAACAAGAAATATATTTGCTCTCAGTACTCTCACATTTGTTGTTCTATCTGTTTCAGTCCATAACGGTTTTCATTGTTTCAGTTCTGCGGAGCATTGTTTGTTCTTTTGTAATTTCTGCAATGACATTTCCATCACCCGTCAGCAGTGAACCTAGATATTTAAAACTGCTTCTTTCTGTAATTTCTCTCCTTTGAAAGTATATTTGTTGGCATATTTGTTTTCTCAGTTGTCATTTATTTTGTTGCATTGAGATATACATTTTTTTGTTCAGTTTGCTCTTGCATTGACTTTATTAGTACCTCAATCTGTCTGGCTGGTCCATCGATGGTAGCTGGGGCCTGCAGCTTCCACATTTCTTTACTATCAACTTTGCGGCTGCCAACAGGGGGAGAATATTTCCACAAGGAACACTATATCGTTAGCATATCGAAGATCAAGTTTTCTATTCGCCTGATTACAAAGGGATCATATTATTCCTTGTCAATATTTTCTCTACACTAGAGGAATTAAAAAAAACACACACAACTTTGCCAAGTGATGGCTGTTTAATCATTCATGTTAGCCCTATGTTATAATCTAAGATAGAGTTTACATTAAACACTTATATACCAAATTGTCTTGTCTTGTTTTATATTGGAAGTAAAGTGACTATTTATCAAATAGCTTTGTCTTACTATCTAAAACATAGTTCACTACAAACTCTTTTTATATAAACATATTCTGTCTTTATCTTTACTAAGGCGGTGTCTACTATCTGAGTGAGCAAGGAAGATGTGTACAGTGCTTCTCTGTAGACACATCAGTGAGAAAGCTCTTGTTCTATGAGGCGAAGAATGTTCTTGTCACTATAACTGAAGGACTCATGCTTACCCAGCATGCAGTTTTTGGAGAGGGTGATACTAAAGAGATACTCAAGGTAAGTTAGTTAGTTAGTTGCATATCCTTTACAGGATGTGGCAGTCAACCCCAATGTTTTTTGGCTGTTTGTGATTCCTTGGCAAGTTTACATTCAGTTGTATGACACTGCTTTCTGAATGACCAGCACTCATACCTTTGTATGGGAACCAACGCAACGCCACATAGCTGGCTGTGTTCAAATTATCTTGTATTAGTGTCTTGTTTATTGTCCTCACAGTGAATAAATGAGTTTTGTTTTTCACAAGTTTCAAAATTTGGTTTGTAAGCCTAACATTTTGCCTTGTCATTGTTCATCATGCATTCACTAACTGTACAGTTGTTTGTGAATAATGTCAGACATGCACCTTTATAAACTAAAAGTAACAGATTTGCAATGTGTGAGAAAAATATTTGGAGTAACCAGAAGATAGAAAATTAAGACTGAAGAAGTAAGGCAAAAGGTGGGAACAGTCATCAGTATACTACATACAGGAACAACAGATCACAGTTTAGTCATTGACATACTGTTGTTGATAGGGTCAGACAGTCTGTTACAGATCTCACACAGAACTCAGAATTTCCTGCTTCAGTCTTGCTGTAGTGACACACACTCATCGGACTGGACCTTCACCTGCTGATTAACTTCTACAAGTGTCTTTGCTGTAGTGACAAACACTCATCGGACTGGACCTTCACCTGCTGATTAACTTCTACAAGTGTCTTTGCTGTAGTGACAAACACTCATCGGACTGGACCTTCACCTGCTGATTAACTTCTACAAGTGTCTTTGCTGTAGTGACACACACTCATCGGACTGGACCTTCACCTGCTGATTAACTTCTACAAGTGTCTTTGCTGTAGTGACACACACTCATCGGACTGGACCTTCACCTGCTGATTAACTTCTACAAGTGTCTTTGCTGTAGTGACACACACTCATCGGACTGGACCTTCACCTGCTGATTAACTTCTACAAGTGTCTTTGCTGTAGTGACACACACTCATCGGACTGGACCTTCACCTGCTGATTAACTTCTACAAGTGTCTTTGCTGTAGTGACACACACTCATCGGACTGGACCTTCACCTGCTGATTAACTTCTACTAGTGTCTTTGCTGTAGTGACACACACTCATCGGACTGGACCTTCACCTGCTGATTAACTTCTACAAGTGTCTTTGCTGTAGTGACACACACTCATCGGACTGGACCTTCACCTGCTGATTAACTTCTACAAGTGTCTTTGCTGTAGTGACACACACTCATCGGACTGGACCTTCACCTGCTGATTAACTTCTACAAGTGTCTTTGCTGTAGTGACACACACTCATCGGACTGGACCTTCACCTGCTGATTAACTTCTACAAGTGTCTTGCTGTAGTGACACACACTCATCGGACTGGACCTTCACCTGTTGATTAACTTCTACAAGTGTCAGAAACAGATATTTTTTTTTTCACTCTCTTTGAAATCAAGCATAGTCCACATGTGTGCTACTACTTCTAATACACGACTGATTTTTGCATGTGGATTAACTTTCCCTAATACCAGTGTCCTTCGCCATCAAGCGAACCCACTGTTAATTTACGTCCCCAAGTCAAGGATGAGTTGTCAACATTATAGTCCAACTGACCGGTGTAGGGGTTAAACCTTGGCATTAGTCCAACAAACAAATGTTTAAGAATTAGCGCTCTTATCCATTCGGTCATGCTGACCACAGATATGATTTTGCTGCTCTTTAGCACATATCACTAATTGGGTGGCCATTCTTAAACTCCCCCTGTGGTGTCATGTGGTTCCTCTGCACCATCAATGCCACCTGCAGGACCATCTTGATGTCTGTAGCACAAATATTGTTAACTTCCATGACAGTGGCACAGTGTTTCAAATTTCTATTGCAAATTAAATATTTTAATGTGAAGACCCCTTATGTATCAAAACATATCATTTACGGTTTAGTAATTGTGTCTGGTATTTGTTGTGGCTTTAGTCATTGTTACATCTACTATATGTTTTATTGTTTGACAAAGATATTATTGTGTTTTATTTTCTTCATTTTATCTTAGTAGGATCCATCCTACTACCAATTGTTGACTCATTTTTACTGAAGAAATCATGTTAGTATAGTGGTCAGTGCACTCACCTACTGGCCATGTGATCCTCAGTTCAAATCCTCTTCAAGGCAGGATTATTTCATGATCATATCAATCCAGTGTTGACCAACTTAATAAAATAGGTATCAGAAAATTTGTGAGGGTGTAATATGGCTGGCTGGGGCCTACCGCATCACCCATCTAGTGTCATCAGGTCAAAAATATAAATGGGCATAGCACTGGACACATGTCAGTAATGTGCCACAGTGGTTTGGAAATTGTGTTTTATGCCCTGCTAGTTTTCACCAGTTTTAGAATCAAGCTCCAGAGAAATAATATCACACATGTATACTGTCATCACTTGTGTATACTTTTCAGGTAAAACTAAGTGGACGATCTGAAAATCCAACCTTTATTTGGGCTGGAAAGGGTATTCTTGCAACAGCCGCTGGAGAAATAGTTATCAGGTAAGAATTGTGTATTTGTTTTTATCCCATTGATGCTGACATACAGAGATATTCAGGGGTCTCATCTCCATGGTGAAGATGTCAAACTGCCTGTCATGTGCTCTGAACATCACAGGTTCATTGT
Organism: Cepaea hortensis; assembly: GCA_963921405.1. Taxonomy (NCBI): domain Eukaryota; kingdom Metazoa; phylum Mollusca; class Gastropoda; order Stylommatophora; family Helicidae; genus Cepaea; species Cepaea hortensis. The sequence goes on from OY992876.1 coordinate 51,311,276, forward strand.
TCATTGATTGTGTTGTTCATACCACAAGTGCAGTTTGTCCTGGAAACAGTCATGGACAATGACAGAAAAACATTTAAAACAATCACAACAGAAATGAAATTCCTGAGAAAAATACTCAGAATATCAAGAAGAGAAAAAATCTGAAATGAAGGAGTGAGGACTAAAGTAGGGGTTATAGCAGCACTAGATTTTATCAGATGACAGCAAGTTAAATGGTTTGGCCATGTAACTAGATTACCAACTAACAGTATACCGTAACAAGTAATGATGTACAGACCACATGGAGGCAGAAGAAGAGGTCGACCATGTAAACGATAGGCAGAGGAAATAGCAGAGTCGATGGGAATATCAGTACATGAAGCCCATAAGCGGGTACTCTCCTGCTGTTTATGCTTCACCTCGACACCGCAAGGTACAAGAGGAACAAGATGCCATGAGAGGAGATAGTCATCACTGGAGCTAGAGAATCTGTGCTTTGTGTAGTTCTCTCTGCAGGCAGCTTGCCATACTGCAAAGTGAGACCAAACTAGATGGAATAAAACCCGGTGCAAATAAGTTGATTATCTCACTTTAAAATTATGCAGAGATGGTGATGCACCAAGGTCAAGTACCATCATAAAAAAGTCCTTTCTTCATAAGAGAGTCTTGGGGAAAGACCGTTTTATGCACCCAATAAGCATTCTTCTATAAGTAACTGAAAGTTTTACTTTTGGTAATATTTTGAGGATGTAGCCAGGTCACAATTCAGTGCAATATATGCATGGGTAGGTCAGCATGGCTGAATGGATAAGAACGCATGTTCTTAAACATCCAGTGTGCTGAGCCGACGTAAGGGGTTCAACACCTACACTGGACAGTTTGACTAAAATGTTGACCTATTGCCTTTGACCTTGGGGCTGAGTGGTCTCGAGGTATGGTGTCCGCCTCGAGTGTTGGAGGTCCTGGGTTCAAGCCCCGGTGAGGGCCGTGAATTTTTCACATGGACTTCTAGTCTAGTAACAAAATTTCCCCTGGTCTCTGGGTAGTGAGATCGGATGCCCGTGTGTATTGTTGTGCACGTACAACATCCCTTGGCAGTTGGAAATCGAAAAAGAGTAGCCTAACAGCGGTGCCCGGGCAAAAATTTGAGCTAAAATTCTACCCAAAGTATTTCAGGATCCTCGCTGGTGCTACAGAGTTCGTGCACTGAGCTGAGATTCTAAGGACTCAAGCTTGAGTTAGGAGTAGAACGGAGCACTTATGGGTTACAACCGTGTGCCGTGATGTTGATCTGTCGACTAAACTAAAACTAAAACTAAACGTTAATTACAAGTACCTCTGAAGTCGGAGTGGATTCTCCTGATGGTGAGGGACACTGTTAATAGTAAAGCTAATCCACACACAAAATTCAGTCTAGCACTACTAAAAGTAGTGTGTATGGACTCTGCTTGAGTTCAAGTGAGCGAGTGCCCCCCAAAAAATATATGCACATATATCCAACAAGCCTCAGGGCATGTTAAAAATGTCCTTTATTGACTTTATTTAAATTGTGAGATGTTTAAAATGTGTGAAATGTCAGTGTTATATAACGTCCACAGAATGTGGGACCTTGAACACGATGACAACTATGTCCTGACTCTGGAGGGCAACCCGGGGTATGACAGAAATGAAACAATAATGAGCCTGGCGTACAATGAGAACAGCATGGTCCTGGCAGGTGGGACAAACATGGGAAACGTTGCCTTGTGGAAATATTCTCCCCCTGTTGGCAGCCGCAAAGTTGACGGTGAAGAAATGTGGAAGCTGCAGGCTCCAGCTACCATTGATGGACCAGCCAGACAGATTGAGGTATCGTTTGCTAGAGAAAATATTGTTTAACGTAAAGCTTTGATATATCCTGTTAGTTTTTAATATCAATATTTCTCATATTTGTCGTTTGGTGAACATCCATTTGTAGAAATAAATTTATGTTTGATCTTTGCTCCATAGAGGTTTTTCTAGGCAATGTGTTTCAGTAGCACACTTTAAGATAATTATCAGCATATGGAAACAAACGTCTTGAAAATTAGCACGCATATTCTTCCCTCTTAATATCATGGAACCTTCTTTTCTTCCTGCATTTTCTGAGCATTAAACCATGATTACTACTGTAGATTGCTATATCTGTAAGCAGTTGTTTGTCAGTTGTGTTGTTGAAATTGCTATAATTTCATACTTGAATATTAGTTCACAAGTTCTATATTCTGTAACCTTTATCAGTTCTCCCAATACATGCATTTTTATTTGGGGGCCATCAGTTCTATTTCTTAAAAGAGGAAATTTTAGTAGCTGTCAGATGTAAACCTAGAAAATCTGGCTCGCACACTGTGCTACTAGAGCAGGAATAAACTGTCTTTACCTATTCATCATTTACCTATTAGTTCACCAAAAAAATATGCCTGATGGACAGCAGATCTACAAATACTGTTATGATAGTATATGGGCAGCAGATCTACAAATACTGTTATGATAGTATATGGACAGCAGATCTACAAATACTGTTATGATAGTATATGGACAGCAGATCTACAAATACTGTTATGATAGTATATGGACAGCAGATCTACAAATACTGTTATGATAGTAGATGGACAGCAGATCTACAAATACTGTTATGATAGTAGATGGACAGCGGATCTACAAATACTGTTATGATAGTATATGGACAGCAGATCTACAAATACTGTTATGATAGTATATGGACAGCAGATCTACAAATACTGTTATGATAGTAGATGGACAGCAGATCTACAAATACTGTTATGATAGTATATGGGCAGCAGATCTACAAATACTGTTATGATAGTATATAGACAGCAGATCTACAAATACTGTTATGATAGTATATGGGCAGCAGATCTACAAATACTGTTATGATAGTATATGGGCAGCAGATCTACAAATACTGTTATGATAGTAGATGGACAGCAGATCTACAAATACTGTTATGATAGTAGATGGGCAGCAGATCTACAAATACTGTTATGATAGTAGATGGGCAGCAGATCTACAAATACTGTTATGATAGTAGATGGGCAGCAGATCTACAAATACTGTTATGATAGTAGATGGGCAGCAGATCTACAAATACTGTTATGATAGTAGATGGACAGCGGATCTACAAATACTGTTATGATAGTAGATGGACAGCAGATCTACAAATACTGTTATGATAGTAGATGGACAGCAGATCTACAAATACTGTTATGATAGTAGATGGGCAGCAGATCTACAAATACTGTTATGATAGTAGATGGGCAGCAGATCTACAAATACTGTTATGATAGTAGATGGACAGCAGATCTACAAATACTGTTATGATAGTAGATGGACAGCGGATCTACAAATACTGTTATGATAGTAGATGGACAGCAGATCTACAAATACTGTTATGATAGTAGATGGACAGCGGATCTACAAATACTGTTATATAGTAATGTTGTATTGTTAAAGCCATATGTGAATATTCTGTTTTCAGTGGAGCCACAGCCGAGGTTTAATGGCAGTGAATACATTTGCAAGTGTGTACATTCTGTGTGAGCAGGTCATGAATTTCAGTTACCGGGACCAGGTAATTATTGGCTGCTTTCATTATTTGAGTTATACAAAAATAAGTTACTTGCATATCCTTTACAGGACGTCACAGTAAACCCCAGCATTTTTTGGCTGTTTACGATTTCTTTGAAAGTTTACATTCAGTAGTTTGCCATTGCTTTCTGAACGATCAGCACTCATACCATTGTATAATAACCAACTCAAGGAGTCTGCTACCAAAAAGTCTGCAGCTATGTTTCGAACTGGGTATGCAGGATTACGAATTGTGTTCGTAACCCCTTCACCACAGCACCACATTTGAGTTATAAGTAAAAATATTTGTAAAAAGTAAGTCAAGGAGCTTGTTCACAGGCCTTGAGGCATGGTGTATACCAGTGACACTCACTGGGTGATGTGGACATTATTACACTCACTGCCTTGAGGCGTGGTGTATACCAGTGACACTGGGTGATGTGGACATTATTACACTCACTGCCTTGAGGTGTGCTATATACCAGTGACACTCACTGGGTGATGTGGACATTATTACACTCACTGCCTTGAGGTGTGCTATATACCAGTGACACTCACTGGGTGATGTGGACATTATTACACCCACTACCTTGAGGTGTGCTATATACCAGTGACACTCACTGAGTGGTGTGGACATTATTACACTTACTGGGTGATGTGGACATTGTTACACTCACTGCCTTGAGGTGTGGTGTATACCAGTGACACTGGGTGATGTGGACATTATTACACTCACTGCCTTGAGTTGTGCTATATACCAGTGACAATCACTGGGTGATGTGGACATTATTACACTCACTGCCTTGAGATGTGCTATATACCAGTGACACTCACTGGGTGGTGTGGACATTATTGCACTCACTTATTCTAAATATTGTGGCACTGGAGTTAATTCAGCATCATGAAAAAAAGGCACCAGATAAATGTCAGAACTGTCTGGCAAGGAAAGGTGGCAGAGAAGGGAACTGGCTCCCTCACCTTATTAAGCTACGGCAGTTTCTACCATGGGACTGTTTTTATCTTTTATGTTAATGATAAACTACTAGGTAGAGACAAAGCAAACTATGCAGAGAAGGACAATCATGTAATGGCTTACTGGTACAATTTGGGAAGCAGATGAGACAGTTTTCAAGAAACCGCAGGAAGGCTAATCTGATTAAAAAATGCCCGCCAAAGTCAGATGTGTTGGCCTAAGGGTTTTGGTCCAAGGGTGCATAACAAGACACATCGCAACTACGTCTGAAAAAACATTCCGGATGAATGCAGAAGACGAAGAATTGAAGTTTTCAAGAAACCACATACTGGACAAGTGAGGCCAGTCCTTGAATATGGTATTTGAGCTTGTGAAACAGCAAACTTTAACAAAATAAATTCTGTCAAGAATCAAGGAATGCAAATCAGAGTGGTTCTCTTGATGGCGAGGGACACTGTTAATAGGTAAAGCTTATCTACGTGCAAAATTGCAAAAATTCAGCCCAGTACTACTAGAAGTAGTGTATATGGACTACGCTTGAGTTCAAAGTGAGTGAGAAACAAAAACAAAAAAAACAAAACAGGAATGCAGATCATAACTGGTGTCATGAACCTCTTCTGGTGGATGTAGGAGAACTAGGTTTGAAGCTTCATAGACAAGGAACAGGACAGAGATGATAATTAAACACAAACATGCTACCCACTTTCATATGAAGAGGTGAAAACCACCCTTTCCCTCCTGTGGGTTTGCCCTGAGTGCTGGCATGATAGCTCTTAATAACCACTAGCCTGTGCAGGAAGTGTTGCAGTTCTGCTAGTCGAATGTTCATTTTAGCAACCACGTTAGAGTGGTTGACTAGGGGTTAAGATGATAATGTCAGGAACACGGTCGGACCACAACGCCTGTGTTCAACGTCCATCAGAGGAAAAGACTGGCCACTTATTCCTCCGGACATTCAGGCCAACACAATGTGATGGACCTATCACATCACAGACCCATAGTGGTTTCTTCCTTCGGGACACGCTTTGTGTTTTTGTGTTCATGTTCATTTTATAGATTATCATCAGATGTTCATTACAATTATGGTGGTACTGTGGTGAGTAATAATCCTGCATACCCGTGTTCAAAACGCAGCTGTGGGCGATTTGGCAGCAGACCGCCTTACATTGGTTTTTTTATGAAATGGTATCAATACTGGTAGTTCAGAAATCAATTGCAAACTACTGAACGTAAACTTGCCTAGGAATCACGAACAGCCAAAGAATGCTTGGGTTGACTGCTATGTCCTGTAATGATATGCAACAGTTTGGCTCTGGGTTTGACCTTCTTTCGTCCTTTGTCCCCCACTTAGGCATAGGCTATTAGTCAACTCATCCCAAGCCGTTCTGTCCTTTGCTATCTCATGCAGCTTCATCCATGTCCTTCCCATATTAAGCATGTCTGTCACTGATTCTCTTCTCCATGTGTTTCTTGGTCTTCTTCTGTTTCATTTGCTAACGGGATTCCAAACAAAGGGCTTTCTAGTTATACAGTTCTCTTTCTTTTCTTAGTGTTTGTCCTATTCAGTGCCATCATCTGTCTGTCATCTCTTGACTTGCTGGTATTTGTTTAGTTCTCTCTATGACCTCCACATTGGTGATTCTGTCATACTATTTTAGTTGATTTATTCTGCACAGGCACCAATTAATGAATGTTTGCCGTATATTAGTTAGCATGTTATTCCTTTTCTGTGTTTCTGATCCATACAAAAGTAATGGCACAATAAATATTCACAGATTGGTGCCAAGTTTAATTTTTGTTTTTGACCACCACAAATTTCAAAATTTGATCTAGCCTTATAAAATGTATACCAGAGTTTTGTTTTTCTCTGAAGTTAGGATTGGCTGGAAAAGCTGGTCACCCTACCTCAGAGTGTAATGACTTAGAATCTATGACTTCACACCCCTACAGCAGTGTCTGTCGTTATTTCTGCTTCTTGCTTTCATAGTCCCTCAGCCAACTCGTGTATAGCCTTCTGTAGACTTGCTCATAGTCCCTCAGCCAACTCATGTCTAGCCTTCTGTAGACTTGCTCATAGTCCCTCAGCCAACTCGTGTCTAGCCTTCTGTAGACTTGCTCATAGTCCCTCAGTCAACTCGTGTCAAGCCTTCTGTAGACTTGCTCATAGTCCCTCAGCCAACTCATGTCTAGCCTTCTGTAGACTTGCTCATAGTCCCTCAGTCAACTCGTGTCAAGCCTTCTGTAGACTTGCTCATAGTCCCACAGCCAACTCATGTCTAGCCTTCTGTAGACTTGCTCATAGTCCCTCAGCCAACTCGTGTCTAGCCTTCTGTAGACTTGCTCATAGTCCCTCAGCCAACTCGTGTCTAGCCTTCTGTAGACTTGCTCATAGTCGGTTAGATTTTGTAGCTAAACTTTTCCACAGGATGAGGTGGCCAGTCTCCCACCAACCCTCCTTAGTTGCACCTTGTGACACACATGGTAGGCTACAGTGTTTCTATTCTTTGCTTCCCTTACGAGTCCCAATAACACATGGGTATGTCAAGGATGACCTCTACCTTTAATGTTCCTGTACATGCATAAATAATGTCAGGTTCACATACATATTCATAGTCACTTATGTACCAACATGTTAATTTCTATACTAATATAATATTTACTTTTATATCAAAATTATGTTCACTTATATACCAAATTAATGTTTACTTGTATACCAACATAATATTTACTTATATACTGATATATTGTTTACTTTTCTATCAACACATTGTTCACTCATATACCAATATAATGTTAAATTATATACCTATATAAAGCTCATTAGTATACCAATATTTTCAGTTACAGACTAGTGTTCTTTTCTTTTATATACAAATGTTATGTTCACAAATATTTATTTATAAAGTAAAGGACTCTTTTTACACGTGTTAAGGTGCATCGGACAGACGTTGCTAGACCCATATTTTTATAGACCAGTCAGCAATCGGGTGTTGTGGTCAGTATCACACCGGCCATCTTTACTTCCCAAGAGATTTGTGGTACCCATTTTAGGCTGCGAGAACTTGGAAGCCCAGGTATTTTTGTTAAAATTTGAATTCGCCCAGCTGTGGATCAAACCCATGACCCCTGAGTCAGCAGGTGAGTGTCCAGCCACTACACTACCGGGGCTCCCTATCTTCACTTATATACCAGTATCATATACACTTATATTGGAATGTTGGGCGGCGCTCACCAAAACCCACACCCCATGTTGTGTCAACGGCAGTGGGTGGAGAAGCACGATTGGGATGGTACAAGCCTTACACTTGTGTGAGGAAATGCAACCTAAAGACTAAATGTCATAGCAGGGCAGACCAGGCCCTAAGCCTTGGTCAGCAACTGGTCTAGTATGTAAGCTCTGACAGGCGGACAGTTAGAGTATTGCTTTGCTAATCCGACTATCTATAGCTTGTCTTGTTCTAGACGTATTGGTATTACCTTTCCTCTGGAATAAACTAGCAGGCTGATAGAGGGATCATGGTATATGGGTCTCTAAATTCAGCCCAGGCTTTGTGTTATGTAGAGGTATAACTCCATTTTATAACCTATTGTCTGTCAAATCAGCAAGATGCAGTGTTCACTTGTATACCAATGGACTGTTCACCCACATTGCATTACTTGTTGCTGAAACTGTTTCTCATCTGTAGACTGCAGCAGTGCAGCATGGTCCAGGGGCTGTCAGCATAGACATCTTTTCAGCATCTGTGCATCATGATCTGAAGACAGAGATTCAAGTCAAGGGCATATGTACAACTAAGGTTTGTTGCAGATTTCTTTCTTTCTTTCTTTCTTTCTTTCTTTCTTTCTTTCTTTCTTTCTTTCTTTCTTTCTTTCTTTCTTTCTTTCTTTCTTTCTTTCTTTCTTTCTTTTCTTGTCTTTTCTTTCTTTCATGACTACCTATGCATCTGTTCTCATGTCTGTCTGACTGTCTTTCTTTGTCCTTCCTTCCTCATCAAAGAAAGTGTCACTTAAAATAGACTGGAATGCAGAAGGAATGAATAACAAGCAAGTTGGACACAGCAAAAGGGCAGCTGGAAAATTTCCTGCATAACATGCAAGCTGTATCATTGGAAAGACGATAAATCTTTTCAAATGTGAAAATTCCAATCTTTCAGTTCTGACAGACATTGATGAGTAGGAAGAGTACTCATTCTTGTAGGAAATAATATTCATGCACATGTAAAGAAAACATAAATGGATGAGAAGAGCATCAGCTGCTACAGCTAAAACAGACAATATGGAATTAGACGATTTTAACTGTTACTGTCCAAATGATATCAAACATTGGTTATAGCTCAAACTTAAAATAGACTGGAATGCAGATGTCTCAGTTTCACATACGTACTGGCCACCCACTTTATAGCACTTTGAGAATTTAGTTGTCACTCCCAGAATTGAGACTATAACCATCTAATACTCCCACATTTGGAGCTATAACCAGCTAGCACTCCCACAGTTTGAGCTATAACCAGCAAACACTTCCACACTTGGAGCTATAACCAGCTAGCACTCCCACAGTTTGAGCTATAACCAGCTAGCACTCCACAGTTTGAGCTGTAACCATCTAGCACTCCCAGAGTTGGAGCTATAACCATCTAGCACTCCCACAGTTGGAACTATAACCAGCTAGCACTCCCACAGTTGGAGCTATAACCGCCTAGCACTCCCATAGTTGGAGCTATAATCATCTAGCACTCCTACAGTTGGAGCTGTAACCATCTAGCACTCAAACAGCTAGCGCTATAACCATCTAGCACTCACACAGTTGGAGCTATAACCGCCTAGCACTCCCATAGTTGGAGCTATAACCATCTAGCACTCCCACAGTTGGAGCTGTAACCATCTAGCACTCAAACAGCTAGCGCTATAACCATCTAGCACTCACACAGTTGGAGCTGTAACCATCTAGCAATCCTACAGTTGGAGCTATAACCATCTAGCACTCACACAGTTGGAGCTGTAACCATCTAGCAATTCTACAGTTGGAGCTATAACCATCTAGCACTCCCAAAATTGGAGCTATAACCATCTAGCACTCCCTCAATCGGAGCTGTAACCATCTAGCACTCCTACAGTTAGAGCTGTAACCATCTAGCGCTCAAATAGATAGAGCTATAACCATCTACCACTACCACAGTTGAAGCTATAACCATCTAGCACTACCATAGCTGGAGCTATACCAATCTAGCACTCCCACAGTTGGAGCTATAACCATCTAGCACTCCCATAGTTGGAGCTATAACCATCTAGCACTCCCACAGTTGGAGCTATAACCATCTAGCACTCCCATAATTGGAGCTATAACCATCTAGCACTACCACAATTGGAGCTATAACCATCTAGAACTCCCACAGTTGCAGCTGTAACCATCTAGCACTCAAACAGCTTGAGATATAACCATCTAGCACTCCCACAGTTGGAGCTATAACCATCCAGCAATCCTACTGTTGGAGCTATTTGGAGCTATAAGCATCTAGCACTCCCAAAATTGGAGCTATAACCATCTAGCACTCCCTCAGTTGGAGCTGTAACCATCTAGCACTCCTACAGTTGGAGCTGTAACCATCTAGCACTCCTACAGTTGAAGCTATAAACATCTAACACTCCCACAGTTGTAGTAGCTATAAGCATCTAGCACTCACACAGTAAGAGCTATAGCCATCTAGCTCCCCCACAGTCAGAGCTATAACCATCTAGCACTCCCACAGCTAGAGCTGTAACCATCCAACACTCCCACAGTTGGAGCTGTTACCATCTAGCACTCCCAGAATTGGGGCTATAACTACAAATAACTTGATCAAAAAGGAGGAGAAGTTTAAACTCAGCAAGAGAAATCAAATAGGTTGAACTGCATGCAGTACAACCGAAAAAATGCAATAAGTAAATCACAAAAAGGGAAAGTGGAATTGGTCAGCCAATAAAACACAGTAACAAGTGACACAATGGTATTGAGGCTAGAAAACCTTCATAAGCACACAAAAACAACAAGATGCAAGTACATTTTTTAAAAAAAACTACCAAAAGTGACTCAGCTTAGGCCCTGGAGACATCGAAATCCTAGTGCATAAAATCAAACTGCATGCCACAAACAAGATCTGTAGCTCAGCTGACAGGATGTGACACAGAGGGGATAGTGAAAGTACAGGTGAAATAAGTATTTTTAATTGGAAGGTGCTGGGTGTGGAGGTCAATCTATATAGGGAAGACACAAGTGGAATGGGCACAGAGCAAAGATGGGGGAGGATACACAAATAGAGAAGCGGCAATGACAGACACACTGCAAGCATAATCGGTCTCAGCTGTCAGCTGGAACTTCTCCACTTGAGTCTGCAAGGATTAATCTTTAAGCATTGACTTTAGTTTATTGTTTCTGTCTGTCGCCCTCACACCCTTTCTCAGATATCTCACTCCTGAGGTCTGTTTCAAACTCAAGAATATATAATAAAAAGACAAAGCATATTTTATTTGTTAGAATTTTGATCTGTACAGATATCTAGCATTCCGAGCCATTGAGGAATAGCCTATGGAATGCTATGCAGGAATTTGGAATACCAAGGAAGTTAATCAACATGACCAGACTATGCATGGAAGATACTTATAATATAGTAACATATAAAGGCAGGAAATCAGACCCCTTCCAAATAACATCTGGCTTGAAACAGGGTGATGCACTATCGCCGCTACTCTTCAATCTGGCTCTAGAGAAAGTTGTAAGGAAGGTAAAGGAGGAATGTGATACTGGAGGAACATCCAAGCTGCTTGGTTATGCAGATGATATAGATATTATAGAGCAAAGTGAACAAAAGACATTGGAAATATTGACTCACTTAAAGGAAAAAGCCCAACAGATGGGGCTGGTTATCAACCAAGATAAGACAGAATATATGGTAATTTCAAGAGACGGAATGGCTAAAAACTCTGGCCACATACAAATAGATAATATGACCATTAAAAGAACGGAAACATACAAATACCTGGGTACAATCTTCAACTGCTCCAACATCATAAGGGAAGAAATACAAACTAGAATCAACTCTGGAAATAAGATATACTATGCACTACAACATCTACTAAAATCAAAGGCGCTATCACGTAACACCAAAATCACAATATACAAAACACTGATCAGACCAGTTGTGCTGTATGGCTCTGAAACCTGGAGTACAACGAAAAGAGATGAAGCCTTGTTACAAACCTTTGAGAACAAAATTTTAAGATGCATCTTTGGACCCATTAGGGATACACATAGTGGAGAGTGGAAAAGAAGAAGTAACAAAGACATTTATGATCTGTTTAAGTCCCCGCTAATCACTGGTATCATGAAGGCTAATAGACTACAATGGCTGGGGCATATAGAAAGAATGGAAGATAATAGGGAAACAAAACTCGCTTACACTCAGGAAATAAATGACCGCAGACCCCGAGGTAGACCAAGAAGGTGGTGGAGAGATAATACATGTACAGACCTACAAGCACTTGGAATCAACGACTGGCAAGAGAAGGTCCACCAGAGAGACGAATGGAGACGGATTGTATTTGCAGCAAAGAACCTCAATGGCTCGGAACGCTGAAGAAGAAGAAGAAGACAGATATCTAGAAATATAGTAAATGTCTTGTATGCTTATATTGTGGGAGCCATGGAAGCGCAGAGGCTGGTTTGCTTGCCTGCCAGTCTGGTGGTAATGTGTTTGAATCCCTGTCAAGCACAAATGGTGTTTTGTTTTATTGACCCAGACTTTCAAGTTGACCCAGGACACCAGACAGTGTCCTGGAAAGTAATGACGTCTGACATGATATTTACCCCGTCACCCATTGAGCGCCAGTTGGGCTTTAAAATTATGGGCCAGCACCTTATTTCTAATACATCTCATGGCATGGACCAGAGTTCTTTACTGACTGTACTGTCTGTCATCAGCACACAGGAACATAACAAATACAACTCAGAGAAGCAGTCCTTTAAATCATGACATCTGTTCTAACTCTTAGTACACTATGCACCACTTGAAGGGGCTCATAAACAGCCACATGTGTGCCAACTCTACTTAGAGTGGCTCTAGTAGAGGACAGCTACAAACAAGTTGACCTGATGCAGTGAGCTTCAGTTTACTATTACCAATAGTGACACAATTTACTTCTAGAATAACCTAGTAAAAATGTGGCTGTTGAGCATGTACAATAAAAGGAGCTACAGGAGCATCTTAGCTTGTGTACTTGCCTACTGAGGCAGTGGTTTGGGTTCAATCCCCAGTTGATGCAGGGTTACTTTTTCTATGATCAGTACAGCTCTGTGATCCACCCAGCCTCATAAAACTGGGTACCAGAGTGTGTTCATATTTTTTGGGGAATTGTCTAGGAAGGAAAGGTGAAGAGGAAGGGAACTGGTCACCCTGCCTCATATGTCATGACCTAGAATATGTGAAGCCCTAGCATTTCACACCCCACAGGCAAAATCTGCTACAGGTCTTCCTTTACCTTTAAAGTAATAGTCAATAAATTTATTTCTTTAAATTTACAGTTTAATTTTTTTTAACTATGCAGGATACAGTAGCTGTTTGGAACGGAAAGAGAATAGTTGTGTATGAATTTTCTGCAGACAAATCAACAGTAAAGGCAGCAGGTTTGTGTTCATGCATTCTATTTTGTAGTTTAAGCATACTCTCACCTAATTGACCATCACTCTCACCTAATTGACCATCACTCTATTTGGGATAAACACATGCTCATTCACTATTTCTCTTTTATGTGACACTCCGTCCAGTGTCATAATACTAAGTACTTTAAAGTTGGCAACAAATGATAGATGAACATTTCAACAAAGATGAAGCAATACTATGCACCAACGGTTATGTACATCATGGAGAAAAATTTTGTTTCAGCTAGTCAGGGAATACTTAACCTACATTTGTGAACACCTCTGCCAACAAACACTCTTGCATGTCTGCTCATGGATGGAGGAGGGGGGGGCAGAGAGGGAGAGAGAGAGACAGACAAACAGACAGACTCTATGTAAATCTATAACACATACATTCAATAATAGAGATACACAAATATATACAAGCATGCACAAACAAAAATAATGTGGGTTTTAAAACTAGAGAATAAGCACCTTGAAAACAGAAATTAGGGGACATTAGAAAAACAGAATAAAATTTGAAGACATAACAACAGAACAGTAATCTCTCTTTGTTAATACAAATATTTAAAGTAGTAAACTCTGTTGTGTGTGAATACATGTAAAAGGAGCAGTTACTATTCTTTGTAAGTACAACATTGCACAAATATATAAGGAGCTGTTTCTATTCCTTGTAAGCACAATGTAAAAGAATCTGTGAATAGAGGATCCAAAACACAGCACTGAAGATGAATGTAGTCGTCTTCTCTTAGCACTCCTGCTGGCATCAGGGTCTGTGAGATAGAGCTGACGAAAACCATCTTCACCTCCAAGTATTGCTGCTGAAGATTAGTTGCATCAGTGTAATCTGGTTGAGAGAGGTCGGTGGAAGGATTGATTGCATCAGTGTAATCACGTTGAGAGAAGTGGATTGAAGATTGGTTACATCAGTGTAATCTGGCTGAAAGAGGTGGGTGGAAGATTGGTTACATCAGTGTAATCTGGCTGAGCGAGGTGGGTGGAAGAATTGATTGCATCAGTGTAATCAGGTTGAGAGAGGTGGATTGAAGATTGGTTGCATCAGTGTAATCTGGCTGAGAGAGGTGGGTGGAAGAATTTGTTGCATCAGTGTAATCTGAGAGAAGTGGTATGAAGAATAAAGGCATACCCAGTCCAAGGAATTGCTCGGTTGAAGTTGGGTATGTACTTAAATGCATAGATTTTGCAGATTTGCTTGGGAAAGACACAATATAATCCATGTTTCTTTTTTCAGAATGAACATGAATTAAAGAAGAAGAACACATTTATGACCACACAAAAAAATAAAAAGTGCTGTAATAGATTTATATACTCTGTATACCATATACTCTGTATTGTGAAGAAGTGTGAACAGTGAACAAGTACTTAGAACATCAAAATGATACCCTGGAAATGTCTACATATTAAAGATTAGGTTATATTTCATAGAAACATAAATAAGAAAAAATACAGAAGTCTTAAATAATCTAGAAATGAAAAGAAAACTGATGAAAATAATTTTTAAACAAGAAACAATTCAAATATTTGGTTGCAGTTAACAATTTAACCTTCTTATATACAAGCTGTACTGTAAGGAAATGTTGGAGACAGGCAAACAATATGTAGACAGGATTACAAGTTGGAAGATAGCATCAAGAGATGAACAAATCTGAGAGTATACAACCATAGCGAGAGACAAAAAGTATTGGACATCCATTGCAAATCATAATGGCGACAGAACCTGATTGATTGGTATTTAGTACAGTTCTGAAGAGCATTATTCTTTTTAATGTTTTTAAAGAACAAACCGCACTAGCAATATATTGTCATTTAATATTTTCAGTCAATAATGAAGAAATTTAAAATGTCACAAATTTTGAATAACTTGGCGTCATAATCAACAACAGTGGAGAGTATTCAAAAGAAGTCAGACACAGGTTGGTCATAGCTATGCGGAGGTTAAAAAGTATTAAGTTGAAGTAACATTTGTGTGAGTGGTCTCGAGGTATGGTGTCCGCCTCGAGTGCTGGAGGTCCCGGGTTCAGGCCCCGGTGAGGACCAGGATTTATTTTAAAAATCCACCTGGACTTCCAGTAATAAAATTTCCCCTGGTCTCTGGGTAGTGAGATCGGACGCCTGTGTGTATTGTTGCACACGTAAAAATTCCCTTGGCAGTTGGAAATCGAAAAAGAGTAGCCTAACGGCGCTGCCCGGGCAAAATTTCGAGTTAAAAATCTACCCAAAGTATTTCAGGGTCCTCGCCAATGCAACAGAGTTCGTGCATTGAGCTGAGTTTCTCCACACTCAGGTTTGAGTTAGGAGGAAAACGGAGCACTTATGGGTTAAACCGTGTGCCGTGATGTTGATCCAACAACTAAAACTAAAAAAAACTAAAACATTTGTGAGAATATTCTTCTTGCATGTGATAACATATGACTATGTACTATGGACTATTTTGCTATCATGAAAGCAAAAAACTTGAGCTATGGAGTTTAAATGTTACAGAAAAGTTCTTAGAATATCCTGGATCAAGAACAAGAAAAATACTGTCATTTTAGAAGATCTCAACATAGAAGAATGCTGGTTCATAGACAGTATCATATCTCAGAAAGTGAAATATTTAGAACATCAAATTGAGACCCATATTAAACGCCATATTAAACACCCCTGTGGCTTGGAAAGAACAGGGATAGAAGGATTGGTTACTGAAAGTACTGAAAGAAGAGGCAGGGGTTGCCCAGCATAAAAACGGACAGAAAATTGCAGACACCTTGAGCTCGAGGGTGCATGGGACAGGTGAAATGGCAACAGATTTAGACAAGTTTTAGCAGGCCAAGATAAGAGTGAATTTTGCAAAGGACCTCCCACATGATGATGATGATTTCAAAGCATGAATGTTCTTGCAGGAAGTTTTGCCACAGATGCCATGGTTATCAAGCTGTATGAGCAGAGTGTCTATGCTATTGAACAGAACAAGGTTCAGGTTCGAACATTTCAGGTAAGGACTCTTGTAACTTGACACAGCTATGATCTTCATTTTGTATATTCTATGAAATTACGACATTTGAGGCGAGCACAGGAAGTATAACCATTTTGGCTCTGCTATTGATTCAGGGTCATAAAATCGTTAAGTTAAAAAAAAAGTAAAGCAAAGGACCCATATCACACCATTAGGCATGTTGCCCATATGGTGCTAGTCCAGTATTTGTACAAACCAATTGATGCTCAAAGTGTGATGTGGTAAAATTTGCACTGGCCACATTTACTTCCAGGATATTTCCTGGGATCTGCTTTAGGCTGGGTTGACCTGTGAGCCCAGGTCAGTTTAAATCATCATCTGGAAGGGTAACTGAGCACATGACTACCAGGTTGGTAGACCAGCATTCATGGCACATGATGATCATAAACACCTGATTGCATTCATGTTTACTTTTTATTTTGCTTTTATTATTCTAGAACTTACTGCTTTCCACTTTATTAGTGCTTTCACTGTCCTTAGATAGTATTAGAGTGACTCTTTTACTGTGAAGGGGCATTTCCTTCTGTATGGCCTGAGAACAGCAATGTTTCACCTGTGCTGAGAATCTTTTTGCCAACTCCCTTCCATCACTTTCGCATAATCCCAGAATGCTAATCTGACAAAATATTTCACTTCCTTTACCACTTTTACTGTTTTCCCCTGTTCATACATTAGAACTGACTATCATCACACTGGTTTTACAGAAGAATGCTACAAATTCCTTGAACAGCCAAAATGGATAATCTAAATGTTTTGAAAGAGGCAAAGAAAACTTACCACAAATATCAGAAAAAGCTGGTAATAATAATATTTGGCCACATTATGAAATGACAACAACTGGAACATG
The DNA here is from genome assembly GCA_963921405.1 of Cepaea hortensis. Taxonomy (NCBI): domain Eukaryota; kingdom Metazoa; phylum Mollusca; class Gastropoda; order Stylommatophora; family Helicidae; genus Cepaea; species Cepaea hortensis. The sequence continues at coordinate 51,328,368 of OY992876.1, forward strand.
TTGTGACAATGGGAAATATTTGTGGAAAGAGAGATAAAGGAAAACAGGGAGAGAAGATTCTTGATCGGCTTTTGTCAGGGCACAGAAAAGTGTCATCCTATAAATGATACATGCTTATGGAGAAGAGTGATTGCCCATGCCGATTGGAAGGCACTTTGTGATGTTGACCCTCATAGTTTTCATCTGTTTTGTAAACTATGTTTCTATTTGATTACAGCACTTTAAAACATCACTTTTATTTTATTTAGGGAACAGTTAAACAGCTGATAACCTTTGCTGAACCTGAAGGACACCCAGTCAGCCTTGACATATGTGGCAGTTACTTAGTTGTTGCCACAGATGCTGGTGTGTTGCGAGTGTACGATCTCTCAAGGAGGTACTGCATAATTAGCAATTGTAAGGCCATTACCAGTATTTTATCAACTGGTGGAAGAGATTCGTTCCATTAGGAAACCATTATTTAGTATTTTGATCTTGTTTGGATCACACCAGGAGAATCTTAGCTCAGTCCATGAATCAGGATCACGATGCAAGCTATGTTCTCCATCCATCCATCATGTGCCATGCCGGTAAGCGTGGGCGGTCATGTTCTGCCATCTCACTCGATCAACAGAGTCGTGGATCAGTTCCGTGTTTTTGTCTCGACCATGCCACAAGGCCAAGCCATCCAGATACTTGTTTCTAGGTCTTCCCCTTGGTCTGTTCCCCTCGATCTTACCAGTTGTCACCAAGTTCTCCAAATCATTTCTTCTCATAACATGCCCAAAAAATTGTGACTGTCTACGTCTAATGTCTCTGATCAGTTTACGATCTTCATTTGTTTCTTGAAGGACTTGTTCATTGGTCTTTCTGGCTGTCCATGGTATTCTTTGCATTTTCCTCAGAAACCACATCTCTACAGCCATCAGATGTTTTTCAGCCTGGCTGCTCATTGTCCAAGCTTCACATCCATACAAAAGTACAGGTTCTATGTAGCATCTCAACACTCTTTTTCTCGTTTCAATTGACATCTTTTTATTGGTCAGTATGTTTTTCATCTTGCTAAAGGCTACTTTTGCCATGGCGATTCTTGTTCTAATCTCTTCAAGGCATCTCCCATCAGATGTTATTACTGTTCCGAGGTAATTGTACCTATTCACTTGTTGAAGAATATTCCCATTTACTTGTATATTACACTGTGGTATTTCGTTCTTCTTAGTGACGACCATAATCTGTGTCTTTTTACAATTTAATTCTAACCCTAGTTGTTCACTGTGTGTAACAACCGCATCTACTAAATGTTGCAGGTCCTGTTCATTGTCTGCAATCAAGACTGTGTCATCTGCATATCTAATGTTATTGATGCATCGTCCCCCAATGTTGATTCCTTCCATATCTTCAATATTTCTGAAAATATTTTCACTGTACAGGGAAAACAGATCTGGAGACATTACACATCCCTGTCTCACACCTCTCTTAATAGGCTGATATTGGCCTACTTCATTATCAACTCTTATGGCAGCTTGTTGTTTCCAATATATGTTTTTTACAAGTCTAAGGTCTTTCCCATCAATTTGTAGATCTTCAAGCATCCTTATCATGTTGACATGTCTCACTTTATCAAAAGCCTTTGTGTAGTCAATGAAGCAAAGGTGTAGATCTTTGTTTACTTCTATAGAACGTTCGATTACAGTTCTCAGTATATACACAGCATTTACTGTACCCTTGCCTACTACAAACCCACATTGTTCTTCTCCTATTTCAGGTTGTATTTTCCTCCTAACTCTTTGCATGATAATTCTTAGCAAAATCTTCGTGATGTGACTCATTATACTAATTGTTCGATGTTGATCACATTCCAAGGCTCCTGATTTCTTTGGGATTGCAATAAATACAGAATTACATAACTCATGAGCTATGTTTCCAGTATCATATATTGTATTAAGCAGAGTGGTAACTTTATCTATTCCATATTCTTCTAAAGCATTAATCATTTCTGTTGTGACGCTGTCTGGACCGGGGGTTTTGCCAGATTTCATATGATTAAGAGCATTCTGAACCTCCATCTTCAAAATTGCTGGCCCTTCATTGTTATTTTGAACAATATATTGTTCGTCTCTGCTATCGTCATAAAGGTTTTTCACGTAATCTGACCATACATGTAAAATCTGATCTTTTGAACACAACATGATTTTCTTGGCATGTGTAAAGAAGGTAGTTTGCCATTGCTTTCCTTCCCAGCAGTGACCATACTGGTCAGTGACCGTAGCCATTGTCTCCTCAAAAAAGGAGATCCTCTGCCTACCGTCGTGAAGGTGTAGACCATAACCTACAACTATCTGTCGGCTGCTCTCCATCTTCATCCACCACCTGCACCCATGGCTTCACGTAACCCTGATCGGGGGGCTAAACGGGTACTCCACCTTGCCCAAGGGTGTCCCGTAGGCTAGCGGAGGGAAGGAGGCGCCTTACTTCTCCTTTGATAGGGGATACCCCTACCCCGCTACCCGCAGCTATGTTCTACACTAGGAAAATGAAGGGATTTGCAGTCAGATGCCAGGATCCTTGCTTGACTTACCTGGAGGAAACAACAGAAGAAGTGTCATCTATTAGAGTTCTCCAAACTATTTAGTTAGTTAGTTGAGGTTCCAACTTACGGCAAAGGGTCGCCCCATTATGCTCCATTCCAGTGCCAGTGAATATCACACAAAATGCTCCTCACAGCCCCATGTGAAATGTGGAACAGACAGGAGTCTCAACAAACCAACAGCCTGCACAGGTATACTATGCATAATGCTGCTGCCAGAATGCCAACACAAAAGTCCGCCACAAAAAATACAGTTCATTGTCGATGGAAGCTGCCATCACTAGAAAACCAGCAGCCACATATTGTTGCATAGGGCAACCCAGTTAGTTCAGCTACCAGCCAGCCACTATTTGTCTGCACATGCAGTTCACATTACACACAATGGCAGACAGATGTAAAAGCACTCCACATTAAATTCACAGCTCACAGTGTCGCTTTACGCGCTCAACTTAATAGCAGGGCGACTGAACCATGCACTACAAATCCAACATGAGGAAAATGCATAAGCAAACCATAGCCACAAGCATAAACACTCCAGAGGGTCACTGGGATATGTTATGGTAAGGGGTGTTCTAATATATGTCATGGTAAGGGTATACTGGGATATGTTATGGTAAGGAGCACACTGAGATATGTCATTTTTAGGGGTAAATTGGGATACGTTCTGGTTACGGGCCCACTGAGATATGTCATTGTAAGGGTGTACTGGGAGGATACATTATGGTACGGAGTGTACTGATATACTTCAAACTAGTGAAGATCATAACCCTGCAATGGATACCCTCATACTGTGGTAAAGCGGGAAACAAAAACACAGATCAGCTGGCTCAACAAATGGCTAAATAACCTCAAGCAAACTGTGATATAAATTATCAACTCAAAAATCAAAACAGAAATACCATAATTTTACCAAAAAAATTGATCAAATAACACAAAAACATCAATTCAGAATGAAAGTTGGAAATAGCTAGAACAATATGAACAAGCAGTCAAATTCAGACAAAGGACAGGGCACTGCGGATTCAAGGCCCCCCCCCTCCCCCTGTAGCTAAAGATTAAAATGTGGGAACTAGTCTTGAATGTATGACAATCAGAGATGCCAGGAGAGCATATCTGACATGAGTGTGATCTTCCCAAGGCTCTCAGAACACAGCTCTCACCTTCTGCAGACCTTAGAGAAAATCTGTATCGAGACTCCCTTGTGCACAGAGTCAAAACAACATCCAACTTTATATGTAAAATTGGATTTGAAGTCTAAGAAAGAATGTAAGAAGAAAGAAACATAAGTATTTGTTAATTTGACTAGTTATATGTGTAAGTGGGAGCTGTGGTGGCTTGGAGCTGTGGTAGCTGGGAGCTGTGGTAGCTAGGAGCTGTGGTAGCTGGAAGCTGTGGTAACTTAGTGGCTAGCCACTTGCCTGCTGAACCAGTGGCTATGGGTTTGAATTTGCACCAAGGTGGATTATTAAAATTGTCCAGGGCTCCCAGGATGATCCAACCCAATATGGATGCCAGTAAATGTCTTCAGAAATAAAGGCGACTGACACATCACCCACCGATTGCTGATTCTTCCATAACAGTATGTGTCTAGCACAGTATGCCCAGTGCATCCTATGGTGGGCAAATGGCTCCTTACTTTTTTTTAACAGCGATGGAAGGTGTGGTTCCTGGGAAAAGGGACAGCGATGAACCAGCATGAAGAAGGACATGGGACGTGGCCGACACCTTGGACATAAAAATGCATGTGGCAGGAGGACTGGATGTAATGAGAGCGACATTTGACATTCTACAAAGGATCTGCTACATGATGATAATGATAGTGTTTATCCTTTGTGTATTCCTTTAAGCTTTCACTCATTTTTGTTTCTTCAGATGTTACAGATGTTATTAGAATATACAAAGAATAAAATGCTAAATGATATAGGTCTCTTCATGTTACACATAGACGCTCGCCTGTTGGCCAAGTGGACATGAGTTTGAACCCACCTCAGGTCAGATTTATACAAATGTCCCTGGTCTCCCAGGTCAACCCAGTCTAACATGTGTACCAGGAGATGTCTTGGGAAGTAAACGTGGCAGACATGACACTGACCACACCACCCACCGAGTGCTGACTGGGCTTTACAAATATACATCTCGTACCATATGCCCCATGCTTCTGAAGGCACTCAAAGGGGTCCCTTACTGCTGACATATGACATAATTCATGAGGCTGTAGTGACATCTCTGCTGACATATGACATAATTCATGAGGCTGTAGTGACATCTCTGCTGACATATGACATAATTCATGAGGCTGTAGTGACATCTCTGCTGACATATGACATAATTTGTGAGACTGTGTAGTGACATCTCTGCTGACATATGACATAATTCATGAGGCTGTAGTGACATCTCTGCTGACATGTGACATAATTTGTGAGACTGTGTAGTGACATCTCTGCTGACATATGACATAATTCATGAGGCTGTAGTGACATCTTTGCTGACATATGACATAATTCATGACAATGTAGTGACATCTCTGCTGACATATGACATAATTCATGAGGCTGTAGTGACATCTCTGCTGACATATGACATAATTCATGAGGCTGTAGTGACATCTCTGCTGACATATGACATAATTTAGTTAGTTAGTTAGTTAGTCGACAGATCATCCTCGCTGCACATCGAACCATTCAGTCCATAAGTGCTCGGATCCCCTCCTCAGCAAATCCCGCAGCGTGTAGCGGCTAACGACGCCAGTTCTGTGTTGGTTTATCAATCTTCTTTGGCTTCCTGCGTAGTGTTCTTGTTTGGCCACACCTCTTTTAATTTGATGCTCTAGCAGTCTGGCCATTGTTGTAGATTCACAGTCATCACTTGGTTCTCGCAAAAGTCTCACATCACGTAGAGCATTCAGAATGTCAGCCTGGTCCATGGCGCGTCCGCCCTCCACAGTAGCCTCACCTGCGAGCTTGTCAGCCCGCTCATTTCCTTGTACTCCCGCATGCCCTGGCACGAAGATGAAACTAATCTTTGCCAGCCGAGACCGCTTCAGAGGCAGCAACCATTCTCTTCGGATCGACCCCTCCTCTATCCTCTTGATCATGTTCATTGAGTCGCTAAGGAAACAAGCCCTGGTGAATGTCTGTGTCTCGAGCCATGTTATTGCTTTACTTACTGCCATGACTTCCATGGTCAGGCTACTTGTGGTTTCAGTGAAAGCACCAGAGTCCTCCTTCACAATTCTCCCTCCGGCCCGAGCTGTAAAGGCCCATGAGCTTCTCACATGTCGGACGACCGACCCATCTGTGTAGATGACCGCGTCACCGTCTAGCGAATTCTCGAAAATCAACGCTTGTACTTCAGCCTCAACAGCAGCCGGATTTTCTTGTCTGCATTTTCTATCTAATTGGATGCAAACTGAAAAGGATGTGCAGAAGTCTGTTGGCACTTGCACCCACTCCTCGCCAGGTTCTAAGTCCTCAAGTGAACACACCTGTTGAAGAATGTCTTCGGCTTGACCCATCCACGACCGTCCTCTTTTTAACCTGCTGCCCTTCACCTTCCTAATTTCACTATGCAGTGGATGTTGTGTGTTTGCGTTAATTCTGAGGTAGGCGCGTGCCCTGCAAACTTGTATTCTCTCTTCAATGGTTGGAAAATCAAGAAGGTAGCGCATCGCCCTGCATGCTGTATCTCTTGTACATCCAAGAATAATGCGCATAGCTTCATTCTGTATCCTTTCCATCCTTTCTATCTGCTTATGGCTGAGAGTCAAGATTGCCATTGCATACTCCAAAACAGACATGACCAGCCCCTCGTACAGAAGACATAGATGGCGCTGCTCACAGTTTGCTGCCGCCATCACCCGCATCGCTGCCAAACCCCGCTTGGCCTTTGTTATCACCTGGTCTATGTGCACATTATAAGCAAGGCTTCGATCAAACCGTATCCCCAGGTAATTCATTGCCTGCGTTCTTTCCACCGTCTCTGAACACAGCATTACAGTTGGTGTTGGATTGTTGACAATATGATTATTCAACGAGAACCAAGTCACTGTTGCCTTTGTTGGGTTAACCATTGCCCCAGCTTCATCACACCAAGTACTTATGCGATTGAGTTCGGTTTGTAGTTCCCCAGCAACCTCCTCTCTATCCTTACCCTGACGATACACTAAAACATCATCGGCATATGACAATGTCCTGCCAGGTCCAGTGATCTGCTCACTGGTGATTCTCACTGTGTAGGCGTTGAACAGTACCGGAGATAATGGTGATCCCTGTGGTAGGCCAGGATATATTGTTGTTGGTTCCGAAGTCCAACTGCCACATCTAAAAACTACTTTCCGTTGGAAGAGGGCTGCAGCGATCCAACTAAGGAGGAATGGACTTACGTTTAGTTCAAGAAGCTGAAACATTAAAAAATCCAGTGGTACTCTGTTGTATGCGTCCTCAAGATCAATCGCTGCAGCAACGGTTTCAGTGCCTGAGTGGAAACCTTCATAGACATCCTGGGCAAAGACTGCTGCATTGGTCCAGGTTTCTCTTTTTGGACGGTACCCACCCAGGGTAGGTGGGAAAACACCTTGCCTCTCTAGTTGGCTTGATATTTTCCTGGCAATTACCTTCTCCAGCAGCTTGCCTATTGTATTCTGCATGGTTATAATTCGATATCCCTGAATTTTTTTGTGGTCTTTGTCAGGCTTCGGCAAGGGAATCAGATAGCTGTGTAACCATTCCTCCTTGATGCCATTCCTCCTTGATGCATATGACATAATTTGTGAGACTGTAGTGACATCTCTGCTGACATATGACATAATTCATAAGGCTGTAGTGACATCTCTGCTGACATATGACATAATTCATGAGGCTGTAGTGACATCTCTGCTGACATATGACATAATTCATGAGGCTGTAGTGACATCTCTGCTGACATATGACATAATTCATGAGGCTGTAGTGACATCTCTGCTGACATATGACATAATTTGTGAGACTGTGTAGTGACATCTCTGCTGACATATGACATAATTCATGAGGCTGTAGTGACATCTCTGCTGACATGTGACATAATTTGTGAGACTGTGTAGTGACATCTCTGCTGACATATGACATAATTCATGAGGCTGTAGTGACATCTCTGCTGACATATGACATAATTCATGAGGCTGTAGTGACATCTCTGCTGACATATGACATAATTCATGACAATGTAGTGACATCTCTGCTGACATATGACATAATTCATGAGGCTGTAGTGACATCTCTGCTGACATATGACATAATTCATGACAATGTAGTGACATCTCTGCTGACATATGACATAATTCATGACAATGTAGTGACATCTCTGCTGACATATGACATAATTCATGAGGCTGTAGTGACATCTCTGCTGACATATGACATAATTCATGAGGCTGTAGTGACATCTCTGCTGACATATGACATAATTCATGAGGCTGTAGTGACATCTCTGCTGACATATGACATAATTCATGAGGCTGTAGTGACATCTCTGCTGACATATGACATAATTCATGAGGCTGTAGTGACATCTCTGCTGACATATGACATAATTCATGAGGCTGTAGTGACATCTCTGCTGACATATGACATAATTCATGAGGCTGTAGTGACATCTCTGCTGACATATGACATAATTCATGTGGCTGTAGTGACATCTCTGCTGACATATGACATAATTCATGAGGCTGTAGTGACATCTCTGCTGACATATGACATAATTCATGAGGCTGTAGTGACATCTCTGCTGACATATGACATAATTCATGAGGCTGTAGTGACATCTCTGCTGACATATGACATAATTCATGAGGCTGTAGTGACATCTCTGCTGACATATGACATAATTCATGAGGCTGTAGTGACATCTCTGCTGACATATGACATAATTCATGAGGCTGTAGTGACATCTCTGCTGACATATGACATAATTCATGAGGCTGTAGTGACATCTCTGCTGACATATGACATAATTCATGAGGCAGTAGTGACATCTCTGCTGACATATGACATAATTCATGAGGCTGTAGTGACATCTCTGCTGACATATGACATAATTCATGAGGCTGTAGTGACATCTCTGCTGACATATGACATAATTCATGAGGCTGTAGTGACATCTCTGCTGACATATGACATAATTCATGAGGCTGTAGTGACATCTCTGCTGACATATGACATAATTCATGAGGCTGTAGTGACATCTCTGCTGACATATGACTTAATTCATGAGGCTGTAGTGACATCTCTGCTGACATATGACATAATGCATGAGGCTGTAGTGACATCTCTGCTGACATATGGCATAATTCATGAGGCTGTAGTGACATCTCTGCTGACATATGACATAATTCATGAGGCTGTAGTGACATCTTTGCTGACATATGACATAATTCATGACAATGTAGTGACATCTCTGCTGACATATGACATAATTCATGAGGCTGTAGTGACATCTCTGCTGACATATGACATAATTCATGAGGCTGTAGTGACATCTCTGCTGACATATGACATAATTCATGAGGCTGTAGTGACATCTCTGCTGACATATGACATAATTCATGACAATGTAGTGACATCTCTGCTGACATATGACATAATTCATGAGGCTGTAGTGACATCTCTGCTGACATATGACATAATTTGTGAGACTGTAGTGACATCTTTGCTGACATATGACATAATTTGTGAGGCTGTAGTGACATCTTTGCTGACATATGACATAATTCATGACAATGTAGTGACATCTCTGCTGACATATGACATAATTCATGACAATGTAGTGACATCTTTGCTGACATATGACATAATTCATGAGGCTGTAGTGACATCTTTGCTGACATATGACATAATTCATGACAATGTAGTGACATCTCTGCTGACATATGACATAATTTGTGAGACTGTGTAGTGACATCTCTGCTGACATATGACATAATTCATGAGGCTGTAGTGACATCTCTGCTGACATATTACATAATTCATGACAATGTAGTGACATCTCTGCTGACATATGACATAATTTGTGAGACTGTGTAGTGACATCTCTGCTGACATATGACATAATTTGTGAGACTGTGTAGTGACATCTCTGCTGACATATGACATAATTTGTGAGACTGTGTAGTGACATCTCTGCTGACATATGACATAATTCATGAGGCTGTAGTGACATCTCTGCTGACATATGACATAATTCATGAGGCTGTAGTGACATCTCTGCTGACATATGACATAATTCATGAGGCTGTAGTGACATCTCTGCTGACATGGCATAATTTGTGAGACTGTGTAGTGACATCTCTGCTGACATATGAGATAATTCATGACACTGTAGTGACATCTTTGCTGTCTTCTCTTTGGTAAACACAGGGAGGCAAAAGCTCATAGCAGCCCCAAAAACATAGCAGAAGTCATTTCTGGTTTTGGTGGGATTATCTCAGCTAAAGTCAACTGTGCTGGAAGCAGAGTCAGTGTTCAAGTTATGTCTGTGAGTGATAGCTTTTATTTATACATTCACATCCTTATGTTTTGTAATTACAATCATGTGTATTTTAAATGTTAATACTTGTGTATTACTTTTAAGCAACCATGTTAATGATTCCTTTCTTTTTAATTCACTTAATGATTATGTTTACTGTGTGTACATTGGTGATAATGCTTTGCCAAATCTCACGATCTCTAACACAGAATATATTGATTAATATGCTGATATTTTTCCATGTGAACAACGAGGGTTAGAATTAAATTGTAAAAAGACACAGATTATGGTCGTCACTAGGAAGAACGAAATACCACAATGTAATATACAAGTAAATGGGAATATTCTTCAACAAGTGAATAGGTACAATTATCTTGGAACAGTAATAACATCTGATGGGAGATGCCTTGAAGAGATTAGAACAAGAATCGCCATGTCTAAGGTAGCCTTTAGCAAGATGAAAAACATACTGACCAATAAAAAGATGTCAATTGAAATGAGAAAAAGAGTGTTGAGGTGCTACATAGAACCTGTACTTTTATATGGATGTGAAGCTTGGACAATGAGCAGTCAAGCTGAAAAACATCTGATGGCTGTAGAAATGTGGTTTCTGAGGAAAATGCAAAGAATACCATGGACAGCCAGAAAGACCAATGAACAGGTCCTTCAAGAAACAAACGAAGATCGTAAACTGATTAGAGACATTAGACGCAGACAGTCAAAATTTTTTGGGCATGTTATGAGAAGAAATTAATTGGAGAACTTGGTGACAACTGGTAAGATCGAAGGGAACAGACCAAGAGGAAGACCTAGAAGCAAATACCCGGATGGCTTGGCCTCGTGGTATGGTCGAGACAGAAACACGGAGGTGATCCACGACTCTGGTGATCGAGTGAAATGGCAAAACATGACCGTCCACGCTTACCGGCATGGCACATGATGGATGGATTTTTCCATGCCATGATAAAAGGCAGACAGGAAACAGGAATCTGTAATAGTTTGTACCATATGATTTTAAAAGAAAAATTAAATTGTTCTGGGAAAATGTATGCCATGACTGCTAGAATGAACAAATAGGGGTCTGACTCGCAATCAGTTAGGATCCGTTAGATCAATCGATTACTGATGAAAACTTTCTGGAAAATGTCATTTGAGGTGACAAAACCTGGGTTTATGGCTACAGTGTTAAAATAAAAGGTAACCATCGCATGGGTCAGGGTCAGAATGTTATCACCATGACAAATAAAAGCACATCATAGAAGCTCAAATGGAAAGGTTCTTCTTCCTCCCCCACCCTAAATTTAGTCACATTCACTACACATGTCTTCACCTTACCAGAAGTATATCAATGACTAACTGTCGGGGCATGCTCCTGCTGTTATTAAACTAAGTTAAATGTCCCTGAACACATGTAGCAGTGTTAGCCCACTCAGCCACTTACTTCCAACACTGTTTTAAAAGTCCAATTCCTTTCAGGACAGTTTTCGTGTTCATGCTCGCACACATACACAAGACAAGCCCACACATATATACTTTATTTTAATCATTACTTTATTACTAGTTAATTATTTATGTCAGTACCACTTTTCTTTTGTACATATCATCTGTTCTTTACACGTTATTCATTTTATGAGTTACATTTCCTTGGATCTGTAGTCAGTCAGTGGCCTTGAATCCAGAAGTCAGAAAATGTCACAGCATGAAGTCTACTGTCATATATTGCGAAGGGACTGGGGATCACTGGTGTGCATAACCCATATTCTGGTCAAAGAAGTTGGGCCCCATCCTCTTCTAATTTTTAATAATCAAGAATATGACCCTTGAGTATTGCAGACTCGGTTTCATTTCGTCTAGGTGGTTGTGGTCCTTTTGGGAATAGTTAATACCAAATGAGACTCTGCCCCTTCACCAAGGATCCTATAGCTCTTGAGCCCCCTTAGATAGTCTGTGCAAAGTCTGGAAAAGACTTCATCAGCATGAATCAGTTGAAGAATAGCATAGGTCTTGAGCAGTCATGAGATATAGAGTCTTCTCTCTCCCATCTGTTATTTCATTTTATTGAGTTTAGTAATTTGGTAAATGATTATCTAAATTACTTATACACAAAGAACACCTTGTTTTCACAAATAAAACAGAGTTTTAACAGACAAGTTGAACTGGAATTAAATCATGAGATCCGGTTACTGTTTGTGTAGTTTTATTTATTGGTCCTGTTTCTTTTGGCCTTTTGATAAAGACATCTCACTTTTTATATATTGATACATGGTTGTTTATCATGACAACAATCAATGTGTAAATGCATATCAGTACCATAAATTTTCAGCCAATCAATAAATAATAGTAATAATAGTAACAATAATGGTGGTAGTGTGATATAAGATCTTTTCCTGTAGAAAGAAAGTTCAAATCTTAATTTGCCCTATATGGTTTTTGGGCTGTCCTGTCATACTTTTCCATCTGAGGGATTGGGTGTGTTTTGGCTAGAGAAATGTCACCTCTGAGTGGTAGACTGGGTTGAGCCTGGGTACATAGACTTGATGGATCCGTTTCAGTACTTGCCAGTGAAGCTACTCTGAAGGCTGCCCTTGCCCTAGTGTCATAGTGTGGTCAAGACAGGTTAAGCACGTGATCGTATAGGACCCAAGTCTCCGCGTTGTTATAAACATACTTTATTGGCCGAATAGTTATACTACAGCACACATGATGGTAGACTCCCTGCCCGGTGTTGACATGTCTTTTCAATCCCCTAAGTGACGTGTGTGTTCTCCTAGATACACTTCTTCATTCGTGCACACACGTTCACTATGATTTTCCCCCTAGTCAAGGAATGCGCATCATTCCTTAACTCTTTACTCCTAACCTAGTTCCCTCACTGTTACATTGCCTCCCCTTCTTAAAAGAGAATTTTTCCTTGAAAAAATCTCAACCCCCACTTTTAATTATTTAACTTTACATCTCTATCCTACAATAACAACAATTTCCATTTATTTCCTAACTCAATTCTCCTATCTCCTCATAGCCAATTGCTAACCAGAGACAATAATATCGAAACTCTCTACAAAACTCGTTATAAAGTTCTCTAGAAAACTCTCTACAAAACTCTCCATAAAATTCCCCACAATACAAAAGTCTCCATAAGCGAACCGCTTTTACTTTAAAATGTCCATCCAAATTATGATTGACAAAACTGAAGATATTCCCTTATCCTTTATTTCCCCCTTATTCACATTCTCACACTCTCAGTATTCTAGGATAGACAGAAAAAATATAGTTAGATTAGATTTGGGTTGGTGCGCACCAAAAAAAATAAGAAAGAAAAAGTAAGGAAAAAGTAAGAAGTAATCACCTTTCTCTTCCCATACATTCTCAAAACTTTATCAAAAAATAAAGTTTCCAAATTTATCTTCAGTTTCCGTCAATAATAATTGTTATTATCAAAAAAAATATGTTAATCCAAAACTGCCAGCCTTTGTACTATTCAGGTCATCAATTTCCCGTTTACCATTCCTTCAACAAAAAAAACCTCCTAACTATTATTATACTGTTAAGTACAGTCTTCTTCTTCCAATATCCAGTTATTTAAATGCCAAAACTCAACCTGGCATTCCCCCCATATTCTCCCATTAAACGCTGTTCAACCCAGCTCCTATTATAAACCTTGTATATACATTGCATACCCCACATGTAATAACAACATACCCCTCCATTACTACATATTGAGTCACTTCACTAACCACCACTTTAATTCATCTTCTAACTGAACTTCAAAGTAATAATCATTTTAAACACACTCAATAAAACCAAAACATTGTAAAAATAACCATCTAAGTTAACTTATTTTTCACATTTCATAAAACACAATTGCAGTCCCAACAATTGAGCAAACCATATTAATCCCCTCATCATATTTATCCCCACACATTAATCAATTTACACATACATTATGAATTTCAAGACCATATTATGAGTACCCAATAATAATTTTCCGTTTTAGAAAAAACTCCACCAAGTACCTTCTTTGTAAACACAAAAATATCGTGTCTAACTTCTTCTTCTATCTGCCATCTGCAGAATATTCTACCAAGCTATTTATCTATCTCTTCTCCATTTTCTTAATAACTTCAAATTTTTTTCTATAATTGCAATATCTACATCAATGTCGCTATCCTCCCAAGGAGAGCTATCTTCTTTCATATCAGCTTCTTCATCAGTTTCTGACTTTTCATCCATTTCTTCTTCCCCGTCTGTATATCCATTACTAGCAACCGCTAATTTCTTCTTTTCTAAATCCAATCTAATTTTCCTGTCTTGCCGTCTCAACAAATTTTCAAATACTGGCATATCTTCACCACTTGAAGAACTCACTCTAAGTTTCCTTTGCCTCTTAATTTCTTTTTCTTTCTGTCTATCCAACTTTCTTTTTACTGCCTGTCTTGTATTCATAAATGGAGGTTCGATATTTTCCCTGACCGACTCTTCACTAATATAATCGTCATACATGTTATTTTCCTCTGTCATGACTGTTTTTGGTACCGTTTCTTCTTGTTCAGCTGTTGTTACTTGTTTTCCATTCTCTATAGGTATTGGATATACCGTTTGTCTGACAAACTGTCCACCTGACAATATTTCTTCGGAACAATAATTATTATTATTATTCTCTGCATTCCTTTCTTCATTATCCCGCCTTAAGTGCTCTACATGTGAACGTGCAACATGCCCTGAAATTTGATTCTTAATAGTATATGACACTGGACCTTTTTTTTCTAGAATATAGTATCCCGGGACCCAATGAGCATCAAACTTAGAGTTTTTTCTATGTTTTTTATAATATACTCTATCACCTACGTTAAACTCTTGTAAGTGTGCATTTTTATTTGCGTATTTCTTCTGTCTTTCTCTAGCCTTAATTATATTATTTCTTAAACGTACATGTGCTTTATGCATCTCTTGCAACCTTGTTTCTTGAAAATCTTCCCCCAGATATTTTCTCCTAGGCTTTAATAAATTATCAATTGGCAATATTGGTTCTCTTCCATGTACTAAGTAAAATGGTGAGAAACCTGTTCCTTCATTTTCGTGTGTACGTATCGCCGCTAATGCTATCCCCAAATAAAGATCCCAATCCATATCGTGTTCTTCTACATTTTTCGCTAGAATATTGTATAGTGTTCTGTGTTGTCTCTCATTTTTAGCATTAGAAGTTGGTCTGTAATATGAAGTCCTAATGTGTTTTATATTCCAATCTTTTAGCAATTTCTCAAACTTTTTATTTACAAATTCTTTCCCATTATCTGTAAGTATTATTTGTGGACACCCAAACCTTGGTATAAATTCTTTTAAAAGCATATTTATAACTGAATCAGCACTCTTGTCTGGAATTGGATAAACTTCTGGCCAGAGACTATATGAATCAACTATATGTAGTAGGTATACATTTCCCGATAATGTTTTTGGATGAGGACCTGAAATATCCAAACTTACTTTCTGCATTGGAAATTGAGGAATATCGGTATCTTGTAAAGGACATTTGATTATCTTCATGTTTCTTAACCTACACTTTTCACACGCTTCAACATATTCATATACACTTTTGAATAAATTCGGCCAGTAATATTTACTGCTAATAGCCTTCACTAACTTATCTCGTCCAAAATGACCATTATTATCGTGATATGCCTTTAAGACTTCTTGTTCTAAATGTTTCGGAATATATTTTCTTACTCCTTCACCTTTTTCACTGATATAATATAATTGATTGTCTTCTTGTAACTCTACAAACTTTCTTTTAAAACTATTTTCCCCTGTTTCTTTCAGTTTTCTTTTTATCTGTACTATTTTTGGATCTAATTCTTGTTCTGTTTTCATATCAAACTGTTCTAAATGTGGGTCTTCTGTTCTAGGTTCAGACTCTTGATCCGATGGTAAACTCTCAAATTCTTCCCTATTTATTATGGCAGAATCTAATATATTTACTTGCCAGTTTCGATCGTCTATGTCTGGTTCAATTTCATCTTCCGTGTTTCCTGATGACTGTGGGTACGGGATTCTAGACAAAAGATCGGCGCACGTATTATGTTTCCCTGACACATATTCAACCTTAGCATTGTACCCTTGTAAATTCAATGCCCAGGTTTGTATTTTCCTATTTTGTATTGGTGCTTCTAATATCGACTTTAATGGCATGTGGTCAGTTCTAATAATGAAATTGGCGTTATGTAAATAGTAATTTAATTTTTGAAGAGCGTAGTGTATAGCATATGCTTCTTTCTCAATAATCGGCCATTTCTTTTGAGTCTTGCTGAGTTTATGAGACAAGAAATAGATTGGTCTTTCATTTTTAACCCCTGGTATTCCAGATTCTTCTCCTTCATATGGTTGAACCAAACATGCTCCTATTGCGTTGTCTGAAGCATCTGTGTATAATATTAGCTGTTTATTCAAGTCTGGATGTGTCAATAATGGTACCACTGTTAAGCTATCTTTTAAAAGTTCGAACGCTTTTTGACACTCATCATCCCACTTAAACCTAGCGTATTTTCCCGTTAAATTCGTAATAGGTATTGCTATCCTTGAAAAGGCTGGTACAAACCGCCTATAATACGCACACGTTCCTATAAAAGCACGGACTTCCTTAACGTTAGTGGGAGGAGGTAACTCTTTAATAACCTTTATCTTTTCCTGGTCTGGTTTAATACCTTCCCTATTTATTATATAACCTAAATATTTTGTTTCTGTCTTTAAAAACTGGCACTTACTTAGCTTTAATTTAACGTCATGCTTTCTTAATCTGTCAAATACTAGTCTAACATGTTTCAAATGATTCTCTACATCTCCTTTCGTAAAAATCAATACGTCATCAATATATGCTAGGGCAAAACTTTGCATACCGTCTAGTACTTCATTTATTAAGAACATATAGTGAGATGGTGCATTTTTGAGACCGAATGGCATACGTAAGAATTCGTAAGAACCCATATGAGTACAAAAGGCACTTTTCTTTTGCGCGTCCTTCGACATCGGAATACACCAAAATCCTGCCCTTGCATCCAGCGTTGTGAAATATGTAGAGCCATTAAGTAACCCCAAAATATCATCAATCACCGGCAATGGGTACGCTACATTCTTAGTAATTTTATTTAACGCCCTATAGTCGCAGCAGAACCTGTTCGAACCATCAGATTTGGCTACTATGACGACCGGAGATGACCATTCTGATTTTGACCTTGTTATTATGCCTGCTTTCAACATATCTTCTATTGCCTTTTCTACGACTTCTCTATTTCTTAATGGAGTTCTGTATGGTTTTAAACTAATTGGTGGATGATCTCCCGTGTCTATTTCCATCGTAACTGTTTGTGTCTTACCCAATTCTAAATCATTTATCGCAAACACATCTTGATTTTGCTTTATAAGTTTTTCTAACACTTCCTTATTTTCTGGCGAGGTTCTTAATTGTGCTAACAATTCTTTTTCTCTTGTTACTTTGTCTAGTGAATGTATTTGTGCTGTATTTCTTCTATATGGATGGATCAATTCATCCATTCTTACGTTCCCTTTTCTTCTGCATCCGCGTCTATTATTAATTCTTTCACTAGAGGTTTCTGAATAACTTATACCTGCCATATTTACTCTATCTGTTGCCAATATGTCACTAACGTTATGTTCTAGCTTGGCTATTACACATCCTCTGTATAATTTAATTTCTCTACCTGTGTTATTAATAACCAT
Source organism: Cepaea hortensis (assembly GCA_963921405.1). NCBI lineage: Eukaryota > Metazoa > Mollusca > Gastropoda > Stylommatophora > Helicidae > Cepaea > Cepaea hortensis. The sequence goes on from OY992876.1 coordinate 51,346,159, forward strand.
TACTGGAAATGTTAAACTTTTATCTAATTCTATTATTCCATCCGGAACTTCTAAACCTGGCTCATCAATTATTTCATTTTGCAATTCCGTGATTCTGACTATGTTTCCTGCTACATAATACGGGTTTCTCTTCAGTCTTGCTTGTATCAAATTAACTGACTGTGGTTTTAAATTCATGGTCGTTTTGACTCTAACTAGTGTCGACACATGCATATCTTCTTCTAGATCTACGTAAACATCTTGGAATTTTAATTTATGCAAATCAAATAAAAGTCTCACCCCATTTTTCAATAAAAAATCTCGTCCCAATATCATATTCCTATTTAAATCTTTAACCACATGAAACATATGCCTGACATTTATCCCTCCTAATTTCAAATTTATCATCGTTTGTCCTAGCACTTCTAACTTTTGTCCCGTTACCGAATGAAGATTCTCCTGAATTCTAAATATTTTACAATTTTTTAACATTCGATATAAAAATGCTTCTTTAATCACGCTAACTTGTGCTCCTGAATCCACTAATGTTCTAACTTTATATTTTCCTATCTGTACTATACATGAGCTAGGATCTACCATATTTAATGACAATTGTTTTACCTCGTCTTGTTTTTTATTTCTAAATGTTCTATTATACTCATCCTTTGGGTTTTTAATATATTGATGCCCTTTTTGGATCTTACTATCTTCCCTCCTACTGCCGACCCTATTCAGTAAGCGGGATGCCAATTTTCCTGATTTCCTGACCTTCTAAAATTTCTCTGTATTTCTCCAGAATTCCAATTTACTGGTCTGCCATTTGCAATTCTATTCTGTATACTCGACTGAACACCTCTACTATTTTGCGTATTCGATGGGCCACTTCTGTTACCACAAAAGCGAAAAATGTGCCCCCGTTTGTGACACCCCCAACAAACCACATTCGAGTTATTTGTGTTTCCTTCCATGTTTCTTACAGTATTTCTCACTTGTCCTCTTCTATCTTGATTATATACGTTCTCGTTTCTTTGTACCATCTGTATTTCTCCTCGTCTTCCTCTCCATCCATGTCTATACTGTCCTATTTCCATAGGTTCTTCAATTCTATCTTCTGAACTACTACCTAACTCTCGTCCTACTCTTAACCTAAACCTCCTCCTCAAGCTTTCCTCTTGTATAGCGATATCTACCGCTTGTGACAATCTTGCAGGATTCTCTCTTAATAATTTAAATTTCAATCCATCTGACCTAATCCCATCAACAAAAATCCCTACTAACATCCGTTCCACTTCTTCAGCTCGTACATTCTGTCCTAAAAATGACTCTTCAGCTAAATTGATTAACCTGTCACTGTATAACTGGACACTTTCTGTGCTGCTTTGTCTAGTCTGTCGCAATACTGAGAATGCGTGTTGTGGATCAGTAATTTCAGCATATTTTCTTGCGAGATCATCTTTAAATTCTTCCCAGGTTTCACCTCCTGCTGCTTCTAATTTCCTTCTTATATGGTCAGAAACTGGACTTGTACTTGTTCTGTATGCTAAATTCTTTTTCTCCCCATCTGTAGCGTTTATTAAATATGCATGTTTCTCAATAGAAATGATCCATTTCTTAAACTGATTTGCTTGACCACTAAATCTTTCAACATCACTGTTTACATTTTGTTGTCTTAACACTGCATCCAACCTTGATATTGCCCCGCCAACTCCAGTCAGTACCTGTGAAAAATCTTGGGATTCCATCCTAAAATCTATAATTATCAAGCAATATACAAATATTTCAAACAATGTTAATTTCAAATTCAGCAACAATACATAATCTGTTAATTACTCTAATATTATCTAATTAACTTAACTAAAGCCTCCAATCGAAGATCCTGACGAAGAATATTCCTGTTTCAATCCTGAATTTTGATAAAAGAATTTAAATGAGCTACTGATTCAGAATTACCTACACCACATTAACAAAGGACTCTAATCAACCTCGTTGAAATGAGCAGAACAAAGAAGAGCCTCTGGATTTCTTTCCTTAATAATTTAATCGAAGTCGAAGTCAGTTCTTTCCAATTAATTCCTGACGAATATTATGCTCGATACCAGGCTCGCAACAAAACTGCTTGCTTACTTGCTCGATTAACTGTAGATTCCCTTCAAGTAAGGTCACCTTCACGCAAACGACAACTGCTCACGACTTCAGCAAAAAAAACTCAGTTTCCAACAGCCATCTGGGTTTTTCATATATATTTTTCAGCGCAAACGTAATCCAGTCAACAACAATTTGATTTAAAGCTGACGCTATCCAATCTCTTATTTTCATGTGGGACTCTCGCCATGGTCAGTTTAAAGTGCTTTATCTTATAAGTTGAGACAAATTTCATCAATGCCTTCTAAATGTGAAGTGACTGTAGAAAGTATTGCAGATCTTGATTTCATAATTATGAAATTTGCACCATAACCTTGACTTCACCTTCAACAGTCCCACGGGTTAAAATTCATAATTTGTACTGATTTTTGATGCAGAACGGCATTACTTGATCAATTATACAATTAGCGTTGGTCAATTCTCCAGTTAATTTATAGGATTAAATATGTAATAGCATCAGTCTTTCAAAAAAATAAGTTTATCAATCAAACCTTTTTGAGCGCTGTCCTTGAAAATGGAACTCCTTGTTAAACAGGTATACAATAACTATCAACAGGCGGCTTTCATCTGTTGCGTTTCTCAATATTTACAAACTTCCTTCTCCAGACGCCCAGACACAACAATTTTCTATAGCGGTACTCTGTCTGCGACCTCCCATGTTTCAGACTTTCACGGCACCAAATCAACCTGCTGTCATAGTGTGGTCAAGACAGGTTAAGCACGTGATCGTATAGGACCCAAGTCTCCGCGTTGTTATAAACATACTTTATTGGCCGAATAGTTATACTACAGCACACATGATGGTAGACTCCCTGCCCGGTGTTGACATGTCTTTTCAATCCCCTAAGTGACGTGTGTGTTCTCCTAGATACACTTCTTCATTCGTGCACACACGTTCACTATGATTTTCCCCCTAGTCAAGGAATGCGCATCATTCCTTAACTCTTTACTCCTAACCTAGTTCCCTCACTGTTACACTAGTCAAGGCCTGAGGTATCATTCCATCTCAAGTGTGGGGATCATCTTCTCTGCCTCCCTCTTCTGGTCGCCACCAAGAACATCACTGTGTAAAATTCACATATGTTTGTATAATCCTACCAATGTAATACTCTATAATGCTAGTAAGAATAAACAAGACACACCAGGAAGGATAAGGTCGGAAGAAATCTAACACCCTGAAAGTAGGAACTAGTTTCCCCCTCCTCTGATCTGGTGTTGTGTTAATTTGTGTGTGGTCAGAGATTATCACACTGTATGCACCTGCTATCATCTGTTCCCTGCTGTATGCATATTCTCAGTGTACCTGGGTCATTGAGATGTGTACAGTCAGACATTGATAGGAGTGATGATGTGTTGTTCCACTGAGCATTTAAGTCAAGCTGACAGTGCAAGACCATGACAAGGATAAGATGCATTTTTAATAAATGACATACAAATATAACATCTTCATCAACTCATTCTGGTTATGCATAGTGTAGATAACTGTTTCTCTGCACCCTCCAAATCAACCAACTTGTCTTCTTCTTCTCATAAATCATCTCCCATTACCTGCTGTTGTTGTGGTGTTGAGTGGTGTGCTGTGTTGTGTAGTGTGTTGAGTTAACTTCTGTTGATTGGGGTTCTCATAGCTTGTACCACTTTCCCCCATCTTCATCAGTTAGTATGAGTATAACTCATCAAGTAGTTATTGTTCATCATGGCCATCATAACTTCTGATGTGTATTTGTTACAAAATGTAATCCATACAAAATCATGACAACAATACTATACATTAGTAAGAGGTTGCTACAAATGTACCTCTCCTAATCCTCCTCTACACATTATTTTATTATTCTTCTTCTGTTATCATGTCCATCCTGTTGGCTACCAACAGTTGGCTATAGACCGAGGTTTTATTTACCTTTTGGTCTGGACAGATTATCTAGGCCGTCTGTCACAAATGGCGTCTGTGAAGCGTAACCTGTTTTTAGGCAGTGCAGCTAATGAGTGCCTTGTCTAAGTGAAAATCTGACACATAAATACAACTATTTTTTCTATCAAACCCTATTATTTCAATTCATGAAGAGGAAAGGAAAGATATAATCTCTCTCTCAGCTCTTTAGATTGCAAATAGGCAGAAATAAGTACGTTTTCAAGCGAGGCAGTGGTTCCTGTGCACAAACTGTCCTGTGGTTAGCAGATAGCAATTTAAGCAGTTTTGATGAAATGCATAAGAGTGCGTTTGGATTCTCACTTCGTACATTTTTCTGTGATAGAATGTTGTAGTATGCACACATTAAAGCTAACAGATATCTTGAAGAACTTTAGAGTTTGCAGTTTTGAGAAAGTATGAGATTGTCAGTTTTGCCGGGGAAAAGGCTCTGTGTAGTCAGAAATTAGCAGTCGACACTTTAACACTTCAGAGGTTTTATTTTATCAGTAATACATTTAAATTGACATACAAACACTGGATACCTCTACTGTATACATCTGGGCATCAGATAGATCTGAGGATTCACACGCTTACCTCGGATTTCGGATCAAACTGCCGTCTTTTTCAGGAAAAACACAGGTCACACTAGCGATCTGACCGTTCGTCCACGCGGTTGTAGAAGAAGTGCGCGATTTGAATATCGAACGCTTGTGGCAGGTCAGAGTCGTCATCACGTGACCTACCCCGTCCAATGATCTCCCTAGTTGTAGACGCTGTAATTTCCAAATTTAGACGACACCCGTCCATCTCCGGTGTCATGTTGGTGTTCGTTCTCGTTAGTGCTGTCAGTTGTATAACTCCCTCTGTTGATGTGCAAATTTTGACGTACTGTACAATGATGGTGGATGATTATGTTATTCATTTTATGAGTTACATTTCCTTGGATCTGTAGTCAGTCAGTGGCTTTGAATCCAGAAGTCAGAAAATGTCACAGCATGAGGTCTACTTGATAAATGTCAGTTTCAGAACAATGTATTCCTTTAGTGAATTTAAACACAGAAGCCACAAACAAAAGGTTGCACAATTTATTGCCTGGCATATCTCACTGATCAACTCCTGCTGATTTGTGGCAATAAAGTTAACAAAGACACTGCATTCCATATATTGTATTTGATGAACATTAAATGTTTTCTCAAATATACCGAGGCTTTAGCAATTAGGTGATTCCAACCAGTTATGTGCAAACATAAGACTTCAGTTTAAATTTGCAATTACCATGGGTATAAAAAATGCCCTACATTGTCAAAGTATGAAAACTCAATTGATACTAGTCATAATAGTAATATAATTTAAAAATTCCTGGGTGTTGCCAACCAATATCAATCAAATATTGTGCATTATTAAGCCAGAGGAGCCCATACCAAGACTGTTTCATAACAGTTCACAACTCTATGTAGCAGCATTTTTATATGTTATTTCTAATATTACCACAGTCTGATGGGAAACCAGATCCTCGAATGTACTTCTGGGATGTCGAGATGGATGCTGTGCAGTACTTCAACTTTGAGTCCGGTCGTGGTGAGCAGGATGATTACCCAGGCCAAGGGGAAATACAAGAGACTGACGATTATGATACCAATGATGCAGAAAGGTTAGAGAAGTATTACATTCAATACAAATAATACAGAGATGTTCAAAGAATACTACATACAATACAAATGATACAGAGATGTTCAAAGAATATTACATTCAATACAAATGATACAGAGATGTTCAAAGAATATTACATTCAATACAAATGATACAGAGATGTTCAAAGAATACTACATTCCATGCAAATGATACAGAGATGTTCAAAGAATACTACATTTCATGCAAATGATACAGAGATGTTCAAACAATATTACATTCAATACAAATAATATGGAGATGTTTAAAACATATTAAATTCAATACAAAATATATACAGACTGTCAAAGAATGCTGCATTCAATGGGAGCCACAGTAGTGAAGTGGCTAGACACTCACCTGCTGGTCATGGTTTCAACCCGCATCCGGGCGTGTGGAATATTTTGAATTGGCCTGTTCTCCCAGGTCAACCCAGTCTAAAACGGGTACCAGGAAATGCTGTGGGAAGTAAAGTTGGCCGACATGATCCTGATTGCATCACCCACCAAATGTCGATTGTTCTATACAAATATGGGTCTAGCACCATATGCCAAATGTCCCTTAAAGTGTGTAAGGGGATCCTTTACTTACATCTTTTTACTACATTCAATACAAATGTTACAGAAATATTTAAACATATACCACACCACATTCAATACAAAGGCTACAGAGATGTTTAAAAAAAAATACTACAATCACATCTGAAAATTTTCAAAGAAAATGAACTTGTTTACAAATGATACATGGAGATACAAAGGATTTAACACTGGATATAAATAAACAAAGAGAGACAAACAGATTTAACACTGAATACAAATAATGCAGAGACAAAGTTAGTTAGTTAGTTAGTCGACAGATCATCCTCGTTGCACATCGGACCATTCAGTCCATAAGTGCTCGGATCCCCTCCTCAGCAAATCCTGCAGCGTGTAGCGGCTAACGACGCCAGTTCTGTGTTGGTTTATCAATCTTCTTTGGCTTCCTGCGTAGTGTTCTTGTTTGGCCACCCCTCTTTTAATTTGCTGCTCTCGCAGTCTGGCCATTGTTGTAGATTCACAGTCATCACTTGGTTCTTGCAAAAGTCTCACTTCTCGTAGAGCATTCAGAATGTCAGCCTGGTCCATGGCGCGTCCGCCCTCAACAGTAGCCTCACCTGCGAGCTTGTCAGCCCGCTCATTTCCTTGTACTCCCGCATGCCCTGGCACGAAGATGAAACTAATCTTTGCCAGCCGAGACCGCTTCAGAGGCAGCAACCATTCTCTTCGGATCGACCCCTCCTCTATCCTCTTGATCATGTTCATTGAGTCGCTAAGGAAACAAGCCCTAGTGAATGTCTGTGTCTCGAGCCATGTTATTGCTTTACTTACTGCCATGACTTCCATGGTCAGGCTACTTGTGGTTTCAGTGAAAGCACCAGAGTCCTCCTTCACAATTCTCCCTCCGGCCCGAGCTGTAAAGGCCCATGAGCTTCTCACATGTCGGATGACCGACCCATCTGTGTAGATGACCGCGTCACTGTCTAGCGAATTCTCGAAAATCAACGCTTGTACTTCAGCCTCAACAGCAGCCGGATTTTCTTGTCTGCATTTTCTATCTAGTTGGATGCAAACTGAAAAGGATGTGCAGAAGTCTGTTGGCACTTGCACCCACTCCTCGCCAGGTTCTAAGTCCTCAAGTGAACACACCTGTTGAAGAATGTCCTCGGCTTGACCCATCCACGACCGTCCTCTTTTTAACCTGCTGCCCTTCACCTTCCTAATTTCACTATGCAGTGGATGCTGTGTGTTTGCGTTAATTCTGAGGTAGGCGCGTGCCCTGCAAACTTGCATTCTCTCTTCAATGGTTGGAAAATCAAGAAGGTAGCGCATCGCCCTGCATGCTGTATCTCTTGTACATCCAAGAATAATGCGCATAGCTTCATTCTGTATCCTTTCCATCCTTTCTATCTGCTTATGGCTGACAGTCAGGATTGCCATTGCATACTCCAAAACAGACATGACCAGCCCCTCGTACAGAAGACATAGATGGCGCTGCTCACAGTTTGCTGCCGCCATCACCCGCATCGCTGCCAAACCCCGCTTGGCCTTTGTTATCACCTGGTCTATGTGCACATTATAAGCAAGGCTTCGATCAAACCGTATCCCCAGGTAATTCATTGCCTGCGTTCTTTCCACCGTCTCTGAACACAGCATTACAGTTGGTGTTGGATTGTTGACAATATGATTATTCAACGAGAACCAAGTCACTGTTGCCTTTGTTGGGTTGACCATTGCCCCAGCTTCATCACACCAAGTACTTATGCGATTGAGTTCGGTTTGTAGCTCCACAGCAACCTACTCTCTATCCTTACCCTGACGATACACTAAAACATCATCGGCATATGACAATGTCCTGCCAGGTCCAGTGATCTGCTCACTGGTGATTCTCACTGTGTAGGCGTTGAACAGTACCGGAGATAATGGTGATCCCTGTGGTAGGCCAGGATATATTTTTGTTGGTTCCGAAGTCCAACTGCCACATCTAAAAACTACTTTCCGTTGGAAGAGAGCTGCAGCGATCCAACTAAGGAGGAATGGACTTACGTTTAGTTCAAGAAGCTGAAACATTAAAAAATCCAGTGGTACTCTGTTGTATGCGTCCTCAAGATCAATCGCTGCAGCAACGGTTTCAGTGCCTGAGTGGAAACCTTCATAGACATCATGGGCAAAGACTGCTGCATTGGTCCAGGTTTCTCTTTTTGGACGGTACCCACCCAGGGTAGGTGGGAAAACACCTTGCCTCTCTAGTTGGCTTGATATTTTCCTGGCAATTACCTTCTCCAGCAGCTTGCCTATTGTATTCTGCATGGTTATAATTCGATATCCCTGAATTTTCTTGTGGTCTTTGTCAGGCTTCGGCAAGGGAATCAGATAGCTGTGTAACCATTCCTCCTTGATGCTAGCACTCCCTATACTGTTGTTGTACATGTCTGCTAGTTTCTCTAGCTCATTGTCGGTACACCTATTTATGTCGTCGTATCTTATGCCATCAGGACCTGGAGCACTGTTTTTTGATCGTCGAAGCACAGCCTTGATTTCTTGCACTGTCACTGTGTCTTCATCCGAAGTGTTCTGGGCCTTGCATCTGTCTGAGGTGACCTCCTTGGCCAGATTCCGGCCTCCCATGTCTGTCTGGTTGCTCTGCTCAAGGTAGCGTTCAAAGAGGGCTTTGCCCTTGTCCTCGTCAGTCCTCTGCCAGATGAGGTCAGCACCTTGGAAGTCAGAAATGCTCTTATTCTTGACTACACCACTCATGCTTTTATGTAGTCGCCAGAACAATTTCAGTGACTTGTCTGTGCTTACTCTTTGACACACCTCTGCCCATTTTTCGCTTTTAACCACCGTGACCAGTTTTTTGAAATAGCTTACTTTTGTGTGCATCTCTCTTTCTAAGTGCAAGCAGGGACTAGGATGACCAGCTCTGTTCTTCTTGGCATTTTGCCATCTCCTTACAGCACTACGCTTATCCACCCAAGCCTTCTCCACCTCGAAACTCCACCACGGTGGCTGCTCCCAGCTTTTTTTCCTTTTCTTCCTGCCCTGAAACGTTCTGCGCTTGTCACGTCTTATTTTACTCACCACATCTTGCCCTGTACTGTCATACTGGAACGTCTTTACCTTTAGCTTGTGCTGCCTGGTTCTGCCTTTCTCCACCAATATGCTGCATGGGTGGTGGTCGCTGCCATGGTGTCCTAGGACACCCCATCTACACACTGTAGTGAGTGAAGGTGAAACTAGCGCCAGATCAATAGCACTGTCCTCATCGCCTGGACGGCTTGCTGTCCTGGTGACACAGCCACTGTTGATACAAACCAGGTCGGTGGTTTCCAGTGCAGTCTCGAGCTCCTCCCCTTGTGTATTGGAGGAAGTGTTTCCCCATGATCTGCCTTTAGCGTTGAAGTCACCACAGAAAATAACATTTCTCTCGTGGCCTAATATGCCACTTAAGCACTGCCACTTCTGGGCGTCCACACTCGCATTGCGGGCATAAACATTAACCAACACGAATGGTGTACTGGAATGAACTCTCAACGCCTGTATTTGTATATCGTCACTGTTCCAACTGGACATGTCTAGCTCTGACGCCACCATGCTGTCGCGAACGAGAATCGCCGTTCCCAGATGTCGTCTGTTATAGAAACATTTGAAGCCGGCAATTCGGAGTAGCTGATCGCCCAGTCTTGTCTCCTGGAGTGCTACAATGTCGTTCCTGTAAACTAGGGTTTCTAAAATAGAGCCCCGTTGTTTTACACCGGCACAGTTCCAATATAGAATACGGATGTTCCTGAGTCCTAGACGGTGACACTTGAGTCTAAAACGTCTCAAGCCACCGCGCTTACCTGGCTTCTTTTTCCCTGCGCGGCTACCACGCCGCTTCGGTATGTTGACTGCTGATCGTTCGGAAAACACACGTTGTTCCGCCATGTTGAAAAAACGTAAACACTGACTTTTGATTGAGAACCACACACGCTGCTGAAAATTCACTCAAGGATGGCTTCGCTCGATGCACGAACTCCGTAGCACCCGCGCAGATCTTGAGTAGAAACTCCTGGTTTTACATCCTGGCACACCAATTACACGCAAGAAATGAATAAATCCATCCCTTACGCGAAAAAGTTAACGAACACAAAACAACACGACCGTCCGTCGCCATCTTGAAACCGGAAGTTTTGGAGACAAAAAACACATTTAACACTGGATACAAATAATGCAGAGAGACAAAAAGATTTAACACTGGATACAAATAATGCAGAGAGACAAAAATATTTAACACTGGGTACAAATGATACAAAAAGACAATCATTTAATTCTGGTTATAAATGATACAAAAAGAGGAAAAGATTTAACACTGGATACAAATAATGCAAAGAGATGAACAGTGTTTACATGATACAAATGATGCAAAGATGTTAGAATAATATTTGCTGTGAATTATGTAGAAAAGTCCTATGTAGTAGGCAATGCAACCAACAACCTTTTCAAGCTAAATGTTAAAGAAAAGCAAGAAAAATGCTTTCTTAATTATTCTTATGTAATGGATTTAACAGTGCATTAAATGATGCTTGAATTAGGAGTTATGTATGGACCTCTTAGGGAGGGACAAGTGAGAGGAGGAAGTCAACGTGTATTCAGTCAGTGGAATGAATCTGCTACACCTTGCGACATTTGCTGCCAGAGACAGGAGTTTGCCCAAAAGGTTATGCTATCGATTTGTGAATCAGTCAATCATTCAATTAGCCTTATGATGACTTTTGCACTAGTACCTAACCTTTTGATTTTTAAATAATAATAATATATCAGATTGAAATGAATTACTTTATATTTGGTAAAATTTCAATTTCATCCTCGCCAGAGGCAAGAATCAGGCAGCAATGGACATAGCTGGCCGCTACCCCATTGTGCATTACTGGGACCCTGCTGAGCCAAAGTTCTGTGTCTGTGAGGCTTGGATCTTGCCAAATGTAACAGACCACAATCAGAGAAAAACACATTCGCTGACTAGAATTATAGAAGAGGGGCCTGTAAGTCTTTTCTTCCCAGTAATAATTTTGTGTCTGACATTGGAAATCTGTAAGTCATTCTTTTCTCCTCATTTCGGCTATTATTTAATGACAGTGAGATTTCCCATGTTGCCAGTATAATAGATTGCATTGTACACTTCTTCTAAGATAGGTTCTGTTCTGGTAGATGCTCTATTGCTTTCATGACCTTGGTATTTGCTGCTGCATTTGCACTTGTCTCGTCAACACTCCTGCTTGTCCAGAATCTCATTACTTTTTTCCAGAATGCTGCACTTCTAGTCATGTATGTTTTGTATTAATGTTTTTAAAGTTACTCATCTTTGGTGGTTTTACTTCAGAAAACATATTCTTACACAATTCTTGTTCATGCATCTTTTGTATTTTTTGTTGTTGTAGGCTTTGTTTACTCATTGTTATTCATCTTGCCTAATTGCTCTGGTAAATACATAATACACACACATTGGCACCTTTCCGTCTTGACAGACGATAGTTTGGTACATTGTGCTTCAAAAAGGCTTAATAACTGTCATATGGCAATAACTACGATCCATGGCGGTGGCGAGTGTGGCTGGTAAGGCCAATTCTTGCTGCAAATGTTTGCCCACAGTAGGTGCATGTGAAAACATGGTCATTTCCACCATTTTGCACCATCTTACGTCTCTCACGCTCTGTGTGTGCTTTATCTGCAATCATTTTCTCCTTTGTCTTTATTCCATTTCTGATAGTTGCCCTCCATGCAACACGTTCAGCGGCCACGTGCTCCCATTGTGCATTATAAATGCCTGTATCAATCATGTCCCGCTTACATACATCTTTGTATCGTAGTAGAGGCCGACCCTGAGATCTCCTACCCGTCTGTAATTCACCAAAAAAGATGTCCTTTGGTATTCTACCATCATCCATCCTCCTAACGTGTCCTATCCATCTAAGTCTACGAAGACTGAGCATGGAATACACCGTCACACAACCTGATCTTTCCAATACTTCAGTATTTGTGATTTTGTCTTGCCACTTAATACCAAGTATTCTTCGCAGACACCGCATATGAAAGCTGTTTAAACGTTTCTCTTGGCGTGAGTAAGTTGTCCAGGTTTCACTGCCATAAAGAAGAGTACTAAGGACACAGGCTTGGTAGACGAGGACTTTTGTTTTGGCAGTAAGCTTCCTGTTCTCCCAGACTCTTTTTGCTAACATGTTCATTGTTGTTGCTGCCTTGCCAATCCTGATGTTGATTTCCTGATCAAGGGATAATTTGCTATTTACCTCTGATCCAAGATATGTAAAATGGTCTACTATCTCCAGTTCGGCGTCGTCAATAAAGATTGATGGTACACCATGTGCACCTTGTGACATAATCTGTGTCTTCTTTTTGTTAATTGTTAAACCAAATTCAGAACAAGCATTGGAGAATGCAGATAGTAGATGTTGTAATTCTTCCTCAGAGTGGGTCGTAATCGCAGCATCATCCGCAAAAAGCAACTCTCTGATTAGTACCCTGCTAATTTTGGTCTTGACCTTCAATCTCTGAGCATTATAGAGGCCACCATCTGAGCGTGAGTGAATGTATATACCATCATCCTGATCACGAAAGGCATATTTCAGTAGAAGTGAAAAGTATATCCCAAAGAGGGTGGGGGTTAGTACACAACCTTGCTTAACTCCACTCTTGATTTCAAACTCTTCTGAAGTTGAGCCATCAAACGATTATACCCTTCATGCCTGTGTGGAACGATTCCACAATGGACAGAAGAGTTGGTGGACAGCCAATCTTCTTTAGTGCTTTGAACAGACCCTCACGACTGACCAAATCGAATGCCTTTGTGAGGTCGATGAAGGCAATAAACAGTGGCTGATTTTGTTCCCGGCATTTTTCTTGCATCTGTCGCAATGAAAATATCATATCAATGGTTGACCGGTTCTGACGGAAGCCGCACTGTGATTCGGGGTAGACTTGATCTCCCAGGACTTGAAGTCTGCGCAGGACAATTCTGGCAAATACTTTCCCAACAATACACAGAAGTGAGATACCCCTATAGTTGTTGCAGTCGCTCCGATCTCCCTTGTTGTTGTACAGCGTTATGATGTTTGAATCTTTGAAATCCTGTGGGACTTGTCCTTCTCGCCAGCATAGCTCTATTAGCTGGTGGATCTGTAGAGCGAGGGTGTCTTGCCCACTCCTGATCACCTCTATTGGAATCCCATCCTTACCTGGAGCCTTAGTTAGTTAGTTAGTTAGTCGACAGATCATCCTCGCTGCACATCGAACCATTCAGTCCATAAGTGCTCGGATCCCCTCCTCAGCAAATCCCGCAGCGTGTAGCGGCTAACGACGCCAGTTCTGTGTTGGTTTATCAATCTTCTTTGGCTTCCTGCGTAGTGTTCTTGTTTGGCCACACCTCTTTTAATTTGATGCTCTAGCAGTCTGGCCATTGTTGTAGATTCACAGTCATCACTTGGTTCTCGCAAAAGTCTCACATCACGTAGAGCATTCAGAATGTCAGCCTGGTCCATGGCGCGTCCGCCCTCCACAGTAGCCTCACCTGCGAGCTTGTCAGCCCGCTCATTTCCTTGTACTCCCGCATGCCCTGGCACGAAGATGAAACTAATCTTTGCCAGCCGAGACCGCTTCAGAGGCAGCAACCATTCTCTTCGGATCGACCCCTCCTCTATCCTCTTGATCATGTTCATTGAGTCGCTAAGGAAACAAGCCCTGGTGAATGTCTGTGTCTCGAGCCATGTTATTGCTTTACTTACTGCCATGACTTCCATGGTCAGGCTACTTGTGGTTTCAGTGAAAGCACCAGAGTCCTCCTTCACAATTCTCCCTCCGGCCCGAGCTGTAAAGGCCCATGAGCTTCTCACATGTCGGACGACCGACCCATCTGTGTAGATGACCGCGTCACCGTCTAGCGAATTCTCGAAAATCAACGCTTGTACTTCAGCCTCAACAGCAGCCGGATTTTCTTGTCTGCATTTTCTATCTAGTTGGATGCAAACTGAAAAGGATGTGCAGAAGTCTGTTGGCACTTGCACCCACTCCTCGCCAGGTTCTAAGTCCTCAAGTGAACACACCTGTTGAAGAATGTCTTCGGCTTGACCCATCCACGACCGTCCTCTTTTTAACCTGCTGCCCTTCACCTTCCTAATTTCACTATGCAGTGGATGTTGTGTGTTTGCGTTAATTCTGAGGTAGGCGCGTGCCCTGCAAACTTGTATTCTCTCTTCAATGGTTGGAAAATCAAGAAGGTAGCGCATCGCTCTGCATGCTGTATCTCTTGTACATCCAAGAATAATGCGCATAGCTTCATTCTGTATCCTTTCCATCCTTTCTATCTGCTTATGGCTGAGAGTCAAGATTGCCATTGCATACTCCAAAACAGACATGACCAGCCCCTCGTACAGAAGACATAGATGGCGCTGCTCACAGTTTGCTGCCGCCATCACCCGCATCGCTGCCAAACCCCGCTTGGCCTTTGTTATCACCTGGTCTATGTGCACATTATAAGCAAGGCTTCGATCAAACCGTATCCCCAGGTAATTCATTGCCTGCGTTCTTTCCACCGTCTCTGAACACAGCATTACAGTTGGTGTTGGATTGTTGACAATATGATTATTCAACGAGAACCAAGTCACTGTTGCCTTTGTTGGGTTAACCATTGCCCCAGCTTCGTCACACCAAGTACTTATGCGATTGAGTTCGGTTTGTAGTTCCCCAGCAACCTCCTCTCTATCCTTACCCTGACGATACACTAAAACATCATCGGCATATGACAATGTCCTGCCAGGTCCAGTGATCTGCTCACTGGTGATTCTCACTGTGTAGGCGTTGAACAGTACCGGAGATAATGGTGATCCCTGTGGTAGGCCAGGATATATTGTTGTTGGTTCCGAAGTCCAACTGCCACATCTAAAAACTACTTTCCGTTGGAAGAGGGCTGCAGCGATCCAACTAAGGAGGAATGGACTTACGTTTAGTTCAAGAAGCTGAAACATTAAAAAATCCAGTGGTACTCTGTTGTATGCGTCCTCAAGATCAATCGCTGCAGCAACGGTTTCAGTGCCTGAGTGGAAACCTTCATAGACATCCTGGGCAAAGACTGCTGCATTGGTCCAGGTTTCTCTTTTTGGACGGTACCCACCCAGGGTAGGTGGGAAAACACCTTGCCTCTCTAGTTGGCTTGATATTTTCCTGGCAATTACCTTCTCCAGCAGCTTGCCTATTGTATTCTGCATGGTTATAATTCGATATCCCTGAATTTTTTTGTGGTCTTTGTCAGGCTTCGGCAAGGGAATCAGATAGCTGTGTAACCATTCCTCCTTGATGCTAGCACTCCCTATACTGTTGTTGTACATGTCTGCTAGTTTCTCTAGCTCATTGTCGGTACACCTATTTATGTCGTCGTATCTTATGCCATCAGGACCTGGAGCACTGTTTTTTGATCGTCGAAGCACAGCCTTGATTTCTTTCACTGTCACTGTGTCTTCATCCGAAGTGTTCTGGGCCTTGCATCTGTCTGAGGTGACCTCCTTGGCCAGATTCCGGCCTCCCATGTCTGTCTGGTTGCTCTGCTCAAGGTAGCGTTCAAAGAGGGCTTTGCCCTTGTCTTCGTCAGTCCTCTGCCAGATGAGGTCAGCACCTTGGAAGTCAGAAATGCTCTTATTCTTGACTACACCACTCATGCTTTTATGTAGTCGCCAGAACAATTTCAGTGACTTGTCTGTGCTTACTCTTTGACACACCTCTGCCCATTTTTCGCTTTTAACCACCGTGACCAGTTTTTTGAAATAGCTTACTTTTGTGTGCATCTCTCTTTCTAAGTGCAAGCAGGGACTAGGATGACCAGCTCTGTTCTTCTTGGCATTTTGCCATCTCCTTACAGCACTACGCTTATCCACCCAAGCCTTCTCCACCTCGAAACTCCACCACGGTGGCTGCTCCCAGCTTTTTTTCCTGCCCTGAAACGTTCTGCGCTTGTCACGTCTTATTTTACTCACCACATCTTGCCCTGTACTGTCATACTGGAACGTCTTTACCTTTAGCTTGTGCTGCCTGGTTCTGCCTTTCTCCACCAATATGCTGCATGGGTGGTGGTCGCTGCCATGGTGTCCTAGGACACCCCATCTACACACTGTAGTGAGTAAAGGTGAAACTAGCGCCAGATCAATAGCACTGTCCTCATCGCCTGGACGGCTTGCTGTCCTGGTGACACAGCCACTGTTGATACAAACCAGGTCGATGGTTTCCAGTGCAGTCTCGAGCTTCTACCTGGAGCCTTGCCAGATGCAAGCTCATTTATAGCACACTTAACTTCTGTTATAGTGGGAAGTGTGTCCAGGTGGTCAAGAGTTGGCAGGGCCTCTATAGCGTTGAGTGCATCATCCGCCAGCTTGGTCTCACTTGAGTAAAGCTCTAAATAGTGCTCAACCCATCTATCCATCTGCTGTTTCTTATCAGTGATGATTTCTCCAGTCAAGGTTTTTAGCGGTGCACTTCTTTTGATCATTGGACCACAGGCTTTATTTATCCCTTCATACACATGCTTCTGATGTTTCCCTTATCACTTGCGATTTGAATGGACTCACATAACTTGATCCAATAGTCATTCGCACACTGCCTGGCAGCCTTTTGTACATCCTTCCTCGCTTGCTTCAGCTCACTCAGAGTGTTACGCGTTGGTCTCTCCTTGTTTCTTAAGAGAGCTATCTTCTTTTTATCAATCAAGGGCTGCAGTATCTGGCTGTTTGCCGCAAACCAGTCCTGCCTCTTATGATCCACAGTGCCGTAAACCCCTACCGCTGTTTTATAAATAGTTTCCTTAAGTTTACTCCATTTATCATTTACTATACAATTTTCTGATGTATCATTGAAAGCGTCCTCAAGTTGCTGTTGAAATTCAAAGCACTTTCCAGGATTGTGAGTGTTAATAATATTAATCCTGGGGCTAGACTTGTGTTTAGCTGTGTAGATTCTCTTTGGTCTCTGTGGCGGGACAGCCCGGCAGCATCATAATTACACAAGTTTTCAAGGAATTACAGAGCCCACAATATTTTTCTAAAATTCTCTAAAAGAATAAACGTTCCCCAGAAGAGGATAAAAACGTAAGAGAAAAATACAGAGTCACTTAGAGCCCGCACTATCATTTTTACTACATTGGTAGATCAAAGCAACGTCTGGTCTCTACATCTAAGAGATTTTCCCTTTGATGTTCTGATCAACCAGACATCGCGGAGCCAGTCAGTTGAGATTGACGTGTTAGTTTAGAATCAAGAGGGTCAGCCAGACCCGTCTGAAATAATACATGGCAGTGCTACTCAGGGGAAAACCCCGTGGGATCCACAGACGGCAATTTAATGCAGGCCTAACACCTATCTAAAAGTCCAGACTTTGTGGAGCCGGGACGTCTGTAATTGCCACCACAAAGGAGCAATTAGGACCAGATGCTTAACACCTCTCCGCAATACTACGGGGCAAAGTAGAAACCCATGGCTGACACATTCCGGCCAGCAACCGGGAAGGCTGGTGTTACCAGCCTATTGGAATGTAATGACGCAACTGCATTGCCGCCAAAGCAGGTTTCATTGTTTCAGGCGTGGGGGGCATCGGTCAATTTGATTGACACATGAAACTACCCTTCACAGGAAAGGAGGAGGGGTGAAAAGAATTTGGCACTTAATCCATCTAGGTAAATCGTCCTACATGAAAAATAGGTGGAGCTAACAGGAACTTGGACATATTAATTAACCAACCTGGAAACTAGCCAGGAATTGACTAGAATAAAACTACATGCATGGCCAGCAAGACTTCAGACGCAAATTCACAATAGCATTCTTAGGATACCTACTGGAGAAATATTAACATTTCGTTCTGTTGGACTTCTGTACGAAGTCGTATGACAGGATTTCCTAGCTATAACCCAGATCTCTTAGGAGCAATGGACAGTCAATAACCCATGTCAGGAAGTGACTTAGCCTTGTGAGGGACCAATTTGGACTCCTTCAATCTGACAGTGAACTGCGTCTCACTGGGGGAAGCAGGACCTATGTGCTTCTGAGCTTTTCAGCCAGATGAGTTACGTATACCATAATATAATCATCATCATCATATGATCATCAATAGCAATAATAAACACAGTTGTTGTATTTTAAAACTCAATTTGTCCGTATAATTCTAAATGTTTATAAATGTTTGTGTAGCTTAATCAAGTACACACATTATTGTATCATTTAGTGGGGGTTCGCACATATTATCCAGAAGTGGGAATCTATGTCCGGGAGGTATCTTGCCTATGCAGTCATAAGTAACCAGATTACGTTGCATGTCTTAACTCCTCCTTTCTCACTTCTGGTGATACCAAGTACAGCCAAAACTATATAGATATATTCTATCTTCAACGAGCCACTTCTTGGCTGTTTTCTTGAGTATCAGGGACAGTGTCTTAAATCAGCATAAAAGACATTAGTTCCACGTTTTCTCTCTGGGATCTGGGTGGTAACTAGTCCCTTCTGACAGAGTTAGGTGATCTTAAACTGCATCCAGAACTAAACACCGGTAGAAGAAAATGATTTTGGCTGAGTGGTTGCCCCTCTGGGATCTAACCCCAGCCAGTTGGTGACATATTGGGACGGCTCGTCCGCTATAGAATCCGGGAGTAAACCCTAGAGCCTATTGGTCTGCTCGCCCGCTATAGAATACGGGAGTAAACCCTAGAAAACTTGGTTCGCTCGCAAGGAACGAACCTATTTCAAATCTGTTAGTCTGGTATTATTCTGGTCTTGCCCATGGATAGAACCTAGGTAATTCTCACTTACATTCTTAGCAGCATTAGTTAGTTATAATTTATTTCTAATGTAATAGCTTGCTTGATTGTAGGCAAGATTTTGACACATCAGGACTTCTCATCCATGATAGAATCAGAGAATAAATTCTAGACTATTGATTTTCATAAACCATTCTTTCATTCTTCACCCATTACATTTGCTAAGTATTAACTTAGGAATTTGTTTCTAGGGAAGTCTGTAGAATTTAAATAACTTGTTAAAAAGTTAATAATGGATAATATCATATGAGTTAATTTACATCATTCACCACTGTAGAATTAATAATCACATTAATTAGTGATATTAATTAGTTTATTGATGATTTACTTGATGATTTTTTGATTACATGCTTTATCATTTGATTTAATCATGAATAATTTGATAATTCTTAGTTAATTCAGTGTATGACGGACTGCTTTGCATCAACTTTCTCACTCTAATTCACTACTATCATTCTCATAGCAGTGTCTGTTCCTCTTGTCACTATCCTGCTCTAGCATAAATCTGACTAGCTCTCTGTAGGGTAATAATATAATTACTTACCTGAGTTTAAGCTGAGAAGAGATCATGGATGCACGCACAGATTTCTTAGAGTCCGCTAGAGGATGGGGCATAAGGCTCGGCTTAGTAGGAGAGAAGCTAGAACTATTTATTAGAGAAGAAATGGATTGGTGGGACAAAGAAGATGAGCAGATGATGAAAAGAGTTGCAGAAGTAGTAGCAGATATGCGTCACAAAGCTGAAGAAGATGAGATGAAGAAGAAGCAAATTGAAATACTGAACGTGGAGGAATCTACCAGCTCGATTGAGGAAAAGCCAATCACTCAAGCCGAAACTCTGATAGAAAGCGGGGAAGCTGACCGTCACAAAGAAGAGGCATGCATTCCTTCGCAAATCCCCATGGCTCAGAAAAACAAAAACTTGCGCACAGAAAGGCAGATGCTCCCCTCGCCTATTCCTAAAAATATTAAAAATAAACGGAATAGGAATAAATGTACCAAGCGTTCGGTAAACAGTCACAAACGTGATAAATGTTTACACCGCAATGAAAGCGGATTAGCTGGCTTGGCAACCCAGCAATCTCAGGAGCTTCCTAAGACTTCCCAAAGGAGAAAAATCCAGGAGGAGGAGGACCTGAGGAAAACTATTAAAGAGATCGAAGGCGAGACCTTACCCGACTCTTTTATTCCCTTCAGTTCAGAGAAACTAAGAGTGGAAATGATTTCAGCTGAGACTGGAATGGATGTAAAACAGGATTCCAGTGTTTCTTTCTATGTGGCCACACAAGATGAAACAATTATCAGTATGAATTACTTATCTCAGGTGGGAGATGACATTGAAAATGACACCCCACAACATTCACTTCTATTGGATTTGGCACAAGAAAACCAGACCAGGGAGAGAATACCTCAATTGGACTTGGCACAAGAGAGCCCAGCCATGGAGGACAAACAAGACACGGAGGAGAATTCTTACGATGTCAGTATCTTGGAGTCTTTCGAAAAGGAAACTCAAGATACACAAAGCATTCATGTAGGTTATACCACGGACTCTGATTCAGGGACGATAAACATGTCTGCTAACAACAAAGAAGAAAATACTTCTTTGGACAGGATGAAGGTAATGCCTATCATCAACACAGCTGAAGCTAACAGGGGATCACAAATGATGGACTCTGCAGCGGAACAAAACCGGAGCGGTTGGTATACTCAACACTCAGGACCTTGTTTACCTTTCACTTCAACCAATGTTGGATGGGGAGAACAGCTGTTTATGTATACTTCTACAAGGAGTGATACAAATTCACAGTTCTTGGGGAACAACATGATTTCTCAAAGCTGGACAACTTCTACTAGCCTTATACTTTCAAACACAGATTCAAAATGGAACTCTGTTGAAGAGGAACGCACCTGGATAAATAATTATCGAAGGAAGAAAACTCTTAAATCAAGAGGTAGTAAACTGACATCCTACCAAGAAAGAGGCAAGTACGAGTTGAATGCACATCATAAAATTATGATGTTTAGCAAATTTCCTGCCAAAAGGAGGAGATTAAAGGATTTTATTATGATCTTTGGCCGACGGAGGAAAAGAAAATGGAGCAACATTACTGCAACCAATTCTTTTAAGAAAACACTGATGGCACTTCCTCTGCTTATAGGACAAGGGCCAGAAATTGAGTGGAAAATAACAGTCTCTCTGCGGCGCCGGAGAATCTTGTTATACATTTTGCAATTTCCCGGCTGGGAAAAAGTAAAACCTCCAGAGGACAGGACATTACCGAGCAATAGCCTGGAAATCCGACACAACACCAGGAGCAAAGATTTGCAAGATTTATCCTGGGAGAATGGACATGGGATATTTCTTTTGACTCATAGAACATCCCACTGCCACAAAGAATATTGGGAACCCAGACTGGGAGGCAGTTGGAGAACGGAGAGAACTTAGATACATTCTTGAATGCTGCCGAGGCTCTGTTATAGGCTTCATTAATGAACCTACTTAAATTGGAGAGCTATGTGGCGGGACAGCCCGGCAGCATCATAATTACACAAGTTTTCAAGGAATTACAGAGCCCACAATATTTTTCTAAAATTCTCTAAAAGAATAAACGTTCCCCAGAAGAGGATAAAAACGTAAGAGAAAAATACAGAGTCACTTAGAGCCCGCACTATCATTTTTACTACATTGGTAGATCAAAGCAACGTCTGGTCTCTACATCTAAGAGATTTTCCCTTTGATGTTCTGATCAACCAGACATCGCGGAGCCAGTCAGTTGAGATTGACGTGTTAGTTTAGAATCAAGAGGGTCAGCCAGACCCGTCTGAAATAATACATGGCAGTGCTACTCAGGGGAAAACCCCGTGGGATCCACAGACGGCAATTTAATGCAGGCCTAACACCTATCTAAAAGTCCAGACTTTGTGGAGCCGGGACGTCTGTAATTGCCACCACAAAGGAGCAATTAGGACCAGATGCTTAACACCTCTCCGCAATACTACGGGGCAAAGTAGAAACCCATGGCTGACACATTCCGGCCAGCAACCGGGAAGGCTGGTGTTACCAGCCTATTGGAATGTAATGACGCAACTGCATTGCCGCCAAAGCAGGTTTCATTGTTTCAGGCGTGGGGGGCATCGGTCAATTTGATTGACACATGAAACTACCCTTCACAGGAAAGGAGGAGGGGTGAAAAGAATTTGGCACTTAATCCATCTAGGTAAATCGTCCTACATGAAAAATAGGTGGAGCTAACAGGAACTTGGACATATTAATTAACCAACCTGGAAACTAGCCAGGAATTGACTAGAATAAAACTACATGCATGGCCAGCAAGACTTCAGACGCAAATTCACAATAGCATTCTTAGGATACCTACTGGAGAAATATTAACATTTCGTTCTGTTGGACTTCTGTACGAAGTCGTATGACAGGATTTCCTAGCTATAACCCAGATCTCTTAGGAGCAATGGACAGTCAATAACCCATGTCAGGAAGTGACTTAGCCTTGTGAGGGACCAATTTGGACTCCTTCAATCTGACAGTGAACTGCGTCTCACTGGGGGAAGCAGGACCTATGTGCTTCTGAGCTTTTCAGCCAGATGAGTTACGTATACCATAATATAATCATCATCATCATATGATCATCAATAGCAATAATAAACACAGTTGTTGTATTTTAAAACTCAATTTGTCCGTATAATTCTAAATGTTTATAAATGTTTGTGTAGCTTAATCAAGTACACACATTATTGTATCATTTAGTGGGGGTTCGCACATATTATCCAGAAGTGGGAATCTATGTCCGGGAGGTATCTTGCCTATGCAGTCATAAGTAACCAGATTACGTTGCATGTCTTAACTCCTCCTTTCTCACTTCTGGTGATACCAAGTACAGCCAAAACTATATAGATATATTCTATCTTCAACGAGCCACTTCTTGGCTGTTTTCTTGAGTATCAGGGACAGTGTCTTAAATCAGCATAAAAGACATTAGTTCCACGTTTTCTCTCTGGGATCTGGGTGGTAACTAGTCCCTTCTGACAGAGTTAGGTGATCTTAAACTGCATCCAGAACTAAACACCGGTAGAAGAAAATGATTTTGGCTGAGTGGTTGCCCCTCTGGGATCTAACCCCAGCCAGTTGGTGACAGTCTCAGTCTAACCCTTGCAACAACCAAAGAATGATCTGTATCACATTCAGCACTGTGGTAACTTCGAGTTAATGATGTATGGTTCAGATGTTGTCTCCGTGTGATAATGAAGTCCAGCTGGTGCCAATGGCCGGATCTTGGATGTTTCCATGTGACCTTATGCAGCTCTTTTGTTTTAAAAAAGGAGTTTGTAATACATAGGTCATTTCTAGTGCAATGCTCCAGCAGCCTTTTCCCATTATACATAATACAGAACATTTAGAATAAAATAGTTATATGAAAATAGGTTGCCATGAGAATGTAATTGTCTTGCATGTTGATATATTTAATGACATATAATGTCTTGTAACATTTCTCAAGAAGAGATATAATAGATGTGTAACTAAATGAGCCTCACCTTCAAATTATTTTGTGAAAATGTGTGAACATTTGTAACTGAGAATTGTTTGTTTGCTCTTGTTTTTATTTCACAGGTTGAAGTTATGGTGGTGTCTTTATTTTGCACACCTGAAAATGGTATTTTAATTCAAGACAGCTTCCCATTGCCAGCCAACTTTGGCCAGCTGATAGGTGTAGAAGTTCCTTACTATTGTTTTACAAAGAAGGTCAGTGTTTCTTGTTAATGTCATGTAGCCCAATGTGTCGTTCTTTGTTAGCCGCCGAGTCCATCATATCTTGTAGCTTCAAACATTTACGGTAGTTATAAACTGTTCTATGTTAGCCGCTGAGTGCATCATATATTCTAGCTTCAAACATTTATGATACACTTATAAACTGTTCTTTGTTAGCCGCTGAGTCCATCATATCTTGTAGCTTCAAACATTTACCGTAGTTATAAACTGTTCTTTGTTAGCCGCTGAGTCCATCATATCTTGTAGCTTCAAACATTTATGGTACAGTTATAAACTGTTCTAGGGAACTGCGCAGATAGTGACACAAACATGGTCGGATGTGGGTTCTATGCCTGGACTCATCACCTGCTAAGTGAGGGGAAATCTGGCTACCTATTCATCTGTGCATTCAGACCCTGTCGCATCACAGGCCCATAGAGGGTTCCTGCTTCTTGACAAATTCAATTTAAAAAAAACAAAACAAATACAGTGTTCATCAGAGCATTATTGTCCTTCATGTGTTACCAGTGCTCACAAAGGAAGCAAAGAGCAGAAACACTGTAACCTACCGCACATGCTGTCAGAGGTGTCTAACGAGGGTTGGCTTGAGACTGGCTACCTCGTCCTGTGGGAAACTTTGCTGCAAATCCAATCAATAGTGAACAAGTCTACAAATTTCTTGGCGTGAGTCAGTTAAGGATCTGTGCTCCATTAAGAGATGAAAGTCAGAAGAAGGAATATGAAGAAGAAAGCATGATTTTCAGACCTTTTGGTTGAAATAATTATATTCATGATGGAGATGTCAAATCTTGAACAATACTTCATGATAAGAATAAAAATCAGAATGGAAGTTGTTAAGAACTGTAGTAATATATTCACAGAGATACCGTGTCAGGAGTTCAGAATCAACCACAGGTGATTTGGAAGCAGATTGCTTTTAATTGATTTTTATGGTATGAGAGTCGCCCATTCAAAAAGCAATGGCAAACTACTGAATATAAAAGTTGCCTAGTAAATCACAAATAGCCAATAAATGCTGGGGTTGATTACAACATTCCATAAAAGGATATGCAAATTTAATTTTGTCTGTTAAGTCATAATGTTATAGGAAACGACTAATTGTAATAGAACAAAATATTAATGCACACCAAGATGTTTTCTTGAAGTTACTATCATCTTTGTCGATTATAACAGTTCAAAAACATATTTTTAAAAACACAACACATGGCTTGATTGGTACAACTGGAGTTTTAAACCATGAGCTGTGTGTATGTTGTGTGTGCGTGTGTGTGTGTGCGCGCGCGTGTGTGTGTGCACGCGTGCGCTGTTATTCCTGATGAATATGATAAGAATTTAATCATTGTAGTATGAATGAAAAAGGTGTAGGAATATTTGACGGAGAAACAGCCAAGTCACTTCATGGATACTAGTGTATTTCAGAGTTATTATGGTCAAAATCAAAGGTAAACCAATAGATATAAATATTATACAGGTATATGCACCAACAACAAGCAGTAGGAAAGGGGGAAATGGAGGATGTAGTGGAGAATTATGGTTTAGGTAAAAGGAATGAAAGAGGAGAAGAACTAATAGAATGGGCAAATATCAATGATATGATAATTGGAAACACATGGTTTAATCACCATAAGAGACGACTATACACATGGAAAAGCCCTGATAAGAAAATATGCAACCAAATTGACTACATACTAATTAATAAAAGATTTAGAAATGCTTTAATTAATGTAAAGACAATGCCTGGTGCTGACTGTAATAGTGATCATGTGCCACTATGTGGACAAATAAAAGTAAGATTAAAGAGAGGGATAAAAATGATTAAGAACGTGAGACTTAATAAAGAGGTTCTGAAAGTAGATAAAGAAATTCAAGAATAATACAGAGTGATTGTGAAAAATAGGTACAATACAATAGCTAAAATACAAGTATATTTACAAGTATATAAATACATGTATATACGAGTATATAAATGAACAATGGGAAATGTTAAGGGACTCCATTCATCAAACTAGCAAAGAAATATGACAGAAAAGAAGCCAAATAGCTAAGAAAAAATGGATGAATGAAGAAATCTTCATGCTGATGGACAAAGGAAAACAGAGTAAACATGACAAACAAGAATATGCTAAGATAAATAAAGAAATAAAAGATAAATGTGTGTGACAAAAGAAAGTTGGTTAAACGAGCAGTGAAAAAAAATTGAATTAAATTCCATTAAAGATACAAAAAATATGCACAGACAAATCAGTGAGCTCACGGGAAGAAAAATAAGAATAAATACAGGGTGTTTGAAATCAAAATCAGGAAAGATATTATTGGAGGAAGGTGCTGTAATGAAGAGGTGAAATGAGTATATAAGAGAATTATATGATGGAGACAGGAAAGAATTAACAGAAGAAAGTAACTTAGAAGGTCCACCTATTCTAAAAGAAGAAGTCGCTGATGCTGTCAAACATATGAAGAAAGGAAAAACAGCTGAGCCAGATGAAATCATAGTAGAAGAATTAGAAGTATTAGGAGAATTTGGAGTAGATATATTAACCAAAATGTTGAATGATATTTACAGCAGTGGATATTTACCCATTGATATGCTGAAATCTATATTTATAGCTATACCAAAAGGACCAGGAGCAATTGAATGTGAAGATTTTCATACAATTAACCTCATAAACCATATCACTAAGCTTCTACTCAGAATCATAATGAGAAGAACCAGAAATAAAATAAAAATGGAAGTTAGTGAAGAACAGTATGGAATTATGGAGGGAAAGGGCACAAATAATGCAATATATACATTACGGACACTAATAGTAAGGTCAATAGAGAAACAGAAAGACATATATTTGTGCTTCATAGATTATACTAAGGCACTTGATAAAGTAAAACATGATGAACTGATTAAAATGTTGGAAGATATCAACACTTATGGGACAGATTTAAGAATAATAAATAATATTTACTGGAACCAAGTAGCTGCAATTAAAATGGGAGATAAAGATTGCCAATGCCAATGCCAATTTCTAGTATGAGTACCCCCTTTCAGCCTTCGAGTTTTCGACTTGGCTATGTAGGCGTGTTTATGGTGTAGCTTGTAGTTTTTCTTCGTACTTTGAACTGCTTGTTGTCAGATTCCCGGATGAGGTTTTTCATGTCTGGATAGAGTCGCGTACTTGTTGAAGCCCGGAGTAATTGTAGTCCCACCCCGTCTTATGGTGCAGTTGTCGTCTCTTCTGGTGTTCCTCCTGTTTCCCTGTCTTTGCCTTTGAGTCTTCTTGGTGTTCGCCAGTTCGATCTTGGTGTGGAGTGATACCAGTTCTCTGGCCATTGTTCTTGGTTTAGGCTGCCATTTTCATCCAGTTCTCCTTCTTCATCTGTTGTTTCTTCTTTTGTCTGGATCTTTGCATTTTCTGGTTCGGGTGTTCTATCTACGCGTTCTATCTACGTGTCTTCTCAGATGGTCTGCTACGTGGACCAATCGTCCATTGCGCTTATATGCCCTCGTCCCCGGCGACACTTCTTCGCCGCTGTCGCTGTGGAATTCCCTCTCCTCGTCTCTTAGTCCTTCTTTTGTATGGGACTTTGCATCTTCTATTTCTGGTCTTTCGGTCTTGGACTTGAGTAGTTCTATCTGTGCTCTTTCTTCTTGTATCTGTTTGAGAGTTTCTTCTGTCTTTTCTCTTTCTTCTTGGATTTTTGATAGAGTTTCATTTCAGCCTTTATAGCAACCATTCGAGAGACATCCTGCTGTATCTTCTGCTGAACTTGCTTCAATTCGTCCAGGATGCACTGAACGGCCATTATCTGTGTTTCTTGCGTCTTGTCTTTTTCTTCCTCCATGCTGTTGAGCTTTGATCGTAGGTCCTTCAGTTGGCCTTCAAGTTGCGCTTTGTTGTTTTTTGTGAGTCGATTGGTGGCCTCGTACTGCCTCCTAGCCTCTTTATAGGGTAGGTTAGTTTTGATGGCGATCTTCATAGCTTCCTTGCTGTCTTGGTGGCAGGGACAGCTGAGGTACCTGGCGCCATGGTTGCTGAGACAGTTGGCACATTTTCTGTTTGTGTTAGGCCTCCTGAAGTCCTTGTCGATCTTTGCATGCTGGCACTGACTGTATGGATGAGGTCCAGAGCAGTATCTGCAAACCTCAACCTCACTCTTGCAGGTGGCACGGGTGTGCCAAAACTTCTGGCACTTAGGTAAAGGGAGATAAAGAGGGTAGTTATGAACAGATAAAGCTAGTTTAGTTTAGTTTAGTCGTTGGATCAACATCACGGCACACGGTTTAGCCCATAAGTGCTCCGTTTTCCTCCTAACTCAAACCTGAGTCTGGAGAAACTCAGCTCAATGCACGAACTCCGTTGTATCGGCGAGGATCCTGAAATACTTTGGGTAGACTTTTAACTCAAAATTTTACCCGGGCAGCACCGTTAGGCTACTCTTTTTCGATTTCCAACTGCCAAGGGATTTTTTACGTGCGCAACAATACACACGGGTGTTCAATCTCACTACCCAGAGACCAGGGGAAATTTTATTACTGGAAGTCCAGGAGGATTTTTTAAATAAATCCCAGTCCTCACCGGGGCCTGAACTCGGGACCTCCAGCACTCGAGGCTGACACCATACCTCGAGACCACTCAGCCCCCCCCCCCCACCCACCCCCAACAGATAAAGCTAGGAGTACGACAGGGGTGTGTCTTGTCACCAGATCTCTTCTCCCTGTATAGCGAAGTAATAATGAGAGAAATCAAAGAGACGCCAGGAATACTAGTTGGAGGTTATAATATAAATAATATACGCTATGCAGATGACACAATATTGGTGGCAGATAATTCAACAGACCTACAACAATTGTTGGACAGTGTAGTAACAGAGAGTGCAAGGAAAGGACTCTCCTTAACAGTAACAATGGTGATTTAAAAAAAATGGTGACACCAAAGTGTGAAATAGAAATAGAAGGGAAAATTCTTAACCAAGTAGATAATTTTAAATACCTAGGGGCATTTATAACATCAGATGGAAGATGTACAACAGAGATTAAGAGCAGAATAGGGCAAGCAAAAGCCACATTTAAGAAAATGAAGAGTATCTTATGCAGTAAGTCACTGTCACTGAATGTAAGAAAGAGAGTGCTGAAATGCTATGTAGAACCAGTTTTGCAGTATGGCAGTTTAGTTTAGTTTAGTTTAGTTTAGTCATTGGATCAACATCACGGCACACGGTTTAACCCATAAGTGCTCCATTTTCCTCCTAACTCAAACCTGAGTATGGAGAAACTCAGCTCAATGCACGAACTCCGTTGCATCGGCGAGGATCCTGAAATATTTTGGGTAGATTTTTAAACTCGAAATTTTGCCCGGGCAGCGCCGTTAGGCTACTCTTTTTCGATTTCCAACTGCCAAGGAATTTTTTACGTACGCAACAATACACACGGGCGTCCGATCTCACTACCCAGAGACCAGGGGAAATTTTATTACTGGAAGTTAGGTGGATTTTTTAAATAAATCCCGGTCCTCACCAGGGCCTGAACCCGGGACCTCCAGTACTCGAGGCGGACACCATACCTTGAGACCACTCAGCCCCCCACCAGTATGGCAGTGAATCGTGGAATGTAAATGAAAAAATTAAGAAGAAATTAGAAGCAACAGAGATGTGGTTCCTAAGATGAATGTTGCGAATTCCTTGGACTGCCAGAGTAACTAACAACGACTGCCTGAGACAGGCTAATGAAACTAGAACATTATATACAACAATAAGAAAGAGGCAAACAGCTTTCTTCGGTCATGTGATGAGAAGAGAGGCATTGGAGAACATTGTGACAACTGGAAAGATCGAGGGGAAGAGAGGCAGAGGCAGACCAAGAAAAATGATGTTGGATGGATTGAGAAAGTGGCATGGAGGAATACCATCAGCAGAGTTGATCCAGAACACCAAAGACTGAGATTTGTTGAGAGCCATGAACACCTATGCCAGCTGGCAGGGCACATGATGATGATGAGTATGAATTAACTCTTATAGGACATGAAGATTTTATAACATGGTTAGTACATACATAATTGTTGCCTTTCTTTGAGTTTTAATACACTGTTAAAGCGTAGGAGTTAATTGTCTGCAATTTGTTATTTAACTAAAGGGATACTTTTAAAAATATAACTATGATACAAAGAAACAAACAGTTTGGTAAAAGTTACTTGGGAAAAGTGCTGAAACCCACCACAAATGCTTTGAAATATCAACCCCATATACTGATGTTCTAGCATTGGAGATTTAACACTTTGTTTCATTGCATTGTGAGTAAATAACCAGCTTTCTTGTGCATATGTAACACAAGAGACAAGGAGCCTTTTTAATCAACAATGAGTGGAGATTTTCAGCAAGATTTTGTTGCAGCAATGTTTAGCACCATCATTGAGCAGTCACTGACAGAACAAGCCACTCACAAATACAGGGCTGCTTGGAGAACTCTATGACCTCCACCACTCAAAGTAGAAGATGGTGACAAAGGAGGTGAAATTTAGAGAACAAATGTCAGTATGAATGCGGATGGGAGCAATGGAAGCGCAGTGGCTAGCATGCTTGCCTGGTGGTCATATATTCAAATCCCCAACGAGGAAGATTTAAAAAAAAATTGAACTAGCTGTCATGCCAATCCAGTCTAAAATGGGTGCCATGAAATGTCCCAGGAAGTAAAGACGTTCAATTTTATATTGACAACCTCATTGAGTGCTTATTGGTCTATAAAAATGTGGGACAGACACAATATGCACAATATGCTTCAAGGCATGAAGAAGATAAGAGTCCTCTACTGATCTATGAATGTGGATACACATACAGCCTGCAGTCCTGAGATGATTGCCTGTAATTCTTCATCTTCCTCTTGCTTGTATGCCTTCTGATGTCATCCTGAATGCATTTAATGAAAGCAAATGTCAACTTGAGGTTGTTGACATTTCCACAGAGTTTATCCTGAAATAGAGCTACTGTAGGCCACAAGCATCTTGTCAGTTCTTTATATGTTGAGTACTCTAGCCGTAAATGTTTAGTTGTCATTTTATAAATTCTATAGTTACATTCATCAGTATCTTCTGTCTTTAGTTTGTTAAACAGATATATCAGTCTTATGTTTTGTGCCAAGTCTGAAGCCTGCTACTCACTCACTTCCATGCGGTCTGATGGCCTGAGTGCCCTGCTTCCCACTTGCTTGCTTGGTTTAAAAACAAACATTCCAAATTCTGCCTTGTTCAACCTGCTTCTTTCAGCTGTGGTTATTGTTGAGGTCCGTGGTTTTTGTGGGTTCATTCACTCTGATTCTTGTCTTATGTGCTCTTACGAGTTGGTCCTGATCCGGACTGGTTTTATCGGCTTTTGTGTCTGTGACGTCAGCTGGGAGTGATGGCAGCTGTCTTTTGTGCCCGTCTCCTCTTGTGGTTTTCTTTGTTGGTGCAGGCTCCTGGCTCGTCTGGGTGCAGTCCTTATAAGGACTTTTTATTAGGTCTTTTTGCCTCCTTTTTTGTGTATTGTTCGTAGGAGCTTTTCGATGTTGCCATTTTCCTCCTTCTTGCGACTGTTTTCGGTTTCGATTTTGAGTTTCTGTTGCCTTTCGACTTCTTCCTCCGCGGTCAGCCATGGGATGATAACTCCATCTTCTATATAGTATGTGTAGTCGGCAAAATCAGGTTCATAGCATCTATCTGGGTATTCTACCGGTCTCCTGAGTTTCTTGGCCTTCTTCTTTTCTTTTTCATCCCAGCGCCTTTTGAATTCCTGGTGCCTGAGTACCTCCAATCTTGCCGATTCTCATAACTCCTCCAAGGTAGGTCCCAGGGGCCTCTCCATGCCGTCATCAGGGTGCTCATCTCGGTTTTCTTCGGATGTCTGGTAGGATATTGGTTTCCCCTTGAATGTCTTGGCCGTCGTGGCTGGGCTGCTGGCTTTATCTTGTGGTTCCAGCTCGGTCTCTTGTTGGATTTCATCTTGCGGTTTCTCTGTGTTCTTTTACATTTCTTCTGCTGGTTTGATTTGGGTTGGCTCCCTTTCAGTTTTTAGTATTTCTCTTACTGCTTTGATGTCCCGTAGGATCTCTTCATTCTTCTTTGTCATCTGTGCCATATGTTCCACATCTTGCTTGATGTTTTTTGCTGTATCTCCCGTATTTCAGCCAGTAGTTTTTCATTGTCACTGGTCGCTGCCGGTGTTTGAAGTAGCTTGATTTGCTTCTTTAGCTCATCTATCTGGTCTTGCAGTTGAGCTTTTTCCGCTTGTGAGATGCATCTGGCTGTCTCGCACCTCTGTCTTGCTTCATTGTATTGTGTCTTTGTGTTGATGGCAAACTTTAACACGTTTCTGTGTTGTTGCAGGTACGGACATCCCAAGTATCTTGCTCCATGCTTGCCCAGGCAGTTGGGGCACTTTCTTTTGTTGTTGGGTGCTTGGAAGTCCGTGTCCAGCTTGGTCAGTGGACATTCCTTGAAGGCATGGTGATCAGCGCAGTACCAGCAGATTTCCGTCTTACTGTGACAAGCTGCTCTGCTGTGGCCAGCCCTCTGGCATCTAGAACATTGGTTGACTCTTGGGATGAATCTCTCTGGTTGTTGTATTTTCTTGTTGATTGATACTGTGGTCGGCATCTCGCTGCCTTCCGTCGTCACCACTGCCAAGGTTGTAGGTATCTTGGAGTAGGTGAGGAGTCGCTCCGCCTTCAAGAATCGGATGTGGAGGTTCTCTTCTCGAAGCTTCTTCAGGATTTCTTCGTCTGATAGCTCTACTTGTTTCCGACTCTGGTGTCTTTCTCCTCTCTCTGCTTCTCAGTAGGTTTGGCTCTTGTCTGTGGTGGATTGTTGATGGTCTCCCTCGTGGTGGCTTCAGTGGTAGCTGTAGTTTCAGGTTCTTTGTTACAGCTCACAGGCAGGTTCTCCACGTTCTTCTTCTTGTCGGCTCCCACGCTGCAAATCTTGGATACTGCGTGTCTTTTGGTGTTCTTGCAACGTGCCATTTTCCCCTGTATCAGGCTGCTTGACTTGTTAGGGTAACTTGCTTTTAGCGCTCGCAGTTGCGAATGACACGAGGTACGACGAATGACGCACGTGCGCATACAATGATTTGTAGTTGCTCTTATTAGCCTCTCACATCATTGTATCAGGTTAAGGTAGTATTTCACCTTTGTTTGCCAGTTTGTCAGACTTTTCAGTGCCAGATACTCTAATGCTGCCATGAAAATACAAGACAGTTGATTAATTATTTTCTGTGACTTGCATTCTAAGCGGCTTGAAGTTCTAGTAAACTCAAACATGTTTTATCTTTTATGCGTGTCAGTTTATTCTAATTATTTTCAAATTATGTTATTGATATTTCCATAGCATGAAAATAGCCCAGAGGATCAACAAACTGAGAAAGGAGTGTCAAATTCTGAGACTGGAGCCCCTTCTCATTCCACACTGGTGGCCAGAAAAGTCATGCAAGACTTTGTGGGTCTTGAGAACAGCGATAAAAGTACTCAGGAAGCCATGATGAATTTTAGTTTCTATCTGACAATTGGCAACATGGATGAGGCATTTAAAGCTATCAAACTCATTAAGAGGTTTGTATGTTTTGTCTTTGAATAAGGCTTCTGAAAATGATTTTTTTAAGACAATGTTTTCCCATTGTGAATTAGAATAATGAAGACATAAACAATATATTGCACAATATACTGCCTGGCATACTGCAGAAATAATTCAACAGTTATTAAAGTGACATAATGAATCCTTTTGGCTGAAATACACAAAACAAAGAGGTCTTTAGTGTGCTGTACACCATACATAACCAAAACTTGCTGAGATTTGTTGAGGCATCTGCTATACGAGTGGATCAATGACAATTATGTCAACAAAGAGACATGGTAGTCTCTTTAAAACTACTGTGGTAGCAGTGAAACATTTGACAGTATTTTGTATATATAAACACACACTCTGTGTGTCTCTCTCTCTGTCTGACTTTGTGTCTGTCTGTCTCTCTTTGTCTCTTTCTCTCTCATTGCATATTTTTCAAAATTCAGATTCATGGAAGATTGTAACTACTATCACATAATCATGTCACCCCTCTGACTTACTTATGGAGTAGATGAGTATATATGCATGTGGAAAGAAAGAAAGAAAAACAGAAAGACACATGAAAATAAATGAAGTAAGAATGACAGAAAGAGACATGTCTAATTCCTGTGTATTGACTTTGCTGTCTTGTTCAGTGAATCCGTATGGGAGAATATGGCAAAGATGTGTGTCAAGAACCGCAGGTTAGACGTGGCAAGTGTGTGCCTGGGCAACATGGGTCATGCCAGGGGAGCTAAGGCACTTCGGGAAGCTTGTAAGGAACCAGACTTAGATGCCAGAGTTGCTGTCCTGGCTGTCCAGTTGGGTTTATACGTAAGCTTGTTTTATTTTTTAGAAATAATTTGTATATCTACACGTTTCAATCTGTCATCATCATCATATATATATACATATAGGACAAGAGATTTGCTTCACATATGGCAGTTTGCTGCATAAATCAATTCAACTAAGATGTTTTGGCATGAACTATTTCAGGAGCAAGCATGAACACAAGTGGAGCAGATGTAAGCACATTAAAAATCAGTGTGATGAGGTATTTATAATTTATGTCCCCAAGTCAAGGACAATAAATCAACATCTTAGTCCAACTGACCTTTGCAAAGAAAATTCAGGCATCAAACATGGTAAATCCTTATGCCGTTTAATGGCATGTATGTCTTATTAATTGTGCAAACAATTTAATTTGTAGTTTTCAGTGCAGAAACC
This sequence comes from Cepaea hortensis, assembly GCA_963921405.1. Lineage (NCBI taxonomy): Eukaryota > Metazoa > Mollusca > Gastropoda > Stylommatophora > Helicidae > Cepaea > Cepaea hortensis. The sequence goes on from OY992876.1 coordinate 51,380,804, forward strand.
TCATAAGGGTCTCAGAATACTGCAGAATTACACATAAGAATCTAGTTTACTTGTCTATATTGAGAAAAGAAGAAAAGTCCATTGCTTAGTAAATGTGGCACCATTTATATCAGATATATATGGCTACCTACAATTTCTTGGAACAAAACATTAAAACATCTCTGATAACTAGCTCTAGGTTACAGACAGACCAAGAAGAGACAGAGGGAATTTGCCTGATTGGCCAGGGGCAATGGTAATAGGGAAAGCTAATTGCCATGAGGCAATATAAGGCTTACAGCATTAGTCTTACAGGTTGACAGAAGGTCTATAGGAAAAGGCCAATAAAGGGAAAAGTGAGAACAAGTTGCGCAACAATAAGTAACTGACATGCTCTGATAAAGCGTGCAAAGGTAGATCAGGCGCATGATGATGATGAATAGCGCTAAGGGAAACTATTCAAGAAAGTTGCGTATCACGTGATCGGAATAGGGTGGTTCATGTGAAAAGGGGCAACTGAAATCAGTCAGGTTTGCGGGTTGACAGTGAGAGGAAGCTTTCGGAAGATATTCTGCTGTGAGGAAATGTTTCTTCTTAAAAATCATGAAAGACTTGTTTGATTGTGATAATGACGAATTGAGAGAATGGTTTGTAAAAACGCAGAGTTCTATAAAACGATGGCAATCGACATAACAGCCAGAACCTGTGAAGGATAGTTGTGTCAAACCAGTCACCTGAACTGCATGAAATGTGTTCGCAGTTCGACATGGAATGTCAACGCAAGGTCACTGCTCGCCAGCCACTGAGAAAAGACGTAAGTGAGTGTTGTTTAGTTAAGCAGTATTCTTGAGTGCTGTGGAATGACAGTCCACTGAAACGATTGCTAATCCGAACATTATTGAATGAGCATCAGCGACAGGTCTGACATTATTATTGTATTCTTATTATATCAGATTATGAATCACTGGCCCCCCCAGCCATATATGGGAACAGTGATATGGTCAGCTGTCGCAATTATATATATTAAAAGTACGATTATCAAGGACGTCTGTGGTTGCTCAAGTTCCTGTGTTGCTTCTGTGAGTCTGCTATACTTTTTGGACGAACGAGTGAGAGAAAAGGTGTGGCACTAATCCACAAGCAAAAATCAGTCCAGTGTACTAGAAGTAGTAGCATGTGTATGGACTACGCTTGAGTTCAAAGCGAGAAAACAATTTCGTTATATGATTTTTGTGATTCAGGGTAAGAGTAGAAGGGGCCGAGAAGGGGAGAGTGGAGTGAGTACATCAGTACAGCACATAGCATCATAGAAACACATGTGAATTTATGGTTTCAGGAAGATGCTGAGAGGTTGCTGAAGAACTGCAAACGTTATGATCTGCTGAATGAGTTCTATCAGAACAGAGGAAACTGGCTCAAGGTAATTGATGGTTTGTTTGTAACATAGTGTGGGTAGTTTTTAAAAGGTTTGCTCAGTTGGTGATGAGTTAATGTTATTTGTGTTTGATGGTTTGTCAGTTGGTGATGAGTTAATGTTGTTTGTATTTGATGGCTTGCTCAGTTAGTCCTTAATGTTGTTGTGTTTGATGGTTTGCTCAGTTGGTTAATGTTATTTGTGTTTGATGGTTTGTCAATTTGTGATGAATTAATGTTCTTTTTGTTTTAGGGTTTGCTCAGTTGGTGATGAGTTAATATTTGTGTTTGAGGGTTTGCTCAGTTGGTGATGAGTTAATATTTTTTGTGTTTGATGGTTTGCTCAATTGGTGGTGAGTTAATGTTGTTTATTTTTGAGGAATGAACAAATGCCAGCAGTGAATGCTTCACAAGTCTGTGTGAAAGAAGTAATGAGAATACAAGGAACTGTGAGGTCTGCAAGCTATTGGTCAGACTTGTCTCCTGATGTCCACTTAAAATGAGCCATATATACCAATCTGTGCATGTCTGCATTTGTGGATGAAAAAAGACCAAATGTATGAAAGAGAACTGTATCAGTTATATGTTGATTTGTAATATTTTCTGCCAATTACAAGAAGCAACTACAGATTGTATATGACTGCTGTAACTTTGTATGTATCATTAAAATTGCAGGCATTACAGACAGCAGAGATGTATGACCGCATCCATCGAAGAACTACGTTTTACAATTATGCTCATCACCTCGAAGACCTAGGGGACACTCAGAATGCAATTCCCAAGTGAGTACTTTTTCTTGAATAACAAAACTATTTTGACCTGCACGTGCTCCTTGAACACAAACTCCATGAAGATGTCAATAAACTCAAGCAGACTTCTGCTTTCTTTGGATTTATTTATGTTGATGTCTGAAGATGTACAAAGAAGAGTTTGTTTCCTGTGCTAACTTGCTTGCTGGATCTTCCTGGAGATCTGAATCATAAAATAGACACCTGTTGTACTTGGTCAGACCATGTAGTTCACAGTTTTCCTTAAAATATGAACATGTGTGTTAGTGCATTCATATGGGCATTTTCAGCTGTAGTATATGTAGTGTTTAAAGTAGGTTTACATTTAATATCATTTCTTGCAAATGAAAGTAAGGAAATGTTTGGATTTCAGGTCATTAAGCCATCATCATCACCATCATTAAGTGCATTGTCAACCTGCATGGGTGATCACGCTTCTCCACATCTCATGATCTCCTTTAGAATGTACATTCAGTCGTATCTTAATGTATTTATTATTTCTTTGTTAATTTAATAATGCAAGGTTAATATGATCATTGAATCAAAAAACATAATCTTAGAGAGTCCTGTGAGACAGGTTCATAATTCATCACTCACCTATCATTTCAGTCATTTGGAACATTTAAAACAGTATTTCTTAAACTTCAGAGAATTGCTACAAGACTGCAAAATTTAACTGATTCACTGCTGTCCACCACTTTATTGACAAAAAGTAACATCCCTTAACTGCCGTACACAATTATAATGGAAAAATGTTGTAAGTTCATTATTTGTTTCATTTCGCGTATCTTCCGTAATTTTAATGCCCAGTAAATGATATTTTACACCGGATGAAGGTCTGTCTTTCCAAAACACTGGATGCGAGGTAACAAGTATCTCAAATCTTAGCAGAATTTTTGGTTAAATTGTGGTTAATTTTCTGATTTTAGAAATGGCAACGCCTTCTGGTTCAAGGCCATGTATATTTTCATCAAATTAGCCTTTTAAACGGTTTTAGATTATAGTTATTCTGATTTAAAGGACCTTGTGAAATATTCTAAAACTAATACCACGTGCAGTATTCAGTTGACCTATTTAGCAGGCAGTCATAAAGAAAAACAAAACTAACAGCAAAAGTTCGTCATCATATAATGGCACCTGTCTAATTAGGCATGCTCTAATGGGCCACACTTGTGCCAGTAGGGGCGCTTGTTTTGCCTATCACAAAGTATTTAAGGAGTAGTTAAATAATTAAATTTAAAAGAAGAATATAACTAAATAGAAAATAGTGTATATATTGTTTCTCAGTACAATCTGTCTCATGTGTTCCTGACATTTTCCATTTTGTGTGAAAATGGTGTGCTTCAAATATGATGTTTTAATTGTGTTTTATTGGTGTTATGGAGCAGTTCTAGTGATATTGGTGAAGAAAAGTGGTATATTTATCATTATTCAGTAAATTTCATTGGATTATCATCTGCGATTCAGAAGTAGTGCCTTGGTAGTGGAAATTTCACATAATTGTCATCCCTGTCTTATATTTGTTTTACAACATCTACTAATATTATTATTATATTTCTACCTATAGTAATAGTAGCAATACTAATGTGTTCTTTGTGCAATTTCCTTTAATTTGATGTATAATACAATATATCTGCTACCGTTTTAACAATTTTTCATCATAACTGTGACACACCCCAACTTCCCATTTTCTGCCATCAATTTCTGTTTGGTCCAAACTTTTTGTTTGGCAATGAATCAGTTAAAGCAATATTTCTTAACCTTCAGAGGATTGCTACAAGACTGCAACATTTAAAGCAAATAGTATTTGGTAACTTTAGAGGATTGCTACAAGATAAACTGCAACATTTATACCAAACAGCATTTGGTAAACTTCAGTAGATTGATATAACATGATCCATAACATTTAAACCAAATAGTATTTGGTAAACTTGAGATAAATCAAATCAAATCAAATCAACTTTATTTTAAAAGGGTCACAAATTGGGCACGCAGGCCCGTCTTACATTCGGCTCTTCCAATCACTCATCTTTCGTTCATCAATGGTGCCTTATACATTTACATAGGAAGAAAAAAACATTGTCAAATGAATGTTGTAAACATAAACAATGCAAATTACCATGTGGCACATCTCCCACCCACCCACACATCACAACACACACCCACACACTTACCCACACACACACCCAGGGACACATAATACCCCACCAACCAACCCATCCCCCTCCCACAATCCCCCACCCACACACACTGCCCTCACCTGTTCCCCCAACCCACACACACTCACCACCCACACAAACATCCCCCACCAACCCACACATCCTGCACCCACCCACATACACATTCTAACCCACACACCCATCCCCCACTCACACATCCTCTACCCACCCACCCACACCCCCAATCACCCATTCTCCAACCACACCTCCATCGACCACACATTCCTTACCCACACACACATCCCCCACCAACCCACACATCATGCACCCACTGACATATCCCCAGCCCATACACACACAACCCCACCAACAGACATCTCCCTACCCACAAACACACATCTCCCTACCCACCTATATATCCCCAATCCACTCACACACACATACACCCCACCACCCACACATACATCTACACCCACCCACACATGTATTAACTCACATCCCCCACCACACATATCCTCCACCCGTACCACACACATCCCCCACCCACCCAATATTCCCCACCCATGCATCACACACAGGTATCCCACACCCACGCATCCCACACCCACACACCAAAACAACCCCCACCTACACACCACACACATATCCATCACCCACATACCACACAATATCCCCACCCACACACCACACACATATCCCCCATCCACACCCACACAGATAGCCTCACCCACCCACCACACACATACCACCACACCACACAAATCCCCCACACCCACGCACACATCCCCACCCACACACCACACACATATCCCCAACCAACACATCACACACATCTCCCCACCCACACACACATCCCCCACCCATCCACCAACAGACACACACACTCACTCACCCACACATCCTCCACTACACACCCACACACCCTCCAACCGCCCACCCCTAACCAAACATCTCTCGATCACACATACCCTCACCCACTCACACATCCTGCTCTGACACACACACACACACATCCCTCACCCACCTATACATTCTTCAGCCACTCACACACACCCATCCACACATCCCCCACCACCCACACATACTCTACACACCCACACATATTCCCCACCCATACACACATTCCCCGCACCCATCACACACATCCCCCACACACACACACCACACACTATCCACCACCCACCCACCACAAACCTACACCCACCCACACACCACACACACATCCCTGACCCACACACCACCCACATATCCCCAACCCACACACCATACACTTCTCCCCACCCACCCTTACTTCCACAATCCACCCACACACATCTCCTACCCACACCACCGCCACCCACACATACTTCCCCCTAACCATCCACACATCCTCACCCAGCCACATATCCCCCACCCAACACACATACCCCGCAACCATCCCCCACCCATACACACATCCCCCACACCCCCTACTTACACCCCGACACATCCACCCACACATACCCCCACCCACCAACACCCACAAATCTCACTACCCACCAACACCCACACACTCTAATCCATCCAAAGATAATTGCTACAAGATAAAAACAAATCAGTGTTTGTTAAACTTTAAGAGGTTGCTGCTACAATAACACTGAACACTATTTCTTAAACATGATCACATTGCTGAAAGATTGAATCTGTACAGCATGTTTTAACTTCAGAATGTTGCTGCAAGATCACAACTGTACAGTTTTTGTTAAACTTTTGAAGATAGCTCAGATTAAAACCAAACAGTATTTGTTCAGTTTCAGGAGATTATTACAAGATTAAGACTACAGTTTTTGTTTAACTTCAGGAGATTGTTGCAAGATAAGACTACAGTATTTGTTAAACTTTAGGTGATTTCTCAAAGATTAAAACTATACAGTATTTATTACTTGTTAAGAGGTACTGCGATAGTAGAACTACAGAATGTTGATACAAGTTCATTAGGTTATTCCACAAAATAAAACCGTAAAGCATTTGTTACACTTAAGAATATTAGGACAGACTATAAAGTAGGCAGTATTTGTGCAATGTTAGTTGCATGTCCTTTACAGGACATCACAATCAACCCCAGCATTTATTGGTTGTTTGTGATTTTCTAGATAATTTTACGTTCAGTAGTTTGCCATTGCTTTCTGAACAGTCAATGTTCACACCATTAACAAAATCAATGCAAAGAGATCTGCTCCCAAATCTCCTGCGGCTGACTTCAAAACCAGTCTGGATTTGGAAACTGCATTCTCTAACCCTTAAGCCACGGGCACTGATAGTATTTGTTCAGCCTAATCAGATTATTCATAGATCTAATTATACGGGACTTGGGAAACAACATTCTGCAATATTAAAAGTATACAACATTCTGTGAATGTTCGTTGATTCAGGATTAAAATTATAGTAGTGTTTGTTAAAGTTTGTTTGACTGCTGCAATGTAAGTAAACATGTTGTGGCTAATATCCTCAGTTATGAGAAATCTGAGACTCATAAGTTTGAAGTGCCTCGTATGTTGATTGAAGACCCTGAACAACTAGAGGACTACATCAGTAAAAGCAAGGACAAGTAAGCTAACTCTGTTTTATTCTGTTCATGCCATGTAACATTCCCTGTCCTGTTTTTTGTTTACATCACTGCTGTTTCCTGTCTGCATGCCATCATCTCGACCAGCATGAAGACGTACACAGGACACACCTTGGGCATGAGGGTGCATGAGGAAGAGAAATGGCAAGAGATTAAGAGGCTTCTCACCGGGTCCTGATGAGGTCAGCGTTCTGCAAAGGATCTGCTATATGATGGCGGTGTCATTGGATTTGTCATTCTCAAGGCTGGTCTTGAGGTAGTTTGATCATATCACTGCACTGTCTTTAGCTTTTTAAAGTCTTAAAAGTCAACAGGGTCAACTTCATTGCATAGGGATTTTATCCCATATGGCTGTCTCTTTCCGCAGCGCAGAAAGTGTCGCACAAAGCACGAACTCCGTAGCTTCAGCGACGACCCTCAGGAGTCTCCAGAAAAAAATGCACTCGTGAACCGAAGGTTCAGGCCTGGAATCAAACCCACAATCCTCGGGAAGGTTAACCCGGTCAACAAATGCCCGCAGAAGTCGGATGTGTCGGCCTAACGGCGCAAGAACGCAGCTCTGCTGTAAACAGGCACAACGCAATCATGTCCGGAAAAAAAAACTCCGGATGAACGCAGAAGAAGAAGAAGAAACCCACAATCTTCAAAGCCCGAGGTAGACAGCTTTACCACTTCGCCATGGAGATTCCTGTCTTCAGATTTTTATAAGCAGGAACCACACTATCCTTGTCTGCCTGTGTGACGTAGTTGTTTCTTGGACATCCTTATTCCTCAGGATTTTTCCCTCTAGTACTTTCCATAATAGATTTCCATGCCGTCACCATCATGTGCCATGACAATAGGCGTGGGCTGTTATAGTTTGCTATCTCACACAATCACTAGAGTCTTGGATCAGGTCTGCATTTCTGTCCCGATAAAGCCATGTGGCCTCGCCATCCAGGTAATTATCTCTTTGCCTTCCCTTTGCTCTTTTTACATAAATTTTGCCAGTTGTTACTAAGTTTTCTAGTTTCTTTCACCTCATAACATGCTCAAAAAATCTTTACTGCCTATGTCTAATTTCTCTAATCAGTTTACTTCTCATTTGTTTCTTGTAAAGCTTTCTCATTGGTTTTTCTGTCTATGGCATTTGTTGCATTTTCCTCAGAAACCACATTACCAGGTCTGTGAGGTTTCATATTGTAACAACACCAAGAACAAGTTACTTTTTTATGTTTGTCTTTAATGACATTGTACAAACAATATGGTAATAACTTTAGGCTTGTTCAGGGGCTATGACTGTAGCTGGTTCACTTACTGGACGTCTATACCAAAACACTGAAAGTGATGCAAGAGTGACAGTTTTTGGTGTAAGGAAGACACCCCTATTGGCAACAGGTACATTCAGATGTACCTTCAGAGTAGAGACAGAGACATTGCAATATACAGCAGAAGTGTTTGACAGGAAAATAAAACAAATTAGTAGATCTCTTCAGAGACATAATGTTGCTAGTCTTAGTATATATGAAAGCAATATCTGAGTTAAGAACATGGTGTGACTCATAATGGAGTGGCTCAGAAGTATGATATCCACTTCAAACACAATAAGACTGGGTAAGAATCACAGCAAATTGTTCACAATAATGAACCCGAGGGTTTTATACACCCCTGATCAGGGAGTAGTGGATTGGACTTCTAGCCTTGTCAGTCAGGTAAAGGAAAAAAATCTAGGACTTGTGTAAGCATTGCCATTGTTAACAAAAAAAGTCGCTTAAAAGTCGACAGGGTCGACTTAATTGCACTGGGTTTTATCCCATATGGCTCAGTCTCTTTCAGCAGCGCGGAAAGCGTCGCACAAAGCATGAACTCCGTAGCTCTAGCGACGACCCACAGGAGTCTCCGAGGGACACGGCCCAGAATCAAAACCACAACCTTTGGTACCCGAGTCAAACGGCTTGACCACTTCGCCACAGAGACTCCCCATTGTTAACAATCCCATGGCATTTGACAATTTAAAAAAGAGTAAGCCAGATAGGCTACTGCTTAGAAAGTGTTGATAGCATTTGTGGTATTGATATACATACATTTGAATATATGTCAATGCTGTGAGTTTGTGTATATTATTGAAATTCTGCTAATATGAGCTAAAGTAGGAGATCTCTAATGAAATTATCTGAGCTTGCAAAGAAAATGATCATTTATAAACCAAACAATTGGAGGACTCAATGGACTGTAAGAGAGGATTTGAAATGTTGAGATAAGTTGATCCCATGGCAGTTTACCTGGAAATGGCAGGTTGGCATTTGTAAACCAAACCAGACAAGTGAATTACTCAATGGACTGTAAGAGAGGATTTAAAATGTTGAGATAAGTTGATCCCATTGCAGCATACCTGGAAATGGCAGGTTGGCAGCAGACTACCTCAGCCACATACAATCATAATCTATGAAGAGGTCAAACTGATTGTTACAAAAAGCTGTAGAAACAAATGTGAAACAGAACATCCATGTCATTTTAGTGCTTTTACATCTGTCCGCTGTTGTTTGTGTGAACTACATGTTCAGAAAAATGACGGCCGGCCAGTCGCTGAACTAACTGGGTTGCCTTATGCAGTAATGTGTGTCTGCTGGTTTTCTAGTGACTGCCGCTTCCATCGACGATGAACTGTATTTTTCATGGCAGACTTTTGTGTTGGCATTCTGGCAGCGGCATTATGCATAGTATACCTGTGTGGACTGTTGGTTTGTCGAGACTCCTGACTGTTCCATTTTTCACATCGGGCAGTGAGGAGCATTTTGTGTGATATTCACTGGCACAGAAATGGAGCATAATGGGGTGACCTTTTGCCGTGAAGTTGGAACCATGACTAACTAACAATTAACTAACATCCATGTCATGATAAAGATAATGCATATTATCAAGTCAACAGATGTGAGCAAGTAGTAATCTTCATACCCTGCATAGGACATAGCATGTATGAAATATGGCTTAAGTGTAGTACAGCTGTGATGGAATAATAGAAAAGTGTAGAATGACAACACAATGGAGAGTGTCACTGCAATGTCCATCATTATTTTTGTGATTGTGTTCTTTTGAAACTTGATTGTATGCACTTCTTCTGATCACAAATCCATCTTTTCAAGAAGCTAAAAATAGTAGCTGTTGGTGAATGTATCTGTGGAAAGGACAAAATGACAGCAAACTATTTGCAGCCAGAGTACAAAATGCATGAAGAACAGAGAAAACACTTTTGGCCAACTCCAGTTTGATTTACAAATAAATTCAATGAATCTGTAGGAATCCTGAAGTTGACTGGTTAGGTCTAGTTGTAAAGTATCACTTTCATTGTACTCAATATCTCCAAGAGTCTCCTCCAGTAGACCACACAAGGAGAATCTCAGCACAGTGCACAAACTCTGTCGCACCAATGAGGATCCAAATGTGCTTAACAGAATTACACTTGCTGTACATTTGTGTGGGTAGCTTTTCTAGTTTAGAAATATTCCGTCAGCTGTTTGTTTTTTTTTAAATTTCCAAATGCTGAGTAATCTTTAACTTATGTTTGTGAAAAATCCATAAGTAAACGCTGTGTGATGAATCTGGTCTGCTTGAGCCAGAGGGTGAGCTCAGCAATCTCTGTTCTTTAAACATTCCTCCTCCACCTTCCCCCCTCTCCCACTTGATTTCTGCTCAACATATAAATATAATTAATCTGACATCTGAAATTGTGCAAATATTACTTTGAAGACAGAAAAGCAGCAGCTGAAACAAAGTATAAATTTTCCACAGCAGTTTAACTTTGATGATGAAGATTGCACCACAGAATGTGTATTATGTTTGAGGTAAATGATTAGATGATGAAGATTGCACGACAGATTGTGTGTGATGTTTGAGGTAAATGATTAGACGATGCAACTGTTGAACATACTCTCCCAGAACACTGCGAAGGTGGTGGGCCCAGTACATGGAAAGCACGGGAGATATGGACACAGCGATTCAATACTATGAGTCTGCCCAGGATTTCTTCTCCCTAGTCAGGGTCTACTGCTATTGTAACAACATGGAGAAGGTGAGACATTTAACTAACATATGATGTGTATCATTCTAATTGATTCTTGTGTCATAGTTTGTGTTCACTGTTGGAGAAGGTGAGATATTTAACTTACACTAGATTTGTATTGGGAGTTTCCGTGGTGAAGTGGTCAAGCCATCGGACTCGATCTCCGAAGGTTGTGGATTTGATGCCGTGCCACATCCTTCGGTTCGCGAGTGCATTTTTTTCTGAGACTCCTGGGGGTCACCGCTGGAGCTACGGAGTTTGTGCTTTGTGCGACACTTTCGGCAGTTCGCTGCGTAAAGAGACTGAGCCATATGGGATAAAAACCCAGTGCAATGAAGTTGACCCTGTCAACTTTTAAGCGACTTTTAAGATTTCTATCACTTAAATTGCTTCTTGTGTCACAGTTTTTGTTGATAGTTGGAGAAGGAAGATAGTTTAGTTTAGTCGATGGATCAACATCACGGCACACGGGTGTAACCCATAAGTGCTTCGTTCTCCTCCTAACTGAAACCTGAGTCTGGAGAAACTCAGCTCAGTGCACGAACTCCGTAGCACCGGCAAGGATCCTAAAATACTTTGGATGAATTACCAAAATACGATAAGTAGATTGTGAGCTTTACTAAAACATGATTACAAGAAACAAAATGAACGTTGCGGCCAAAGCCTTCGTCAGCACATAACAAAACAACACAGACACCAAACTAATAAAATAATCACTACATAGAAAATACAGAGGTTACCCAGCTGAATCCTGTCTTGGCGAAATGTGTCCAAAGCGACAGCCGCTTGATGAGTGTGTAGACGGCCAGATGCGAGGATTGAAACGGGTCAATGGGCAACAGGGACTGGCTAAGACGCCCGATGGGCGGGGGTGGGTGGGTGGGGGGAGAACACCCATGTGGGCGAACGGTGAAGGGTGAATTAGCAGTGAACTAAAGCCGGCTCTGTGGCGAATGTTTTAGTTCGCCATTCCGCATATGCAGTTAGCGGGCGTTTGGAATGCAGTACGCCCTGTGCTGGTTAGCATAGGATGGCATGAGTAATGGTCGCTCAGAAGGCAATGACAGCAACCGAACGCAAACTTGCCAAAAAATCATTAACGGCAAAAGTAATGCTAAGGATGATGGCAGCGCTCTGTAAAAGATACGTTATCACGTTGTTCTAGTGGGCTATACAGCCGTGGAAAAAAAAAGAGAGAGATAGAGAGAAAAGGGGGGGGGGGGGGGGGAGAGTAGGAAGTTAAATGAAACTATGTTAGACATTAAGGCTGTGAGGGGAGAGTGTCCCCAACTGGAAGATGAGGCGGTTTTCCAACGTCTTTCGATCACGTTCGTGAGATGCGCACGATTTGAGCGCCGTGACCTGTATGTCCGCCACGCCACAGTGGTCAGAACTGTTGAAGTGCATGGGCACCGGTTTCTTATCTAAATTACTTTGGGTAGATTTTTAACTCGAAATTTTGCCCGGGCAGTGCCGTTAGGCTACTCTTTTTCGATTTCCAACTGCCAAGGGATATTTTACGTGCACAACAATACACACGGGTGTCCGATCTCACTACCAGAGACCAGGGGAAATTTTGTTACTAGAAGTCCACATGAAAAAAAACTCGGCCCTCACCGGGGCTTGAACCAGGGACCTCCAGCACTCAAGGCGGACACCATACCTCGAGGCAGTCCCTCTCTGGAGAAGGAAGAGGCTGTGATAAATGTAACTGATCAACCCCATCTGTTCTTCTTCATTCTTGATTAAAATAAAGACATTAGTTGTCTTGTGTTGAGTAACATCAAATCGGTGATATTTGCATATTTTTGGGCTGACACATCAGTAGTCATCTCTGAGTTTTGTGAGACTTGGTTTTGTCATTCCTTTTTATCCCTCCCTTGGCCAGACTAGAGTAATGCAGCTCATTTGCAAGACCAGAGTTTAGAGGTGGAGTGAGGTCTTAGTAATCTTCAGTTCATGGGCTTGAATTCCTCTCTTTTGATTTGTCTTAAGACTGACCTGCATTATAAAATTATGATCTAATATAAGTGAATCCCTTACCACTTCACATCTCTACATCTGTATCTAGATGTCAAAGTGACAAAGTGGATTGAGAACTCTCTTAGTGGTCAAATTTCAGTCTCCTGTTGAGGAGGGACTTCTGTTATAGATTAAATGTGTCTCCAGAATCAACAGCATCATAAAGTGGATATCTGAGAATTCTGAGATGGAATAATAATGAATCAAGGAGATGGTCAGCCTAATGAATCAAGGAGATGGTCACCCTACATCATTATGCTGTAACCAGTATGTGTGAAGACCTGTCATTTCACACATGTTAAACATTATCTGTTATGCAATTACCTTGACCTTTATTTTGATGTGTTTGCTTACGTGTATACTGGCGCAGTGGCAAAGGGGTTACAAACTCAATTTGCAGTCCTGCACACCTTTTTCGAGACACAACTGTGGGTGATTTGGAAGCAGACCATCTTGTGATGGTTTTCATACAAATGGAATGAGTGCCGGTCATTCAGAAAGCAATGGCAAACTACTGAACGCAAACTTGCCAAGAAATCACATACAGCCAAAAAATGCTGAGGTTGACTGCAATGTCCTGTAAAGGATATGCAACTCATTTTTACTTTTGCTTAAGCATATGAAGTGTTTGTTCATGGAGCCATGATGGTGTAGTGGTTTGTGTGCTCAACTACCAGCAGATGGGTTTGACCTGGTAATAGCAGGATTTGATGTGTCTGTTCAGTCAGTATAAGTCTAGGCTTGATGCAGCCTCATTAAATGGCCACCAGAGATTTTGATAATTTTGTGGGGAGGAAAGAGTGAGAAAGTTAACTGCTCACCCCAACTTTTAAATGCCATAACCTAATATATGTGAAAACCTAACTCTTGAACCATTCATTCACTGGTACCTCCAGGCAGCAGAGGTTTGCAATGAGACTGGAGATAAAGCCGCTTGCTACTACCTAGCCCGACAGTATGAGAATCAGGAACACATCAAGGAAGCCATCCATTTCTTCCAGAGGGCAGGTGCATATGGCAGCTCCATACGGTTGTGCAAGGTAAGCTTGTCTACATAATTCTATGTAATTCTATAAACTGATACAAAACTAGAGAGAAACACAGATGACATGGTTGTTAGTCTCAAGACTGAAGCGCAAACACTGTACATAACTCATCATCATGTGCTTTGCCAGTTAGCATTGGCAATTAAGGTTTGAACCAGATCTGTCTTATTTTTTCTATTGTGTCATTTGGGCAAACCATCCAGGTTTTTATCTCTTTGTCTTTCTTTTGTCCTTTTTTCCCTTCAAGCTTGCTAGTTGTCACTAGGTTTTCAAGCAAATTTCTCATTATGCTCAAAGAATCTTCCCTGTACACATCTAATTTCTCTAATCAATTCTACAGTTTCATTTACTTCTCAAAAGACTTTCTCATCTGTATTTACAACTTTTAAAGGACTTAGGCTTAGTAGGGATTGTACATTAGAATCACCAGGTAGTATTAATTAAGATGCTAGGTGTATGTAGCCACTTTAGTAACATTTTCTAAATTGCTTTTTAATTATATAAGCTGCATAGTTGGATACCTCTTGAAAAAACAAATCCAACGGTACCTAATTAAAGTCTGTAGGTCATTTCGAAGCCGAGATATTAATGTTTGTGTGTCAGTTTATCATTTAATATAAACAGATAGAAAAAAACGATTTTGACCCTACCACAAAGTGTCACCTACCTACACACACCACTGTTGGTAACACTGACGCCAAGGGAGATTAACACTGCCACTGTCTAACTCAAGGACAGATAACTACTGCCAGTTTATATATATATATACATGCTCACACAGATATATACATCTCCATGTCATGCTGTGATGATGTCAGACCATACGCTCTTGTCAACGCGAGGCCGCCAGCGTAGATGCATTTCGACAAAAGAAGTCCCATTGGAAAGATGAAAAATTATCAGTGATCCCGACCATGTAGAGTGATGAAAACTTACACATAAATACTACAATTGATGTTGAATGCAAACATGCATTCATTGGCATGCAAATCGCTGTGAATATTCCATAACAATATTAAATAGTCATCATTGGAGTGTGACAAAGGAAGCGACTATTTCCCGCCATTGAAATATCACATCAGATCATGCAATCTTCATCATTTTAGTTAGGGATTACCCTCCCGTCTTTTATAGTCGAAAATGACACAATTTATGTAAAAATGGATGCTACATCTAATAACACATACGGTTACGTCTGAAAAAGTCACTCTGTATCTCTGTGGAGGAAACGAATTTCAGAAACACGAGATGTACACACATGAACCAAGGAGGGAGAAACTATATAAAGTAATCGGTTCCTTTTTTTAACGTGATCTTGAAATAATCGGGCAATTTAACATTATGAGTACTCTAAACCTCCTTAAATCAGAGACACAAAAAATAGTTGCTGAACAAAACTGCAAATATATTTCCATTAAAATTTGGCAGTCTGTATCGTAGTGGCTAGGTATATGTAATGAAAATTACAAACAGACAGATTAAGATTTAGTTACTACCTTTCAAGATGCCACATTGCACAATGTCCATCAGTGTTTGAACTTTCAGTGACCAGGGATTCAGGAGTGGAAGAGACAAGATTATGTGACATACATTTCTGCAACAAAACTATGGCAGACGAATGTTCGAAAATGGCAGTCACAGTTCACGTGATATGAAATGCTGTTTTAAATGGCAAATTGTCAACAAAATTAAACTATCCATCTTATATCTATCACTGAATTTGTATTCATTTAATAACAACCCTTCATTAACCTTCTGAAGCACAGTATTATATATGTTACTGACAATGAATTATCTGCACAAATGTTACATTGTATTGCATGCCCTGTGGCGTTGTTCAGGTATTCATGCTCCTTCAGTTTCTTTGTTAAATTCTACTGATGATCACTTTCAGTGTTATCTGCCAATCCATCCAGCATTCTTTTCTCATCTGTCATCCTCTGTCTCTGCTGTATCAATCGTCAACTTGTCATCATAATCTACAACCATATTTTTCTCATAATCTGTCTCTACCATGTTGATCGTCTTGTCCTTGTTTGGGTAAACTGTTTTTGTCTTTGTGAATTTGCTTTCAGTTGTACTTGATTTTTTGGTCCTCTAAGCTGTCCATGAGAAGTCTCACTATTTGATCCTTGGTCCTTTAAGCTGTCCATGAGAAGTCTCACTATTTGATCTTTGATCCTCTAAGCTGTCCATGAGAAGTCTCACTATTTGATCTTTGATCCTCTAAGCTGTCCATGAGAAGTCTCACTATTTGATCTAAGCTGTGCATGAGAAATCTCACTTTTTGATCTTTGGTCCTCTAAGCTGTTCATGAGGAGTTTTATACACTTGAGCATGGTCCTCTAAGTTCTTCATGGGGATTTTTCTACACTTGATCTTTGGTCCTCTAAGCGGGCCATGAGGAGTCTTCTCCACTTGATCTTTTGTCCCATGAGCTATCCATAAGTCTCACTCTTTGATCTTTAGCCCTCTGAGATGTCCATGTGGCATCTCACCATTTGATCATTGGTCCTCTAAATCGCCTCACTATTCTAAAAATGAACCACGTTTCAGGGGCCTCTAATTTCTTTTAATCTGTATATTGTGTCCATTATCCTTCTTCTTCAATAAGGTAGTAAATAACTAAATCTGATGTAACTGTGCCCAACAGGAGCATGGCTTTGAAGACCAACTTCTCAACTCTGCATTGATGGGGCGTCCAGAAGACATGATGGAGGCAGCCAGATATTATGAGACCAAACAAGGCAGCCAAGACAAAGCAGTTATGTTGTACCACAAGGTAAGGGGTCAGCAACAGAAACATTTCATTCAGCCTGATGCTGGAACCATTCAGGGTGGGATGTAGACATCATCATTATATGCCATGCCACTAAGCATTAGGAATAATGGTTTGCAATCTCACATGATCATCAGTCATGGATCTAGTCTTTCTTTGTTCCTATTATGCTACTCAACATAAGTATTTATCCAGCTATTTTTTTTCTTTTTCTTTCTTCTACTATTTTACTTTGAGGTTTTTCAATGATTAACAATGTTTTAAAGTTTCTTTATCCCAACAATATACTCATTTGTGCTGCATGTAATGCTTTTGTCAGGCTGCTCTGCAATAAAAAAAAAAAAAAGTCCAATACATTGGGGATAGAACCTGGTGCAATGAAGTAGTTCCTCTTGCCTTTTACCAGTTTTACTATAAAACACGGGGTGGAAAAGACTTACAGACAAAGATCTTTATGGGGAGGACATTACAGGAACTGCATGAGATTGCATAGGATTGGAGGGCTTAGTGTGAGACATTTGTGAGCCAACGCTTCATTCAGAATAAAAGGAGGAAGACAAGAAGAAAAATATTGACCTCAAACACTGGAGGTGTTGACCTTGAATTAATGTAGCATTATTTGGCATAGGCAATGTGCTAGACTACCATCTCTCTGTACAGAAACAGTTCCTCTTCTTGATGTTTTGTATAATTATGTGTTCTTGATTTCATGTCTGTTTTCCAGATAAATTATAATCCTTACACTAACAGTGAAAAGAAGTGAATTAATAAGATCAAAATATGTCACATTTCACACAGGTCGATGTAGGAAATGTTCACTACACTCATTCCACTTGAAAGGGAACATTTTATGAATTTGGCAAAAATATAGAGCTGTGACATATATATATATATATATATATATATATATATATATATATATATATATATATATATATATGTGTGTGTGTGTGTGTGTGTGTGTGTGTGTATATGTGTGTGTGTGTATATATGTGCATACGCATATATGTGCGTGCGTGCGCGCGAGCGAGCGAGAGAGAGAGTGAGTGGCTTGGTGAGTGATAGAAGAGAGAGAGAGAGAATATTATATGTTGCAGTTTTACTAATTATTCAGGATTCACATCCATGAAGTCTAAAAAATAACAGTAAGTGTAAACAGTATTTCTTCTGTGGTTCATGAAGGCAGTCTGCATGGCCATCCCTGTCATATATGATCTGATTTTATCCCCATGTCGCCATCTGTGACTTAGGAGTTAGTAAAACACAGTTTCACAATTCCTTGACATACCGAGTTGAGGATTTCAAATCAGCCATGGGCGATTTGGCAGCAGATCGCTTTGCTTTAATTTTGACAGTATGAGATATTTGCCATTCGGAAAGCAAAACTCCATCAATCCATCATGTGCCATGCCGGTAAGCATGGGCGGTCATGTTCTGCCATCTCACTCGATCACCAGAGTCGTGGATCAGCTCCGTGTTTCTGTCTCGACCATGCCACAAGGCCAAGCCATCCAGGTACTTGCTTCTAGGTCTTCCCCTTGGTCTGTTCCCCTCGATCTTACCAGTTGTCACCAAATTCTCCAATCCATTTCTTCTCATAACATGCCCAAAAAATTTTGACTGTCTACGTCTAATTTCTCTAATCAATTTACGATCTTCATTTGTTTCTTGAAGGACTTGTTCATTGGTCTTTCTGGCTGTCCATGATATTCTTTGCATTTTCCTCAGAAACCACATCTCTACAGCCATCAGATGTTTTTCAGCCTGACTGCTCATTGTCCACGCTTCACATCCATACAAAAGTACAGGTTCAAAATAGCATCTCAACACTCTTTTTCTCGTTTCAATTGACATCTTTTTATTGGTCAATATGTTTTTCATCTTGCTAAAGGCTACTTTTGCCATGGCGATTCTTGTTCTAATCTCTTCAAGGCATCTCCCATCAGATGTTATTACTGTTCCGAGATAAGTGTACCTGCTCACTTGTTGAAGAATATTCCCATTTACACATGGCAAAACTACTTAATGTAAAATGGCCTAGTAAATCACAGACAGCCAATAAAAGCTGCAGTTGATTGCAATGTCCTGTAAAGGACTGGGATTTATTGCAGTGTATTGTAAAGGACATGCAACGTAACTTTTATTAAAAATTTCCACAGGCTGGCAATTATTCCAAAGCCCTGGAGCTTGCTTTCACAACGAAACAGTTTGGAGCTCTACAACTCATTTCTGGTGATCTGGATGAAAGAGCTGATCCAGAGCTGCTGCAGAGGTGTGCAGACTTCTTTCTGGAGAATGGCCAGTATGACAAGGCTGTAGACTTGTTGGCAATAGGAAGGAAAGTCAGTAGACAGTCTATTTTCATTGTGTTGTACATGGTATTGATTTAATTTTATGGCGATACTGTTGCTTCTTCAAGTGTTCTTAAAGACTAGCTTAGACAGTTGTCTATCCGCAGCCTAAGGAGGGTACTTGCCAAAAGAATACTTACTGATCAGCTCCAAAGAAATAAAAACTAAAATAAAATAGCACTACAATGTAAAATGGGAAGATTGACCACCTCAGTCGTAATGAATATTACCAACTACTCAGGTTATCTTACATCATCTGTGAACTGGCCACAACAGAAGAAGAGACCACTTGTGCACTGGATTCAAGATTTCTGCCAACGACTCTACAAAAGACAGCAGACTTTGTCAAAGTCTGAAATCTAAGTCTAATGGAGTGATGAAAATTGAATAACTTTCTTGTACTATTTATCACTTCCTTCGCTGGTATTGTCTCATGTCTTTATTAACTACATAACATCATTATCGAAACAGTTTTAAGTCCTTTATTGGGAAAGGTGTCTTGTTGAAAATTAGAAAAATGTTGTCACATATTTACATGGTTTCATTTGTGTTCGGGGGATAGGACCTTTAAATTTGTCTGTGTTGTGCCTTCATAGAATCTTTAGAATTATAATCATGTTGCAAGTTCTTCGTAGAATGTTGCTCTCGTCACACCCCCCAAAAGTATTCTCAATCCTTCACCTATTCCCCTACTGTTTGCATTTTCATGCCCACGGTGTGTTTAATGTTATGTGTCCACCATCGTGTTGGTTGACTCCTGCCTCTTCTTCCCCAAGACCATGCCTTCAATCACTGTTTATTCTGAACCACTGTGATGTTTAGTATAGCCAAAGTATTTTAGTCTACAAGACATGATTCTGTCTATGAGCCAGTGTTCTTGGCGGTTCTTATCTCATAGAATGTCAGTATTTTTTCCCTTCATGATCCACAGGAGTCTGAGAATTTTCATGTAACTTTAAATTCAACAATTAGGTGTCATATCAATTTTGTGTTTTTTTATTTGCCTTGTTGAGTTTCACATAAACAGCTTGGGATAGAAGCATATTAATATTTTTGTAAGGCTACTTATTTGACTGCTCATTATAATGAAACTAGCTGACCCGGCCCGGCTTCGCCCAGGCCCTGGAGGGGATCTATCTATCTAACTATCAGTCTGTCTGTCTGTCTGTTTGTCTGTCTGTCTGTCTTGCTGACCCGGCCCGGCTTCACCCTGTCCCTGGTGGGGAGCATCTCATTTAATTCATATAAGTAGTCATATAAGCTCCCGTTCCCGACTATCTGTCTGTCTGTCTGTCTATCTGTCTGTCTGTCTGACCCGGCCCGGCTTCACCCAGTCCCTGGTGGGGAGCATCTCATTTAATTCATATACGTAGTCATATAAGCTCCCGTTTCTGACTATCTGTCTGTCTGCTTGCTTGTTTGTCTGTCTGGCTGACCCGGCCCGGCTTCACCCAGTCCCTGGTGGTGAGCATCTCATTTAATTCATATAAGTAGTCATATAATCTCCCGTTCCCGACTATCTGTCTGTCTGTCTGTCTGTCTGTCTGACCCGGCCCGGCTTCACCCAGTCCCTGGTGGGGAGCATCTCATTTAATTCATATACGTAGTCATATAAGTTCCCGTTCCCAACTATCTGTCTGTCTGTCTGTCTGTCTGACCCGGCCCGGCTTCACCCAGTCCCTGGTGGGGAGCATCTCATTTAATTCATATACGTAGTCATATAACCTCCCGTTCCCGACTATCTGTCTGTCTGTCTATCTATCTGACCCGGCGTGGTTTCGCCCAGCTCCTGGCGCACAGTAACTTAAAAGAATGTCCTTCCACACACCATCCATTATTTTTAATGAAAACTGTTTTCAATCACCTGCATGACTGTAGATAACTTCTTTAAGCATAAAAAGATGGGTTACAATGTTATGCATTATGCATTATTTTTATGAAAACTTTGAAAATGCCTTAAAGATTATATCATTATTTATTATAACTCATATGCCTGTAAATAACTATAGAGAAAGAGTTTAACAATAGTGCATGTAAGTCCAACAATATGACTATAAAGTATATAGAAATGTTATTAAAAGTTATGCCCCTTGAAATAACTTTTCTAGAGTGAAGTCCCCCTGCTATATAGAAATTATATAATGAAAAATGAAATATTAAATGTTATTAAGTAAGTAGCCGATTTTACACTAAGAAACTATTACAGTCGGTTGCACAGGAATGAAAGGAAGACGTGTAGAAAATGTCATCTCAATCAGATTTACCGTTATCGAACGCATCCAATACATAGCCAGCCACCCACACACAGACAGTCTGTTTTATAGATATAGATAAAACATTAACATTTTTGTACTACTTATTTTGAGTTTCACATAAACATCATGGAAGCAAGATAATGTATATTACAGGTAGAATGTTTAACTTGTCTTTTACTGTGTCTCCTACAGTACTGGGAGGCAGTATCAATCTGCAATGAGCAGACAGTGGAGATAACCGAGGATTTAGCAGAGAAGCTGACACCAGATAAAGACTTTGACATTGACCCAGCAGCCAGGAATAAGATTCTTGAGGCAATTGGAGAAGTCTGCATGCATCAAGGAGCCTACCACCTGGCCACCAAGAAGTTCACACAGGCTGGAAATAAGATCAAGGTCAGCAGCTCTTCACATATTTAGGATTGGTTCTTGTGTTTCTTTCATGTTTGTCTATGGTAAGTGAAGCCAGAAGCACAAAATTAGAAGAAGAAATTGAGATTGTCAAGGGATTCTTAAATTCTTTTACATTTACATTGAAATTCTTTGAAAGCATTTGTAGTAGGAACGAACAAACAAACGAACAATCTTTATTTTCAAAGGGTTAAGAATTGGGCATGCAGGCCCATCTGACATTCTGCCTTTCTTCTCTATTTCTTCTCATACATTCTTTCATTCAACATCACTTATGAAGCTAATCTTTGACAACAAAAGAACAAAAAGCGTTAAAACGCATGAAAAATAATCAATAATACATTACTCACTGAGGCAACGTTTAATATGGGCATTATAAATACCTAAGGAAGGTGTAATGTGCTATACATATGGGAATGTTTATTGGCTAGTTGTCGTTTGAGATAATTTATCATTATTGTTGTTTTTTTTGTTTTTGTTTATGGGGGCATGTAGTCTGTACTGAGATAGTGTTCAAGCAGGTTGCGAATGTATGAATAATGATTGGTGGTGTCTTTGATTTCTTGTGGAAGATTGTTCCACAACTGAGTGGCATAGTATGCTAAGCTTGTTTTATATGTTTTACTATATATATATATTGTAAACTAATTATTGTGTATTATAATATCAAAAATGTTATTTATATATGTGGTTTGCACCTGATGAGACACAGATATGGGTCCATGTAAGGAGGCCAAACATACTGTGAAACGTCCAAGATTTGTCTTCATCTAGTCATCGTAGCATGTCTTCACCGCATAATCATGGGCATAATGTACGATCATGAGAGAAGTATGAGATAACTGCTTGTTTTAGAGAAAATTAAGAGCAATTCTTTGATACTAATGTTTAGGATACCTTAGAATATGTTGCTTATGAAAATAGACACTCTTCATCTCATCTCCACGAGCCAGGCTGAAAGGCTTAAATTAATGGTTCCCAAATGTTGCATGCAGCATGCCACTCCAGTGTGGTAAGAGGTGGCAGCAGATGTCATTGGAAGCTTCAGAGACTATCAGGACTATCAAATGTAGACACCTCTTACATAATTTATATTCTTCTTCTTTCATTCAGTTGAAATTCATTGTCTATATCTGCAATGATGTCTCTTGTATAAACTTCACTGTCATTTTAGTTCACTCAGTGGTCCATAAAGTGAGTCCTCCACTGTTGTTTCTCTAGGCCAGAAGGTTTGCCTAGATATGTTCTGAGGCACAGAATAATGATTTGTTCTGATCAGCCCATACAATGGTAATCATCTTGTGCTGGTGTTGGTGGCTATCTGATTGATTTGATGATTCTTTTCGTTTGGTGGTATGTGACAGGTACATCATGTAACTCATATATTGCTAATTCCTTAGCTAGTTGATTGAATTTATGTGTAGTGAATGACTCATGTTCTTACTTAGCTGCATTGTTTTGTACTTTCAAGCTGTCTCATAATCTGTTGGTTTGTTTTCTGTAAGGTATTTCTTATTAATAAAAACAAAATGTGATATTGCACTCATGAGCAGCATTATCACCATCATCATCAAGCTAGCGAGTTCAAAGACTGGTGTTGAAGTCATGTGATCATGTTCTTCTACTCACCCCTTCTCTTAGCAGTTCTGTTCAACTCTCTATAAGTCTGAATCCCAATGGTTTTGCAGACGCGTGTCATTTAATTGTTTCTTTTTCTTTTCTCCGGAATGTTGCTTTTCAGTATTTTATGTAGTAGACCTCTATGTCTCATACTGGGACCAAGCCAGGTCAGTTTACATTTTGTACAGTTTTCAATAGTTGTATATTTGCAAATAGTGTCTATTCTATGTCGTTTGATTGTTTTATCTTTTTTTTGCATGTCCAGCTCACTCTGTGCATCCTGCCAAAGCATTAAATCACAAAATCTTCTAAAGTCTGTTCATCCTGTTTTGTTTCAAGGCCATGTTTCAGAGCCATACAATGTAACATTCCAGAAATCTTCTTCTTTTGCCTAGTGGAGGCTAGACCTACAGTCACACAGGCCAAGCCCTTTGTAGGTCAGTTCATGCCTGGTTGGATGTTGGCTGATTTTTTTTTAATGGTGTGAGGTAGCCAGTCTCATACCAATTCTTTTTAGTTCTTTACTTCCTTTTTGGGGCCCCAATAACACATAGGAGATGCTAGACATGGGCAGGAGGTCTGCAGTGTAGTATTCTTTATTTCCTCTTTGGGAGCCCAATAACACACGGGAGATGCTACTGCCCAGGAGGGCCACTGTGTAGCATTATTTACTTCCTCTTTGGGGGCCCAATAACACATGGGAGATGCTAGACATGGGCAATGATTAATATTTTCTGCAGCTCATTAATGATGTTACTTGATGTTAGCATGTGTGTTTCTTAGAGAATGCTCTCTCCGCTACTAAGTGCCAAGATAGGATTTCAGCTTCACATTAGGCATCCTCTGTAATGATTCGACCCATACAGAGTAACTTAGATGGAATAAAACCTGGTTCAATGAAGTTGATTCCCACGCTTTGAACCTTTCATGTAACATCTGTATTGGTTCGATAGGCTTTCCTCCCACTGCCATTAGTTTATGCTTAAGGTTTCTTTGGCAGTTATCCGCAGTGCTTTTTTACTATCATTTATATTCATACCAAATGCTGTGGTGTAATAATGTCTTTGTTCCTACTTGGCCATCTGCACATTTCATGGCACATATTTTCTCACAGCTCATATTTATCACTGTGTTATGCTTTCTGTTGGCCTCATCAATGATCGTCTCCAAATAAACATTGAATAGCCTTTGTGATAATAAACACACCTTGTGGGATTGTCCCACTCCATTTCTGACTGCGACTGGACCCATTATTTCACTAGCACATTTAAACTTAAAAAATACTGTCCCAAGAAAACAAATGTTTGAGAATCACTGGCCTAATTTAAATGTGTACTTTATTTTATTATCAAGTATTTCTTCTTCTCATCGTTGTCAGGCTATGAAAGCTCTGTTGAAGTCTGGTGACACAGAGAAGATTGTCTTCTTCGCTGGTGTGTCCAGACAGAAGGAGATTTATGTAATGGCAGCAAACTACCTCCAGTCCCTTGACTGGCGGAAGGATCCGGAAATTATGAAAAATATTATTGCTTTCTACACAAAAGGCAGAGCATTGGATGCACTTGCTTCATTTTATGACGCCTGTGCCCAGGTAAGTCGACTTAATGAAGCAAATTTATTTCTTAGAAAGTTCCACTGAATTAAAACATGTTTGTTTTTCAGTAGTATATATATGAAATTATCTTCATTCTCTAATGGATTATTTCCTTATCAGGATCAGGACCTTACCTTCCTGATCACAGTGAGTCCACTGTTTTCTGCAGGGATGCTTTGTTGCATCTTGCAGTACCCACATTACCCTGCACTTCCTTCAAGGTAACTTCCCACTAACATGCACTATGGAAGCATGGAACAGCTCATCTGAATAGCACAGTCAAGGTCTTAAAGAGTTGATTTCCAGTGTCTGGCTCAAAAAGAACTCTCCACTACCCCCAGTTATCAGCATTTCCCTTCAGTTCAGCATATGCTGAATATGGTGCCTAATGCTATTTTGATGTAATCATTTATTTTTCAGCCTTCTTCTTCCTTTCAATTGAATTTCGCTTTCCAGTAATTTCAGTAGTGTACCTCTGTGTCTTATTTTGTTTGTAAAACCCAGATACGCCTTTACTAATATCATCATATCATCATCATCTTCAATCTGTGATCTGCAAAATGGCATAGCTATTAATATTTCTTCACAAGTTCTGGTGTTCCTTCATGCCATCATGTTAAACCATCAAGCACAATTGTTCTAAGTCTGCCTCTACATCTGACCTTTCCAGTCTTCATCTATATTCTTCCAAGCCTCTCTTCTCATTACAAGACCAGAGAAATCTGTTTGTCTTTGTATTTCAGCTGTGTATAATGCTCTGCTCACATGAACCTCTTCCAGGCAATAATTGTTAGTTCCCCTGGCCATCCAAGGATGTCCAACATTCATTTTAGAAACCACATCATCATTACCTCCAGGCTCTTCCTAATTTGTTCATCACATTCCAAGATTTATTATCATACAGCAGAAAAGGTTTGATATAACATTTCAGTTGTCTCTTTCCGACATTCAATGAAATTCCCTAAAAGCGATGTTTTCCTAATCTGCTCATGTGTATTTACAATCAGGTTGAGATTGATGAGTATCAAAACTACGACAAAGCTCTGGGTGCTCTCGGTGAAGCTTACAAATGCCTATCGAAAGCCAAGCAGGATGACCCAATGATGCAGGAAGAGAAACTCGAGGCACTGAAACATAAAATGGCAAATATTAAAAAGTTTGCCATGGCCAGGCGGTAAGAGAATGATCACAACTTTTGTGACAACCGAAATCAATCTATATCTATAAAAAAGGATGTATGTATGTGTGTGTGTGTATGTCCGTTCTTTATGCGTTCGCGAACGGTCCATCCGATTGAGATGACATTTTCTACACGTCTTCTTTTCATTCCTGTGCAACCAGCTGTAATAGTTTTTTTTTGTTTTTGTTTCAGCTATTTACTTACTAAAATTTAATATTTAAATTACATGACTTAACATCAGAAAAAAAATACATAAAGGGACATAACTTTTAGTAGCACTGCTATATCTTCGGTTAAGTCCCCTGGCTATAGATAGATAGATAGATAGATAGATAGATAGATAGATAGATCTGACCCGATAGATATAGAGGGTGGGATAGACGGAGGGAGAGATGGGCAGGCAGGCAGGCAGGCAGGCAGACAGATAGATAGATAGATAGATAGATAGATAGATAGATAGATAGATAGATAGATAGATAGACAGACAGCCGGGTCGTCAGACAGACAGACAAACAGTCGGGAACGGGAACTTATATGACTACTTATTTGAATTAAATGAGATGCTCCCCATCAGGGGCTGGGCGAAGCCGGGCCGGGTCAGACGGTCAGACAGACAGATAGATAGATAGATAGTCAGGAACGGGAGCTTATATGACTACTTATATGAATTAAATGAGATGCTCCCCACCAGGGACTGGGTGAAGCCGGGCCGGGTCAGTCAGACAGACAGATAGACAGACAGACAGATAGTCGAGAACGGGAGCTTATATGACTACTTATATGAATTAAATGAGACGCTCCCCACCAGGCGCTGGGCGAAGTCGGGCCGGGTCAGACAGACAGATAGACAAGCAGACAGACAGACAGATAGATAGATAGATAGATAGATAGATAGATAGATAGATAGATAGATAGATAGATAGATAGAGAGATAGAGAGAGAGATAGATAGATAGAGAGATAGATAGAGAGATAGATAGATCCCCACCAGGGCCTGGGCGAAGCCGGGCCGGGTCAGCTAGTATCTTGAATAAATCGCTGATAGCACCAGGTTTCATGTAGTTGGACAAATTAATTTAAGAAAATCTTAACTCATCCATATGCCTCAAACATACTTAGAAAACAAATTGTGTTGGCAATTGACAAACTACAACTTAAATTATGGACATGTATGTTAGAAAAACATATAAATGAAATAAATTTGCCAGGTTGTGCTTTGAAATCTTGTCATTCATGATTTAAAGTAATATCAGAATGTTAAAATGTCCATCCACAATTTGCTAGAATTATGTAGGACACTGGCATGTTGTAGCTTAACAATGTTCAGCAGTAAACCAAACACAAACAGAACTACAAACAATGCATTAATGAATCCAAATATAAATTTAGCATTTTCCCCCCGTGGTATACACTGAAAAGCAAAAATTGGAAAATAATTTGATCTGATCATTTCATTAATGTGGTTAACTTTAATATTAAAGTTTTGATGTTTTAATAGTGAAGACATGTGATAAGTAATTTGCCTTTTGACATCCATTTCTAACCTGTATACATTTATATTTTTGATAACAGTTAATTTTGAAGCTGATTTTGTTGATATCATTGATGTGTTTAAACCCAACAGAGTATATCCAGAGAACCCAGAAGAGGCAATCAAGCAATGCCAGGTTCTGCTTGAGGAAAAGGACATAGATGCGGATGTCCGGATTGGAGACATTTATGGCTTTATGATTGAACACTATGCATCTGCACAACGATGGAAGGCAGTAAGTTGTAACAATTAAATCACTAGTCTTATTTTGAATTTTGTTTTCCATAATTTGTTTATGTAAATTTTCTTTAATTTTATTTTAATAATGATTCTAGTCTTAATTTGCCATTTTGGCCACCTTGTGAATGTTAATTAATTATTGGTCCATATTTTATTATTGAGCCCGTGATATTTATTTCTTGTGTAACCGTATATATAGATGGCATTTCCAGTATATCTTTGATTTCTGGAAACATCTTTTACATGAGCGGACTTTGTTATATTGTGAAGAAGGAGGAGTGGAGAGGAGGAAACAAAAGGAGAAGGAGGAAGGCAAACTGCAGTTTTGGTAGAAGGATAGAGGAAAAGGAAAAAATGTACACATTATTTATACTTTAAGCACTATTGCTGTGTTGATTATTTTTAATAATAATAATTAATGTGTCTTTTTAATTTTGAGGCAAACATTGGGCTTAACTGAATACTGTTCACTTTTTGCAAATATGTATTTTTATTATGACATTATTATTATTATGATTATCTTCTTCTTCTTCAGCGTTCCGAGCCATTGAGGTTCTTTGCTGCAAATACATTATTATGATTATAATTATTTTTATTATTATTGTGGAATAGTAATTAATTCCATTCAGTAGCTTAACCTTAATTGTTGTTTACCCGTTTGTTTAAAATGAGCAACTCTGAGGGACAGAAACATTTCAACCTTATATTAACCAATTCTGTAGCAATCAAATCAGCAGATGGTCATCAGTGACTTCCATTCAACGACCAAAACACATTTCTTTCGCTATCAGTCAAAGACTGGTTACATTTATCATCTTCACCATGTGCCATGTCAATAAGCATGGGTGATCATGATTCATCATCTGACAAAATACCAGTACCAGATCTGACTTCTTGTCCTTATTATGTCATTTGTCTTTGTCTTCCTCTTGTTTCTTTCCCATCAACACTGCTAGTTATCACTATTTCTCATTACATCATGTTCACAAAATCTTGACTGTCTAATTTCTCCAATCACTGTATGGTTCTCATCTGCTTCTTGAAGAACTGCCTTATATGTCTATCTTTTTTTTTTTTTTT
Source organism: Cepaea hortensis (assembly GCA_963921405.1). NCBI lineage: Eukaryota > Metazoa > Mollusca > Gastropoda > Stylommatophora > Helicidae > Cepaea > Cepaea hortensis. The sequence continues at coordinate 51,409,874 of OY992876.1, forward strand.
TGGTCTGTTCAAGCGCTATCATTTATTTTCTCAGAAACCACATTTCTACTGCCGTGAAATGTTTCTTGTCTGTATATTGTCCAGGTCTCACTTGCATACAGCAGTACAGGCTCTGAATAACTCTCTTGTTCTTACTGCAGTTAGCAGCTTTTCATTGTTGTGTTGTCCATCTTACTAATGACCTTTGTCATGGCAATTCTTGTTCTAGTATCAACAAGACATCTTCTATCCAATGTTATCACTATTCAAAGACAGTTAAAACTATTCACTGTTTAAGGTGTATCACATTTATTTCAACATTGCATTGTGGTTTTTCTGTTTGTCTTGGAGAGGCCATAATTTCTGTGTTCTTACAATGTTAATTCTAACCCAAGTTGCTTAGTGTACATTAACGACTTTATGATTTGACAACCGTTACAGGTAAATGTAACCTTTCAATTGTAGTTGTGACTGAAAAATATGTACATTCTAGTTATGACTTTAATCTCCTCAATCCCAGATAGTTATTTATTGTAACTCATTCTGACTAAGTAGTTACAAAATATGTACATTCTAGTTATGACTTTAATTTCCTCAATCCCAGATAGTTATTTATTGTAACTCATTCTGACTCAGTGGTGTAAACAATATGTACATTCTAGACAGTTATTTATTGTAACTCATTCTGACTCATTAGTTAACAAAAAATTATAAAAATAAATTGCCCTGTAGCAGTTTCCTGCAATGAGTCTGTGTTGTGATAACACTATCACATTTTGTAGGCCTGAGAGCAAGCAGGAAGTACTTTATTTTAAAATGACCATTGCATGGGACAGAAAGAATTAACTAGCCACCGCTAATATTTATCACCATTATCTTTATTCATTAGGCTCATACTCACCTGAAAGAACTTCAGAATCGCCTGCCTGGAGTACATCTAGGCTATTATGTCAACATGACAACTGTTGAAGCAATCCATTCAGCGTTGTCTCTGCCGATGGACAAGAGTCTCAGAAGTGACCACATCAACGGTTTCAGAATGGGAGGTGGAGACAATGAAGGAGAGCCTGGAGAGTTTGTTGAGGAAGAGGTTGTAGAAGATATGTATACCGGTGGAATTGGATAATGACATTTTGTTTCTTTATTATCTTTATAATATCCAGTTTAAATTTGTTTTTAGGTGTAAATTAGCCATTTTTGGCATAATAAGTCCACCCACATCCTACCAAATTTATGTGTTGGTTTTAGACTCTTCTTTCAAACCATTGTTGGATGCATGCAGATTTTTCATTTCAGTTTACTAAGAAAATTAATTTAAACACTTACTTTGGCTCATATTTTCAAGTTCTAGTATTCGTCGGCATATGTTATACTTATAGCATTATATTGTATTTAAAAAACTAATTGATTGGCCTTGAACATTGAGCAATCAAACTGGCTTAAACCTGTTATGTTTTCAAAATTGTAATATGAGTTATTCTCATAACATTTAAAATATCTCTCTATACATACATATATTCTTTCCATTTTTTGTGGTTTACATTTCATGGGATGTAATTAGAACACAGCACACTGTTATTTCATGCATACTTACTGCCCTTGGTAGGTTTCGGTCAGTCATTTGCACAAAGTTGATTTTGTTCTTCGTCTGTTATGTAGGAAATTTTCTCCAGCCTGTCTCATTTTAATCAACACACACACACACAAATACATGTACATATATAATATATATTACATATAATAACTATATATATAACTGTACACTCTTTGTAACTTTTATTTATGAATGTAAAGATGAAAAAAAATAGCCATAGCTTTTACTTACAAGTTCTGCATGAAAATTCAGAATATGTTTTTTGAGTCATAATGACAAGAAGTGTGGAAGGGGTTAAGATACTGTCCAAAATAACTTCACAATAACTGGTTATTATTATGTAAGCATTAATGTCAAAAGTCAATATTAGTTATTTTGATGTCATTTCTGATTAATGATTTACATTTTACCAAATATAGAGACATTATTAATACATTGTCGTAATAACAAGGTCAAGATGGTTCCATGGCAGCTGCTGCCCCAGGGTTGGGAAGTATTAGGCCTTGACATATCAGGTCATGGCAATAATTATATTAAAAAGGGTTTCCTATCCTGCACATGAAATCAGATGCTGGATAAACTAAACACACTTGATGGGAGGTCACAACTATGCCTACAAATCCATAGGAGAAAGACAAAGATATTGAGAACAAAACCAAGCAAATTTTTATTTTTGTTTGCTCGCTTTGATCTCAAGCGTAGTTCATACATATGCTACTAATTCTAGTGCACTGGACTGATTTCTGCTTGTGGATGAACTTTCCCTATTACTAGTGTCCCTCACCATCCAATTTCAGAGGTACTTGTAATTTATGTCCACAGGTCAAGGATGAGAAGTCAACATTTTAGTCCAACTGTTAGTTAGTCGAGGTTCCAACTTCACGGCTACGGGTCGTCCCCATTATGCTCCGTTCCTGTGCCAGTGAATATCACACAAAATGCTCTCCACTGTCCAATGTGAAAAGTGGAACAGACAGGAGTCTCGGCAATCCAACAGCCCGTACAACCAAACATTTTAGTCCAATTGACTGGTGTAGGGGTTGAAACCGCTACCTTGGCATTGACACACTGAATGTTTAAGAATGAGTGTTTTTATCCATTTGGCCACTCTGGAATCTCCCTTGGTGACATCTCTTTTCAAGAGCTGGAATGGTACACAGAGGTGTAGTCGTGTAGACAGATGAGGCAACAGATAGAGATATTACAATAAAAGTACTCAAGGCAAGAGGAGCTTTGATAGCACTAAGACATTTGTGGGGTCAAAGGAATTTCAGCTTAGCACCAAACTTTACATTCTTAACTCTAATGTTCCATCTGTGTGACTGCATGCATCAGAAACATGAAGAACAACGAAAACACTTATCAATAAACTTCAAAACATTAATTGGTGCCTGCATAGATTGGAAGGCATAAAATGGCCATCATTTGCTTGATTTATTCTCATTATCTTTGCATGTGAATAGTGCAGAAGAACAGATAGACTATCATGTTCTAAAGGGAATGCAGCAGCAAGGGGTGGTCAAAGGATCTGATCGACATTTGTCACTCAGAGGTGAAGCCAGACGGACATATACTCATATTGCAACAGGCACTATTAGTATTGGAACTCTTCGCTGGCTGCTGAAGATGAGGACTAAGTGCTTATGGGAGTGCCTAAAGTGCAATGATGTTGGTTTTTAACTCAATTCATTATGTTTGTCTTTTCCCATTAATTTTTAGATCTAATTGTTGTGACCTCTCATCCAGTGTGTTTAGTTTATCTTGTATCCGACTTCATGTGTGAGACAGGAGGGTAATATAACCACCAAAGTCCAGATCTTCTAGCTGTTTTGTCAGTGGAGTCTATTGAATCCCATTTCTGGTAGTGCTTGTTGTTGTCACAAAAATCTATAGTCAGTAAGAATAACAGAGGTGACCAAAAGCAACCCTATCTCACCTGTACCAATATTTTTCCTTTGTGCTAAAAATTATGGATTTGTTATTTTAAAATTATTTTTATCTTAAACACATTACATTACAAATGTTTAAATGAGGAATCTTTTAATTGTTATAACCAGGACAAATTATTTGATACACATAAGTGCCATGCCAATCAGTACGAGTGATCATGGATCACCATCTCACGTGATTACCAGTCATAGATCACCATCTCACATGATTACCAGTCATGGATCAGATCTGTGTTCTTGTCCCGATTATGACATGTGGCCCAGCCATCCAGGTATTTAATCTCTTTGCCATCACCTTGTTCTTACCCCAAATATTTTACTCTCATTTATACTTGTTACTGGGACAGAAACTGGCATTTTGTACCAAAGCTTGAAAATATTACTGCCACGCATCTGTTACAAGTTTTACCAAAATAATTGCATTTCTGCTTTATAAGCAGTTATGTCAAAGGTCAGGTCTACTTATATCAGATTTCACCATAATTAATGTCTGCTGGATGCCTAGACTTAAACAAGTTGCAAGAAGCCACACACTTTCATAATATCAATGGTGAAATGTGTTTTTGGCTGGTAATTAATGTAATCTGGCGTTAAACAGACTACATTTCTGTTCTTTTTGTAAATGTATCAAAGATTGGCAGATGTCAAACATTCTATAAGGTGAATTCTACACAGATTGTTAAATAGTCATATGAAATGAAATCACACTTTTGTGTGAGTTGTTGATAAATTAAGCTAATTGTATTGTTTTAAAAATATGTTGTATTTAATATTTTTCCTAAACCGTCCATTTCCAACATTCCTACCCAGAGTTGTTTGGATAGAAATTGCCACAAGTTTATCTTACAGAGAATATTTTAAAACTTGCAATAGGATGAATGTCTCTTTTGGGTTCATCAAAATCATATTGAACATTATTGTGGTTACTAAATTAGATTTTGCATTTGTTGCAGTTATACTTTACTCAGATCTAATATTTATTTCACGTTTCTTGATCTTTCGCGCTTTGTAAACAACATTATTGTTATTGATGGAAAAAAGAGGAGTGTTAAAATGCATTTTATGCATCATCATCATCAAGTGCTAGGGGCAATCACACATGGTTCTGTTAATTGTTTATCAATTCCAATTTTATTCAGTGAATTAATATAATTGTTCTCCACAACAAGCATGTTATACTTGTTAGCTTCCCATGGGCCATAATCCCTCAGCTACTTATTTAAAACCCACCCATCTTGCTTATTCCATTCCTTTATCATATCACTCATCCCTGTCCCTAATGTCCCTCTCCATCTGTGTTTTTGGTCTACCTATTTTTGTCTGGATTCCAGAGGAAAGATTGTTTAATTTCAATGACAGACATTATTGTAGATCTTATGCTGTCCTTGTAATTTATATTCATCTACCTGTTTCCATTCATCATTGGCAACATGTTTGATCATTCTTCCACATGTACTAAGATTTGAAGAGAGGTCTTGACTTCTGGGGTACACCCAAGACTATTGATACAGTGAATCCGTGTTTATATATTGTCTGTTTAATGTTCTGTTTATTAATCTTCCCTTAGCTCTGAAACCATCATGTTGGGAATTATTTGCATCTGCAGATGCTATATTTTGAGGCATTGTTTATTAGATGATATCATTTATTCTTCTTCATCCTTCTTGTAAGGGGAGTTCATCACACCTAGTTATTGCAGCACAGAGGTCAGTATGTCCAACTTGGGCATGCATTTGTGTAAGGTTTGTTTTCTCTAGATTAATTCCACCCAAGGTAATCCATCCATCATGTGCCATGCCGGTAAGCGTGGGCGGTCATGTTCTGCCATCTCACTCGATCAACAGAGTCGTGGATCAGTTCCGTGTTTCTGTCTCGACCATGCCACAAGGCCAAGCCATCCAGATACTTGTTTCTAGGTCTTCCCCTTGGTCTGTTCCCCTCGATCTTACCAGTTGTCACCAAGTTCTCCAAATCATTTCTTCTCATAACATGCCCAAAAAATTGTGACTGTCTACGTCTAATGTCTCTGATCAGTTTACGTTCTTCATTTGTTTCTTGAAGGACTTGTTCATTGGTCTTTCTGGCTGTCCATGGTATTCTTTGCATTTTCCTCAGAAACCACATTTCTACAGCCATCAGATGTTTTTCAGCCTGGCTGCTCATTGTCCAAGCTTCACATCCATATAAAAGTACAGGTTCTATGTAGCATCTCAACACTCTTTTTCTCGTTTCAATTGACATCTTTTTATTGGTCAGTATGTTTTTCATCTTGCTAAAGGCTACTTTTGCCATGGCGATTCTTGTTCTAATCTCTTCAAGGCATCTCCCATCAGATGTTATTACTGTTCCGAGGTAATTGTACCTATTCACTTGTTGAAGAATATTCCCATTTACTTGTATATTACACTGTGGTATTTCGTTCTTCTTAGTGACGACCATAATCTGTGTCTTTTTACAATTTAATTCTAATCCTAGTTGTTCACTGTGTGTAACAACCGCATCTACTAAATTTTGCAGGTCCTGTTCATTGTCTGCAATCAAGACTGTATCATCTGCATATCTAATGTTATTGATGCATCGTCCCCCAATGTTGATTCCTTCCATATTTTCAATATTTCTGAAAATATTTTCACTGTACAGGGAAAACAGATCTGGAGACATTACACATCCCTGTCTCACACCTCTCTTAATAGGCTGATATTGGCTTACTTCATTATCAACTCTTATGGCAGCTTGTTGTTTCCAATATATGTTTTTTACAAGTCTAAGGTCTTTCCCATCAATTTGTAGATCTTCAAGCATCCTTATCATGTTGACATGTCTCACTTTATCAAAAGCCTTTGTGTAGTCAATGAAGCAAAGGTGTAGATCTTTGTTTACTTCTATAGAACGTTCGATTATGTTTCTCAGTATATACACAGCATTTACTGTACCCTTGCCTTCCACAAACCCACATTGTTCTTCTCCTATTTCAGGTTGTATTTTCCTCCTAACTCTTTGCATGATAATTCTTAGCAAAATCTTCGTGATGTGACTCATTATACTAATTGTTCGATGTTGATCACATTCCAAGGCTCCTGATTTCTTTGGGATTGCAATAAATACAGAATTACATAACTCATGAGGTATATTTCCAGTATCATATATTGTATTAAGCAGACTGGTAACTTTATCTATTCCATATTCTTCTAAAGCATTAATCATTTCTGTTGTGACGCTGTCTGGACCGGGGGTTTTGCCAGATTTCATATGATTAAGAGCATTCTGAACCTCCATCTTCAAAATTGCTGGCCCTTCATTGTTATTTTGAACAATATATTGTTCGTCTCTGCTATCGTCATAAAGGTTTTTCACGTAATCTGACCATACATGTAAAATCTGATCTTTTTCTATTATGACTCTTCCATCTTTTGTCTTTAGGCAGCCTGCTGATGTACGTGTTCTTTGATTAGTAATCTCCTGAATTCTTTTGTGCATTAGTTTCGCATTTTTACTGTTGTGTTGTTTTTCAATTTCTCTGCAATTTTTTTCAAGCCATGTTTCTTTAGCCTCCTTACATAAGGTTCTGACTTTTCTGTGAATTTCTTCATATTTGGCAGGATTATTTTTGTTCTGTCTTCTTGTTTCCATTAGTTGTAAAATTACCCAAGGTAATGGGCTTTATCTATCCATGGGTAGGTTTTCTTTCCTAACAATTTTGCCAGGGCAGCGACATTACAGCCTGCCGTTTGTGATTCCAACTTCTTTGGGGTTTGTCATGTGCATATATGACCTTCTAATTCTCATACTCATCCGAGGAGGCTAGGTGTCTGGTCTCACTACCAAGGAGATCAGGGGGACATGCGATATCTGAAACCAGTGGTTCTTGGATGCACTCACAGCCTTGTGCTGAGATCGAACCTGTAATCCTGAGGTGGGCCCTGTAGCCTCTCAGCCACGATTCCCCCCCCCCCTCTCCTGAACAGTGATGTTAATTGTAAGTACTTGCATCAATATAAATATTCCCAGAATGTGAAGATAGAAAGTCTATTACGAGGGGAAGTAATTAAGTAACAGCAATTTTATGAATAATTTTATTTACAATAGTGCGAACCAGAAATTGTGTGTGTTATTTCTCAACATAGTCTTCCTGCTTGGCAACATACTTGGTCCACCTGTCCCTCAGTTTGTTGATGCCTTCTAGAAGAAAGTTCTTAGGTGTGTCCTTAAACCAATTTTGCACCGCCTCTATTACCTCATTATCATCTGAAAACAACTGATCCTACAGATGTTCTTCCAAGGATCCAAACAAATGAAAGTCTGATAGCACCAAGCCTGGACTGTATACTAGATGTTTCAAGACCTCACATTTCAAAGCATGTAGTGTGTCCACTGGAATTGTCGTGCAGCAAAAATACTTCTTTCAATAGAAGTCCCCAGTGTTTGGATCATACCACAGCTTCAGTTTGTTCACTAGCATGTCACTGTATCAAGCTCTAGTCACATTTTCACCCCTTTCCTGGAAATGCACCAAAATAGGGCCCATGATATCCCAAAAGATGGCCTGCGTGACTCACCCAGCGATTTCCTCCATGTTGAATGTTTTCTTAACTGGAGGCATTAGTTGTTTCAACTGCATTGTCTGCCTCTCTCTAGTTCATAACGATGTCACGTTTTCATAGAGAAGAGCATCTCTTCTTGCAGATCTCTCACTATGCGGTTCATCTGTGATGTTTTGTTTTCCATTTTGAAATCTTTCTACCTACTCTCCTCTGACTCAAACAACTGTACCCATACTGAACCATCATTCTTCTGTAGATTTCACACCCTCTAACCACAAAACACAAATAATGCCTTGTTGTTCTTCCACGGTGTAAGTTGATAGTGGGGCAGACATTTTGTAATCGTTATTGCTCATGTGCAAACTGCTTGATCTTCAAGACCCCTACATGGTGTTTTGCTTATGAGCCAACTTGTGTCCAGAAATAAAATTATCTGTTGTCCATACACTCCCATGCACTGTATAATAATATTCCTTATACTTAATGGCTCTCTCTCATACTTTTGGAACTGATTGTTCAACTATGGAAAGTATTAAAGTAGCAAGATAAACCATTGAAAGATTTTGACATTGATTAACGTACCCCAGTCTCTACCAAGTGTGTTGTTCCTTTCTGGAAAAGTCTTCTTCTGTTCCATAACTCGAATATGGATTACAAGAATACAGTGGTGGATATATGTATAGCCTGAGATTGTTCTCTATGTTTTGACAGTATTTAAAAGTTAAACAGTGCTGTAACCTGTTATATCTCTAATGTTATCAGCCCAAGGTTTCTGTTGTCTGTCCCTTTGCCACTTGCCTTCATCTGTTCCCTGGAGGATAATTATCAACAGGGATCCATAGGAGTAAACATGACCACAGAGATTTAAGAAATGAATTGTACAAGTAAAAGAAATCACTATCCCATGTGTTACCAGGTCCCATAAGAAATCAAAAAATAGTAACACCGTGGCCTAGCATGCATGTTGTACAAGGTGACTAGTGAGGGTGGCAGTAAACTGGCTACCTCATCCCATAGAAGACTTTAGCTGTAAAACCCCATCAGTCATGAACGAATCTATAAAGGCCTGGCCATGTGTTGGTTGAGGGTCTTCGCTTCATTGGGAGTTAGCAGGCAGAATAAGATGTATGGAAGTTTCTACATCTGTGTTTCCATGCACGCAAGTAGGTAGACACCTCTAGAGATGTGTATAATGTGGAGCCTGATCTTAAAGGAAGATGCGTGTCTTAAATGCTATGTTTGTAACTGGTAGTATATTTGCAAACATATTGCACTGGTATATTTTGAGATGTTTAGTATTCATGAAAAGATTGTGATCTGTTTAGCGGAAGCTAACCTTACACAAATGCGTGCCAATGTCAGATACTTTGATCTTTCAGGTTCATAACTAAGTGTGATGCCATCCCCTCGAAAGAGGAACTTAGAACAAGAAGAAGATCATACAGTATCATTGGTAGCAATGAAAAGAGTGTGCTTTTGGAATGAATTTAACTCTTGTTTGATCTTTAAGTCACACACATTAAATTAATTATAACTTCTTTATTATTATTTATTTTTATCTGATAATTTTTGCAATAGGTTTTTCATTATTAGGATGTTGTGGTTATTTAACAATACCACATCCATGCATCCCCTGGACAGAGAAACTAATGTAATTGATGTTACAGATAATATGCAACCTACCATTTAAAACTACCATAAAATGTGCATAGTCTTGGTTTGTTTGTTTTTTACTTTAAAGTTTATTATTTAAGGTAGATATTACAAAGTATGCTTACAACATAACGGTGAATGTCGTAAACCAGCATTGCAAATTTTGCAATAAAATAATAAATTAATTTCACATAATGCTGTTATGGTTTTATTAGCTGGTTCTATATTTAATTGTTTACTGTCAATTTCATTCTGTTTGGTTGTGTTATTTGTCATTAGGCTTTAATAATGTTTGAAGATACTAAGGTTAATTGATGCATATAGGTTGACTGGCACTCACAGAAAGCAAAACTAGAGCATCTGTTGGATATCCCCCCACCCACCCACCCACACACACACACACACACACACACACACACTCTCTCTCACACACACACACACACTCTCTCACACACTCACTCCACTCAATCCACTCATTCACTCCACTCACTCACTCCACTCTCTCTCTCTCTCTCTCTCTCTCTCTCTCTCTCTCTCTCTCTCTCTCTCTCTCTCTCTCTCTCTCTCTCTCTCTCTCTCTCTGGTGATGTGGTGGGAAACAGGCAGATGATGTCGGGCCCTTTGGAACCGTGTGTATAGTGCAAAAGAACAGATAGATCATCACGGTTTGGAGAGAATGGTGATGCAGGGAGTGATCAGATGTCTGGCTGACACTCATAACTCCTATGAAAGGCCAGACGGCCATATATAATCAGATTGCTATTGGTACCATTAATATTGGCACTCTTCTCTGGCTGTTGCAGATGAGGATGAAGAACATATGGGAATGTCCCGTGTGCTTTGATGTTGGTTTTTGACTCAACTCACAGAAAGCAATAGAAAAATGTCCAGCTATAGTCACACAAGATTTCAATCCACCTCAAATGATGCTGTTGCCTTTGGGAAACCAAGTGTATGCACTGATTTTCAGTGAGTTTCAACAGGAGGATGCCACTTGGTAATCATTACAACATGTAACTATGTGAAGCTGTGAATTCTTCATTAATATTCACTAACAAATACTTCAGGGGCAAAAACATAATGTCGGTCAAGGGTATATCATTGATATTCTGCCCATTTGGGTGTGCAAGGAAATGAACAGGCTGATAGACTGGCTGATGCAGCTTCTTTTGGAGGATGAGCTACTTTATGACAAGGCTGATGTGAAGGCTCTCTGGGACTGAGTTGAAAATGCAGAAACATAGAGGATCCACATCTGGAGAGGCTGATTCAGCATGGAGTGAGCAGAGGATTGAGTTAGTTTATCTGTTGGGGTATCATCCCCCTTCCCCCCCCCCCCCCCAAAAAAAAAAAAAAAACATTCATCAGTGTCCCGTGGCTAATAGTGCATGTTCTGTGTTGACTGACAGGGCCCCTCACTCTCATTCTCCCAATGTGCCTCTCATGTCTTTCTGTGACAATTCTTACTCCCAAGTCTCTCATTCTGGACAACAAAGTGGACTCACTGGTGTCAAAGTCCTTTGCTCTCCAGATCTCTCTAAGGACTTTTTAATAACAGCAATATTCATGGGCTAGCCAAGTTCAGGGGATGCATAGCCAGCAAGTTTATCAGCTCGTTCATTTCCCACTCACGCCTGTCCCAGAATGAAGATGAAGGTGATTCTACGTACAACAGATCTCCGCAGTGACTCAATCCACTATCTACGTATAGAACCCACCTCGACCTTTTGGATCATGCTCATTGAATCACTTAGAACACAAACACTGGTATAGTTCTGTGATTCCAGCCATATGACAGCCCATGTTACTGCCGTCACCTCCATCGTTATGCTGCTTGTGGTCATAGAGTGGGGACCACTGACTTGTTGAGAACTTCGGCCCACTGAATGTATCATAAATGCCCATACACTTCTCTACTGCTGTATAACAGATCCATCTGTATAAGTATAGATAAGAACATCGGAATCATCTTAATGTTCACAGATAAGCGCAGTGACTTCTGCATTGACAGCAGCAGGATCCTGCCCTCTGTGCCGTCTGTTAAAGCGTGACAATGCAGGAGAATGTGCAATCAAACGATGGAGACACGGGCACCCATTCCTTGCTGTGGTTGATATTGGTAATGTTGCAGATCTGCCTGACATCCCCCCTCTCCCCGACCCATTCATGATTTGCCCCTTTTTAGCCTGTTACCCTTTTCTCAAATATGGCTTGGTGCAGAGGGTGCTGCGCATCTGCACCCATATTCAAGTATGCACGAGCCCTCTAGATTTTGATCCTGTAGTTCATGGTCGGAAAGTCAAGGAGGTATCTCGTTGTTGCATTGCATATGTCTCTCGTACAGCCCAAAATAATGCACATGACTTCGTTTTGTATCTTTTCAAGTGGCCCAGTATGTGTAGGGCTGACAGTGACGATGGCCAGGGCATACTCGATGGGTGAAAAGGATCTAGACGACACTAAATACATAGGGGAAAATGCTGGCAGACATTCATTCTGGCTGCCACTGGACCATTAGCATGGGAACTCTTCACTTCATTGGCTACTGAAAAAAAAGGGGGGGGGGGTGTTGGGTGTGGAGCACATGTAGGAATGTCCCAACTGTAATAATGTTTATTCTTGAACTTCTTCTTCTTCTGCTGCTGCGTTCATCCGGAGTTGTTGTTTTTTTTCGGACGTGATTGCGTTGTGCCTGTTTACAGCAGAGCTGCGTTCTTGCGCCGTTAGGCCGAGACATTTGACTTCTGCTGGCATTTGTTGACCGGGTTAACCTTCCCGGGTGAAAAAGAGAGAGAGAGAGAGGTAAGGTGCCTCCTTCCCTCCGCTAGCCTACGGGACACCCTTGGGCAAGGTGGAGTACCCGTTTAGTCACCCTGATCAGGGTTACGTGAAGCCATGCGTGCATGTGGTGGATGAAGTTGAAGAGCAGCCAACAAACAGTTGTAGGTTATGGTCTCCAGCTTCATGACGATGGGCAGAGGATCTCTTTTGGGAGGTGAGGGTGGAGAGGCAATGGCTACGGTCATCGACCAGTATGGTCACTGCTAGGAAGGAAAGCAATGGCAAACTACCTTCTTTACAGACGCCAAGAATATCATGTATTGCAATCTCATTGATAATCAGAGAAACGGCGTAAATGGGTGACTCCAGACCGTCAGCAGGCGATTGAGTGCAAAAGAGTATCAACAATGAAAGTGGGAACTTGGAATGTAAGAACTATGAGTGGATCTGGAAAATTTGATAACATTAAAAATAAAATGAGAAAACTAAATATTAACCTGTTAGGTATATGTGAGACCAGATGGACAGGAATGGGCATTATAACATCTGAGAATATATAATAATCTATTCTGGTGGAGAGAAACAACAGCGAGGAGTAGCAATTATAATGGATACAGAAAGATCAACATCGATCAAAGGATATCGGACTGTTTGATTGTATCAGACAAAGTGTTACTGGTGAAGTTGAGTGGAAGACCTTTTGATGTCAACATCATACAAGTTTATGCACCAACAGCAGACAGTAGTGATGACAGCATTGATGAATTTTATAATGATTTAGAGAAAGCTCTCAAGAAATGCAAGAATTCTGAAGTAAATATCATAATGGGTACTTGAATGCCAAAGTTGGAAATCAACAGGACGGATGCATAGTAGGCAAGTATGGGCGTGGGAACAGAATGAAAGAGGTTGCAGACTTGTACAGTGGGCAAAAGAACATGATGTGATTATTGGAAACACCTGTTATCAACAGCACCCAAGGAGGTTATGGACATGGAGGAGTCCTGATCATAAGATCAGAAATCGAATTGATTACATTCTCATTAACAGAAGATTTTGAAATGCCTTAAAAGTCGCAAACACTATACCAAGCGCAGACTGCTACAGCGACCATAGATTAATCTTAAGCAATTTACATATAAAATTAAAGAAAGTCAAATATACACCGAGAAACACAAAATTTGATCTGTACGCACAGAAGAGTGAGGAGATAAATTCAACATAGAGATAAAGAGCAGATTCGATGCATTGTTCGATATGGAAATATCACTATTTCAAGACGCCAGTGACCAATGGGAAATATTAAAGAAATAAGTCAACCAAGCTGCAGAAATAACCATACCAAAAATATAAAGATTATAGGACGCAAGAAATAAATGACGGAAAACATCTTAAAACTCGTGGAATTAAGAAGGAACAACAAAAATAACAAGGAAAAATATGAAGAGATTCACTGGAAAATTAGGAAGCTGTGCAAAGAAGCAACAGAAACATGGCTTGAGAAAAACTGCAGGGAAATTGAAAACCAACACAACACCCGGAATACCAAATTATTGCACAAAAGAATTAATGACATCGCTAACAAAAGAACACATACATCAACGGGTTGCCTATAAACCAAAAGGCAAAATCATAATAGAAAAAGATAAGATTTTACATGCGTGGTCAGATTATGTGAGATACCTTTATGATGATACAAGAGAAAAACAATATGATCATCGGAATAATAATGAAGGACCATCAATTTTGAAGTTGGAAGTTCAGAATGCTCTTAACCATATGAAAACTGGCAAGACCCCTGGAACAGATAACATCACAATAAAAATAATCAATGCCTTAGAAGAATATGGAATAGACCAAGTCACCAGACTGCTGAATGCAATATACAATACTGGAGCTATACCTCCTGAATTATGTAATTCTATACTTATTGCAATCCCGAAAAAAATCAGGAACCTTGGAATGTGATCAACATTGAACGATCAGTATAATGAACCACATCGCAAAGATTTTGCTGAGAATTATCATGCAAAGAGTTAGGAAGAAAATACAACCCGAAATAGGAGAAGAACAATGTGGGTTTGTAGAAAGCACGGGTACAGTAAATGCTGTGTATATACTGAGAACAGTAATTGAATGTTCTATAGAAGTAAACAAAGATCTACACCTTTGCTTTATTGACTATACAAAGGCTTTCGATAAAGTGAGACATGTCGACACGATAAGGATGCTTGAAGATCTACAAACTGATGAAAAGACCTTAGATTGTAAAAAACATATATTGGAAACAACAAGCTGCCATAAGTATTGATAACGAAGTAGATCAATATCAGTCTATTAAGGGAGGTGTGAGACAGGGATGTGTAATGTCTCCATATCTTTGTTCCCCGTACAATGAGAATATTTTCAGAAATATAGAAGATATGGAAGGAATCAACATTGGGGGACGATACATCAATAACATTAGATATGCAAATGATACAGTCTTAATTGAACAATGAACAAGACCTGCAACATTTAGTAGATGCGGTTGTTGCACTGTAGGGTTAGAACTGAACTGTAAGAAGACACAGATTATGGTCGTCACTGGGAAGAAGGAAATATCACAGTGTGATATACGAGTAAATGGGCATATTCTTAAGCAAGTGAATCGGTACAGTTATCTCGGAACAGTCATAACATCTGATGGGACATGTCGTGAAGAGATTAGAACAAGAATAGTCATTGCGAAGGTAGCCTTTTGCAAGATGAAAAACATACTGGCCAATAAAATGATATCATTTGATATGAGAAAAATAGTGTTGAAGTGCTACATAGAACCTATACTTTTGTATGGATGTGAAACGTGGAACAATGAGCAATCCAGCTGAAAAACTGATGGCTGTGGAAATGTGGTTTCTGAGGAAAATGCAAAGAATACCATGGACAGACAGAAAAACCAATGAACAAGTTGGAAATCGAAAAAGAGTAGCCTAACGGTGCTGCTCGGGCAAAATTTCGAGTTAAAAATCTACCCAAAGTATGTCAGGATGTTCGCCGGTGCTACGGAGTTCGTGCACTGATCTGAGATTCTCCGGACTCAGGCTTGAGTTAGGAGTAGAACGGAGCACTTATGGGTTACACCCGTGTGCCGTGGTGTTGATCTGTCGACTAAACTAAACTAAACTAATGATGATCGTAAACTGATTAGAGTCATTAGACGTAGACAGTCAAAATTTCTTGGGCATGTTATGAGAAGAAATGACTTGGAGAAATTGGTGACAACTTACAAGATTGAAGGGAAGAGACCAAGGGGAAGACTGAGAAGTAAATACCTCGATGTCTGGGCCAAGTGGCATGGTCGAGACAGGAACACGGAGCTGATCCACGACTCTGGTGATCGAGTGAGATGGCAAAACATGACCGCCCACACTTACCGGCATGGCACATGATGGATGGATGACATCTTTGTCAAAGGAGAAGAGTGGAGCAGTTATGCCTTTATCTCTGTCATGTAATGGTGACACACCAATCCACTTGTTTGTCAGCTTTCACTACTTGCAAATACAGTCTGTTTCTATTGTCTGGTTTCCTAATCTATTTGACCTCTTTAGGCCCAGCCCTGCCCATTTGTAACCGGGGCACATATCGGAATCTAAGAATAGTAACACTAACCAACCATGCTTGTTGTACGAGGTGACCGGGTGGGGGGGGGGGGGTAGCTGCCCGATCCTGTAGAAAACTTTAGTTGCAAAATCCAACCAACCATGAACAAGTCTAAAGATAACCAAAACGGACTAAATCAGCCAACCAAGAAGAGGCTCTTCTAGAAGAAATATCATGTGATGTAGAGAAAACGGCAGGGAGCCCGGATTGCCGACGTGTTTCTTTTCACCTGGAAAAATCTTTAGAATTGGCACACCAGTAGTGTTAGAACTACAGGTACATTCTTATAAGAAATAGTTGTCTATGCATTACACACACTTGGGCCACTCTCATACATTTTTGACTGTATGTGAGAAAGTTAACAAAAGTAAACGACAATTTTACATGCCTTATAACGTATTGAGTTTGCAGTACACGGTACACATTTGTATACACCAAGCGACACTTATCATCTAAAAGTACCGGAGAGTTTGAGAAATGCCATCATGGTCTCATAACTCGAGAAGTTGCACCTCTGTGAAGTTGATGATGGGAAACAACATCCTGGTGTGGCAGAAATTGGGCCGGGGATTGAGTATCAGCATTATCATAATCATCTTCCTCTGTTGCCGTCAAGCGGCGTGGGGAGGAATAATTGGCGCTCCAGCACCCGATGGGTGACATTGGATAGTGTCATTCCGTGTGATTGTGCAATGTCTTTGATGTCGTCAATCCATTTCCTTCTTGGGTGTCCTCTTGGTCTCGTCGCAGATGATCTTTGATGTAAGGCCAGTGATGGTAGTTGCTGATGTTGCATTCTAACGACATGGCCAAACCACTTGATCTTCTGTCTTTCAATAAATGTGGCACCACGTGTTGATCCCACTGTCTGTCTGATAAAAGTATTTCTTACTCGGTCTCGGATTGTTAAGTTGGCAGCTCTCCTCAGGCATCTCATCTCGCAGGTGTTGATTTTGCGAAAGTGTGATTTCGACAATGTCCAGGTTTGAGATTGGTAGCATAGGGTTGGTATGAATATGCTGTTTATTATCTGTCGTTTTGCGGACATGGATATATTTTGATGTTTAAGTATGAGTGATCATAGTGATAGTTGATATGCAAATGCACTTGCTTTTTGACATCTGATTTCGATTTCGATTTCCAACAGCAGTATCCAACAGGAAAAATAGACAACATTGCAAATGAGCAGAGCAAGGCACTCAGTTTTTCTGGCAGTCGGAAATGGCTGTCAAAAGACAAAGGCTGAGTTAAAAGATGTCAGTGTGGATGTGGAAGTCAAAGAAAAACGCCACATTTTATTCTCAAGAACTCACGCAGAGATACTTTTTTAAAGTCACTGAACGATGTTAATGGCTTTCCTACGACCCTTTTATATGTCTGGAGGTATATTGGGGCAGGGGTACTAGTCCAATATTTATTTTACAGACAGACCGGCATTCATCCTCTGAAAGTACTGGCAGGCCTTCAGACCCTCATCAAGGATTCGGAGCACCAAGATCTGTGGAGATACCATCACCAACGTCTGCGCCGTCAGGGGACATAACGATGTTGAATCAGCACTCGGATGGATGTTGTAGTGAATATCACACTAATTGTCTTTACTTCCTATGGCATTTCATTGCACCCATTTTAGACTGGGTCGACTTGGCAGCCAGGTCAATTTTTTAAAGAATCCACTTGGATGGGGATTCGGTCACATAACTATCTAGTTTATAGTCAAGCATGCTGGACATTACGGTACCACTGGATGTGATACCAACTGAAGATGGACATGATGGTTTCTTTGGTCATATTAATAACATTTAGACATCTCCAACCCGAACAGATAGTAGTCACCTCTGTATAAATTAATACTTGAGGTTGTTGTTTGCAACGAGAAAAAGTGTGTTAAAGTACAATATAGAACCTTTACTTTTGTATGGATGTGTAACATGGACAATGAACAGACAAGCTGAAAAACATCTAATGGCAGTGAGGATGTGGTTTCTGGGGGAAATGCAAAGAATAACATGCACAGACAGAAAACAAAGTCAAAGAGCAAGTCCTACAAGAAACAAATGAAAACCGTAAACAGATTAGAGGAATTAGACGTAGACATTAAAGATTTTTTGGAGCACGTTATGAGAAGAAATAAACTGGAGACCTTGGTGACAACTGGCAAGAATGATGGGAAAAGAAAAGGGGAAGCTAGAGAGATAAATATCTAGATGATTTGGCCACATGGCATTCATTCATTCATTCATTCATTCATTATTCAGTAACACGTCCTTTGCATAACCTCGCTCCCATAACAACCTTCCGGAAAACTCGATCACAAGCAAGATGTCCCGCGTCCGACAACACATCTGGAGATCATCCGCCACATCCTGCACCCATCTTCTCTTTGGCCTTTCTATTCCTCTCTTCCTATGCATATACTACTCCATTATTGTTCTCTCCAACTCTCATGACGTTTCAAGTGACCAACATATTTTAACTTTCAGTTTTTAAAATCATCTTTAATAGCCAACCCTCTTCAATATTCAGCTCTTGGAGCATGGATGCATTTGTTCTTTTCTTTACCCAAGATATTCGTAGAACCCGTCTTTAACATTTATTTACAAAGGCATTTATGCGCTGTTCAGCTTGTTTAGTCAGTGTCCAGGTCTCACAGTCGTATGTTGCAATGGGAAATGTGCATGGCATAACCGAGACAAAAACACAGAAACACAGAGCTGATCCACGACTCTAGTGAACGCGTGAGATGGTGAAACATGACCACCTACGCCTATCGGCATGACACATGATAATGACCATGTTCTTTACTCAGACACAACCTTTACCCTGACTCTCACTGAGAATCCCCAACCTATTTTTTTCTCTCCACTAGAACATCTATGCATACTAAAGAGTAATTTGTTAGGGCATCTGAATCTCAGTTGATGGACACGAATTCTATCAACCTACCTCATAAAATATTGACGTCTTGATGCAAGTTGCTACTGTTTTTGCCGTTGTAAATTTAGTCTATATCAGGCAACGGCTGTCCATGCACGTGTGTATGTGTGTGTGTGTGTGTGTGTGTGTGTGTGTGTGTGTGCGCGCGCGCTTATGAAGTGCGGGTGTGCGTCAGCGCTTATGTAGTGTGTGTGCGCGCACAGTGCATAAATCTATGTACGCATTTATATGTGTCTGTATGAAAAATGTAGCCTTTTGCCAGAGGGAAAACATATTGACCAATAAAAATATTTCAATTGCAACGAGAAAAGATTGTTGAAGTGTTACATAGAACCTGTGCTGTTATGTGGATCTGAAACGTGGACAATGTGCAACACGTTGAAAAAAATCTGATGGCAATAGAGATCTGGTTTCTATGGAAAATGCAAAGAATACCATGGACATACAGAAAAACCAATGAGCAAATCCTACAAGAAACAAATGAAAACCGTAAACTGATTAGTTTAGTTTAGTCGACGGATCAACTTCACGGCATAAGTGCTCCGTTTTCCTCCTAACTCAAACCTGAGTCTGGAGAAACTCAGCTCAGTGCACGAACTCTGTAGCACCGGCGAGGAACCTGAAATAATATGGGTAGATTTTTAACTCGAAATTTTGCCCGGGCAGCGCCGTTAGGCTCCCTTTTTCGATTTCCAACTGCCAAGGGATTTTTTACGTGCTTAACAATACACATTGGCGTCCGATCTCACTACCCAAAGACCAGGGGAAATTTTATTACCAGAGGTCCACGTGAAAATAATCCCGGTCTTCACTGTGGCTTGAACCCGGGACCTCCAGAACTCAAGGCGGACACTATACATCGAGAGACTCTCTCTCTCCCCCCCCCCCCCCCCCCCGCAGACAGTCAAGAATTTTTGGTCACGTTATGAGAAGAAATGGGAGTATGGGAGGTATGGGAGCCGGTCGTTCAGAAAGCAATGGCAAACTACCGAACGTAACACTTGCCTAGTACATCAACAGCAGCTGAAAAATGCTGGTGTTGACTGCAACGTACCGTGAGGGATACACAACAAATTTTCTTTATGAGAAGAAAAGAACTAGGGAACTTAGTGACAGCCGACAAAGCTGAGAAGAATGGAACTAGAAAACTTAGTGACAACAGGCAACATTGAGAGGAAAAGAACAAGGGGAAGGCAGAAAGATAAACATCTGGATGGTTTGGACACATGGCATAATCGAGACAGGAACACAGAGCTGATCGACAATTCTGGTGATCGGTGAGATAGTGAAACATGACCTAACGCGTATTGGCATGGCACATGATGATGATATGTGTCTGTTCCCTCAACCGCCCGCAAGTCTTCATTTCTGTCTATCTACTCCGAGATGAAAAATAATTCTGCTAATTATATTTATTACAGTAATTCAATCTTGCTATTTAATGAGCGGCCGGCTTCCAGGCCTAGAGGTTAGCGACTTTTCTCCGTAATCTCGTATACTCTCGTAAGCAACGTGACGACGGTGAGAATAAGCAGTGGTTTGAATCGCGTCGGTAACTTACGGGGTATGTGAGCCGGCCGCTCACAAAGCATTGGCAAACTACTGAGCGTAATCTTGCAAAGAAATCAACAATCAGCTGAAAGATGCTGATGTTGACAGCGATATCCTGTAAAGCAGAGGTTCCCAAACCACGGCCCGCGGCCCACTTGTGGCCCGCCAGCTGTCAGAAAGTGGCACGCGAGGCCTCGTTATTTAATATAATATATTTTAATAATCTCAAAAATGCACTCGGAGAGCCCTGTCAGCGTGCGATAATTTACTCTGCTCGTGGTTGTTATGCGCATATAGTATCGAATGCGCCTGTTTAGTTCGCAACAAAACATTTTGAAGTTCCTATATCCCAGCCTTGTCGACCAATCAGACTGCGCAAATCGCCATGTTGTCGTCTGTTATAACTGTTTAGCAGAGTCGGTAGTATTGTGTTTAAATTAGATTGTTTCAAATAAAAAATTATTGTTAAAACCTATAAACATGAGAGTGGAAAATCTAAAATCAAACAATGGTAAAAAGCGAAAATGTAAAGACGTTGCTTGTCGTGATTTCACCGAAGATTGGAAGGAGAAATTTATGTTTATGCCTAGCCGTAGTGGTTAACCAGTTTGCTTAATCTGCTGGTTTTTTGTTTCTGTTACCAAAAACATAGATCTGGAAAGATACTTCACGACCACACATTCAGGCATATTTGCTCAATATCCGATCAATTCGGAGTTAAGAAAAGATTTCATAGCTAAAAAAGAAAGTTCTCTGACCAGGGAGCAGTCATTTTTCACCAAGGCTAACGAACAGAGCAAGAGTGCTGTTGTTTCGTAGTAAAAAGTCGCTCTTCTGTTGGCTCGCAAACAGAAGCCGTTCACCGATGCAGAAGAAATAATCAAGCCTTCCCTTAAAATTGCTGCTAGAAAGCTTGGCGAAAAAGAAAAAAAAGTGTGAAACACAATTTTATCAGATTAATTTCTTTAATAATACCATGACCTGGCGAGTTGAAGAATTAACTGTGGATGTTTATCGTCAAGTAGCAGCACATATCAAAATTTTTTAATTTTTTTGATTGGCAATGGATGAATCCTTTGACATTTCTGACACAGCTCAGGTCGCAGTTATTGTTCGAGCAATAAACAGTAATTTTGAAGTCATTATAGGACTAAAATCGATGCATGCAACTACCAAAGGGACTGATCTGTTCGAAACCGTGAAATTGTGTGTAGAAACACACAACATAGAATGGACCAGTTTGGACAGTGTATGCACCGATGGTGTTCCGCATGGATAGTTAGTTAGTTAGTGGACAGATCATCCTCGTTGCACATCGAACCATTCAGTCCATAAGTGCTCGGATCCCTTCCTCAGCAAATCCCGCAGCGTGTAGCGGCTAACGACGCCAGTTCTGTGTTGGTTTATCAATCTTCTTTGGCTTCCTGCGTAGTGTTCTTGTTTGGCCACCCCTCTTTTAATTTGCTGCTCTCGCAGTCTGGCCATTGTTGTAGATTCACAGTCATCACTTGGTTCTAGCAAAAGTCTCACTTCACGTAGAGCATTCAGAATGTCAGCCTGGTCCATGGCGCGTCCACCCTCCTCAGTAGCCTCACCTGCGAGCTTGTCAGCCCGCTCATTTCCTTGTACTCCCGCATGCCCTGGCACGAAGATGAAACTAATCTTTGCCAGCCGAGACCGCTTCAGAGGCAGCAACCATTCTCTTCGGATCGACCCCTCCTCTATCCTCTTGATCATGTTCATTGAGTCGCTAAGGAAACAAGCCCTAGTGAATGTCTGTGTCTCGAGCCATGTTATTGCTTTACTTACTGCCATGACTTCCATGGTCAGGCTACTTGTGGTTTCAGTGAAAGCACCAGAGTCCTCCTTCACAATTCTCCCTCCGGCCCGAGCTGTAAAGGCCCATGAGCTTCTCACATGTCGGACGACCGACCCATCTGTGTAGATGACCGCGTCACCGTCTAGCGAATTCTCGAAAATCAACGCTTGTACTTCAGCCTCAACAGCAGCCGGATTTTCTTGTCTGCATTTTCTATCTAGTTGGATGCAAACTGAAAAGGATGTGCAGAAGTCTGTTGGCACTTGCACCCACTCCTCGCCAGGTTCTAAGTCCTCAAGTGAACACACCTGTTGAAGAATGTCTTCGGCTTGACCCATCCACGACCGTCCTCTTTTTAACCTGCTGCCCTTCACCTTCCTAATTTCACTATGCAGTGGATGTTGTGTGTTTGCGTTAATTCTGAGGTAGGCGCGTGACCTGCAAACTTGTATTCTCTCTTCAATGGTTGGAAAATCAAGAAGGTAGCGCATCGCCCTGCATGCTGTATCTCTTGTACATCCAAGAATAATGCGCATAGCTTCATTCTGTATCCTTTCTATCTGCTTATGGCTGAGAGTCAGGATTGCCATTGCATACTCCAAAACAGACATGACCAGCCCCTCGTACAGAAGACATAGATGGCGCTGCTCACAGTTTGCTGCCGCCATCACCCGCATCGCTGCCAAACCCCGCTTGGCCTTTGTTATCACCTGGTCTATGTGCACATTATAAGCAAGGCTTCGATCAAACCGTATCCCCAGGTAATTCATTGCCTGCGTTCTTTCCACCGTCTCTGAACACAGCATTACAGTTGGTGTTGGATTGTTGACAATATGATTATTCAACGAGAACCAAGTCACTGTTGCCTTTGTTGGGTTGACCATTGCCCCAGCTTCATCACACCAAGTACTTATGCGATTGAGTTCGGTTTGTAGTTCCACAGCAACCTCCTCTCTATCCTTACCCTGACGATACACTAAAACATCATCGGCATATGACAATGTCCTGCCAGGTCCAGTGATCTGCTCACTGGTGATTCTCACTGTCTAGGCGTTGAACAGTACCGGAGATAATGGTGATCCCTGGGGTAGGCCAGGATATATTGTTGTTGGTTCCGAAGTCCAACTGCCACATCTAAAAACTACTTTCCGTTGGAAGAGGGCTGCAGCGATCCAACTAAGGAGGAATGGACTTACGTTTAGTTCAAGAAGCTGAAACATTAAAAAATCCAGTGGTACTCTGTTGTATGCGTCCTCAAGATCAATCGCTGCAGCAACGGTTTCAGTGCCTGAGTGGAAACCTTCATAGACATCATGGGCAAAGACTGCTGCATTGGTCCAGGTTTCTCTTTTTGGACGGTACCCACCCAGGGTAGGTGGGAAAACACCTTGCCTCTCTAGTTGGCTTGATATTTTCCTGGCAATTACCTCCTCCGGCAGCTTGCCTATTGTATTCTGCATGGTTATAATTCGATATCCCTGAATTTTTTTGTGGTCTTTGTCAGGCTTCGGCAAGGGAATCAGATAGCTGTGTAACCATTCCTCTTTGATGCTAGCACTCCCTATACTGTTGTTGTACATGTCTGCTAGTTTCTCTAGCTCATTGTCGGTACACCTATTTATGTCGTCGTATCTTATGCCATCAGGACCTGGAGCACTGTTTTTTGATCGTCGAAGCACAGCCTTGATTTCTTTCACTGTCACTGTGTCTTCATCCGAAGTGTTCTGGGCCTTGCATCTGTCTGAGGTGACCTCCTTGGCCAGATTTCGGCCTTCCATGTCTGTCTGGTTGCTCTGCTCAAGGTAGCGTTCAAAGAGGGCTTTGCCCTTGTCATCGTCAGTCCTCTGCCAGATGAGGTCAGCACCTTGGAAGTCAGAAATGCTCTTATTCTTGACTACACCACTCATGCTTTTATGTAGTCGCCAGAACAATTTTAGTGACTTGTCTGTGCTTACTCTTTGACACACCTCTGCCAATTTTTCGCTTTTAACCACCGTGACCAGTTTTTTGAAATAGCTTACTTTTGTGTGCATCTCTCTTTCTAAGTGCAAGCAGGGACTAGGATGACCAGCTCTGTTCTTCTTGGCATTTTGCCATCTCCTTACAGCACTACGCTTATCCACCCAAGCCTTCTCCACCTCGAAACTCCACCACGGTGGCTGCTCCCAGCTTTTTTTCCTGCTCTGAAACGTTCTGCGGTTGTCACGTCTTATTTTACTCACCACATCTTGCCCTGTACTGTCATACTGGAACGTCTTTACCTTTAGCTTGTGCTGCGTGGTTCTGCCTTTCTCCACCAATATGCTGCAAGGGTGGTGGTCGCTGCCATGGTGTCCTAGGACACCCCATCTACACACTGTAGTGAGTAAAGGTGAAACTAGCGCCAGATCAATACCGCTGTCCTCATCGCCTGGACGGTTTGCTGTCCTGGTGACACAGCCACTGTTGATACAAACCAGGTCGATGGTTTCCAGTGCAGTCTCGAGCTCCTCCCCTTGTGTATTGGAGGAAGTGTTTCCCCATGATCTGCCTTTAGCGTTGAAGTCCCCACAGAAAATAACATTTCTCTCGTGGCCTAATATGCCACTTAAGCACTGCCACTTCTGGGCGTCCACACTCGCATTGCGGGCATAAACATTAACCAACACGAATGGTATACTGGAATGAACTCTCAACGCCTGTATTTGTATATCGTCACTGTCCCAACTGGACATGTCTAGCTCTGACGCCACCATGCTGTCGCGAACGAGAATCGCCGTTCCCAGATGTCGTCTGTTGTAGAAACATTTGAAGCCGGCAATTCGGAGTGGCTGATCGCCCAGTCTCGTCTCCTGGAGTGCTACAATGTCGTTCCTGTAAACTAGGGTTTCTAAAATAGAGCCCCATTGTTTTACACTGGCACAGTTCCAATATAGAATACGGATGTTCCTGAGTCCTAGACGGTGACACTTGAGTCTAAAACGTCTCAAACCACCGCGCTTACCTTGCTTCTTCCTCCCTGCACGGCTACCGCGCCGCTTCGTTATGTTGACTGCTGACCGCTCGGAAAACACGTTGTTCCGCCATGTTGAAAAAACGTAAACACAGACTGCTGAGAACCACACACGCTGCTGAAAATTCACTCAAGGAAGGCTTCGCTCGATGCACGAACTCCGTAGCACCCGCGCAGATCTTGAGTAGAAACTCCTGGTTTTACATCCTGGCACACCAATTACACGCAAGAGATGAATAAATCCATCCCCTACGCGAAAAAGTTAACGAACACAAAACAACACGACCGTCCGTCGCCATCTTGAAACCGGAAGCTAAAATGCATGGATGCCTAGCATCATTGGAACAGTTTCATGATCATTGTATCATTCACCAAGAAGCTCTGTGTGGAAAGACATTAAATCTGAAACATGTCATGGATGTTGTTCTGAGATGTGTGAACAAAATTCGAAGTAAGGCGTTGAACAGGCGTGAGTTCAGACAGTTTCTATCAGACCTGAACGAGGAATCCGGTGACCTACTGTTAAACTGTGATGTCAGATGGCTATATAAAGGGAAAGTTATGTCACGTTTCTGTGAACTGAAAAATAGTGTCTATCTGTTTCTGTCTGAAATACATGACTTGCCTACAGAACGGGAATGTCTGCTGAACGATGACTGGCTTAATGACCAGGCATTTTTGGTGAAGGATCCAGGGAAAAAACAAACTATTCGCACATTTGTGCGATGGTATTTCTTCATTTAAAATGAGAACAGCGATGTTTATCGGACAGCTGACTGAAGTGACTTTAGAGGCGTTTCCAACTCTGAAGACGCTTGTGGTGGAAAAGAAATGTGACTTGTTACAGTACAAAGTAAAAGTTGAAAGTCTTTTGGATATCTTTCAGTCGAGATTTCAAGAGTTCGCAATAGAGGAGGATAATGTTGCCCTATTCATAAATCCGTTCGTATTTCCTGATGCCAAGCTCTGTCAATTACAGCAAAACCTTCAGCACGAAGTAATTGATTTGAAATGCAATTCTGCACTGAGATGTAAATTTCTGGAGCTGCCTGCTTCACCTTCAGCTGATAATATGATTTCATTCTGGCGACTATTGCCTGTCGAACAATTTGAACACTTTCGTTCATTCGCCTAGAGATATATTTGTCGTTTTAGTTCGACTTACAGATGAGAGCAATCATTTTCCGCAATGACCGTTATAAAAAAACAAACAACGTTCCAGACTCACCGACAGTAATCTAGCTGCGTTTATGACATTGGGCACGACAGATTTGTGCTCAGACATTGATAAACTGGCATCTGAACTTACGAAACTGGTTATGAAGTACAGTTACAAATTGTAAATTAATTACATTAATAGCGATGTTCGAAACTGATTTAACATTTATTGTAAAATGAACTTTTGATTTTAAACCAGGAAATGACCACAGTGTAGTACTGACACTGTCTGCCTTTAAAGTTTTAGAATTTTGTTGACGATAGTTAAGAAAGGTAAGAATGATGTTGCACGACTTTTATAATTTTATAACGTTGTGGCCCGCTTAACTACCGAAAATAGTAGATATGGCCCTCTGCTTGAAAAGCTTGGGAACCACTGCTGTAAAGGATATGCAAACATTTATTATTTATTTATTTAATGAGCGGAAGCGTTTTACTTTTGGTTACTGTCTGTAAATGTACGGTGCTCTTTCTGTGGGATAGAAGCACGGATCCCCGTAATGCAGAATCAGACCCGAAATCAACGTTAACAAACATACAGATGAGACATAACACTCATACTCATGTGCTTATCATATGCAAGTAAAGGCATTACAAGAAAATTAGCACCTGCACAGGTGCTTCTGGAGACTGGTGACTTATGGGCCTGTCTCGAGTGCAATGATTTCATTTGTGCCTAATAGCCTACTGAAAAGTTAAAAAAAAAAATACGAGCTTAAATTTATTTCAAAAAGTAATTCTCATATTGCACTATCTGACTTACGAAACCCAACAAATTAAGACGGTTTGGTATTTTGGACAAATGGACCAAGAGACACAGAAGACCTCTGAATAATCTAGGCACTCGGCCAAGATGGGCGTCCGCGAATAAGATGAAGAGACAGCGTGAAACTAGATCTAAAACAATTATGGTGTCATTAACAGGATTAGAAAGATATAGAAACTATGGTGTTACTCGCAGCCTTATGGTATTGGGGGTTTGAAGAAAATTAGGAATAGGGGAGGGGAGGAGGAAATTTCATTTGAATCCTCAAAGTACTTTTTTAGAACGGAAACCACAGGAGAGTTACTGTTTTCTTCCGGGTTAGTTACAACACGTCTAACGTAGTAGTACCTACTGGCACTGGCAGTACAAACACAACTAGAAGGTGTCTTAACATAAATCATGTCTTGGGGTGGACAGCAACAGTATGTAAGTCTCATTCACGAAATATGTTTACGTTGGGTAACAGTGACAATGTTTGACACTTTAAATGTTGTCTGGCTTATTTAATAATATAATTTTATTTATAATTATAATTAATAAAATAAAGTGTTCAGCCGAATTATTTATTAAATATTCAATTACATCATCACTCGAAGTAGATTTCAATATAAATAAAATAAAATAATTGAAATAATATTATAACATATATGATTAATATACTAGAGACAATTCTGCCTCAGTCGTCACTACGTGGACCTGAAATGTTTGACAGATCTGTCTGACAGAATTCGAATTACTCATTGTCAGGCACCTATGTCTAGAGTTCCTGTTGTATTGTAGTGCTACTACTACTAGCAGGTTTGATCATGATCTTCAAACTGAGTATTTACTAATGAGACCACCACAGATAGATATGTCTTAAAAACCAAATTTAATGGTACCTCAATGATGCCTGTATGTCAAATCTAAGCGGAGATATTCACATTTGAGTGTCAGGGTCTTGATCAAAAAAAATTTTATGATTCCCGTAACTTCAGAACTCTCCTGTATGCCCCAGTATCTCCGCTACCCGTCCATGTGAAATTGTCTCAAACGGGCCATAGATGGATATGAAAACTTACTTCAAAAATATATTCCGCCATGTTAAATGATAACAGAAATAGTAAAAATATACAAATAAATTATTAATAATCTTTAAACTTGTATTCTATTTAACTTTAGTAGTTCAAATTGCATGTTTTGAGCCTAGTCCAATCGATATTCGCGTCTGTCGCCAGCTTGGCTTTCTATTCACAAAGTTGAAACATCTCTGCAGAAATATATTTTTTCTACCACAAGTGGAAGACGGTTGGCGATGAAATTCCATATATATGTAAAAATGGATGCAGAATTAGAAAATCCATCTAAAAATAAATGCAGAATTATTTAAACAGGCTCTGGAAAATAAAATTATGTACCTTATGTCAAATAAAAGTATTTATTTGGCAGCCAAGATAATTTCAACCAATCGCTATGCATAGAATATTAGACTGACCTATCCTGCAGAAACTAAGATGGCGTTTGTTATTGTCAAGTGATATTTGAATGAATGAATGATGTAGGAAATATGCATGGTCTTTACAGTAGCCATTTTGGGGACACAATGGATCATTCCAAGGTGGCGCGGTATATCGTTTCAGGTCGGGTCATAGCACTACTAGCATACCTAGTATTACTATTATTTGTGCATACATGTTAGGCATGGTACTTTTTAAAAACAGAGTTCATAAGAGCTGTATTGAGACAATCTTGATGTAAGGAAAAGAGAATCGTGGACAATTAGCAAACAAGGGAGGAGATTGTGGAGATGTGGTTTCTCAGAAAAATTATGAGAATACGGATATAAAGAGTAATGAATCTTGAAAGAAGTTAACTCACAAAGAGAACAAGCTATTCACATCAGAGTCAACATTCTTTGGGCTTGTTATGAGAAGAAAAAAGCTGGAGTATTGAAAGTTATAGTTACCAACCGGGATTCGAACCTGTCTTCTCCAAATGACAACAGCACCTCTCTGCAGGAACAAGTGTACTTTGACGCATGACCAACTAGACACCCTGGTCATGCCTCGAAGTACACTTGTTCCTGCGGCGAGGCGCTGTCATCATTTGGAGGTGACAGGTTCGAATCAAGATCGGTAACTATAGCTTTCAATTGTTATGTTGTCTAGAGCATCCTCTAGTCTCTACTTCCTTCTTCTCATGTCTGTGAGCGCCAAACAAATGTGTAATTATTTATGAACCATAATAAGTTAGCAACTACATCTACTTGCTGCAAATATATATTCAAATATAGGATTAGATGCAGAAATAATGCAGGCTATTTCAATAATATTCTTGCGTGATTTCATTTTCGTTTATGCTAATATAACCTATACTGAACCCCGCTAACTGAAGTAATTGTGTCACCATAACATTTATAATGTGTTTTTATGTATAAACCATTGGGGGACCAACAATTTTAAACTATTTTTAGACATCCGCTTGTAGGTGGCTATATGATTTAGGTCTCACAAATTGTTCAAATGTATAAAGAGTTTTCAAGTAAACATAAGCTTAATGCATGCTAACTACTTGCCATTTTGTAAATGATCAAATTTTTATGTTGTAAAAAATGGGATAGTAAAATAACCAACACATCCCTAAAGAATGATTGTTTTCATTGATCTCATTGAATGCAGTTCATAATCCCACATACCACATTTGAAACACAGCTGCATGTATTTGGAAGCAGACCGCCTTGCATTGGTTTCAATACAAAGTTTTGAGTGCCGGTCATTCAGAAAGCAGTGGCAAACTACTGAACGTAAACTTGCCAAGAAATCACAAACAGCCAAAATATGCTGGGGTTGATAGCGACGTCCTGCAACGGATATGCAACTAACTTACTTCCTAGAATTCTCAGGTATTCATTTTGTGCTGTGCCGACCTGGAAGGTCAGTGGAATAAATCCACATAGGACTCTGCAATTGATCTTTGTCACTCGTGGTGAGGACAAGGGTTTTAAAAGTTATATTTAGTCAATCCTGATGTATGGAAGCGAATCATGGGCAATTAGCAGACAAGTTAGGAATTATGTGGAAGCTGTGGAGATGGTGCTTTACAGAAAAATGACGAGAACACAATGGAAGGAAAGAAAGAGCAATGAAGATATCTTGAAAGAAGTTAACTCATAAGGGGAATTCGTTACTCACATCAGAATAAGACATTCCAAATTCTTGGGCATGTCTTGAGAAGGGGAACATTGGAGCATGTCTTCACAACGGGAAAGCTGGAGGGGAGGTGGGGAATTGGGAAACCAAGAAAGAAGATGCTAGACAGTTATTATGACATGGAGAAACATGGACATCATAAATGATAGTCAGCACAAGAGGCAGAAGGATGTGGACAGACTTGATCACCAAAGCCACATTGCATGGATTATAAGTGTCTTTGCTGCTGTGTTACCTTGGCTCCCACATGGCTTTAGATTGAGAAAATAGTGACAAATGAAATAAAAAAAGCTGCAGAAGCATGTCTTGCAGTCTGACCATGGATGTAGATTCACAATCATCACTTGGTTCTCGCAAATGACTTACCTCTCGTAGAGCATTCAGTATATCAGCCTGGTTTATTGCTTGTCCACCCTCCACAGTAGCTTACCTGCAAGCCTGTCAGCCTGCTCATTTCCTTGGACACCCGGATGCCCTGGCACAAAAAAGTAAACTAATCTTTGCCAGCCGTGACCGCTCCAGAGACAACAACCAGTCTTCGGGCCTTCTGTGTGCCTGCAACTAAAAAGGCTGTGGCTATAGAACTAAAAGATAATTCAACAATCAAAATGATATTTTACCAAGAGCATGCTGCACAAACACAAGTTCAGTGCATTTCAGGAACACATTTGGCTCCACCTAAGCATAACAGCTAATGTGAACAAGTCATTTTCCATATGTGGATAGATAATTATAGACTGATCAACATCAGTCTTGCTTGCATATTTCTCTACTTGTATGTGTTATCTGTGTTTTAAGGGATATGGCCAAGGGAATCTTCACCAGCAAGGTGAACAGCGTCAGCAACCTCCTGGTCAGTACGGCACACCATCATATGGAGCACCAGCAGGACAAAGACCACAATTGCAGAATGCGCAAAGTTATGGTGGCCAACAGCTTCAGGGATCAGGCTATGGGTCAGCCCCCCAACAGGGTTATGGGTCAGCCCCCCAGCAGGGTTATGGGTCAGCCCCCCAGCAGGGTTATGGGTCAGCCCCCCAGCAGAGTTATGGGTCAGCCCCCCAGCAGGGTTATGGTGCCTCTACCCAGCAGAGTTATGGAGGTGCCTCTACCCAGCAGAGCTATGGATCTCAGCATGTGAGTGGACCAGCAGGAAACTATGGCAGTGCAGGTGGACATTTTATTTCAGGAGCTCCTCCCGGTGTTGACCCAGAATTATGGACATGGTTTCAGGTTTGTATTATTTATATCTTTGGTTTTGGGTTTTTGTCATAGATGTCACTCATGAATGCTTTGTATTGTCATATGTCTTGTCAGGTGATTCCATCCAAAGTCTGGTATGAATTTTCTTAACATATCACTCCTTCATTCCAGATTTGTGACATGCTCATAAACTTATTTTTGGGAATAATGTATGGTGGTTTCCACTTTACTTCTACATCATCATCATCTTCCACTTCTGCCGTCAAACGTCGTGGGGAGGAATAATTTGCGTTCCAGCGCCCGGTGGACGGCACTGGATAATGTCATTCCGTGTGGTTGTACAATGTCTCTGATGTCGTCAATCCATTTTCTTCTTGGACGTCCTCGTGGTCTATCGCAGATGATCTTTGATGTAAGGCCAGTGATGGTAGTTGCTGATGTTGCATTCTAACGACATGGCCAAACCACTTGATCTTCTGTCTTTCGATAAATGTGGCACAAGGTGTTGATCCCACAGTCTGTCTGATAGTAGCATTTCTTACTCGGTCTCGGATTGTTACGTTGGCAGCTCTCCTCAGGCATCTCATTTCGCAGGCGTTGATTTTACGAAGGTGTAATTTGGATAAAGTCCAGGTTTGAGATTGATAGCATAGGGTTGGTGTGAATATGCTGTTTATTATCTGTCGTTTTGCGGACATGGGTATGTTTGGATGCTTCAGTAAGGGTGATAGTTGATATGTAAGTGCACTAGCTTTTTGACATCTGATTTCAATTTCTCTGTCCAATCTGCCATCTTCTGTGATCATACTGCCAAGGTATTTGAATTCTTTAACTTGTTTCAGAGGTGTGTTATTTATCTGTATACTTAGTGGGCCTGGCGATCTGCTAACTTGCATTACTTCGTTTTTGGCTGTGTTTATACTCATATTGTATCTGCTGCAGGTTGAACTCAGATTAGTAATATGATTTTGTAGACTGCCCTCATCGCTGTAAAACAGGCACTGATCGTCTACATCCACATTAATAATTTGTGACCTTCACTTTTGACAGCAATTTCTGGCATCCAGATGAGTGTCTGCTCTGGTGCAGAGCTGTCCACTTATTCTGGTGAATAATTGGTCTCACAAAAAGTAGCTGTAACAATATGGGATGATACAACAGATTGGATTGATATAGAACAGGGAGTTAGATGGTTGCATTTAATCCCCTTCTTCTTCTTCTTCTTTCATTCGCTTGAAATATGCCTATAACTGCAGTGTTGTCTCTTGTATGAATCTAAGTCTTTTTTAGTTCACTCAGCGGTCCATAGAGTTTATCTTCCATTGTTGTCTCTCTAGGCCAGAAGATCCCCTTATCTGTTTAATTTATATACTGAAAATATCTTGAGGAATGTTAGAGAAAATATTGACTATAAACAATATTATCCCTTTATAATTGGAGGAATAGAAATACCTGAACTTTGACATGCTGAAAAAATAAAATAACACAAAGTAATGCAGCTTTACAGAACAGAATTATGAAACACACAGGATGTTGTGGCGATTAGCCTTCATCAGCAAACAACTACGTACACAAAACACAACATATAGTCATGGAGAAGATCCTCTGATGACTATATTAAGGCATAAGGACGAGATGAGAAGAATAAAAAGATGAAAAAATGAGAGCAATGAAGAGAATATGAAAATTTGAAAAAAATGTTGCTACTTATCTCAGAGTCCCAGGCTGTGCTACTGCCAAGAATATCACATTCATCCTCTTTTATACATAGCTATGGGAGTCTGTGGGTCGTAGGGACTGGGGTAGGGGATGATACCGGGGTGGTGGGTGGTAACGGTTCAGTGAAACTCCCAGGTAAATGAGTGGTGGTGGTACATGAAAAAAGGGGGACAGGAAGGTAGTGCAGGAAACTGGAAGCAATGGAGATGGATAGTTATCAGAGAGTGAAAGCTAAGCAGTCCCAGTGCGTGTACGTACAATGCATGAGTGGGTGCCAGTGAATGGGTTGGCCATAATGGACAAATATTAAAGAGCAATGATGTGTGCACCTAAGTATGATGGTGATACTAACAAAACTCCTGAATATTCATTATATGTGCGTGAGCCCGTATACCCGGGTTCGAAACACAGCAGTGCTGGTTTTTCAAAAAAGGTATAGGAGCCAGTTGCTCAGAAAGCAATGGCAAACTACTGAACGTAACACTTGCCTAGTACATCAACAGCAGCTGAAAATGCTGGTGTTGACTTCAACATCCCGTAAGGGATACGCAACAAATTTTATGTGCACTCTAATGTGGTCAGTGTCATGCCAGTCACTTGTACTACCGAGGAAACTTCCTGGAATCAGTATTCAAGCTAGGTCAACCTGGGTGTCCAGGTCAATGACAAAAGTACCACTTAGATGATAGGCTACTATTACATTTCATACCTAGATACGAGAGTTAATCCAAAATCAACCACCAATTGGCTGGTAATAATATAAACAAAATGACAATTATATCTAAATACATACAAAAGTTACATACATCACTGCATTACTTTTCCACATAGTAATAACCTAAATTCAGGCACTTTACGGACCATGGTACAAGTTTTGGTAACCCCTCGTCAAGGAACGGCGCCGCCAGGGTACTTTTTAAAGTTTTTGACTCCATCCATTAGCTCCTTGCTGATGTCGAAGCACTGGGTAGCCAGCCAGACCATCTTGCCAAAGAGATAACAATCGCTTGGTGTCATGTCTGGGTTGTAAGGGGTGTGGTTGAAAATTTCCCTCTTAATCTGCTCAAGTAAAGCCTTTGTGCGAGCAACATGCCATGCATTGTCCTGCAGGATAATGATGTCACTCGTGAGCATTCTGCGCCTTTTGTATTGGATCAATCAACGAAGCTTCTTCGGTGTTTCACAATAAACTTTTGACATTATTGTGGTCCCTAGTGTCATGAACTCTGTCAACAAAAGGCAATAAAGGGAAAGGCAATAACAGTGTCCATGTTTATTTATTCGGGATTCTTGAACCACTGAACAAATGTGACTTAGATTGATGTGTAGTGAGTTAAAAGACTACTGAATGGTGCAAGTAATGGAACGGCGTCGCTATGGCAACCTGTTTTTACCAGCCAATCGGCGGTTGATTTTGGAATAGCCCTCGTATTTTAATTTATTACTGCTTTCAGTTGCCTGCCCATTTAGAGATATGCTGGGCAGGTCAGCTTTCTCAGTGGTGTTGTTCAATTAGCACTGCATCACACTGGTCTTCCAAGTGGTTCACCACTGAATTGATCTGTTCATATCTCTCAGCTTCTTCTGAAAAGTCATTTGTATATCTCTGATCGTGTCATGCCAGCTCAAACCAGTCTTCTTCTGCGTTCATCCGGAGTTTTTTTTCGGACGTGATTGCGTTGTGCCTGTTTACAGCAGAGCTGCATTCTTGCGCCGTTAGGCTGACACATCCGACTTCTGCGGGCATTTGTTGACCAGGTTAACCTTCCCGGGGTCAAACCAGTCTGATAGTCAGGCATCGCCTGCAAATGTCAAAGTTTGTCCTGGTGTGTCGGGTTTTATTCTGGCTAGTTTTGCTGTATAGATATTGGACAACACTGGAGATAATGCAGATCCTTAAGCAGGCTACGGTTACAATTTCTGCATTCCCAAATGGAATGTCACTTCTCTTCATCATTGCAACTGCAGTTCAGTTTACTAGTCAAGGGTTAATGCCACAGTCCATCAAGAAGTGTATAAGATGTGAGAAATCTACACAATTATGGGCATTTTCAAGATCTATTGCCACAGTGACTGTTTCTGACTTGTTTTGTAATCCGTCATGTACAAAGCTAAAATCATAACCCTAGGAAAACCACAAATCTTCCTCTCCACACTGTAAAGGCAAAAAATAACAAGAGAAACAGAAGCAGCAGCAGTGGATGGGCCAGGCATGAGTCGGCCACCTCTCCAGAGAGTATGAAGTGATTTGCTTTTATGTATACAGGAGTTGTCATTGTGAGGCTTCTTTTCTCTGAGGCTTTTCTCTCCAATAGACTCATCATCAAGTACCTTGCCGGCTGGCATAGGTGTTCATGGCTCTCCACAGATCTCGGTCTTTGGTGCTCTGGATCAACTCTGCTGATGATATTCCTCCATGCCACCATCTCAACCCTCCCAGCATAATTTCTCTTGGTCTGCCTCTGCCTCTCTTTCCCTCGATCTTTCCAGTTGTCACGATGTTCTCCAATGCCTCTCTTCTCATCACATGACCAAAGAAAACCGTTTGTCTCTTTCTTATTGTTGTATATAGAGTTCTAGTTTCATTAGCTTCTTTCAGGCAATCGTTGTTAGTTACTCTGGCAGTCCAAGGAATTTGCAACATTCGTCTTAAAAACCACATCTCTGTTGCTTCTAAGTTCTTCCTAATTTGTTCATTTACATTCCAAGATTCACTGCCATACAGCAAAACAGGTTCTTCTTCTTCTTCTTCTGCGTTCATCCGGATTTTTTTTTTCCGGACGTGACTGCGTTGTGCCTGTTTACAGCAGAGCTGCGTTCTTGCGCCGTTAGGCCGACACATCCAACTTTTGCGGGCATTTGTTGACCGGGTTAACCTTCCCGGGGGAAAACAGGTTCTATATAGCATTTTAGCACCCTCTTTCTTACATTCATTGATAGTGACTTATTGCATAAGATACTCTTCCATTTTCTGAAACACGGCTTTTGCCTGCCCTGATCAATCGCTGTCGTGTATAACAAGACCCTTGAGACTTTTCTGTACATGTTGCTAGTCCCATATATTTTATACTCAATGGACACTGGGCGGGTGGTGTGGTCACTATCATGCCAGCCACCTTTACCTCCCAGCCACCTTTACCTCCCAGCCACCTTTACCTCCCAGCCACCTTTACCTCCCAGCCACCTTTACCTCCCAGCCACCTTTACCTCCCAGCCACCTTTACCTCCCAGCCACCTTTACCTCCCAGCCACCTTTACCTCCCAGCCACCTTTACCTCCCAGCCACCTTTACCTCCCAGCCACCTTTACCTCCCAGCCACCTTTACCTCCCAGCCACCTTTACCTCCCAGCCACCTTTACCTCCCAGCCACCTTTACCCCCCAGGATATTCCATGGTACCCACCCTAGGCTGGGCCCACCTTATCATGTCAGCCACCTTTACCTCCCAGAATATTCCATGGTACCCATCCTAGGCTGGGCCGACCTTATCATGTCAGCCACCTTTACCCCCCAGGATATTCCATGGTACCCATCCTAGGCTGGGCCCACCTTATCATGTCAGCCACCTTTACCTCCCAGGATATTCCATGGTACCCATCCTAGGCTGGGCCCACCTTATCATGTCAGCCACCTTTACCCCCCAGGATATTCCATGGTACCCACCCTAGGCTGGGCCCACCTTATCATGTCAGCCACCTTTACCTCCCAGGATATTCCATGGTACCCATCCTAGGCTGGGCCCACCTTATCATGTCAGCCACCTTTACCCCCCAGGATATTCCATGGTACCCACCCTAGGCTGGGCCCACCTTATCATGCCAGCCACCTTTACCCCCCAGGATATTCCATGGTACCCATCCTAGGCTGGGCCCACCTTATCATGTCAGCCACCTTTACCCCCCAGGATATTCCATGGTACCCACCCTAGGCTGGGCCCACCTTATCATGCCAGCCACCTTTACCCCCAAGGATATTCCATGGTACCCAACCTAGACTGGGCCAACCTTATCATGCCAGCCACCTTTACCCCCCAGGATATTCCATGGTACCCTCCTAGGCTGGGCCGACCTTATCATGCCAACCACCTCTACCTCCCAGCCACCTTTACCTTCCAGGATATTCCATGGTACCCATCCTCAGGTGGGCCGACCTAGGAGCCCAGGTCAGTTTACAAACATCCGTCTCAGTGGGGATTCAAACAGTCAGACATGACTGGAAATATTTCCCTTTTCTGTTGGGAATTAGTCCCAGCTCCAAGTAATTGCACTAACTACTGTGCCACTATGACTCACTTTGTGTATATATTCACCAAATGTCCAAGACTACAAGCTCAATTTTGTCATGAACAAGACAAATGTAATTACTTATAATTGTGGAATCATATATTAAAAATATATTTAAATATGTATCAAATTAAAAATCTTATGTTTGTTTCTATCTGTTGTATGTACATTTCATATACAGAGCACGATACATAAGCCTTTGCTTAGGAGCAAAACATACATGAGTAGACCACAAGTAACCACTCCAGTCACTCCCATGGAAAGATCTGGTCTATGAGCTATCATAGTATCATCTTTCATAGTACCTGTGTCTCACAAGGGAGGATAAAGGATAGAATAAGTATTGTTGAGCTTGCTGTGGAATAAAATAAAGCTGTTTATGTCTTCATGGGAGCCACGGTAGCTAATGACTCTGGTGGTCAAGGGCAGATTTTGTAAGCATTAACCTCGGCTGCCAGGTTGGCCCAGCCTAAAATAGATACCAGGAAATGTCTTGGGAAGTAAAGGCGAATGTGTGATGCCACATCATCCACCAATCACCACTTGGTCTGTAGAAGTACGGGTCTAGCACCATGTTCCCACTGGCAGTGATCCTTTACTTACTTATTTATGTCTTCACAGTCTGTGGACACAGATCATTCTGGTAAAATTACAGCGACTGAACTTCAGCAGGCTCTGATGAATGGAAACTGGTCACCCTTTAACGCAGAGACCTGCAGGCTGATGATTGGCATGTTTGACAGAGACAGGTGAGGATTGTGAACCTCTTCTTGTGGTTGCATCTGTGATGTTTAATGTCAGGAGAGTTCTTACGGTGAGGTTCACTTAAGTCTGGGGGTCCTGTTTAGTTTTATACAGCTTTGATTTAGTGTTAAGCCATTGAGTCGTCATATCTTTTTCCACTGACCATACAGACGACCAATCTGCAGAACATGCTCAGTTGTTTGTTAGTTGAATCCACACATGCATGGTGGTAAAACAGAGACAGATGTAGCCTGTCCATAGGTTTATTCACTCCGTTGTCCAACTCAAAGCGAAGAAAAGTCTTCTTCTTTCACTCACTTGAAATGTGTATATATCTGAAATGATATGTACATCCGTACATCCTGATTGCAAACATATATATATATATATATATATATATATATGACATTGGCACCTTGCCGTCTTGACAGACGATAGTTTGTGCTTTAAAAAGGCATAATAACTTTTAACTATGGCGGTAGCGAGTGTGACTGATAAGGCCAATTTGCGCTGTAAATGTCCGTTCACAGTGGGTGCATGTGAACACGTGGTCATTTCCACCATCATGCACCATCTTACGTCTCAAACGCTTGGTGTGTGACTTTTCTGCAATAATTTTCTCCTTTGACTTTATTCCATTTCTGATATTTGCCCTCCATGCAACACGTTCAGCGGCGACTTGCTCCCAATGTGCATTATCAATGCCTGTATCAATCATGTCCCGCTTACACACATCTTTGTATCGTAGTAGAGGCCGACCCTGAGATCTCTTACCCATCTGTAATTCACCAAAAAAGATATCCTTTGGTATTCTACCATCATCCATCCGCCTAAGATGTCCTATCCATCTAAGTCTACGAAGACTGAGCATGGAATAAACTGTTACACAACCTGATCTTTCCAATACTTCAGTATTTGTGATTTTGTCTTGCCACTTAATACCAAGAATTCTTCGCAGACACCGCATATGAAAGCTGTTTAAATTGTTCTCTTGGTGTGAGTAAGTTGTCCAGGTTTCACTGCCATAGAGAAGAGTACTAAGGACACAGGCTTGATAGACAAGGACTTTTGTTTTGGCAGTAAGCTTCCTGTTCTCCCAGACTCTTTTTCTTAACCTGTTCATTGTTGTTGCTGCCTTACCAATCCGGATGTTGATTTCCTGATCTAGGGATAATTTGCTATTTACCACCGATCCTAGATATGTAAAATGGTCTACTATCTCTAGTTCGGCGTCGTCAATAAAGATTGATGGTACCCCATGTGCACCTTGTGACATAATCTGTGTCTTCTTTTTGCTAATTGTTAAACCAAATTCAGAACAAGCATTGGAGAATGCAGATAGTAGACATTGCAATTCTTCCTCAGAGTGGGTCGTAACTGCAGCATCATCTGCAAAAAGCAACTCTCTGATCAGTACCCTCCTAATTTTGGTCTTAGCCTTCAATCTCTGAGCATTGTAGAGGCCGCCATCTGAGCGTGAGTGAATGTATATACCACCATCCTGATCACGAAATGCATATTTCAGTAGAAGTGAAAAGTATATTCCAAAGAGGGTGGGAGCTAGTACACAACCTTGCTTAACTCCACTCTTGATTTCAAATTCTTCAGAAGTTGCACCATCAAACTTGATTATACCCTTCATGCCTGTGTGGAACGATTCCACAATGGACAGAAGAGTTGGTGGGCAGCCAATCTTCTTTAGTGCCTTGAACAGACCCTCACGACTGACCAAATCAAATGCCTTTGTGAGGTCGATGAAGGCAATAAACAGTGGTTGATTCTGTTCACGGCATTTTTCTTGCATTTGTCGCAATGAGAATATCATATCAGTGGTAGACCGGTTCTGTCGAAAGCCACACTGTGATTCGGGGTAGACTTGATCTCCTAGGACTTGAAGTCTGCGCAGAACAATTCTGGCAAATACTTTTCCAACAATACACAGAAGTGAGATACCCCTATAGTTGTTACAGTCGCTCCGATCGCCCTTGTTCTTGTACAGTGTTATGATGCTTGAATCTTTGAAATCCTGTGGGACTTGTCCTTCACGCCAGCATAGCTCTATTAGCTGGTGGATCTGTATAGTGAGTGTGTCTTGCCCACTCCTGATAACCTCTATTGGAATCCCATCCTTACCTGGATCCTTGCCAGATGCAAGTTCATTTATAGCACACTTAACTTCTGTTATGGTGGGAAGTGTGTCCAGGTGGTCAAGAGTTGGTAGAGCCTCTATGGCGTTGAGGGCATTATCCGCTAGTTTGGTCTCACTTGAGTAAAGCTCCAAATAGTGCTCTACCCATCTGTCCATCTGCTGTTTCTTATCAGTGATGACTTCTCCAGTCAAGGTTTTCAATGGTGCATTTCTTTTGATCACTGGACCACATATATATATATATATATATATTAACATCTAGA
Organism: Cepaea hortensis; assembly: GCA_963921405.1. Classification (NCBI taxonomy): domain Eukaryota; kingdom Metazoa; phylum Mollusca; class Gastropoda; order Stylommatophora; family Helicidae; genus Cepaea; species Cepaea hortensis. Next base: position 51,450,848 of record OY992876.1, read on the forward strand.
GCTTTGACTAGCATTTTTCGGGTTTGCTTTTCCTACCCTTAGATTGTCCTCAGTCTACCTTCAAGGTAGCAGGTTTGTCTCTCTCTTCATCTGGTTACTATCTCATTACTTGTCATACATTGGAGACTCTGCCAGTAGCTGTCCTACCATCAGCACAGCTCTTGGGATCTTTGGAACACTTAAACTCTGCTACCATGATAAGGTGGAGACACAGAGGAGGGGTGAAGAAGAGTCATCTGTCCCTGCTGATCAAGAGTTGTAGTTGTTGAGTTGGTTATCTCCAAGTTTTCACTGAATCAGAAGTGTCTTATCATTTATTGTACAAATGGTTTATAAACTGAAGCAAATATTTTAAGCTAAGCACGTGCTTCATACCTTTTTCAGAGTGTTTTCAAAATTTAGAAAAATTCAAAGCAAGTAGTTTTAAAACTGAGGAACATCCTTTCTAAACTTAAGCAGGTGTTATTAGAACTGGGATATACTATCTTACTGTAATTTATACACATACTCTCTGGGATGAAATATCTCATGAAAACTTCAGAGATGAAAAATATCTAACCATAATTTACGTACATGGCTTAGCAGATGAAGAAATATCTTTTCTTAATGTTTGAAAGTGAAAAAAAAAAAAAATTATCATTACTGATGTGGCGGGTGCGCTGGTGTAGCGGTTTGGACGTACACTGACAATGGCATAAGATTGCATGAAGGTTCTGTGCCGGTTCTTGACATTTGCTGCGGGAGGAAAAGTCTGTCCATCTTTTACTCTGGCCTACTAAATGTGATGGTCGCGAGACTTCACATATCTACAGCATGCTCCTGCTACAGGCCTCTTTGTTTCCCTTGTTTGTTGTTGCAACTAATGTGCAGTGTTTAGCAGATGAAGAAATATCTTTGTTGTTGCAACTAATGTGCAGTGTTTAGCAGATGAAGAAATATCTTTGTTGTTGCAACTAATGTGCAGTGTTTAGCAGATGAAGAAATATCTTTGTTGTTGCAACTAATGTGCAGTGTTTAGCAGATGAAGAAATATCTTTGTTGTTGCAACTAATGTGCAGTGTTTAGCAGATGAAGAAATATCTTTGTTGTTGCAACTAATGTGCAGTGTTTAGCAGATGAAGAAATATCTATTCATAAATTTGAAATGGAAAAATACCCTAACATAACTTACGTACATAGTTTAAAAAATGAAGAAACTTGAGCACATATTAAGTACTGATGAGATGAAAACCCTTTACCAACCACATGCAGCTCTGATAAAGGTTCGGAAAGGGTATTAGAAATGTTTCTTGATAGAAAAATAGTGACAGGGAGGAGAGGAGAGGAATTATTTATATGAGTCATAAACGTAATATTTCTGTTGGTCTCGTGTGATATATTACAGAGTTAGAGACTAGAACATCTTTGTGCCTTTATTCACAGAAATGGCAGCATTGATATTAATGAGTTTGCCGCTTTGTGGAAATACATACAGGACTGGAAGGCATGTTTCGACAGGTGAGTACAAAATCTAGGTTTTGTTTTTTTTGGTAAAGAATCATTTTAATTGCACATGGATGTCTCCATAAGTGTTCTGCTCTCCTCCCTTAGATCATACAAGGTAAATCTCAGCAAAGTGCACGAACTCCATATCGGCAGCAAGGATCCAAATGTGTGAATGCCAGAATGGCACATGCTATAAACATGATTTTTGTTGGTAACTTTTCTCACTTGTTAAGTTAGCCTGAACAGTGGCCTGTTTGGCCAACTCTTTTATCTTGTCAAAATTTGTGCTACACACTCACAAGTTCTCCTAATTTCTGCCCTTGTCTGAGAGGACTAAACATCTGATCCACTACCTCAGGCTCAGCATGGATTATACCATCCTTTTCTTATTTTTTGTAAAAATCCAAACAGAATCAAACCAGATTTGCATAAACCATAGGCAGACATTGTAATATCAAGACCACATCACCCTTTTGGTTTTTCTTTGTTTTATTTTTTTGGGGGTGTAACACAATGTAGCCTTGTTTACATAGTTTTGTATACTGTTGTATAAAATCAGTTTTAATATCTGATTGTTGTCATAATGTCAGTTAAATTGGTGTCCTGTGGTACTAATGAGGTTCCAAGGCAAACAACTTTAGAACCCCTGTGGAGCAAACAACAGCTACAGTTGAGGTAGATAGTGGGATGTTCACATGCAGGCTGGGAGAAATCGTGACATGAGTGGGAGCTGAGCACAAGTAACATTAGAAAAGGGAAGTGAACAATTATTTGAGACTATAGACAAAAGATGATCGACATCAATGTGCCACTTGAGGGTTGCACATGTCATAGTTTGAGTCCCCAGGGTTTGCTTTATATCTACTCTCTTGTCAATAGTGAATCATTGTAAACTTGCGTCATTTAACCATGTTGCTTGCCATAATCCATTGACTAAAATTGTTCACCAATGTATACATGAAAGCAAGTGGCGAGAAGACAGACAAGAAAACCTCGACTGATGACAATCATGAATGGATAAGCAGCGGCTTAACTACTTCTGTTCCTGCTTTCATCTGGCAATGGAGAATATGCCCTTAGCTGACTCACGCCAAGCTTTTTATGGGCTTGTGCATTATTAGTTGCATTTTGCAGCCAAAACTTTCTACGGATTGAGGTAGCCAGCCTCATGTCAACTAACCTCATTCACCTCTAACAACAGATAGGCTACGTTACAGTGATAGCATTCTCTGCTTCCCTGATAGGCCTAAATGACATGCAGGTGTCAGCATTGCTATACTTTCACACGTGGCTACAGTTATCAGTTATCAGTTGGGGTATCTTCCTTGCACTCCGGACATGTCCATAGGTGCTCAGATCCTCCCCCCAGCATATGCATCAGCGTCCGGTGGCTAATAGTGCCAGTTCTGTGTTGGTTGACGAGGCACCTCGTTTTCCCGATGTACTTCTCACATCTGGCCGTGCCAATTCTTACACCCAAGTCTTTCAACCTGGACAGCGATGTGGAATCACTGACGTCAAAGTCCTCTGTTCTCGCCATATCTTTGAGGACGTTAATAACATCGGCACGATCCATGGGCTGGCCATCTACAGGGGGTGCAGAGCCAGCCAGTTTATCAGCTCGTTCATTTCCCTCGACTCCCGCATGTCCCGGGACGAAGATGGTGACTTTACGGACAACAGACTTCCGCAGCGACTCAGTCCACTGTCTACGCACAGATCCAGCTTCGACCTTCTGAATCATGCTCATTGAATCACTTAGTACACACACGTTGGTATAATGCTGTGATTCCAGCCATATGAAAGCCTGTGTAACTGCCATCACCTCCATCGTCATGCTGCTCGTGGTCATAGAGTGGACACCACTGGATTCTTGAACGGTTCGGCATGCTGAATGTGGCTCCAGTTAGGGAGCAGTGGAAGACCCTGACTACAAGTCCATCCATCGTGGAAGACACACAGATGGAAGTATGAGGTAGGAGAAGATGATGGGAGGCAATGCAAACAGAACAGACAAGCCAGGTGACCAAAAACTAGATTTCTAGTTACTGTGTACACTGAAAGATATAAAGACTTGCACATAAATGCAGAATATACTCAAACCATTGAGTACTTTAGAATTAAACAACTAACATATTTCTATTTCAGATTTGATACAGATCGCTCAGGAAATATTGATGCCAATGAGCTCTCAAATGCTTTAAAAACCTTTGGCTATCAGCTGTGAGTATTTGTGATAAAATATGATTAAAAGTTAGTTGCATATCCTTTACAGGATGTTGCAGTCAACCCCAGCATTTATAAAATGCTTTTTGTGATTTATTGGCAAGGTTACGTTCAGTAGTTTGCCATTGCTTTCTGAAGGACCGGCACTCATACCGTTTCGTAAAAAACCAACGCAAGACAGTCTGCTGCCAAAACACCTGCAGCTGTGTTTCAAGTGGGTTATGTGAAATTACAAAATGCGTCTGTAACCCCATGGAACAAAATGTGATTACCTCAGCATTAATAGTTTTTATAATGAGTGAAGTTAATTTGGTGGCACCATGCTCAGCATATCAAGACCTTAACATATACTAAGTCATGACATAATGAGGTGAAGTGATCATGGAACTGTTATATATATATATATAATTTCCAGTTTTAGGTTCTTGTGGTGTATGATCTTGGAAATACCATCTTTTGAGCTGTGGGAATATATTGCTTAGTGTGCTTGTCTGCCAAGCGAATGGTCCAGGTTTGATTCCCAGCAGAGGCAGGATTGTGTTTTCTGACCAGTACGGTTCTACTATTGAACCAACCTCATAAAATTGGGTACCAACAAATTTTCAAAATGTCCTGGGAATTGTCTGGGAAGGAAAGGCGACAAAGAAGAGAACTAGCTACCTCACCTCATATGTCTCCTCTACCTTTTTTCTGCAACTTTTTCCAATTGTCACAACATGTTCCAGTTTTTGTTTTCTCATAATGTGGCCAAAATACGATGACTGTATCTTTTTGATGTTTGTGATAAGTTGTCTTTGTAACTCAGCTTCCCTCAAAACGTCCTGATTGCTCATTATGACTGTTCAATTAATTATCAGCATTCTTCTATAAAACCACATCTCCAAGGCTTCCAGGGATATTTCTCGCCTGCTTACTAATTGTCCAGGATTCGCAGCCGTATGTTAACATTTTTTTTTCTAACTTTCAAAGACAATGACTTATTGCACAAAACATTCTTTATTGCAGACACTAGGTGAAGATAAATCCATGACAGTGACTGCCTTACAGGTGTGAAGTGTATGCCCTCCTATACTATGTCATGGCATAATAACATGGGGGCTATCATCTCCCTATCTCACTACTTCACCTGCCCAGACAATTGTGAAGCTGATCTGGTGCCAGTTTTACAAGGCTGATTCAGCCTTAGAGCTGAATTATTCTGACAAATATCCAACCCTGGGGATTGAGCCCCCAAGACTAAGTGTTGGTTACCTAGCACACTTACTACTGTGTGCCTTCAGCAGCTTTGTGATACCTAAAGTGTTAATTGCCCCCTTCCTCCACCCAGTGTCTTCTCTCATATTTTTATGGCATTCTGTGTACTCATGGCATCATTGACCTTTAGCTCCTTGACCTCCACATTCCTGTCATAACCACATTTCTGGTTCAGTCACTTTGTTTAGAATCATTCACATGGATTTAATGAAACGTGTCCAGTCCACAACAAGAATACAAATGAGTAACTTTTATGTAAATATTTTCATATAGTTATATCCGTGTCTGTTTGTTGTTTGTTTGTTGGTGAAGGCTTTGGCCGCAACGTCCATTATGTTACTTGCGATCATGGTCTAGTGAAGCTTACTGTCTACTCATCATATTTTATTGATTCTTTCACACGAGTCCAAGTCCAGTGGAAAGGTAAGTCAGTGTGACCAGAAATAAAGTCAGATGCAGTGGACAACCAGTGTTTTCTACCATCATTCTCCTGATGTTCCACTTGTTTTTAAACATCATCATGCATATAGTAATCATCCATGTAGTCTATCAAATACTGTCTTCACAAATAGATAGGTAGACCCCAGCCCACCAGTAATAAACAATTGGCTATTCTCACTTGGTATAACTAACTGGCCTGTCAAAGCTCTTGCCTATAGATGGTTGGTGTCACATGCTGACAGCTATGAGTAGTCATAGGTGAGAGTTCGATATCCGTTTCGGAACAAAGGTTGTGAGTTGCCTTAAAAGGGCTGTGATAGGGCCTTCACTGAGGATGCCTCCATAATTTTACATCCAGAACCCACTTCTTTAAATGATTTAGCAGAATTTGCATAAATCAGTGTCAAATCTAAGCCTGCTTTTTTAGCCTCTGTGTTTTAAATAAATTTTGGACAAAGAACCCATAATATACTATTTTTGTTATTACCTTCAAAAGAAATAACTCAATGCTAAATCAATTATATGTCATTATCATTCAAGGTCACCACAGTTTACTCAACTTGTAGTCCGTATGTTTGACCGCAATAAAGGCGGCTACAGCATCAACTTTGATGACTTTATTCAAGCTTGTGTCATGCTCAAGACCCTCACCGACAAATTCCGAGTCAAAGATGTCAGCCAAATTGGCCAGATCAGAATAAGTTATGAAGAGGTAAACCAAAACAACAAACACAATTTTATTTTTGGGACATTACAGTAGTCTATGGCTACTGCCATTGTTGTAACCACTTGTCTGTTGCTGTGTACACTTTCCTTTCATTCTTACACAGTAGGTATATGTAGAATTATATTTAATGTGGATGTTTGAATGAAATATTGTAACTTGAAGTTAGTGTGCTTACTTGCACTGTGAGTGTGTTGTATCACTCAAATATGAGCGAGAAAGAGCGTAGATATAGACAGCAAGACAAGCATAGAAATACAGAGAAAGAGAGAGAGCTCTAATAATTGATTAGACTTTTCAGGTTGTCTAGCAGCAGTAAACGCCAATTACATATATTTAGTATCATAATCATTGGCATCTTGACAGGTGTTAGTTTGTTACATTGTGCTTAAACAAGGCATTGTAACTACAACCCACAGCAGTAACGAATGTGACTGATCAGACCAATTCACGCTGCAAATGTTCGTCCACAATGAATGCATGTGAACATATGGTCATTTTCACCATCACGCACCATCTTACGTCTCACACGCTCAGTGTGTGACCTATCTGCAATCATTTTCTCCTTTGTCTTTATTCCATTTCTTATCTTTGCCCTCCATTCAACACGTTCAGCTGTGACTTTAGTATACAAACAATAGATATTGGTGGGAACAGGTGCTTGGTCTATTTCCTTCTCTTATTCTCTGTTTTTCTATTTTTGTCTCTTCCCTGTCTGTGATTACTCATATATATATATAAAATCATCTAGCTACTTTTTTGTCAGCTTGTATGGACAAATGGACAATAATATCCCTCCCCGTTGACTCTACAAGTGGGACAATTCATGTACTGCTATATCTCCTCCCTGACTCTCTATAAAAATGTGACAATTCATATACTGATATCTCTATTCCCTGACTCTCTACAACAGTGTGACAATTCATATACTGATATCTCTATTCCCTGACTATCTACAACAGTGTGACAATTCATGTACTGATATCTCTATTCCCTGACTCTCTACAACAGTGGGACAATTAATGTACTGATATCTCTATTCCCTACAACAGTGTGACAATTCATGTACTGATATCTCTATTCCCTGACTATCTACAACAGTTTGACAATTCATGTACTGATATCTCTATTCCCTGACTATCTACAACAGTGTGACAATTCATGTACTGATATCTCTATTCCCTGACTATCTACAACAGTGTGACAATTCATGTACTGATATCTCTCCACCCTGACTATCTACAACAGTGTGACAATTCATATACTGATATCTCTCCACCCTGACTATCTACAACAGTGTGACAATTCACGTACTGCTATATCTCCTCTCTGACTCTCTACAAAAATGTGACAATTCATGTACTGATATCTTTCCACCCTGACTATCTACAACAGTGTGACAATTCATGTACTGATATCTCTATTCCCTGACTATCTACAACAGTGACAATTCATGTACTGATATCTCTATTCCCTGACTATCTACAACAGTGTGACAATTCATGTACTGATATCTCTATTCCCTGACCATCTACAACAGTGTGACAATTCATGTACTGATATCTCTATTCCTTGACTATCTACAACAGTGTGACAATTCATGTACTGATATCTCTATTCCTTGACTATCTACAACAGTGGGACAATTCATTTACTGAAATCTCTATTCCTTGACTATCTACAACAGTGTGACAATTCATGTACTGATATCTCTATTCCTTGACTATCTACAACAGTGGGACAATTAATGTACTGCTATATCTCCTCCCTGACTCACTACAATGGTGTGACAATTCATATACTGATATCTTTATTCCTTGACTATCTACAACAGTGGTACAATTCATGTACTGCTATATCTCCTCCCTGACTCTCTACAATGGTGTGACAATTCATGCACTGATATCTCTCCTCCCTGACTATCTACAACAGCGTGACAATTCATATACTGATATCTCTATTCCCTGACTATCTACAACAGTGGGACAATTCATGTACTGCTATATCTCCTCTCTGACTCTCTACAAAAATGTGACAATTCATGTACTGATATCTTTCCACCCTGACTATCTACAACAGTGTGACAATTCATATACTGATATCTCTCCACCCTGACTATCTACAACAGTGTGACAATTCATATACTGATATCTCTCCACCCTGACTATCTACAACAGTGTGACAATTCATATACTGATATCTCTCCACCCTGACTATCTACAACAGTGTGACAATTCATGTACTGATATCTCTATTCCTTGACTATCTACAACAGTGTGACAATTCATGTACTGCTATATCTCCTCCCTGACTCTCTACAATGGTGTGACAATTCATGCACTGATATCTCTCCTCCCTGACTATCTACAACAGTGTGACAATTCATATACTGATATCTCTATTCCCTGACTATCTACAACAGTGGGACAATTCATGTACTGCTATATCTCCTCTCTGACTCTCTACAAAAATGTGACAATTCATGTACTGATATCTTTCCACCCTGACTATCTACAACAGTGTGACAATTCATGTACTGATATCTCTATTCCCTGACTATCTACAACAGTGACAATTCATGTACTGATATCTCTATTCCCTGACTATCTACAACAGTGTGACAATTCATGTACTGATATCTCTATTCCCTGACCATCTACAACAGTGTGACAATTCATGTACTGATATCTCTATTCCTTGACTATCTACAACAGTGTGACAATTCATGTACTGATATCTCTATTCCTTGACTATCTACAACAGTGGGACAATTCATTTACTGAAATCTCTATTCCTTGACTATCTACAACAGTGTGACAATTCATGTACTGATATCTCTATTCCTTGACTATCTACAACAGTGGGACAATTAATGTACTGCTATATCTCCTCCCTGACTCACTACAATGGTGTGACAATTCATATACTGATATCTTTATTCCTTGACTATCTACAACAGTGGTACAATTCATGTACTGCTATATCTCCTCCCTGACTCTCTACAATGGTGTGACAATTCATGCACTGATATCTCTCCTCCCTGACTATCTACAACAGCGTGACAATTCATATACTGATATCTCTATTCCCTGACTATCTACAACAGTGGGACAATTCATGTACTGCTATATCTCCTCTCTGACTCTCTACAAAAATGTGACAATTCATGTACTGATATCTTTCCACCCTGACTATCTACAACAGTGTGACAATTCATATACTGATATCTCTCCACCCTGACTATCTACAACAGTGTGACAATTCATATACTGATATCTCTCCACCCTGACTATCTACAACAGTGTGACAATTCATATACTGATATCTCTCCACCCTGACTATCTACAACAGTGTGACAATTCATGTACTGATATCTCTATTCCTTGACTATCTACAACAGTGTGACAATTCATGTACTGCTATATCTCCTCCCTGACTCTCTACAATGGTGTGACAATTCATGCACTGATATCTCTCCTCCCTGACTATCTACAACAGTGTGACAATTCATATACTGATATCTCTATTCCCTGACTCTCTACAACAGTGTGACAATTCATGTACTGATATCTCTATTCCTTGACTATCTCCAACAGTGTGACAATTCATGTACTGATATCTCTATTCCCTGACTCTCTACAACAGTGGGACAATTAATGTACTGATATCTCTATTCCCTGACTATCTACAACAGTGTGACAATTTATGTACTGATATCTCTATTCCCTGACTATCTACAACAGTTTGACAATTCATGTACTGATATCTCTATTCCCTGACTATCTACAACAGTATGACAATTCATATACTGATATCTCTATTCCCTGACTCTCTACAACAGTGGGACAATTATTGTACTGATATCTCTATTCCCTGACTATCTACAACAGTGTGACAATTCATGTACTGATATCTCTATTCCCTGACTATCTACAACAGTTTGACAATTCATGTACTGATATCTCTATTCCCTGACTATCTACAACAGTGTGACAATTCATGTACTGATATCTCTATTCCCTGACTATCTACAAGAGTGACAATTCATGTACTGATATCTCTATTCCCTGACTATCTACAACAGTGTGACAATTCATGTACTGATATCTCTATTCCCTGACTATCTACAACAGTGTGACAATTCATGTACTGATAGCTCTATTCCTTGACTATCTACAACAGTGGGACAATTCATGTACTGCTATATCTCCTCCCTGACTCTCTACAATGGTGTGACAATTCATGCACTGATATTTCTCCTCCCTGACTATCTACAACAGCGTGACAATTCATATACTGATATCTCTATTCCCTGACTCTCTACAACAGTGTGACAATTCATGTACTGATATCTCTATTCCTTGACTATCTCCAACAGTGACAATTTATGTACTGATATCTCTATTCCTTGACTATCTACAACAGTGGGACAATTAATGTACTGCTATATCTCCTCCCTGACTCTCTACAATGGTGTGACAATTCATGCACTGATATCTCTCCTCCCTGACTATCTACAACAGTGTGACAATTCATATACTGATATCTCTATTCCCTGACTCTCTACAACAGTGTGACAATTCATGTACTGATATCTCTATTCCTTGACTATCTCCAACAGTGTGACACTTCATGTACTGATATCTCTATTCCTTGACTATCTACAACAGTGGGACAATTAATGTACTGCTATATCTCTATTCCCTGACTCTCTACAATGGTGTGACAATTCATATACTGATATCTCTATTCCCTGACTATCTACAACAGTGTGACAATTCATATACTGATATCTTTATTCCTTGACTATCTACAACAGTGTGACAATTCATGTACTGATATCTCTATTCCCTGACTATCTACAACAGTGTGACAATTCATGTACTGATATCTCTATTCCCTGACTATCTACAACAGTGTGACAATTAATGTACTGATATCTCTATTCCCTGACTATCTACAACAGTGGGACAATTCATGTACTGATATCTTTATTCCTTGACTATCTACAACAGTGTGACAATTCATGTACTGATATCTCTATTCCCTGACTATCTACAACAGTGACAATTCATGTACTGATATCTCTATTCCTTGACTATCTACAACAGTGTGATAATTCATGTACTGATATCTCTATTCCTTGACTATCTACAACAGTGGGACAATTCATTTACTGAAATCTCTATTCCTTGACTATCTACAACAGTGTGACAATTCATGTACTGATATCTCTATTCCTTGACTATCTACAACAGTGGGACAATTAATGTACTGCTATATCTCCTCTCTTACTCTCTAAAATGGTGTGACAATTCATATACTGATATCTTTATTCCTTGACTATCTACAACAGTGGTACAATTCATGTACTGCTATATCTCCTCCCTGACTCTCTACAATGGTGTGACAATTCATGCACTGATATCTCTCCTCCCTGACTATCTACAACAGTGTGACAATTCATATACTGATATCTCTATTCCCTGACTATCTACAACAGTGGGACAATTCATGTACTGCTATATCTCCTCTCTGACTCTCTACAAAAATGTGACAATTCATGTACTGATATCTTTCCACCCTGACTATCTACAACAGTGTGACAATTCATGTACTGATATCTCTATTCCCTGACTATCTACAACAGTGACAATTCATGTACTGATATCTCTATTCCCTGACTATCTACAACAGTGTGACAATTCATGTACTGATATCTCTATTCCCTGACCATCTACAACAGTGTGACAATTCATGTACTGATATCTCTATTCCTTGACTATCTACAACAGTGTGACAATTCATGTACTGATATCTCTATTCCTTGACTATCTACAACAGTGGGACAATTCATTTACTGAAATCTCTATTCCTTGACTATCTACAACAGTGTGACAATTCATGTACTGATATCTCTATTCCTTGACTATCTACAACAGTGGGACAATTAATGTACTGCTATATCTCCTCCCTGACTCACTACAATGGTGTGACAATTCATATACTGATATCTTTATTCCTTGACTATCTACAACAGTGGTACAATTCATGTACTGCTATATCTCCTCCCTGACTCTCTACAATGGTGTGACAATTCATGCACTGATATCTCTCCTCCCTGACTATCTACAACAGCGTGACAATTCATATACTGATATCTCTATTCCCTGACTATCTACAACAGTGGGACAATTCATGTACTGCTATATCTCCTCTCTGACTCTCTACAAAAATGTGACAATTCATGTACTGATATCTTTCCACCCTGACTATCTACAACAGTGTGACAATTCATATACTGATATCTCTCCACCCTGACTATCTACAACAGTGTGACAATTCATATACTGATATCTCTCCACCCTGACTATCTACAACAGTGTGACAATTCATATACTGATATCTCTCCACCCTGACTATCTACAACAGTGTGACAATTCATGTACTGATATCTCTATTCCTTGACTATCTACAACAGTGTGACAATTCATGTACTGCTATATCTCCTCCCTGACTCTCTACAATGGTGTGACAATTCATGCACTGATATCTCTCCTCCCTGACTATCTACAACAGTGTGACAATTCATATACTGATATCTCTATTCCCTGACTCTCTACAACAGTGTGACAATTCATGTACTGATATCTCTATTCCTTGACTATCTCCAACAGTGTGACAATTCATGTACTGATATCTCTATTCCCTGACTCTCTACAACAGTGGGACAATTAATGTACTGATATCTCTATTCCCTGACTATCTACAACAGTGTGACAATTTATGTACTGATATCTCTATTCCCTGACTATCTACAACAGTTTGACAATTCATGTACTGATATCTCTATTCCCTGACTATCTACAACAGTATGACAATTCATATACTGATATCTCTATTCCCTGACTCTCTACAACAGTGGGACAATTATTGTACTGATATCTCTATTCCCTGACTATCTACAACAGTGTGACAATTCATGTACTGATATCTCTATTCCCTGACTATCTACAACAGTTTGACAATTCATGTACTGATATCTCTATTCCCTGACTATCTACAACAGTGTGACAATTCATGTACTGATATCTCTATTCCCTGACTATCTACAAGAGTGACAATTCATGTACTGATATCTCTATTCCCTGACTATCTACAACAGTGTGACAATTCATGTACTGATATCTCTATTCCCTGACTATCTACAACAGTGTGACAATTCATGTACTGATAGCTCTATTCCTTGACTATCTACAACAGTGGGACAATTCATGTACTGCTATATCTCCTCCCTGACTCTCTACAATGGTGTGACAATTCATGCACTGATATTTCTCCTCCCTGACTATCTACAACAGCGTGACAATTCATATACTGATATCTCTATTCCCTGACTCTCTACAACAGTGTGACAATTCATGTACTGATATCTCTATTCCTTGACTATCTCCAACAGTGACAATTTATGTACTGATATCTCTATTCCTTGACTATCTACAACAGTGGGACAATTAATGTACTGCTATATCTCCTCCCTGACTCTCTACAATGGTGTGACAATTCATGCACTGATATCTCTCCTCCCTGACTATCTACAACAGCGTGACAATTCATATACTGATATCTCTATTCCCTGACTATCTACAACAGTGGGACAATTCATGTACTGCTATATCTCCTCTCTGACTCTCTACAAAAATGTGACAATTCATGTACTGATATCTTTCCACCCTGACTATCTACAACAGTGTGACAATTCATATACTGATATCTCTCCACCCTGACTATCTACAACAGTGTGACAATTCATATACTGATATCTCTCCACCCTGACTATCTACAACAGTGTGACAATTCATATACTGATATCTCTCCACCCTGACTATCTACAACAGTGTGACAATTCATGTACTGATATCTCTATTCCTTGACTATCTACAACAGTGTGACAAATCATGTACTGCTATATCTCCTCCCTGACTCTCTACAATGGTGTGACAATTCATGCACTGATATCTCTCCTCCCTGACTATCTACAACAGTGTGACAATTCATATACTGATATCTCTATTCCCTGACTATCTACAACAGTGGGACAATTCATGTACTGCTATATCTCCTCTCTGACTCTCTACAAAAATGTGACAATTCATGTACTGATATCTTTCCACCCTGACTATCTACAACAGTGTGACAATTCATGTACTGATATCTCTATTCCCTGACTATCTACAACAGTGACAATTCATGTACTGATATCTCTATTCCCTGACTATCTACAACAGTGTGACAATTCATGTACTGATATCTCTATTCCCTGACCATCTACAACAGTGTGACAATTCATGTACTGATATCTCTATTCCTTGACTATCTACAACAGTGTGACAATTCATGTACTGATATCTCTATTCCTTGACTATCTACAACAGTGGGACAATTCATTTACTGAAATCTCTATTCCTTGACTATCTACAACAGTGTGACAATTCATGTACTGATATCTCTATTCCTTGACTATCTACAACAGTGGGACAATTAATGTACTGCTATATCTCCTCCCTGACTCACTACAATGGTGTGACAATTCATATACTGATATCTTTATTCCTTGACTATCTACAACAGTGGTACAATTCATGTACTGCTATATCTCCTCCCTGACTCTCTACAATGGTGTGACAATTCATGCACTGATATCTCTCCTCCCTGACTATCTACAACAGCGTGACAATTCATATACTGATATCTCTATTCCCTGACTATCTACAACAGTGGGACAATTCATGTACTGCTATATCTCCTCTCTGACTCTCTACAAAAATGTGACAATTCATGTACTGATATCTTTCCACCCTGACTATCTACAACAGTGTGACAATTCATATACTGATATCTCTCCACCCTGACTATCTACAACAGTGTGACAATTCATATACTGATATCTCTCCACCCTGACTATCTACAACAGTGTGACAATTCATATACTGATATCTCTCCACCCTGACTATCTACAACAGTGTGACAATTCATGTACTGATATCTCTATTCCTTGACTATCTACAACAGTGTGACAATTCATGTACTGCTATATCTCCTCCCTGACTCTCTACAATGGTGTGACAATTCATGCACTGATATCTCTCCTCCCTGACTATCTACAACAGTGTGACAATTCATATACTGATATCTCTATTCCCTGACTCTCTACAACAGTGTGACAATTCATGTACTGATATCTCTATTCCTTGACTATCTCCAACAGTGTGACAATTCATGTACTGATATCTCTATTCCCTGACTCTCTACAACAGTGGGACAATTAATGTACTGATATCTCTATTCCCTGACTATCTACAACAGTGTGACAATTTATGTACTGATATCTCTATTCCCTGACTATCTACAACAGTTTGACAATTCATGTACTGATATCTCTATTCCCTGACTATCTACAACAGTATGACAATTCATATACTGATATCTCTATTCCCTGACTCTCTACAACAGTGGGACAATTATTGTACTGATATCTCTATTCCCTGACTATCTACAACAGTGTGACAATTCATGTACTGATATCTCTATTCCCTGACTATCTACAACAGTTTGACAATTCATGTACTGATATCTCTATTCCCTGACTATCTACAACAGTGTGACAATTCATGTACTGATATCTCTATTCCCTGACTATCTACAAGAGTGACAATTCATGTACTGATATCTCTATTCCCTGACTATCTACAACAGTGTGACAATTCATGTACTGATATCTCTATTCCCTGACTATCTACAACAGTGTGACAATTCATGTACTGATAGCTCTATTCCTTGACTATCTACAACAGTGGGACAATTCATGTACTGCTATATCTCCTCCCTGACTCTCTACAATGGTGTGACAATTCATGCACTGATATTTCTCCTCCCTGACTATCTACAACAGCGTGACAATTCATATACTGATATCTCTATTCCCTGACTCTCTACAACAGTGTGACAATTCATGTACTGATATCTCTATTCCTTGACTATCTCCAACAGTGACAATTTATGTACTGATATCTCTATTCCTTGACTATCTACAACAGTGGGACAATTAATGTACTGCTATATCTCCTCCCTGACTCTCTACAATGGTGTGACAATTCATGCACTGATATCTCTCCTCCCTGACTATCTACAACAGTGTGACAATTCATATACTGATATCTCTATTCCCTGACTCTCTACAACAGTGTGACAATTCATGTACTGATATCTCTATTCCTTGACTATCTCCAACAGTGTGACACTTCATGTACTGATATCTCTATTCCTTGACTATCTACAACAGTGGGACAATTAATGTACTGCTATATCTCTATTCCCTGACTCTCTACAATGGTGTGACAATTCATATACTGATATCTCTATTCCCTGACTATCTACAACAGTGTGACAATTCATATACTGATATCTTTATTCCTTGACTATCTACAACAGTGTGACAATTCATGTACTGATATCTCTATTCCCTGACTATCTACAACAGTGTGACAATTCATGTACTGATATCTCTATTCCCTGACTATCTACAACAGTGTGACAATTAATGTACTGATATCTCTATTCCCTGACTATCTACAACAGTGGGACAATTCATGTACTGATATCTTTATTCCTTGACTATCTACAACAGTGTGACAATTCATGTACTGATATCTCTATTCCCTGACTATCTACAACAGTGACAATTCATGTACTGATATCTCTATTCCTTGACTATCTACAACAGTGTGACAATTCATGTACTGATATCTCTATTCCTTGACTATCTACAACAGTGGGACAATTCATTTACTGAAATCTCTATTCCTTGACTATCTACAACAGTGTGACAATTCATGTACTGATATCTCTATTCCTTGACTATCTACAACAGTGGGACAATTAATGTACTGCTATATCTCCTCTCTTACTCTCTAAAATGGTGTGACAATTCATATACTGATATCTTTATTCCTTGACTATCTACAACAGTGGTACAATTCATGTACTGCTATATCTCCTCCCTGACTCTCTACAATGGTGTGACAATTCATGCACTGATATCTCTCCTCCCTGACTATCTACAACAGTGTGACAATTCATATACTGATATCTCTATTCCCTGACTATCTACAACAGTGGGACAATTCATGTACTGCTATATCTCCTCTCTGACTCTCTACAAAAATGTGACAATTCATGTACTGATATCTTTCCACCCTGACTATCTACAACAGTGTGACAATTCATGTACTGATATCTCTATTCCCTGACTATCTACAACAGTGACAATTCATGTACTGATATCTCTATTCCCTGACTATCTACAACAGTGTGACAATTCATGTACTGATATCTCTATTCCCTGACCATCTACAACAGTGTGACAATTCATGTACTGATATCTCTATTCCTTGACTATCTACAACAGTGTGACAATTCATGTACTGATATCTCTATTCCTTGACTATCTACAACAGTGGGACAATTCATTTACTGAAATCTCTATTCCTTGACTATCTACAACAGTGTGACAATTCATGTACTGATATCTCTATTCCTTGACTATCTACAACAGTGGGACAATTAATGTACTGCTATATCTCCTCCCTGACTCACTACAATGGTGTGACAATTCATATACTGATATCTTTATTCCTTGACTATCTACAACAGTGGTACAATTCATGTACTGCTATATCTCCTCCCTGACTCTCTACAATGGTGTGACAATTCATGCACTGATATCTCTCCTCCCTGACTATCTACAACAGCGTGACAATTCATATACTGATATCTCTATTCCCTGACTATCTACAACAGTGGGACAATTCATGTACTGCTATATCTCCTCTCTGACTCTCTACAAAAATGTGACAATTCATGTACTGATATCTTTCCACCCTGACTATATACAACAGTGTGACAATTCATATACTGATATCTCTCCACCCTGACTATCTACAACAGTGTGACAATTCATATACTGATATCTCTCCACCCTGACTATCTACAACAGTGTGACAATTCATATACTGATATCTCTCCACCCTGACTATCTACAACAGTGTGACAATTCATGTACTGATATCTCTATTCCTTGACTATCTACAACAGTGTGACAATTCATGTACTGCTATATCTCCTCCCTGACTCTCTACAATGGTGTGACAATTCATGCACTGATATCTCTCCTCCCTGACTCTCTACAACAGTGTGACAATTCATATACTGATATCTCTATTCCCTGACTATCTACAACAGTGTGACAATTCATATACTGATATCTCTATTCCCTGACTCTCTACAACAGTGTGACAATTCATATACTGATATCTCTATTCCCTGACTATCTACAACAGTGTGACAATTCATGTACTGATATCTCTATTCCCTGACTCTCTACAACAGTGTGACAATTCATGCACTGATATCTCTATTCCCTGACTCTCTACAACAGTGTGACAATTCATGCACTGATATCTCTATTCCCTGACTCTCTACAACAGTGTGACAATTCATATACTGATATCTCTATTCCCTGACTATCTACAACAGTGTGACAATTCATGTACTGATATCTCTATTCCCTGACTCTCTACAACAGTGGGACAATTAATGTACTGATATCTCTATTCCCTACAACAGTGTGACAATTCATGTACTGATATCTCTATTCCCTGACTATCTACAACAGTTTGACAATTCATGTACTGATATCTCTATTCCCTGACTATCTACAACAGTGTGACAATTCATGTACTGATATCTCTATTCCCTGACTATCTACAACAGTGTGACAATTCATGTACTGATATCTCTCCACCCTGACTATCTACAACAGTGTGACAATTCATATACTGATATCTCTCCACCCTGACTATCTACAACAGTGTGACAATTCACGTACTGCTATATCTCCTCTCTGACTCTCTACAAAAATGTGACAATTCATGTACTGATATCTTTCCACCCTGACTATCTACAACAGTGTGACAATTCATGTACTGATATCTCTATTCCCTGACTATCTACAACAGTGACAATTCATGTACTGATATCTCTATTCCCTGACTATCTACAACAGTGTGACAATTCATGTACTGATATCTCTATTCCCTGACCATCTACAACAGTGTGACAATTCATGTACTGATATCTCTATTCCTTGACTATCTACAACAGTGTGACAATTCATGTACTGATATCTCTATTCCTTGACTATCTACAACAGTGGGACAATTCATTTACTGAAATCTCTATTCCTTGACTATCTACAACAGTGTGACAATTCATGTACTGATATCTCTATTCCTTGACTATCTACAACAGTGGGACAATTAATGTACTGCTATATCTCCTCCCTGACTCACTACAATGGTGTGACAATTCATATACTGATATCTTTATTCCTTGACTATCTACAACAGTGGTACAATTCATGTACTGCTATATCTCCTCCCTGACTCTCTACAATGGTGTGACAATTCATGCACTGATATCTCTCCTCCCTGACTATCTACAACAGCGTGACAATTCATATACTGATATCTCTATTCCCTGACTATCTACAACAGTGGGACAATTCATGTACTGCTATATCTCCTCTCTGACTCTCTACAAAAATGTGACAATTCATGTACTGATATCTTTCCACCCTGACTATCTACAACAGTGTGACAATTCATATACTGATATCTCTCCACCCTGACTATCTACAACAGTGTGACAATTCATATACTGATATCTCTCCACCCTGACTATCTACAACAGTGTGACAATTCATATACTGATATCTCTCCACCCTGACTATCTACAACAGTGTGACAATTCATGTACTGATATCTCTATTCCTTGACTATCTACAACAGTGTGACAATTCATGTACTGCTATATCTCCTCCCTGACTCTCTACAATGGTGTGACAATTCATGCACTGATATCTCTCCTCCCTGACTATCTACAACAGTGTGACAATTCATATACTGATATCTCTATTCCCTGACTATCTACAACAGTGGGACAATTCATGTACTGCTATATCTCCTCTCTGACTCTCTACAAAAATGTGACAATTCATGTACTGATATCTTTCCACCCTGACTATCTACAACAGTGTGACAATTCATGTACTGATATCTCTATTCCCTGACTATCTACAACAGTGACAATTCATGTACTGATATCTCTATTCCCTGACTATCTACAACAGTGTGACAATTCATGTACTGATATCTCTATTCCCTGACCATCTACAACAGTGTGACAATTCATGTACTGATATCTCTATTCCTTGACTATCTACAACAGTGTGACAATTCATGTACTGATATCTCTATTCCTTGACTATCTACAACAGTGGGACAATTCATTTACTGAAATCTCTATTCCTTGACTATCTACAACAGTGTGACAATTCATGTACTGATATCTCTATTCCTTGACTATCTACAACAGTGGGACAATTAATGTACTGCTATATCTCCTCCCTGACTCACTACAATGGTGTGACAATTCATATACTGATATCTTTATTCCTTGACTATCTACAACAGTGGTACAATTCATGTACTGCTATATCTCCTCCCTGACTCTCTACAATGGTGTGACAATTCATGCACTGATATCTCTCCTCCCTGACTATCTACAACAGCGTGACAATTCATATACTGATATCTCTATTCCCTGACTATCTACAACAGTGGGACAATTCATGTACTGCTATATCTCCTCTCTGACTCTCTACAAAAATGTGACAATTCATGTACTGATATCTTTCCACCCTGACTATCTACAACAGTGTGACAATTCATATACTGATATCTCTCCACCCTGACTATCTACAACAGTGTGACAATTCATATACTGATATCTCTCCACCCTGACTATCTACAACAGTGTGACAATTCATATACTGATATCTCTCCACCCTGACTATCTACAACAGTGTGACAATTCATGTACTGATATCTCTATTCCTTGACTATCTACAACAGTGTGACAATTCATGTACTGCTATATCTCCTCCCTGACTCTCTACAATGGTGTGACAATTCATGCACTGATATCTCTCCTCCCTGACTATCTACAACAGTGTGACAATTCATATACTGATATCTCTATTCCCTGACTCTCTACAACAGTGTGACAATTCATGTACTGATATCTCTATTCCTTGACTATCTCCAACAGTGTGACAATTCATGTACTGATATCTCTATTCCCTGACTCTCTACAACAGTGGGACAATTAATGTACTGATATCTCTATTCCCTGACTATCTACAACAGTGTGACAATTTATGTACTGATATCTCTATTCCCTGACTATCTACAACAGTTTGACAATTCATGTACTGATATCTCTATTCCCTGACTATCTACAACAGTATGACAATTCATATACTGATATCTCTATTCCCTGACTCTCTACAACAGTGGGACAATTATTGTACTGATATCTCTATTCCCTGACTATCTACAACAGTGTGACAATTCATGTACTGATATCTCTATTCCCTGACTATCTACAACAGTTTGACAATTCATGTACTGATATCTCTATTCCCTGACTATCTACAACAGTGTGACAATTCATGTACTGATATCTCTATTCCCTGACTATCTACAAGAGTGACAATTCATGTACTGATATCTCTATTCCCTGACTATCTACAACAGTGTGACAATTCATGTACTGATATCTCTATTCCCTGACTATCTACAACAGTGTGACAATTCATGTACTGATAGCTCTATTCCTTGACTATCTACAACAGTGGGACAATTCATGTACTGCTATATCTCCTCCCTGACTCTCTACAATGGTGTGACAATTCATGCACTGATATTTCTCCTCCCTGACTATCTACAACAGCGTGACAATTCATATACTGATATCTCTATTCCCTGACTCTCTACAACAGTGTGACAATTCATGTACTGATATCTCTATTCCTTGACTATCTCCAACAGTGACAATTTATGTACTGATATCTCTATTCCTTGACTATCTACAACAGTGGGACAATTAATGTACTGCTATATCTCCTCCCTGACTCTCTACAATGGTGTGACAATTCATGCACTGATATCTCTCCTCCCTGACTATCTACAACAGTGTGACAATTCATATACTGATATCTCTATTCCCTGACTCTCTACAACAGTGTGACAATTCATGTACTGATATCTCTATTCCTTGACTATCTCCAACAGTGTGACACTTCATGTACTGATATCTCTATTCCTTGACTATCTACAACAGTGGGACAATTAATGTACTGCTATATCTCTATTCCCTGACTCTCTACAATGGTGTGACAATTCATATACTGATATCTCTATTCCCTGACTATCTACAACAGTGTGACAATTCATATACTGATATCTTTATTCCTTGACTATCTACAACAGTGTGACAATTCATGTACTGATATCTCTATTCCCTGACTATCTACAACAGTGTGACAATTCATGTACTGATATCTCTATTCCCTGACTATCTACAACAGTGTGACAATTAATGTACTGATATCTCTATTCCCTGACTATCTACAACAGTGGGACAATTCATGTACTGATATCTTTATTCCTTGACTATCTACAACAGTGTGACAATTCATGTACTGATATCTCTATTCCCTGACTATCTACAACAGTGACAATTCATGTACTGATATCTCTATTCCTTGACTATCTACAACAGTGTGATAATTCATGTACTGATATCTCTATTCCTTGACTATCTACAACAGTGGGACAATTCATTTACTGAAATCTCTATTCCTTGACTATCTACAACAGTGTGACAATTCATGTACTGATATCTCTATTCCTTGACTATCTACAACAGTGGGACAATTAATGTACTGCTATATCTCCTCTCTTACTCTCTAAAATGGTGTGACAATTCATATACTGATATCTTTATTCCTTGACTATCTACAACAGTGGTACAATTCATGTACTGCTATATCTCCTCCCTGACTCTCTACAATGGTGTGACAATTCATGCACTGATATCTCTCCTCCCTGACTATCTACAACAGTGTGACAATTCATATACTGATATCTCTATTCCCTGACTATCTACAACAGTGGGACAATTCATGTACTGCTATATCTCCTCTCTGACTCTCTACAAAAATGTGACAATTCATGTACTGATATCTTTCCACCCTGACTATCTACAACAGTGTGACAATTCATGTACTGATATCTCTATTCCCTGACTATCTACAACAGTGACAATTCATGTACTGATATCTCTATTCCCTGACTATCTACAACAGTGTGACAATTCATGTACTGATATCTCTATTCCCTGACCATCTACAACAGTGTGACAATTCATGTACTGATATCTCTATTCCTTGACTATCTACAACAGTGTGACAATTCATGTACTGATATCTCTATTCCTTGACTATCTACAACAGTGGGACAATTCATTTACTGAAATCTCTATTCCTTGACTATCTACAACAGTGTGACAATTCATGTACTGATATCTCTATTCCTTGACTATCTACAACAGTGGGACAATTAATGTACTGCTATATCTCCTCCCTGACTCACTACAATGGTGTGACAATTCATATACTGATATCTTTATTCCTTGACTATCTACAACAGTGGTACAATTCATGTACTGCTATATCTCCTCCCTGACTCTCTACAATGGTGTGACAATTCATGCACTGATATCTCTCCTCCCTGACTATCTACAACAGCGTGACAATTCATATACTGATATCTCTATTCCCTGACTATCTACAACAGTGGGACAATTCATGTACTGCTATATCTCCTCTCTGACTCTCTACAAAAATGTGACAATTCATGTACTGATATCTTTCCACCCTGACTATCTACAACAGTGTGACAATTCATATACTGATATCTCTCCACCCTGACTATCTACAACAGTGTGACAATTCATATACTGATATCTCTCCACCCTGACTATCTACAACAGTGTGACAATTCATATACTGATATCTCTCCACCCTGACTATCTACAACAGTGTGACAATTCATGTACTGATATCTCTATTCCTTGACTATCTACAACAGTGTGACAATTCATGTACTGCTATATCTCCTCCCTGACTCTCTACAATGGTGTGACAATTCATGCACTGATATCTCTCCTCCCTGACTATCTACAACAGTGTGACAATTCATATACTGATATCTCTATTCCCTGACTCTCTACAACAGTGTGACAATTCATGTACTGATATCTCTATTCCTTGACTATCTCCAACAGTGTGACAATTCATGTACTGATATCTCTATTCCCTGACTCTCTACAACAGTGGGACAATTAATGTACTGATATCTCTATTCCCTGACTATCTACAACAGTGTGACAATTTATGTACTGATATCTCTATTCCCTGACTATCTACAACAGTTTGACAATTCATGTACTGATATCTCTATTCCCTGACTATCTACAACAGTATGACAATTCATATACTGATATCTCTATTCCCTGACTCTCTACAACAGTGGGACAATTATTGTACTGATATCTCTATTCCCTGACTATCTACAACAGTGTGACAATTCATGTACTGATATCTCTATTCCCTGACTATCTACAACAGTTTGACAATTCATGTACTGATATCTCTATTCCCTGACTATCTACAACAGTGTGACAATTCATGTACTGATATCTCTATTCCCTGACTATCTACAAGAGTGACAATTCATGTACTGATATCTCTATTCCCTGACTATCTACAACAGTGTGACAATTCATGTACTGATATCTCTATTCCCTGACTATCTACAACAGTGTGACAATTCATGTACTGATAGCTCTATTCCTTGACTATCTACAACAGTGGGACAATTCATGTACTGCTATATCTCCTCCCTGACTCTCTACAATGGTGTGACAATTCATGCACTGATATTTCTCCTCCCTGACTATCTACAACAGCGTGACAATTCATATACTGATATCTCTATTCCCTGACTCTCTACAACAGTGTGACAATTCATGTACTGATATCTCTATTCCTTGACTATCTCCAACAGTGACAATTTATGTACTGATATCTCTATTCCTTGACTATCTACAACAGTGGGACAATTAATGTACTGCTATATCTCCTCCCTGACTCTCTACAATGGTGTGACAATTCATGCACTGATATCTCTCCTCCCTGACTATCTACAACAGCGTGACAATTCATATACTGATATCTCTATTCCCTGACTATCTACAACAGTGGGACAATTCATGTACTGCTATATCTCCTCTCTGACTCTCTACAAAAATGTGACAATTCATGTACTGATATCTTTCCACCCTGACTATCTACAACAGTGTGACAATTCATATACTGATATCTCTCCACCCTGACTATCTACAACAGTGTGACAATTCATATACTGATATCTCTCCACCCTGACTATCTACAACAGTGTGACAATTCATATACTGATATCTCTCCACCCTGACTATCTACAACAGTGTGACAATTCATGTACTGATATCTCTATTCCTTGACTATCTACAACAGTGTGACAAATCATGTACTGCTATATCTCCTCCCTGACTCTCTACAATGGTGTGACAATTCATGCACTGATATCTCTCCTCCCTGACTATCTACAACAGTGTGACAATTCATATACTGATATCTCTATTCCCTGACTATCTACAACAGTGGGACAATTCATGTACTGCTATATCTCCTCTCTGACTCTCTACAAAAATGTGACAATTCATGTACTGATATCTTTCCACCCTGACTATCTACAACAGTGTGACAATTCATGTACTGATATCTCTATTCCCTGACTATCTACAACAGTGACAATTCATGTACTGATATCTCTATTCCCTGACTATCTACAACAGTGTGACAATTCATGTACTGATATCTCTATTCCCTGACCATCTACAACAGTGTGACAATTCATGTACTGATATCTCTATTCCTTGACTATCTACAACAGTGTGACAATTCATGTACTGATATCTCTATTCCTTGACTATCTACAACAGTGGGACAATTCATTTACTGAAATCTCTATTCCTTGACTATCTACAACAGTGTGACAATTCATGTACTGATATCTCTATTCCTTGACTATCTACAACAGTGGGACAATTAATGTACTGCTATATCTCCTCCCTGACTCACTACAATGGTGTGACAATTCATATACTGATATCTTTATTCCTTGACTATCTACAACAGTGGTACAATTCATGTACTGCTATATCTCCTCCCTGACTCTCTACAATGGTGTGACAATTCATGCACTGATATCTCTCCTCCCTGACTATCTACAACAGCGTGACAATTCATATACTGATATCTCTATTCCCTGACTATCTACAACAGTGGGACAATTCATGTACTGCTATATCTCCTCTCTGACTCTCTACAAAAATGTGACAATTCATGTACTGATATCTTTCCACCCTGACTATCTACAACAGTGTGACAATTCATATACTGATATCTCTCCACCCTGACTATCTACAACAGTGTGACAATTCATATACTGATATCTCTCCACCCTGACTATCTACAACAGTGTGACAATTCATATACTGATATCTCTCCACCCTGACTATCTACAACAGTGTGACAATTCATGTACTGATATCTCTATTCCTTGACTATCTACAACAGTGTGACAATTCATGTACTGCTATATCTCCTCCCTGACTCTCTACAATGGTGTGACAATTCATGCACTGATATCTCTCCTCCCTGACTATCTACAACAGTGTGACAATTCATATACTGATATCTCTATTCCCTGACTCTCTACAACAGTGTGACAATTCATGTACTGATATCTCTATTCCTTGACTATCTCCAACAGTGTGACAATTCATGTACTGATATCTCTATTCCCTGACTCTCTACAACAGTGGGACAATTAATGTACTGATATCTCTATTCCCTGACTATCTACAACAGTGTGACAATTTATGTACTGATATCTCTATTCCCTGACTATCTACAACAGTTTGACAATTCATGTACTGATATCTCTATTCCCTGACTATCTACAACAGTATGACAATTCATATACTGATATCTCTATTCCCTGACTCTCTACAACAGTGGGACAATTATTGTACTGATATCTCTATTCCCTGACTATCTACAACAGTGTGACAATTCATGTACTGATATCTCTATTCCCTGACTATCTACAACAGTTTGACAATTCATGTACTGATATCTCTATTCCCTGACTATCTACAACAGTGTGACAATTCATGTACTGATATCTCTATTCCCTGACTATCTACAAGAGTGACAATTCATGTACTGATATCTCTATTCCCTGACTATCTACAACAGTGTGACAATTCATGTACTGATATCTCTATTCCCTGACTATCTACAACAGTGTGACAATTCATGTACTGATAGCTCTATTCCTTGACTATCTACAACAGTGGGACAATTCATGTACTGCTATATCTCCTCCCTGACTCTCTACAATGGTGTGACAATTCATGCACTGATATTTCTCCTCCCTGACTATCTACAACAGCGTGACAATTCATATACTGATATCTCTATTCCCTGACTCTCTACAACAGTGTGACAATTCATGTACTGATATCTCTATTCCTTGACTATCTCCAACAGTGACAATTTATGTACTGATATCTCTATTCCTTGACTATCTACAACAGTGGGACAATTAATGTACTGCTATATCTCCTCCCTGACTCTCTACAATGGTGTGACAATTCATGCACTGATATCTCTCCTCCCTGACTATCTACAACAGTGTGACAATTCATATACTGATATCTCTATTCCCTGACTCTCTACAACAGTGTGACAATTCATGTACTGATATCTCTATTCCTTGACTATCTCCAACAGTGTGACACTTCATGTACTGATATCTCTATTCCTTGACTATCTACAACAGTGGGACAATTAATGTACTGCTATATCTCTATTCCCTGACTCTCTACAATGGTGTGACAATTCATATACTGATATCTCTATTCCCTGACTATCTACAACAGTGTGACAATTCATATACTGATATCTTTATTCCTTGACTATCTACAACAGTGTGACAATTCATGTACTGATATCTCTATTCCCTGACTATCTACAACAGTGTGACAATTCATGTACTGATATCTCTATTCCCTGACTATCTACAACAGTGTGACAATTAATGTACTGATATCTCTATTCCCTGACTATCTACAACAGTGGGACAATTCATGTACTGATATCTTTATTCCTTGACTATCTACAACAGTGTGACAATTCATGTACTGATATCTCTATTCCCTGACTATCTACAACAGTGACAATTCATGTACTGATATCTCTATTCCTTGACTATCTACAACAGTGTGACAATTCATGTACTGATATCTCTATTCCTTGACTATCTACAACAGTGGGACAATTCATTTACTGAAATCTCTATTCCTTGACTATCTACAACAGTGTGACAATTCATGTACTGATATCTCTATTCCTTGACTATCTACAACAGTGGGACAATTAATGTACTGCTATATCTCCTCTCTTACTCTCTAAAATGGTGTGACAATTCATATACTGATATCTTTATTCCTTGACTATCTACAACAGTGGTACAATTCATGTACTGCTATATCTCCTCCCTGACTCTCTACAATGGTGTGACAATTCATGCACTGATATCTCTCCTCCCTGACTATCTACAACAGTGTGACAATTCATATACTGATATCTCTATTCCCTGACTATCTACAACAGTGGGACAATTCATGTACTGCTATATCTCCTCTCTGACTCTCTACAAAAATGTGACAATTCATGTACTGATATCTTTCCACCCTGACTATCTACAACAGTGTGACAATTCATGTACTGATATCTCTATTCCCTGACTATCTACAACAGTGACAATTCATGTACTGATATCTCTATTCCCTGACTATCTACAACAGTGTGACAATTCATGTACTGATATCTCTATTCCCTGACCATCTACAACAGTGTGACAATTCATGTACTGATATCTCTATTCCTTGACTATCTACAACAGTGTGACAATTCATGTACTGATATCTCTATTCCTTGACTATCTACAACAGTGGGACAATTCATTTACTGAAATCTCTATTCCTTGACTATCTACAACAGTGTGACAATTCATGTACTGATATCTCTATTCCTTGACTATCTACAACAGTGGGACAATTAATGTACTGCTATATCTCCTCCCTGACTCACTACAATGGTGTGACAATTCATATACTGATATCTTTATTCCTTGACTATCTACAACAGTGGTACAATTCATGTACTGCTATATCTCCTCCCTGACTCTCTACAATGGTGTGACAATTCATGCACTGATATCTCTCCTCCCTGACTATCTACAACAGCGTGACAATTCATATACTGATATCTCTATTCCCTGACTATCTACAACAGTGGGACAATTCATGTACTGCTATATCTCCTCTCTGACTCTCTACAAAAATGTGACAATTCATGTACTGATATCTTTCCACCCTGACTATATACAACAGTGTGACAATTCATATACTGATATCTCTCCACCCTGACTATCTACAACAGTGTGACAATTCATATACTGATATCTCTCCACCCTGACTATCTACAACAGTGTGACAATTCATATACTGATATCTCTCCACCCTGACTATCTACAACAGTGTGACAATTCATGTACTGATATCTCTATTCCTTGACTATCTACAACAGTGTGACAATTCATGTACTGCTATATCTCCTCCCTGACTCTCTACAATGGTGTGACAATTCATGCACTGATATCTCTCCTCCCTGACTATCTACAACAGTGTGACAATTCATATACTGATATCTCTATTCCCTGACTCTCTACAACAGTGTGACAATTCATGTACTGATATCTCTATTCCTTGACTATCTCCAACAGTGTGACAATTCATGTACTGATATCTCTATTCCCTGACTCTCTACAACAGTGGGACAATTAATGTACTGATATCTCTATTCCCTGACTATCTACAACAGTGTGACAATTTATGTACTGATATCTCTATTCCCTGACTATCTACAACAGTTTGACAATTCATGTACTGATATCTCTATTCCCTGACTATCTACAACAGTATGACAATTCATATACTGATATCTCTATTCCCTGACTCTCTACAACAGTGGGACAATTATTGTACTGATATCTCTATTCCCTGACTATCTACAACAGTGTGACAATTCATGTACTGATATCTCTATTCCCTGACTATCTACAACAGTTTGACAATTCATGTACTGATATCTCTATTCCCTGACTATCTACAACAGTGTGACAATTCATGTACTGATATCTCTATTCCCTGACTATCTACAAGAGTGACAATTCATGTACTGATATCTCTATTCCCTGACTATCTACAACAGTGTGACAATTCATGTACTGATATCTCTATTCCCTGACTATCTACAACAGTGTGACAATTCATGTACTGATAGCTCTATTCCTTGACTATCTACAACAGTGGGACAATTCATGTACTGCTATATCTCCTCCCTGACTCTCTACAATGGTGTGACAATTCATGCACTGATATTTCTCCTCCCTGACTATCTACAACAGCGT
This sequence comes from Cepaea hortensis, assembly GCA_963921405.1. Classification (NCBI taxonomy): domain Eukaryota; kingdom Metazoa; phylum Mollusca; class Gastropoda; order Stylommatophora; family Helicidae; genus Cepaea; species Cepaea hortensis. Next base: position 51,481,646 of record OY992876.1, read on the forward strand.
GACAATTCATATACTGATATCTCTATTCCCTGACTCTCTACAACAGTGTGACAATTCATGTACTGATATCTCTATTCCTTGACTATCTCCAACAGTGACAATTTATGTACTGATATCTCTATTCCTTGACTATCTACAACAGTGGGACAATTAATGTACTGCTATATCTCCTCCCTGACTCTCTACAATGGTGTGACAATTCATGCACTGATATCTCTCCTCCCTGACTATCTACAACAGTGTGACAATTCATATACTGATATCTCTATTCCCTGACTCTCTACAACAGTGTGACAATTCATGTACTGATATCTCTATTCCTTGACTATCTCCAACAGTGTGACACTTCATGTACTGATATCTCTATTCCTTGACTATCTACAACAGTGGGACAATTAATGTACTGCTATATCTCTATTCCCTGACTCTCTACAATGGTGTGACAATTCATATACTGATATCTCTATTCCCTGACTATCTACAACAGTGTGACAATTCATATACTGATATCTTTATTCCTTGACTATCTACAACAGTGTGACAATTCATGTACTGATATCTCTATTCCCTGACTATCTACAACAGTGTGACAATTCATGTACTGATATCTCTATTCCCTGACTATCTACAACAGTGTGACAATTAATGTACTGATATCTCTATTCCCTGACTATCTACAACAGTGGGACAATTCATGTACTGATATCTTTATTCCTTGACTATCTACAACAGTGTGACAATTCATGTACTGATATCTCTATTCCCTGACTATCTACAACAGTGACAATTCATGTACTGATATCTCTATTCCTTGACTATCTACAACAGTGTGACAATTCATGTACTGATATCTCTATTCCTTGACTATCTACAACAGTGGGACAATTCATTTACTGAAATCTCTATTCCTTGACTATCTACAACAGTGTGACAATTCATGTACTGATATCTCTATTCCTTGACTATCTACAACAGTGGGACAATTAATGTACTGCTATATCTCCTCTCTTACTCTCTAAAATGGTGTGACAATTCATATACTGATATCTTTATTCCTTGACTATCTACAACAGTGGTACAATTCATGTACTGCTATATCTCCTCCCTGACTCTCTACAATGGTGTGACAATTCATGCACTGATATCTCTCCTCCCTGACTATCTACAACAGCGTGACAATTCATATACTGATATCTCTATTCCCTGACTATCTACAACAGTGGGACAATTCATGTACTGCTATATCTCCTCTCTGACTCTCTACAAAAATGTGACAATTCATGTACTGATATCTTTCCACCCTGACTATCTACAACAGTGTGACAATTCATATACTGATATCTCTCCACCCTGACTATCTACAACAGTGTGACAATTCATATACTGATATCTCTCCACCCTGACTATCTACAACAGTGTGACAATTCATATACTGATATCTCTCCACCCTGACTATCTACAACAGTGTGACAATTCATATACTGATATCTCTCCACCCTGACTATCTACAACAGTGTGACAATTCATATACTGATATCTCTCCTCCCTGACTATCTACAACAGTGTGGCTATTCATATACTGATATCTCTCCTCCCTGACTATCTACAACAGTGACAATTCATGTACTGATATCTCTACCCTGTCTACAACAGTGTTTTTTTCTTCTTCTTTTTTCTTTTCCTCCATTTACCTCAGTGAAGTGTTTGGGGGAGATGTAAAGATCTTTTATGCTCTTTCTAATGCTCCTCGTAAGTTGGTATTCATTTCTCTGAGGTTGTTCAAAAGCCGCATTTTAGAAAATGAAGAGTATCTTATGCAATAATTCACTATCAATGAATGTAAGAAAGAGAGTGCTGAAATGCTATATAGAACCAGCTTTGCTGTATGGCAGTGAATCTTGGAATGTGAATGAACAAATTAGGAAGAACTTAGAAGCAACAGAGATGTGGTTCCTAAGACGAAATTCCTTGGACTGCCAGAGTAACTAACAGTGATGGCCTCAAGGAGGCTAATGAAACTAGAATACTATATACGACAATAAGAAAGAGACCAACGGCTTTCTTTGGTCATGTGATGAGAAGAGAGCCATTGGAGAATATCGTGACAACTGGAAAGGTCGAGGGGAAGAGAGGCAGAGGCATACCAAGAGAAATGATGCTGGATGGATTGAAACGGTGGCATAGAGGAATATCATCAGCAGGGTTGATCCAGAATACCAAAGACCGAGATCTGTAGAGAGCCAGGAATGCCTACGCCAGCTGGCAGGGCACTTGATGATGATGATGATGTTCTTAATACCATCATTCCATCTTTTATGTGGTCTTCCCCATGGACTGTATCCACTATATTTCTTCGATGTGGCTCTCAGTGGCTAAAAGTACCTGGGCATTCTTTTAAGGTGGCCAAACTATTTAATCCATTTTTTTTTTTTTTTTATGAACTGCTTGACTGGTTTAAGAACTCATCTTCTGATCTCCTCATTCCTAATTCTATCTCTCACAGTTACTCCCTCAGCTCTTCTAGGGCATCTCATCTCTGTTATGATTGTGCGCTCATTAGTTGTCCATTTTTGACATTGGTAGCATAATGCTGGCCAAAAATACAGTTCTTATAAGATTTGCTTTAGTACTTATAGTAGCTTTCTATGCTGCAGTAGCATGGTGCCAGGTGTCCCAGTACCTGATTTGCCTTTGCACAACTTGTATTGATGTCTCTATCCATTCTCCCATCTGAAGTGACAATTGACCCTAGATATTTAAATTTACTGGTTCTACAACGTGGAGTGGCTGGCCAAGTGGCTAGAATGCCGGGCTCTCCTTTGGGAGACCCGGGTTTGAATCCTCGGTAAGGTGTGGAGTTTTTTCTGTCCGGAGCAAAAAGAAAACTCTGACCTGCCGAGTTCGTAGTGACTGCACTAGCCATGCGGCCTTAATTCCTCAGGCTCAAGCTGCATTTCGTACCGGGAAGGTCAACAAATGCCCGCAGAAGTCGGATGTGTCGGCGTAACGGCGCAAGAACGCAGCTGTAAACGGGCACAACGTCCGAAAAAAAACTCCGGATGAACGCAGAAGAAGAAGAAGAAGCTGCATTTAAGAAAATGAAGAGTATCTTATGCAATGTAAGAAAGAGAGTGCTGAAGTGCTATATAGAACCAGTTTTGCTCCATGGAGTGAATCTTGGAATGTGAATGAACAAAGTAAGAAATTAGAAGCAACAGAGATGTGGTTCCTGAGACGAATGTTGCGAATTCCTTGGACTGCCAGAGTAATTAACAACGACTGCCTGAAACAGGCTAATGAAGCTAGAACATTATATACAACAATAAGAAAGAGACAAACATCTTTCTTCTGTCATGTGATGAGAAGAGAGGCTTTGGAGAACATCGTGACAACTGGAAAGATCGAGAGGCAGAGGTAGACCAAGAGAAATGATGCTGGATGGATTGAGACAGTGGCATGGAGGAATATCAGCAGCAGAGTTGATCCAGAAAACCAAAGACCGAGATTTGTGGAGAGCCATGAACGCCTACACCAGCTGGCAAGACACTTGATGATGATGATGATGATGAAGAAGAAGAAAGATGGAGGAAAGAAGAGAGAGAGAGAGAGGAAGAGAGTATGTGTGTCTGTCTGTGTTTGTGGGTCTGTCTGTCTTCATACAAAAGTATCATGTATGTCTGTCTGTTTCTCTGTGTGGGTCTGTCTTCATGCAAAAGTATAATGTATGTCGGTCTGTCTGCCTCTCTATGTGGGTGTATCTGTCTTCATACAAAAGTATTATGTATGTGTCTACAGTTTCTGGAGATGGCGCTGGATACCACCATAAACAAGTAGCAGAAGATACAAATCTACACAATTAAACAGCATACAGCTAGTTAGCTAACAGAGGTGTAAGGAAACAGGACAACTAATACTGGCTCAATGAAACTGCTTTTTCAGACAACTTACATTGATAATCAGATGTCAGTGTGATAATTCATGTGAACTTTTTTTTTTTTTTTTACATCAAAAGATGCACATTGGTGTGCCATTTCCTGAAATATTTATGTGTGCTGTACGTAACTCATTCTGTTCATGTAATTGTATTTCTTTTTTGGTATCAGTTTTAATTATTATAATATATACATAATTACATTAACTCTTAAAAGATAAAGGGCCATTATTTGTGACCGCTAACATTAACAAAGAAGCTGGCATGGCTAAGAGGCTTAACGAACCTAAACTTTCTTTTCTGGCGGCAGCCTAAGTTGATTCATTCTACACTCTGGTCAGTTGGAATTATATGTTGACTTCTTGTTCAGAGTCGATTGCAACATCCTGCAAATGACATGCAATGTTTTGATGTTTAACGTGAACAAATGTTTTGTTTCATTCTTATTTTGGGTATAATTTTGAAATATTTCCTTTATTTGCGTATGTTTAAATCATCATCATGTAGGAGATCCTTGGCAGAATATGGCTCTCATCATGGCCACCTGAGATTAGCTGACCTTGTAGTGAAACAGTCGATGAAATCACAAATAGAGATACATCCTGCACCAACAGTGGGGAACCCTCACATCCTTTCTGAGTTCTTTAATATAAAGTAATTATTGATTAAAGTTGTGTTGTTGTTTGCTATGAACTCAAGCGTGGTCCATACACATGCTACTACTTCGAATGCATTGGGCTGATTTTTGCGTAAATTACAACAAGACGGGGTAGGTTGCACCTCACCTACCATTATTTATGGGTTCTAGTGTAATGTTCTTCTGTCCCAATGTGTCTGTACCGGTTGTCCTACGCGAGACAATGGACAAAAGATACCAAACTATGTAAATACTACCTCTAATCTATCCCAGACACATCTTTCTTAAAGTAGCTATCTTCCCAGAGAGGCAACAGCAGCCAGTCTATCAGCCTGTTCATTGCCTTGCACACCTGCATGCTGTGGACAGAAAATCCATGATTATGGTCAAGTCATGATCCAACACATGAAGATAGTTTGACCATGTTGAAGGATTTGTCCAGACAAAGAAGGCATATATAGAGGAATCCAAGATTCAGTCAAGAGGGCATCCATGAAGAAGTGGAGGGACAATGTGTGTACAGAGCTGAATGTCATGGACTGAAGTGACGTGTCAGAGGACAGAGAGAAATTGTCAAACACTTCACAAAACTTCACTACAGGCAACCACCAGAAGATCACCTCTGCAGTTGCCTTCATTTGACCGATAAGACAAGATAAGGCAGACATGGTCACAGATTCTGCTTGCAGCAAACAGCTTACAAGCGTGGAAAACTGAAAAAGAAGTTAACATTTAATATGTTGTTTTCATTACATTGTCACTGGAAAGGCAATATTTTCTTATATGCGTGAATTTACAAATCAGCATTACTGCACAATGTCCCTTCGCCGTCTTCAAAAGTCATTGAAGATTTCCAATGTATGAATATAAAGATAGTTGTTCAGCAGATCATCCTCATTGCACATCAAACTATTAGCCCATAAGTGCTCAGGTCCCCTCCTCAGTATCTCCCTCAGCATGTAGTAACTGATATTGCCATTTCTGCATTGGTTAACGATTCTTCTTTGGCTCCCCCGTGATGTTCTTTTCTTGCTTGACTGTCTGACCATAACAGTCGTAGAATATTGTTCGTCAACTGTGGCTGTAATAGTTCCATGTTTTAGAATGGCCATGCTGAAGTATATTCAGATCTTCTCCTGTTCCTGTGACATTTTGCTTCCAGTGATGATGTTGCCATTTCTGTTAAATCCATCTTTAGTCTTTTATACTAGTATTCTTTTCTGTTTTATTTTTATTATATATATTATATAGTGTGATTGGGAGTGGTATGGATATTATTTCCTACATCAGAACTGATCTTACTTGCTCTCTGTGTGCGAACCCACACTCAATCTACTTCAATCAAAAATATGAAAATACTCGGTTATTACTATTTGCAGAACAGCGGCTACAGCACTTTAAACAAATATATAATTCTTGTCGTGTCCATCTTTTCAGTTCATGTAACAGGTTGTGAATAATGCTATAATTGTACAGTTGATTGACTGTTCCTCCCCACAACACTTTGGCGGCAAAAGTGGAAGATGATGATGATGCCAACGACATATTATTGTCATTGCTTTTTGTTATTTTATAATTGCTGTTTTTTTTAATTAGATAGGATTTGAATTAGAAGTAGAATTATATTTTACCAAAGCACTTCTAGACCATATTTCTTTCGTTGACCATCGTTCTCTAGGTAACTGTAGCCTTTCTTAGATTACTGTAACTGTTCTAAGTAACTGAAGTTGTTTTAGATTACTGCCATTCATCTAGGTAACTAAAGCTGTTCTAGATTACTGTCGTTAATCTTGGTAACTGTAGCTATTCTAGGTGACCTTCATTCATCTAGGTAACTAGCATTTCTATGCGACTGTAGCTGTTCTAAGTATCTGTAGCATTTCTAGGTGACTTTAGGTGTTCTAGGTAACTGTAGCATTTCTAGGTACTTTTACACAACCTTAGCTATTCCAGATCACCTCTTCTAGGTGACCCTCTTAGCATTCTAATACTGTATAAGACAAGGTGAAAAACATCTAATGGTTGTGGAAATGTGTGGTTTCTGAGGGAAATGCAAAGAAAACCATGGACAGACAGAAAAACCAATGAGCAAGTCCTACAAGAAGCAAATGAAAACCATAAACTGATTAGAGAAATTAGACGTAGACAGTCAACATTTTTGGGGGATGTTATGAGAAGAAAACTAGAGAACTTGATGACAACTGGCAAGATTGAGGGGAAAAGAACAAGGGAAAGGCAGAGAAGTAAATATCTACATGGCATAACTGAGACAGGATCACAGAGTTGATCCACGGCTCAGGTCATTGTGTGAGATGGTGAAACATGACTACCCACACTCATCGGCATGGCACATGATAATGATAAGTGTCAGTTATCTTATGCTGATGTGAACACAGCTAGTTTAGTACTGCTAAACTATTGTGTAATGGCTAGCATGCATGTCAGCTGACCCAGTGGTCATGTGTGAATTGAGATAGATTTTTAAAAATTGAACTGGGCTCCCAGGTTGTCCCAGCCTAAAACAGAAACCAGGAAATGTCTTGGGAAGTGACTGTGGCTGGCGTGGTGGTGACATCGCTCACTGAGTGCCTGTTGGTATACACAAATATGGGGCTAGCACCATATACCCAATACACTCGAAGGCATGATTTAGGATCCTTGACATATTAATCATTCTAATGAGAATACAAATAGGTATACCCCTGACATTGTTCGTTGTGTAGGTGTCCTACTGTTTGCATCCTACTTTCTTTGTTTCTGTGTGCCATTTACAGTTTGCTTCCAATTTATTTCTAAATAATTTAAATATTACTTTCTCTTTACAGATACGTTAAACTACTATAATCATTATACCAGAATTCCTTAACAATATTTTTTCTCGAAATAAAATGTTTCTGGTCTTGTTCTGACAATCGCTGGCTTTCATATTCTGGAGTTGTGTGTCACGTGTTATTAGGTTATGTAGATTAATTCTGGCATAAGCTAGGTGCAGCACGATGTGGGGTAATCACCTCAATGCCTTGCCACCTTCCCTTCCTAGAAGGTTCTCAGGTTTGCAATTTACAAGGCTGATTCAATTCAGGCTACACTGGTTCATAAAGAATACAATCTTGTCAGCTCTGGAGACTGAACTACAGACCATTAAAATGGCAGGCCATCACACAAACCATGGCTCCCTAGACTGCCCTTCTCCCACAACAAATGTGAGGGAATAAGGTCGTCATGAAGTGCCTTGCCAGCTGGTGTTGGTGTCCATGGCTCCACAGATCTCGGTCTTGGTGTTCTGGATCAAATCTGCTGATGATATTCCTCTATGCGACCATCTTAGTCTATCCAGCATCATTTCTCTTGGTCTACCCTTGCCTCTCTTCCCCTTGATCTTGATCTTTCCAGTTGTCACAATGTTCAATACCTCTCTTCTCATCACATGACCAAAGAAAGCTGTCTGTCTCATTCTTATTGTTGAATATAACGTTCTAATTTCATTAGCCTCGTTAGTCACTTTGGCAGTCCAAGGAATTCGCAACATTCGTCTCAGGAACCACATCTCTGTTGCCAAGTTCTTCTTAATTTGTTCACTTACATTCCAAGATTCACTGCCGTACAGCAAAACAGGTTCTTTATAAGATAAGCAGTGAAAATATGCAAGGGAATACATATCAATGAAATTGATGTAAATGAGGTAGAGCTCTTGAAACACCTGTGTGCTACAGAAGCCCACAAGGGAAGCAAAGAAAAGTAACACTGCAATCTGCCATGCATGTTCTAAAAGACTTGAGATAAGACTGGCTATCTGATCTCACTGAAAACTTGAGCTACAAAATCTGACCAGTCATACCCATGTCTACGAAGTGTTTTGTGTGGGCTCCTTAAGCGCCTATGCTCCATTGAGAGACTAAGAAAAAGTTAGTTCTATATCCTTTACGGGACATGACAGTCAATCCCAGCATTTTTTATTGGCTGTTAGTGATTTCTTGGCAAATTTACGTTGAATGAAAACCAACACAAGACGGTCTGCTTCCAAATCACCCATAGCTGTGTTTGGATTGTGGGATTATGAACTGTATTTGTAAGCCCTTTGCCACAGAGCAGGGAGACTAAAGGCAGCAGTAGAAGAAGAAAGCTGTAGGAATGTCAGCAGTTAGAAAACACAAATTGTAGGTCAGCTCTATAAAATTACAATGTAAACAAACAGAATGTGGCGGCAACCTGCCTTCAGCAGCAAACAAGAAACAAACCACAACATAAGGGAGGGATGGAAATGACTCTAAAGTTAAAGTGTACTACTGTTATACAACCATGTGAAATAAAAATAAGCAAGCAGAATGAAATGAAATATGTTCTTAACGTAGCAGCTTCAAATACAACCAATTACAGGTTAACTCAGGATATAAGGGCAGACAATGAAAATATACCTGGTCATGTAGGGGTAGTGACAGATACCATCACATCTGAGAAGGGGAGAGGCATGAACACTGTCCATTGAAAAAGATGGGTAAACTGAGGGGAGGGAAGAGGAGTTGAGAGGATAGGACAAAGCGAGAACAGGCAGGAGAAGTGGAATTATGTTTTTTCAATTTGGCAGCAGACTGTCTTGCGTTGGTTTTTTACGAAATGGTATGGGTGCTGGCCATTCAGAAAGCAATGGTAAACTACTGAACTATTTGCCAAGATATCACAACAGCAAAAAATGCTGTGTTGACTGTAACGTCCTGTAAAGGATATGCAACTAATATAGACTTCATGTCTAATTTTCATACTATCATTAAACTCACCATATTTTCTCATCTTCTACCAATTTCTTGGACCTTACAATCTTCTTAGTCCTCATGGTCTCACCGCATTGGTTTACTATAACTGACCAACTCTCTCACCTCTCTACTCTATACCTCTTTTCACCTTCTGTCTTGTAGGGACACCATTCCTTTCTCCCAAGTTCTGCATCTTAGACCATTATGCCAGGATGATGATTTTTGCGGCTGGCCAAGTGGCTAGACCGCCGGACTCTCATTCGGGAGACTCGGGTTCAATCCCTCGGTAAGGTGTGGGATTTTTTTCTGTCGAGGGCAAAAAGAAAATCCTAACCTGCACAGTTTGCGGTGACTGCACTAGCCAGGTGGCCTTAATTCCTCAGGCTCAAAGACCCCTCTGCCTTACACCGCAAGGTACTATGTTGGCAGTAAATGACAGTTGTACCGTAAGGTACAAGAGGAACATGATGAGATGATTTTTGATAGTTTGTGGAATGTTGTATTTCTTCCAACACTGTGGCTATCTGGATCATGCCTTTTTCATTGGCTTTCTGTCGCTCCCAGCTCATTAGCCTGGTAGATACTTTCACCTCCGCCCCAAAACAGAACCTCAGACCCACACTTTCCTCAAACTATCACCATCATAACATAGCAGCTACAAATATCCTCTCCCACCATCTGTCAATCCCCTGTGCTGACCCAAGCACTACTGTTGTGTTCTAAGAGAATCTGTACTGGCATATAGGCTACCTTAGAAACATACAAGTTTACAGTAGAGTACAGGAATCGTCACGATCCCAGCTGGGCGGTATGACTTCCCTCAGTGTAATACCTGCCCATGTGTACTACAAATGCTTTAACATTTCACAAAGGCAGATATAACATTTTTTCTTGCACAGGGTGGAATGTCATCTATGCCATCATTTGCAAATGGCGTAATATCAAATACATCGGTGAAACCTGTCTTCGTTTAGCAAATATATACCGACAGCACCTCATTGATATCAATAACACTATCCCCAGGTCAGTTTTCACTCACTTCAGCAGCACTGATTACTGTGGGGTTTCTGCTTGACAGCATGGCCAAATGGATAAAAGCTCTCATTCTTAAACATCTAGTGTGCCGATGCCAAGGTAGCGGGTTCAACCACTACACTGGTCATTTGGACTAAAATGTTGACTTCTCATCCTCGACTTGGGGACGCAAATTACAAGTAACTCAGAAGAGTGGGTTTACTTGGTGGCCATGGACACTGGTAATAGGGAAAGCTAAGCCACATGCAAAAATCAGTCCAGTGCATCAGGAGTAGAACGTGTATAGACTACACTTGAGTTCAAAGCGAGCGAATGCCAACAATAATATTGACGTCTGAAGGTGAACTAAGAAGAAACATAAGATTGATTTGAGTCTTCGTGGCGAAGTGGTCAAGCCGTTTTACTCGGGCTCAAATGTTGTGGGTTTGATTCCGGGCCGCGTCCTTCAGTTCACGAGTGAAGTTTTTCAGACTCCCGTGGGTCGTCGCTAGAGCTACGGAGTTTGTGCTTTGTGCAGCGCTTTCCGCGCTGCGGAAAGAGACCGAGCCATATGGGATAAAAACCCAGTGCAATGAAGCCGACCCTGTCGACTTTTAAGCGACATTTTTTTTAATAAGAAGATTGATTCATGATGAGTTTGAGATCATTGAATTTGGGACAACCAGATATTTGCCCTGTCTCAGTCAGCAGATGTTAGAGTGTATGTTCCCTGTAGTACCCTGATTCTGAATTCACTGAAACTTATCATCAACTTGTGAATAACTTTCTCATAAGGTCACAACACACCACACACTGAGAGAGAGCAAAGCTATGGAAATATTCTCAATTATTTGATACAACAAAACGTGTAAAAGTTTTCAGTAAAATAAATTCTCCCCCGGACATTCACAACACAAAAAAATTACTAAACGAATCTATTATACACACATTAAAAATATTCATCCTCAAGAGCCCTGTAAAACAATGTAGACGTTCATGACTCTCCATAGATCTCACTCATTGGTATCCTGGATAAATTCTACAATATAAAACAACACAAAGTAATACAGCTTTTCAGAACACAATTACAAAAAACAAAGCAAGCTGCGACGACTAGCCTTCATTAGCAAAACAATACATAAAACATAACATATAATCACGGAGAAGATGCTCCAGTGATAACATTAAGGCATAAGAATGGGGTGAGAAGAATAAAAGTTGAAACAGTGAAGAGAAAATACAGTTTTGAAAAATTACTTTACTACTTATCTCAGAATTCTACTGATGATATTCCTCCAGGCTGTCAACTGAGACCAGCATGCATCTGGTACTAGTCCCATGTTTCTCTAGACCAGCTGGCCCTCCAAGGCTCATGTGGTCATATCACAGTGGCCACCTTTACTTCCAAAGACATTTCCTGGGATCCAGTTTAGGCTCGGTTGTCTTGGGAACTCAGGTCAATTTTTTTAATCTGCCTCGATGCAAATTTGAACCCATTACCATCAGGCCCACATGCAGGCGGGCTACGCACTGTGTTACCATGGCTCCCTCGTGATGTCACACTCTTCAATTTTGATCTTAAAAGTGGCATTAATACACCTGCGATTTTGATCATAATTATTGTATTCATATACTTTCAATTTTGATCCATAAAGTGGATTGTAGGTTTTAAATTTTGATCCTAAATGTGGTGTTCATAACACATTAAATTTTGATCGTGAAAATGGCATTAATAAATTTACCATTTTGATAGTGAAAGTGGCTTTCAATTTTTATTCTGAAAGTGGCAATCATACACTTTCAATATTGATCCTGAAAGTGGAATTAATTCATTTTCACTTTTGATCCTGGAAGTTGCATCAAGTTATTAAATTTTGATCCTAGAAATGGCATTCACACATTCATTTGTGATCCTGAAATTGGCATTTATACATTCAATTTATTTTCTGAAAGTGGCATTCATACACTTTCAAATTTTGATCCTGAAAGTGGCATTAGTTAGTTAGTTAGTTAGTTAGTTGACAGATCTTCCTCATTGCACATCGAGTACTCGGATCCCCTTCACAGCAAATCCCGCAGCGTGTAGCGGCTAACGACACCAGTTATGTGTTGGTTTATCAATCTTCTTTGGCTTCCAGTGAAGTGTTCTTGCTTGGCCACCCCTCTTTTGATTTGCTGTTCTCACATTCTGACCATGGCTGTAGATTCAAAGTCATCACTTGGTTCTCGCACAAGTCTTACTTCTCGTAGAGCATTCAGAATGTCAGCCTGGTCCATGGCGCGTCCATCCTCCACCTTAGCCTTACCTGCGAGCTTGTCAGCCCGCTCATTTCCTTGTACTCCCGCATGCCCTGGCACGAAGATGGAACTAATCTTTGTCAGCCGAGACCGCTCCAGAGACAGCAACCACTCTCTTCGGATCCAACCCATCTCTATCCTCTTGAGCATGCTCATTGAGTCGCTAAGGAAACATGCCCTATTGAATGTCTGTGTCTCGAGCCATGTTATCGTTTTACTTACTGCCATGACTTCCATAGTCAGGCTACTTGTGGTCTCAACAAAAGCACCAGAGTCCTCCTGCACAATTCTCCCTCTGGCCCACGAGCTTCTCACATGTCGGACGACCAACCCATCTGTGTAGATGACAGCATCACCATCTAACGAATTCTCGAAAATCATCGCTTGTACTTCCGCCTCCACAGCAGCCGGATTTTCTTGTCTACATTTTCTGTCTAGTTGGATGCAAACTGAAAAGGACATACAGAAATCTGTTGGCACTTGTACCCACTCCTCGCCAGGTTCTAAGTCCTCCAGTGAACACAAACATAATGCTTTCATACATTTTCAAATTCTGATCCTGAAAGTGGCATTTATACACTCAATTAATATTCTGAAAGTGGCATTCATTCACTTTCAAATTGTGATCCTGAAAGTGGCATTTATACACTCAATTAATATTCTGAAAGTAGCATTCGTACATTTTCAAATTATGATCCTGAAAGTGACATTTATACGCTCAATTAATATTCTGAAATTGACATTTATACACTCAATTAATATTATAAAAGTGGTATTCTTACACTTTCAAACTGATCCTGAAAATGGCATTCAATTATTGAATGTTATCGCATGATGCCTGACAGCATAAGTGTAAGGCAGGGAATGACTTAATCAAATTGGCAGTCACCAGCAGAAGGAAAAAGTGCATAGAATTATTAAAAAGGAGGAAAACGTGCAGAAGTACTGATATATATATATATATATATATATATATATATATATATATATATATATATATGTGAAAAGCAAAAAGCATTAAAGCTAGGATATTGAACATGATTAGTCGAATCAAACCAAGAACTGACATCACAGCACTCATGAAATTCTCATACACAGTCTGTCCTTATCTTCAACAACCAGCAAAGAGTCCCAGTACTAATGAAATCAGCTACAATCTGACCTTTCCTCTGAGAACTGAGTGTCGGCCAATCCTCTGGTCACTCCCTGTAGCACCATTCTCTCCAGGTAATGATGGAGTATCCATTCTTCCACACTAGACCTCAAAGGGCACTGACCACACTGACCTTATCGTGCTCCAATACCCCACACAAGGCACAGATCCGGCCAATTTGTCCATCTGGTTGTTTCTCAACACACCAGCATGCTCTAGGGAAAACATCCAACAAATATTCCCTATCTTTTTTTTATTGAAACTTGACACTGCACGAAGCATGCCTGTCTTCACCCTGCTCAGCCTGCTCTGTGAATACATTACAATCACAACCTGTGTGCTGTTTATGCTGCAGCCGGCAGAACACTGCTGTGACTTCCTCCCCTTCATTGTTAGACTAGTTGTGGTATCATACACTTGGCTCTCCTGCACTACATCATTATCATGTACCATGCCGGTCTGTTTTGTCATCTCACATGATCACCAGTCATGGATCAGCATTGTGTTTTTGTCTTGACCGTGCCATGTGGCCAAGCCATCCAGATATGTCCTTCTCTGCCTTCGCCTTGTTCCTGCACTACACACCATCAATTAATCTTAGCTGTAAACCCCCAGGCACTTCCTTCGCCCCTTAGCACAGAGTCATCAGTGTAGATGATTACATCAACTGGGCATGGATTGTCTTATATTAATTCTTGCACCTCCCATTCAGTGCAGCCTGCTGGCCAGTGATTATACCAGCAGATGTTTGTAATACCAATGTCATCATCATGTGCCATGCCAATAAGCGTGGGCAGTCATGGTTTGCCATCTCATACAGTCACCAGTCTTGGATCAAGTCTGTGTACATGTCCCAATAATCACAAATACAAATACTGAATGTTTTATAACAGGATAAAAATTAACTCCTGTACAAATTAAGAATAAAAATTACCCATCACATTAACCAGCCACTGAAGCAAAAAACAAATACATAACACAACACAGCAATCAGATAGTATATTGTTTTGTGCAGCTCAGAAGAAGCCAACTGTCCGTTATGTCAGACCAGCAGCAAAAACTCCGCCGTGGAGCAGGCATGACAGGAGGCTTCTGATCAACAGAAGCAGTTCCTTTCTTGACACACTCAGGGAGCAGGCCCGCTCAGGTCATGACTCTCGGACATTTATCTCCTATTGTGTGTATTCACCTTCATGATGTTTTATTACTATCAGGTCCATATTATTTTGTCCTATCAGTATTATTATTTGAAATTGTTTTAATTTTTATTTCAAACTGTCCCATTCATGTAACTACGACTGCTGCTGCTCCTTACTACTACAACAGCTTCTACAGCAACTACCTAATCACTCAACTTAACCCATCCAAACCTAACCACCATCATCCTCTTCCTCCTTCTACTATTACTTTCGCAACTACCTACTGCTTATTCTATTTTACTACAGCTTCTGCTCTTCACCTTTTTCAGCTTCCCCAGCTGTGAAGATTATTGCAACATGCACCTTCTGTTTCCATTTCTCTCTATTGCCACGAATGTCGCATTAGACCATGACATTAAGTTTGTTTTAGTTACAGCTCCAGCCTGTCACTCCATGTTCTCCATGAATGTCCTCTTAACCTTGGACTTGCTTCATATATGCCTTCTTTGCCATGAGCACATACAAACATAAGAGAAGATTAATTGTGAGATTCTGTCAACCGGCTGTGGATATTATTGGAATACATAATGTCTGTTGTCATTACAGATAGTGGGATTCTGTACACTCTTGCGCTCATATACTCAAGACATAGATATCATGCTTTTCATTTACTGTTTGGAGCTTATTCAGGACTTGTTTAGAGAGGTTCAAGAAGGTATTCTTAAGTCTGACAGAACCATTTACTACAAATTCCAAAGTGCCAACTGCACCATATACACAACTCTTGAAACTATTTATTTTGATATAGAAAAAAATGCCTCTTTCCCTGAAACCAAATATACCAAACAATTTGCCTGACAATAACTAATCAATATTTGATAAACAGGTGCAGATTGAAGCACAATTTGATTCAAAACAACAACATAACAAATAACAGCCCAAGTGATCATATCATCATTTTTGATTGATAAGGAGTTTATAAACATGTTACTCCACCATAATTATCATTTTGTAAATGTTGTCTCCGTGGCCAAAGGCTTACGAACGCGGTTTGTGAGCCGCTTGCCAGGTGTTTGAAACACAGCTGCGACTGATTTGTGCAGCAGACCGTGTCGCATTGTGTTATAAAGTGTTGGTATCGGTATCGGAAAATTGCTGGTGGTGACTGCAACGTCCTGTAAGGGATATGCAACATCAAAAAAAAAATGTCATAGACCTATTGTTGAAAAATTAATGGGATGGTACAAATTAATTTGTTTTATCCTTAAGCTGTTAAGCAGCTCTTAATTTTGTCTGTCAAGAAATCTGCTCATTGATATCCTTTTAAGAAAAGCAACAAGCACTAAAGATAAAATATTGAACATGAGTCAAGAACCAACATCATGGCACTAGGGACATTCCCATACATCTACAACCAGCAAAGAATCCCAACACTAAAGGTAGCAATGGTCATGGTCTTTGATTGTTTAATGAAGCATGCCTGTCTTCACACCTACTCAGCATGCTCGGTGAGTCCGTTACATTATGTGTGTGTTGTTTATCCTGCAACCAGTGGAACGCTGCAGTGACTGTCTTTGCCTTCATTCTCACACCAGATGTGGTATCATACGCCAGGCTCTTCTGCATTACACACTGCTCATTAATCTTTGCTATGAACCCTCAGGTACTTCTTTTGCCTCTTAACAAAGAGCCATCAGTGTAGATGATTACATTATTTGGGCATGATTGAGTACAAGAGAAATCATACTATTTTACTTTACTCATCATCATCTTCCAAATTGCTGTCAAGCATCATATGGAGGAATGGTTGATTCCATTGCCCGATGGGTGGCTCTGATTAGTGTAATTACACAATGTCTTTTCTGTCATCAGTCCATTTTCTTCTCTGGTGCCCTCGCTCTCGTGTCAGATCTTTTGTGTGGCGCCACTGCTGGTTACTGATAATGTTGCATTTTAAAGATGATGGTGGTACTATTTGATCTTCTATCTTGCAATATATATGGCAACAAGTTTTGATCCTCCTGTCACTTTACTCATAAGGAAAATGAAAAATGTTGTACATTTAAGAAGGCATGAATGTCTAGAAAAGATAACAATGGTGGGAAATGTGCTGGGGAGGCAGAGAAGACAAAAACCACCACATGTATGGATTCTAGATGTGAAAGATAATTGTCATGTCAGCTACATGATAGAGAGACATTGACACATGTCAGCAACAGAGGCAGGACTTATGATAGAGAGACACTGACACATGTCAGTAACAGAGGAAGGACATGTGATAGAGAGACATTGACAAATGTCAGTAACAGAGGAAGGACTTCTGATAGAGAGACGTTGATTAACACATGGTAACAACAGAGGCTAGACTTATTATAGAGAGACATTGATTAACACATGTCAGCAACAGAGGCAGGACTTATGATAGAGAGACATTTCAAGAGACTGTTATGGAGGTGAAGTTCAGCACACGACAGGCCACTGGATAATGATCACTACTTAACATTGCTATGGCACTATTTACAAAGGGATTCCCTTTTACATTTTTGTTTAAATATTGAATGGCAATACCCTGTTTACTTTTATAACACTTTACAACATCAGCAAATTATAATAATTCAATGATTGATTAGTTACAATAACATCAATTGAACAATTTTGATTACTATGGCTAGAAACAGTCTAATCCAGTGGTTCTTAACCTTTTGTGGTCCGTGCCCCCCTTCACCATATTTTCAGAATGTCATTCCCCCCTCCCCCCCCCCTTCCTATCAAAAATTTGGCCCGTGCCCCCCTTCACCGTATTTTCAGAACGTCATTCTCCCCCCCCCCCTTCATATTTCCTATTTAAAAATCCCCCCACTCCTACACAGTATACGTAAAATTGGAAGGTAAATTTAATAGCATATACTAAAACAAGTCTAGACATCCACATAAAACATGATTTGTGGGTCTACTTACTTTATAAAATGAATTTTAGAAGGATGAGACGTACTTAACTGTAAAGTATGAAGGGAAAAACAATATCAAGTAATCGGTTCTTGTATTAACGCGATCTTGAAATGGTCTTCATCCCCCCCCCCCCCTGAAAACCCTAAAATCCCCCCCTGGGTGGGGGGGGGGGGAATTCCCCACCGGTTGAGAACCACTGGTCTAATCTATACATTTATTAGATATTCTGTAAAGAAGAATTTCTTCTCCAGCTTTGTGCCAGTAACAAAATGCTAAAACAATCAGAAAGTGCCACAGCTGATGACTTGATCCAATGTAGTCAAACTTTCCTGAAGAATAAACAAGAGAAGATTTGTTTACACTCTAGGGTGTAGTAGTGACGATATACAACTCTCCTATATATGGTTACACTAAAAACCTACCCATAAGAAATACATAGAATTATCGCCAGAGCCACAGAATCCGTGCTCTGTGCTCAATGTCAGCTTCAACAGCCAGCGAGGAGAGAGTGAAGAGAAGATAAAGATACTAACATTTGCTGATGATATCCTTGCATACAGGCAAGGTAGAGACAGGACACACACTGCGCAAGAGTTGCAGAAGACAGTAAACATAGTGACGGACTGGTACACAGAAATGAGTAGTGTCACTGACCCAGTTAAGGTGCTTGTGTTATGGTGCTGCTAGACAATGGATTATTTATGGCTAAAGTCCTAGGACTCACAATAAACGGTAAATATATTAACAGAGAGAGTAGTCTCAGATACCTCGGAATCACCTTTGACAGAAATCTGCAATTCATGTTCACCTGAAAAGAGTAATTATAAGAATTAAGAAGGTTCTTGGTGGACTGACGACTGGCAGCAATGGAATGGAGAAAAGAATGTTCTTCATTCTGTATCAACATATGATTCAGTAATTGAGTATGGATTGGGACTGCTCACAGTGTCAAAGAGTCAGCCAATGAAACTAAAGCGCATATAGAATGAAGTTATCAGTGTGATCCTGGGATGTAAAAGAGACATGCCGATATTTGATCTAACATTTCCTTTGGCTCCTTTTGACTTGTTGCTATCAAGATGGTGTAGTCAGCATAATATAAGTTATTTTCATGACCACCAACTACAATCCCTGGTGTGTTCTCTACAGATCTCATACTGTGCTCACTGTACAATGAAAACACATCCGGGGACAGTACTCATCCGTTTGCATCCCTCTTTATTCACTAAAATGTTCCTAATTAGTTAAACCTTACAGCTGCTGTTTGCTGACAATGTATGTTCTTTATTATTCACAGATCTTTGACGTCAATGTTTAATGTTTGTAGTAGTTTGTTTATTTTCTCATGATTTATAATTTCAAACACTTTTGCAAGCTCTATGAAACATAAATACATATCTATTTTTACTTCTATAGCTCTTTCTAATAAGTGTCCTGAGAATGCACAGAGTTGAGTTGAGGTGAGTTGAGCTAAGAACCGAACATCACTGCACTCAAGACACTCTCATATGCGCTCTGTCCCCTTGTTCAACAGCCAGCGAAGAGTCACACTACTAATCATTCCCACCGCTATCTGATTGAAAGAATGCACACTGCATTGGTTATACCCTTTGCTTCTATAAATTCATAAACTCACATAATAATGTGTATACATGGAAGGAAAATGCCAAGAAAATTAATGTCTGGTAATTTTGAAATATAAAGTTAGTTGCATATGCTTCACAGGATGTCACAGTTAACCCCAGAATTTTTTACTCTGTGATTTCTTGGCATATTTACGTTCAGTAATTTGCCATTGCTTTGTTTGATCGATGCTCAAACCAGTGTATGAAAACCAGTGCAAGTCGGTCTGCTTCCAAATCACCCATAACTGTGTTTCAAACATGGTATGCAGGATAACAAATTACATACATAACCTCTTCGCCACAGCGCCGGAATTTGAAATATAAATAAAAGACAAAAATCAATAACTCTACAGCAATTACCTGGACATGCTCTCCCTGGCAACTTTGAAATATAAATAAAAGACAAATATCAACAATAATAACTCTACAGCAATTACCTGGCCATGCTCTCTCTGGCAACTTTGAAATATAAATAAAAGACAAATATCAACATTAATAACACTACAGCAATTACCTGGCCATGCTCTCTCTGGCAACTTTGAAATATAAATAAAAGACAAATATCAATAATAATAACTCTACAGCAATTACCTGGACATGCTCTCTCTGGCAATTTTGATATATAAAAGGAAAAGGCGAAAGCACCCAACAGGTACATCATTACTACCTTGGGTATAAACATCTGTAATAAGAACAACAAAGAAATCATTATGCTGATTGCACAAATCAGTATCAACAAATATGACTAGATGAGTTAATCATGATGTCGTATGAACACTATCATACTATCTAATGTTAAAATTCTTTGATATAGCACTGTGATATAAGCTTTCACATTTTACTTGTTAACTTATTACCTACTAAATAAAAACAAACATATTGTGGCAGATTTCATTTATTGAAATTGTTCAGCCAGAGGTGTGCCTGTAATTTCAGTTACAACAGAATGCTGCTATTGAATCAAGGCATGAGTTAAGAATAGGACATTTTAAAGATACATGTAATCCAAAGGTAGATACTGCCATTAGTATGTGAAGTGTTAGATTTTCTTCACATATACCAGGTTACAATATAATAAAATCCTGTGTGCTGATACCAAGGTAGCTGGTTCTTCCCCTCCACTGGTCAGCTGGACCACCAGTGCAATTTTTTTCAGAAAACTCTGGAGGTCATCGCTGGAGCTAAAGGGTTTGGGTTTTATGTAATGCTCTTGGCAGACAGCTGCTGGAAGTCATCGCTGTACTAAAGGGTTTGGGTTTTGTGTGATGCTCTTGGCAGACAGCTGGCTGTTCTATAGAGACCTCTGGAGGTCATCGCTGTAGCTAAAGGGTTTGGATTTTGTGTGATGCTCTTGGCAGAAAGCTGGCTGTTCTACAGAGACCTCTGGAGGTCATCGCTGGAGCTAAAGGGTTTGGATTTTGTGTGATGCTCTTGGCAGACAGCTGGCTGTTCTACAGAGACCTCTGGAGGTCATCGCTGTAGCTAAAGGGTTTGGATTTTGTGTGATGCTCTTGGCAGAAAGCTGGCTGTTCTACAGAGACCTCTGGAGGTCATCGCTGTAGCTAAAGGGTTTGGATTTTGTGTGATGCTCTTGGCAGAAAGCTGGCTGTTCTACAGAGACCTCTGGAGGTCATCGCTGTAGCTAAAGGGTTTGGATTTTGTGTGATGCTCTTGGCAGAAAGCTGGCTGTTCTACAGAGACCTCTGGAGGTCATCGCTGTAGCTAAAGGGTTTGGATTTTGTGTGATGCTCTTGGCAGAAAGCTGGCTGTTCTACAGAGACCTCTGGAGGTCATCGCTGTAGCTAAAGGGTTTGGATTTTGTGTGATGCTCTTGGCAGAAAGCTGGCTGTTCTACAGAGACCTCTGGAGGTCATCGCTGGAGCTAAAGGGTTTGGATTTTGTGTGATGCTCTAGGTAGACAGCTGGCTGTTCTACAGAAACCGAGCCAGATGGGGGAAAACCTGGTGTTATGAAGTCGATTCTCTCAAGTTGAACTTTTTATGTAAAAACTGACTAGGGTACAAGAAGTTGTACAGCTCAATTAAAGAATTCAATCAATCAATCAATCATGTGCCATGCCGGAAAGCGTGGGCGGTCATGATTCGCCATTTCACTCGATCACCAGAGTCGTGGATCAGCTCAGTGTTCCTGTCTCGTCCATGCCATGTGGCCAAGCCATCCAGGTATTTTCCTCTCGGTCTTCCTCTTGGTCTGTTCCCCTCGATCTTGCCAGCTGTCACCAAGTTCTCCAGTCCATTTCTTCTCATAACATGTCCAAAAAATTTTGACTGTCTACGTCTAATTTCTCTAATCAATCTACGATTTTCATTTGTCTCTTGTAGTACTTGGTCATTGGTTTTTCTATCTGTCCATGGTATTCTTTGCATTTTCCTCAGAAACCACATTTCTGCAGCCATCAGATGTTTTTCAGCTTGACTGCACATTGTCCAAGTTTCACATCCATACACAAGAACAGGCTCTATGTATCCCCTCAACACTCTTTTTCTCGTTTCAATTGACATCATTTTATTGGTCAGAATGTTTTTCATCTTGCTAAAGGCTAATTTCGCAATGGCGATTCTTGTTCTAATCTCTTCAAGGCATCTGCCATCAGATGTTATGACTGTTCTGAGATAATTGAACCGATTCACTTGTTGAAGAATATTCCCATTTACTTGTATATTACATTGTGGTACTTCGTTCTTCCTAGTGACGACCATAACCTGTGTCTTCCTACAATTTAATTCCAACCCCAGCTGCTCACTGTGTACAACCACAGCGTCTACTAATTGTTGCAGATCCTGTGCATTGTCTGCAATCAATACTGTATCATCTGCATATCTAATGTTATTTATGTTTCGTCCTCCAATGCTGATTCCATTTAGGTCTTCTACATTTCTGAAAATATTTTCACTGTATAAGGAAAAAAGATCTGGAGACATTACACATCCCTGCCTAACACCTCTCTTAATAGGTTGGTATTGTCCTACTTCATTATCAATTCTTATGGCAGCTTGTTGTTTCCAATATATGTTTTTTATAAGTCTAATGTCTTTCCCATCAATTTGTAGATCTGCAAGCATATCCACAATGTTGACATGTCTTACTCTATCAAAGGCCTTTGTGTAGTCAATAAAGCAAAGATGTATATCCTTGTTTACTTCTAAAGCACGTTCAATAACTGTTCGCAGCATATACACAGCATTTACTGTACCCTTTCCTTCTACAAAACCACATTGTTCTTCCCCTATTTCAGGTTGTATTTTCTTCCTCACTCTTTGCATGATAATTCGTAATAAAATCTTTGTGATGTGACTCATTATACTAATTGTTCTATGTTGATCACATTCTAAGGTTCCTGATTTCTTTGGGATTGCAATAAATACAGAATTACATAATTCAGAAGGTATATCTCCAGTATCATATAATGTGTTCAGCAGTCTAGTGACTTGCTCTAGTCCAAATTCTTCTAAAGCTTTAATCATTTCTGTTGTGATGTTATCTGCACCGGGGGCCTTGCCAGCTTTCATATGCTTAAGAACATTTTGAACCTCCATCTTTAAAATTGCTGGTCTTTCATTATTAAATCTAATAGCATACTGTTCCTCTCTGTTATCATTATACAGGTCTTTCACATAATCTGTCCATACATGTAGAATCTGATCTTTTTCTATTATGATTTTGCCATCTTTAGTTCTTAGACAGCCTGTTGATGTACTTGTTCTTTTATTAGTAAGTTCCTGAATCCTTTTGTGCACTAATTTGGTATTTTGACTGTTGTGTTGTTTTTCAATTTCTAAGCACTTTTCCTCAAGCCATGATTCTTTTGCCTTCCTACATAATATTCTGACTTGTCTGTGAATTTCTTCATATTTGGCAGGATTATTTTTGTTGAGTCTTCTTGTTTCCATTAAGTGTAAAATTTCCTCAGTCATCCATTTCTTACGACCCACCTTCTTTAATTTTGGAATAGTTGTTTCTGCAGCCATATTGATTGAATTCTTTAACATTTCCCATTGATCATCCACATCCTGGAATAGGATCTCTAGATCAGACAATATTTCAAATCTGTTCTGTACTTCTATGTTGAATTTGTTTTGTATTTCCTTGTCATTACTCAATATACACAAATCATATTTAGTGTTCCCTGTTGTATACTTGACTTTCTTCAACTTTATCCTCAATGTTCCTGTGAGTAATCTGTGGTCACTATAACAGTCAGCACTGGGAACTGTTTTTGCTACTGTTAGGGCGTTTCTAAATCTTCTGCTAATGAGAATGTAGTCAATCTGGTTTCTAATCCTGCTATCAGGACTCCTCCAGGTCCATAATCTTCTAGGGTGTTGCTTGAACCAGGTGTTTCCTACAATTATTTCCTGTTCTTTTGCCCACTCTACTAGTCTATATCCTCTTTCATTTCTCTCTCCTAAATCATAGTTTCCTACTGTGTATCTATCCCCTTGATTTCCTACTTTTGCATTGAAGTCCCCTATTATAATGTTTATTTCTGAATTTTTACATTTCTTTAAGGCAGACTCTATGTCATTATAAAATTCCTCTACACTATCTTCACTGGACTCTCCTGTTGGGGCATATACTTGAATAACATTTATGTTAAAAGGTCTGCCACTCAATTTAACTAGTAGTACTCTGTCCGACACGGCCCAATATCCCTGAACAGACGATGTTTTCCGGTCCAAAACTATTGCCACTCCCCCATGCCGATCCTCACCTCCAGAATAAATAATCTTAAAATCTTTATGTATCTTGATGCCTGCTCCTGTCCATCTCGTTTCGCACATACCTAATACATTAATTTTTTCTCTTTGAATTTCTTGTGTTATGTTCTCTAATTTTCCGTCGTTGTTTAGCGTCCTAACGTTCCATGTTCCTAATTTTAATGTCTCTGTCCTTGTCTTGCGATGATCAGTCTTTAAGCGAATCATAATAAACTAGGCAATTTCAAAGAGGTAGTTTGCCGTTGCTTTCCTCTATGGCAGTGACCATACTGGCCGGATGACCGCAATCAGTGTCTCTCGAAAGAGAGAAAGCTTGCCGTCGCGAAACTCGAGACCATAACCAACAAATATCTGTCGGCTGCCCTCATAATTTCATCCACCACCTGCCTTCCGTGGCTTCTTTTGAACACTTCCAATTAACGAACACGAAATAACATCACATAATCCAAAGGAAAAACACTATCCACACGAATTTCACGGGAATTTCCATAAGGAATCCACAGAAAAACACTGAACAGCTTCTCCCCCAAGACAGTGAGTCATCGCGTCGCCATCTGAAAGTTTGAAGATGTAATGGACTAGCAGAGCAGGTTGAGCAGGGTGAAGACATACATGCTTCATGCAGAGTGGCATGCTTCAATTAAAAATTCAAAGATATGGAGCATCCATTGGTTCTTTTCCACAGAACATGCTAGAATCTTGAGAAACGAGCAGGCCAACAGTGATTGGCTGGAGACTGGTACAAAATAAGGCCTGTAGAAGCATATAGTGTGGAGGAACAGATAAATCACCATAACCTGGAGAAAATGCAACTATCACCATTAGTATTGGAACTCTTCACTGGCTGTTGAAGACGGAGTGCATATAGGCATGTTCTGAGTGCTGTGGTGTCAGTTCTTGATTCAACTCAACTCAAATCTGAAAGATGCAAAACATAAGTTCGAGAGGTAATATACTAACTTGTACGATTGCTGTGGAGATTCCACCACTGAGGTAAATCCAATGAATTGTGGGAACGACTCCGTAGGCACTTAAACCTACGTAAACAGTTACGCGGATGTAGAACCAACCATGGGTGAAGAATCGAGGGTGGAGTTGAAAGACCAGGGCACATACTGTTAAAACTGTGATGATGATGAGGTACATGTTTCTCCACATCTGAAACATGAACACAATTTTTTAAAACAACAACATAAAATTATGGATTTTGACGACAAACAATGAAAATAACAATTGATTACACTTAGTATGTGCCTAGAAATTGTAGACAAAGTTGGAGGAACGGAAAGACATATGAAAGTAATAATTACCAAAGATAATATGTGCACTTCACAGCACAAGCAAATTTGTGAAAATCAAAGAAAATAACATCGGAACCAAACGTTTCAATTCCAAAGTCAAATCAGTACTCCTGTATGGATCACAAACATGAAGAACCATGAAAACAATTAGCAACAAATTACAAACATTCATGTATAGGCATCTCCCCAGAATGGAAGCAATGAAATGGAATGACAGAATCACTCATTTAGAAATGACGGAGAACTGAAGAAATTCTAGTGAATCAAGCAGTGAGGAAAAGATTCTGGCACTGAATAAGAAGCCAGTTCATTGCATAGCTAAGAGTTCTTTCTATGAAATCCACAAAGCAAAAATATGGAGATGATTAACACACAGAAAAGAGAATTACTGTGGATTCATTCATTCATTCAGTAGCATGTCCTGTATAGAACCTTGCTCCCATAACAACCTTCCAGAAAACTTCTTGATCACAAGCAAGATATCCCGCGTCCGATACATCCATCTGGAGATCATCCACCACATCCTGCACTCATCTTCTCTTTGGTCTTCCTCTTCCTCTTTTCCCAGGCATATACCCCTCCATTATTGTTCTCTCCAACTCTTATAACAAATCAAGTGACCAAAATATTTCAATTTTCTTTGTTTTATCATCTTTAATAGTCAACCCACTTCAATATTCAGCTTTTTAAGTAAGTATCCAGGTCTCACAGGCGTATGTTGCAATGGGAAAGAAGCATGCTCTTAAAAACCTAATTTTGTAGTTCTATCTGTCCCACTCCATAAGTTATTCAGTTGTTTTAGTCTTTGAAGAGTAACTGATAGTCGTCATTCAATTTCTTTCATTGTGTCACCAATGTTGAGAATCAATGACCCAAGATATTCAAAATTTTCTACTACCTCCAATTTTTCCTCATTAACATATATTTCTTTCTCCATTGTAGTTTTATCTGTATGCATTACCTTTGTTTTTGCTATGTTAAGATATAAGTTTTGATTTTAACTATTTCTTTGGGTTGAGGTTATTAGGTTTTCTATACGATTCTGTGGTGTGGATAGAA
Organism: Cepaea hortensis; assembly: GCA_963921405.1. NCBI lineage: Eukaryota > Metazoa > Mollusca > Gastropoda > Stylommatophora > Helicidae > Cepaea > Cepaea hortensis. Next base: position 51,508,242 of record OY992876.1, read on the forward strand.
ATACTGTATCATAAGCATATCAAATCTCTGGTATTTCAGACCATCGATATTTAGGGCATCATACTGCTCCCTGGTTATATCATCTCTGACATTTCTCATTATATTTTTGGCGTGCAGGTTAAACAAATAGGGTGAAAGCACACAGCCCTGATGAATTCCTTGCTTGATGTCAAACCAATCTGATGTCTCACCATCAATTCTAACCGCTGCTTGTTGATCTAGATAGAGCATTTTTATGAGTTGTACTATATGTGACGGAAAACTCATACAGTCGAGTCCACTTAAGTCGAACTCGGATAAGTAGAATTTCGCTTAAGTCGATGTGGCTTGGTCCCGGCCATTATCCTTCTTTATCATTGTATAAAAAGTCCTGATAAGTCGAATTCGGTTAACTCAAATTTTTGGATTAGTAGAACATAAAAATGAATACTGACTATATAAGTGTTCACGTTTAAAAACTATTCATCTCACACACACAAATAATTGTTTCGCGAAAGAATTATTTTTAGCCAGCCCGGAGAACAACAATCGATACGGCACATACGATATCTCGCTACATGTCAACAATGGCAGCTAGTAGACGAAAGCTTGCCACTTTAACTTTAAAAAGAAAGACTGAGCTGTTGGAAGAGGTTGAACATAGTGGGAGAAAGTGAATATAGCTAGAGAATTTGGTATTAAAATGGTTCACTGTGATTAGATCGGCAAATGTACCAGTAAATGGGCCTTATTGCGAAAGCAGAAGAATTTGCACATCTTGGAGGTCAGACAGACTGGAATTGTAGTGCTGGCTGGTTGGATCGTTTAAAAATAACGACATTGCATCACGTACAAGAATGTGTGTGGAGAGAAACAGTCAGTCGATGAAGCAACGACTCACTCATGGATAGAAGATGTGCTTTAGCTAAATATAATTCTATGGATGTATTTAATGCCAATGAAATTGGATTATTTTGGAGATTGTTGTCTAATACAACATTTTCTTTCAAAAATGAAAAGTGTCATGGGGGGAAAAAATCAAAAGAAAGAATAACAGTGGTTGTGTGTTTCAATATGCATGGTAGTAAAAAATGGCCTTTATTGGAACATTTTAAAATCCTCGTTGTTTCAAAGGCCTGAAAAAATTGTGTGAATCACAGAGCCAATTCAAAGGCGTGGATGACATCAGAGCTGTTCAATGAGTGGCCACAAGAATTTGATTATTCAATGATGTGTAAACAAAGAAAAATTCTTTTAATTGTTGACAATTGTTCAGCCCACACACAAATTAACAATCTGAAGGCAACAGAACTTTTGTTTCTGCCACTTAATGCCACATCAACACTTCAGCCTTGTGATCAAGGTATCATTCAAAATCTGATAGTTCTTTACTTGTGGGTCATATGGATGCTGACCTCATTTGTGATGATTTCAAGATAACCCTTCTTGATGCTATTCTTATGTTAAAATCTTCATGGAACAGAGTTTTACCAGCAACTATTGCAAACTGCTTTAGACAGGCTGGCTTCTTACCTGCAGTAGATGTCTCTGTAAATGAGAATTCCACACCATCAGCGAGCAGTGAGAGCAATGTTACTGACATTTCAGTGGAGCCATTACTTGCTAGATTGTATAAAGAGCTGAACATTGAACCAGAGGAGTTTGTGAACATTGACAATGATGTTTCTACTAGTGCCACTCTTTCAAGCACTGATATGATAGGGCTATGTATGCCAGTCATTCAACCAACAGACCCTTCCAGCCCTGACTCTGATGATGAGGATGACTGTGGGATGCAAGCACAACCTGTATCGCAGTCAGATATTTTGGCATGGATTGACAAAATTGACATTTACATGATGCAGACTGCTCGCTCCCTGGCCAAGGGGTTAGCAGCTTTCTCCATAACCCCGAATACTCTCGTGGTTGACATGACTGCACGAGAATTGGAAGCGGTTCGAGACGCACCAGTGACTTATGAGAGTATGGAGCCGGTCGCTCAGAAAGTCGTGGCGTGCTGATGAGCGTAATCTAGCCTAGGAATCAACATACAGCTGAAAGATGCTGGTGTTGACCACAATATGGAAACGTGGGGAAAAAAAATGATGCAGACTGGATGTTCAGATGATGCAGTCTCACCATTTTGTGCCTTTAAACAGGCCATGAGAAGACATTTTTCACAAGTCAAGAAGCAAAGCAAAATCACAGACTTTTTCTTTAATTAATTTGGAAATTTTCAAAATTAAACATTTCAACATTTCTAATATTGTATTGCTATTTATTTGTTCACTAACTGTGTTTCCTAAGTGGTACAATCATTTTACTCAATGCTACTGCATAGTATTAGTGTAAATATGTGTGCAGTCTGGATAAGTAGAATTTCTGATAAGTAGAACAAATTCCTTCGGCCCCTGTGACTTCTACTTATCCAGACTCCACTGTATTCCCATGATTTCCCAGTTTCTGATGTTGTACACATCAAATGCCTTTGAATAATCCACAAAACATGAGAATAGGTTCACATTAAATTCTCTGCACTTCTCTATTATTAAACGCATGTTGAGTATGTGATCTCTTGTTCCTCTTTCTTATCTAAATCCAGCTTGAACCACGTTAATCTTGTATTCCATTTTCTTACGAAGTCTTGCCATTATGATTTTTAGTAGAATTTTGCTTGCATGACTGATCAGGGCTACAGTTCTATAGTTGGTGCATAATTTCAGGTTGCCCTTTTTTGGTATTGGAATGACGATAGTTCTCTTCCAATCTGTTGGCTATATACCATATTTCCATATCTTTTTTTACATAATGTGGGATAGATTTGTATGCTTTCTTCTCCTCCCCCTTTAATTAGTTCAGCTAATAACTGTGGATATCTTATGATAATGAAACAATATCAACTGCTGATAAAAGCATACAAGCACAAAGAAATATCTTAATATGAGCCAGAGGAAGACCAAGAAAATGTTGGATACACAACATCAAGGCCACTCTAAATAAACATGGATACAACACGAGCAAGTCCACTCTGCCAACTGTTACAAGTGAACTCATCCCCTGACAGGACGTAGAGGTGTTTCCAAGGCACCAGGGCCGGGTTATATACTGGCCAAGACCTATTGACGCGTCCTCGTCGAGCGTCCTGGGCAACAGGTCCCTTCGGGGTCCTGGCTAAAGTCAGTAGGATCGCCAATTCCTCCGAAGTCGGAGAGTGTCTGCCTGTACGACGAGAAACCACCAGTCTGCGCACCAATAAGCCAGACATGGGACAACGGATACTCACGCAAAACTCAGGGCCTGTATGACATCACATTGATGTTGAACAACAGGGATGCCTTCATCCGACATACATGACTTCGCGTTGGAGCTCAAGCCAACGAACACAAGCAAGCATCCCCCGACAACCATCTGTTTCTTGTGTTCAACAGCCAATCATCTTCTGTGTCACTCCGCCAACCTCTGCAGGTGATCCCATCTCCTGGCAACAGTTTCTTGTATCCAATAGCCAATAGTCTGCCGCATCACTGTCAGCCTGTGCAGAAAATCCTATCCCCCAACAACCATCTGTTTCCTGTGTTAAAGAGTCAATTATCTTTCCTGTCACCCCACCAATCTATGCAGCAATGTCTCCGTCTGTCTCTACAACCCCCAGTATTCTTGGTTCACTCAATGTTCTCTAGGTCCTCTCTACTGAAAACAAGACCCAAAAAAAGATTATGGGTGCCTTGTACTACACGTGTGGCGAACAATAAGCCAAGCTTCTGATAAAATATTCTATAAAATCTTGTACCAACAGAAAACTATGAACCAGACAAGGAAAGTATACACCTTACACTTTTATAAAGGTAACAGTACTGACAATCTCATAGTAAATACTCCTATAGCGCTATGATGTGTTAAGTTAGCATGAGGTGGGTTGACCTTTATCTGTAGCCTTCTTTTCCCCAAAAAAACGTTTAATTGACTTTATCAGGTTGGTTCATTCCAAGAGACAGTTTAGTTGGGTAGATGCCTCTGTACTAAGGAACTCAGCTCAAACATCCCTCTGCTGCTAAGACTGTGGAATATTCACTGTACTACCACAGCTCACATACTGATGTCCTTTGTTTCATTTTCAAATAACTTCACATATTCTACACAATGGTTACAAGCAGTGAGGTGATAACCTCCTTCTCTAACCACCATTACCACTCACTCAATCTGAGAAATTTCATATTAATATTCAGGTTAATGTTTCATGTGCAGGTTAGTTAGTTAGTTAGTTAGTCGACAGATCATCCTCGTTGCACATCGGACCATTCAGTCCATAAGTGCTCGGATCCCCTCCTCAGCAAATCCCGCAGCGTGTAGCGGCTAACGACGCCAGTTCTGTGTTGGTTTATCAATCTTCTTTGGCTTCCTGCGTAGTGTTCTTGTTTGGCCACCCCTCTTTTAATTTGCTGCTCTCGCAGTCTGGCCATTGTTGTAGATTCACATTCATCACTTGGTTCTTGCAAAAGTCTCACTTCTCGTAGAGCATTCAGAATGTCAGCCTGGTCCATGGCGCGTCCGCCCTCAACAGTAGCCTCACCTGCGAGCTTGTCAGCCCGCTCATTTCCTTGTACTCCCGCATGCCCTGGCACGAAGATGAAACTAATCTTTGCCAGCCGAGACCGCTTCAGAGGCAGCAACCATTCTCTTCGGATCGACCCCTCCTCTATCCTCTTGATCATGTTCATTGAGTCGCTAAGGAAACAAGCCCTAGTGAATGTCTGTGTCTCGAGCCATGTTATAGCTTTACTTACTGCCATGACTTCCATGGTCAGGCTACTTGTGGTTTCAGTGAAAGCACCAGAGTCCTCCTTCACAATTCTCCCTCCGGCCCGAGCTGTAAAGGCCCATGAGCTTCTCACATGTCGGATGACCGACCCATCTGTGTAGATGACCGCGTCACTGTCTAGCGAATTCTCGAAAATCAACGCTTGTACTTCAGCCTCAACAGCAGCCGGATTTTCTTGTCTGCATTTTCTATCTAGTTGGATGCAAACTGAAAAGGATGTGCAGAAGTCTGTTGGCACTTGCACCCACTCCTCGCCAGGTTCTAAGTCCTCAAGTGAACACACCTGTTGAAGAATGTCCTCGGCTTGACCCATCCACGACCGTCCTCTTTTTAACCTGCTGCCCTTCACCTTCCTAATTTCACTTTGCAGTGGATGCTGTGTGTTTGCGTTAATTCTGAGGTAGGCGCGTGCCCTGCAAACTTGCATTCTCTCTTCAATGGTTGGAAAATCAAGAAGGTAGCGCATCGCCCTGCATGCTGTATCTCTTGTACATCCAAGAATAATGCGCATAGCTTCATTCTGTATCCTTTCCATCCTTTCTATCTGCTTATGGCTGACAGTCAGGATTGCCATTGCATACTCCAAAACAGACATGACCAGCCCCTCGTACAGAAGACATAGATGGCGCTGCTCACAGTTTGCTGCCGCCATCACCCGCATCGCTGCCAAACCCCGCTTGGCCTTTGTTATCACCTGGTCTATGTGCACATTATAAGCAAGGCTTCGATCAAACCGTATCCCCAGGTAATTCATTGCCTGCGTTCTTTCCACCGTCTCTGAACACAGCATTACAGTTGGTGTTGGATTGTTGACAATATGATTATTCAACGAGAACCAAGTCACTGTTGCCTTTGTTGGGTTGACCATTGCCCCAGCTTCATCACACCAAGTACTTATGCGATTGAGTTCGGTTTGTAGCTCCACAGCAACCTCCTCTCTATCCTTACCCTGACGATACACTAAAACATCATCGGCATATGACAATGTCCTGCCAGGTCCAGTGATCTGCTCACTGGTGATTCTCACTGTGTAGGCGTTGAACAGTACCGGAGATAATGGTGATCCCTGTGGTAGGCCAGGATATATTGTTGTTGGTTCCGAAGTCCAACTGCCACATCTAAAAACTACTTTCCGTTGGAAGAGAGCTGCAGCGATCCAACTAAGGAGGAATGGACTTACGTTTAGTTCAAGAAGCTGAAACATTAAAAAATCCAGTGGTACTCTGTTGTATGCGTCCTCAAGATCAATCGCTGCAGCAACGGTTTCAGTGCCTGAGTGGAAACCTTCATAGACATCATGGGCAAAGACTGCTGCATTGGTCCAGGTTTCTCTTTTTGGACGGTACCCACCCAGGGTAGGTGGGAAAACACCTTGCCTCTCTAGTTGGCTTGATATTTTCCTGGCAATTACCTTCTCCAGCAGCTTGCCTATTGTATTCTGCATGGTTATAATTCGATATCCTTGAATTTTCTTGTGGTCTTTGTCAGGCTTCGGCAAGGGAATCAGATAGCTGTGTAACCATTCCTCCTTGATGCTAGCACTCCCTATACTGTTGTTGTACATGTCTGCTAGTTTCTCTAGCTCATTGTCGGTACACCTATTTATGTCGTCGTATCTTATGCCATCAGGACCTGGAGCACTGTTTTTTGATCGTCGAAACACAGCCTTGATTTCTTGCACTGTCACTGTGTCTTCATCCGAAGTGTTCTGGGCCTTGCATCTGTCTGAGGTGACCTCCTTGGCCAGATTCCGGCCTCCCATGTCTGTCTGGTTGCTCTGCTCAAGGTAGCGTTCAAAGAGGGCTTTGCCCTTGTCCTCGTCAGTCCTCTGCCAGATGAGGTCAGCACCTTGGAAGTCAGAAATGCTCTTATTCTTGACTACACCACTCATGCTTTTATGTAGTCGCCAGAACAATTTCAGTGACTTGTCTGTGCTTACTCTTTGACACACCTCTGCCCATTTTTCGCTTTTAACCACCGTGACCAGTTTTTTGAAATAGCTTACTTTTGTGTGCATCTCTCTTTCTAAGTGCAAGCAGGGACTAGGATGACCAGCTCTGTTCTTCTTGGCATTTTGCCATCTCCTTACAGCACTACGCTTATCCACCCAAGCCTTCTCCACCTCGAAACTCCACCACGGTGGCTGCTCCCAGCTTGTTTTCCTTTTCTTCCTGCCCTGAAACGTTCTGCGCTTGTCACGTCTTATTTTACTCACCACATCTTGCCCTGTACTGTCATACTGGAACGTCTTTACCTTTAGTTTGTGCTGCCTGGTTCTGCCTTTCTCCACCAATATGCTGCATGGGTGGTGGTCGCTGCCATGGTGTCCTAGGACACCCCATCTACACACTGTAGTGAGTGAAGGTGAAACTAGCGCCAGATCAATTGCACTGTCCTCATCGCCTGGACGGCTTGCTGTCCTGGTGACACAGCCACTGTTGATACAAACCAGGTCGATGGTTTCCAGTGCAGTCTCGAGCTCCTCCCCTTGTGTATTGGAGGAAGTGTTTCCCCATGATCTGCCTTTAGCGTTGAAGTCACCACAGAAAATAACATTTCTCTCGTGGCCTAATATGCCACTTAAGCACTGCCACTTCTGGGCGTCCACACTCGCATTGCGGGCATAAACATTAACCAACACGAATGGTGTACTGGAATGAACTCTCAACGCCTGTATTTGTATATCGTCACTGTTCCAACTGGACATGTCTAGCTCTGACGCCACCATGCTGTCGCGAACGAGAATCGCCGTTCCCAGATGTCGTCTGTTATAGAAACATTAACATGTGCAGGTTAATTTCTTTCTTCATACAAAGACATATCGCCTGGTCCAGAATATTTGCAAAGTTCAAAAACACAATACTTACAGACTGACAATAAAATGCATAATGCACAGAAGGCAAATAACATCCAATGATGCCAATAGATATGCCAGTCATATCTACGGCTAACCATCGCCGGCTTGCTTTCTCAGAATGGCAGCAAAATGTATGAAAACCAGCCGAGCACAGCATACAGAACTGTAAACAAAATATACATAATGAACAAAATTAAGGAAAAAAGATGTGTGCAATGTCAGCTATTTAACTATACCACATATGGTATAACCAGTGTTACTGCTGAGTATGTCATGGTTTTCATTTGTAATTACGAACACCAATAATGACCATGGATGACACGCTAATGTCCGTTTTTGTAATAAGTTAGTTTTACGAGTGTTCACTGTGAAAGAGGTAGCGAATACATGTAATGGACGAGATAGAGGCAGAATGGTACGCTGTGTGTGTTTGTGTTTTTATACCAGATGATCTAAGAATCTATGCTGAAAGCTGCCGTTTGATAGCAAGTCAATTAACTACAAACTCAAAGAGCAAAATATTAGGCAATGGTGGCTAAAGATGGTTATGATAGGAAACACCATAGTTGTTGGTTATGGCCTCAATCAGTAGACAGAGGATCTCTTTATAGAAACAATGAGTACAGTCACTGCCAAATATTAAAGCAATAACCTGATTTATAAATTTAGCCTGGGAATGGCATATTATTTTCAATTTCTGACTGAAGCTTGGCATTGATAATGCACAGTGGGAGCAAGTCGCCGCTGAACGTGTTGCATGGAGGGCAAAGATCAGAAATGGAATAAAGACAAAGGAGAAAATTATTGCAGATAAGTCACACACCGAGCGTGTGAGACATAAGATGGTGCATGATGGTGGAAATGACCACGTGTTCACATGCACCCACTGTGAACGGACATTTACAGCGCGAATTGGCTTTATCAGTCACATTCGCTACCGCCATAGGTAAAAGTTATTATGCCTTTTTAAAGCACAGACTATCGTCTGTCAAGACGGCAAGCTTAAGATCATGAGGATTTTACCATTCTCTGGTTCTTTATTTTCCAGCCATTGACACCGTGATTCAAGTACTGTTTCTTAAGCTATACACAATAAAATAAACGGTTGACCACCTGCACATCTTACCATGTAACAAGCCAGTCCTAACGTGAGAATGACGTGGTCTGAAAATGTGCTCTCAATTTGAGGCAAGGCAATCAAGTTATCATACAATGCCATCAACAGGAAGACGTAGAAACCCAGAAAATGCGACCAAATATTTACTGTCTCATTTGTCCACAGCAGCAGGCTGAAGAGGAAAAAAACAATAAGTTTTCAAACAATTATTTCAACTTTAAGAACTGTGCTGAAAACTACATTTTTATGTTAGAACTTTAGAGGTTTGACTATTGTTGCCAGTTTGGTACTGCCGGTTCTTAGTCCTCAAGTTATTGTTTTGTATAACAAATGGTAAGAGCTGTCATGGCATAGTTGTTAATGTATTTCTTACTAACGCAATGACCTAGGTTCAATCTGTGAAAGAAAGAAATTTGAAGAGGGATGAAGGATAGGTCTAAAAGTGTATCTTGCTTAAAGATGGAAGTGTAGGAGGAAAGGCACTAATATTGTAGCTTCACTGTAAATTAACAATGTACCTATGTTGTAAATGATTGTTGTAGCTTCACTGTAAATGAACACTGCATCTTCGCTGTACATTAATGTTGTAGCTTCACTGTAAATGAACGATAAAGCATCACTGTAAATGAACACTGTAGCTACACTTTAAATTAACAATGTATCTTTGTTGCAAATGTAAACAATATAAAATGACACAAAGTAGTGCAGCTTTACATAACAGAATTACGACACAAACAGGACGTTGCAGCGATTAGCCTTCACCAGCAAACAAACACATACACAAAACACAACATAAAGTCAAGGAGATCTCCTGTGACTATATGTTGTGTTTTGTGTATGTGTTTGTTTGCTGATGAAGGCTAATCGCTGCAACGTCCTGTTTGTGTCGTAATTCTGTTATGTAAAGCTGCACTACTTTGTGTCATTTTATATTGTTTACATTTTCATAGCTTTACCGCAGTTCCACCAAATTTTATTCATATTTTTACTTGGTTGCAAATGAACATTGTAGCGTCACCGTAAATTAACTCTATAGTGTCACCGTAAATGAACAATGTGTCTTTGTTGTAAATGAACATTGTATCTTCACTATAAATTAACAATGCATCTTTGTTGTAAATGAACTTTGTAGCTTCACCGTAAATGCTGTAGCACAACCATAAATTAACACTGTATCTTCACTGTATATTAACAATGTATCTTAGTTGTAAATGAACCTTGTAGCTTCACTGTAAATGAACACTGTAAATTAACAATGTCACTATAAATGAACACTGTACTCTCACTGTAAATTACAATGTACCTTCAATGTAAATTAACACTGCAGCTTCAATGCAAATTAACAATGTATCTTCACTGTAAATGAACGTTGTAGCTTCACCGTAAATGAACATTGTAGCTTCACTGTAAATGAACATTGTAGCATCACTGTAAACAGGCAGCACAAAAAATATCCTTATCAGAAGACACAAAGAAGATGAAGAAATACCACAGTGTGATCTATGCAGCACTATATCACTGTTATCACAGTGCTCCATACATTTCCTAAAGTGCATTGATCATGGAAGCACAGTTGCCAAGATGCTGGTCTGGGGGTGTGGTTTGATGGTAATACCGCTGACAATAATCATGTTCAAATCACTGGCTTGTTCACACAAGAATCTGGCAGATGCTCAGGCAAATGGACACAGACAAACTCATGGCGGTAGTTTGTATAATATTTATTTCTGAAGTATACACAACGCATACACTCCTACAGCAGGCTGAGGTGATTAATTACAACTGTTATGACAAACTCATTCACCCATAGACTAAGCTGAATACTTTATAGCCGCCAATAATATATGCTTATTCCAATTCTGGCAATCTTCATCATAGGATTCTCATCCTGTCACTACTTGGTACAGCCCCGTAGGTTCTCATTTGATCTCATATGCAATGAAAATAAAACTCACTCCATATGTACTGCTGCTGGTGATCGCTGACCAACACCGACACCAAAACGAACTTTCCATCACTCATTCTGGTTCACACTTATACCCTCAGAATACTAATATGTCACTTGAAAACAGTCTTAAGATGTGGGATTTCAGCTGATAGTATCTAGTTAAATAAAGTGCTTGTCGTTGTAGGAATATTGTTGGTCTAATGTTCATGTAATTTTCGCCCTATGTACATCTAATGTGTGACCTATCTCGAAGCTGCCTCGTGTCTGAGTGACAGACTAAATGTCCACGATTCAGCTCGTCAACTTCAATTGTGAGTTTCTCTCATTCAAACTTGAGTGCCTATAACCAGTGTTCACTGTCTAGCCACTCGTCTGTTTCAGTTAAACTGTTGTATAACTGTCTTAAATCTTTAAGTCTCATCTTTAACTCAAAATAACCTATCTGGATCCCTAACAACAGTGATTAGTGTGCACAAATCATAGCAGCCCAGATTTCAAGTCTGATGATGGAAAGGTTATTTTCCTACCAACACAGCTCTTGAAAAGTAATAATGGCCTTTTTCCTACCAACACAGCTCTCTGAAAGTAATGATGGCCTTTTTCCCTACCAACACAGCTCTCAGAAAGTTATGATGGCATTTTTCTACCAAGACAGCTCTTGGAAAGCAGTGACGGCCTGTCTGTGATACCTTAATGCCAGATAGCTATCACTGAAACACAATATACAGAGAGAGGTTAAAGGGATTTTTCCTAAGCATGCACCAAAGCTGAGATGGATCTACAATGAGGCACTTAATACCACTCGTGTGCCATTTGGTCATAGAAAAAAGCTAACATCAACATCTTCAATGTGCCTATAAGGGTCTGAGAGATGTAATGCTGGAGAAATTCTTGCCATTTCTCTTCATCTGTCTGTGGATGAGTAATGCATGATTGATGATATTAAGGTTAGAAAGTGATAGATAGAAACTGAACTTTAGAGAGCAGGTCATCAGACACATCACTGAGGGTAAAGACTGGAGATATTGCTCATGTTTAAAGCAGTAGAAACACGGCTCCTAGTCCTGAAGGCATCTAGCATCCACACATTAGGCAGGTGGATGTTATAAATATTGGGGCAAGTAGCCTGGGATATCAACAACAACACACAATATGCTGAGGTGCCTAGGAACTTTCCATATGCACACCATGTATCAAAAATATGGGGTTACACTACATATAAAATCTATAAGTGAAAAAAGGTGTAAAATCTATCTATTATCTATTTTATTCAAATACTCTTGAAATTCTCGTGTGAACAAATAAGAAAATAAAAGAAACCATTCTTTACAATTATACCAAACACTAAAACAAAATTAACTCTAATACAGTGACAATTTCTAGGCAATAAAAACACAACCATGAAAATTATAAGCAACAACCAATACTGCTGTGTCGATTGGTATGTAGTCAATCAGATATTCAGACAGAGAAACAGGTGAACAGACAGAATAGCGATTAGCTAGGCTGGTGTGTAGTGGGTGGGTATTCAGGAAGTAGGTAGGCTTACAGTTAGGCAAACAAGCAAGCAGGTACTTGAGTAAAAAGGCAGATAGGTAGGGAGGTAGATAGGCTTACTAGTTTGATGTATTGAATTGTGTTGCTGCTGACTTCAGCACATTAATAACAGTTATTTATATTAATAAAACTAATCTGCCTGAAAACGTGTATTACCTTTTGATGCACAATGAGAATGGAAGCATGGCTCTATACCCGTGAACAACATAAGGGTTGCCCTTCATAAAATCTGGAAGCTCGTGGTACTTCAGCAGTGCCAGTTCTGTAGTTTCTGGATAACAAAATCCGGTCCTGCATGCTTTAGCTGCATGATCATCTATTTCAATGTCCAATAAATGATAAGAGTCTGCTTTGACATGATCCAGAATGAATGATGAAGGTGATACAGGTGATTTTAGGCACTTCTTGGTGATTTTGTTTTGCTCAAAAATCAACCAGGCCATAATCAAGCAGACAGCTAGCACTGATCAAAACCTGGGAAAGAGTCAAACACAAATGTTTAAGTCTTGAACATTTTTTTGTTAATGTTGCATATCCCTTACAGGACGTTGCAGTCAACACCAGCATTTTTCAGCTGCTATTGAGGTACTAGGCAAGTTTTTATAGGGGAAGACCGAGAAGTAAATACCTGGATGGTTTGGCCACATGGTATAGTCGAGACAGGAACACCGAGCTGATCGACGATTCTGGTGATCAGGTGAAATGGTGAGTCATGACCACCCATGCTTTCCGGTATGACACATGATGGATGGAGTTTGCCACTGTTTCTGAACGACCGGCTCACATACCCCCATAAATTACCAGCGTGGTACGAACCGCTGCTGATTCTCGCAGCTGCTGTTTTCCCCACGTGGATATACGGGATTACGAACAATGTCACTAACTCCTTGGCCAGGGAGACCGGTAAGTCTTGAACAGTCTGCTACTAAATAGTATTCAGGGGTTTAAAAAGATAGGGTTTGCGGTGTACAAATTAGAATACAAAAGGCAAGAAGAGTTTTCATAGTGACAGAAAATATATGGAAGTCAAAAGAAATTAGGCTTGGCACTAAACTTGGAATATGCAATTCTAACGTTAAATCAATACTACTGTATGGATCAGAAATATGGAGAGAATTAAACAAGTACCAAACAATCATGATGGGGAAAAAACACTGCCATAGGATAGGACATAAACTGAGAAAACCTACACAGAATTGGAGACGAGAAGTAAAGACATAAATGAATAACATGGGGAAGATATGGAGAAAGCTGGATGGTATAGCTAATGATAGGATGACTTGGAGTGAGTTGGTTGTGGGCCTAGGCCCTAATGGGGGATCAAATGTGAAAGAAGATGAGGAAACATAATAAAGATAAGGTGCCTTTTGTGTGTTGTTTAAATACACAAAGCAGTCGCTTCTTAAAGTTTGAAGAAGCCATAATGATTCATCTACATAGGCCAGTTTTGTGCAAACAGAAAGACATGATAGTTTACTGTGGTAGACAATTGACATTACTTTGCGAACATGTGTATACTTCAGCTTGAAGAATTTATCTAGTTATTTTACTTTATGTTGTGTGAATTCTGCAGTATGTACCTGACGAGAAGCAGCAAAATATGCCAGGCCATAAATCGTGCAATCTATAATTTGTGTCTTCGTTATTCAAAATAATAAAGATACTTTATCCTTATATATCTTAACTCTTTGAATATATTTTCAGCTCAAAGAAACAACAAAACAACTGTCAAACTGTCTCAAATAAGTTATTGAATGATAAACAATGGTCTCATGAGGACAAAAGTCATCTTGTTGCATAACTTAAAGGTGCCTTTTACAAGGGGCACTGGGCATATCATGCTAGAGCCATATTTTTACAGCCTATTCAGCACTCGGTGGGTGATGTGGGCAGTATCACGCTGGACAAAATCATCTGTATAATCAGGTCAGCATTATCTTTGCCCGAAACTTTAAAAAAAAAAAAAAGATATAAAGGAAACCAACAAGAAAGCAGATTTAAATAGCAAAAGCAGAACTGCTAAAGTCAAAGCCCAAGACAAATATACAATGCCAAGACATCTGTAGACTAGTTCCCAACGAAGCATAGGTCCCTTTCTCACATCAAGCCATTTGTAGACTAGTTCCCAATGGGACATAGGTCCTCATCTCACATCAAGCCATTTGTAGACTAGTTCCCAGCGGAGCATAGGTCCTCAACCAACTCATGCCAAGGCGGTTGTATGCTCGTTCATGGTTGGTTGGATTATGCAATGAAGTCTCACACCAACCCTCTTTAGTCACCTCTTATGACACACATGCTAGGCTACAGTTTTACTATTCTTTGCTTTACTTATGTGCCCCAGGAACAAGGGGGTGTATCATGTTTAACACAGCTGGCAAACGAAACCCAACAGTACCTCAATCAGGACTAAGTAACAATCTAACAATCTTAATTGTGTGAGTTAAGTGCACAAAACATCAGTTTAAGAACAAACAATTATCACTGCAGCATCATATGTACAATTGCTGGTAGGGTTTTAAATCATCATCATGATGTGCCATGCCAATAAGTGTGAACAGTCATGGTTCACAATCTCACACAATCGACAGTTTTGGATCAGGTCTGTGCTCTTGTTCTGAATATGTCATGTAGTCAAGCCATCCAGGTATTTATTGATTTGCCTTACCCTTTTTCTTTTCCCACAGATTTTGTCAGCTGCATTAAGTTTTTAAGTTGATTTCTTATATTATGCACAAAACATTTTCATTACGTCTCATTTCTTTAATTAATTTACAGGATGTACTTGTTTTGTGAAAGACTTGCTCATTCATTTTTCTGCCCATCCATGATATTATTTGCATATTCCTCAGAAACCACATTTCCACAGCCATTAGATGTTTCTCAGTTTGTCTGCTGATTGTCCATGTTTCACATGCATACATCAGTAAAGGTTCTATAGAGCTCTTTAACATTCTTTTTCTCACTGCAACTGATAGCTTTTTACTGGTGTGTTAAAAGGCTATTTTTTGCCACAGTGATTTGTGTTCCCTACAAGGCATCTTCCATCAGCTGTTATCATTGTTGCAAGATCATTATATTAGTTCACTTGTTTATGAATGTTCCTATTTACTTGGATATTACATTGTGATATTTCTTTCTTCAAGGAGATGACCATAATATGTATTCTTACAATTTAATTCAAACCCTAGTTACTCAATATGTACAAGAAAAAATTTCCCCTAAATGCTACAGATCTTGTTCATTGTCTGCAGTTAATAATGTATGATCTGCATATCTTAATTTGTTGTTACTATGTCCACCAATGGAAATGTCTCATGCCTTTTACAGTCTTTATATTTTCACTCTATAGAGGGGAAAAAAGGTATGGATCCTTTACATATCTGTTGCACACCTGTCTTGTTTGACTTATACTGGCCTTGTTATTGATGTTTATGGCAGCATGTTGTTTCCAATATATGTTCATTATAAGTCTAAGGTCGTTTACCCGAAGGTCTTAAGGTCTTTTTTATCCGAAGTCAACATAAAAAAAAGATGCCTTCAAGAACATTCAGAGAGTAGTGCAGCAGAAACTTCGGCACATGCGGTATTCCTGGCTGAGCAGCACAGCTGATGAAATTCAGGGCTTTGCTGACAGACATGATATGAAAAACTTCTACGACTCCCTGAAAGCGGTCTATGGTCCTGCATCACCAGGCATAGTTCCCCTCCTCAGTGCAGACGGGGGAACATTGGTCACCTATAAGAAAGAAATCCTTCAACCCTGGGCAGAGCATTTCAGCAACATCTTAAATGCAACTTCCTTCTTCGATGATGAAACCATCAACTGCCTTCCTCAAGTTCCCACCAATGAGACACTTGATGACCTGCCAACCATAGTGGAAGTAAACAAAGCCATCCAGCAACTCTCCAGCGGCAAGGCACCTAGTCCTGACTCCATCCCAGCAGAGATATACAAGGCAGGTGGGCCGGTCCTAACAGAGCAGCTTCACCAAGTCTTTACAAACATATGGGTGAACGAGACCATGCCACAAGATTTCAAGGACGCGTCAATAGCCCACCTTTACAAACGTAAAGGAAACCGCCAATCCTGTGACAACCACCGAGGCATCTCCTTGCTTTCAATTGCAGGGAAGATACTCGCCAGAATTCTTCTCAATCGCCTCACAGCCCATCTCGATCAAGGTCTTCTTCCTGAGAGTCAATGTGGCTTCAGAAAAGAACGTGGAACTGTTGACATGATTTTCGCTGCAAGGCAGCTGCAAGAGAAATGTCAGGAACAGAACTGCGAAATGTTCCCCACTTTCATTGACCTTACCAAGGCTTTTGATACAGTCAGCAGAGAAGGACTGTGGAAGATTATGGCAAAATATGGCTGTCCACGAAAGTTTGTCCAAATAGTGCGGCTATTTCATGATGGCATGCAGGCAAGAGTACAGGGAAATGGTGAACTGTCTGAACCCTTTCCTGTCACCAATGGAGTGAAACAAGGATGTGTCCTGGCACCAACACTGTTCAGCCTCATGTTTTCAGCCATGTTGATGAATGCCTTCGAGAATGATGACATTGGAATAGACATCAACTACCGTATGGATGGAAAGTTATTCAATCTCAGAAGGCTGAAAGCTAAAACCAAAATTAACAGCGACACCATCAGAGAGCTCCTGTTTGCTGATGATTGCGCTCTATACGCCAACTCAGAGGCGGACATGCAACATAATGTTTCAGCTTTTTCACATGCCTGTGCCAACTTTGAGCTCAATATCAACTTGGAGAAGACTGTAGTTATGTACCAGCCAGCTCCAGGGAATAATCACACTGTGCCGAATATCAAAGTGAATGATCATAGACTAAGTGTTGTGGACAAATTCACCTATCTTGGCAGCACTGTGTCACAAGCTGTCACAATTGATGACGAAGTGAATGCAAGAATCTCCCAGGCCAGTGCGGCCTTTGGCAGACTGTACAAGAATGTATGGGACAGAACTGGAATAAGCCTGCAAACAAAGCTAAAAGTCTACAAAGCAGTTGTATCCACACTGCTATATGCTTGTGAAACCTGGACTGTTTATCAGCGACACGCTAGGAAATTAAACCACTTCCACAGTCTGCCTAAGGAAGCTACTGAAGATTAAATGGCAAGACAAGATTCCAGACACTGAAGTCCTAGAAAGAGCGTCCATGCCCAGTATCCACACTCTACTGATGAAGAAACAGATTCGCTGGGCTGGTCACTTGACTCGCATGCCAGATCACAGGCTTTCTAAACGAATTTTTTACAGCGAACTGCATTGCGGTAAACGCTCCCAAGGTGGCCAGAGGAAACGCTTTAAAGACACTGAAAATCTCACTGAATGCTTTTGAAATTCATCATGACACCTGAGAGGCTGCAGCCAGAGACCGAAATTTGTGGCGTGCATCATTACGCAAGGGTGCAGTCATATGTGAGGCAACCAGGACTGCAAGAGCTGTGAAGAAAAGGCAGGACAGAAAAACCACTGCAGGAAATCCTCCTCCAGAAACGTCAAGCATTCTTTGCCCACATTTTCAAAGAACATTTTGAGCCAAAATAGGCCTTATCAGCCATCTTAGAACCCACAGCTCCATACCTTCAACCCCACTGGATGAAATGAATGGTCATCATTCTTGATGGACAAACAACACAACAACAAGGTCTTTTAGTCAATTTGAGATCTACAATCATCTTTATCATACTGACAGGTCTTACTCTATTGTAAGGGGTTTTTTGTAGTCAATTAAGCAAAGATGTATGTCTTTGTATACTTAAATTGAGAAGCATCTGGCCAAATGGCTAGAAAGTTGGGTTCCCATTTGGCAGACCTCGATTTGAATATTTCGTAAGGTGGTGGATTTTTTTGTCTGAAACAAAAAGAAAACCCTAACCTGCACAGTTTGGATTACTGCCAGATTACCTTAATTCCTAAGATTCAAGACGCTGATGTCTTACACTGCAAGATCCTATAGACAGC
Organism: Cepaea hortensis; assembly: GCA_963921405.1. Taxonomy (NCBI): domain Eukaryota; kingdom Metazoa; phylum Mollusca; class Gastropoda; order Stylommatophora; family Helicidae; genus Cepaea; species Cepaea hortensis. The sequence continues at coordinate 51,526,509 of OY992876.1, forward strand.
CATTATTATAGTTTACTTTTATATCAAACACTCTATTCATGTTCTCAGCAAATATGCAGAAATTATTGTACACTTGCATTCTACAAAGGAACAATTATTCCTCTACTAATTCTGGTTGTATTTTCTTCCTAACCCTGTGCATAATGGAATGATTGTTTGTTAGAAAACTTTTTGATGTGGCTTTTTTTTTTTTTTTGACTTTTTGATGAATTGTTGGGTGTTGTCACTTTCTAAGCTCCTGATTCCTTTGCGATTGCAATAATTTATATAATAAATATAGTAAATTAAGTCTGGAGGTGTGTTTCCAGTAACAGATAAAAGTAAGACAACTAACTTCGGGGTTTGCGAAATTACGATCAATAATCAATGGCTGTCTGTCATTTTGCTCTCTTAACCGATCTACCAACTCTTTAATAATAATAATTAATATTTACAATAAAACCATTACTGTATAAATACAATGTAATAATCACTAATAAGTAATATAAATAATTACTTATGTACTTTATTATTAAATTTAACACTACAGACTACAATAATTACTAAATTACAAGTCTACACCTCTCTCTATCAGTTTACTCTACTCTATCTTATCAGATCTAGTCCTACACCTCTTGCTTGAGATCTTCCTTTATCTTGCTAACCGACCGGAACGTAACTATGTGATTAGTTTGACATAACACATGTCATTAGTGTAATTCACTAGTGGTCTAATTTATAAATGCACATTACTAAAATAAAATGAAAACACAAGATATGTAGATACCTGCTGATTTCAAAAGATAATATTAATAATGCTGGATATACGAGATCCACCGACGCCGGCTTAGCGACAGAAGAAGAAGATGCAGGATCGGGGAATCAATGATACAATTACAACAGTACCGATACATGGCTGTCGGTGCACGGTGTGATACCGGAGAATCGAGTACTGCGGCGTCCAGTGCAAGTTGCTGTCTGTCCCATTTCTTCGGTGCTTCTCAATTTGTACTTTCCAGTACGAAATACAATTATCAATAGATGGCATGCAATGCACAGACATATGGATCGCTAGGGAACCCCTGATGACATTGAAATAACATAAGAAATATATTCGCGGGTATTGATCGCTGTCATAATTGAATTAAAATTAGACTGGAGACACTAGTCACGCAATACAAGAAGAATTTACACACAGAAGCCAAACACAAATTTACAAATTAGGTTGCTCAATCTATTGAGTATTGCCTAGGTTATAAAACAACTGTAACTCAGACATACTTCGCTGATGAACCAATTATCAGATATGAAGCCACAGAGACAACTATTCCAGCTGTGAAAGAATTATTATCTCCGTTTTTAATAAATACCATAGGGGAATTTTAAAACAGTTAATTGCATATCCTTTACAGGACGTAGCGATCAACCCCAGCATTTTTTGGGCTTTCGTGATTCCTGGGCAAGTTTTACGTTCAGTAGTTTGCCATTGCTTTCTGAAGGACCGGCATCCATACCATTTCATAAAAACAAACAACGTAGGCGGTCTGCTGCCAAATCGCTCGCAGCTGTGTTTCGAACGCGGGTTTGCGGGATTACGAACTGTGACCATAACACCTTCGTCACGGAACCGGCGCATAGGTGAATACATTATTTTCAATAAGTGGGATTTGAACCTGCCGCCTTCAAGTGATGGTGCACCTCGATGAAGAAACAATGTACCTCGACGTGTAGCCTGTTAAACTGTGTTAAACATCGCCTAACACACGTGTTACAACTGGTTACCATACGTTTTTTACCCACAACTGTGAGATATCTCTCAGCGATGCGCTGTCAAATACACGAAGACAGGGATCACCATTATCTCCGGTACTGTTCAACGCCTACACAGTGAGGATCACCAGTGAGCAGATCACTGGACCTGGCAGGACATTGTCATATGCCTATGATGTTTTAGTGTATCGTCAGGGTAAGGATAGAGAGGAGGTTGCTGTGGAACTACAAACCGAACTCAATCGCATAAGTACTTGGTGTGATGAAGCTGGGGCAATGGTCAACCCAACAAAGGCAACAGTGACTTGGTTCTCGTTGAATAATCATATTTTCAACACTCCAACACCAACTGTAATGCTGTGTTCAGAGACGGTGGAAAGAACGCAGGCAATGAATTACCTGGGGATACGGTTTGATCGAAGCCGTGATAATGTGCACATAGACCAGGTGATAACAAAGGCCAAGCGGGGTTTGGCAGCGATGCGGGTGATGGCGGCAGCAAACTGTGAGCAGCGCCATCTATGTCTTCTGTACGAGGGGCTGGTCATGTCTGTTTTGGAGTATGCAATGGCAATCCTGACTGTCAGCCATAAGCAGATAGAAAGGATGGAAAGGATACAGAATGAAGCTATGCGCATTATTCTTGGATGTACAAGAGATACAGCATGCAGGGCGATGCGCTACCTTCTTGATTTTCCAACCATTGAAGAGAGAATACAAGGTTGCAGGGCACGCGCCTACCTCAGAATTAACGCAAACACACAACATCCACTGCATAGTGAAATTAGGAAGGTGAAGGGCAGCAGGTTAAAAAGAGGAAGGTCGTGGATGGGTCAAGCCGAAGACATTCTTCAACAGGTGTGTTCACTTGAGGACTTAGAACCTGGCGAGGAGTGGGTGCAAGTGCCAACAGACTTCTGCACATCCTTTTCAGTTTGCATCCAACTAGATAGAAAATGCAGACAAGAAAATCCGGCTGCTGTTGAGGCTGAAGTACAAGCGTTGATTTTCGAGAATTCGCTAGACGGTGACGCGGTCATCTACACAGATGGGTCGGTCGTCCGACATGTGAGAAGCTCATTGGCCTTTACAGCTCGGGCCGGAGGGAGAATTGTGAAGGAGGACTCTGGTGCTTTCACTGAAACCACAAGTAGCCTGACCATGGAAGTCATGGCAGTAAGTAAAGCAATAACATGGCTCGAGACACAGACATTCACTAGGGCTTGTTTCCTCAGCGACTCAATGAACACGATCAAGAGGATAGAGGAGGGATCGATCCGAAGAGAATGGTTGCTGCCTCTGGAGCGGTCTCGACTGGCAAAGATTAGTTTCATCTTCGTGCCAGGGCATGCGGGAGTACAAGGAAATGAGCGGGCTGACAAGCTCGCAGGTGAGGCTACTGTGGAGGGCGGACGCGCCATGGACCAGGCCGACATCCTGAATGCCCTACGAGAAGTAAGACTTTTGCGAGAACCAAGTGATGACTGTGAATCTACAACAGTGGCCAGACTGCGAGAGCAGCAAATTAAAAGAGGGGTGGCCAAACAAGAACACTACGCAGGAAGCCAAAGAAGATTGATAAACCAACACAGAACTGGCGTCGTTAGCCGCTACACGTTGCGGGATTTGCTGAGGATGGGATCCGAGCACTTATGGACTGAATGGTTCGATGTGCAATGAGGATGATCTGTCGACTAACTAACTAACTAACTAACACGAAGACAGCAAAATATATCTGAATCCTAGGTTAGCAAGGACTATGCGTGACAAATGGAAACATTCTTCTTCTTCTTCTTCTTTCGTTCGCTTGAAATATGTCTATAACTGCAGTGCTGTCTCTTGTATGAATTGAACTGTCTTTTTCAGTTCACACAGCGGTCCATAGAGTTTATCTTCCACTGTCGTCTCTCTAGGCCAGAAGGTTTGCCTAGATATGTCATATTTTGGGCAGTCTTGGAGTATGTGCTCTGCTGTCTGCGACGCCAATCCACATGTACACATGGCTGTTTCGCCAATCTTGAATTTTGTATACATGTGGTTGCGTAATCTATTGTGCCCTGTTCTGAGGCGCAGAATAATGACTTGTTCTGGTATATCCATAACGTGGTAGTCATCTTGAGCAGGTTTTGGTGGCTTTCTGACTGATTTGATCATTCTTTTCTTTTGGTGGTATGTTACAGGCACATCAGGCTGTTCTTCTTTGGCTCCTTCCTTAGCCAATTGATCAGCTCTGTCGTTCCCGGGTACTCCACAGTGGGATGGTATCCACTGTATGGTGACCTTATGCTGACTGCTAAGTTCAGAAAGTAGTGTCCTTAGTACTGGCAATTTCCCAGACAGGAGCGCCTCGAGTACTGATTTTGCATCTGTCAATAGCACCACAGGTTGTGTACCATTGCTGGTATTTAGTAATTTCTCTGTTGCTATCTTGATTGCCTCAATTTTCAATTTCAGCATCGTAGTTATGGCAGTACTTTCCTGTCGGTACTCTAGCTGTGTCCCTGGTATTATTTGGGTATTCTATGTACACTCCCGCTCCTCCATTTCGAACAGCATTTTGTGCTGACCCATCAGTGTAGACTCGGATCCAGAGGTCCTGTGGGTATTCTTCATCAAGGAAGCTGAGAGTGGCTGTTCTGCGCTGCACACTGTTCTGATCTTCCTTGTCAAATATTCCTCTCACTTTTGTCTGGATTTGTAATGATAGTCTATGCTCATCTTTCCATGGAGTTCGCTCTGGAATAGTTGTTAGGGGGATACCAAATGTGGGCAGATCGGTGGTTTCTCTGCAGAGTCGTTTGGCCTGGTGGATAAAACTACTTCTTTTCAACCGCCCCATAGCTAGGTTTTCAAATCTGTTCTTCATAGGGTGGCCTGGCAAGCTGAGGAACTTTTCTGCCTGTATTAGCGTTTTCGTATCTCTGCGCTCACTCAGTGCTTGTGTCCTCCCCATCTTCTCCATTTCCACTATAGGGGTTGATCTCATCCCTCCTGTGGTGACTCTAAGTGCTTGATTTTGCACTTTGTCCAGCTCTTGTAGTGTGGTTTTTGCTGCCGAACACCATGCAGTTGACCCGTATTCCAGGTGTGGTCGTATGCTCTGTTGATAAACTTTGCTAAGTATTTTCCCACTGGCTCCACATGTGGTTCCACTTAGCTTTCTCAGGATGGCTATTTTCCTTCTGGCTTTTGCTACTGCTTTGTTGATGTGCTTTCTCCATGTCAGCCTGCCATCAAATGTTACTCCAAGGTATGTTGGTTCTTTATCTTCTCGTAGGGGTGTTCCATTTATCTGGATGGTCCCTGCCTTTTGTTTTGGAGAGAGGGTAAATAGGGTGGTGCTGCACTTGTCAGTGTTTATGCTGACACACCATCTATTTGCCCATGCAACAAATGTATCTACAGCTCTTTGTAGTAATCTGGTGGCCACTGATGCATGTTCATTTGTGCTCCATAGAACCAGGTCATCGGCATACATTGCGGCTTTAATTCCATGCGGTAGATTAGCAACGAGATCATTGATGAAGATTAGAAAGAGTGTGGGGGACAATACGCCGCCCTGGGGAACTCCGTGACGCAGTAGTACTTTCTTGCTCTTTAGTCCGTCTATCTATACTCGGGCTCTTCTGTTGTGCAAGTATGCTTTCACCCATTTGTACATTCTTCCATTGACTTTGCAGTTTCTCAGTTTATTCATCAGACCTTCTTTCCAGACTTTGTCAAAGGCTTTCTTCAAATCTATCCATGCCGCAAGCACCAGCTTCTTCTCTTGGAATGCCTCCTCAATTTCTTGAGAGAGGTAGGTTGTCTGATCTTCCGTAGAGTAGCACTGCCTAAAGCCAGCCTGCTGTGGCACAAGGATGTTTTTACTTTCAATGTACCACTGCAGTCTGTGATTGATGATGCGCTCCAGTGTTTTGCAGAGACAGCTGGTGAGGCTAATTGGTCTGTAGCTAGAGGCAATGGAACTATCTTTCCCTGATTTTAGGAGGGGTATCATGATTGCTTCTCTCCAGGCTTGTGGAACACTGCCTAAGGTCCAACTGTTATTGAAGATCTGCAACAGCTTTGCTTTGGCCTCTGTTCCTAGGTTCCTGATCATTTCATTGGAGATACCATCAGCTCCTGGTGACTTTCTCATTTTCAGTTTTGATATGGCTAGCTCCAGTTCGCTGATTGTGATGGGTGCCTCCAGAACCTCATGTACTATTTCCTTCTGTCCTGTATGTTGCCGTTTCTCTTGAATCTCTTGTTGTTTCTCTGGACTGATTTTGATATTGTTATCTTGTGCGAATGAGTCCGCAAAATGGTCAGCTGCTTGCTTTCTTGTTAAGATGTTTCCATCTTTATGTAGTGCAATTTTTGAGTTTCTCCCTGTGCCCTCATCGTTAAGTTGTTTTATTAGCTTCCACAATTTCCTTGTGTCTCTTTCAAAGTTCAGAGGCTCTGTTTTCTCCTGCCAGCTTTTCCGTCTAGCCTGCAGCTTGGCCCTTTGAAATTTGGCTTTTGCATGCTGGAATTTATTGTGGAGCTCTTGGCTGGGTGTGGCCTCTGCTTGCTTTCTACATACTTCCACATCATTATGCAACTGTTCCAGTTCACTACTCCAGTAGAGTTTATATTGTTTACGGGCTCCTCTTGGTACTGTTTCTCGCGCTGCCTGTAGTATGCATTTCCCAAACTCTTCAACTACTTTATTTATGTCTTTCTCAGTGTTCAGGTTTCTAACCAGTATGCTGGTGCGATGCTTGTACACTGCCCAGTCTACTTTCTTGTAGCTCCACCTCGAGAGGGTGCTGCTTTCACTTACAAGCTCATTTTCTACAGTTAGAAAGACTGGTCGATGGTCACTGCCACCTAGTTGTTTCCCAACAATTCGTGTAATGTTCCACTCCAGGTCTGGTGAATGAAAAGCCAGGTCAGGTGTAGTTGTAGAGTGCCATGATCTCGAGTAGAAAGTATGTGGGTCAGACGCCTTGTTAACCAAGATGAATCTATTCTCATCCTGCCAGTCTTCCAGTCTCTCTCCTCTCTGGTCCATGTGATCATAGCCCCAACTCTGCGAGTGGCTGTTGAAATCGCCGCACACAATCATTTTTTCTGTTAATGGTAGTGTGTCCAGTGCCTGTGGACGGTCACTTGGACAGTAGTAATTGATCAGATGTAGGTCTGTATAGCCTGTTTTAAGTTTAAGTGTCTGATACTCAGCCCCTTCCATATAGACTTCGATTTGGGAAGCAGTGATGTTATTTTTTTACAAGGGTAAGTATCCCACCTTTTCGCCTGTCCTTTCGGTCAGATCGGTAACACTGTTAGCCTCTGATTTTGAAGGCTATATTTTCGTTGAGGTGAGTTTCTTGCAGGCAACATATGCTTACTTTTTCTTTGTCCAGGATGTTTTCTAATTCTACTTTTTTGTTGCCGACTCCCTCCGCATTCCAGTGCATTATTTTAAGTCTTAGTTTATTATGGCCAGCTGTTCTATTCTCATGTCCCCTGGCTCCACAGGACATCTGAGAAGGACCTCCAGTAGTTGGGGTTGGACCCTTTCGAGACATAGGGCCCGGCACTGCACCTGCCTGGGGGTCCAAAGCAGGGCGAGCACCATAACGTTTAGCAGCAGTCGACATATTCCATTTTGCGTAATTGCGTGGCATCCTGGTTTCTGTGGTGCGCCTCCTGGCTGGTTGCCTCCGTCTTCAGCACCTTTCCTTTGCTAGAGCAGACTGTGGTCTCACTCGAGTTTAGATGTGTACACACGCACACACGCGTCTGCACATGCATGTATATGTATACACATCTAGAGCACACTGGTTATTTTCCGGCGCCAGATACTCGCCGTCGCCCCTTCTCCTGTTAGTTAAAACAGTTCCGCCACGTGAAGGCCAGGAGTTGGACTTTTGCTGCAGAGGTTATGTATTCACGAGCCATTGGGGTATTTAAGCAATGTTGGGCGCTCACCCCAACACTGCGCCCCGGCTACATACAGCAATTTGGAACCAATGGAAACATTAAAACAGACACGACTTTGCTCTGGGTTGAGGAAAGAAAATACAGTGATGGAAAAAGATGACGTCTTCATTTAATAATCATCATTAATTGTCTTGTCAACTGGGTTGGCGTTTATCTACGCCACAGATCCTGTTCTCCAAAACAGTATCACAGTCTGGGATTCTGAGATAAGCAGCAATTTCTTTCTAAATTATCATTTTTTTTCATCGTTCTCATGTTTTCATCTTTTCATTCTTCTCATCCCGTTCTAACGCCTTAATATAGTCACTAGACTAGAGTGTCTTCTCCGTGCGTATATGTTTTTTGTGTAACTATTTGTTTGCTGATGAAGGCTAGTAGCCGCAACGTCCTGTGTTTTCCGTAATTCTGTTCTGTAAAGCTGCATTACTTTGGTTATTTGGTATTGTTTACTGTTCTCCAAAATAATGTATTAAATCAAATTACGCACAGATATCTTACTATGTCATGATAAAAAGGCTGTCAAGAATTATATCTCGCCCTCTTCCTCTATCTTCTTTCCCTATTAACACGATAAGTTTTCGCAACATGTTCTAATTTTATCTTCTCATAATGGGGCCATGGAATTATGGATGAGATCATCTTCTGTTTGTTATATCTACCCTTGTGTCTTAGCTTCTTTCAAAACATTTAGATGCTTTCACAGGCACATGTTATTTTCAACATTCAGTTGTAAAACCCTATTTTTGTGACCTGAATGGATTTGTGTGTGTGTGCATGTGCGTGCGTGCGTGCGCGCGCGCGCGCGCGTGTGTGTGTGTGTGTGTGTGTGTGTGTGTGGCTATTGCTTGTTTACTAAGAGTCTAGGATTTACAGCCAATGCTCATAATAAGAAGTGCAACAACATCAGAAAATACACACGATGGTCTTACTGGGGAAGCTGTATTTACACCTTCTTCAGAAAAATAGAAATAGTAGCCAATAAATAGCTATATAAATGTAAAAGATAGCAATAGATGTAGAATGTTAGATAATCAGTTTATGTACGAATAAATGAAGACCATATGATGTATAAATAGTATTTAAAATATAGTCAGGTCTTAGTCAGATATGACTGAGCTACCGTATAACAGTAGACGGTACTACCTGGTTTCTGTTAGCGCCGAACGTTGGGCGGCGCTTACCAAACCCGACACCCCACATTGTGCCAACGGCTTCGGGCGGAAGAGCGCAATTGGGAGGGTACAAGCCTTACCCTGGTGCGATGAAATGCAAGCTAAAGACAAAATTGTCATGGCAGGGCAGACCAGGCCCTAAGCCTTGGTTGGCGACTGGTCTAGGATCGAAGCTCCGACAGGTGGACAGTTAGAGCATTGCTTTGCTGATCCGGCAGCTTCTGCAGCTTGTCTTGTTCCAGATGTAGGGGTGTTACCTTTCCTCTGGAGTGAACTAGGCAGGCCGAGAGAGGGATCATGCTGCATGGGCAACACATGATCTCTATATTTTAGCCCAGGCTTTGTGCTATGGAGAGGCAATAACTCCATACCTGGTCTTAACTGGTCTCGGAATCAAAGCGAGAGGCAACTGTTACGGGTTATAAGTCCTTGTCAGTTGGCGTAGACATGGGGCGCCACGCGTTGCCTCTGACGGTGGGAGACACCTATAGGTGTCACTGATCAGCTACCGCCCGCCTCAAGCTGGGCAGCCCCCAGCCAATTGGGTGCTGATCCGCCACAGCCTGCCTGCTTCAATGGGTGCTTGGGGCTAGGACAAAATCTGAATCGCAGGCTGTAAAACCAATGCACCAGGTAGAAACAAAAATATGGTTCCGTCGCCCTGCTACTGAGTGAGTGCCTGGCGCGACACTGTGAGCTGTGAGTTTCGTGTGAAATGCTTTTGAATCTGCCCGAGGTTTTTTGGAACGTGACTGCGTGTTCGAAGCGATGGCAGCTGGCTATGTCCCAGAGTTGACCGGTTTTTGCCTTATGCAGAAATGCGTGGCTGCTGGGCTTCTGGTTGACTGCCACTGCCATCGACGATGAACTGTATTTTCGTGGACTGTGTGGGTGAACATCTAGGAAACATCCAGATGGGAAAATGACTGCCGATTCCATCAGAGATAAACTGGATGTTTCGTGGGGGACTATTGTGTTGACATTCTGGCGGCGGCATTATGCACAGTGTATCTGTGCGGGCTGTTGTTTGTCGAGACTCCTGTCTTTTCCACTTTTCACACTGGGCAGTGGGGAGCGTTTTATGTGATATTCACTGGCACAGGAACGGAGTATAATGGGGACGACCCGTTGCTGTGAAGTTGGAACCGCGACTAACTAACTAACTAACTAACAAACAAAAATAAAAATAGAAACCTCAAGCTACGGCTTGCAACCTGGAACGTGAGAACCATGTGTCCAGGATTTTCCACTGACTTGACCAATATTGACGATGTGAGAAAAACGGCTGTGATTGATGCCAAACTCAATCGTCTAAACATTGATATTGCTGGCCTGCAGGAGACTCGCCTCGCTGAGGAAGGGTCACTCAGGGAAAACAACTACACCTTTTTCTGGAAGGGTTGAGGGCAGGCAGAAAAAAGGCAACACGGTGTGGGCTTTGCAGTGAAGAATTCGCTACTGGGAATGATTGAAATTCCAGCAGGAGGAAATGAAAGACTATTGTCCCTGCGCTTGGCAACCTCTTGTGGGTTTGCCACCATTATTACTGCATATGCACCGACACTCGATTCCTCTGATGATGTGAAGGATTTGTTCTATGAGGAGTTAGACTCCGTGATCAAGGCAGTTCCAAAATCTGACTACATTTATATGCTCGGTGATTTCAATGCTCGTGTGGGCAAGGACTCGAGTTCATGGCCAGTGTGCCTTGGAAAATACAACATCGGTCGCATGAATGAAAATGGGCAAAGGCTGCTGGAGCATTGCACCAGTAATGACCTATGTATTACAAACTCTTTTTTTTAAAAACAAAAGAGATGCATAAGGTCACATGGAAGCATCCAAGATCCGGCCATTGGCACCAGCTGGACTTCATCATCACACGGAGACAACATCTGAACCATATATCATTGACTCGTAGTTACCACAGTGCTGACTGTGATACGGATCATTCTTTGGTTGTTGCAAGGGTTAGACTGAGACCAAAGAGAATCTACACAGCTAAACACAAAGCTAGCCCCAGGATTAATATTATTAACACTCATGATCCTGAAAAGTGCTTTCAGTTTCAACAGCAACTTGAAGACGCTTTCACTGATACACCAGAAAATTGTACAGTAAATGAAAAGTGGGGTCAAATTAAGGAAACTCTTTATAAAACTGCCATAGGGGTTTACGGCACTGTGGATCATAAGAGGCAGGACTGGTTTGCGGCCAACAGCGAGACTCTGCAGCCCTTGATTGATAAGAAGAAGAAAGCTCTCTTAAGAAACAAGGAAAGACCAACGCGTAACACTCTGAGTGAGCTAAGGCAAGCTAGGAAGGATGTGCAAAAGGCTGCCAGGCAGTGTGCAAATGATTATTGGATCAAGTTATGTGAGTCCATTCAAATCGCAAGTGATAAGGGAGACATAAGAAGCATGTATGAAGGAATAAAGAAAGCCTGTGGTCCAGTGATCAAAAGAAGTGCACCATTGAAAACCTTGACTGGAGAAATCATCACTGACAAGAAACGGCAGATGGACAGATGGGTAGAGCACTATTTGGAGCTTTACTCAAGTGAGACCAAACTAGCGGATGATGCCCTCAACGCCATAGAGGCTCTACCAACTCTTGACCACCTGGACACACTTCCCACCATAACAGAAGTTAAGTGTGATATAAATGAACTTGCATCTGGCAAGGCTCCAGGTAAGGATGGGATTCCAATAGAGGTTATCAGGAGTGGGCAAGACACACTCACTATACAGATCCACCAGCTAATAGAGCTATGCTGGCGTGAAGGACAAGTCCCACAAGATTTTAAAGATTCAAGCATCATAACACTGTACAAGAACAAGGGCGATCGGAGCGACTGCAACAACTATAGGGGTGTCTCACTTCTGTGTATTGTTGGAAAAGTATTTGCCAGAATTGTTCTGCGCAGACTTCAAGTCCTAGGAGATCAAGTCTACCCCGAATCACAGTGTGGCTTTCGACAGAACCGGTCTACCACTGATATGATATTCTCATTGCGACAAATGCAAGAAAAATGCCGTGAACAGAATCAACCACTGTTTATTGCCTTCATCGACCTCACAAAGGCATTTGATTTGGTCAGTCGTGAGGGTCTGTTCAAGGCACTAAAGAAGATTGGCTGCCCACCAACTCTTCTGTCCATTGTGGAATCATTCCACACAAGCATGAAGGGTATAATCAAGTTTGATGGTGCAACTTCTGAAGAATTTGAAATCAAGAGTGGAGTTAAGCAGGGTTGTGTACTAGCTCCCACCCTCTTTGGAATATACTTTTCACTTCTACTGAAATATGCATTTCGTGATCAGGATGGTGGTATATACATTCACTCACGCTCAGATGGCGGCCTCTACAATGCTCAGAGATTGAAGGCTAAGACCAAAATTAGGAGGGTACTGATCAGAGAGTTGCTTTTTGCAGATGATGCTGCAGTTACGACCCACTCTGAGGAAGAATTGCAATGTCTACTATCTGCATTCTCCAATGCTTGTTCTGAATTTGGTTTAACAATTAGCAAAAAGAAGACACAGATTATGTCACAAGGTGCACATGGGGTACCATCAATCTTTATTGACGACGCTGAACTAGAGATAGTAGACCATTTTACATATCTAGGATCAGTGGTTAATAGCAAATTATCCCTAGATCAGGAAATCAACATCCGGATTGGTAAGGCAGCAACAACAATGAACAGGTTAAGAAAAGAGTCTGGGAGAACAGGAAGCTTACTGCCAAAACAAAAGTCCTTGTCTATCAAGCCTGTGTCCTTAGTACTCTTCTTTATGGCAGTGAAACCTGGACAACTTACTCACACCAAGAGAACAATTTAAACAGCTTTCATATGCGGTGTTTGCGAAGAATTCTTGGTATTAAGTGGCAAGACAAAATCACAAATACTGAAGTATTGGAAAGATCAGGTTGTGTGACAGTTTATTCCATGCTCAGTCTTCGTAGACTTAGATGGATAGGACATCTTAGGAGGATGGATGATGGTAGAATACCAAAGGATATCTTTTTTGGTGAATTACAGATGGGTAAGAGATCTCAGGGTCGGCCTCTACTACGATACAAAGATGTGTGTAAGCGGGACATGATTGTTACAGGCATTGATAATGCACATTGGGAGCAAGTCGCCGCTGAACGTGTTGCATGGAGGGCAAATATCAGAAATGGAATAAAGTCAAAGGAGAAAATTATTGCAGAAAAGTCACACACCAAGCGTTTGAGACGTAAGATGGTGCATGATGGTGGAAATGACCACGTGTTCAGATGCACCCACTGTGAACGGACATTTACAGCGCAAATTGGCCTTATCAGTCACACTCGCTACCGCCATAGTTAAAAGTTATTATGCCTTTTTAAAGCACAAACTATCGTCTGTCAAGACGGCAAGGTGCCAATGGGAGTATTTAAAATATATGAATATAACATCTATGAATGTGCAGTAAAGACACACACTAGTATAGACATGGAATAAAATGAAAATACAGTAAATGAAATTAGAGATCCCCCCCCCCCCCCCCCGATGTGTCTCCACCTTGTCGTATCCCAGTGACCCAAAGAGCTAAGCCGACGGAAGTACAACTAAGTGTCGGAGAGGGCTTGGGTTAGGGGCCAGACTAAGCGAGACACAACCTGCTGTTCTGCAGGTAGACTGAGGATAGCAGTCAAAAGTTCAAATTCGGCGGACGAAGGCAGAAATTATTGGTCCGGACACATACCCTAAGGCTCTCCGCTGAGGGATATGGCTGGACGCCTCTAAGCTATAAGCCCTCGGAAACTACACAAGACTTGTACACTCCTAAAGGTGCATTTAACATATGGTGTTAGACCCATATTTTTGTAAACCAGGTGAAATGGTCAGTACCACAGTCCATAGGCGAAATGGTCAGTACCACACCAGTCGCTTTTACTTACGGTAGGTGGAGTGTTCAGTACCCTACCAGTCGCTTTTACTTACTGTAGGTGAAGTAGTCAGTACCACACTATTCGCTTTTACGTCCCATAATATTTCCTAGTACTCATTGTAGGTCCCCATGGTGATTTAACCCATAGACACCGCAAGCGTCTACCTAACGTGCTGTATGTTATTGTATAATATTGCAGTTATTTCGTTCTTATTCTAATGCAAGTTTAAAATAATTGTTGAAACAAAGTGCAGGTGGTAATAATATACAATTGTGAACACTTTTAAAATAAAGTTAGTTTATGCATTTGTTCATTCTCTCTTCACTCCTCTCTCTCTCTCTCTCTTTCTCTCTCTCTCTCTCTCTCTCTCTCTCTCTCTCTCTCTCTCTCTCTCTCTCTCTCTCTCTCTCTCTCTCGTGGATGTTTCCAATTCATAAATTGAATAAGGATAGTTAACAATTAAAAAAATAAAGGATATTGAAACAAAATTTCGAGTAATAATAATAACAAGTACAAATTGCAATAAACGGTGAATAGCCGAACAAAGGCATTAATGTTTCCGGATCCAGTCGAGGATATGCACTACAGACGAGCTCAAACGAGAGCGAAACTCGAGTCTAGTGCTTCCACATTGACGTGGTTAGGCCTTAGGTTCATATCAGAATACGATCAGCGTTGCCAGTAGTGGGCTGTGCTCAATATTTAAATCTCAAATCCCGAAACAACCAAACAAATCAATGGCATTAATCTTCAAAATCCAAGTCTTGAGCAACAAGTTCGGGGTAAAAACTCTGTAGTAAGTTATCATGCTGATCCCAGTCGGAATAGTTAAACAAATACGTAACACGCGAGGTGACTCAAATTAAAACCCCAAATGTTTTTTCCCTCACAGAATGATACGAGCCATTAAAGGATATAGTTACAGATATAGGGTAATATCCAGAAATATCAATTGGGGAACCCTTAGAGCAGTGGTTCTCAACCAGTGGGGAATTCCCCCCCCAGGGGGGAATTTTAGGGTTTCCAGGGGGGGGGGGAATGAAGACCATTTCAAGATCGCGTTAATACAAGAACCGATTACTTGATATTGTTTTTCCCTTCCTACTTTACAGTTAAGTACGTCTCATCCTTCTAAAATTCATTTTATAAAGTCAGTAGACCGACAAATCATGTTTTATGTGGATGTCTAGACTTGTTTTAGTATGTGCTATTAAATTTACCTTACATCTTTACGTATACTGTGTAGGGGTGGGGGATTTTTAGATAGGAAATATGAAGGGGGGGGGGATGACGTTCTGAAAATACGGTAAAGGGGGGCACGAACCAAATATTTGATAGGAAGGGGGGGGGGGGAATGACGTTCTGAAAATATGGTGAAGGGGGGCACGGACCAAAAAAGGTTGAGAACCACTGCCTTAGAGGCTATTAAGACAGCTCATAAACTGTCGTCATTTGGAGATGACAGGTTCGAATCTTTGGATAATAACCACACATCTCAATTTGTATGTGTCGAGTGTATCCTCTAATCCAGTGGTTCTCAACCGGTGGGGAATTCCCCCCCCCCAGGGGGGAATTTTAGGGTTTCCATGGGGGGGGGGATGAAGACCATTTCAAGATCGCGTTAATACAAGAACCGATTACTTGATATTGTTTTTCCCTTCATACTTTACAGTTATGTACGTCTTATCCTTCTAAAAATTCATTTTATAAAGTAAGTAGACCCACAAATCATGTATTATGTGGATGTCTAGTCTTGTTTTAGTATATGCTATTAAATGTACCTTCCATTTTTACGTATACTGTGTAGGGTGGGGGGATTTTTAGATAGGAAATATGAAAAGGGGGGGGGGGGATGACGTTCTGAAAATACGGTGAAGGGGGCACGAGCCAAATTTTTTATAGGAAGGGGGGGGGGATGACGTTCTGAAAAAATGGTGAAGGGGGGCACGGGCCAAAAAAGGTTGAGAACCACTGCTCTAATCTCTATTTTTCTAAAAGCTCCTCTGAGCATCACACAATACTTGTGACTTTGTTTACAGTTTTAGGAACTTGATTGTGTATGTCGAAGATGTCTTCTCGAGGGTGACTGCAAAGTTCTCACCCGTTGTGACTAATGATTGTAATCCCACTAGGATGTGTTGGCTGACACAGCAGATATCGAATAGAAGGAGAAGAAATAAGAACAAAACAAAAGGAGACCGATGACAGCGAAGATAATATAAATATTATTGCATTGTAAATCATCGATGAGACTATGAGATGATGTACATTTTATACAGTAAACCAACAATAAGACAATGAGATAAAGTAAATTTTACACCGTGAACGAACTATAAGACTATTAGTTTGGGGTTAACGCTGCACCGGATGGAAATATGAGAATGCCGTGCAAGGGTGTACAGGGGTGTTGCGCTATAATTAGCATATATATGAAGGAACTTAACGTGTATGGGATTACTAGATATATATGACAGGGATATATGAATTATGGCCTCTTGTATATATTAACGAAGAAATTATATACACATGTCGTATACAACATGTTCTCGTAATTATGTCTGTCTATCTGTTTGTCCATCTATCTATCGATCAATCAAACCATCCATCCATCCATCTGTCCATCCGTTCGTCCGCTTGTCTATATATGTTTGTCGGTTGTTCGGGATTGACCGCAGGTCTATTAGTCTGTCAGTCTTTCTATTGGACTGTCTATAATAAATTAATATACATAAAGTAGTTTACAAAATACACAGACAGGCAGACAGACACACGCACGCGCACGCGCACACACACACACACACACACACACACACACACACACACACGCACACACACAGGCGCGCTCATGATATGCGAATAAACAAAAATAATGCAATGTGTAAGGACACGCGTGAAAATATGTTGCATTGTATTGTACCGGGTGTTTGTAAAGACTAAAGTCTCACTACACTTTTTATGTAGAACAGCTGTGTGTTGGAGAGTATGTTTTCCATCTTGCAAACGGAAAACATACTCTCCAACACGCAGCTGGTCTACATACAAAGTGTAGTGAGACATTACAAGTACCCTGTATAAGCACGAGTAAGTCAGTAGGCCTACAGGCCGGTCAAGAGTAAAGTCAGTAAAGACCTGGACTAGGGGTTACACGACTTTCTCCGTAATCCCGTATACTCTCGTGATTAACTTGACGTGCGCGAGAATCGGTAGCGGTTCTCTCCTCGTTGGTAACTTACGGGGTATTTGAGCCGGTCGCTCAGAAAGCAATGGCAAACTTCTGAGCGTAATCTTGCCAAGAAATCAACAATCAGCTGAAAGATGCTGATGTTGACAGCGATGTCCTGTAAAGGATATGCGGGAAAAAAATCAGTAAAGAGCCTTTGTATGTGATATCAGACGGAAGGTTAACCCGGTCAACAAATGCAGAAATCGGATGTGTCGACCTAAAGACTTAGTATTACTAGTATCGCAGCTCCGATGTAAACAGGCACAAGGCAATCCCATCCGAAAAAAAGACTCCGGATGAACGCAGAAGAAGGAGAAGAAGATATCAGACGCATTTTGCACTTGGTGCTGGGACTCATATTTTAATAGACCAGTCTACACTCGGTGGGGTGATGTCGATATCACGTAGACCGTCTGTACTTCCCAAACGAAAGAAAAAGAAACTTAAATTGGGACTTGTTGGGTTTTATCGCAATCATTCCTACTTTCTACAGTTTACCCCCCCCCCCCCCCCACACACACACACACGCACTCGCACACACGCACGCACACACACGCACACACACACACACACACAAACTCTCTCTCTCTCTCTCTCTCTCACACACACACACACACACACACACACACACACACACACACACATTCACACATATTTGGAAATGACGCGGCCATCTAAATAAAACGGGAAATTAATTCGCAGTTATAGATTTGCACTCAAATTAAAGAAGTAGAGAGCAAATCAGTACTGCAATTCGTGAGTTTATTGTTCATGTTACTTTTACCGAGCTTATTTATTCATTTATTCAGTCAAGAAGGTCAAGGTGTTACCGGATCACTAATTTAATCCACAAGGAAAATAACTGCAATTTATGAGTCATATCATCATATGTAATACAACTCATAAGAATGCTCTATCTAGACCAAGAAGCAGCGGTTAGAATAGATGGCGAGACATCAGATTGGTTTGACATCAAGCAAGGAGTCCGTCAAGGATGTGTGCTGTCCCCCTATTTGTTTAACACTTTAACCTGTACGCCGAAAATATAATGAGAAATGTAAGAGATGATATAAACAGAGAGCTATATGATGCCCTAAATATCGGTGGTCACGACATACCAGAGATTCGGTATGCTGATGATACAGTATTACTATCCACAACACAGAATGGTATATAAAACCTAATAGCCTGAACCTAACTGAATAGTGAAAATCACAACTTACATCTTAACTGATTCAGTGCCAAACAAACAATCTGGGAATCACATTTGACAGGAGCCTGTCCTTCAAGGACCATGTGGAGACGGTTGTGACAAGATCTCAAAATGGACTCAATGCACTTAAAACTATGGCTGCAATGCACACAGAGCAGATAATGCTTTTCACACTATACCAGCACTTGATCCTCTCAGTGATTGATTATGGATTAGGACTGCTCACTGTCTCAAAGAGTCAGCTGGTGAAGTTAGAGCGCATACAGAACGAAGCTATGCGGGTCATTCTGGGATGCACCAGAGACACCTCAGTAGTGTGTATGCGTTACATCCTTGGTTTGCCGACTGTTGCTGGTAGGCTCAAGATGATGCAGGTGAAGGCATACCTCAGAGTAGTTGCTGACACAGATCACCCGTTGCATGAGGCGCTGGACGCAGTTAAGTGTCAGCGACTGATAAGAGGGAAGTCATGGATGGCTCAGGCGGAGGATATGATCAGACAGGTGTGCATCTTGGAGAACATTAGGAGAGGAGAGGAGTGGGTCAGAGTGTCAGCGGAGCAGTCAGACTTGTGCAGAGTTATAATTACATTGAGCCGGGAGTGCAGAAAGTGGCCAGCAGGGGCCACGGAAGTGGAAATCCAGCAACTAATTCAGGATAATGCTCGTCCGGGTGATGTGATTATATACACAGATGGTTCGGTGTTGAGAGGCAGGAGAAGTGCCTGGGGGTTCTTAGCAACAACTAATGGTCGACGTTTGGTGCAGAAGAGCCTGGCATATGATACCACATCTAGCTTAAAAATGGAGGTGGAGGCGGTCAGTGCAGCTTTCCACTGGATGGAGAATACGACACACACACACACACACACACACACACACACACACCCACCCACCCACCCACCCACACACACACACACACACACACACACACACATCGTGATTGTAGCTGACTCAGAAAGCATGCTGAGTAGGCTGAGGACAGGCAAGCTTCGTGCAGAGTGGCTTGTTTCGCTTCGGAAGTCATGAGTGGCAAGCATCGTCTGGATCTTTTCTCCGGGGCATGCCGGTGTGCTGGGGAATGAACAGGCGGACAGATTGACTGGCTCTGCAAAACTTGGTGGAGTATTAATGCGTGATAAGGCAGACGTTGTTGTGGCCTTGTGGGAGCACGTGTACACCTCAGAGGTGCAAATGGATCACCATGGTCTGGCAAGAATGAGACAGCGAGGGGTGACGAGAGCATTTGGCGGCCGATCTACGCTTAGAGGAAAGGCTAGACGGACATATAATCAGATTGCTACTGGTACTATTAGTGTTGAAACTCTTCGCTGGCTGCTGAGGATGGGGACGGAGCGCTTATGGGAATGCTCCGAATGCTGAGATGTCGATTCCTAAATCAATCAATCAATCAATCCACACGGTGGTCTTTTACCTCTGCCTTTGACAGTCATTTCCGACTGTAAGGACAAGTGAGTACCCTGCTCTGCTCAGCTGCAGAGTTGTCCACTTATTCCGGTGGATATTCGGTCCCCAGAGCTGTGTTAGCCACACTGATGTGTTTCCCATCCTCTACCGCGGGGAGGTGCAGTTGGGATTTCTCCTTCCTAAAGTAATGGTCTATGACCAAAACTCTCCAGTAATTTTAGAGTTCATATCAGCAGAGGAGACAAAGTAAAGAAAAGAGAAATGTGCATATGTGGAAAAGCAATATACAAGAATGGCAGAGGAAGACAAGGACAGATGTATGTGAAAGGCTTCTTAAACGGCCTTCTTAAACAGCTGGCCTCAATAATAATGCAAGCAACATCCCAGATGCCTGGCAAAAATGTTTGCAATATATTGTTTGTGTCTTCGTTATCCAAACACCACTTCCAACAAATTATTAGATGAGAGAGAGAGAGAGAGAGAGAGAGAGAGAGAGAGAGAGAGAGAGAGAGAGAGAGATAGGGGAGGGGAGAGAGGAGGAGCAAGAGAGAGAGAGAGAGAGAGAGAGAGAGAGAGAGAACCCAAGAGTCAATTGCTTCAAGCCAGGCCCATGTATGTAGCAGAAGAGCCGCAAAACACTGCGGGATTTGCTGAGGAGGGGATTCGAGCACTTATGGACTGAATGGTTCGATGTGCAATGAGGATGATCTGTCGACTAACTAACAACATATCGAGGCGAACCTTCTGGCCTAGAGAGACAACAGTGGAAGATAAACTTTATGGACCGCTGAATGAACTAAAAAAGACTGTTAGATTCATACAAGAGACGACATTGCAGTTGTAGACATGTTTCAAGCGAACGAAAGAAGAAGAAGACTAACTAACTAACTAACTAACTATGTAGCAGAAGATTTATGCAAGATATGATTACTAAAAGGTATGGTATCGATTACCGGAACACTATGCCCGGGCGAAGTGGAAGTTGAGAGAGAGGACACAAACATTGGACAGTCTCTAGGGTTCACGGGGAAATAACCTGAAGAAATAGATCTTTGGTTTTTATCTTGTTTGTCGATGCATTTTACGGCGTTTGGAATAATAGTACCGTGCAAGTATGATTTTGATTGCAAGTGATTATGTCTGCCAGTTAAATACGTACATGCGAAGCTCAGTATTATTATTATATTTGAAAGCTGTTGCACGAAATACATTTAATTAAATTATTTAAAATTAATTCGCGGTTGGTTTGTTTATATTATTATTATTATTATTTATTAATATTATTATTAAAACGAAGTTATAATTTAATTATAATCACCGGCTTTGTACTGTCATAGAAAATACTTTTGACCGGCATATCATAATGACATAATAATTAATATGAACGGTAAAATGTTATAAATACATAAATAAACACAGTGCCCAGTGCCAGTCACCACTGCAGATCAGACAAGTGAAAGTATTGAATTTGATAGCTGAAAGTGCAGACGATTCAGTGGTTTACTACTGTTGAACTAACAATAACATTGAACTAGCATCCATTGGTTAGAGGAGACTACTGCAACACACATTGTATTTATTATGGATTCAAAGAAGTGTATGCTTAGTAAGGTGGAGAAAGAAATTAGAAAGGAATGTTTCATGTGGAATGGTTATCATTGCTTCAGAGGTCACAGATTGTGAGAATTGTATGGATATTTTGCCCTGGCCATGCAATGGTGGGGGGGGGGGATGAACAGGCTGATAGGCTGACAGAGAATGCACCTCTTGATGGTAGATTGCCTATGGACTGGGGAGGTGGTCATGCGTTTGTGGGACCAGGTGGAGAAGGCTGGGGAACAGATTGAGAACCCTTATGTGGAAAGAATGAGATTGCGGGGGATCAGTAGGGGTTCTGGAAGCATCTCAAAACTGAGAGGGAAGACCAGGAGAACTTTAAATCAGATAGCGGTGGGAATGATTAGTAGTATGACTCTTCACTGGCTGTTGATTGAAGGGATGGAGCACGTATGGGAATGTCCTGAGTGCTGTGATGTCAATTCTTAACTCAACAGTGTAATCATCCAGTGTGGGGAAAAACAGGGACATTCCTTAAATATCAAGAAACGGAAAAAAAAATTTATTATATAAATGAAAAAAAAATTTCATCAAAATGTGATATAACAATAGAAGGAAAAATGCTTAACCAAGCGTTACTAAATCATAACATAAAATGTAGAATGCTTGAGAGTAATTGAAAGCAGAATAGACCAAGCAAAGACTGCATTTAAAAAAAAATAGAAATATCTTATGCAATAAGTCACTGTCATTGAATGTCAGAAGGAGAGGGCTAAAATGCTGCATAAGAGTTAGTTCTGAAGTATGGCAGTGAATCGTGGAATACAAAGGATCAGATTAGGAAGTGCTTAGATGGCACAAGGGAGATGTGGTTTTTGAGACATTTGTTGTGAATACCTTGGAAGTGTCTGGAAAAGGCTAATGGAAGTAGAACATGTACAAATATAAGAAGGAGACAGTGTCCTTTGGTTGAATACTGAGAAGAGAAGCCCTGGAAAACATTGTGACGACTGGAAAGTAGAGGAGGCAGGGGCAAACAGAGAGAAATGATGCTGGATGGACTGCAAAGGTGGCATGGAGGAATGTCATCAATAGAATTGACCCAGGGACCGAGATCTGTGGAGGTGCATGGACAACTGTGCTAGTTGCCAGATAATATGTCATAGTAACAGAAGCAGATAGTAACAGAAGCAGATGTGACGCTAAAAAGACACCTGTTTAGTTAATGTCTTATCTCATTTCCCATAATTGCAAGCACCAAGACACTTACACGGGTGTTGTTTTAATGTACAATTGGGGCAAACTAACGAATGACACTGACTTCTTGGCTGTTGATTTTCTACAATAATTTCTGCTGGGATGTTTAAGTTTCTTCACTTTGTGCCATTCTCACTTCACATTTGGTAAGTATTGTAATGTGATTGTTTGTGGTAGGTGATGGAAACAGTTTATTATATTTTTGACATTGCTGGTATGGAATCCAGTGAATTTTATGACCATTTGTTCTTGATAATGGAAAGGAATACATACATGGTAAAGTTAATGCCAATATGGCCTGTGTTTTGTTCTTAGCAAATTATGATCGGGACACAAACATTTGTAAATGATTCTGTACACAATTATTTTGTACTGTTGTCAGAATTATGTATTGAACTCAAAAAGGTCAGCAGATACCACACACTCGCAGGCAGGCACGCGTGCACACACATGAGCACGCATGCGTGTGCACACACACACACACACACTTGTGAGGATAAATAGATTCCTAAGTTTTTACATAGTTGTACAGCAAACTCTTATGAGGACATATTAATAAAAGACAATTAACCCGTGGAACTGAAATCTATCATCATCATCATGTGCCTTGCCAACAGGTGTAAGCATCCATGCATCTCCACAGCTCTTGCTACATGGAGTTCTGGATCAATTCTTTTGATGACATTCCTCCATTAGGCCATCTAGCATACTTTCTCTTGATCTGCTTCCTTATCTTCTATCCCAGATCATTCCCATTGTAGTGATGTTTTCCAATGCCTCTCTGCTCATTACTGGACCAGAAAACTGTCATCTTCTTACATCTCATATTAGCCTTTTCCAAGCGCACATTGTTAGTTACTTTGGCTGTCCAAGGTATTCACAATGTACGTCTCAGAAACTACGTCTCCATTTTCTCTCAGCACTTCCTAATCTGTTCATTCACATTCCATGATCCACTTCAATGCAGGAGAACAGGTTCTATGCAACATTTCAGTAATCTCTTTCTGATATTCAATGACAGTGAATTATTGCATAAGATACCTTTCATTTTTCAATACTCTCTGACATTCAAAGGCAGTGACTTATTATTACAAGCTGTCAATTGTAAACAAGTGTTGGTCTCACAAAATGGATTCATTATTAATAATAAATCGATAAAATTCAAGTTGATAAAAGCAGTTAGTATAATGTTTATGAGTGCTTTGTTCCGTTTATTAATATTAGTAAATATATCTAAGTGAGTTGAATTAAATTGCAAAATTGACCAGAATCTAATCAGCAACATTGAAAAATTTGCTAGGCTAACAATAGATGTTGCGGAGTGTGTCAGTTAATATAATATTAAGGCATAGTTACATTACAGCAGTTTTATAAAGCTGTTAAATGTAAAATAGCATAATTACAGCAATAAGTATTAACCTACCGTATATGAGGTTATTTGGTTCGAATACAACAGAACATTCATTAGGTATATTATCAGTAAGAGAGACTGACAGTTGTTTACAATTAATAACTCGTAATTATTTATTTGTTGTGGAGATCTACACAGTCTTAGAAAGAACACACAACTGAAAGTGACTTTACTGGTAATTTACAAGTAGGAAATTGAAATGTCACAAACTTTGAATATCTTGGTTAAGGAGGAAATTGAAATGTCACAAACTGTGAATATCTTGGTTCTACAGTCAGCAATATTGGGGACTGTTGAAAAGAAGTTAAATGTAGACTCACCATGGCAATGCATCAGTTGAATCTATGGCACAATGTCAGTTGAATCTATGGCACAACATCAGTTGAATCTATTGCACAACGTCAGCTGAATCTATGGCACAACGTCAGTTGAATCTATGGCACAAGGACAGTTGAATCTATGGCACAACGTCAGTTGAATCTATGGTACAACATCAGTTGAATATGTGGCACAACATCAGTTGAATCTATGGCACAACATCAGTTGAATCTATGGCACAACATCAGTTGAATCTATGGCACAACATCAATTGAATCTATGGCACAACGGCAGAAAACAAATTAAAGAAACATTTTTGGAGAACATGTATCTTTCCTGTGACAACATATGGATGGGAATTATGCATCATTTTAGTTGCTACAGAAGAAAATTAGGGCTTTTGGACTTAAATGCCACATAAAAGTTCTTAGAATATTGCTGACCAAGAACAAAAAATGTCTGACATTGTACAAGATTGAACATTAAAGAGAACTGGCTCTAGAGAATCATCATGTCTTGGAAACTGAAATATTTTGGTCATATTGAACATCACAGTGGCTTGGAAAGAACAGTAGTGGAGGATATGATTTCTTTGAGAAGAGGTAGGGGTCAACTGACGTGAAGATGGACATGGGAACATTGCAGACATCTTGAACATTAGGCTGATTAGACAGGAACATTGCAGACATCTTGAACATTAGGCTGCTTAGACGGGAACATTGCAGACATCTTGAACATTAGGTTGCTTGAGACAAGAACATTGCAGACATCTTGAACATTATGTTGCTTGAGATGGGAACATTGCAGATATCTTGAACGTTAGGCTGCTTGAGATGGGAACATTGCAGACATCTTGAACATTAGGCTGCTTGAGATGGGAACATTGTAGACATTTTTAACATTAGGCTGCTTGAGATGGGAACATCGCCGACATTTTGATCATTAGGCTGCTTGCTTGATACGGGAACATTGTAGACATCTTGAACATTAGGCTGCTTGCGATGGGGACACTGCAGACATCTTGATCATTAGGCTGCTTGAGACTGGAACATTGCAGACATCTTGAACATTGGGCTGCTTAGATGAGAACATTGCAGACATCTTGAACATTAGGCTGCTTAGACAGGAACATTGCAGACAACTTGAACATTAGGCTGCTTAGACGGGAACATTGCAGACATCTTGAACGTTAGGCTGCTTGAAATGGGAACATTGCAGACATCTTGAACATTAGGCTGCTTGAAATGGGAACATTGCAGACATCTTGAACATTAGGCTGCTTGCTTGATACGGGAACATTGTAGACATCTTGAACATTAGGCTGCTTAGACGGGAACATTGCAGACATCTTGAACATTAGGCTGCTTAGATGGGAACATTGCAGACATCTTTAATATTGGGCTGCTTGAGACGGGAACATTGGAGCAAAATCAAGAATTTTTTGGGCCCACTGTGACGAGATCAGTTTTCTGCAAAAGAGCTACATGATGGTGACTAGAGGACAGGTATACAGATTGAATGTGGCTGGATGGTGTACAGGCTGGATTGTTTTAAAGTATGTTATATCGTGTTATTTATGAGTATCTTCCTAATGACTGCTAATCTAGCTTTGATGTTATACAAGTCAACACTTTCCACTTTCATTTCAGGATGTTCTGAACCATATTATGTCAGGACTAACCACAACTGAAGCTTTACAGAAACTTCATGCAGAAATAGATGAGCTTCTCATTAATCATGAAAAGGAACTGCGGAGGACTTACTGGAGGAGATATATATGTCACATGCAAGACAAAGCATCTTGTTTCACTCCACTGTCTTTTCTTTGGATTTTTGGAATGGCAGTTTTGCTTGTTGTTGCTGCATCAATGGAAGATGTGGATAGGTATGTGGAAGTTATGTGAAAATTACTGTGTTGTACCTGTTATTGTTAAGCTGTCTATTGTTTAGCTGAGTCTAGGGGTATGATTCTCACTTTGGGTGCAAGATGCCCGGGTTCAAATCTCGGACGAGCCCCCGCGTTGCCATGGAGTGAAATATACTTGCTGTTGATCACAGGTCTTTCAATAGTCACACTCTGGAAATGTTGGCTCATTCAGAGTTTGTCAGTTGAAATGTTCAGACATTAATTCATGACTCAGGGTCTCTCTAGGTTCGACAGGTGTGTTTTCATGTTGGTATGGCTCGTTCGTTTCCGTAGACACAGACAGTTGTATTTGGACGATGGCTCTTCACACTGTCTAGATTAATTGGTATACGTGGAACAAGCCACAATGTTATATTAACTTACATTACCATTCATTGTGGCAACACATCTACAAACTCCAAGTATAACATAACTCCATGCAGTTTTCAACGTTTATCACGTCTATACTTCACATCATAACATAGCCATGTTCGCACTCTCTCAGTTCTTAAATATTATCATTATAAAACACTTCTATATAACAGTTATAAAATATCTAAGACTGATGGCAGCAGGGTGAATACTGCCATTGCCACAATCAACCTTGACCCATAAGACTTGGACTACGGTCAACCTCTCAGTGATGCTTAGAGGATACACTTGTCTTCGTCAGGTTGAATGTGATCAGAGCTCACAACTGGGTCATGACAATATTTATGCTATTTGGCCGACACAGCCAACTTCACCACAGTATTTTTGGACTAAGGTTGTCTGTCCTTCACTTTTTACATGCTATAAATATTCTCTTATAGGTAAGTTTTCTCAATTAGAATATTTGCTCCCGCAGCAGAAATTTTTGGCAAGTAAAGGTTAGCAGAGTTAAAGCGTAGACAAATCAGCAGAAAGCAAGGGGAAACCACTGTTGTATATCCCTATCAGATTATGATTTGATAACTCACAGAATTTTAGATAAATGGCAAAATTGTTGCACTATAGGAGCAGCCTTGTCTGTTAGGTAAAGTCATGTGTACGAGGTAATTTCAAACCTTCAACGTGCAACTGAGTAGCATATTTACAGTGCTTAAAGTAAGGGGCATGGAATGCTAGCGCCAACGTTCACAGATGGTAAATTAGAGAATGTCAATCAAGAAATTTAAAGACTGAACATTAAAATCTTAGGAATGTAAACAAAGAAGCCATAAACGATAGATGTCACTGTTTGTTGCCTGACATATTTTGCTGCATCTCATCAGGTTTATACAGTAGTGTTGAAGTGAATACACGAATCATATTGTCATGTGTTTGAATCCCCTTTGAGGCATGTATAGTATTTTCATTGACCTGGACTACCAGACTGACTCAGCCAAGAAAATGGGTACCTGAAAATTTCCTGTATAGTAAAGGCAATTATCCTAACATTGACCACATCTCCCATCTAGTGCCGACTAGACTAACAATGTAAAAATGTAGGGCTAGTTTGATGATGGCCATATAGCCAGTACACTTTGGTGCATGAAAAGGGGATCCTTTAGTTTTTGCTTTACTGACTCCTGTTTGGTTAAAGTTAGACTGTAGTGAACACAATTTCTTGTGTTTTATGATTAAGTATATTCAAATATACTAATAATACTGGGTGTTTATAAGGTCTCACTACACTTTGTATGTAGAACTAATTTGAAAAATGAAGTCCATGATGTCATCAAATATTGTGCTTCACAATCCATCACGAAGCAATATGCAGCGAATGGCTGTTGCCTGCTGGAGTAATTCTTTGCACTCCAAACAGAATGATGTTATCAATGGAAGAAAGAATTTTTTGGTTGAACATGTGTTTTGAAATTGTTGTCGATACACATGGAAGTAACAACAGACACGTTGCAGAAGGTATTTGACAATATGAAGCGACGTGTACAGTCAAGTCTTGAAGCCCATGGTGGACATTTCCAACAGCTGTTATATCAAATACTTCATAGGTACTTTCAAGCTTCCCCAAAACAGTGTTAGACCATAGCAGTGACTATTGAAGTTAATTTTATGAATTGTTTAGCACATTGTTTTTATGATGTCATGTTCATAAACTTTCAAATTTGTCCTACATACAAAGTGTAGTGAGTCTTTACAAACACTTTGTATAACTTTGCTTGGGTGACAGATAGTGGTTGTGTAGTTTTTTTCCCAACTTTAAATTCCCTTTCCTGGGCAATATTATTTTTAATGACAGAATTCAATATTATCTTATGCTTCATATGGTCTGATTGAGGGTTGTCTATGTTGTTTCTAGTTCTGGTCCTTGGTGTTGTAAAATAATTATCTGGAACATTCATCCTCAGATTTCCATCAGGCAGTCGGATGTGGTTGATCATTGAAGCAGTGCTTTTACTTGCCTCTATTGTGCTCAACTTGGTGCTGCTTTGTTTGAAAATGAGAAAGGAAAATGCAAAGCATATTGCACTGAAGAGAAAACTGTTACATTTGTTACAAGGTGAGTTTACTATGTTAGACTAAATGAAAGATAAGTCAGATTCTATTGTTCACATTTAGTATGTAACAGTTATAACACATGTAACAGCCGGCTGCCCCTCCCACAACTCTGTATGACTTGTGTCTACATGTTTCTATCTCTTGTCAGAAGTTCAGTTTCTGCCAGGGTTTTTCCTGTGGATTTCTGAACATTATCTGTCTGCTGCAAATAAGGGCCCAAAAATAAAAGGAGATTCCATATTTACAGTTGCACACATTAAGAATCCCTGGGGGTTTGGGCACAGAAAGAGTAAGCCAAAATATGGCCTTTGTGCTGGTGAGATAAAGAATGCCTTGACATTTCGACACGGAAAGAGTTAAGTTATTTGGCCTCTGTCCTGGCAAATTATATTAAAGTTAGAAATCCAACACACCACATATAGAGTATAATTCTTGCGTACATATTTTAGAGTCCTTGCCTGTTTTGTGGAGTTTGTACAGTCACAAGATCCTCCTTTGTGTGAGATTGAAAGGATATATATATATATATATATATATATATATATATATATATATATATATATATATATATATATATATATATATATATATATATATATATATTTTAAACCTTGCTCCCCTTAACCCTTAGATGCCCTGTACCAATGCTGTTTAGAGCAGAAGCTCAAATTTCACATCTTACCACTGTATATCCATTGCTTCAGTCTTCTGGTATTTTTTCTAATCAACAAACCTGATAAAAAGTCTTTATTGTCACTGTATATCAGCTCCTAAATTTCTCATGAAGTAAATGGATTCAACCATATTTTAAACCTTCTAATAGTATAAGACACAAATCCTCATAGCCCACAAAAGCAGGATTGCATAGAATAGAACAGTAAGAAATGGATCAAAATATCCATATCTAGCAGACAAAGGGTTATATTGTGGAGAAGGCAGATGTGCCCATATAAATCAGATACACGGTAGTCCAGGCACAGGGAGCTGTGGTGGTGCAGTGGCTAGCTAATGTGTTCGAATCCCCATCAAGATGGATTGTAAATATTTGACTGGGCTTCCACATTGACCTAATCCAAAATATGTACCAGAAAATATCCTGGAGGTAAAGGCAGCCAGTGTGATATTGACCACATCA
The DNA here is from genome assembly GCA_963921405.1 of Cepaea hortensis. Lineage (NCBI taxonomy): Eukaryota > Metazoa > Mollusca > Gastropoda > Stylommatophora > Helicidae > Cepaea > Cepaea hortensis. The sequence continues at coordinate 51,556,254 of OY992876.1, forward strand.
GCCACCAAGTGCCAGTTGGTCTATACACATATGGAGCACCATATACCCAGTACACCTCAAGGGATGTACAAGTCTTTAACTTTGACTTTTAAGGCATATTGAAGACAAGGTGTTAGGCCCATGTTTTCAGTAAGTTAGTGATACATGACAGGTCATGTGGTCAGCGCTACATCACCCATCTTTACTTTCCCATTTTTCTGGTACCAACTTCATGAGGATAGGTTGACCTCAGAGCCAAACAGGTCGGAAACAAGCAAACCCTGCCACTACTGATGATTGAACTCAGGATCACTGTGTTGGTTGGCAAGAGCCAAACCACCATCTAACTCACTGGTCGGGTAAAAAAATGCATCTATATTGCTATTGATAACTGAACCCAGTAAATGTTGTATACCCACTTGCTAACCACTACACCAACAGATGTGTGATGTTATGAGTGTTTTCTGTCTGTCTGTAACAGAAGCAGCTTCCAGGAAGAACTGGCAGCCGGATAGTTTCCCTGACACACACATACCACTGTCTCCTTGTATTTCCTTGCAATGGTGTATCCGCGATGGCATTCTGGTGAATGTGCCCCACCCACTTCTAGTCTCTGGAGATGTTGTTGTCATGAGGCCTGGTCATGCTGCGCCAGGGAAGTGTCAGGCTCTTGCGGTAAATATAGATCAGCTGACCATTCCATGAATGTTGCTGTTTCACCAGATTCAGATGGTATTTGCAAACATGAAACAGAAAACCTTACACTCACATGCATGCACACACAAACACACACACTTGAGCTCTTTCTCTCTCTCTCTCTCTCTCTCTCTCTCTCTCTCTCTCTCTCTCTCTCTCTCTCTCTCTCTCTCTCTCTCTCTCTCTCTCTCTCTCTCTCTCTGCGCATGTGCGCCTGTTTCTTTCTCTGTCTTTTATCTCTCTCACTCAATATCTGCCTGTCAATGGAAAATATTGAGAAGCTTCAGAGACCATAAAAATCACGAAACTCAATAGACACAAGCTTGTGTATATGTTGTCTTTCCTTCTCAGTGCTGCTTTCATTTCTAAGTAGGTGTATTTTATCTTGACCGGAAGTTATCAAAGAGTGTGGTTGCAGATGTCTGGAATCATACCTTTGTGTTGCACCTAGCTTGTGTATCTGACAGTAATAGTTATTTGCTATAATTAAGGAAACAATGAAAATGCAAACAATTTTAACCTTTATTAAGTTATGATTTGGGTGGATAGATGAACATAAACAAGAGACATGCAACAATCAAGCTTTTCTACTAGTCTTTTCCGTTACATAAATAAGCATACAAAAATACTCTGCTGACAACCAAAAGGTCACATCCCAAACAACAATAATTCACTTATGTCAACTTTGGTCAATACACTTGATTTTGTGTTTTGTGTTTGTCAAGCTCCTTAATCACATTTTACTTTCCTGTGTCTTTGATAGAGCTGGATGGCTGTTATCTCACCTTTGACTACCATTTCATTTTGGTAATGTCTTGTTTGTTTAATTTAACCACTCCTCTTTTGTTGATGTTGTTGTTTGTTTGGGTTAGGACCATCCTATATGTTGCAATTTTGCATTTCATTCTGAGTTTTCTAAGCCTAGTCATAATTTAAATTATATTTACAGATGCTAAGCAAATATAATTTTTCTTTGTACGTTCGCTTTGAACTCAAGCGTAGTCTATACACACTACTTCCAGTAGTGTTGGACTGAATTTTGCATGTGGTTTAGCTTTCCCTATTAACAGTGTCACTCGCCATCAGGCGAACCCAATCCAACTTTAGAGGTACTTGTATTTTACGCCCCCAAGTCAAGGACGATAAGTCAACATTTTAGTCCAACTGTCCGGTGTAGGGGTTGAACCCCTTACCTCGACATCAGCACACCAGGAGTTTATGAGCAAGCTCTCTTATCCATTCGGCCATGCTGACCTCTACACGTATGGTATATTCAGTATCTGTTGTGGTCTCATCCAAACTGGCACAGAGATTATAATATAGTCATAGAAAGAAAAAACAAGTGAAAAATAATTCGAAAATTGTGCACAAATATATGGATTAGTAATAAGGCATAAGTAACACACATTTTGTTCAGAGAGTGTTGGAGACACATTACAGCCAACAATTTGAGATGACACTTGATTGATTTATTTACTGAGTGATTGCAAATGTTGTTTCTTATTGCAAGAGAACAGTAAATTACAAGGTGAATCTAGTGAATGCAACTGTCATGATTATTATTGTATGAAGACAGTAAGTTACAGGGTAATAGATTGTCCATGATTGTAGCTGTCATATTTCTTATTGTATGGGGACAGTAAGTTACAGGGAAACGGACTGTCTAGTGATTCTAACTTCTTCTTCTTCTTCTTCTTCTTCTTCTTCTTCTTCTTCTTCTTCTTCTTCTTCTTCTTCTTCTTCTTCTTCTTCTTCTTCTTCTTCTTCTTCTTCAGCGTTCCGAGCCATTGAGGTTCTTTTCTGCAGATACAATCCGTCTCCATTCGTCTCTCTGGTGGACCTTCTCTTGCCAGTCGTTGATTCCAAGTGCTTGTAGGTCTGTATATGTATTATCTCTCCACCGTCTTCTTGGTCTACGGTCATTTATTTCCTGAGTGTAAGCGAGTTTTGTTTCCCTATTATCTTCCATTCTTTCTATATGCCCCAGCCATTGTAGTATTAGCCTTCATGATACCAGTGATTAGCGGGGACTTAAACAGATCATAAATGTCTTTGTTACTTCTTCTTTTCCACTCTCCACTTTGTGTATCCCTAATGGGTTCAAAGATGCGTCTTAAAATGTTGTTCTCAAAGGTTTGTAACAAGGCTTCGTCTCCTTTCATTGTACTCCAGGTTTCAGAGCCATACAGCACAACTGGTCTGATCAATGTTTTGTATATTGTGATTTTGGTGTTACGAGATAGCCCATTTGATTTTAGTAGATGTTGTAGTGCATAGTATATCTTATTTCCAGAGTTGATTCTAGTTTGTATTTCTTCCCTTATGATGTTGGAGCAGTTGAAGATTGTACCCAGGTATCTCCCCCGATGTGTCTCCACCTTGACGTGGTGGGGGAGCTTGCATGACCCATCGACCCCATTTGCTTGCTGATGGATGAAAAACTACATATCAGACAGCTTATGGGATAGGGACCAGACTAAGAGAGACACAACCTGCTGCTCTGCAGGTAAGACTGAGAATAGCAGTCAAAAATTTAAATCAGGCGCACGAAGGCAGAAGTCCTTGGTCCGGACAAAACTCTTAAGGCTCCCTGTCGAGGGCTGTGGCTGAACGCCCAAAAATAGAGGCGTGATATTGAGCAAGCTACATGCTCAGGTCTGATACATGTTCGAAGGCTCTCAGCTGGGGGATATGAGAGATTCCTGGATGAGAGGGCCAGGCCGTTTCTCATTCACTGCTGCACGAAGGTAAGGTGCTGAGCCGGCAGCACATGTAGCCTACCTCGTAAGCGAGTACAAAAAGTCAGAAAAGTGCCCCGGTCGAAGGAAATGGTTACGAAAACCGTCTGTATCTAACTCATAGAGAGTGTAGACAAAAGTGGAAGAACGTCTCAATAACGCGAAATGGAACGCACGGCGAGCGAACCTATTGCGTGGTCTGAAGTCAAATGCAAAAGCTTACCGAGTGGATGTCGCTCGCAGTCTGACCGCTCCTGGTGTGTGCTTGAGCGATCAGTGGCAAGCGAGATGCCCAACACATAGAAGTGAGGAACTAAAGCAGCCATGAGCAGGACGTGGCAACTCCTCGGGTCAGCCCAGTCTCAGAGCAATATGTGCCGGCTCTGCAATTATGGAAGCCTCCTTGGATAGCGAGGGAATGCCCATGATCTGCCCCTGCCTTCCCTTGAGGGCCGACCGCGATGTCGTTGATCGTTCTATCTTGACCAGCTGAGATGTTGGCGACATCACAAAAGTCTAACGTGCCTCGAAATCAGAGGAAGGCTAACCTCATTAAAAAATGCCCGCCGGAAGTCGGAAGTGTCGTCCTACGGGTGGCAAACTAAAAATTGACACTACGCAATTACGTCCGAGTGAAATGTCTCGTCCGAATGTCTCTCGTGCTAGGAACAGCTCTGACTACCTAGTTTCCGAATGCCGCTCTTGATCGGAACAGCTCTGACCAGGTAGTTTTCCGAATGTCTGTCGTGCCTGGAACAGCTCTGACGGGCGCAACGACAAGCACATGTCCGAAAACTCGCTAAGTGGATACCGTCTGCAAACCTGTCTGGTTTGTGCGGGAATGGCCCGGGGCAAACGAAATGACCAATATATTGAAGAGGATTTAAAGCAGCCATGAGCAGGACGTGGATTCCATCGGTGAGCCCAGCGCCAGGGCGCTATGTGTCGGCCCTGCAACTATGGAAGCAACCTTGGATGGCGGAAAATACTATGCCTTCCTTTGAGGGATGACCGTTGTCTTCGACCGTTCAACCTTGGCCAGCTGGGTTGTAGATGGCACCACAAAAGTGAGAGTCTCCCAGGAATGCTACCTGGTCAAAAAAGCACGCTATCGTTGGATGTGTTGGCCTACGGGTTTCGGCCCAAGGGCGCATAACAGACACACCGCAATCACATCTGAAAAAACACTCCGGATGAACGAAAAGAAGAAGAAGTACCCAGGTATTTGTATGTTTCCGTTCTTTTAATGGTCATATTATCTATTTGTATGTGGCCAGAGTTTTTAGCCATTCCGTCTCTTGAAATTACCATATATTCTGTCTTATCTTGGTTGATAACCAGCCCCATCTGTCGGGCTTTTTCCTTTAAGTGAGTCAATATTTCCAATGTCTTTTGTTCACTTTGCCTTATAATATCTATATCATCTGCATAACCAAGCAGATTGGATGTTCCTCAAATATCACATTCCTCCTTTACCTTCCTTACAACTTTCTCTAGAGCCAGATTGAAGAGTAGCGGCGATAGTGCATCACCCTGTTTCAAGCCAGATGTTATTTGGAAAGGGTCTGATTTCCTGCCTTTATATGTTACTATATTATAAGTATCTTCCATGCATAGTCTGGTCATGTTGATTAACTTCCTTGGTATTCCAAATTCCTGCATAGCATTCCATAGACTATTCCTATGGACACTATCATAAGCCTTTTTAAAATCCACAAAAATTTTATGGAGATCTCTTTTATATTACCAATTTTTCTCGGCTATTTGTCGTAAGATAAATATCTGATCTATTGTTGATCTGTTTTGTCTAAAACCCGCCTGGTAGTCACCTAATATGTCTTCTGAATATGGTTTTAGTCTATTTAGTAATACTGTGGATAGTATCTCACAGCTCGTGGACAGTAGTGATATTCCTCTATAATTTCTACATTGGAACTTGTTTCCTTTCTTAAAGATAGGTATCAATAATGACTCTTTCCAGTCATGGGGTAATTCTTCTGTCCTCCAGATTTTTATTATTAGTTCGTATAGCTTTAGATGTAATGCATGGCCACCTGCCTTTATAAATTCAGCAGCAATTCCATCAGTCCCAGTTGCTGTCATTAGTAAATTACAGGGTGATTAATTGTACCTGTCATGTTTATCATTGTACAAGGACAGTAACTTATAGGGTGACAGATTGTCAGGTGATTTAACTATCATGTTTCTCATTGTATGAGGACAGTAAGTTACAGGGGATAGATTGTCCAATGATTGTAACTGTCTTGTCCAATGATTGTAACTGTCTTGTCCAATGATTGTAACTGTCATGTTTCTCATATTACAAGGACAGTAAGTTACAGAGTAATAGATTGTCCAGTGATTGTAATTGTTATTGTCTTGTCATAGAAGGATAGTAGTACAGTGGATAGATTGTCCAATGATTGTAACTGTCTTGTTTCTTATTATATGAGGACAATAATTTACAGTAATTATAATTGTCTAGACTGTCCATACTGACTATCCAGTAATTGTAACGCATGTTTCTCATTGTATGAGGACAGTAAGTTACAGGGTGATAGATTGTTCAGTGATTGTAACTGTCATGTTTCTCATATTATAAAGACAGTAACTAACGGAGCGATAGATTGTCTAGTGATTGTAACTGTCATGTTTCTTATTGTATAAGGTCAGTAAGTTACAGTGCGATAGATTGTCCAGTGATTGTAACTGTCATTGTCTTGTCATAGGGGGTAAGTAAGTTACAGAGTGATAGATTGTTGAGTGATTGTAACTGTTGTGTTTCTCATATTATAAGGACAGTAAGTTACAGAGTGATAGATTGTTGAGTGATTTTAACTGTTGTGTTTCTCATATTATAAGGACAGTAAGTTACAGAGTGATAGATTGTCTAGTTATTGTAACTGTCATGTTTCTTATTGTATAAGGACAATAAATTACAGTGCAATAGATTGTCCAGTGATTGTAACTGTCATTGTCTTGTCATAGGAGGTAAGTAAGTTACAGAGTGATAGATTGTTGAGTGATTTTAACTGTTGTGTTTCTCATATTATAAGGACAGTAAGTTACAGAGTGATAGATTGTTGAGTGATTGTAACTGTTGTGTTTCTCATATTATAAGGACAGTAAGTTACAGAGTGATACATTGTTGAGTGATTTTAACTGTTGTGTTTCTTATTGTATAAGGACAATAAATTACAGTGCAATAGATTGTCCAGTGATTGTAACTGTCATTGTCTTGTCATAGGAGGTAAGTAAGTTACAGAGTGGTAGATTGTTGAGTGATTGTAACTGTTGTGTTTCTCATATTATAAGGACAGTAAGTTACAGAGCGATAGATTGCCTAGTGATTGTAACTGTCATGTTTCTTATTGCAGGAGGACATTGAGATACAGGCAGGTGAAATTTATTTCTCTGAACCTCCACAAGCGAAAGGTCAAGGTCCACAGCCACGTATGCCAATGTCTACCAAAAAATTTCTTTTAAAGGAAACCCCTATAATCAAGAACTTCAGGTATTACTTGTTATTCTTGTTATGGGTATTTCATTGTGTGTTCTGTTCTATTGTTCTGTTCTATTATATCTATTAAAAAGAAAGTAGAAAACATATCCTGCTAATAGATGGGCAGTGAGAATTTATAAGGCTCGTTCTAGCATGATTGAATGATGGATTGATTGCACTTTAAAATTTGGCACCCAATTTTGGAAACCAGCCACGTGATTGATAGAGACAACGCGTTTCATGTGTTGTTTAAAATACAAAATAGTTGTTTGTTAAAGATCACAGAAGCCATCATGATTAATCTGTATAGGCCAGTTTTGTGCAAACAGAAAGACGTGAGTCAGCTTAAAATTACCTTGGTAGACAATTGAAATTACTGTGCGAATATGTGTATATTTCAGCTTGAAGGATTTGTCTAGTTACTTTTATGTTCTGTGATTTCTGCAGTATGTACCTGACGAGATGCAGCAAATGTGCCAGGCAATAAATCGTGCAATCTATTGTTCGTGTCTTCGTTATTCAAATTCACTACAGGAAAACATTGTTTTCACTTTCAGTTTGTTTTTATTTTTGGAAATATATTCTAAAGTGTTTAATCAGATGTAGATTTAGCTATGATTGATTTGTTTGCATAATTTTCTAGCTTGTAAATGTGACAAACATGTGTCTTGTTTCGCAGAGTCATGTGCCAAGAAAACTCCAGCAAGCCCTTCAGCTTTCTGGAAAATGAGCGTCACATTGTGTGCAATATCTGGATGGAGCGGCGCTTTTTACCTGTCATATTTGTAAGTCTTACCTGAGAATGGTTTGTGTTTATCTATCTGCTCAGACAAGGAAAAATAGGCCTTGTTAAACATGCTCACTAAAAATGACTGTCAGAAAACAAACACACAAAGGAAAAAAATCAATAACTTAGATATTTAAAAAAAAAATTCAAGCATTTCTGTCTTGAGACAGGGGACTTATGCAAGACATGATTTTGTTTCTATGTTTAGTTTTCAAGGACCCTCTTCTTGCACATAAATTGCCTAATCTCCCTTAGATTACATCGGTCAAATATGAGCTCATTGCACAAATTCCTAGCATGCATCAGGTAGGATAGCAGTAGAGATGAAGAAAGATGGCATCTCTCTAATTCAAAAGTTTTTGGGCTCTATTCCAACAATTTGTACTTAATAATGTTTTAAATAGTGATAACAGTTGTCAATTTTATTAAAAATGGAGATAACAGTTGCAAATTGTAAAATACTCTTATCCTGATCTATCCTGCGATAGAATCCCAAGCTATCTCAAATGAGGACAGAAATAGGAGACCTTGTGTGTACGTTGCATACTAAAAAAATCCGTTGGCACTTCTTCTTCTGTCTTTTATCTCTCATTGGGGAATTTGCCCTCAACCAACCCACTCCAGTCCACCATATCCTTAGCTGTCCTTTACAGCTTCGTACATGTCTCCCCACGTAATTCATTTCTGTCTCTATTTCTCTCTCCTCCGTGAGTGTTTAGGGTTTCCTCTGTTTTGTTTGCCCTGTGGGTTCCAGACAAAAGCCTTTCTAGTTGTACTACTCTCAGGTGTTCTCATTGTATGTTCTTTCTAGTTATACTACTCTCAGGTGTTCTCACTGTACGTCCTTTCTAGTTGTACTACTCTCACTTGTTCTCATTGTATGTCCTTTCTAGTTGTACTACTCTCAGGTGTTCTCACTGTACGTCCTTTCTAGTTATTCTACTCTCAGGTGTTCTCAGTCCTTTCTAGTTATACTACTCTCACTTGTTCTCATTGTATGTCCTTTCTAGTTGTACTACACTCAGGTGTTCTCACTGTACGTGCTTTCTAGTTATTCTACTCTCAGGTGTTCTCAGTCCTTTCTAGTTATACTACTCTCACTTGTTCTCATTGTATGTCCTTTCTAGTTGTACTACTCTCAGGTGTTCTCACTGTACGTCCTTTCTAGTTATACTACTCTCAGGTGTTCTCACTGTATGTCCTTTCTAGTTGTACTAATCTCAGGTGTTCTCACTGTATGTCCTTTCTAGTTATACTACTCTCAGGTGTTCTCACTGTACATCCTTTCTAGTTATACTACTCTCACTTGTTCTCATTGTATGTCCTTTCTAGTTGTACTACTCTCAGGTGTTCTCACTGTACGTCCTGTCTAGTTATACTACTCTCAGGTGTTCTCACTGTATGTCCTTTCTAGTTATACTACTCTCAGGTGTTCTCACTGTACATCCTTTCTAGTTATACTACTCTCAGGTGTTCTCACTGTACATCCTTTCTAGTTATACTACTCTCAGGTGTTCTCACTGTACGTCCTTTCTAGTTGTACTACTCTCAGGTGTTCTCACTGTATGTCCTTTCTAGTTGTACTACTCTCAGGTGTTCTCACTGTATGTCCTTTCTAGTTGTACTACTCTCAGGTGTTCTCACTGTATGTCCTTTCTAGTTGTACTACTCTCAGGTGTTCTCACTGTATGTCATTTCTAGTTGTACTACTCTCAGGTGTTCTCACTGTATGTCATTTCTAGTTGTACTACTCTCAGGTGTTCTCATTGTATGTCATTTCTAGTTGTACTACTCTCAGGTGTTCTCACTGTATGTCATTTCTAGTTGTACTACTCTCAGGTGTTCTCACTGTATGTCATTTCTAGTTATACTACTCTCAGGTGTTCTCACTGTATGTCATTTCTAGTTGTACTACTCTCAGGTGTTCTCACTGTATGTCCTTTCTAGTTATTCTACTCTCAGGTGTTCTCAGTCCTTTCTAGTTATACTACTCTCACTTGTTCTCATTGTATGTCCTTTCTAGTTATACTCCTCTCAGGTGTTCTCACTGTACGTCCTTTCTAGTTATACTACTCTCAGGTGTTCTCAGTCCTTTCTAGTTATACTACTCTCACTTGTTCTCATTGTATGTCATTTCTAGTTATACTACTCTCAGGTGTTCTCACTGTATGTCCTTTCTAGTTGTACTACTCTCAGGTGTTCTCAGTCCTTTCTAGTTATACTACTCTCACTTATTCTCATTGTATGTCCTTTCTAGTTGTACTCCTCTCAGGTGTTCTCATTGTATGTCCTTTCTAGTTGTACTACTCTCAGGTGTTCTCACTGTACGTCCTTTCTAGTTGTACTCCTCTCAGGTGTTCTCACTGTACGTCCTTTCTAGTTATATACTCTCAGGTGTTCTCACTGTACGTCCTTTCTAGTTATACTACTCTCAGGTGTTCTCACTGTACGTCCTTTCTAGTTATACTACTCTCAGGTGTTCTCACTGTACGTCCTTTCTAGTTATACTACTCTCAGGTGTTCTCATTGTATGTCCTTTCTAGTTATACTACTCTCAGGTGTTCTCATTGTATGTCCTTTCTAGTTATACTACTCTCAGGTGTTCTCAGTCCTTTCTAGTTGTACTACTCTCAGGTGTTCTCACTGTACGTCCTTTCTAGTTATACTACTCTCAGGTGTTCTCACTGTACGTCCTTTCTAGTTATACTACTCTCAGGTGTTCTCATTGTATGTCCTTTCTAGTTATACTACTCTCAGGTGTTCTCACTGTATGTCCTTTCTAGTTATACTACTCTCAGGTGTTCTCATTGTATGTCCTTTCTAGTTATACTACTCTCAGGTGTTCTCATTGTATGTCCTTTCTAGTTATACTACTCTCAGGTGTTCTCACTGTATGTCCTTTCTAGTTATACTACTCTCAGGAGTTCTCACTGTATGTCCTTTCTAGTTATACTACTCACAGGTGTTCTCAGTCCTTTCTAGTTATACTACTCTCAGGTGTTCTCACTGTACGTCCTTTCTAGTTATACTACTCTCAGGTGTTCTCAGTGTGTATCTTTTCCATTGCCAGCATATTTTCTTCACCTCTTGATTCACTGGTATTTGTTTAGTTCTCTCCATGAGCTCCACATTGGTGATTCTATCATACCTTTTAATCCTTCTATTTTGTAGAGATGCTAATTCATGAATGTTTGTAGTTTATTAGCAATTGTTTTAGTCACTCTCCATGTTTCTGTACATACAATAGTGCTGATTGCTTGCTTGTGTTCGCTGGCTGTGAACTCCAGCGCGAAGTCCTGTATGCCGGATGAAAACATCCTGTTGTCCAACATCAGTGTGATGTCATACCGAACTGAGGTTTGCGTGAGTATCCATTGTCCCATGTCTGGCTTATTGGTGTGCAGACTGGTGGTTCCTTGCCGTGTAGGCAGACACTCTCCGACTTCGGAGGAATCAACGATCCTACTGACTGTAGCCAGGACCCCCAAGGGACCTGTTGCCCAGAACGCTCGGCGAGGACGCGTCAGTAGGTCTTGGCCAGTATAGAACCCAGCCCTGGTGTCTTGGAAATACCTCTGCGTCCCAAGTGCTGATTGAACCTTAGAATTGGATATTCCACATTTGGTGCTAAGTTTAATCTGTTTTGACTTTCACAAATTTGCTAGTTGTTCCTCTTACCTTTTGCATTGTTATTTTGATATCTTTATCTGGTCTCTCATCTTAGCCTACATTGCTACCTAAATAGATGTATGATTCCATCTCTTGAAGTGCGGTTTACTAAGGGAAATTGTGTTATTATTTACTTCATATATTCTCATTATCTTTATCTTTAATTTTTAGACCTCATTGTTATCACATTCTGTCCTATGTGTTTAGTTTATCTTGCATCTGATCTGTGTGTTGAACAAAACGGCAGTGTCAATCGCAAATTCCAGATCATCCAGTTGCTTCATCAGAGATGTCTATTGGATTCCATTTCTGGCATTGCTTGTTGTCTTTGTATTATTCCAGTCTATAGTCATTAAGAATAATAGAGGTAACAAAAGGCATCACAGTCTCACTTCTTTTCTTATTTCCAATGCCTTTATTAGTTTACTCTCATGGAGGACTCTGCATCTCTGTATGTTGTTTTGACACTTGGACACTATAAAAAGTAAGGTTGCTGTCTCACAAAATGTTGAAAGTGTAGAACTTACCCACTATAAAAGAATTTTCATTTTATGTTTGTGGATATTTTAATTGTATAAAGTATTTTAACATGATTAATGATCTCCATTTGTGTCATTGCAGTTCATATTTCTGGTCATAAACACACTTCGTTATGTCTACATTGAAAATGGGGGAGGTCACTGGAGTGAGCTTATGTTGGTTCTTCAGGTGAGGTACCATGTCTAATTGTCTGTGATTTCCCAGTTCATGTTTTTCATATGGGGTGTCAGGCATTGGTAGAACTTTTGGTAAGGATGACTCTCATGTCCTTTTCAGGACCCATCACCCACTGGTCCAAGCCTGACACCCAGCTCATGCCTGTGGCTCCTAGTAGCTGTCAGCATGCGACAGTGGCCCCCCCCCCCCCCCCCCCCCCTCAGGCAACAGCTGTGAGAGGCTGGCTAAACCAGGCATGAGTAGCCGATGGGTATGCTTACCCAGCATGTGAAGACGGGATTCGGCAGACTGCATGGAAGAAATCATTCCTGATTCAACGGGCAAGACAGCGTTTACCTGCAAAGTGTTGTGGAACATAATGAGCACGGCAAGGCACGTAGAGTGCCCTGGTCATCCACTGCACCTGTATTCGTCTCCAGTCGTCTTGACTTGTCCTGCCACTGGATTCAGGTGGACTCAGGCGAGAGAGTGAGGTCGACGAATTGCGCAACTCTTCCTCACTTTAATCCAATTCATCGCGCAAGTCATTCTTCATCCAACGTCATATATCACCTTCAAGCCCTGTGGCGATGGGCAAACGGCGAAGTGGCAGGCGTGGGTACGCTGGCATCTCACTGAATGCTTTTGGAATTCATCATGACGCCTGGGAGACTGCAGCCAGAGACCGAAATTCGTGGCGTGCATCATTACGCAAGGGTGCAGTCACGTGTGAGGCAACCAGGACTGCATGAGCTGTGAAGAAAAGGCAGGACAGAAAAACCACTGCAGGAAATCCTCTTCCAGAAATGTAAAGCATTCTTTGTCCACATTGTCAAAGAACATTTCGAGCCAAAATAGGCCTTATCAGCCATCTTAGAACTCACGGCTCCATACTTTCAACCACACTGGATGAAATGAATGGTCATTATCATTCTTGATGGACAAACAACAACAACACAGCAAATGTACCTCAGATAACATCCTCTTTTCTTCTTATATTCTATGGTTCCCAAAATGGTTGGTGCTGCCCCCTTATGGGCAATGGATAGATCAATATGGATAGTGAATATTTAAATTTGGAGTAGATTTACCATGCCCGGGAAGGTTAACCTGGTCAACAAATGCCCGCAGAAGTCAGATGTGTCGGCCTAACGGCGCAAGAATGCAGCTCTGCTGTAAACAGGCACAACGCAATCATGTCCGGGGGGAAAAAAAACTCCGGATGAATGCAGAAGAAGAAGAAGAAGAAGATTTACCATAAAAGAGTTCTGTGTGTCATGTTTGGAGACCCTAGAGATATAGAAGAGGAGGTAAAAGGGCAGCAGGTTGAATGGTGCTCTGTCTCATAAGGATCTTTGGGCTGTCATGATAAAAATTAGTAACCAAGATCTTCCAAATATCCCTACCTTCAGCAATATGCATGAGTGTAGCAGTGCCTTACCATGTCTATTCTTCACTGTTATTTATCACTACAGGATTTCTTGTGTCTGCTCATTCACTGCTTGCCTTAACTCTTCCCCGATGACTGTTCACAAGTGATCATGATGAGTTTAATTGTCCTGATCACACAAACTTGTCTAAAAAAAAAACACCAGTTTTTTGTTGACAGCTTATTTTACTGTGCTGTTTTGGGAGTGGTGGGAGTAGGAAAAGGGAAGAAGTCTTGTCTACTTTATACCAGAGCACAGTGTATAAAGTGTGAAGACAGCCCCTTACCAGATACTGCTATAAGGATATGAAGGGTTATTCCCATTCATATGATACTTTTAGGTCAGCACATTATGATATATATAGAGCAGCTGACTTTCTCACCTCCGTTCATTGCCAGTATTTTTCTCCGATGACCAGCTTAAGACACTGGAAACTGTACAACCCATACTGGTCAGGAAACAATCTTGCCCCTGCCAGAGATTGGATCCCATCAGATGGTGTTGTCCCTCTAGGCAAGGCGGTCTGTTTCCAAGTCACCCGAAGCAGTGTTTCGAATATGCCATGTGGGATTATGAATTACATTCGTAACCTCTTCGCAACAAAGCTGGTGTACATGCTACACTGATATCCAGTTTATGAAACTGTAGACCAAACTTGCCAGGAAACAATCCTGTCTGCCAGAAATTGGACATCATAAGAAGGTGCTCATAAGCTAGTATACAAACCACGCTGCTGCCACATGTAAGAAATGCATAGGTGCGTGAATGAACATGATATCTGAAGTAAATTGTTTGGTGTATGAATGATCTTCCATACATTTGTAAACAGAAAGACAGATAAATGGCAGAGCTTTGGAATAGTGTTCATTATCTGAAGGATATTTGAACATTTTATCAGTAAGTTGACCTGCATTTTCTGACAAAGTTATTGATTTTAAATAAAAGCTAATTTGCCACATGTGAAGTACATATACTTTATACATAAGAGTTAGAAACTCAGTTTGTTATGTATGAATGCAAGAGCCAGGGTAGTGTAGTGCCTAACATGCCTATCTGCCTGCTTGGTGGTCATGTGTTCAAATCCCCATTGGGGTGGATGTTATAAATTGACCTGGGCTTTCAGGTAAGTCCAACATAACATGATTACAAGGAAAAGTTCTACCAGGTAAAGTTGGCTGGCATGATATTGACCAAATCATCCATCGAGTACCAATAGGTCGATAATAAATGGGTCTATAGCACAATCTATCTAATATGTCATAAGGCAGTAAATAGGTCCTTTACTTATTGTTTTTCCATGAAGCATAAATTTGATTACATAAATTTGTCATGAATTCTGGGTTCCATCCATCGCAGGTTCATGGCATCCTGCCCATGGTTCCTGTTGTGCTTCCTCTCATGTGGACAGTGGTGAACACGTTTGGCCAAGCTCACATCTTCGCTGCATATGAATTTTTTCATTCATTACAGGTAACTATGAATGTACACTTACCAATTGTTATTACAGGGCTGGCCTGTCATGACTTTGTAATTTTGCTTTTGGCTTGTAAGGAAGACTACAGAAGGTATACTAACAAAAAGTAATGACCCGCTTGCACAGCTTGAGTCATATTGGGTAAATGGTGCCATCCCCCATGTTTTATAGATCAAGTAGAAATCAGCGAGTTACATTGCCAGTATCATGCCGGCCATCTTTACTTCCCATGACATCATTCCCTGCCAGCCGATCAGCCTGAAAGATTTTTAACATGATCAGTACGCACACAAACCTCTGATTTGTCACCCTTCTCTGATAAGGCTAGGCCTCGGATCCTTTACCCGGAGATTAAGAGCAAGTGTGACATCATCAAGTTCCCCCTATAGTACCTATGATCTGAACATTTTATATAAATATATTTGTTTCTGTCTGTAACAGGATCTGAAAGATTCAACCGAGAGTTTTGACAGCTGCAGCAACATTTCTGTTGAGGATGCTGAACTTAGTGTTACTTGGAGGGAAAGCTTGAGGAGCTTCTGGCACATGTTCACTGGCATAAAACCCCTCAGTTGCCCTGACTTTGAGATGCTGCATGCGCTTGGCAGTGTCACGGTCAGTATTATGTGCAGTCATGATCTCAGGTTCTTTCAAATGTGGATCAGTGTTTGTTAGTTAGTTAGTTAGTCGACAGATCATCCTCATTGCACATCAAAACATTCAGTCTATAAGTGCTCGGATCCCCTCAGTAAATCCCACAGTATGTAGCAGCTAACGACACCAGTTCTGTGTTGGTTTATTAATCTTCTTTGGCTTCCTGCATAGGGTTCTTGTTTGGTCACCCCTCTTTTAACTTATTCTCGCAGCCTGACGATGGTTGTAGATTCGCAGTCATCACTTGGTTCTCGCAAACGATTTGCTTCTTGTAGCGCATTCAGAATATCAGCCTGGTCCATGGCTCGACCATCTTTCACAGTAGCCTTACCTGCAAGCCTGTCAGATTGCTCATTTCCTTGTACACCTGTATGCCCTGGCACAAAAATGAAACTAATCTTTGCCAGCCAAGACCGCTCAAGAGACAGCAACCACTCTCACCAGACCCACCCCATCTGTCTTCATGAGCATACTAATTACTAATTGAGTCACTAAGGAAACACACCCAAGTGAATGTCTGTGTCTTGAGCCATGTTACTGCCTTACTTACTGTCATGTCTTCCATGGTCAACGTAATAGCACCAGAATCTTCCTTCACAACTCTCCCTCCGACCTGAGCCGTAAAGGCCCATGAACTTCTCACTTGTCGAACGACTGATCCATCTGTGTAAATGACAGCATCACCCTCTAAAGAATTCTTGAAGATCTAAGCCTGTACTTCCGCCTCCACAGCAGCCGGATTTTATTGTCTGCATTTTCTGTCTAGTTGGATCCAAACTGAAAAGGACGTACAGAACTCTGTTGGCACTTGTACCCACTGCTCGCCAGGTTCTAAGTCCTTAAGTGAACACACCTGTTGAAGAATGTCTTTGGCTTGACCCATCCACGACTTTCCTCTTTTTAACCTACTGCTCTTTACCTTCTTAATTTCACTATGCAGTGGATGTTGTGTGTTTGCGTTGACTCTGAGGTAGGCACATGCTCGGCAAATTTTTATTCTGTCACCCATGGTTGGAAAATCAAGAAAGTAGCACATAGTCCTGCATGCTGTATCTCTTGTACATCCAAGAGTAATATAGCTTTGTTCTTTATTCTTTCCATCCTTTCCATCTGCTTATGGCTGAGAGTCAGGATCGCCATCGCATACTCCAAAACAGAACGGGCCAGACCCTCGTAAAGAAGACATAGATGGCGCTGCTCACAGTTTGCCGCCACCATCACCTGCATTGCAGCCAAACCCCGCTTGGCCTTTGTTATCACCTGGTCTATGTGCTCAGTATAAGCGAGGCTTCTATCAAATTGTAACCCCAGGTGATTTATTGCCTGCATTCTTTCCACAGTTTCTGAACCCAGATTTACAGTTGGTGTTGGAGTGTTAACAACATGGTTATTCAAAGAAAACCATGTCACTGCTGCCTTTGTTGGGTTGAACATTGCCCCAGCTTCTTATGCGATTGAGTTCTGTTTATAGTTCCACAGCAACCCGATCTCTATCCTTATCCTGACGATACACTAACACATCGTCTGCTTGCAACAGTGTCCTCCCCAGTCCTATGATGTGCTTGCCGGTGATTCTCACAGTGTAGGTGTTGAACAGCATTGGAGATAATGGTAATCCCTGTGGCAAGCCAGGATATATTGTTGTTGGTTCAGAAGTCCAACAGCCACATCTAAAAACTACTTTCCATTGGAAGAGGGCTGCAGTGGTCCAACTCAGGAGGAAAGGACTTATCTTGAGTTCAAGAAGCTGAAACATTAATGATTGATTGATTGATTTAGGTACCAACATCACAGCGTTTGGGGCATTCCCATAAGTGTTCCGTGCCACATAGCAAGTGCCCAGATCACGCCATACAGAGGATAAAAGGAACTCTCAAAGTAAATGGTGCAAACAAACTACGGGATACGGTTGACGTCGGGACACGTCATACCAACGCAACGTTAACAACGAAAACATACGTTGTGCGACGATCAAGGTGAACGGCGTATGTTAGACTTGGAGAACAACTTGGTGTGGCTATTGGATCATTTGAAGGCTAGCAGTGAACTCGCTCCAAGCTAAGAACAGCTAGAAGCATATATTGAGAAAGCCATGGATTTCAGAACGACGGGAAAACTCTAGACAGACAGAATCGATGGAAGATGACAGCAAGGATGACCTGAATGAACAGAGGAAATAGAAGTATTGCTGAGTGACGATAAGGAAAACGCAGAACAGTTATTTACATAAAGGTTAGTGCACTCTGAGGTGTACACGTGTCCTGACGTCAACCGTATCCCGTAGTTTGTTTGCACTGTTTACTTTGAGAGTTCCTTCTATCCTCTGTATGGCGTGATCTGGGCACTTGCTATGTGGCACTCCGTCCCCATCCTCAGCAGCCAGCGAAGAGTTCCAACACCAATAGTACCAGTAGCAATCTGATTATATATCTGTCTCGCCTTCCCTCTGAGTGTCGAGTGTTGACCAGATCCCCTCGTCACTCCACGCTGTCTCATTCATGTCAGACCCAGGTGATCCATTTGTTCCTCCGAGGTGTACACGTGCTCGCACAAGGCCGCAACCATGTCTGCCTTGTCATGCATCAATACTCCGCAAAGTTTTGCAGAGCCAGCCAATTTGTCCGCCTGTTAATTCCCCAGCACACCGGCATGCCCCGGAAAAAAATATCCAGGCGATGCTTGCTACCTGTGACCTCCGAAGCAAAGCAAGCCACTATGTACGAAGCTTGCCTGTCTTCACCTTCCTCAGCATGCTTTCTGAGTCAGTTACAATCACAATGTGTGTGTGTATTGTATTCTCCATCGAGCGGAAAGCTGCACTGAGGTGGAGGCGGTCAGTGCAGCTGAAACATAAAAAAATCCAACAGTATTCTGTTATACGCGTCCTCAAGATCAATCGCCACAGCACATATTTCAATGCCTGAGTGGGAACCTTCATAGACATCGTGGGCAAAAACTGCTGCGCAGTCTTTTAGCAGCACTGATAGGAAATCTCTTTGGAATCTGGTGAGGCATTTTGGGATACCACAGAAGATCATTAACCTAATAAAGGGAACATGTCATAATATAGCAGGCCCTTTGCAGAATGGTACTGTCTTGACTGCTTGCCAAAAAGAGCCCTGCCTCTTCCAGGAACCATGCTTTCTACCACTGCTCTTTCCAAACCATTGTGACATTTAACATGGCTGAAGTATTTCAGTTTCTGAGTCATGATACAGTTTATAAGCCAGGTTACTTCAGTGTTGAGATCTTGTTGAATGTCATTACTTTAACACAGAAGCCACAAACAATATGTTGCACGATTTATTGCCTGGTATATTGAGATACATCGTGTGATATCTTATATTCCTTTAAATATTGTTGAAATTATAGAGACCACTTCTTTTTCATACTAGTCCACAAACATGGAGGCTATTGAGCTGTGCTCTTTTCTTCATGTGCCATTCATGTTCTGTGTGTCGTTTCATGAAAGGCCTTGTGCTGTGTGGATAAAAAGGGGATCTTGTCTTGGCCAAACCCATCTGCGGAGAAAGTGTTCTTCTTTTCATCAGTGCCAAAGAGGCTGGTGCTTGAAGAAGATGACGATAAAACTGATAAGGAGGATAAGAAGATCAACAAGCGGAAGCGCAGGCTAAAGACACAGAGTGGTAAGTGTTTCTGTACTGGTGTTGTTCACTTTCATGGTGTGAATTTCTTGCTGTTCTGTCGTTTATTCCTTCACCATTTAAACCCTATCCATCAGCAAGCACAACTCCATTCCCTTGGACTCCTTACCAACATACTTTACACTTTCAGATAGTTATCACTTTTGCTCACTCTGTTCTATTTATTTCTGTGTTACTCTTTCAGTCTGAGATAGCTATTACTTTTGCTCACTCTGTTCCATCTATTTCTGTTTTACTCTTTCTGTCTGATATAGTTATTACTTTTGCTCACTCTGTTGAGGTTTTCATTCTATTTATTACTTTAACTCCTTCATTCCCAGATCATTATTACTTCAACTCCTAGCCTCGAGAATCATTTTTTTGAAAATGATTGCCAGGAACAGAAATGGCCATGGTGTTCCTGATTTTATAAGAGACTAATGTTTACAAAAGCTACATGGCTTGTAGGGAGACATGTGTTTGAAGCAATTTAGCTCCATCATGTTAGAAGGAAAACTTAGTGGTTAAAGCAAGCTGTCATTTGAAATAGTTCATCTCAGTCATTTAAATTAGTTAACGTAGGGAAAATCTTAGCCTGCACACTGTGACTTTGTTATATAGGAGACTTATCAGATAAATGTTTTTGTTTTTGCGTATCCTTTTACAGGACTTAGCTGTCAACAGCAGCATCTTTCAGCTGTCTGTTGATCTCTTGGCAAGATTACGCTCAGTAGTTTGCCATTGCTTTCTGAGCGGCCGGCTCAGTATCCGCAAGTCACGAGCGGGGGTCGAACCACCTCAGTTCTCGCTCCGCTGCGAGACTCTGCGTGATAAACGGGATTACAGAGAGAAAGTGTTGTAACCCCACAGCCAGAGAGACCGGCTATCAGATAAAGCAGGACAGATATTTGAAATTATTTACCTCAGCCAGTTATGTTAGAAATGAGTTACTAATCAATGGTTGTGATTTTCTCATGTAGAATGAGTTAATTTTAATTGTGTGAAAATGTAGTTTTCTTTTTAATATGTGAAAATAAAGTTTATTTAATGTGTGGAAATGTAGTCTATTTGATGTGTAGAGATGTGGTTTATATAAACTCTGGCATTGTGTGTATGAAGTATGAAAGTATTGTTTATTAAGTGTATTGGAAAGTTATTCGATGTATGGAAATGTTGTCATTTGATGTATGGAAATGTCTATTTGATGTGAGGAAATGTGAATTTGATGTATGAAGCTTCTGTGTATTTGTTGTAAAGAAATGTGTACTTCGTATATTCTACTTCAGCTGTCTTGTATCTCCCAGTGGAACATGGGATCTTAACCAACTTACACCAGGCCCTCCTATGTTTGGTCATCTAATTCATGTATGGAAATGTTTATGACATGTATGGAAATGTTTATGACATGTATGGAAATTGATTATGTGGTTGTTTCGGGATTTGAAATTTAAATATTGAGCACAACCCACTACTGGCAACGCCGATCGCATTCTGGTATGAACCTGATGCCTATCCACGGTGTGTAACGGGTGTGTAATTTGGTGTGTCCAGTGTGTGCCGCGTGGTTACACACCCGCTTCACACGCGTGATCCGGGACTGTTTCCGGATCCGGTCAGGGATATGCACTACTGACGAGCTCAAATGAGGGCGAAACTCGAGTATAGTGCTTCCATATTGACGTGGATAGGCATCAGGTTCATGTATGGAAATGTTTATCAGATGTATGGAAATGTTTATTACTTGTATGGAAATGTTTGTTACATGAATGGAAATGTTTATTACATGAAAGGAAATGTTTATTACATTATGGAAATGTTTATTACATATATGGAAATGTATATTACATGTGTGGATAGAAACCTTTTACTGACACAATCATCCATAATTTTCTTGTCCAGATCATGATCCAACATCTAATATTGAAGTACTTGATCTGACTCATGATACAGCAAAACAGAAGGTAACTGGCACTTTCTCACATTTACATTTATTATTTACTTGAATACTTTCCCTGAATGAAACTCAATTTCTTTATGTAAAGCTTGTTGTGTAAAGCATTTTCTCATGAGAATGAGGTCTTAAAATAGTGTGGAGAGGGAAGCCAATGGGTTTCTTGTGTTGTCTCCTTCTGGTTCTGGGGCAAAGGTCTAGTTTGCATTCATGATGACATGCAGAAAGTAATCAACATTCAACAGTATATAACTGTACTCTGATGGTGATATTGTACACACAGTTTACAGCAGGTATAGTTTATATCAGTCATCAATAATCTTAATCTGTACACAAGTTGGTCTTCCTCTGCTCTCAAATACAGCCACAGTTCTTACACAGACCACACAATTCTTCACACAGGCCATACTGGTCTTCCACACATAACTAGTTTCAGGCAAACTTTGTGGCAAGTTTGGCCCTGCCCTATATACTTCAGTGAACACATGCTCAACCCTACATATTCTTATTAGCACATTCATGCTTACTTCAGATGTGTTTACCACTGCTGTTCATTCATTTTCTGAATATAAACATATTAATGCAACACCTACCTAGCAGTTGAGAAATAATTCCCTGACAAGACACTGTGTATGGTGGTTTCACACTGTATGTATAGTGGTTTCACACTATGTATAGTGATTTTTTCAGTTTATGTATAGTGGTTTCTTCAACACCGGTTACTAAAATTTTGTTCTATGCTGAGACTTGATAGGGAGGAACTCACAACATCAGTCTTAGTGCCAAACATCTCTTTGACAAGATGAATTTCTGGTTAACTATTAGACACTTCAAAATCAATCAGAGCTGATGAATGTTGCCAACAGCTGGCTGGATATCCAGGTGTCACAGTTACTTGATGGGGGATTGCTTAGGCTGGTGCCACTGTCCAAGTGCTTGAATTTGGGAGGTGACTATATGAAAAAGTAATGCAATTATTTAGCTCAGTTTTAATTGCCTTCTTCTAGAGATGTCTTCTTTAATGACTCCAATAAAAGCATTAGTTGGATTCAGGTTTATGACATTCCTTTAGAGTGTTTGATGGAAGGTAGTTGTTTACATTCATTACTGTACATTGGACAGGATATTAGTAGACACCTGGCCATCATAAGACTTACCATACACACAGAAATCTAATGAACTAATCTTAAACCCATGGTATAGATATTTCAGTGTGTGGCTGTCCAGTTCACAATCATAACGTGATGATTTCTTCTTGTCCTGAAAGCTGATAATAAAGTTCATTTTTCATGTGGTTACAGTGATATTTTGCCTTTAAAAGCTTTAATAGATGTTTTTGCCATTTCATAAGTTGTGCTGAACCCATATTATTGTAGAGATCCACCCAGCTTTGGATATCCGTCTGCTTCCTCATTGTTTGGAATGTTGCCGTTGGTTGGTATCCATTAAAAGCAACCTTTTCTGTGCCTTGAGATGTATTGGGTATATGGTGCTAGTCCCACATGTTTATAGACCAATGGGCAGTTGATGGGCGATGTGGTCATTAGTTCACCGACTGCCTTGACTTTCAGAACATTTCCTGCTAGCCATGTTAGGCTGGGTTGGTCTGGGAGCGCAGGTGGATTTGTATTAGCAATCTCTTCCTTGAGTTGAATTCAAACACAAGACCATGGGGCTGGCAGTCAAACATGCTAGCCACTGTGCCACCGTAGCTTCTTAGTATTCATAATTGGATTGTGCATTTGATGGCCTCTTTTTTATTTTGTTCGCTGGCTTTTAGCTCAAGCATAGTCCACACACATGCTACTACTTTTAGTGTACTGGACTGATTTTTGCATGTGTATTAGCTTTCCCTGTTACCAGTGTCCCTGGCTGTCAGGCGAACTCACTCCCGACTTTATTTGTTGAAACAGCTGGTCTAGTTTTTAAGGGAGAGAATCATTTCATTTAGTCCTTGAGGTTTTAAAGAAAAAAATGGTGGTTATTATTGATTATACATCAGTAAATATGACTTTTTGTCATTTAGAATTTATTTTTCTGAATAAATATTTGTGTTGTTCAATTCAAAGTTTCTGCTTTAGCACTGATGAAATTCCAAAATATGCCTCTGGTGATTGTTATAGAGTGGACCATGAAGTAATGCTGTAGTCCATTATTTTTCTGATTATAGGTAGCTCGGCCAGTCTTTCTAGACTGTCAAAAGCTTTTCACTATCTACCCAGACAGCTAATGTATTTTCTATGTCTCTGTGATGTCTTGTAAAAAATAAGTGACCCGATGTTTTGTCGATGTGTTTGTCTAAATCATGATTGTTATTATAGTAGTATTTGTTTCTCTTCTAGGTATGCTAGTTAAGAGTTTCAGATCTCCCCCCCCCCCCCCCCCACACACACACACACACACACATGAATATTTTTGAATATTTTCACAACCAATCCAGTCAGAATTTTTAATGGTGCTTTTCTACATTCAGGATGCTTTTGGAGTTGTCTTTGATGACCCAAATTGGAAAGATCACCTTAGTGCTCTAAAACCTCTGGTGAGTTTATTAGTGAAAGTGTATAATGAGAGTTGGATGTGAATGGTTGAGAGCAGACTACAGTTTGATGCAAAGAGAACAAGATAATGTTGACATGAATTGGTCTAAACATAAACATTACATACAAGCATAGGGGGGATGAGTGGTCTCGAGGTATGCTGTCTGCCTCGAGTGCTGGAGGTCCCGGGTTCAAGCCCGTGTGAGGGCCAGGATTTTTTTCACGTGGACTTCTAGTAACAAAATGTCCCCTGGTCTCTGGGTAGTGAGATCGGATGCCTGTGTGTATTGTTGTGCACGTAAAAAATCCCTTGGCAGTTGGAAATTGAAAAAGAGTAGCTTAACAGCGCTGCCCGGGCAGAATTTTGAGTTAAAAATCTACCCAAAGTATTTCAGGATCCTCGCCGGTGCTACGGAGTTCATGCACTGAGCTGAGATTCTCTGGACTCAGGCTTGAGTTAGGAGTAGAACGAAGCACATTTGGGTTACACCTTTGTGCCGTGATGTTGATCCATCGACTAAACTAAACTAAACATACAAGCGTAAAAAATATAAAGCAGACATTGCAATCTGTAGAAGGATGTGAAGCATTAAATGAAAGAGGTAAAGGTAATCTCATAATTTGATGTTAGAAATTTGCATGTACTAGGTCACAGTATGATCATGTGGCGTGAGCAGCTGCCTTTTTTGCCTGCCTTTTTTCCCCTGACAATTTTCAGAAACTTGACAATTTTATCTTACCCATTTTATGAAGCTGAGTTGACCTAAGGGCAACACTGGTCGGAAACAATCCTGGCTCTTCTGTGGCGATTACAAGAGAAATAATATACTTTAGACAGAATTTCCTTATCTTAATTGATTCTCTGCCGCAGACCGATAGGTCGGTTCCATGGATCTATTTTGGCACCCACGAACCGACCTATCGGTTCGGTATATATAGTGCGTTTATTGATCCATTTCTAATTTTTAGTCCACAATTTTTAGTGTCCCATTGAATTAAGCTTTACAACGAAAGATTTCGCTTCTGCCCATGTGCAAGAACACGCTAGGCCCCATTTCTTTGTTTAGGAGAAATTGAGTTTGGTGTGATTCGAAATAATTGTTGTAATTCGAAGTGACAATACCTTCTGGTTCTGGACCTCATATATTTTAATAAAATTACCGTTTTAAATACTTTTATATTATAGTTATTGTAATGTAAAGGACTTTCTGAAAGATTCTAAAACTTATACCACATGCAGTAGTCAATTAATTTAGAAGACGGTCATAATTTCAAAAGAAATCTAACAGTGAAAGTTCCTCATATTATGATGGCAAATGCCGACTTATGCTTGCGCCAATAGGCCACACTTGTGCCACTAAATTTACTTTGCCTATCACAAAGTATTTAAGGAGTATTTAAATAATTAAATTTAGAATAATAATAATTATAACTAAATAGAAAATAGTGTTTATTTTGTTTCTCAGTACTCTACTCCTCAGTAATCTGCCTGGTGTGTTCCTGACATTTTCCATTTTGTGTGAACATTATGTGCTTCAAAATAATATGTTTTAATTATGTTTTATTCGTGTTGTGGTGCAGTTCTTGTGATATTATTGAACAAAAGTGGTGAATGTAACAATAGTCAGCAAATTTAACTGGATTAGCTGCTGTGGATACAAAATAAAGCCTTGGTGAGTGACATTTTAAAATATTGTTTACCTTTTTAATTTCAATTGTTAATACTAAACCTCTCATTATTGTCATAATATTTCTAACCTATCAATTAATTATTAACACAGTCATGTTCCCTGTGCAATCCTATTTAATTTGATATGTAATACAATATATCTGCTACCATTTTAACCATTTTAAAACCATTATTGTGACACACCCCTGCTTCAAATCTTCTGCCTTGAATTTCTGTTTGGTCAGGACCACTTTTTTGTTTGGCAGGCAATCAGATAAACATGTTTCATCATGATGAGAGACACAAAGGCTGAAGATCCATTGCATTTGATCTTCAGTGTGAAGGTGGTAGCTAATTTTATTGGTGTTCTGACTTCTTTCCCATTGTGGACAAAGCAGACATACGTTATCCGCAACTAATAGTTAAAGACACAGTAACTGATAAAACAACATTTTCATGTGTGGATCTATTATAGAGGGATGTATGAAAAAATGATGTTGACATGTTTACAACATGTCAGTGGTGCAGTTGGCATCTACACCTTAAAATGTTTGCTATGAGAGACAGAGAATCTCTGGGTTTTCCTGGAATGTTATGTTGTTGATTCTTGATTCAGTCAATCATATTTTAAATAATGTGTCTGTACCCTACAGGATTTTTTTGTTTTAAAGCGACCCTACAGGAGTTATAGTGGTTAGTCTACTTACCTGCTAAAACAGTGGTCCCATTTCAATATCCACCAGTGTCCGGATGATCTTTCTCAACCAGTATGGCTCTGGGGTCACCCAACCTAATAGAAACGTGTAACAGACCATTTAAAAAATTTTCGTGGAAAAGTGATGAGGAAGGGAGCCCCACCTCATATGTCATGGCCTAGAATATGTGAATGACCAACACTTCACACACCCCAATGGTAGTATGTGCTGTGGGTGTACCTATACTTTACTAGTATATTGTTTTTGGCCTTGAGTGCTGTGTTCTTCATTTCTTGGGCCCTTTGTGGCAAAGTGGTTATGGCAAAATTGTTAATCTGTCTGCCTCAAGCTCAGAAGGTCATGGGTTTGTTTTTGGACTTGTCTTTTGATTTGTATGGGCAGTTTCTTTGTGAGACCCTCTGGGAGCATCGCCAGAGCTACAGTGGTTGTGCTCTGAGCATCGCCAGAGCTACAGTGGTTGTGCTCTGTGCGACGCTTTTGACAGGCAATTAGCTGCTCTGTGGAGAGAGGCTGAGGTGTATGGGATAAAACCGTGTATAATGAACCTCTGTGACATTTGCTGTTGATAACATTGTTTCAGGGCTTGTGTATTCTATTGAACACCTGCAATGAAAAAACTCTGGAATGGTACACGCAGTTTACAGACCATGTCTCCTGTGCTGCCAAAGAGAACAAAGATACTGTGGCTGTTGTTAATAGAAGGTACATATTTATGTTTTAACCAAAATGAATAAAATATTGCTAGCAGGAGGAATGAGACCATGTTGGGAGTCTTAACATTTGTAAAGACTTGTGGTTAGGTAGCACTTTAGTAACATTTTCTCGATTGCATTTTATAACCTGCATAGTTGGATATCTCTTGAAAGAACAAATCCAATGGTACCTTATTCAAGTCTGTAGGTCAATTTTAAGCCGAGATATTAATGCTTGTGTGTCAGTTTATCATTTAAAGGGAACATATAGAAGAAAACGGTTATGACCTTTTAACTTTTTGTGATACACGCACAACTGTTGGTTACACTCATGCCACAAGGGAGATTAAAACTGGCCTTTCTAATTCAAGGACAAATAACTCTGCCAGTATATACACCCAGACACACAGATATATATACATCTCCACGCCATGCTGTGATGATGTCACACCGTGTGCGGACTGCACGCGAGTCTTGTCAACACGAGTCGGCCAGTGTAGATGCATTTTGATAAAAGAAAAGAATTCCCGTTGGAAAGATGAAAAATTATCAATGATCCAGCCCACGCAGAGTGATGAATATTTGCACATAAATACTAAAATTGATGTTAAATGCAATCATGCATTCATTGGCATGCAAATCGCTGTGAATATTCCGTAGCAATATTAAATAGTCATCGCTGACAAGGAAACGGCTATTTCCGGCCATTGAAATGTCACATCAGAGCATGCAATCTTCATCATTTTAGTTTGGGATGACCCTCCCGACTTCAGTAGTCAAAAATGACACAATTTACATAAAAATGGATGCTACATGTAATAACACATACTAGAAAAAACAAAGACATCTACATAAAACGTTAATCGCGGGTCTACTTACGTCTGAAAAGGTCACTCTGTATCTCTGTGTGGGAAACAAATTTCAGAAACACGAGATTACACATGTAAACCTAGGAGGGAGAAACTAAATAAAGTAATCGGCCTCTCTTTTAACACAATCTTGACATAATTGGGTAGTTTAACATCACGAGTACCCTAAACCTCCTTATATCGGAGACACAAAAAATAGTTGCTGAACAAAACCGCAGATATATTTTCTTTAAAATGTGGCAATCTGTATCATAGTGGCTATGGTTAGGACATCTGGTGAGAATAAAGCCCAATCAATTACCGCTTGGTCCATAGAATCCATCAACAGGATAGAGAGAGAGGATTACCAAGAATCAGATGGATAGATTTTATCAGTTGTCATCATGTAGCAGGTCCCTTGCAGAATGTTGCTCTCTTCACAGTCCATGAAAAGTTTCATGATCTTGTGCCAGCTCTCCCACCTCATGCACCCTCATGCCCAATGTGTCTGCAATGTTTTGTGTTCATCTTTATGCTAGTCAACCCCTGGGTCTTGTTCCAGGAACCATACCTTCCATCACTGTTCCTTCCAAGCCACAGAGTACACCACACAAAGTCATTGCATTCAGGCAACACATTTGACTCAAGGTTGAACACTTAATTTTGCTGTATGCTTATTTTGGACCAGAAGCCATCACACAGATGGGATATATAATAGAATTTTTAAAATGTTAATGTGTGAACTATTTCTACCATATAGTTTCATCAGTCATAAGGACTGGGTATTCAGTTATTGTTTTTAACATTATTTTCATGATGATACCATCATTGACCTTGGCATTAGAAGCTTAGTTTGTTGTAACTGGTAGTTCTGGTTCTATCTTATGTTTTAATTGTCTCCAAAATTGTCTAGAATAATGGATGGTGAGTAAATAAAAAAAAAAGATAATCATCATCACTATCCAGTACCACATGAAATGTCAACCATGATAAGCCTCCCACAATTTTTGTCCTGCTTCTTGACAGTGCATTTCATTTGAGCTTCATTTTGTCTTCTTCCTGTCTAGCCAGGTTATGTCATTTCAGCATATTCACTCCAAATACTGATATGAAGGTTGTTAATTTGTCACTCCAACATAAATCTAGCTTTGTGACTGACTGCCCATAAACGTATTCTTGGGAATTTGTGTAGTGGTTTCCCCTCACTTTCCACAAGTAGATACAAGATTTAGACGATTGTCATGGTGTTCTATTAACAGTACACAAAAATACACAATGAATGAATCACCAAAAAACGAGAAGCATATTGTGAGCTTTACTAGAACATGATTACAAGAAACAAAATGGACGTTGCAGCTAAAGCCTTCATCAGCACAGAACAAACAAACACAGACATGCAAATATACAAAACACACTACATGAAAATACAAAGGTTACTGTCACCAACTGGCTGGGGTTAGATCTCAGATGGGCAACCACTCAGCCAAAATCATTTTCTTCTACTGGTGTTTAGTTCTGGATGCAGTTTAAGATCCCCTAACTCTGTCAGAAGGGACTAATTAACACCCCAGATCCCAGAGAGAAAACGTGGAACAAATGTCTGTTATGCTGATTTAAGACACTGTCCCTGATACTCAAGAAAACAGCGAAGAAGTGGCTCGTTGAAGATAGAATATATCTATATAGTTTTGGCTGTACTTGGTATCACCAGAAGTGAGAAAGGAGGAGTTAAGACATGCAACGTAATCTGGTTACTTATGACTGCATAGACAAAGTACCTCCCGGACATAGATTCCCACTTCTGGACAATATGTGTGAACCCCCACTAAATGATACAAAATGTGTGTACTTGATTACGCTACACAAACATTTATAAACATTTAGAATTATACGGACAAATTGAGTTTTAAAATACAACAACTGTGTTTATTATTGCTATTGATGATCATATGATGATGATGATGATGATGATGATTATGGTATGGTATACGTAACTTAAGAGGTCACATAGATCATGCTTCCCCCAGTGAGACGCAGTTCACTGTCAGATTGAAGGAGTCCAAATTGGTCCCTCACAAGGCTAAGTCACTTCCTGATATGGGTTGTTGACTGTCCATTGCTCCTAAGAGATCTGGAATGAA
Source organism: Cepaea hortensis (assembly GCA_963921405.1). Classification (NCBI taxonomy): domain Eukaryota; kingdom Metazoa; phylum Mollusca; class Gastropoda; order Stylommatophora; family Helicidae; genus Cepaea; species Cepaea hortensis. The sequence continues at coordinate 51,586,077 of OY992876.1, forward strand.
ACGAACGGAGATGGGTAGTATCTACGTCTACACATCTCAAACACATATGTCTATACATTCATATAAACATACATTCAAGTCATAATATATGATGGTATGATGATAGATGATGGCATGTTACATAAACATATATCAGTTCTAACTAAATAAATATATATGTAAATATTCATAAAACCATTTAGAACATTTATAGCTCAAAACCTACATCATCACATACATTTATGTAATGGGGTGTTTCCCATATAAGTTCACCTCACTTACTCTTTCCCTTTCTGATTCATTCATACTGTCTTGTCGGAAGGGCTGGTCGCACAGTCCTGTCGAACATTAAATGACTTCCCTGAATCTGTCTGGGATATTGAATGTCCTAAGTCATGTCTGTCCTCATGCAGACATCCTGCAGACAAGGTGAACTGGTGCCATTCCTCAAACCAAGTGGTTTCACCACAATCTTGGTAGGCACTCAAAGTGTTGGTCCAAATAATCAACATTAATTTGGACGCTATCAAGAGACTGGTAGCTCTCAGGAATTTCTCCTAAGTAGTCAGTCTCCCCAATGTTTAACATCATACAGGATGAATCTAAATGTATCTCCTGTACATGCATAAGCCACACGCTCATGTAGCTTGGATAATGGATTTCTCCAAATTATCACATACAACAAATCAGACAACCAAGTGGTGAATGAAAGAAGAAAATAGTTCTCAGTGAAATCGTAAAGCTAGAACTGGAACATTAAGTACAAAGAAAATCCACCAGTGTAAAGTTTTGGAGAATATGCAGAACAAGAAACTACACAAGCCTTCAGACTAGCAGACAAACTAATCAGAGTAATGGTATTACCTGGGTTTAGCTAGGAAATCCTGTCATACGACATTGTATCGAAGTAACAAAACGAGAGGGTAATCTCTCACCAGAAATTAAAATTCCGGCTTCCCTGGTACGCTATTGTGAATGCGTCTGAGGATTGTTGTCCCTGCTCATAGTTTTATTCTCTTCATCCCAGGCTAGTTTCCACGTTAGCTAATTACTATGTCCACGTTCCTGTTAGCTCCACCTATTTTTCATGTAGGACGATTTACCCCGATGGATTAAGTGCCAAATTCTTTTCACCCCTCCTCCTTTCCTGTGAAGGGTAGTTTCATGTGTCAATCAAATTGACCGATGCCCCCCACGCCTGAAACAATGAAACCTGCTTTGGCGGCAATGCAGTTGCGTCATTACATTCCAATAGGCTGGTAACACCAGCCTTCCCGGTTGCTGGCAGGAATGTGTCAGCCATGTGTTCCTACTCTGCCCCGTAGTATTGCGGAGAGGTGTTAAGCATCTGGTCCTAATTGCTCCTTTGTGGTGGCAACTACAGACGTTGTCCCGTCTCCCCAATGTCTGGACTTTTACCGCATGTGTTATTTCAGACGGGTCTGGCTGACCCTCTTATCTCCCATTCTGCCGTGGCTGGTTCACACGTTAGGTCCTGTTGAACTAAGGTGTTAGGTGTCTGCCCCTATTCCAACCCCAGAATTGTAAACTAACATGTCAATCTCAACTGACTGGCTCCGCGATGTCTGGTTGATCAGAACATCAAAGGGAAAATCTCTTAGATGTAGAGACCAGACGTTGCTTTGATCTACCAATGTAGTAAAAATGATAGTGCGGGCTCTAAGTGACTCTGTATTTTTCTCTTACGTTTTTATCCTCTTCTGGGGAACGTTTATTCTTTTAGAGAATTTTAGAAAAATATTGTGGGCTCTGTAATTCCTTGAAAACTTGTGTAATTATGATGCTGCCGGGGCTGTCCCGTCACAGTTACTTATCTGAATCTTGGTTTGGTCGAATGCGCCTTAAGCGCTTACCGTTTGATGTAAATGGAAAGAACTGGATGCATGGTTTAAACGGGTCAATGGGAGACATGGATTGGCTGAGCCACCCGCTGGGAGGGATAGGGGGACGCCCATGTGAGCAAACGCCGAAAAGTGGATTAGCTGTGAACTATAGTCGGCTCTGTGGTGAAGCTATAAGCACTCCCGTATACAGCGTAGGAACACAGCGGCATGCGCTTGGAATGCAATCCGCCCTGCGGGTTGGTTTGCATAGAATAGCATGAGTGCCGATCGCTCAGAAAGCAATGACAAGCCACTGAACGCAGACTTGCCAAGAAATCACAAACGGCAAAAGTAATGTTGGGGTTGATTGTTACGTCTTGTAAAGGATATGCTACCACATTTTCTAGTGGGTTATACAACTTCGGGGATGGAAAAGGGGGGAGGGGAGGTTGGAAGTTAAATGAAACTATGTTAGACATTGAGGCCGTGAGGGGAGCGTGAACCCATCAGGAAGATGAGGCGGTTTTCTAATATCTTATGATCACGTTCATGTGATGCGCACGATTTGAGCGCCGTGACCTGTATATTTGCCATGCCACAGTGGTCAGAACTATTAAAGTGTGTGGATACCGGTTTCTGGGCACCACTGTTGATATCAGATAGGTGCTGTCTAAATCTGTCAGCAAGACATAGACCTATTTCTCCAATATATCTCATGTCACAACATATGCAGATGATCGCATACATAACGTTGCGACATGTGCATGAGAAACCATCACGAATGTGGAAAGTGGTCTTAGGGAATGCCAGACTCTGGGTTTGAAGTACATGTGGGCAGGTCTTACAACGTGATCAAAGACAAGCCATCATGCCAGGAAGAGACTGTTGAGGTTGGGGTAGACTGCTATGGATCAGCACATCCCTGTTACGATCCCACCTGTAAGCCACCAGGGGAGCCTCTGAAAAGACATCGTGAGTGACTGGGTCTGCCTGGAGAATAGATAGGTGCCTTAGGAGGGTATTCTTGGCAGCAGTGTTATGGGGATGGTAGGTTAGTGAAAGGATCGGCCTATTGTTTGGTGGTTTAGGCCTGGAGGAGAGAGCCTCGGCACGACTGATAGACTGACAGCCGTAAAGAGCTGTAGACAAAACTTTATCAGGATAGCCACGAAGGCAGAAGAAATCCAACATTTTGTGGGCTTTTTGACGGAAGTCGTTATTATCCTAACAAAGTCGTCAGAGACAAAAAAGTTGGGAGAAAGGAATAAAACCCTTACAAGAGGTGGGATGTGAGGAGGTATAGATAAGGAATGCATGGGAGTCAGTTGGTATATAATAAACTGTCGTACATAGACCCACAGAACCTGAAGAGACTGTTTAAAAAAAAAAAAGCCACTTTCTACTCAACAATCTTCTTATAGACACTGCATATAAGATATTACATTTTTTTTAAATGCTGGACCCCTTTCTTGATCAATGCATTCACTTTATCGATATTAAATATACAAAAGAAACAGTTACAATACACTTTATTTGGTACAGCTGGTATACACATTCTCTGGTATTGCTAATTTAGCAAACAGTATTTTATACCCTACCCTAGCATATTTCCTGTTTCAAGACCACACCTAGTGTCCCGGCCCACACAATTCTGGACACTGAGGCAGCAGTTAAACATGTCCTCCTAGGACCGAGTTCTCAGCATGACTGAATTTTACCTGTCTTTTGTCTAAGCTACTTCTTATATTAATCCACTGTCCTAGCTGTACTAATAAATGTACTCCACATAACTGACACCCAACAATGATTAGGCCCAACGTGGTTTGGGACCACATGGCAGTAACTGATAGTGGGTAACTTTTCAAATTTTTGAAATTTTATCAGAGCAGTTGCTAATTACAGTGTACAAATTTTCCATCTGAGGGATCTTTAATGTATGCAGTATTTGCATGGTATCTCTCTCAGACCAAGAAGAGTGGGCATTCGACATATTTCCCTTGCATCAAAGAGTCATATAATAGAAAGATGTTTTCAACCTGCACTTTCAATTGGATGTTTGTATTTCTGTCGAAAGTTTGATATTTTCATAACATTGTAGAATGCATCAATTCCTGTACTTTTTTAAAAATGTTGCATATCCCTTACAGGACATTGCAGTCAACACCAGCATTTTTCAGCTGCTGTTGATGTACTAGGCAAGATTACGCTCAGTAGTTTGCCATTGCTTTCTGAATGACCGGCTCACATACCCCGTAAGTTACCAATGCGGCGAGAACCGCTACCGATTCTCGCGCAGGTTACGTTGCTCATGAGAATATATGGGATTACGGATAAAGACGTTAACCCCTAGACCAGGGAGACTTTAAATATGATAATTTTATGTTTTTACAGGTGTTTGTGTTTGCTGTCTAGAGAAATAGGCTTCACAGATGATGCTGTTAGTGTATTTACACATGAAGCAACACTAGGGGTCTACAGACAAGTTGTAAGTTATGTTTCCAGTTATATTTTCTCCTCCTTCTCCTAAAAAACTGGTCACATTGTGTCTGTCTACAGTAAAGCTGTTGTTTATGCACCTTTTGGTTTATGCACCCTTTGATTTCAGCACAGCATTTGTGGGAAGAGCTTGGAGGCAGCAGAAGTAGACTAAAAGAAATGATGCTTTTGTCAAACAAATTTTCCTGTAAGTGAATATGAACCCAGTGTCTTTTGAGTTAGAGGCAGTGACTGTACCTGTACGCCACACCTCTGCATAAAGAACGCTGACCATAGTTTGAGTTGAAGGCAGAAAATGTACTTTACGCTATAGCTTTGCATTAAGAACATGACTACAGTTTGAGTTAGAGGCAGAAAATGTACTTTACGCCACACCTTTGCATTAAGAACGCTGACTACAGTTTGAGTTAGAGGCAGAAAATGTTCTTTATGCCACACCTGTGCATTAAGACAGATTGTAGACTGATTAGAGACATTAGACATAGACAGTCACAATTTTTTGGGCATGTTATGAGAAGAAATGATTTGGAGAACTTGGTCTAGACTGTTTTCTTTCCCAATAAAGAAATGTCCAAACTGTTATCTTTCCCAAGAAAGAAATTTTCAGATTGTTTTTTTTCCCAATAAACAAATACCCAGAGTGTTACCATTCCCAATAAAGAAATGCCCAGTCTGTTATCTTTTAAAATAAAGAAATGCCAAGGCTGTTATCGTTCATAATGAATAAATGTCCAAACTTGTATCTTTCCCAATAGTGAAATGTCCAAACTGTTATCTTTCCCAATAAAGAATTAAAGAAAAGTCAAAACTGCCATCTTCCTAAATAAATAAAACTGATCTTTTGTAGTAAAGAAATGTTCAAACTGTCATATTTCCAAATATAGGTTATCTTTCTTAGTAAAGAAATGTCTAAAATGTTATCTTTCACAACAAAGAAATGTTATCTTTCCAGATAAGGACATTCCCAAGTTAATTTTTCTCATGGTGACAGCAGTTAGATCAGTAAACATTTCACCTAATTCCATAGTGACACAGCACTTAGGTCATTAAGTGGTTCACGTATTATTTGGTAATACAGTGAACCAAAGCTGATCTCATTTATAATTTTATATAACACTGTTTAATAGTGTTTTAGAAGTCACAGTTGGCCCGCTACTATAGCAGTCATTATATACACTCTTCACTATCTGTGGATAACTTCTCCCTTGTTGTGTACCCAGAATGCTGTAGTACACATCTCTTTAGTCTTGCATTTCATTTCTCCATCCTCACGTTGCCTTTCAGCATCAGGTTAGTTCTTTGTTGTGTTTAATAATAACAGCGGAGGTTAATGAATGAGCAATAACATTATGTTGTCATATTTGATATACAAAATATGAAATGGATGGCAATAGTCTCCCTGTTATTTTATCAGCCGGCTGAAGAAGCAGAAAGAGAGAAACAAAATAGGGCTCGCTCTTTCATCCAGCACAAAATTCCTATGCCAAATCAAGTGTCAGTGATTGCCAGAGATAAATTGTCAGGTGAGGCATTTATTCACATCTTATTAAGTTAAATGGATAAAAAATTGTGATATTCCATGTGCGTGTTACACCTGTTAAAAATCTCACTGCAGATGAAAATTGTGAAGTGTAGGCCATAAACAAAACAATATTTGTGGAATGTAGTATTTTTGTATGCACACACACATTGGCACCTTGCCGTCTTCACAGACGATAGTTTGTGCTTTAAAAAGGCATAATAACTTTTACCTATGGCGGTAGCGAATGTGACTGATAAGGCCAATTTGCGCTGTAAATGTCCGTTCACAGTGGGTGCATGTGAACACGTGGTCATTTCCACCATCATGCACCATCTTACGTCTTACACACTCGGTGTGTGACTTATCTGCAATAATTTTCTCCTTTGTCTTTATTCCATTTCTGATGTTTGTCCTCCATGCAACACGTTCAGCGGCGACTTGCTCCCAATGTGCATTATCAATGCCTGTATCAATCATGTCCCGCTTACACACATCTTTGTATCGTAGTAGAGGCAGACCCTGAGATCTCTTACCCATCTGTAATTCACCAAAAAAGATGTCCTTTGGTATTCTACCATCATCCATCCTCCTAAGATGTCCTATCCATCTAAGTCTACGAAGACTGAGCATGGAATAAACCGTCACACAACCTGATCTTTCCAATACTTCAGTATTTGTTATCTTGTCTTGCCACTTAATACCAAGAATTCTTCGTAGACACCGCATATGAAAGCTGTTTAAACGTTTCTCTTGGTGTGAGTAAGTTGTCCAGGTTTCACTGCCATAAAGAAAAGTACTAAGGACACAGGCTTGATAGACAAGGACTTTTGTTTTGGCAGTAAGCTTCCTATTCTCCCAGACTCTTTTTCTTAACCTGTTCATTGTTGTTGCTGCCTTACCAATCCGGATGTTGATTTCCTGATCTAGGGATAATTTGCTATTTACCACTGATCCTAGATATGTAAAATGGTCTACCATCTCTAGTTCGGTGTCATCAATAAAGATTGATGGTACCCCATGTGCACCTTGTGACATAATCTGTGTCTTCTTTTTGCTAATTGTTAAATCAAATTCAGAACAAGCATTGGAGAATGCAGATAGTAGACATTGCAATTCTTCCTCAGAGTGGGTTGTAACTGCAGCATCATCTGCAAAAAGCAACTCTCTGATCAGTACCCTCCTAATTTTGGTCTTGGCTTTCAATCTGTGAGCATTGTAGAGGCCGCCATCTGAGCGTGAGTGAATGTATATACCACTCTCCTGATCACGAAAGGCATATTTCAGTAGAAGTGAAAAGTATATTCCAAAGAGGGTGGGAGCTAGTACACAACCTTGCTTAACTCCACTCTTGATTTCAAACTCTTCAGAAGTTGCACCATCAAACTTGATTATACCCTTCATGCCTGTGTAGAATGATTCCACAATGGACAGAAGAGTTGGTGGGCAGCCAATCTTCTTTAGTGCCTTGAACAGACCCTTACGACTGACCAAATCAAATGCCTTTGTGAGGTCAACGAAGGCAATAAACAGTGGTTGATTCTGTTCACAGCATTTTTCTTGCATTTGTCGCAATGAGAATATCATATCAATGGTAAACCGGTTCTGTCGAAAGCCCCACACTGTGATTCGGGGTAGACTTGATCTCCTTTTGTATGCACACATTGGGAAATTAGCTGGTGCCACGGAGATCTACACTGTACCAGGTTCCTCTTTTTATAATTGAAGAAAGGAGATCAAAATACTTATGGATGAGAAATTGAGATTTTCCCTGCTAACAAAACCATTCATTTGTTTTAAGAAGTGGGAACATATCTTTAGTCCACTGTTTATGCTGTTAAATATGCAAAAAAGGCTCTGGGTTTTTATCCCATATGACTCGGTCTCTTTTCGCAGCACGGAAAGTGTCACACAAAGCATGAACTCCGTAGCTTCAGCAATGACCCCCAGGAGTCTCTGAAAAAATGCACTCGTGGACCAAAGGACGTGGCCCAGAATCGAACCCATAACCTTCGGAGCCTGAGTCAGATGGCTTGACCTCTTCGCCACGGAGACTCCCATAAGCTGTACTCAAATACAACAAATTGCACTATGGACACAATGACTCTTGGTCTCTTACATCTTATATTGATTTAGACAAATGAGCTCACAGCAGACAGAACAAGATATAGATTTTCTGAAAGCCTCCAGAAGTGTGATAGTTCATAGCTTCACAACTGAGAGAACACAACTGCTGATGATTTGCCTAGCATATCATGTCTCTGCAGGCAAGATGGCCTTGGAACAAGTAGGAAATCAAGAAGCTACCCAGAATATATTTATGAAAAACCTAAAACCAAGTTATCTCCGATTCTCATTGTGAAAGACTTTTCTGGGTTCAACTTCAGGTGCCATACCAAGCAATGAAGGTGATCATCTTCTGCCATGAACATTTGTCCTTTGAATGTTTGAGAAGTTTGACCGTTGGTCATCTTCCTCTACAAATATTTGTCTTTTATTTGATAAGTCTGATCACTGGTCATCAAATATTTGTCCTTTGTTTGATAAGTCTGGCCATTGATCATCAAACATTTGTCCTTTGAATGTTTAATGTCTGACCGCTGGTCATCTTCCTCTACAAACATGTGTCCTTTGTTTGATAAGTGTCCTTTGAGTGTTTGATAAGTTTGACCATTGATCATCAAACATGTGTCCTGTGAGTGTTTGATAAGTCTGACCACTGGTCATCTTCCTCTACAAACATGTGTCCTTTGTTTGATAAGTGTCCTTGGAGTATTTGATAAGTTTGACCATTGATCATCAAATATTTGTCCTTTGAGTGTTTGATAAGTCTGACCACCTGTCATCTTCCTCTACAAACATTTGTCCTTTGTTTGATAAGTCTGTTTGATAAGTCTGACCATTGATCATCAAACATTTGTACTTTTAGCGTTTGATAAGTCTGACCACTGGTCATCTTCCTCTACAAACATGTGTCCATTGTTTGATAAGTGTCCTTTGAGGGTTTGATAAGTTTGACCATTGATCATCAAATATTTGTCCTTTGAGTGTTTGATAAGTCTGAACACTCATCATCAAATGTTTGTCCTTTGAGTATTTGATAAGCCTGACCACTGGTCATCTTCCTCTACAAACATTTGTCCTTTGTTTGATAAGTCTGACCATTGATCATCAAACATTTGTACTTTTAGCGTTTCATAAGTCTGACTGCTGGTCATCAAACATTTGTCCTTTGAGTGTTTGATTAGTCTGACAGCTGGTCATCAAACAGTTTTCTTTTGAGTATTTGATCAGTCTGGCCACTGGTCATCTTCCTCTACAAATCCTTTGAGTTTTTGATAAGTCTGTTTCAAGTGTACTAAAAACACTATGCATCTGACAAAGCAACTAGGAAGGCTAAAACAGTAATACATTCAAGATGAATTGGATAACAGAAATTTGAAATATGGGGAAAAGGATTAAACAGACAGAAGCTTTTGCATATGACTTTCTGCTCTTTTTCCATTTTTTTTAAAACCACACAGTCATATGTGTTCTAATTTTCTTCATGGATTATTTTGCAGAATGTAAGAGTCACTTATGTATTTCATCAGAGTTTGCAAAATTCATTAATTCCTCTTTCATAGTTATTCATTATATAATCAGGGAACCATAGTTATTTGATATGCACCCTGGGTACATACTTATATTCACACACATGTGTGTGCATTATGGCATGATCATAGGCACAAAGAAAGACACACAGAGAATGCATGAATCTTGATGCTGTACATTGTAATTGAGACCCCTCAGAAGTTATCAACTCCTTCCAGACTGCCATGTTTGTGGGTGTGTGTGCTGTCAATCAACATGTCAGATACTCCTTCCAGACTGCCATGTTTGTGGGTGTGTGCGTGTGCTTGCAATCAACATGTCAGATACTCTAATATTTGAGTTCACCATCATCACTTAGCAAGTTCATGGCAGAATGTCACTCTCATCACGACCATCCAAACAGATCCTCACTTTCCTGCCTCCTGCAGTTTCATGCTAGGGTATCTTTAAAGCCCTATGTCTGTCATCATGTTGGTCCAACCCTTGCCTCTTCTTCCAGAAAACATGGCTTCCATTACTGTTCTCTCTAAATGAATGTGTGTGGTGGAAGTAATTCCATTTGGGAGACATTAAGCTGTGTATGAGCCAGTTTTATTCAGTCTTCTTCTTCTTCTTCTTCTTCCTCTTCTTCAGCATTCCGAGCCATTGAGGTTCTTTGCTGCAGATACAATCCGTCTCCATTCGTCTCTCTGGTTGACCTTCTCTTGCCAGTCGTTGATTCAAAGTGCTTGTAGGTCTGTATGTATATTATCTCTCCACCGTCTTCTTGGTCTACCTCGGGGTCTACGGTCATTTATTTCCTGAGTGTAAGCGAGTTTTGTTTCCCTATTATCTTCCATTCTTTCTATATGCCCCAGCCATTGTAGTCTATTTGCTTTCATGATATCAGTGATTAGTGATTCAGTGTTCACATCTGATAAAATGTCGGTGTTTTTTTCTTCTTGATTTGCAGTAGTCTGATAATATTTCTGTAACATTTACATTCCAAAGACTCAGTTTTCTTCTTTGGTGTTTGTGAAATGGTCGGTGATTCACATCTATTCGTTGCCACTGGAAAGATGCATGTCCTCAACATTTTTGCTTTTATTTGTTTGCTGGTGTTGTGCCACACGTACTTAATGCTGTTTAACCCTCTGATTTGCTATAGCCAGTCTCCATATGACGTTTTTAAAACAATTCTATTGTTATTAATTATGTAGCCATGGTATTCAAAGCATGAGCCATTTTACATGTTTCAATCCTTGTTGATAATATTCCTGGTATAATGTGTAAAACCAGTACCAACCCTACTTCATTTTCATCATCAAGTTACCAGCCTTTTGTCTGGCTTTGTATCTTCCTAGTCATCTTTTATCAGTTGCGTTTGTCTTCTGCTGCTCACATCAGTGACAGGTCTTGGCAATTTAAACATGTGAAGTTTGTAACAACAGGTATGCGTCAGCTGTTAACCCAGGGTACTGCAGACTTGGTGCTGGACTGTTGCACCGACGCCTGGACCGGCACAGATTTGCAGCTTCTCAGTGAAATGGACAGGTCAGGAAAATATGTTGATTTAACCACTTTTTTCTTCTTCTACTGCAGACAAAACTTGAACATAATGTGGTTACGTTGTCTTTAATCACTTAGTTTTTTTGTTTTCCAATATGTTGGAGTGTTTAGAGGCATAGCATCCGCTTCAAACTTCATCACTGCAACAGGTAAAATTCACGAGAGAATAATAATTGGGGGAGGACCCAGTGATGATTTTCACTTTCTCTCTTCTCTAATCTCTCTCTCTCTCTCTCTCTCTATCTCTCTCTCTCTCTCTCTCTCTCTCTCTCTCTCTCTCTCTCTCTCTCTCTCTCTCTCTCTCTCTCTCTCTCTCTCTCTCTCTCTCTTCCCCCCCCCCCCCACTATCAATCTTGCCCTCCCCCCACTTCCCTCTCCTTTTTCCTTCCTGATCTTTATGTTGTGGCTGAGATGAATAGCTTACTCTGATGTGGGTGAACAACAGGCATGTTGTGTGCATGTTCCACATGTAATTAATCTTTCCTTCATTCAAAAGTAAATGTAATGCCATGCTAGCTTGTTTCACAGGAGTATAGACAGGAACTGTAGAAGACAAACAGTAACTTATAGTACATGTTCATGAAGAAGACAATCAGTAACTTAATGTATATGTTCATGTTGGCCCGTTGAATAATCTTTTACAATTTCTTGTCATTTAGGAAGAGAGTTCTGGACTTTTACCACCGTAACTCCATGATTGCGTATTGCACCGCCTTTGCTTACAAGCCACTACCTAAGCCTATAGAGTGCTGGTCTAACGATGTTTATACAGAGCTGATGGAAAGCCCCAGCACTACCAAGGTTGCTCATGGGGAGGATGTCGGGTAATCTTTCTGTTGGCTTGACTGAGATATTTAGCAACTGGTGTACTCCTTATGCCTGATTGAGTTCTTGATGGTGTCTCAGAAGAAACAAGATTTCATTCGCGTACAAAAATAAAAGCATTAATTTAGATCATTGAGTCGTGGTTCCTTATATATATTTTATCTTACAGATGTAAACTCATTTTCAGATTATCAATCCCTCATTCAATTTATGACACATTGACAATCTTAACATTGCAGCATAAGAAGAAAACGTGAAAATCAGCATAGAGGAAACAGGTTATGATGATCACAAGGAAAAAAATTAACACTAAAATCATCATAGAAAACCAGCAACTAAAGTGAACATAATTTTTAAAATACTTGGGTGTGGCGTAAAAGGGGAATATGGAAGAAATGGGGTACCAAACCTGATTGGTCAGCCATCATAATAGACCTTGAAATTGGCTCATGAACCCCCAAGTGCAGAACATAACAGAAAGGTGTAAGATTCCAACACTAAATATATTAAGTTCTCCTTTAGAAGGCGTAGAGAGCCTGGAAATTTATCGCAGATGAAGAGGAGACGGCTCACTCTGCAAAGAAAATTTGTTTACTCTGCTATTCTTCCTTTATCTCACTTCCCATCATTACACCACAGCATTAGTTTGTCTCTTCTCTTGCTATGGCCATTTAATGTTTACTGTTTCATTACTGTTGGCCTGTTTAGAACACTTCCATTACCCACTTTGGTTGTCAGTGGAGTTTTTAACACTTTTCTGTAAAGCCACAATATAGACCTTCAAGATGTTCTCTTACCTGTTTATTTATGTTATTTTGTTCATTATAAAAGTTGGAAAGAGAAGATACTTTGGTTACATCAGCTAACAAACAATCTACAAAAAATCATAATGGATGGAGGAGTTGAAAATGAAAGACTTAAGAGGATATTATCTATTTATATGAACAGGAAACATGAAGGTATGGTCAATAGTTAGTCTAGCAGAATGTACTGTACAATCAAGGCTTAAGACAGAAACTGCTGGAACTTCATTACTGCTGCCCCTCACTGCAAGCATGGCACTGTATAATAATAATGATGATATTCACAGCCTCTTGAACTCCACCACATATCCTTCACTTTTCTGTCATTTCTTGGAGCCACAGTAGCATGGTGACGTGTGTTCTTGCCTACTAACACAGTTGTCGGCTTTCAGTCTTCAACACTGGTGTGGTTTGTTTTTCCAACCAGTTTTGTTTTTGTTTTTTTGTTTACTCAGCTTTATCATCTTGGCACTGAACATTGTTCTGAATGTTCTTGGAAGGATAGGCAGCGAGTAAAGAAACTGTCTGCCACACCTCATTATGTAATGATCTTGGATATGTTAAGACCTAAGTCTTCACACTTCAACAGCAGTTTCTGTCATGGGACTTCCTTTACTTTTCTCATTGTCTAGAGTCTTTCTGGATGCTGATGAGGATAACATCGCAAGAACACATAGATCTCACAGTATGGATTCTCTTCTGGAGCTGAGTCCTACCTCATCTGTTGAGGAGTTTGGGATTGGACAGATGGTGCAGTCTCATCAAACGTTCATTGGCATGGTCTCTCTTCAGTATCAAGCAAGGCAGGTTGGTATCAGTGGTTGTTAACTGGTAGTAACATACCTCCAGCCTAGAAACTCACATGATGCTAACAGAAGATGTATAGACAGGATGCAGTCAAGCAGTCAGATTGCAAAGCTCAGCTTGGATAATGAGGGAGTCTCTGTGGTGAAGTGGTCCGAAGGATGTGGGTTCAATTCTGGGCCGCGTCCTTCGGTTTACAAGTTAAATGTTTCGGAGACTCCTGTGGGTCGTTGCTAAAAGCTACGGAGTTCGTGCTTTGTGCGGCGCTTTCCGTGCTGCGGAAAGAGACCGAGCCATATGGGATAAAACCCGGTGCAATGAAGTCGACCCTGTCGACTTTTAAGCGACTTTTTTTTAAAATATATAATGAAAGCTCATAAATGAATTCACATGTATTGTATGATCCTCATAGAAGTAGAAGAAAGAAGTAGAGATTAGAGGAAACACTAGGCAATATACAAATTCAAAGCTACAATTACCATGACAGAATTTGAATCTGTCACCTCCAAATGACAACAGCACCTCACTGCAAGAACAAGTGTACTTTGACGCATGACAAGTTAGACACCCCTAAATAAGTGTCTTTTCTAGAAGGGGACAAGGTATGTATGGGAATGTCCCAGGTGCAGTAATGTTGATTCTTAAATTTAGTATCAAGCGATGGGTTGCAGAAGCTATATATTAGTGACAAGCAGCCAGATTCCAGTGCTCAGCTTGGATTATAGAAACCAGATAAAGACCCCAATTGTAACAGATAAATCAATATGTTATGGGTTGAACAGAGTTAAAGCCACTTTATTCAAGAGCAAACCAAAGTGAACTTGTAATGGGGCTGACAGTGCCATTGTTTAAATACAACAGCCACAAAAATAAATGCTGCACAAGTTACGCTTGTTCACTGGCATGTTCACTCTTCTATTCACTACCTCAAAGTCAATGCAAACACATAACATCCACTGCATAGTGAAATTAAGAAGGTAAAGGGTAGCAGGTTAAAAAGAGGAAAGTCGTGGATGGGTCAAACCGAAGACATTCTTCAACAGGTGTGTTAACTTTAGGACTTAGAACCTGGCAAGGAGTGGGTACAAGAGCCAACAGAGTTCTGTACGTCCTTTTCAGTTTGCATTCAACTAGGCAGAAAATGCAGACAAGAAAATCCAACTGCTGTGGAGGTGGAAGTACAGGCTTTGATATTCGAGAACTCTTTAGAGGGTGATGCTGTCGTTTACATAGATGGGCCGGTCATTCGAGCGTGAGAAGTTCATGGGCTTTTACAGCTCAGGCTGGTGGGGGTATTGTGAAGGAAGAGTCTGGCGCTTTTGCCTTGACTACAAGTAGACTGACTATGGAAGTCATGGCAGTAAGTAAAGCAATAACATTGCTTGAGACACAGACCTTCACTCAGGCATGTTTCCTTAGTGACTTAATGAATATGCTCTGGAAGATAGAGATGGGGTGGGTCTAAAGACAGTGGTTGTTGTCTCTGGGGTGGTCACGGCTGGCAAAGATTAGTTTCATTTTTGTGGCAAGGCATGCAAGTGTAAAGGAAATGGGCACGCTAACAGGCTTGCAGGTAAGGCTACTGTGGAGGGTGGACGAGCCATGGACCAGGCTGATATACTGAATGCTCTACGCAAAGTAAGACTTGCGAGAACCAAGTGATGACTGTGAATCTACAACCATGGGTAGACTGTGAGAACAAGTTAAAAGAAGTGTGGGCAAACAAGAACACTATGTAGGAAGCCAAAGAAGATTAATAAACCAACACAGAACTGGTGTTGTTAGTTGTTACACACTGCAGGATTTACTGAGGAGGGGATCCGAGTACTTATGGACTGAATGGTTCGATGTGCTGTGCAATGAGGATGATCTGTTGACTAACCAACTTTAACTTGTTCGCTAAGAAACGGTGAGGGTTTCCCCATGTTTTCTGCAGATTTTGCTGTCTCTGAGTGTTTATATATAGCTATAGCTTAAGGTTCAGTCATTAGTTAGTTGGGTGGAGGATGTGTCGATGGGTGGTGGATGTGTCTCATAACATGGTAATATGCATTGTTTATGTTTAAAAAATTCATTTGACAATGTTTTTCCTATGCACTATTGATGAACGAAAGATGAGTGATTGGAAGGGCCGAATGTAAGACGGGCCTGCCTGCCCAATTTGTTACCCTTTGAAAATAAAGTTCATTCGTTCGTTCGTACATTTGCATGCCCTGTCACGAAAATGAAACTAATCTTTGCCAGCCGTGACCACTCCAGAGACAGCAGCCACTCTCTTCGGATCCACCCCATCTCTATCTTCTTGAGCATGCTCATTGAGTCATTAAGGAAATATGCATGATTGAATGTCAGTGTCTCGAGCCATGTTATTGCTTTACTTACTGCCATGACTTCCATAGTCAGGCTACTTGTGGTCTCAGCAAAAGCACCAGAGTCCTCCTTCACAATTCTCCCTCCGGCCCGAGCTGTAAAGGCCCATGAGCTTCTCACATGTCGGACGACCGACCCATCTATGTAGATGACCGCGTCACTGTCTAGCGAATTCTCGAAAATCAACGCTTGTACTTCAGCCTCCACAGCAGCCGGATTTTCTTGTCTGCATTTCCTATCTAGTTGGATGCAAACTGAAAAGGATGTGCAGAAGTCTGTTGGCACTTGCACCCACTCCTCGCCAGGTTCTAAGTCCTCAAGTGAACACACCTGTTGATGAATGTCTTTGGCTTGACCCATCCATGACTTTTCTCTTTTTAACCTGCTACCCTTTACCTTCTTAATTTCACCGTGCAATGGATGTTGTGTGTTTGCGTTGACTCTGAGGTAGTCACGTGCTCTGCAAAATTGTATTCTGTCCCCAGTGGTTGGAAAATCAAGAAGGTAGCGCATCACCCTGCATGCTGTATCTCTTGTACATCCAAGAATAATATGCATAGCTTCGTTCTGTATCCTTTCCATCCTTTCCATCTGCTTATGGCTGATAGTTAGGATCGCCATTGCATACTCCAAAACAGAAAGGACCAGACCCTTGTAAAGGAGACATAGATGGCCTGCCATCACCCGCTTCGCAGCCAAACCTCGCTTGGCCTTTGTTATCACCCAGTCTATGTGCTCATGATAAGCAAGACTTTGATCAAAACGTATCCCCAGGTAGTTCATTGCCTGTGTTCTTTCCATGGTCTCTGAACTATGGTCTCTTTACAGTTGGTGTTGGAGTGTTGACAGTATGGTTATTCAAAGAGAACCATGTCACTGCTGCCTTCGTTGGGTTGACCATTGCTCCAGATTCCACACACCAAGTGCTTATGTGATTTAGTTCTGTTGGTAGATCCACAGCAACCTGATCTCTATCCTTACCCTGACGATACACTAACACATCGTCAGCATATGACAATGTCCTACCCAGTCCTCTGATCTGCTCGCCTGTAATTCTCAGTGTAGGCGTTGAACAGTACCAGCGATAACGGTGATCCCTGTGGCAAGCCAGGATATATTGTTATTGGTTCAGAGGTCCAACTGCCACATCTAAAATCTACTTTCCTTTGGAAGAGAGCTGCAGCGATCTAACTAAGGAGGAATAGACTTATCTTGAGTTCAAGAAGCTGAAACATTAAGAAATCCAATGGTACTCTGTTGTACGCATGCTCAAAATCAATCACCGCAGCACATGTTTCAATGCCTGAGTGGAAACCTTCAGTCATTGCTATTTCACACTGTATTGATGTTATGTATGGCCATAAAAGTAATTATTAAAACTTACAACGGGAACAGTCATTAGCAAGTGTTTTGCTGACTGGCATAGGTGATTGTGCTTCTTCTTTCTTCTCTCTCCCCTCCCCCCTCCTCCACCACTCTCTCTCTCTCTCTTCTCTCTCTCTCTCTCTCTCTCTCTCTCTCTCTCTCTCTCTCTCTCTCTCTCTCTCTCTCTCTCTCTCTCTCTCTCTCTCTCTCTCTCTCTTTTACCACTACCTTAACAGAGATTTGATTTAGTTGCATATCTTTACAGGATGTAGCAGTCAACCCCAGCATTTTTTAGCTGTTTGTGATTCCTTGGCAAGTTAATGTTTAGTAGTTTGCCATTGCTTTCTGAACGACTGGCACTCATACCATTATAAGGAAACTAACTCCAAATCGCCAGCTGTATTTTGAGCGCGGTATGTGGGATTATAAATTGCATTCGTAGCCCCTTCGCCACAGAGCCGGCACCACAGAGAGAAAGAGAGGTGCAATTTTTGACACAGGCAACCCACCTTGGATACTGACCTGCCATCACGAATGCCTGAAAATATTCACTCAAACTTCTGCCTTCTAATCTTTTAAAAGCTTATAGGAAAACAACTGCATTGATGTCACTGTTATCCTGAAGGTGTCTTCAGTAGAAATGTTGATAAATGGTTCTTTTCTGTTAAATTAATGAAAACCAATGTAATGGTGTCATTTCTACAAGCCGGCATATGATGGTTTCAGGAGCCTCTTGTTTGATGTCTACAAACCAGTATGATGGTTTTATGGAACCCCCTTGGTGCCTCTTGTTTGATGTCTACAAACCAGTATGATGGTTTTAAGGAACCCCCTGGTGCCTCTTGTTTGATGTCTACAAACCAGTATGGTGGTTTTATGGAACCTCTTGGTGCCTCTTGTTTGATGTCTACAAATCAGTATGATGGTTTTAAAGAACCCCCTTGGTGCCTCTTGTTTGATGTCTACAAATCAAATCAGTATGATGGTTTTAAAGAACCCCCTTGGTGCCTCTTGTTTGATGTCTACAGACCAGTATGATGGTTTTAAACTACTCCCTTGGTGCCTCTTGCTTTATTATGAAGTGATGTGATTGCCAGTTTTGATTGCCCATAACCATATTTTTCTTGCTTAAATCGTAACGAGTGCCATCATAAGCTCTATAGAAAATACAAAATATTGACAAGGGTGACTCTGTTTATGAAGAGGGCATGCATTTACTACACTTTGTAATTTTCATTTCAGGATTTTGTACAGCTGATTGATAAACTTGAGTCAGCTTGTATTAGATTTGTGCACTTCTCTAAGGAAAATGAAGTTAGAAGTCGGGTATGTAAAACAAAAGTATCAGTGATTCTCTGATTACAATTCTTAAACAAAAGTCATTGAAAACATAATGATGATATGTCATGTTGTAAGGTCATGGTTTGCCATCTAACATGATCTGTAGAATCTCTGTTCTTGTCCGAATTATGTCATTTATCTAAGCCATCCATGTATTTATCTGTTTATCTTCCTTTTGCCCTTTTCCTTTTAACTAAGATTTCAAGCTTGTCTCTCCTTATAACATGCATCACAAGATCTTGACTGTCAAGATATAATGTCTTTATCTTCTGTGCCACCCTGTCAATCTATCCAGCATATGTATGGTATCTCTATCTCTAACACCGCAGTTTTCCCAGTTATCACAACATACATCTTTCTCCTCTCATTACATGGTCAACTCATCCAGCATATCTCCCTCTGTCAGCCTCCTCTGTGTTCAACACGACAGTTATCTCATTATCATAATGTTCTTTTGCAGTCTGTCTCTCTCTTCTTGTTATTGTGCCAACATATTCATCTTCTTCTCCCTGTCATTCTTTGTCTCTAACATTTATTAAAATATATAAAAGGGATTATTTGGTTGTTTCGGGATTTGAAATTTAAATATTGAGCACAACCCACTACTGGCAACGCCGATCGCATTCTGGTATGAACCTAAGGCCTATCCACGTCATTATGGAAGCACTATACTCGAGTTTCGCTCTCGTTTGAGCTCGTCAGTAGTGGCAATAATTTTGGACCGGAAAACATCGACGTCTGTTCAAGGATATTGGGCCGTGTCGGACAGAGTTCTACTAGTTAAATTGAGTGGCAGACCTTTTAGCATAAATGTTATTCAAGTATATGCCCCAACAGGAGAGTCCAGTGAAGATAGTGTAGAGGAATTTTATAATGACATATTTTCATTCATTGGCACCTTGCCGTCTTGACAGACGATAGTTTGTGCTTTAAAAAGGCATAATAACTATTAACTATGGCGGTAGCGAGTGTGACTGATAAGGCCAATTTGCGCTGTAAATGTCCGTTCACAGTGGGTGCATGTGAACACGTGGTCATTTCCACCATCATGCACCATCTTACGTCTCAAACGCTTGGTGTGTGACTTTTCTGCAATAATTTTCTCCTTTGACTTTATTCCATTTTTGATATTTGCCCTCCATGCAACACGTTCAGCGGCGACTTGCTCCCAATGTGCATTATCAATGCCTGTATCAATCATGTCCCGCTTACACACATCTTTGTATCGTAGTAGAGGCCGACCCTGAGATCTCTTACCCATCTGTAATTCACCAAAAAAGATATCCTTTGGTATTCTACCATCATCCATCCGCCTAAGATGTCCTATCCATCTAAGTCTACGAAGACTGAGCATGGAATAAACTGTCACACAACCTGATCTTTCCAATACTTCAGTATTTGTGATTTTGTCTTGCCACTTAATACCAAGAATTCTTCGCAGACACCGCATATGAAAGCTGTTTAAATTGTTCTCTTGGTGTGAGTAAGTTGTCCAGGTTTCACTGCCATAGAGAAGAGTACTAAGGTCACAGGCTTGATAGACAAGGACTTTTGTTTTGGCAGTAAGCTTCCTGTTCTCCCAGACTCTTTTTCTTAACCTGTTCATTGTTGTTGCTGCCTTACCAATCCGGATGTTGATTTCCTGATCTAGGGATAATTTGCTATTTACCACCGATCCTAGATATGTAAAATGGTCTACTATCTCTAGTTCGGCGTCGTCAATAAAGATTGATGGTACCCCATGTGCACCTTGTGACATAATCTGTGTCTTCTTTTTGCTAATTGTTAAACCAAATTCAGAACAAGCATTGGAGAATGCAGATAGTAGACATTGCAATTCTTCCTCAGAGTGGGTCGTAACTGCAGCATCATCTGCAAAAAGCAACTCTCTGATCAGTACCCTCCTAATTTTGGTCTTAGCCTTCAATCTCTGAGCATTGTAGAGGCCGCCATCTGAGCGTGAGTGAATGTATATACCACCATCCTGATCACGAAATGCATATTTCAGTAGAAGTGAAAAGTATATTCCAAAGAGGGTGGGAGCTAGTACACAACCTTGCTTAACTCCACTCTTGATTTCAAATTCTTCAGAAGTTGCACCATCAAACTTGATTATACCCTTTATGCCTGTGTGGAACGATTCCACAATGGACAGAAGAGTTGGTGGGCAGCCAATCTTCTTTAGTGCCTTGAACAGACCCTCACGACTGACCAAATCAAATGCCTTTGTGAGGTCGATGAAGGCAATAAACAGTGGTTGATTCTGTTCACGGCATTTTTCTTGCATTTGTCGCAATGAGAATATCATATCAGTGGTAGACCGGTTCTGTCGAAAGCCACACTGTGATTCGGGGTAGACTTGATCTCCTAGGACTTGAAGTCTGCGCAGAACAATTCTGGCAAATACTTTTCCAACAATACACAGAAGTGAGATACCCCTATAGTTGTTGCAGTCGCTCCGATCGCCCTTGTTCTTGTACAGTGTTATGATGCTTGAATCTTTGAAATCCTGTGGGACTTGTCCTTCACGCCAGCATAGCTCTATTAGCTGGTGGATCTGTATAGTGAGTGTGTCTTGCCCACTCCTGATAACCTCTATTGGAATCCCATCCTTACCTGGAGCCTTGCCAGATGCAAGTTCATTTATAGCACACTTAACTTCTGTTATGGTGGGAAGTGTGTCCAGGTGGTCAAGAGTTGGTAGAGCCTCTATGGCGTTGAGGGCATTATCCGCTAGTTTGGTCTCACTTGAGTAAAGCTCCAAATAGTGCTCTACCCATCTGTCCATCTGCTGTTTCTTATCAGTGATGACTTCTCCAGTCAAGGTTTTCAATGGTGCACTTCTTTTGATCACTGGACCACAGGCTTTCTTTATTCCTTCATACATGCTTCTTATGTCTCCCTTATCACTTGCGATTTGAATGGACTCACATAACTTGATCCAATAATCATTTGCACACTGCCAGGCAGCCTTTTGCACATCCTTCCTAGCTTGCCTTAGCTCACTCAGAGTGTTACGCGTTGGTCTTTCCTTGTTTCTTAAGAGAGCTTTCTTCTTCTTATCAATCAAGGGCTGCAGAGTCTCGCTGTTGGCAGCAAATCAGTCCTGCCTTATATGATCCACAGTGCCGTAAACCTTTACGGCAGTTTTACAAAGAGTTTCCTTAAGTTTATTCCATTTATCATTTACTGTACAATTTTCTGGTGTATCAGTGAAAGCGTCTTCAAGTTGCTGTTGAAACTGAAAGCACTTTTCAGGATCATGAGTGTTAATAATATTAATCCTGGGGCTAGATTTGTGTTTAGCTGTGTAGATTCTCTTTGGTCTCAGTCTAACCCTTGCAACAACCAAAGAATGATCCGTATCACAGTCAGCACTGTGGTAACTACGAGTCAATGATATATGGTTCAGATGTTGTCTCCGTGTGATGATGAAGTCCAGCTGGTGCCAATGGCCGGATCTTGGATGTTTCCATGTGACCTTATGCATCTCTTTTGTTTTAAAAAAAGAGTTTGTAATACATAGGTCATTACTGGTGCAATGCTCCAGCAGCCTTTGCCCATTTTCATTCATGCGACCGATGTTGTATTTTCCAAGGCACACTGGCCATGAACTCGAGTCCTTGCCCACACGAGCATTGAAATCACCGAGCATATAAATGTAGTCGGATTTTGGAACTGCCTTGATCACAGAGTATAATGACATAGGGTCTGCCTTAAAGAAATGTAAAAATTCAGAAATAAACATCATAATAGGAGACTTCAATGCAAAAGTAGGAAATCAAGGTGATAGATACACAGTAGGAAACTATGGTTTAGGAGAGAGAAATCAAAGAGGATACAGACTCGTTGAGTGGGCAAAAGAAAAGGAAATGATTGTAGGAAACAGCTGGTTTAAGCAACACCTTAGAAGATTATGGTCATGGAGGAGTCCTGATAGCAGGATCAGAAACCAGATTGACTACATTCTGATTAGCAGAAGATTTAGAAAGAAACAGTAGCAAAAACAGTTCCCAGTGCGGATTGTTATAGTGACCACAGACTACTTACAAGAACATTGAGGATAAAGCTGGAGAAAGTCAAACATATAACAGGAAACACTAAATATGATTTGTGTACATTGAGTAAAAGGAAATACAAAACAAATTCAACATAGAAGTACAGAACAGATTTGATATATTGTCTGATCTAGAGATATTATTCCAGGATGTGAATGATCAATGGGAAATGTTAAAGAATTCAATCAGATTGGCTGCAGAAACAACTATTCCAAAATTAAAGAAGGTGGGTCATAAGAAGTGGATGACTGAAGAAATTTTACACCTAATGGAAACAAGAAGACTCAACACAAATAATCCTGCCAAATATGAAGAAATTCACAGACAAGTCAGAATATTATGTAGGAAGGCAAAAGAATCATGGCTTGAGGAAAAGTGCTTAGAAATTGAAAAACAACACAACAGTCAAAATACCAAATTAGTGCACAAAAGAATTCAGGAACTTACTAATAAAAGAAAAAGTACATCAACAGGCTGTCTAAAAACTAAAGATGGCAAAATCATAATAGAAAAAGATCAGATTCTACATGTATGGACAGATTATGTGAAAAACCTGTATAATGATAATAGAGAGGAACAGTATGATATTAGATTCAATAATGAAGGACCAGTAATTTTAAAGATGGAGGTTCAAAATGTTCTTAAGCATATGAAAGCTGGCAAGTCCCCCGGTGCAGATAACATCACAACAGAAATGATTGAAGCTTAAGAAGAATTTGGATTAGAGCAAGTCACCAGACTGCTGAACACATTATATGATAATGGAGATATACCTTCTGAATTATGTAATTCTGTATTTATTGCAATCCCAAAGAAATCAGGAACCTTGGAATGTGATCAACATAGAACAATTAGTATAATGAGTCACATCACAAAGATTTTGTTATGAATTATCATGCAAAGAGCGAGGAAGAAAATACAACCTGAAATAGGGGAAGAACAATGTGGGTTTGTAGAAGGAAAGGGTACAGTAAATGCTGTGTATATGCTGCGAACAGTTATTGAACGTGCTATAGAAGT
The DNA here is from genome assembly GCA_963921405.1 of Cepaea hortensis. NCBI lineage: Eukaryota > Metazoa > Mollusca > Gastropoda > Stylommatophora > Helicidae > Cepaea > Cepaea hortensis. The sequence continues at coordinate 51,609,643 of OY992876.1, forward strand.
AAACAAGGATATACATCTTTGCTTTATTGACTACACAAAGGCTTTTGATAGAGTTAGACATGTCAACATGGTGGATATGCTTGCAGATCTACAAATTGATGGGAAAGACAAAACATATATTGGAAACAACAAGCTGCCATAAGGATTGATAATGAAGAGGGACAATATCAACCTATTAAGAGAGGTGTTAGGCAGGGATGTGTAATGTCTCCAGATCTTTTTTCCCTATATAGTGATACTATTTTCAGAAATGTAGAAGATATAAATGGAATCAGCATTGGTGGAAGAAACATCAATAACATTAGATATGCAGATGATACAGTATTGATTGCAGACAATGCACAGGATCTGCAACAATTAGTAGACGCGGTTGTTGTACACAGTAAGCAGCTGGGGTTGGAATTAAATTGTAAGAAGACAAAGGTTATGGTCGTCACTAGGAAGAACGAAGTACCACCATGTAATATACAAGTAAATGGGAATATTCTGCAACAAGTGAATCGATACAATTATCTCGGAACAGTCATAACATCTGATGGGAGATGCCTTGAAGAGATTAGAACAAGAATCGCCATGGCAAAAGTAGCCTTTAGCAAGATGAAAGACATTCTGACCAATAAAAAGATGTCAATTGAAACGAGAAAAAGAGTGTTGAGGGGATACATAGAGCCTGTTCTTTTGTATGAATGTGAAACTTGGACAATGTGCAGTCAAGCTGAAAAACATCTGATGGCTGCAGAAATGTGGTTTCTGAGGAAAATGCAAAGAATACCATGGACAGACAGAAAAACCAATGACCAAGTACTACAGGAGACAAATGAAAATCGTAGACTGATTAGAGAAATTAGACGAAGACAGTCAACATTTTTTGGACATGTTATGAGAAGAAATGGATTGGAGAACTTATTGACAACTGGCAAGATCGAGGGGAACAGACCACGAGGAAGACCAAGAGGAAAATACCTGGATGGCTTGGCCACATGGCATGGACGAGACAGGAACACTGAGCTGATCCACGACTCCGGTGATTGAGTGAAATGGCGAGTCATGACCGCCCACGTTTTCCGGCATGGCACATGATTGATTTATTGAAGCCCATAAACGGGCACTCTCCCGCTGTTTATACTTCACCTCAACACCGCAGGGTACAAGAGGAACAAGATGAGATGTGATATACATCATGGATATATGGTGTCTTGTGGGACTTAGAATAGAGTGGCATAGGCACATAGAGCAGCTAGAGCCTCAGAGAGTATACTGAGTGTATAGTATATACTGTGACACTCATCAATCCACTCCCAAATCATGGGTCAGGTGATTGAGCTCAGCTCCAGTCTGTGTTCTAGCATTAAGATGCTGAAGACAAGCCTGTAGCCAGAACACATGCTGTCTTCTGCCTGCTATCTCCCATTGGAGCATAAGCTCTCAGCCAACTCACTCCAAGCCCTTTTGCTATCTCCTGCAACTCCCTCCATGTCCTCATTTGATTCATCTCAGTGTCTACATTCTCTTCTCCATATTTTAGGTGTCCCTCTGTCTCTTTTGCCCTGTAGGTTTTTACCCAGCATCTTTTCCTCAGCTTTTGATTCTGTGGGATTCATGAGCTCTACAGTGGTGATTCTGTCATAGCATTTTAAGCCTTCACTTTCTCACAGGCACCAAGTAATGTCTGGCTGTTGTTTATTAGCACTTATTTTAGGCATTCTCTGTATTTCTAATCCATACAGTAGTACTGATTTGCGGTTACATTGAATTATTCTCATTTTGATGCTATGTTTAATTCCTTTTGACTAACCACACATTTCAGTGTGCCGTGAAAGCTACTCTGGACTTCTGCATTCTTATTTTAATATCTCTGCCTGTTACCTCAATTTTTTTCTATATTGCTACTGTCAGGGGTAAGATAATGAGACATTTATGTTACATGGTTGATGATGCGATGAGATTTCGTTGGGAGACTCCCACCGTGATCTGACTCTTTTTTTCTATTCACCATAACCCCTGCAGTTCAGTATTATGCAGAAACTACTAGTCAGTGCACAATACTGAACTAATAACAGATGGAATACTGATGACACATTTGTTTCCACGCTGAGTGACAACAGAAAGCATTGACATCTGTACAGATTCTAATATATATTCATTCATTCAGTAGCATGTCCCTTACAGAACCTCACTCCCATTACAACCGTCCGGAAAACATATATATATATATATATATATAAGTACTGGCCTTTTTTGATGTCCACTGTCATCGTTGATGTCTTAGGGCAGACTAGCTACCCTTAATGTCACACATTAACTTGGCAGTTCACACTTGTTCACACTTGTATGCTCTCTATTCATGTCTCTCATGCGGTGTTCCCACCTAATTACACTCATCATCAACCATATATCAGATATGTTTGCATTATAACCTAGCTATAATGAGATATCTAATTATATTTTAATTTTCCAAAATGTTAATCATATAAAAAAAGCTATTTAAAAAACTCGAGAAGAATCCTGTGCCAAATATTAGATAATGGTCTCACGATTTGAGACTGATTAAATTTTGAGGAAAATACGTAGCTGAACAAAAGTGTAAGATGAGGCAGTAGAAGTGTACAACCTGAACAACAAGCATAAGTACTCTTCATTGTATGAAGTCAGCAAAGCTGACATTCATGTGTTGTCCCAGAGTTCATAACTGTGGTTCTTCTTTCATGACTTCCTCATTCATCCTGAGAAGAAAGTTGATGTGTTAAATCTGGTTTACAATGAAGCTGCAATATTTGCGCTATTTGTCCGACATAACTGACCTGACAATTTTCAGAGAGTAGAAGCTGTCTTCCTGTATTAACCCATAGTATCAGTGTTTTGTTGTGTACTATCATCAAGAGTCATGTTTCTCCACTCTTGCGATTTCCAATGGCAGTATCAGTTTGTGTGCTGGCACCCTTCCATACCATGACAACATTCTCTTGCTGCCTTCCTCTATCTCTATCTACAAATCTTTCCAGTTGTCACAACATTTTCTATTTTTTCTGTCAGATGTTTATAATAAATTGCCTTTGCATCTTAGCTTCTTTCAAAATGTTTAGATTACTTATTTTGGCTGTCCAATGAATTTTCAGCATATTTCTGGAAAACCCCGTCTCTGAGGCCTCATTGCATTTTTCTTTGCCTGTTTACTAACTGTCCGGGATTCACAATTGATCTCATTGGTTCTGTGTAACATGCAGTCATTCTTTTCCTAACTTCCAATAACAGGGATTTATTGCACAAGATGTTTTTTCATTTTAAACAATGCAGTTTTTGCTTGTCCTACTCTGTTCTTTATCACTGTGATACTTCTTGTATCAAATGTTATTTATGTTTAAAAGTGTAAAAGTCACTTAAAAGTCAACAGGGTCGACTTCATTATACCGGGTTTTATCCCATATGGCTCGGTCTCTTTCCGCAGCGCGGAAAGCGTCACACAAAGCACGAACTCCGTAGCTCTAGCGACGACCCACAGGAGTCTCCGAATAATTGCACTCGTAAACCGAAGGACGCGGCCCGGAATTGAACCCGCAACCTTCTGAGCCAGAGTCAAATGGCTTGACCACTTCGCCACGGAGACTGCAAATGTTAATGTTATTTATGTGCCCAAATACATGATATTTTGGTACTCATGCCACATTAATATTGTATTTTTTAAAAAGGTCCCACAGCAGGTTCATAGAACCATCACATTTTGTAGGCTTGAATGCAAGGCTGGCTAGTCTTTCTTTCTGTTAGCGAACGGCGAGCACAAATGTCAGAACCTCAGCAGACCACGCTCATGACATTGTCAGCATAGTCTCCTAACGATTACCACAACTCACCCATTACATTAATACAATTGATATTAATGACACGTTTAGGCACAATCTATTTCTTTGATACTACCATGACTTTTGTCTTCCTTTTATTTAAGCTGTGACCCACTTTGTCATTTTCTTTGCTTGTAGGTTTTGTTATTTAAAAAAATTTTCAGGGCAGCACATTTAAGCTTCCTATAGTAATTTTCAAGGTCTAATATCTTCTTGCCGGTCTCTCTGGCTGTGGGGTTACAACACTTTCTCTCTGTAATCCCGTTTATCACGCAGAGTCTCGCAGCGGAGCGAGAACTGAGGTGGTTTGACCCCCGCTCGTGACTTGCGGATACTGAGCCGGCCGCTCAGAAAGCAATGGCAAACTACTGAGCGTAATCTTGCCAAGAGATCAACAGACAGCTGAAAGATGCTGCTGTTGACAGCTAAGTCCTGTAAAAGGATACGCAAAACATTTAATATCTTCTTGATGAAAAACAACTTGCCATAAAAACATTTACAAGTATTACAGGCTACTAAAAAGAGAACAAACAACAGATTTGACTCCTTGAAGAAGCCTTGATGATAACAATAATTATTGATTTTAATCTAATCACAGCTAGTGACAATGTCAGTCTTAATATTACATCTGCATGTACAGGTGTTTGCAGAAAAAATGGGCCTTGAGGCCGGCTGGAACTGCCATGTTTCACTGATGGCAGCAGATTCAGTCTCATCGGATGACTCCTCATGCAGGAATCTCTCCAGCCTCGGCCATGTGCAGCCATCAATAAACATGACCAGCTCTAAAGAACCGGATGCAGTGGTAGTGATATCTGGTAGTGTCAGCAACCCACACAACATGTACCGCTCCAGGGAAATGACTGCAGCATCACTGAGTGTGACTAGCAGTCACTCGGTGTCTCGCGCACACAGTGCTCCCAGTTTTGTTAACACTGATGAAGTTCAGGTAACTGCTCAGAAATGTTGCTCTTCTTATAGATCCACTGTCACGTTGGCTGTTGTTCTTCAAACAGTTATATAATAATGGCTGCTAAGATATATTTTAATGATTGCAAATGACAGTTGTTTGTCTAAAATCCTTTTGTTAGTCCAGCCGTCGCTGGACATACTATTGCAGTTGCATGTGGAATGCTACATTGGTGCTACACTCATGGTAATAGTGTGGCTTGGCTTGACCTCCCACTTAACCTAGAGATTCATGTACACTCTGCCTACATATATGCCTACATAAAAGGGTATTAACACCCTTTCACATCATAGAAGCAGGAATCAGCATGGCAGCTACTGTATGCTCTGATAATAAACACATAGACCTCTCATGCACAAATGTGGTCATGACATTAACTACATGAACAGTCCTGTGTTCAAGGGGTTTGCTACTAAGATGGCTGAGTACCTGACAGTATCTCCAAGCTGCAAGAAGTTTGAGCCACCTTTATATAAAGGTCTACTGACCACCAGCAAGTTAAATATGTTTTGCCTAACACCAACCCAAACCTCACTCAGGGTTAAACCTGTCTTACAACATAAAGTAATGGTTAAATCTGTCTTACAACATAAAGTAATGGTTAAATCTGTCTTACAACATAATGTAAGGGTTAAATCTTTCTTAACAATATAATGCCACTTGACTATCACTTTTTCTTAACTATGCTTTGCTGCACTGACAGTATCCCTAAAAAGCAATGGCGATACTTAGGACTATGTCCAAATCTGATATGGTAAAACTTATAAATATTTTTATACCTGCCCAGTTTAAAAGCCACAGTGAGGACACAGTGTGGCTTGACATTAGACTTACCATGAGACCATGTCCAACTTTTCCAGTGGGGATTGGTGGTCAAACCACTCAGACCTGATGGAAATGGAGAATCAGTGTTTAGGGAAATTGTGAAGGCATAGAGTGAAAGCTTAGCCACAGAACGAACGAACAAACAAACAGGCTTTATTTTCAAAGGGTAACAAATTGGGCACACAGGCCCATCTTACATTTGGCCCTTCCAATCACTCATCTTTCGTCCATCAATAGTGCATAATATATTCACATAGGAAAATAAACATTGTCAAAAGAATGTTGTAAACATAAACAATGCATATTACCATGTTATGAGGCACATCCCCCACCCACCCATCCCCAGCACACACACACATCCCCCACCCAACCACACACACCCCCAGGCACACATACATGCCCCAACTCATCCACCCATCCCACACCCACACCCACCCACCACCTACACACATCTCCCCACCCACCCACACATCTCCCACTCACCACACATCCCACTCACCACACATCCCCCCACACCCCCAGGCACACTTAAATGCACCCACCTACCCTTCACCCACCTACACACATCTCCCCACCCACACACACATCCTCCACCCACCAATACTCACCCACATATCCTTCCCCAGCCAATCACACATCCCCCAACCACACATATCCCTGCCAACCCACACATCCCGCACCTACCCACACAAAACCCACACCTACCCACATTTCCCCCACTTGCACACATCCCCACCCACACAATTTCCTCCATCCCACCCACACATCCCAAACCCACACACACATCCCCCACCCATCTCCCAACCTAAACACACTCATCCACCCTCACATCCTCCACCCAGTCACACATCCCTTAACCACACATCTCTTAACCACACATCTCTTAACCACACATCACCCACACACACCCCACACACACACCCTCACCCAACAACACATCTCTATCCACAAACACACCTCCTACCCACACGCACCCCACCACCCGCATATACTCCCCACACACATCCCACACCCACACACATCTTCCCACCCACACACACACCCCACCCATACACTCATCCACCACACACATTCATCCACTCACGTACTCATCCCTCAACCACTCACACCCACACATCCCCCACCCACCCATCAACACATACATCTCCCATATACCCACCCACACTCACACACCCCAACCACCAAGCCAAACACATTCCCCACCCTAACATACATCTTTTATCCACCCGCACAACCCACACCCAATCACATCTCTCCCACCACCCACACACCCCTCACCCACACACAACACCTCACCCATATATATATCCACCCCCACACACATCCCCCACTCACATCCCCACCCACACACACATCTCCCCACCTACAAGCACCCTTACCACCCACACATACATCCTCCACCCACACACACACACCTCCATCCACACAGACATATCCCCCACCCACATTAACATCCCCACACCCATCACACACCCATCCCTCAACCCACACACATCCCCCACACACCCATTCACCCACACATCCCTCACCCACCCACATGCACATTCCCCACCAACACAAGCCCCACCCACCAACACTCACACACTTCCAACCATCGAACCAAATAACCCCCACCCATACATATATATCCCCCACCCACCACACATCCCTTCACCCACCCACACATCCCTTCACCCACCCACACATCCCCCATCCACCAACACACATCCCCTACTCACAATCCCTACACACATACATCCCCCCACACACACATCTCCCACATACACACCCACACACACATCCTCACACTAGACACTTACGTGATGCCTCACATAATTACTAAATCTAGTATGAACAAACTCCCACACTTTACACACGCATATACTGATGATTGTCGTGAGCATTGTCACAAAAATGTTTAAAACAATTGAGAAAATTGTACATATACATTGTGTAACGTAAAAATTAATGATGCAATTCAACTCTCTTTTTTCTTACACTCTCTCTCTCTCTCTCTCTCTCTCTCTCTCTCTCTCTCTCTCTCTCTCTCTCTCTCTCTCTCTCTCTCTCTCTCTCTCTCTCTCTCTCTCTCTCTCTCTCTCTTCTCTCTCTCTCTCTCTCTCTCACACACACACACACATACACACACACACTCTCTCTCACTCACACTCACTAACTCTCTCACTCACTCTACCGTAATGTACATGTGTTCGTATTATACATGATTATATCAAGTGGCATACAAAATGATAATATGAAAGATGAGAATATACATAAAATATGTAATAGCATGTTACGTGACATGCATGCGCTTAACTCTCTCTCCCTTCTTGCACGCATGCGCACCCACACACACACACAAACATCCACTCCCCGCCAACCCACACATCCCACACCTACCCCCCCCCCCCACACACACACACACACACACACACACACACCCACACACTAAGAAATGAGGCCTGCGACTCGAGCATCTGTAAATAGTGGGGAATACATCTCTGTGAACCCCCACCTCAGCCTCTAGAGCCAAGATGAAAAGTATCCACTCTACCTGCACAGTAGTCAGAGAGAGACAGTCCCATTGTTTCCTTTGGGATGAAGATCTTGCAACACCAGGCTAATACCTTTAGTGCCATTTACCCTCTTCAATTCACCCCCTTTAATGTAGAAGACTGCTGAGGCACCATTCAGATGAGATTTTGTTGTGTTGCTGGCAGTGTAAAAACCTGGCAGAGCCAGAGAGAAGATAATTTATTGAACCGTGTTTATCCTATCTAACTCAAGTCTCTTTCTGTAGAATGGCAAGCTGCTTGATGAGAGCATTACACATAGCCCCAACTCCGTAGCTTCAGTGATGACCCTCAGGAGTCTCTGGAAAAATTCTACTCATGGTCTGAACAACTCAGTCCAAACATTAACACACAATCTTCACATCACGAGGCTGACAACTTTATAATGGAGACCACCAAAACTAACCAACAGTGGTGGAGATGATAACTAACTGGCACCTGGCCACCTTGATAGACGATAGTTTGTAAAATTGAGTTATACCTCTCCATAACACAAAGTCTGGGCTGAATTGTAAAGACAATGTGTTGCCCATGCAGCAATATCCCTCTCTTGACCTGCCTAGTGTACTCCAGAGGAAAGATAACACCAATGCATCTGGAACAAGACCAGCTGGAGAAGCTGCCAGATCAGCAAAGCATTGCTCTGACTGTCCTCCTGTCAGAGCTTCCATACTAAACCAGTTGCTGACCAAGGCTTATGGCCTGGTCTGCCCTTCCATGACATTTACTCTTTAGGTTAGATTTCCTCGCACTAGAATAAGGCATGTACCTACCCAATTGTGCTCTTCTGCCCAAAGCTGTTGGCAAAATGTGGGGTGGTCACTTTTGGTGAGCACCGCCCAAAATTCAGCGCTAATAGAAAGCAGGTAGTAGCGTCTTCTGTCATACGGTAGCTCAGTCATATCTGACTAAGACCTGACTTTTGATGATGACAATAGCTATTAGGATAATGATCATTACTGTGTTAAACTTCTGCATCACTGTAATCAAGTTAATTTTTTCCCCCTTAGGTGAAGTTTGCCAGAGATCCTCTGCCTATTGTCATTGACCAAGACTGTGGGGTGGAAGATCATTTTCTAGGTAATAATGAAGATTCATCATCACATCTGATTGATGAAAGCTACAATCAGCACAGTGAAACCACAGTCCTCCTAGCTCATGGCTCGAAAGAGAATGTAGATAAGCAGGATGCAGATAAAGACTGTCGTAATGATGCAGAAACTGAAGAGAAGAAACGGTTGCTGCCTAAAGGTGGTCATAATCTTGAAGTGGAATCTGATTTTGAAGAGGATGAGGAAGATTTCGATGTGCAGTCAGACAGCCGCTATACCTCAAGCTACGTGACTGAGAATACCGAGGATAGTTTAACTGGAGTTCTTGATAACAGAGTAAGGACTAGATTATCATATTGTATACGCTTGATGTTTAATTTAAAAAAGTATCTATTTATAAATGTGATTTAAATAAAGGCAACAGGATCTACTTCATTGCTCTGGGTTTTATCCCGTCTGGCTCGGTCTCTTTCCACATGGTGGCTTGCCAAAAGCGTTGCATAAAGCACAAACTTCATAGCTCCAGCATCAGCCCCGAGAAGTCTCAGAATAAACTTCACTCATAAACCGAATAACGTAGGCCAGAATTGAACCTACAACCTTCAGAGCATGAGGCTCCCTTATTGTTATAGCACAATGAAAGTTGGTATACCAGTATATAGAGTTTATAGCTGAATAATAATTCATCTGTAATAAATATGTAAATTTGATTTACAAAATACAAACACAAAGTGATAGTTGACAACATATTAATATGTGTACGTGCATGTGTTTGTTTGTTTTTAATCATCCACACTTAAAATGAACTGCACCTATGCACATTCACATTTAATTGCTTATAGCAAAATCATAATCATTTGTGTATAAATTTCATATCTAAATTTGATTATGAGTAGCCAAGTAAGAATTGGTATAATATGTATGTTTCAAGATTATTTAAAATGTTTAGCATCATTTGTATCTCTTTTGTTGGTTTTTGTGAAGATAGTTTTTCAGACTGGGCAATAAAGCCCAGCTTTCACATCTTTTATGTCTCCACTTTGTAGTGCTAGAAGAGCTTGAATGTTCCAGTGACCCAAATAACTGTTGATGGAAGCATATCTTCTGGCATGGTGCCCCATGTGACTGTTATACATTCTTGTATACTTTGGCAGGGCATCATGATTTGAAGTGACGAGTTCCCTTTCTCTCCACCTTTCCGTTTAAAAAATAACTGGTGCTAAATTATCAATGCTGGTTTGATCCCAGAGCCATACTGGTAGAAAAAATATCTGGTACTAAATTTATACGGCTGGGTCCATCCCAAAACCACAATGGTAGGAAGAAATATCAATTTGCCCTAACTGGGAATTGAATGCTGGGCCAGTGTGTCACAAAACCAATAAAATAAAAAACCACTACACTGTCATGCTGTATATCATGTAGGCTATATGACATTAGGACTTGATCTTGTAGGATAGATGACATTAGGACTTGATGTAGGCTAGATGACATTAGGACTTGATGTAGGCTAGATGAGATTAGGATTTGATGTAGGCTAGATGACATTATGACTTGATGTAGGCTAGATGACATTATGACTTGATGTAGGCTAGATGACATTAGGATTTGATGTAGGCTAGATGACATTAGGACTTGATGTAGGCTAGATGAGATTAGGATTTGATGTAGGCTAGATGAGATTAGGACTTGATGTAGGCTAGATGACATTAGGATTTGATGTAGGCTAGATGACATTAGGACTTGATGTAGGCTAGATGACATTAGCATTTGATGTAGGCTAGATGACATTAGGATTTGATGTAGGCTAAATGACATTAGGACTTGATGTAGGCTAGATGAGATTAGGATTTGATGTAGGCTAGATGAGATTAGGACTTGATGTAGGCTAGATGACATTAGGACTTGATGTTGGCTAGATGACATTAGGACTTGATGTAGGCTAGATGACATTAGGATTTGATGTAGGCTAGATGGGATTAGGACTTGATGTAGGCTAGATGACATTAGGACTTGATGTAGGCTAGATGAGATTAGGATTTGATGTAGGCTAGATGAGATTAGGACTTGATGTAGGCTAGATGACATTAGGATTTAAAGTAGGCTAGATGACATTAGGACTTGATGTAGGCTAGATGACATTAGGATTTGATGTAGGCTAGATGAGATTAGGACTTGATGTAGGCTAGATTACATTAGGATTTGATGTAGGCTAGATGAGATTAGGACTTGATGTAGGCTAGATGACATTAGGATTTGATGTAGGCTAGATGAGATTAGGACTTGGTGTAGGCTAGATGAGATTAGGACTTGATGTAGGCTAGATGACATTAGGACTTAACTTGATGGAAGTCTTTGAACAGCAGGGATATCCACCTAAGCTCGTTGTCCAGAGAGTTTTGTTTTACTTCCATACATACAGTTTGCCTTCGCCATGACTTAGGGTCAGTGAACATGTTTCACAGTACCCCGACATACTGAATCAAGGGTTCCAAATCTGCTGCAGATAATTTAGAAGCAGACTGCCTTGTGTTGATTGTGATGGTATGAGCGTCGGTCATTCAGAAAGCAATGGCAAACTATTGAACATAAAAACTGACTAGAAAATCATGAGCAGCCAAAAAATGCTGGGGTTGATTGTGATGTCCTGTAAGGAAAATGCAGCTAATAAAATAGTTTACTATTTTCGAACTATTGGATATCTTATTTGTCTGAAATCTGCATGTTTTAATTAAAAATGCATGTTTCAATCAAAATTGATTGAATTGAATTATTATTTTCACCAAGTTTTGGTGAAATGATTTGGATTTAATCGAGTTTGGTTGAAATAATGCAAGTTTCAATAACTCTTGATGGAAGTTTTAATCAAATGTTACTGAAAGAATGAAGACCGTAACCCATTGCAGGCGCACCTTCCTCGAGGTATAGAGAACATCAGACCACACCTGAAGAATATTGACAACGTCCCCTTGCTGGTGAATTTGTTCACGGATTGCGTTCCTGAAGGTGAGTTGCTGTTGTTCACTTGTAACAGTGATAGTTTGATAGCAATATTTTTATGTATTCAACAACGTTAACAAAAGACAAATGAAATATATGGAACGTGTCAACGGAAGACTTGGAATAGAGTAATTAGCCTTTTGTTGGAAATACTAGCAAGAAAAGCAAAAGAAAACAGAAAATGATGCATGTGAAAAGTTGAAAAGATTTTCCATCTTTCTTGAACAGTTATTGTAACATCAGCTTCTTTTAAATATGAGATGACAGAGAGGAGTCACAGTGACCAATGTCTACCCCAGACTAGGCACTTAAAGAAGGTTTGCACCTTTTTGGCTGACACATCCAACTTCAGCACGCATGTTCAGGACTAGGTTTTCCATCTTTCATGAACACAAACTGTAAATAATCTGTTGACTAGGTGTTCCATCTTTCTTGAACACATGCTATCTGTAAATAATCTGTTTACTAGGTTTTCCTTCTTTCGTGAATACATGGATGTCTTCATGGTGAAGTGATCAGGCTGTCTGTCTCACAATAAGAGAAGGTTGTGGGTTCTTTTTCACGCCCCCATCATTCGGTTGGTGAGTGCAGTTTTTACTGAGGTTAAGAGGGTTGATCGCCAGAGATACAGAGTTGGAGCTCTGTGTGATGATTTCAGCAGGCAGTTAGCTGTTCTGCAGAGAGAGACTGAGACCCCTAGAGTTGGTCACCAGAGACTGAGCTAGATGGGATAAAACCTGGTACAATGAAGGTGATCCTCTTGCCTTGTTTTTTTTCTTTTGAACACATGCACTGGATAACCTGTTGGTAAGCTTAAAACAGCAGTACACCAAACATTCTTTGCTGGTACAACCAATGATCAGATATATAACTACCTCGAAACCTACTCCATCTGTGAAAGAACTATTGTTTCCATGCAAAAAATGAAACTGCATTTATCAATACCAGTGTAACTGCCAAGCAACTTTCATAGGTAGAATGGAAAGACAAATCAAGTAAATGAGCATATGCCAGTGAGGGCTGTCAGTCTTCAGGAGTCGGTGTGCAGTCTACAGAAAATAAAATGCCCTTCTTGGTGATGTCTCAAAAACTCATAAAATACAGCCATAAAGTTAACAGAAAAAAACATGTTGTATAATATTGGTAGATGTTTTGGCACAATAAGCAGACAAGGAACATTTATGGCAGTTGTGATGTGGTTTCTAAGGAAAATGCAATGAATTCCATGGAGAGACAGAAAAAAATGAATTAGACATTTCAAGAAATAAATGAAAAATTTTAATTTATTACAATGTAGACAGTCAAGATTTATTTTAGCATGTTATGAGAAGAAATCAACTTGTAAACTTAGTGACAACTGACAAACTTAATGGGAACAGAGCATGGGGAAGGCAAAGAGATGAATGCCTGAATGACTTGGCCACATGGCATTACCGGAACAAGAACATCTGATCAGAGACTGGTGGTTGTGTCAGATGACCACCCACACTTTTCAGCATGGCACATCATGATAATGATGGCTGGCTAGGTGTGACACATCAGTGACGAAGAAGAGGAAGAAAAAGAAGAAGAAAAAGAAGAAGAAGAAGAAGAAAGCATTTACTGAACAAATCCAAAGTACAGGACACAGAGGATACACACAGAGATAGTGGAAGGACAGTTTGTAGCTCAATATAAAAGAATTTAATGATGTAAACCAGAGCGGCAACATCAGTGATAGAGAGAAATACTGGCACCTTGCCATCTTAACAGATGATAGTTTGTTACATTGTGCTTCAAAAATGACATCAACTCATAGCGGGGACCAGGGATGAAGTTATACCTCTCTGTAGCACAAAGTTTGGGCTGAATTGTAAAGACCATGTGTTGCCCATGCAGCAATATCCCTCTCTTGACCTGCCTACTTTACTTCAGAGGAAAGGTAACATCGATACATCTGGAACAAGACAAGCTGCAGAAGCTGCCAGATCAGCACAGTAGTGGTCTTACTGTCCGCCTGTCAGAGCTTCAATCCTAGATCAGTTGCTGACCAAGGTTTAGGGCCTGGTCTGCCCTGCCATGACATTTAGTCTTTAGGTTACATTTCCTTGCACTACGATAAAGCTTGTACCCTCCCAGTTGCACTCCTGGCGGCGGCATTATGCACAGTGTATCTGTGCGGCCTGTTGTTTGTCGAGACTCCTGTCTTTTCCACTTTTCACATTGGGCAGTAGGGAGCATTTTGTGTTATATTCACTGGCACAGGAACGGAGCACAATGGGAACGACCTGTTGCTGTGAAGTTGGAACTGCGACTAACTAACTAACTAACTAGCTCAATCGAGAGAAATAGAAAAAGAGTATATTTACAATAGATATTTTTGGGCTGTTGAAAAAGGAGAGGACTGTTTGTTTTTGAGGGTTTAAAAAAAATGAAGTCATTTTGCTTTCTTTATAACATTAGTTTCAATTAAATCACATAAACAGAATTCTGATTGCCTCTAAAAGAATGATGTTTTATTTCAACCATTTAAATGGCAAAGTGGCAAATGGAAGACAAAGAGATAAATACATGGATTTTCTGGCCAAATGGTGTAATAGAAAAAGAAACAAGAAAAAAGCAAAATGTGTCTCAAAGCAGTTTCTTGGAGGAATAGGTGGCCATTCTTTCCCTCACTTAGCAGGAGATGAGCCCAGGCATCAAACCCTCATCTGACTGTACTTATGACATTGTCAGCGCAGTTTCTCAATTTCGCTAGTACTGCTGCTTTAGGACATAGAACATAGGCATTATTTTGGAGGCTGTTATTGTATGAGATTGTGAAGTGCAATCACCTCTGCATAATAGCATAACACATGATGCTGATGATGATGCAAGCGTTATTTTAATCTACAGCCACATGTGAAATGGTGAAGATAATGCAAGAGAATGGAGAAGTGGTCATTGTGGTTGGTAGCTCTCTGAACATAGACAACACTCCGATATTCATGCAAGCTGACTGCAGGTATCTCTTCACTACACTACACTTAGTTTGTGCTTCATTTGATGTTTTATTTGGTCTGTACTGGTAGTTAACGGGCATTATGTCACTACTGGCTATAAACAGGTTATAAGCAGGCAACATGTCATTATAGGTTGTAAACAAGCATATGTCATTACTAGTTACACACACCATTATGTCATTACTGATTATAAACATGCGTATGTCATTATTGCTTATGAACAGGGACTATTATCATTATTTAAAAGTCAGGTCTGCTTTCAGTTGGCGCAGAATGTTGGGTGGCGCTCACCAAACCCGACACGTCACATTATGCCAATGATTTCAGGCGGAGGAGCACAACTGGGAGGGTAAAATCCTTACCCTGTTGTGAGGAAATGCAACCTAAAGACTAAATGTCATGGTAGGGCAGACCAGGTCCTAAATCTTGGCCGGCAACTGGTCTAAGATTGAAGTTCTGACAGGTGGACAGTTAGAGCATTACTTTACTGATCTGGCAGCTTCTGCAACTTGTCTTGATCCAGATGTATTAAAGTTACCTTCCCTCTTGAGTAAATTAGGCAGGCAGAGAGAGAGAGAGATCATGCTGCATTACAAATTCAGCCCAGGCTTTGTGCAATGGAGAAGTATAACTCCATTGTAAAAACTATCGTCTGTCAAGACGATACAGTACCAGTCATGTCATTATTCGTTTTAAGTAGGTGTATGTTATTCTTGATGTTTTTTATTGCGTCCTTTGCAGGATGTTGCAATCACGTCCAGCCCTGTTGGCTGTTTGTAATTCTCTAGGCAATTTTACATTCATTAGTTTGAAGACATCTGTGGCTTAGGTGATAGTGAGATGCACTGTTTAATAATTCCCCGACATGCCAAGTCCACGATTCAAAACCAGTCGGGGAAGATTTCGAAGCAGATCACTTTGTGTTGATTTCCATGGTATGAGACATTGGCCATTCAAAAAGCAGTGGCAAACTACTGAACTAACATTGTCTAGTAAATCACAAACAGCCCGTAAATGTTGGAGTTGTTTGCAACGTCCTGTAAAAGACATGCAACCAACTTTTTAGCTTGCCATGCTTTCTGAACAAGAAGTCAACATATAATTGCAACTGACCGGTGTGTGGAACGATGCCCTTATGCTGCTGTCAGAAGAGAAGGTTTGGGTATGTCAAACCTCTCAGCCATGCCAACCCCATATGTCATTACTATGTCACTTTCATCAAGGTTGATCTGCTAGGAGGTCAACATTACTTGTATATAATTATTCTTTATTTTAATTTCACACAGCACCTGAGTTAGATTTCTGTTTCATTACCAGTAGTAAACTAATATCAGACATTGTGTTTTAGTTGGCTTGTAACATACAGCATAAAGCCAGCATAATTATGACTAGTGGAGCAGCCATCTTTATGCATCTACACAGATATCATGCAGTACCATCTGCACCTGCTGGACAATCTTGATGTCTTTAGCAAGAATACTGTCAACTTGCAAGACAAGGGCTCAGTGTTTTGAGTTGCTATTGCAAGTTTGGGGTGTTTATTTGAAGTCCCCTTTGTACATAAAATGAGGACTATACAATGGCCATCACCATTTTAACATTCTCTAGACACAGGATGTTTTACCAGTAGAATTTATCATCAAATGCCTTGCTAAATAGGATGGACAATCATGCTTCTCCACATCTTGCAATCTCCAACGGCATGTATCATTTAATCTGCTTACACCCTTCTATGCCATGTCAGTAGTTTTCTCTGATTGTTTTCCTCTATCTCTCTGTCCAAAACTCTTTCCAGTTGTCACAGTATGTTCTAGTTTTGTCTTCTTATGATGTAACCAAAACATAATGACTGCCTCTTTCAGATGTTTGTGATTAATTGTCTTTGTGTCTTAGCTTCTTTAAAAATACTTAGCTTACTTATTTTTCTATCTTATTATTATTACACTTCTTCTAGACAATGTTGTTCTTATCATTTGTCTTTGCAGCTTCTACATAATTCCTCACTAATTTGCCAATTGTCCATGATTCACTTCCATACACCAGGATTGGCTTAGTATAGCTCTTAGAATGTATTTTGTGTATCCACTCATATATATCTCTAAATAAAACCAAAATGACTCCTTTTTCAAATCTCTATTTCAGCATTAGTATAGAGCCTTTATTTCCACAAGTGTGTGCATGTCACCCACTAATGTCCAAGCCATGGAACGAAGATGAACCTACACCCGTGGAATTAGCCTCCAAACTACTCTCCCTTCCCTGCCCCCTTGTCTTTCAAAGGCAGGATAAATTTAAACTAGTCCAACTTATAATGGAGGTAAGTGGTATGCTGTTGTTGTTGGATACTTTGTTGTATCACGTTGTTCACTTCAGAAGGCACTGATTGAATTAGAAACTGATGATATTGTTTCATCTAAATAATCAAGCAACACACTTGTTCAGAGTGAGTCTACTTGTGACTTTCTGTGTTGGTTGTGCAAGATGTGAACATCAACCATCAGAAAGGGCAATAGCTGTGACTCTCACAGTCTCACGGCTATCAGAGTTGTAGCCCTTACAGGCTTTATCATGGTGGAGATTACGGTCGATCCTGCCTTTGTTAATCATGCTGGCATCTGTTCCCAGGATTTCCCATTGCGACACATTGAGATGAAGTGAAGTCTTGGTGCGTGGGACCTAACCCTTACAAGCCACATCCTAAATGGTAGGGGTAAAGATCATCCTATAACATACTGCATAAGGATGAGAAGAGATGGCTTTCATATATACTAAGACATGACCTTATGAGGTTAAGTTTTAGCTCCCCTCACTACATTTTGTTTTGTGTCAGTATTCTGTTACAGATTGAGTCTAGTCCAGAGTTATATACATAAAAGTAAAAAAAAAGAAGAAGTAAAGGACCCCTTTACTGTTGTGTCTACTATTAGCTGCTCTTATTGACTGTATTTAATCCTGTACTTACTTATCTGGCACTCCTCTTGGTTGTGTTGACTCCTGTGTCTACCTCTCAGTTGCTCACATTGGTTGTGTTTATTCCTGTGTCTACCTATCTGGCACTCATCTTCGTTGTGTTTACTCCTCGTGACTACCTATCTGGCACTCGTCTTGGTTGTGTTTACTCCTGTGTCTACCTATCTGGCACTCATCTTGGTTGTGTTTACTCCTGTGTCTACCTATCTGGCACTCATCTTTGTTGTGTTTACTCCTGTGTCTACCTATCTGGCACTCATCTTTGTTGTGTTTACTCCTCGTGACTACCTATCTGGCACTCGTCTTGGTTGTGTTTACTCCTGTGTCTACCTATCTGGCACTCATCTTGGTTGTGTTTACTCCTGTGTCTACCTATCTGGCACTCATCTTTGTTGTGTTTACTCCTGTGTCTACCTATCTGGCACTCATCTTTGTTGTGTTTACTTCTGTGTCTACCTATCTGGCACTCATCTTTGTTGTGTTTACTCCTGTGTCTACCTATCTGGCACTCATCTTTGTTGTGTTTACTCCTGTGTCTACCTATCTGGCACTCATCTTGGTTGTGTTTACTCCTGTGACTACCTCTCTGTTGGTCACAATGGTTGTGTTTACTCCTATGACTACCTCTCAGTTGATCACAATGGTTGTGTTTACTCCTATGACTACCTCTCAGTTGGTCACAATGGTTGTGTTTACTCCTGTGACTACCTCTCAGTTGGTCACAATGGTTGTGTTTACTCCTATGTCTGCTTATCTGGCACTCATCTTCATTGTGTTTACTCCTGCGTCTACTTATCTGGCACTCATCTTGGCTGTGTTTACTCCTGCGTCCACTTATCTGGCACTCATCTTCATTGTGTTTACTTCTGCGTCTACTTATCTGGCACTCATCTTGGTTGTGTTTACTCCCTGTGTCTGCCTATCTGGCACTCATCTTTGTTGTGTTTACTCCTATGTTTACTTATCTGGCACTCATCTTCATTGTGTTTACTCCTGTGACTACCTATCTGGCATTCACCTTGGTTGTGTTTACTCCTGTGTCTACCTATCTGGCATTTGAATTGTGAACACACCTACAACTATTTCTCAGATTGTGTACATCCTATGCCTGTCTCTCAGATTGTATCATATCTGTGCCTGTCTCTCAGATTGTGTTGTATCTATGCCTGTCTCTCAGATTGTGTACATATTTCTGCCTGTCTCTCAGATTGTGTACATATATCTGCCTGTCTCTCAGATTGTGTACATATTTCTGCCTGTCTCTCAGATTGTATCATATCTGTGCCTGTCTCTCAGATTGTGTACATATCAGTGCCTTCTCTCAGATTGTGTCATATCTGTGCCTATCTCTCAGATTGTGTCATATATGTGCCTGTCTCTCAGATTGTGTCATATCTCTGCCTATCTCTCAGATTGTGTACATATCTGTGCCTGTCTCTCAAATTGTGTCTCTCAAATTGTGTCTCTCAAATTGTGTCATATCTGTGCCTGTCTCTCAAATTGTGTCATATCTCTGCCTATCTCTCAGATTGTGTACATATCTGTGCCTGTCTCTCAAATTGTGTCTCTCAAATTGTGTCATATCTGCGCCTTCTGTCAGATTGTGTCATATCTGTTCCTTCTCTCAAATTGTGCCATATCTCTGCCTGTCTCTCAGATTGTATCATATCTCTGCCTGTCTCTCATCAAATTGTGTCATATCAGTGCATGTCTCTCAGATTGTGTACATATCTCTGCCTGTCTCTCAGATTGTGTACATATCTCTGCCTGTCTCTCAGACTGTGCCATATCTCTGCCTGTCTCTCAGATTGTGTCATATCTGTTCCTGTCTCTCAGATTGTGTACATATCTCTGCCTGTCTCTCAGATTGTGTACATATCTCTGCCTGTCTCTCAGACTGTGCCATATCTCTGCCTGTCTCTCAGATTGTGTCATATCTGTTCCTGTCTCTCAGATTGTGTACATATCTCTGCCTGTCTCTCAGATTGTGTACATATCTCTGTCTGTCTCTCAGATTATATCATATCTCTGCCTGTCTCTCAGATTGTGTCATATCTGTGCCCATCTCTCAGATTGTGTCATATCTCTGCCTGTCTCTCAGATTGTATCATATCTCTGTCTGTCTCTCAGATTGTGTCATATTTCTGCCTGTCTCTCAGATTGTGTCATATTTCTGCCTGTCTCTCAGATTGTGTCATATCTCTGCCTCTCTATCAGATTGTGTACATATCTCTGCCTGTCTCTCAGATTGTGTACATACCTCTGCCTGTCTCTCAGATTGTGTCCTATCTCTGCCTGTCTCTCAAATTGTGTCAAATCTGTGCCTGTCTCTCAGATTGTGTCATATCTCTGCCTGTCTCTCAAATTGTGTCATATTTCTGCCTGTCTCTCAAATTGTGTCACATCGTAATCCTGCATACCGCATTCGAAACACAGCTGCGGGCAATTTGGCAGCAGACTGCCTTGCATTAGTTCTTATAAAACGGTATGCATGCCGGTCATTTAGAAAGCAATGGCAAACTACTGATTGTAAACTTGCCATCAAATTACAAACCCCCAAAACATGCCTGAGTTTACTACAATGTCCTGTAAAAGATATGAAACTAACCCTTTTAACTCTTTTATTGTGTACATATCTGTCCCTGCCTCTCAGATTGTGAATACTCATGTCCTGCCTCTCAGATTGTGAACATTCATGTCCTGCCTCTCAGATTATGAACACTCATGTCCTGGCTCTTTAATCTGGAACACTCATGTCCTGCCTCTTAGATTTACATCCATCCATCACCAAGTTGTTACAGGAAAAATAAACCTGCTAGCACATGGACTATGTGGATGATTATACAGCTACAAAAGTAAGACAGTCATTGTATACAACTGTAAGGAGGCAAACAGCATTCTTTAGTCATATAATGAGAGGAGAAGCATTGGAAAGCATCATGACGACTAGAAAGATCAGTGAGTGAAGAGGCAGACCAGGACAAATGATACTGGATGGGCTGAGATGCCTGCCTAAGGTGGCATGGAGGAATGTCATCAGCAGAACACCAAGAACTGGTATCTGTGGAGAGGCATGGATGCCTGCGCCAGTTGGCAGGGCACATGATGATGATGATGATGAGGTCTGTTAGTTGACAGTTGATGTTCTATAGTAACACATATTTCTATTTGATTCACTCGGTACAGTCCAGACATTACATCTTTGCCATGAGGAATTGCTTCTATCTACTGCTGAGCTGTCTGCTGGCTGTTGTGCTGGCACAGCTAGTCTGCTGTCTGCTGCTTCTACCTCCAGCACTGACAGTGCAGCATGTGTTGTGGCTGGTGGTTGTGGTTGTTCCAGCATTGAGTCTCTCTCTCATGGGCAATCCCAATGAAGCCAGGACTGTGGGGATGGCAACACACAAGAACATTAACCACATAAACAAGCAGGTTAGTCCTAATCTTGGATATATATATATACTAGCTGACCCGGCCTGGCTTCGCCCAGTCTCTGGTGGGGAGCATCTCATTTAATTCATATAAGTAGTCATATAAGTTCTCGTTACCGTTACCGACTATCTGTCTGTCTGTCTGTCTGTCTGACCCGGCCCGGCATCGCCCAGCTCCTGGTGTGGAGCATCTCATTTAATTCATATAAGTAGTCATATAAGTTCCCGTTCCCGACTGTCTGTCTGTCTGCCTGCCTGCCTGTCTGTCTGTCTGTCTGTCTGTCCCTCTCTGTCTGTCTGTCTGCCTGCCTGCCTGTCTAATCATTTATTGGTTGCAGTTAGAACAACCTAGATAAACGAAGACCAACTTACAAAAAGCATTAGAAAGAGCACTTGAAAGGTCTTTACATCTTCCCCAACAATTAACTTGGGTAAATGGAGCGGCGGCAGCAGCAGCAGCAGAAGAAGAAAAAGGAGGAGTAGGAGCTGGGAGGAGGAAGAGGGAGGTGGAGGAGGGAGGAGGAGGAGGGAGGAAGAGATAGGCGGAGAGAGGAGGAGTAGGGAGGAATAGGAGGGAGGAGGAAGAGGGGGGAGGAGGAGTGATTAGGAGGAGGAGGAAGGAGGAGAGCGAGGAGGAAGAGGGAGAAGGAGGGAGGAGAAGAACGCAGGAGGAGGAGAGGGAGGAGGAGGAGGAGAGAAGAGGGAGGAGGAAAGAGGAGGAGGGAGGAGAAGAACGCAGGAGGGGGAGGAGGAGGAGGGATGTGGAGGGAGGAGGAGGAGAAGGGAGGAAAAGGGAGGAGGAGGAGAGATGAGGGGGAGGACGTAGGAGGAGGAGGAGGGAGTAGGAGGAGAAGGGAGGAGGAAGAGAAGGGAGGAGGAAGGAAGAGGAGTGATGAGGAAGAGGAAGAGGGAGGAGGATGGAGGAGGAGGAGGACGGAGGAGGAGGAGAAAGAGTGAGGAGGAGGAGGAGGGGGAGGGGAAGAGGGTAGGAGGGGAAGAGGAGGAGGAGGATTATAACGCATATGCCTGTAGATAACTGCAGCGAAAAGGTGGGTCTGTCTATCTATCTGACCCGGCGTGGCTTCGCCCAGCTCCTGGCGGGTAGCGTCTCATTAAATTCAATCAACAAAAAAAAGTAACTTAAAAGAATGTCCTTCCACACACCATCCATTATTTCTAATGAAAACTGTTTTTAATCACCTGCATGACTGTAGATAACTTCTTAAGCATAAAAAGATGAGTTACAATGTTATGCATTATGCATTATTTTTATGAAAACTTTGAAAATGCCTTAAAGATTGTATCATTATTTATTATAACTCATATGCCGGTACATAAATATAGACAAAAGAGTTTATAAATCTTTGAAAACGGTGCAACAATATGACTATAAGTTATATAGCAATGTTATTAAAAGTTATGCCCCTTGAAATAACTTTTCTAGAGTTAAGTCCCCTCGCTATATATAAATTATAATGAAAAATGAAAAATTAAATAATATTAAGTAAGCAGCCGATTTCACACTAAAAAAATATCACAGTTGGCAGTGCGGGAATGAGATGAAGACGTGTAGAAAATTTCATCTCAATCGGATGGACCGTTCGCGAATGCATAAAGGACAGACATACAGACAGACAGACGGAGATTGCCTTTTATATATAAGATATATATATATATAGACTCTACCCAGTCGTATAAAATGGGAGCTTGTTTCGGGAACAGTGAATGGGACTGACAATACTGACTACAGTAATACTGACCACACTCTGGTGAAACATTGGGTCATTGGTAATGTCTACCTTAATCCCAGCATGGGTGGTGCTCATCTAACTCCAAAAGACAGGGTTCAAATCATGCCTTAGATGTTGGAAAATAATCAGGCTGAGGATGTTATACTTACCTGATCGTGGAGTAGTAGATTGGCTGTCTAGTCATCTCAAACAAGTGTAACTGAAGAACATCAATTATATATATATATATATATATATATATATATATATATATATTCATTGGCACCTTGCCGTCTTGACAGACGATAGTGTGTGCTCTAAAAAGGCATAATAACTTTTAACTATGGCGGTAGCGAGTGTGACTGATAAGGCCAATTTGCGCTGTAAATGTCCGTTCACAGTGGGTGCATGTGAACACGTGGTCATTTCCACCATCATACACCATCTTACGTCTCAAACGCTTGGTGTGTGACTTTTCTGCAATAATTTTCTCCTTTGACTTTATTCCATTTCTGATATTTGCTCTCCATGCAACACGTTCAGCGGCGACTTGCTCCCAATGTGCATTATCAATGCCTGTATCAATCATATCCCGCTTACACACATCTTTGTATCGTAGTAGAGGCCGACCCTGAGATCTCTTACCCATCTGTAATTCACCAAAAAAGATATCCTTTGGTATTCTACCATCATCCATCCTCCTAAGATGTCCTATCCATCTAAGTCTACGAAGACTGAGCATGGAATAAACTGTCACACAACCTGATCTTTCCAATACTTCAGTATTTGTGATTTTGTCTTGCCACTTAATACCAAGAATTCTTCGCAGACACCGCATATGAAAGCTGTTTAAATTGTTCTCTTGGTGTGAGTAAGTTGTCCAGGTTTCACTGCCATAGAGAAGAGTACTAAGGACACAGGCTTGATAGACAAGGACTTTTGTTTTGGCAGTAAGCTTCCTGTTCTCCCAGACTCTTTTTCTTAACCTGTTCATTGTTGTTGCTGCCTTACCAATCCGGATGTTGATTTCCTGATCTAGGGATAATTTGCTATTTACCACTGATCCTAGATATGTAAAATGGTCTACTATCTCTAGTTCGGCGTCGTCAATAAAGATTGATGGTACCCCATGTGCACCTTGTGACATAATCTGTGTCTTCTTTTTGCTAATTGTTAAACCAAACTCAGAACAAGCATTGGAGAATGCAGATAGTAGACATTGCAATTCTTCCTCAGAGTGGGTCGTAACTGCAGCATCATCTGCAAAAAGCAACTCTCTGATCAGTACCCTCCTAATTTTGGTCTTAGCCTTCAATCTCTGAGCATTGTAGAGGCCGCCATCTGAGCGTGAGTGAATGTATATACCACCATCCTGATCACGAAATGCATATTTCAGTAGAAGTGAAAAGTATATTCCAAAGAGGGTGGGAGCTAGTACACAACCTTGCTTAACTCCACTCTTGATTTCAAATTCTTCAGAAGTTGCACCATCAAACTTGATTATACCCTTCATGCCTGTGTGGAACGATTCCACAATGGACAGAAGAGTTGGTGGGCAGCCAATCTTCTTTAGTGCCTTGAACAGACCCTCACGACTGACCAAATCAAATGCCTTTGTGAGGTCGATGAAGGCAATAAACAGTGGTTGATTCTGTTCACGGCATTTTTCTTGCATTTGTCGCAATGAGAATATCATATCAGTGGTAGACCGGTTCTGTCGAAAGCCACACTGTGATTCGGGGTAGACTTGATCTCCTAGGACTTGAAGTCTGCGCAGAACAATTCTGGCAAATACTTTTCCAACAATACACAGAAGTGAGATACCCCTATAGTTGTTACAGTCGCTCCGATCACCCTTGTTCTTGTACAGCGTTATGATGTTTGAATCTTTGAAATCCTGTGGGACTTGTCCTTCACGCCAGCATAGCTCTATTAGCTGGTGGATCTGTAGAGTGAGTGTGTCTTGCCCACTCCTGATAACCTCTATTGGAATCCCATCCTTACCTGGAGCCTTGCCAGATGCAAGTTCATTTATAGCACACTTAACTTCTGTTATGGTGGGAAGTGTGTCCAGGTGGTCAAGAGTTGGTAGAGCCTCTATGGCGTTAAGGGCATCATCCGCTAGTTTGGTCTCACTTGAGTAAAGCTCCAAATAGTGTTCTACCCATCTGTCCATCTGCTGTTTCTTATCAGTGATGACTTCTCCAGTCAAGGTTTTCAGCGGTGCACTTCTTTTGATCACTGGACCACAGGCTTTCTTTATTCCTTCATACATGCTTCTTATGTCTCCCTTATCACTTGCGATTTGAATGGACTCACATAACTTGATCCAATAATCATTTGCACACTGCCTGGCAGCCTTTTGCACATCCTTCCTAGCTTGCCTTAGCTCACTCAGAGTGTTACGCGTTGGTCTTTCCTTGTTTCTTAAGAGAGCTTTCTTCTTCTTATCAATCAAGGGCTGCAGAGTCTCGCTGTTGGCCGCAAACCAGTCCTGCCTCTTATGATCCACAGTGCCGTAAACCCCTACGGCAGTTTTATAAAGAGTTTCCTTAATTTGACCCCACTTTTCATTTACTGTACAATTTTCTGGTGTTTCAGTGAAAGCGTCTTCAAGTTGCTGTTGAAACTGAAAGCACTTTTCAGGATCATGAGTGTTAATAATATTAATCCTGGGGCTAGATTTGTGTTTAGCTGTGTAGATTCTCTTTGGTCTCAGTCTAACTCTTGCAACAACCAAAGAATGATCTGTATCACAGTCAGCACTGTGGTAACTACGAGTCAATGATATATGGTTCAGATGTTGTCTCCGTGTGATGATGAAGTCCAGCTGGTGCCAATGGCCGGATCTTGGATGTTTCCATGTGACCTTATGCATCTCTTTTGTTTTAAAAAAAGAGTTTGTAATACATAGGTCATTACTGGTGCAATGCTCCAGCAGCCTTTGCCCATTTTCATTCATGCGACCGATGTTGTATTTTCCAAGGGACACTGGCCATGAACTCGAGTCCTTGCCCACACGAGCATTGAAATCACCGAGCATATAAATGTAGTCAGATTTTGGAACTGCCTTGATCACGGAGTCTAACTCCTCATAGAACAAATCCTTCACATCATCAGAGGAATCGAGTGTCGGTGCATATGCAGTAATAATGGTGGCAAACCCACAAGAGGTTGCCAAGCGCAGGGATAATAGTCTTTCATTTCCTCCTGCTGGAATTTCAATCATTCTCAGTAGCGAATTCTTCACTGCAAAGCCCACACCGTGTTGCCTTTTTTCTGCCTGCCCTCTACCCTTCCAGAAAAAGGTGTAGTTGTTTTCCCTGAGTGACCCTTCCTCAGCGAGGCGAGTCTCCTGCAGGCCAGCAATATCAATGTTAAGACGATTGAGTTCGGCATCAATCACAGCCGTTTTTCTCACATCGTCAATATTGGTCAAGTCAGTGGAAAATCCTGGACACATGGTTCTCACGTTCCAGGTTGCAAGCCGTAGCTTGAGGTTTCTATTTTTATTTTTGTTTGTACCTGGTGCATTGGTTTTACAGCCTGCGATTCAGATTTTGTCCTAGCCCCAAGCACCCATTGAAGCAGGCAGGCTGTGGCGGATCAGCACCCAATTGGCTGGGGGCTGCCCAGCTTGAGGCGGGCGGTAGCTGATCAGTGACACCTATAGGTGTCTCCCACCGTCAGAGGCAACGCGTGGCGCCCCATGTCTACGCCAACTGACAAGGACTTATAACCCGTAACAGTTGCCTCTCGCTTTGATTCCGAGACCAGTTAAGACCAGGGATGGAGTTATTGCCTCTCCATAGCACAAAGCCTGGGCTAAAATATAGAGATCATGTGTTGCCCATGCAGCATGATCCCTCTCTCGGCCTGCCTAGTTTACTCCAGAGGAAAGGTAACACCCCTACATCTGGAACAAGACAAGCTGCAGAAGCTGCCGGATCAGCAAAGCAATGCTCTAACTGTCCGCCTGTCGGAGCTTCGATCCTAGACCAGTCGCCAACCAAGGCTTAGGGCCTGGTCTGCCCTGCCATGACATTTTGTCTTTAGCTTGCATTTCCTCGCACCAGGGTAAGGCTTGTACCCTCCCAATTGCGCTCTTCCGCCCGAAGCCGTTGGCACAATGTGGGGTGTCGGGTTTGGTAAGCGCCGCCCAACGTTCAGCGCTAACAGAAACCAGGTAGTACCGTCTACTGTTATACGGTAGCTCAGTCATATCTGACTAAGACCTGACTTCAGATATATATATATATATATATATATATATATATATAAAGAGAGAGAAAGAGATATTATGAATGTGGATATAGTATATATCAGAGGAACTGTTACTTTAATGTACATAACATTCAGAAATTGGGGAGGAGGAGGAGGAATAGAGCATTGGTCGCTGGCATGAATTGGGGGATACAGCAGTGACATTCTAAGAGGGAGAGATAGTGTATTAGCCTTAAGTTAAAGCCAGTATTGTTTGGCTGTTTGTTATTTCTGGGCAAGTTTACGTTCAGTAGTTTGCCTTTGCGTTCTGAACTCATATCATTGTATGGAAACCAATGCAAGACGGTCTGCTCTCGTATCCCCTCCACCACAGAGCCGGCATTGGCCATAGAGCTGTAACAATACCCAACCTGTTCAGGGAAACAAACAGTGACATTTATTTAATCTAATCTCTTTTTTTGTATTTCAGATTATAGTTGAGTTTTTTGTGCAGTTTTGCACCCGCTTTCTTCCGTCCATCATTGTTGCTGTTGTTAGTTTTGCTGTGGTTCTTCACTCCTTCTGTGAAAGTATTCCCACAGAGAAGTGTCTGCTGTATGATTTTAGGTAAGTGTTTTTCATCATCATCATCATCATCATCATCATCATCATCATCATCATCAAATGCCACCAGAGAAATGTCTACTGTATGATTTTAAGTAAGTGTTTTTCATCATCATCATCATCATCATCATCATCATCATCATCAAATGCCACCTGGCATTGGCGCTGATGCCTCTCCACAACTTGTATTCTCAAACACTGTATCAATCTGTGTGTTGACAAATGTCCATGTCATGGTGAAAGACCAGTATCTTCAGGCTGTTGTGCCACACTTATATAGTACCAGGTGCCCATAAAGTTCTTGTCCATTTTGAACTGTCATCATTTTAATGGTTAATAAAGTCTCATCTTCATAGCACTGAGGACAAGCCCAGAACACTCCATCTCCCCCAGCAAATGTTGCAGAAAGAAAATGCTCATCATTCCAGTAAGATTAGTTGTAAACTGCTGATCATTCCAGTAAGACACTGGTTGTAACCATTTTGAGTTGTACCTTTCTCTGCCTGAACCACACACAAATTCACATCTGAGCATCTTCAACAGTTATTTTATTTTTTTTTGTCTTGAGCCAGGAGGCAGGCATAAATAGTACTCATGTTATTTCCCTTTGCCAATCACATTGATAATAGGGGGGGGGGGGGAGGGGGGGGGGAGGGGAGGACTGCTAATTCTAGTTGATATCAAAGACAAGCGAATGCCAAATGTTGCTAGGGAGCTCAACAAACAAATGACACTCACAAATTCAAATGTTCTGACCATTTTTTCAACAAACAAATGACACACTCACAATCCATTCTTACTAGTCTTTTCAACAAACAAATGACACATAAAGTTAAACATTCAAACAAATATCTCAAAGAAACAAATGACACCGAATCAAACATTTTTACCTGCCTTTTCAACAAACAAAAACTTGTTGTTTGTCAAATTGTCTAGTCATATTTGAGGTTTATTTGTCCAGAGTCAGTGATGCAGCCACTGAATGTCTCACACCCGATCATGACCCTAGACAATGGATCTATGTTAACCCATTCACTTTTCACATGGTGCAGTGAGGAGCATTTTGCATGATATTCACTGGCACAGGAACGGAGCATTATGAGGTGACCATTTGCCATGAGTTGAAATCGAGACTAACTAACATGAATGCTTCTATTCTGTGCAGACATAATGTAATTAATGTTTGTAGTTTATTAGTAATTGATTTGAATCGTTCTGAATGTTTCTGTTCTAAAGAGCATTTAATGGTTTGACATTAGAGTTAAGTATTCTAAGATTGGTATTGGATTTTATTTCCTTTGATTCCATACATTGCCAAGTGCTATGTAAGCTCTTTTGGCCATTTGTATTCTTATTGTAACAACTATCTGTTCCCCCCACATTCATGCACTAATCGTGCACTGTGTTAAGATTCTCCTGTTGTGATATATAGGAGGCGACTGGGTCACTCACAGAGAAATATGTGAGCAGTTAAAGTGATCCTAAAACAAAAACTGCCATGGTTATTGGCTAATATAGAATTAACATCATAGCACTCTGGGAAAACTCAATGCAAATTTTGCAATGTGTAGAAACAAATAATCTAATTATGAAGTAGCAGTTATGTCTACAATGCAGGAAGGTGAAAAAAGTTAATTCTTCAAGTTAAGAACAGTTCTTCAAGTTAACAACAACAATTCTTTCCAACTTATATTGCTGTATATCTCTTACATATCTGCTTTTGTTCTTTCCGTTCTATTATGGCTTTTATAAGAGTGTCATATCTTTAAGTGTGACCAACAAATTTTATTTTTTCCTTGTTTTATTTGGACATTTTCTTCTTTGTCTTCTTTTGCGCTCTGTCCCCCATTGGGACATAGGCCCTCAACCAACTCATGGTTTGTTTCTGCTTCTACTTCTCTTATCCGTGAGATTTTAGATCCTCCTCTATTCCTCTCGCCCTGTGGGTTCCAGACAAAGGCTTTTCTAGTTATACTATTCTTGAGTTTTCTCAGTGTATTTCCTATCCATCACCAGCATCTTTTCTTCACCTCTTGGTTCATTGGTATTTGTCTAGTTCTCTCCATGAGTTCCACATTGGTTCATTGGTATTTGTCTAGTTCTCTCTATGAGCTCCACATTGGTAATTTTGTCATACCATTTCATTCTTCCATTTTGTACAAGCACCAATTAATGAATGTTTGTAGTTTATTTTTAATTGTTTTTGTTGTTCTCCGTGTTTCTGACCCATAAAGCAGTACTGATTTAACGTTAGAATTGATTATTTTAAGTTTTGTGCTTAGCTTAATAAATTTTGATTTCCACAAATTCCCTAGTGTTATAAAAGCTCCTCTAGACTTCTGTATTCTTGTTCTAATATCTTTATCTGTTCCACCCCCATATTCTACATTGCTACCTAAGTGAGTGTATGTTTCTGTCTACTGAAGTGAGATTTCCCCCAAGGGAGATCAGGTTATCAATTGCTTGATTTCTTCTCATTATTCATGTCATTCCACTATGAATTTTTCAACCCAGTTGTGACCTCCCACTTTTGTTGCTAGTTTATGCTGCATTATAATTGTGTGTGTAACACAGGAGGATATTGTCGTTAGAAAAGTCCAGATCATCAAGCTGGATTGTCAGTGGTGTCCAATTAGATTCCATTTCTGGCAGTGCTTGTTGTTGTCTTTATAATCCATCCTACAATCAATCAGAATAGTAATTTGACAAGAGGCATCCCTGCCTCACTGCTGTTCTTATCTTGAATGCCTCCGTTAGTTGCTCCTCATGGAGGACCCTGGTCTTCATGTCACTATATGTTCACTTTAACAAGTTAATGATTTGCTGTGATATTCCTTAATGTCTCATCAATTTCCAAAGAGATTCACTGTCAATACTATCAAAGGCCTATTTGTAGTCCACACATCCAATATAAAGTGGTGAATTCAGTTTGATGCTTTGTTCTGTTATTATGCACTGTGTAACTATCTGATCAGTGTGGGATCTATTTGGTCAGAAGTCAGGCTGTTCATCCCTTAGTTGTTTGTCAGTGGCATCTCATAATCTCTCCAGAATAATCCTGCCTATATCGTCCCAGTAACTGATAGTAACATTATTCTCTATAATTGTCACACTCCTGTAGGTCCACTTTTTTTTTGGCAGCTTCACCAGATATCCTTCTCTTCAGTCAACTGGAATTTCTTCAGTTTCCCAGATTCTGCCAAATAATCCTTGCAGTAATTCAGTTGAGGTGTGTACGTTAGTTTTAATGGCTTCTGCTGGGATGCCATCTGGACCAGCAGCTTTCCCATCCTGGCATTTATTTGAGACTGAATTGTTCCTTAACTTCCTGACTTCTGAGGTATCCTACATTAAATTGATTCTGCACTTATGAAATTTTATGTATCAGTTGGGCATTTTAGTTGTATTTTATTGCCAAGAATATCTTAAATGTGAGTACACCTTGAGTTATGAACTTTCACCAAGTGAGAAGCTCACTAAATTCCTAGCTTGTTATTTTAATATTATACTCCTTGTTTGTACGACCAGGTACGAGTATTATGACAATGATAATGGTACACAATATGCATCTTGGAGTCAGAAGTTTCAAGGCGGTCTTGTGCTGGCCCAGAATATTTTCAATCTCTATCTTGTGATTTTTCTTGGTAAGAAACTTGATGTGATTGTGCAGTTGTTCTTGTGTTTCCATTAGCACTTGTTGATAAATACAAGCCCCTTGTTCTTTATCTAAGAAATGCCATAATATTTAGTGAATAAGATAGTTGTTATAATTATTAGACTGTGTGATGTGCCAGTGAAGTAGAAGAGGAATGACTCAAAATATTAAATAATGGATATATATCTGTAGTTTGTGTCTTAGGTATACATTTTTAATGTCCCTTGGTGTCTGAGTGAACAAATAACAGGTCCTTTGTTCTGAATACCAAGCATGTTGCAATATACAATGAATATGTGGTTGCGAATCCCAGTCAAGTTGTACTGTACAGTGAATATATTGTTGTGAATATGTTACCGTGGTAGATAAGTGACATTACTGTGCGAAATTGTGTATATTTCAACTTGAGGGATTTATCTAGTTAATTTCACGTAAGTTGTGTGATTTCTGCAGTATGTACCTGACGAGATGCAGCGAAATATGCCAGGCAATAAATCGTGCAATCTATTGTTTGTGTCTTTGTTATTCAAATTCACTACGGGAAAACATTGTTTTGAATATGTTACTTGCTACATAAATTATTTGATGCTTAGGTTGGCGGTTTTTGTTCATGTGTGACAAACCTTGTTGTATTTATTGTTCATTATTTACAAACTGAAGAACTGGGAATTGGTGATGGTTTGGCGCCATAAAGGTAAATACAAAACAGAGACATTTTGTTATGTATTTTTCATAAGTTCCCATGTGGAAGATGCAAGATGTGGGCGTTGCTCACCTGCCATCACCGTCATAGCATCTAGGTGTATCTGTCTTGAAATATAAAATTATGCAAAGTTGTTAGTCAACAGGCATGATTAGGCATGTTATTTTATGAGATAATAGATCACAGTTTCTAACCTTCATGTGTGATATTAAAACATGCAAACATGAAAGTCACTAATATATTTAATATAAACTAATACATGTTTCCTGCTCAGTGGCCATTTCAATGAGTCTCGTCCATTGGCAAGACCACTTATGGCAGCGTCTGCCATTCAAAAATTTGGTTTGGTCTCTCACAGCAGGAGTGTTGTAAGTATTTTATTTTTTTTTTGTTTTGCGCTCGCTCACTTTGAACTTAAGCGTAGTCCATAAACAATACTTCTAGTAGTACTGGGCTGAATTTTGTGTGTTGATTAGCTTTCCCTATTACCAGTGTCCCTTGTCTTCAGGTGAACCCACTCCGGCTTCAGAGGTACTTGTAATTTACGTCCCCAAGTCAAGGTTGAGAAAACATTTTTAGTCCAATTGTCCGGTCTAGGGGTTGAACCCCTTACTATGGCATCAGCACACCAGATGTTTAAGAACAAGTGTTCTTATCCATTCTGCCACGCTGATATCTTGTAAGTATTTGATCTGTTATCGGCTGTTATTTGCCACAAATTGATCATGAAGTAAATTTGTAAAGTCTAGAACTATAGCTTAATAAGGGCTGTTAGGAAAGAATATCAATTTACAATTTAAACTAAAAATGTTTGGTTTACACTATATCAAAGATAAACTGTCCAAGTTCGGACAGAGATAAACTGTCCAAGTTTGGTCAGATATGGACAGAGATAAACTATCCAAGTTTGGACAGAGATAAACTGCCCAAGTTTGGACAGAGATATGCTGTCCAAGTTTGGTCAGAGATAAACTGTCCAAGTTTGGACAGAGATAAACTGTCCAAATTTGGACAGAGATAAACAAGTTTGGACATTTAGTATGTGAAACTTAAAGGCCCCTGTTACATTCTTTGTGGTGCAATTGGTATATGGTGCTAAACCCATATTGTTATAACCAGTTGGCCTGGGTAGGTGATGAGGTCAGTATCACGCCTGCTGCCTTTACTTCCCAAGACATTTCTTGGTGTCCAATTTAGGCTGGGTCAACCTGGAAGCCCAGGTCAGTTCCAAAAGTCTGCCTTGATGTGAATTTAAACCCATGACCACCAGGAGGCAGGTGAACATCTGGCCACTATACCATCATGGCTCCCAAGTTTGGATGGTTACCTGATTTTAAAATATATATCATATTTGTCATAATTTTATATGTGTTGTTCTACTTCTTGCAGGAATAATTATGAGAGAGATAGAATTAGGAATACCGGGAAGGTTAACCCGGTCAACAAATGCCCGCAGAAGTCGGATGTGTCGGCCTAACGGCGCAAGAACGCAGCTCTGCTGTAAACAGGCACAACGCAGTCACATCCGGAAAAAAAATCCGGATGAACGCAGAAGAAGAAGAAGAAGAAGAATTAGGAATAAGGAAATTAGAAGAAGGCTAGGTTTGAGACCAGTCATGCCGTTTATTAAATAACAACAGATTAAATGGTGTAGCCACCTCACAAATATTCCTGGTACCATCTACCACAAAGTGCCACATTGAAGAAATGATGGATACTGAGTGAGGGGAAGACCAGTTAAAAGATGGAGTGATAGTATCAAGAACAACTTTAGAAAAAGACCAAATTACATTGTGCATTGGAAAGAGCCTACAAAAGATCCTTACATCTCCCCCAACACTTCACCGAGGTAAGTGGAAGAAGAGAAGAAGAAAGGTTCCTTCTACTCAGCCTGAGGTGTGGAACATAATAAGGCCTTACAGATTTGTATATTTGATAGAAAAACCTAAAACATTCACATACATACATACAGGCAGTGTGTATGTGCATGCATGCTCCATCAGCACCAGGTCCTTAATCATACATTTTTAAATTCTCAAACAGGTTAGTTTTACAGTTAATCTTTGCTGTGGCAGATGTCTACGCCAGGCACTCAGTCTTTGGCTCTCCGCTACACTTGTCTGAAGTGCATATATCTGTGTGGGTGCTAGGATCATTGTGGCCAGTTGTGACTATTTCCCTGAATGAACTTGCCAAAAAGCGAGAGATAAAGTAAGAATGATAAATTGGAATGCTTTAAATAATATAACTGAATAACTTGTTCTCGTGAATTTTAATAATGAAGACACAAACATTTAGTTAGTTGCATATCCTTTACATTACGTCGCAGTCAACCCCAGCATTTTCTGGCTGTTTCTGATCTCTTGGCAAGTTTACATTCAGTAGTTTGCCACACTGCTTTCTAAATGACCGGCACCCATACCATTTTATAAATCCTAATGCAAGGCGGTCTGCTGCTAAATGGCCCACAGCTGTGTTTCAAACACTATATGTGGAGTCACGAACTGCGTCCGTAACCCATTGGCCATGCAGCCGGCTACACACACATTAAGATCCGCAATTTATTACCTGACACCACTTTATGGACAGACCAGAACAAATCATTAGGACATAATATGTTATGTAATCACATGTATACAAAATTCAAAATTGGTGAATCAGCCATTCACACTCATGGTTTGGCACCGCAAACAACAGATCACATACTCCAAGATTGCCCTAAATATGACATATCTAGGCAAACCTTCTAGCCTAGAGAAACAACAGTGGAAGATAAACCATGTGGACCACTGAGTAAACTAAAAAATAAAAGACAGTGAAATTCATACAAGAGACAATATTGCAGATGAGGACAAATTTCAAGTGAGCAAAAGAAGGGGGAACAAAAAAGAAATTGCCTGGCATATTTTGCTGCATATTGTCTCAGAATGACCAAGCTATCGTGTAAACAAAAAAGGCATGATAGTTTATATTACTGCGGAATGCGTGTGATGTGTATTTCAGCTTCAAGGATTAAATTGTTGGCTTTGTTTTATGTTGAACTTGTTTCTGCAGTATGCACCTGGCAAGATACAGTGAAATATGTCAGACAACCAATTGTGCCACCTGCTGTTTAGGACTTCATTATTCAGAATAATATAATGCTTATATTATTGATTGATTGATTGATTTAGGAACCGACATCACAGCATTCGGGACATTCCCATAAGCGCTCCGTCCCCATCCTCAGCAACCAGCGAAGAGTTCCAACACTAATAGTTCCAGTAGCAATCTGTTTATATGTCCGTCTTGCCTTTCCTCTGAGAGTCGAGCGTCGGCCAGATCCCCTCGTCACTCCTCGCTGCCTCATTCTAACCAGACTATGGTGATCCATTTGCTCCTCCGAGGTGTACACGTGCTCCCACAAGGCCGCAAACCACATCTGCCTTGTCATGCATCAATACTCCACCAAGTTCTGCCGAGCCAGCCAATCTGTTCGCCTGTTCATTCCCCAGCACAGCAAGTATATTATTGAATGGGGGTACAAGTAAACAAACTAGTTGCATATACTTTACAGGGCATCACAGTCAACCCCAGCATTTTTTTATATGGCTGTGATTTCTTGGCAAGTTTTTATTCAGTAGTTTACCATTGTTTTCTGAATGATTTGCACTCATGCCATTTTATGAAAAACAGCACAAGATGGTTTGCTTCTAAATCTCCCGCAGCTGTGTTTCAAACACGGTATGTAAGATAATGAATTGTGTTCATAACCCCTACACCGCAGTTCTAGCAAGCAATTCTGACACAAATACAAGCCAAAGACATACAGACTGATCTCTGAGATGCTTAACTAATTGTGATGCAATCCTCACAAAAGGGAACAAAGCAAGAAGAAGAATGGAGGTGCAGATGCAACAAAAAAGATGTATGCATTAAGTAACTGATAGCTTGACTGCTAACATCAGGTTGAGTGAACCAGAGCCGACCAAGATCTTATTTCACTAGCTGGTTATAGTCCTGGAAACATCAGGTTGAGTGAACCAGAGCTGACCAAGATCTTACTTCTCCAGCAAGTTATAGTCCTGGAAACATCAGGTTGAGTGAACCAGAGCTGACCAAGATCTTACTTCTCCAGCAAGTTATAGTTCTGGAAACATCAGGTTGAGTGGACCAGAGCTGACCAAGATCTTACTTCTCCAGCAAGTTATAGTTCTGGAAACATCAGGTTGAGTGGACCAGAGCTGACCAAGATCTTACTTCTCCAGCAAGTTATAGTTCTGGAAACATCAGGTTGAGTGGACCAGAGCTGACCAAGATCTTACTTCTCCAGCAAGTTATAGTCCTGGAAACATCAGGTTGAGTGAACCAGAGCTGACCAAGATCTTACTTCTCCAGCAAGTTATAGTTCTGGAAACATCAGGTTGAGTGGACCAGAGCTGACCAAGATCTTACTTCTCCAGCAAGTTATAGTTCTGGAAACATCAGGTTGAGTGAACCAGAGCTGACCAAGATCTTACTTATCCAGCAAGTTATAGTCCTGGAAACATCAGGTTGAGTGGACCAGAGCTGACCAAGATCTTACTTCTCCAGCAAGTTATAGTTCTGGAAACATCAGGTTGAGTGGACCAGAGCTGACCAAGATCTTACTTCTCCAGCAAGTTATAGTTCTGGAAACATCAGGTTGAGTGGACCAGAGCTGACCAAGATCTTACTTCTCCAGCTATAGTTCCATCCAGGCTAACAAAGGAAAGAAGTAGAGCAGGTGGAGAATAAAGTGTAACAATATATCAAACACTATGTAAAAAACATAAGAGAAACAGGAATATGGTCAAAGAAATGGAAGAGAACAGTATATATCCCTATATGAAAAAACGATGACATGAAATTATTTACCAATAACAGAACAGTTGCCTTGATAAGGCATGAAAGCAACATTTTATTTAAAATAATTACGGGAAAACTAAGAAAATCGAATAAAACACAAGCAAGCTGGTTTTAGGCAAAATAGAGATTTGTTTGTTTTGTTCGCATATCCTTTACAGGACATCGCTGTCAACATCAGCATCTTTCAGCTGATTGTTGATTTCTTGGCAAGATTACCCTCAGTAGTTTGCCACTGCTTTCTGAGCGACCGGCTCACATACCCTGTAAGTTACTGACGCGGAGAGAACCGCTACCGATTCTCGCGCACGTCACGTTATTCGCGAGAGTATACAGGATTTCGGAGAAAGTCGCAAACTCCTAGGCCAGGGAGACCGGCTAAAATGGGGTACAGGTGACAATATATTTAATATGAGGACACCTCGTCTCATCTTGTTCCTCTTGTACCTTGTGGTGTTGAAGTGAAGCATAGACAGCGGGAGAGTGCCCGTTTATGGGCTTTATATATCGTGATTCCCATGGACTCTGTTATTCCCTCTGTCCATCGTTTACATGGTCTGCCTCTTCTTCTGGTTCTGTTTGGTCTGTACATCAACATTTAGGACAATTATAGTAAAAAGCAGAGGTTTGTAGATCTTTACTCTTCTTTACAGAATACACAAAGGCATGTGTCTGTGTAGAGCATGAAGAGTTATAAAACATAATAAAAGAAATGGTTTACCCATTATACTTAATAAAGATCATAAGTGATAAACTTAGACATTTTCCCATTACACTTAATAGAGGTCATAAGTGAGAAACTTGGACATTTTCCCATTACACTTAATAGAGATCATAAGTAAGAAACTTGGACATTTCACATATCAGCTGAAAAACACATTTGTGCCTTTGAATATAAGTGTTATAGAAAAGTATTACAAATTCATTGGATGAAAAAGACCAAACAGATCCATCCAATAAGAACTTAGTATTGAAGAATACTGGATATTAAGACAAGCTGAATTCAAGAAAAAGAAATATTTTGGGCATGTCGAAAGACATAATGTCTCAAAAAGATCATGATGGAGGGAGGTGTGTAGGGAAATTGTGCTAGAGAGGAAGACCACAGCATAGATTGATTCAGGATGTGCTAGATAATTTACTCATATCGATAGAGACAGGACATCTGGTTTATGGTAAAGAGACGTGTTGAAAGACTGTCATAGACGCAGTGTTATGCATGAGACAAGGCACAGAATTAGGATGTGTGATTCTGACTGATGCACTGTCTGTTCTCCAAGCACTCAAAATTCAACAAGGGGCCCAGAACTGCCAGATGTACTGGCCTGAATATGTCAGTGATGTGGAACAAACGGGGCGCAACAACCAGATTTTCCAGTTACATATTACCGAAAAGTTCAATCTAATAAAGCACTCAGACCGTCACATCTTAAACCACAGGATGGCCATAATCTGTTGGGAAGTACTCGACAAATCACTGTTTGCAGTAAAGAACGTACTCATTAGCCACAGATACACAAAGCTAAAGACAGATACTAGAAAACTCTACATGCAGGGGAATACCTCAAACTGCAGAACAAATAAAACATAGTAGCAAATACAGCACAGAGAGATCTATTATGCGGCTGCATGAAACAACTCCAGATGTCAAACTGTACTGAAAACTGTCACTAGTTTTCTTTTGTCCTTCGTGAAGCCTTCAAGTCTGGCAACTCCCTGCTTGAGACTGGTATTTCTCATTTAATAACTGAAGGCCTAACATTAACACCTCTGTGGCAGTATCTTCCTCCTTCTCTTCTTCTTCTTCTTCTTCGTTCATCCGGAGTTTCTTTTTTTCGGACGTGACTGCGTTGTGCCTGTTTACAGCAGAGCTGCGTTCTTGCGCCGTTAGGCCGACACATCCGACTTCTGCGGGCATTTGTTGACTGGGTTAACCTTCCCGGCTCTTCTTCTTACCCCATTATTGATGTTGCTGTCGTCATATTGATTCAAGGTTGGACTCTGACAATTACAATTTATTGGAGATATTAAAAACCTGGCATAAAACCTGAATTGCAAGTCCAAACCATAAGGTTAGAGAAATCACTCAGATCTTATAGGTATGGAAATTAGTTCAGAAAAAGAGGTAAAATTCTGGTATATTAATATAAACAACATTCAAGAACAAAAGGAATATGACCTCGTGAGCAGAGATGGCCTTTCTAAGATCCTTGAGAAGATAGGATGTCCACCCATCCTGTTAAGTCTCGTGAAATAATTTCATGAAAACATGCGGGGGACCATCATGTTCGATGGTTCTACATCCCAGTCATTTATCATAAGAAGTGGAGTAAAGCAGGGCTGCGTGTTTGCTCCTACACTTTTTGGCATCTTCTTTGCCCTTTTCTTAAGACGGGCATTTGGGACTGTCACTGAAGGCATATACCTCCATACAAGATCTGATGGCAAACTTTTTAATCTATCAAGACTCAAGGCAAATACCAAAATAAAATCAAGCTGCATAAGAGAACTACTTTTTGCAGACAATGCAGCACTGACTACTCATGCAGCAGAAGATCTACAACGGTTCATAGATCATTTTGCAGCCGCCTGCAATGACTTTGGGTTCACCATCAGCCTAAATAAAACACAGGTGATGGAACAAGATGCTGGTGCACTTTCATCAATCAAAATTTCTCATTACGAACCGAAGGCTGTCCATGAGTTTTCGTATTTCAGGTTGATAATATCAGACAACCTTTCCTTAGACTCAGGAACCGATGCATTGGAAAGGCAGCCACAACACTTTCCAGGCTAACTAAGAGAGTTTGGGAGAACAATAGATTAACAGAGCATACATAAGTTCAAGTATATAAAGCATGTGTTGTTAGCACACTACTCTGTGGGTCTGAATCCTGGACCTTGTACTCATGACAGGAAAGAAAGTTGAATTCCTTCTACATGAAATGTTTGAGACGTATCCTGGGCATATCAAGGAAATATCATATAACAAACAAACATGTGCTTGAAAGAGCAGATATTACCAAGTGCACTCCCTCCTCAAGCAGAGACGCCTCCGGTGGCTGGGCCACTATCTCAAATGGAGGACAAATGTATTCCCAAAGATCTCCTATATGGAGAACTAGTCACTGGGAAGAGGCCACCCAGAAGACCCCAAATGTGATATAAAGATGTATGTAAACAAGATATGAAAACCCTGGACATAGACCCAAACATGTGGGAAAGAGTTGCAACAGAGAGATGTTCCTGGAGAAGAGATGTACGAAACGGGTTGGTGATCTTTGAGCGCAATCTGATTCAACAAACTGAGGATAGGAGGCACAGGCATAAAATGCAGTCACTTACTGCGGGATCTGCCTCGTCTTACTGATGCGGAAACTGTGACAGAGACTAACTCTCTCATTGGACTATACAGTCATCAGCGGAGCTGTCAGGTGCCTCCCCAGTGGCACAACTCTATAGTCCTTCAGGACTGAAAGAGGCCTACTACTACAAGAATAAATGTTATGCTCAATATTCATAAAAGAAGAAAGTTGTAAATATTTTGAATCTATAATATGTACAGATAGGTTTTCAGAAAAGGGGATTAAGATAACTGGCCCTTGAAAAGCAGTGACAACTTTTCTGTGAAAAACAAACAATATAAATCTCTGGTAGTATCTATTCTTTTGTATGGTTGTTTGCTGCCTCTAACCAGTCACAATATTTCATTTTCAGATTGGCTGTACGCCGACAAAGAAGAGCTCGTCTTGACTTTGACACAAAATTAGGAATGAACTCTCCATTTTAGTTTGTTTTAAAATACACCAGCTTGATTTGAGTTAAACTTCAGTGTACATAGAATTTTGATAAATGGTTTTAAAAGTGATATTTATTGTTGTGCATATTTTATAGCTTGTCGAGTATGTTGCTTGTTAAAATAAATATAGAAGAGCTTTATTTTATTGTTCATGTGAACACATTCTTGTAAACTGGCAATTATTTAATAATGCTAGGTAAAATATTTATTGTACTTATTGTCTGTAAATTATATTTTTGTTTATTGTTTTAGAGAAATGTAATTATAAATTGTTTATATATTGTTTGAAACAAATAAAACTGTTTTAAAAGTTTGTTGTATATACATAATTACCAGTGTTATAATATTTGCTGTTGTTGTCTTCATCCATTCATTAAGGTTTCTCATCAAATGACATATTGTTTGTGACTTCCAAGTCTCATCGGATGACATATTGTTTATGACTGAAAAGTCACATCAAATGACATATTGTTTGTGACTTTGAAGTCTCATCAAGTAAATAACATAGCATTTGGGATTCGCAAGTCTTATCAAGTGACATTGTATGTGACTTCCAAATCTCATCACATGTCATATTTGTGACTTCCAAGTCCTCTCAAATGTTATATTGTTTGTGACATCCAAATCTCATCGAATGACATATTGTATGTGACTTCCAAATCTCATCAAATGACATATTGTTTGTGACATTCAAATCCCATCAAATTACATACTGTTTGTGACATCCAAATCTCTTCAAATGGCATCTTGTTTGTGACATCCAAATCTCAAGCCACAACATGTTTTGTTTGTTTTTGTGGAGACCGGTATAAAGTAAGTACGTGCTGGCAACACTGAAATAACAAATTGTTGGTGTTATAATATTGGTGCTGTCTTCGTGTGATGGTTAATGTTTCTCATGAAAATCTTTTGTATTGTTTTATAGAGAATGGTATGAAATGAAATGTCTATTGTTGACATTGAAGTTATGTTCTTTGACATCATATTGGCTTCTTCAGTATGAAGACTGGTGTGTGATTCTTTCACATGCGTCAAGCTTCGGCATCTGTCATGCAGATCTGGAACAGTGCTGTTTGGCGCAAAACATGGAAGATAACAATTTACATTCCTCTTCCAAAGAAAGGAAACAAATTGTGCACCAACTGTGGTAACCACACTAATAAGTCATGATAGCAAATCCTCTTGTGAATCCTCATGAAGAGAATTGAATGGAAGTTAGAATGTGAATTACAAGAAGTACAAGCAGGATTTAAGCAGAGCAGAGGAACCAGGGACATCTTCATTATAAGAATCATCTCTG
This sequence comes from Cepaea hortensis, assembly GCA_963921405.1. Taxonomy (NCBI): domain Eukaryota; kingdom Metazoa; phylum Mollusca; class Gastropoda; order Stylommatophora; family Helicidae; genus Cepaea; species Cepaea hortensis. The sequence goes on from OY992876.1 coordinate 51,652,137, forward strand.
AGAAATGTAGAGCGTACAATGTAGATCTTCATACATACTTCATAGATACAGTAAGAGTTTTGACTGTTCAAGGTCAGAAATTGTGAAACAAATAAGAGAAATGGGGTTTTCAGCAAATTTGATCCATTTAATTGATGCATCAGCGCCATAGAGAAAATAGGAAAATATAATCAACCAAGTGAACTGATCCAAAGTGGTGATGGGAAGGTTCTAACCAACATTAAAGATCAAATGAACAGATGGACTGAATAATTTGAGGAACTTCTGGAGGAGTCCTAACAGCAGGACTAGAAACCAGACTGATTACATCATGATTAACAGAAGGTTTCGAACTGCGTTAACACTCATAAAAACAGTTCTCAATGCAGACTGCTAAAGTGATCACAGATTGATTACAGGAACATCGAGGGTAAAATAAAGAAAGAAAAGTATACAACAGGAAACATTAAATATGATGTGTGTACATTGAAATATGACAAGGAAATAAAAGACAATTTTAACATAGAAGTAAAGAATAGATTTGATATGTTATCTGATCTTGAGATCCTACTTCAAGATGTGAATGATCAATGGGAAATGTTGAAGATCAGTTTGACTGCAGAAGCAACTATTCCAAAATTAAAGAAAATGGGTTGTAAGATATGGATAACTGAGGAAATGTTACAACTAATGGAAACAAGAAGATACACCAAAAATAATCTGGCCAAATATGAAGAAATTCACAGAAAAGTCATAACTAATGCAAGGAGGCAAAAGAAGCATGGCTTGAGAAAAATTGCATAGAAATTGAAAAACAACACAACAGTAAAAATACTACATTAATGCACAAAAGAATTCAGAAACTTAATATTAAAAGAACACCTACATCAACAATGCTGCCTTAATACAAAAGATTGAAAACAAATCATAATAGAACAAGATCATATTTTACACGTATGGTCAGATTATGTGAAAAACCTTTATGATGATAACAGAACAGTATGATGTTCAAAATATTAATAAAGGACCGTCAATTTTGTAGATAGAGGTTAATAACCATATGAAACCTGGCAAGACCCCCGGTTCAGACAACATCACAATAGAAATGATTAATGCTTTAGAAGAATACCCTATCCAGGTTTTAAACAATTGATTTTATCTGCTTCTTTGCCAGTTTGTCATCAGCTGTTCCCCAGAGGATACATTTTAATACAAAATCCTGGCAAGTTATGACATAATGCACTAAAATGGTAATCCTTTATACTCTAGCATAGAAATGGAATTAGAAAGTGCAACAGAAAAAAAAAATGTGTTCAGAATTTTCTTTTGCCTAGGTTTCTTTGTTAGCTTGATGTATAGTGTTGGTGTATGTTTTTTTAAATATTGATTAACAAATACGTTTGTAGCATTTTTTCCCTCTTATTGTTAAATACCATCTACCTATGGAGGGTTGTAATTGCCATACTTAGTGTCAATCAGTATCTTTGTTATTCTCATTGACAAAGTTAGTTTTGACTTTATTATTGTCATCATCACCATCGTTGTCATCATCAATCTTTTCTTTACTCTTCTTACAAAAGAAGTCTTCAGTAGTTTCTGTCATCCATTTCAATTGTGGTATGCTTTCAACTACACCCAGATCATACCTAGTGTTTTTTATGTTACAGTTTCCCTTTGTCTTTCTTAGCCCCTTCTTCCCTTGTATATTTCAAGTCCGCACATGTTTAGCAATACTTGTTCTTTTATTTTCATATGTTCTGTCTGTCGTCATTGTCTCTTTTACTTGTGTCATATTCTGGTCGTCTCCCATTGTTCTACATTTATTATCTCTGACTGTTAAATTCATCTAAACTTCTTAAAAAGTGGCTTAAAAGTCGACAGGGTCGACTTCATTGCACCGGGTTTTATCCCATATGGCTCAGTCTCTTTCCGCAGCGCAGAAAGCATCACACAAAGCACAAACTCCGTAGCTCTAGCAATGACCCACAGGAATCTCCAAACAATTTTACTTGTGAACTGAAGGATGTGGCCCAGAATCGAACCCACAACCTTCGGAGCCTGAGTCAAATGGTTTGACCACTTCGTCACAGAGACTCCCAATCTAAACTTCAGGAGATGTTAGTCTTGTGTATAGGAGAAATGTTTTCTATTCAGTGACAATGAAATAAACTGAATGTTAGCTACACTTCCAGGACATTTCTATCCTCTAGTTCAGGTACAGAAATAAAAACAAACAATCACTTCTAATGTTTATCCAGCATTATAAATTGCTATCTTTGAAATGGGAGAATAGGCCAGAATTTCACCTATCAATCTGTAATGAAACAAGCACAGGGCTTAAATTTACAGGTTCTTTTTCCTTCTTATCATCCTTCGATGTGGCGCTGACGACCATGTCTGTCCACAGCCCTCTGCCTCATGCTCTTTCAATCATTTCTAATACAGATGTTCCTCCATGCCATGGTGACAGACTGTCAGCAAATTCTCTCTTGGTCTTACCCTGCCTCTCTTCCCCTCCAGCCTTCCCATTGTGATGACATACTCCAGCTTTTCCCTTCTAATGACATGTCTAAAGAATGTGGACTGTCTTCTTCTGATGCGAGTAACCAGTTCTCTTTGTGAGTTAACTTCTTTCAAGATATCATTACTCTTCCTATCCATCCATAATGTTCTCATTCTTCTAATAAACCACATCTCCACAGCCTCTACAGAATTCCTCACTTGTCTGTTAATTCTCCATGATTTGCAGTTTTAGACTTCTGTCAATATCAACAATATTTGCCATAGTTATCACTGAACTCCACGAAGCACAAGCTGAGAGACGACCAGAATAACTACTGACATTAGCTGAGTTTCAACCATGTTCTTCTTCTTCTGCTGCGTTCATCCGGATTTTTTTCCCCGGATGTGACTGCGTTGTGCCTGTTTACAGCAGAGCTGCGTTCTTGCGCCGTTAGGCCGACACATCCGACTTCTGCGGGCATTTGTTGACCAGGTTAACCTTCCCGGGGGTTTCTTAGGACGTTTGAATCTCACTGTTGTGGTGTTATCCCCCATCCTAGCTGGCCCATATAGAACAGCCAAAGACATCCTGGTCAGCCCTCAAGGGAAGGCAGGGGCAGACCATGGGCATTCCCCGCCATCCAAGGAGGCTTCCATGATTGCAGAGCCAACACACAGTGCTCTGGTACTGGGCTCACCCAAGGAATCGTCACGTCCTGCACATGGCTGCTTAGCCTCACTTCCGTATATTGGGCCTTCCGTTCACCATAGGCTGTTCTTCCGGAAACCAGAAGAATGCAGTGTGCAGATGACATCCACACAGTGAGCTTTCGATTCGGACTTTCCGCGCAATGGATTTGCTATCCGAGCAATATTCCATTTCATGCCACTAGGACACTTTTTCCACCTTTTTTGAAGCCCACACAGTGAGCTTTTGATTCCGACTTTCCTCGTAATGGATTTTCTATCCAAGCAATATTCCATTTCGTGTCACTAGGACACTTTTTCCACCATTTACGAAGCCCACACAGTGAGCTTTTGAATCGGACTTTCCACGTTATGGATTAACCATGTTCTATGTGGCTACTGTCGTTGACCGTCATTGCTGTGTGATTTTGATGCTGTCTTTTGGTGCTGCAAAGTTTGGAAAGGCTATTCTGGGCTATAGAGTAGATTTCCCTATGTTGCATTGGCTGGCAGTATTACGTCCTGCTATGATTTCTGGACATATTTGTCTCTGAGACTATTGATTGTGAAATGTTTGTTCTCAGTCTGAAGGTTGTCATATCTCAGCCACATTAGTGCATGAGTAATTGCGTCTAGGAAAAATCCCTATCTGGTTTGGAGAAACGATAGCTATAAGAATATGATCATATAAATTTATATGGTATTGAAAATATGTGTTTTCAAAGAAAATATAGAAATCATTCAAGAAAACATAAAAATAAAATGCCATTTAAAAAACATGAAAATGAAACCTAATTCACTATGACATAAAATCGTTACAGAGTATCTACAATGTTGCTTTGTGTTGAATTTTGAAGTATAAATGACCTCACCGTTGCTATGGGGTGTACAGACTGGTTTTTATTTAACTTTTACCTCTGATATTTAAAACAAACTTTTGCCTTATGATTAGAATCTATCCCCATATGTGGGCGACAGGTATCCTAACAGCTTGGCCACCTGCTGCTCTCAGACTGCTCAAAGTGGACAACTGGTAATGGGTGGACAATTAAACAATTGGCACTGGATGAACAATAACATGGGTGGACACTGGGTGAAAAAGGAAATAATAGAGAGAGGTCTAAAATGGCTTTGATAAACTGTAGAAACCGTTGATACATGGTGAAAGGCTTCCTGCGTATGAATGCACATTTGCCATGTATTGTTTAGTTTAGTCGACGGATCAACATCACAGGTGCAACCCATAAGTGCTTCGTTCTACTCCTAACTCAAGCCTGAGTCCGGAGAATCTCAGCTCAGTACACGAACTCCGTAGCACCAACAAGGATCCTGAAATACTTTGGGTAGATTTTTAACTCAAAATTTTGCCTGGGCTGCGTCATTAGGCTAGGCTACTCTTTTTCGATTTCCAACTGCCAAGGGATTTTTTATGTGCGCAACAATACACACGGGCGTCCGATCTCACTGTCCAGAGACCACGTGAAAAAATCCCAGCCCTCACCGGGGCTTGAACCCAGGACCTCCAGCACTCGAGATCGCTCAGCCCCCCCCCCCCTCCCTCCCTAATTTGCCATGTATGAATGCACATACAATCTCTGTCCCTCTCTCTCTCTCTCTCTCTCTCTCTCTCTCTCTCTCTCTCTCTCTCTCTCTCTCTCTCTCTCTCTCTCTCTCTCTCTCTCTCTCTCTCTCTCTCTCTCTCTCTGCAGTTGTTATTAGTTACACTATTTAGTTTTCTGCAAGTAGTTGACATCCTTCCATTTTGATTGACAAACTGTTTGTGTTCTCAAGAAATGCTAACAATTAGATAATCCTAGTATTAGGTCTTCATATATTCTAGAGAATATTCTTAAACAATTGAACCGTAACATTTATCTCGAAACAGTCATAACATCTGATGGGAGGTGCTTGAAGAGATTACAACAAGAATCACGGCAAAGGTAGCCTTTTTATGAATGGAAAACACATTGACTAATAAAAATATGTCAATTGCAATGAAAAAAAGAGTGTTGAGATGCTACATAGAACTTGTACTTTTGTAAGGATGTGAAGCGTGACAATGAGCAGATAAGCTGAAAAAACATCTGATGGCAGTGGAAATGTTTCTGAGGAAAATGCTAAGAATTCCATGGGCAGATACAAAAGCCAATGAACAAGTCCTACAAGAAGCATTATAACAACCATAAACTGATTATAGAAGTTAGACATAGACAGTCACAATTTTATGGACACATTATGTGAATAAATAAACTAGAGAATTTAGTGACAGCTAGCAAGATTGAGGGGAAAAGAACAAGGGAAAGGCAGGGAAGTAAATATCTTGATGCCTCGGCCACGTGGCATGGTTTAAGACAAGAGCACGGAGCTGGTCCACAACTCTGGTGGACGTGTTGGATAGTAAAATATGACCGCCCACGCTTATCGGCGTAGCACATGATGATGATGATATTCTAGTTCACTGCATCATGAGATGAGGTGATATCTCTCATTTCTGCTGCCTTTCCTACTCAGAAGTATGTGAAACTCAATCAAGAAGGTTGGGTTGACTTCTACTCTCAATGATTACCAACAGATGTAAATGTGTGATGTAGACATGTGCAGTTTTTTCCCTCATGTCCAAAACAGCTATTATCCCTGCTGCTACCCAGAGATCAAGGAAAGTCTGACAGCATCCGGTGTCTCTGTAAACGTTATCCTCCACCAATTTCAAATTAGAGGCTAATACTGTAACTGTAAGCCAGTCCTACCCCCAGGACAAGATAATACTGGAGAGGCTGATCCTGCTGTTTCAAGTTGTTTATGGAGCTGACAGCCCTACATAACATATTCCAGTGTCAGATTATCATCATCCTCAGAGGACAGTCCTGCTGTTGCAAGTTGTTTATGGAGCTGACAGCTCTTCATAACATATTCCAATGTCAGATTATCATCATCCTCAGAGGACAGTCCTGCTGTTGCAAGTTGTTTATGGAGCTGACAGCCCTACATAACATATTCCAGTGTCAGATTATCATCATCCTCAGAGGACAGTCCTGCTGTTGCAAGTTGTTTATGGAGCTGACAGCCCCACATAACATATTCCAGTGTCAGATTATCATCATCCTCAGCATCTTCTACTTTTGCCATCAAGGTCGTGGGAAGGAATAGTTTACGTTACAGTGCTCAACGGGTGGCAGTGGATAGTGTCATTGATGTAGTCAATTCATTTTTTTCTCGGGCGCCCGCTTGCTCTCGTATCAGGTCTTCTTTATTGTAGCACAAGTGCTGATAACTGATAGTGTTGCTTTATAACGAAATGTCAAAGTATCAAATCATATTTATGGGAGCTGGATAAAGACATTGAAAAAGCTGAAAATTAAGACAAGTGAAATGAGATTACATTGTCCATTGAAGAATTAGGTTGAGTACAAAGAAGTGGCAGACAATAAACTAAGGCACGAAAGCTAATTCCGTGGTGGCCACTGCCATTGGAGTGCATATGTTCATGTATATACTAGAAAGATTGCAAATCTTTCACATGTATAAAGTATTTTGCAAGAACCTTCAAATGTTTCTAATTCAACAGTTTACAATATACCAATTCCATTCCATTGGCACCTTGCCGTCTTGACAGATGATAGTTTGTGCTTTAAAAAGGCATAATAACTTTTAACTATCGCGGTAGCGAGTGTGACTGATAAGGCCAATTTGCGCTGTAAATGTCCGTTCACAGTGGGTGCATCTGAACACGTGGTCATTTCCACCATCATGCACCATCTTACGTCTCAAACGCTTGGTGTGTGACTTTTCTGCAATAATTTTCTCCTTTGACTTTATTCCATTTCTGATATTTGCCCTCCATGCAAAACGTTCAGCGGCGACTTGCTCCCAATGTGCATTATCAATGCCTGTATCAATCATGTCCCGCTTACACACATCTTTGTATCGAAGTAGAGGCCGACCCTGAGATCTCTTACCCATCTGTAATTCACCAAAAAAGATATCCTTTGGTATTCTACCATCATCCATCCTCCTAAGATGTCCTATCCATCTAAGTCTACGATGACTGAGCATGGAATAAACTGTCACACAACCTGATCTTTCCAATACTTCAGTATTTGTGATTTTGTCTTGCCACTTAATACCAAGAATTCTTCGCAGACACCGCATATGAAAGCTGTTTAAATTGTTCTCTTGGTGTGAGTAAGTTGTCCAGGTTTCACTGCCATAGAGAAGAGTACTAAGGACACAGGCTTGATAGACAAGGACTTTTGTCTTGGCAGTAAGCTTCCTGTTCTCCCAGACTCTTTTTTTTAACCTGTTCATTGTTGTTGCTGCCTTACCAATCCGGATGTTGATTTTAGTTCTTACAATAATCTATACATTTCAAACTAACACAACAGCGTACAGTGTATTAACTACTTTGAAAATGCTGACAATATTGATGCAACAAATTAAAATGTTTAAAATACTGAGCGTAATCTTGCCAAGAAATCAACAAATAGCGGTAAAATGCTGGTGTTGACAGCGATGTCCTGTAAAGGATATGCGAACAAAAAATCCATCCATTAGTGATAACTGTTACTGGCCTGCACATTTTAATGCACATATTAAGTCCTTGATGTTCATTGCCACAATCAAATAAGATCACTATGACAAATCATACTGTTGAGATAACACTGATTATGCCGCTGTTGTTGAACATTTGCGCAGACTAGCCTCTTGAGTTTCCTGTTGTCAACATTTCATGTTGTCTCAAGTGATCTATACTTTTTTGTCATCATATTGACTTCCATGGCTTTATTGTCTGCAGTTGCAATAAACTACAAACGTGTTTTACCTAGAGTGTTGTGTTCAGTGCTGGCAAGTATTTATTAGTGTGACACTTGATCATTCTTGGTGTATTGTTTTATTTTAGAAAATGTATTCCTAATTTGTTATTGAGTTGTGGTGTAGTAGACACATGCAGCCATCAATACAGTTGGTTTAGGTCTGTTCCCACACAGTGTTCCCTCTAAGTTGTGGGGTGTTGTCAGTAAAAATTCTACTTCTGAATTACTAGCCTTAAGTATTCAGTGAGCCTACAGTTTACTGTTGCATAAACTCTGTGTGTGTATGTGGTTTATTGAAAAATATCTGCTTCGACACAGAATATTTCACAGTTGACAGCAATATTGATCCCCAGCTGTGATGTGTGTCGCCCGTGTATTACGGGTCCCATAAGAAAAGCCAAGAACAGTAACACTGTAACCTACCATATATGTGTAACAGGCAACTAAAGAGGGTTGGCTTGATTGAGACTGGCTACCTCATAATGTAGAAAACTTCAACTGGAAAATGCACCTAGTCGTGAATATGTCTACATAGGGCTTGGCATGAGTTGTTAGGGTTCTGATGCTTCATTGGGAGATAAAGGCAGAAGAGAAGAAGTGATATGTGGAGTCATAAATATGTATCTCAGTACAGACTAACACAGTTTCCAGGCAACATTGGCCCTCAGTAGTGGCAGGCTAACAGATTCCAGGCAACATTGATCCCCAGGAGTGGCAGGTTAACAGTTTCCAGGCAACATTGGTCCCCAGGAGTGGCAGGCTAACAGATTCCAGGCAACATTGGTCCCCAGTAGTGGCAGGTTAACAGTTTCCAGGCAACATTGGTCCCCAGTGTTGGCAGGCTAACAGATTCCAGGCAACATTGGTCCCTAGCAGTGGCAGGCTAACAGTTTCCAGGCAACATTGGGCTCCAATAGTGTGGCATGTATTGAGGAGAAAATATATGCGTTAGAGGCATGCTAACAGACTCCTCCAGCCTCCTTCAATTGACCAGTCAATGAGAATCTGAGAATAGTGCTTGAACTCCGTGGCACCAGCAAGGATCGAAATGTGTGTATGCCAAAATCACGTTATATTCTAGGTCAGCATGGCCGAATGGATGAGAACGCGTGTTCTTAAACATGCTGATGCCGAGGTAAGGGGTTCGACCCCTACACCAGACAGTTGGACTAAAATGTTGACCTATCGTCCTTGATTTGGGGACGTTAATTACAAATACCTATGAAGTCAGAGTGGGTTCGCCTGATGGCGAGGGACACTATTAATAGGTAAAGCTAATCCACTTGCAAAATTCAGCAGAGCACTACTAGAAATAGTGTTATTGACTACGCTTAAGTTCAAAGCGGGTGAGCGCAAAAAAACAAAACATGTTATATTCTTTTTGCACGTGGCTTTTCTAATTTGGAAAATTTACCATTTCAGCCTGCTCATGTTAGTACTGCCTAGGGATTTAAAGTGTTAGCAATGTGCTGACAGGTCATCTGCATTTTTTTCATATCTCTAGTATGATCAACGTCAAGTATGTCGCTAGGGTTTATTACTATTTTGTGAGTGTGCTCACGGATCTGCATTTTTCACCCATATCTGAGAAGGCTAGACGTCTTATCCATTGCCCCTGAATCTGTGGATAGTGTACTATCTTTTTTCTTATTGTAAAAGTGTAACAATCCACACTATGAGATAACCGGGTCTGCTTGGGACAGAGGTGGACACCAGAACCTCTGAGCCACTCCACCCCTTTCTACACTTGCGTCTGGGGTCCACTCAGATTCATCAAATGGAAAGTAAGTTGGCTGACATCATGCCGACCATATTACCCTGTATGTTCTTTTGGTCGCAAGAAATGTGGGCCTAGCATCACATCTCCAGTACAAGCAACGTTAAGTATGTCACTGGTCATATTTTGTGAGTGTGGTAGCACAGTAACTAGCCCTCTTGCTCACCGGTCCTGGGTTCATGTGTTTGAATCCCCATTTTTTAAAATGTATCTGGACTCCCAGGCTGATCCAGCCTAATATGGGTACCAGAAAATGTTATGGGAAGTAGGCCTAAAGGCCGCTGGCATGATATTGACCACATCACCCGCTGAGTGTTGGTTGATCTACAGAAATAATGGGCTAGCATCGTATACAAGTGTATCTCCAGTCGATGAAATAAAGTCCTTATCATTGTCTTGCTTTCTCTCATAGCTAGGAGAACATTGATGTGCCATGCAACATTGTACTCTGTATTGCCAGCCCCACGCCCAACCTACCTGACTCCCCTCTTACAACATGTATGGTAGGTTACATAGTGTTACTAATCTTTGCTTTCCTTAAGGGCCCCACTAACACAGGCCGGCCTTCCTTAGTTGCCTCTTACGTCATGCAATGTAGGTTACAGTATTACTATTCGTTGCTTCCCTTTATGGCCTCTGTAACACACGTGTCAGTAGATACAAATAAGACGTGTTTAATACAGCTTACCCACAGTATGGGTAAAATGGCAGAAAATCCCCGCAAGCCATGGATTTGCGGACTAGCGGGGGAACCAAACAATTCATTATACACAACCACAAACGAACTTGTCCAGGAAGCTCTTCATAGCCAGGCACTGGAATTCAACACTCGCATATCTTGTGATACGACAGACATATCTAGTGATAACCTGTCATGCAAGTATCACGCTGACAACATTGTACAAGGGGCGAACCATAAATCTTTTCCCCTGACTACTATAGACATTTCATGGAGATCTGACATTATGTGTGGTATGTATAGCCAACAATGACGTTGACACGTCATCTCAGCTTGACACTGATAAGATTTTGGGGACATAATACTATTTTTTCGAACTAACCCAGTTATCACAAGCCAGTATCGTCAGTACTGTTAAAATTGTATCATTTGTTCTGGTTTGTTAAGATTTGGGGAAAGAAACAAAAGTCTGATCAAGACAAATCAAGAGAATATGTTGGGTGTTGAAAAACCTCAGTATTCACATCCTTGGTTACTGGAAGCACAAATCGTGTTTTCTGAGAGGGCGCGTTATCTTCAAGTAAATAAACATACATGTGGGACGCAGAGGTGTTTCCAAGGCACCAGGGCCGGGTTATATACTGGCCAAGACCTATTGACGCGTCCTCGCCGAGCGTCCTGGGCAACAGGTCCCTTCGGGGTCCCGGCTAAAGTCAGTAGGATCGCCGATTCCTCCGAAGTCGGAGAGTGTCTGCCTGTACGGCGAGGAACCACTAGTCTGCACACCAATACGCCAGACATGGGACAATGGATACTCACGCAAACCTCAGGCCCTGTATGACATCACACTGGTGTTGGACAACAGGATGCCTTCATCCGACATACAGGACTTCGCGTTGGAGCTCAAGCCAACGAACACAAGCAAGCAAGCATACATGTATTGTTTGGCGCTCACAGAAGTAGAAGCTTTAAGGCGCACCAGACAACATAAACATTGAAAGCTATAATCACCGACCGGGATTAGAACCTGTCACCCCATAATAACCACAGCGACTAGCTGCGGGAACAAGTATAGGCCTACTTCCACACATGACCAGCAAGACACCCCTACAATATTTAGGCTAAATAAAAGGTAAAAGGTGTCTTTCTTACCCAGATTTATCATCCACGTGAACTCACAACTACGGAAGGCAGAGAAGACAATCAAGCAAATGATACGGATCGAGTGTACCTATGGGGAAGGAATAGATTCACAAGCGCGAAAACAGCAAAGTTAAGTGAAGTTCGCATAACCCTTGGTCGTGAATGTAGGGAGGGTGCAATTTCAGAGAAGATTTGGACCTGAGACGTATGATAGAGGTCATGTGACTATAGCTTTCATTTGATATATTATCTTGTGGGTGCTCTCATATCTTTCCTTTACTTCTGGTCCCCAACATGGAGAATAGGCATTTGAACGGATAAGGCCTCTGGAGTGTTTATGCTTGTGGCTACCGTTTGTATTCAGTATTCGCATTTTCCTCATTTTGTACTGGAAGTGCATTATGCACAGTGTACCTGTGCAGGCTGTTGGTTTGTCGAGACTCCTGTCTGTTCCACTTTTCACATGGGACAGTGAGGATCATTCTGTGTGATATTCACTGGCACAGGAACGGAGCATAATGGGGGGGGGGGGGCGACCCGTTCTGTGAAGTTGGAACCGCGACTAAAGACTAAAGACTGCTATCAGTATCAGTGTTGATCAGTACTTTTGAGTGTATGTGTGAATTTGCCAAACCATGTCTGTTATTAAGTATAGCACAGTGAAACTAACGAATCATGTCTCTTCTTATAAAGCTGTTTGACATTTGGGAGTCTCTGGAAATTCTTAATTACAGCTATATATAATTACTGTTCATTACAAATTTCTGGTTTAACCTTGTTTCTTATTCTTTTTTAGGCCACGTTATAAGAAGTCAAAACTGGAACATGTTGTGACAACCGGAAAGATTTGCGTAAAGAGAGATAGAGGAACACAGCTTGAGAAGATTCTTGACAGTCTTGTTTCATGGCACGGAAGTGAATCAACTCTCGAACGGATCCATGATGTCGGAGATCGCAATTTGTGGAGAGGCATGATCGCCCACACCAGCCGGCAAGGCACTGGATGAGGATACCCAAAAGACAAGATTTCTTCTGTAGACATTACTAGAGCAATAGCGAAGAAGAATGTAGAGGAGGAGGAGGTGAAGAAGCAGCAACAGTAGAAGAATGATAATAAGTAATAATAATAATAATAATAATAATAATAATAATAATAATAATAATAATAATAATAATAAGAAGAAGAAGAAGAGTGGGGAGGAGGAGGAGAAGAATAATAATATAAGACAAAGAAGAAGAATGGGGATTAGGAAGAGGAAGAAGAGAGCTGGGAGGAAAAGGGGGAGAAGAAGAAGAGGAAGTTAAAAAATAAAAAGTAAGTAAATGATCCTTTAACACACCAAAGAGTGTACTGAGTATATGATGCTAGTCTCACATTCGTGTAGAACAAGTGGTAATTACTGGGTGATGGAGATGTGCTGTGTCTATTGTTATTTCATAGAATGTTTGTTTGTTTTTATAACATACACTGTGGCTAATTGAGTCAATTAGTAATTCACATTGTTTAAAAAAAATGTTAGTTGCATAGCCTTTACAGGACGTCTCAGTCAGCCTCAGCACTTTTTAGCTATTTGCGATTTCTTGGCAAGAATACGTTCAGTAGTTTGCCATTGCTTTCTGAACGGCCGGTACTCATACCATTGTATGAAAACCAGAGCAAAGCAGTCTGCTTCCAAATATCCTGCAGCTGTTTCGAATCGCGTTCGCTAGACCTTCGCCACAGACATCGGTACTCACATAGGTTGTTTACTGTTTCCACTGTATAGGCTGCAACAACTGTTGGTATTTACAGCTGCGAGTACTATTGTGACCTTCCCTCCCCAACCACCAGCTGACTAATCTGTTTGGCGTGGTCTTATCAGAGAAGAAACTGGCAACGGAATTGAGAAACTTGACTAGCATCGTCGGACTGGCCATACATAGCTCACGATGATTTCCAGCGCGCTAGGCGATACCATTTGGGTATCGATTACAAGAAGATGTATTTTCATGTTATGAACCTCTGGCTGGCGTAATAATACTTTTAACTTAACTTTTTCTCTAGTCTATATATATAAATCAAAGTGTATGTATGTAAATATGTATGTATGTAAATATGTATGTCCTTTATTTTTTCGCTAACGGCCCATCCGATTGAGATGAAATTTTCTACACGCCTTACTTTCATTCCAGAGCTGTCAACTGTCATAGTTTTTTTTTCCTTCTTCCTCCTCCTCCCTCCTCCCCCTCCCAAAATACGTACGTAAATATATGATGATGATGATGATGAAAGAATCCCCGAACCAAAACGCTAGGGAAAGGGAAGAAAATGACGTGACTACACATTAGCTAAGGGACTTAACTCTAGAAAAAGTTATTTCAAGGGCATAACTTTTAATAACATTGTTGTATAACTTATAGTCATATTGTTGTATCGTTTTCAATGATTTATAAACTCTTTGTCTATAGTTATGTACCGGCATATGAGTTATAATAAATAATGATACAATCTTTTAGACATTTTCAAAGTTTACATAAAAATAATGCATAATGCATAACATTGTAACTCATCTTTCTATACTTAAGAAGTTATCTAAAAGATGTTGAACAATATCATCGAATCTTTAGTGTTTTCCGCCATCATATCGACACGATTCGCTTGACAGCACTTCTCAGCGCTATCAAGCCAAGACGCCTTACACATTTCAAGCAGTCTGATACGGGGGGAAAATGGCACGTCGTAATAGCACAAAGAAACAAGCAGCTTCCAAGATGCATAGTGAGAAAACCGACCAGACTATCAAGAAGACGAACCTGCCTTTGGAGAGTCTGCATGCAAGCTGTAATAAAGTATCTGAACCTACAGTCAATGAAACTACCAATAAGAAGAGCGACGACTACCCACAGACGAACACAAAAACTTGTGAGAGGAAGGAGGACCAAGACACCAGAATCAGAAACACTGATTCAAACACAGTCAGATGGGTGGTCAAGCGGCTAAAAATGGAGCTTACTGATCAACAAATACAGAAGCAGCTGCAGGAAGAAAATCTTCACGTCAACATTTTGAAGGCAGAGCGGATTCTTACCTACTCAGAATTAAATGAGATGCTCCACACCAGGGACTGGGCGAACCCGGGCCGGGTCAGGCAGACAGACAGACAGACAGACAGACAGATAGATAGATAGATAGATAGATAGATAGATAGATAGATAGATAGATAGATAGATAGATAGATAGATAGATAGATAGATAGATAGATAGATAGATAGATAGATAGACAAAAAGACAGGGAGGGAGGGAGGGATAGACGGAGGGATGGGTCTATTAGACAGACAGACAGACAGACAGACAGAGATAGATAGATAGACAAACAGACAGACAGACAGACAGACAGGGAGGGAGGGAGGGAGAGACGGAGGGAGAGACGGAGGGACGGGTAGGCAGACAGATAGACAGGGAGGGAGGGAGGGATAGACGAGGGAGAGACAGAGGGATGGGTCTATTTGACAGACAGACAGTCAGACAAGCAGACAGACAGACAGACAGATAGTCGGTAACGGGAACGAGAACTTATATGACTCATCTTTTGGTGCTTAATTGAAGAAGTTATCTACCGTAAATTTATTTGTACATGTAATAATTTTTATCTGGCCTTTTATAAGGGCCAAGAAAATATGAATTAAATGAGATTCTCCCCACCTTTTCGCTGCACAATTGAGCACCGAGAATAAACAAATGCCACGTCATACAGTACGTGGCATAACTACCTAACGGTAGTTTGTGGGCATTCGAGCTCCAGCCTTCGGTGAACTCAGAGCATTTCTGATACTTTCTAACAGGTAATACTCAAATGATTTGACATTAGAGCATGCGAGGGCGTTGGGGACATGTTGCTTACACCTACGCACATCGACACTACGGACACAGGCGAGTTCACACTCCGTGGCCTAACAGTCCACCCAATTGTGTAGGTTTGATTTGTAGGCTAAAAGCGTGAATGAGGGTAGCATGTGAAGGACTGAAGTCTGGATCATCCCCTGCATTCCTTAACGTTGTACATTGATCCGTTGACAAATAACATCATTCAGAAACCACACATATATGTCTGTCTGTCTGTCTGTCTGTCTGTCTGTCTGTTTGTCTGTCTGTCTGTCTGTCTGTCTGTCTGTCTGTCTACCTATCCGTCTATTATATATATATAAGATATATGTAGACAGAGAGTCGGGAACGGGAACTTATATGACTACTTATATGAATTAAATGAGATGCTCCACACCAGGAGCTGGGCAATGCCGGGCCGGGTCAGACAGACAGACAGACAGACAGACAGACAGACAGACAGACAGACAGACAGACAGACAGACAGACAGACAGACAGACAGTCGGTAACGGGAACGGGAACTTATATGAATTAAATGAGATGCTCCCCACCAAGGACTGGGCGAAGCCGGGCCGGGTCAGCTAGTGCTTTATAAACAATGCTTTTGTAAGTGCTTTGTCATCGTGCGTCATCAATCAATCAATCAATCATGTGCCATGCCGGAAAGCGTGGGCGGTCATGATTCGCCATTTCACTCGATCACCAGAGTCGTGGATCAGCTCAGTGTTCCTGTCTCGTCCATGCCATGTGGCCAAGCCATCCAGGTATTTTCCTCTCGGTCTTCCTCTTGGTCTGTTCCCCTCGATCTTGCCAGCTGTCACCAAGTTCTCCAAGTGCGTCATCGTTAAGTAATAAATTCAAGGGTATTGATCGGCATTTCAAATATCTCGTTGCTGATCTTCACCGGTTGACCATGCTTATTATCATCATTACAAGCCTTGCCGACTGGCGTGGTGACCATGCTTCTCCATTTCATGCAATCTCCAACGGCATGTATCAGTTCGTGATGACTCCCTTCCGTGCCATGACACAAGACTTTTCTCTCGTCAGCATCCTTAATCTCTCGTTCCACAAATCGTTCCAGTTGTCACAGCATGTTCCAGTTTTTGTCTTCTAATAATGTGGCCCAAATAAAATAAATACTGCCTCTTTCTGATGTTTGTGGTGTTGTATTTGCCACTTGGCCTTCCTGAAAATCCCCAGGTTGCTTATTTTGGCTGTCCAGGGAATTTTCCGTATTCTTCTATAAAACTACATCTCCAAAGCTTCTAGGAATTTTAAAAAAAAATTGTGTTAGCTTGTTTACTAATTGTCCAGGATTCGCAGCCATATGTTAAAACTGGTTCTATGTAACATGCAAGAATTATTTTTCTAACTTCCAAAGACAATGACTTGTATACAATGTTCTCCGTGTGATAGAATGCAGTTTGTGTGTATCTTATTCTGCCCTTTATCTCTGTAATGCATCTTCTGTCTGATGTTATCCAGGTGCCTAGGTATTTGAATTTCTGCACTTGCCCAAAATAACATTATTCCTTGTCCCGCCTTTGTCTTGGCTACTTTGCTGTGGCGCTTTGGACGCTGCTTATAGTTAGTTGATCGAGACTTAAAGTCTCGATAAGCGCCCACTCTCTCTCTCTCTCTCTCTCTCTCTCTCTCTCTCTCTCTCTCTCTCTCTCTCTCTCCCTCTCTCTCTCTCTCTCTCGATGAGTAGTGGGCCTGCAGTCAGTAAGCTGGTATAGCTTTTTTTTTCTTCGGTCAGTCCTGCCGGCGTAGCTAGAAAGCTCGTCGGTAGGCGTCCAGTGGTTTTGCATGTATCACCTTGTACCGGGAGGGCGCGCTTAAGCGATGCTACTCTTGGCTTGCGTGTGCGTGTATAGTCTGTTCTGCCAGCAGTCATATGCATTGCGAAATGCTGAGGCTCGGTCGTAAACCGGCAGATTTGTTCGCAACTTAGACGAGCAATATCTTATGTGGTAGAATCTCGCTAGTCGTATATGTGTGTGGTCTGTTCTGGCGGACAGTCCGTCTATCCGATGGATATCTGGTTGATCCTATCAGTAGTCATACGCTCATTCGCTGTCGCTACGCTTGTCTTAAAACTGAAAATTAAAGGAATTGACTTAAGGGCCGTTTGCACAAGGCTCTCGAGAGCCAATATATACAGGGATGACTGGCCGTGGCAACCTAACGTCCACTGCATCTGTGTCCGTCGCCAGTCGTCTTGCCATGCTCGCCACTGGAACCAGATAGACGCAGACGAAGGAGCGAGGTCGATGGAGTTGCGCGACCACTACCTCGCTATAATCCAAACTAAAGCGCAAGTTATTCGTTCTTCATCAAATCAAAGATGCAATGAATGAATGGTCCTCATCACTCGTGATGGACGAACATCCATAGTTGACCTTATTGTCACCGAGGTCATTGGTTTGGCGGGCTTGTTCTCGGCATGGAGCAGAAACGGCGCGGGTCATGGCTGGAGCTGAAGATGTCTCTTAGCGGTAGCTATTGTGGCAGTGTATGAACTGGTCAACCGTGCCGAGCTACACTTTTACACTCTTTTGTGTTTGATTATAATACTTTATTACTTGTAATTGTGTTCCGGTAAAGTTGTGTTACTTTTATTTGCTAATTAATTAAGACATTTGGATCGGTGTCTGTGGATTGGGAGGTTGGTGAAAGCAGTTTCACAATTCCGACATATCGGGTTCGAAGTTAGTGTCGCGAAATGCCGCGTTAACATCCCAGAATATTTTCTCGGTCTCCAAATTTGAGAGGCCAATTTGAGAAAGAATGAATTAATCAGGCTGCTCCATGGCTATCTAGTCGTGAGGTAAGATTACTCACAAAAAGCCTCTAGCCATGACGTAAGCTTGCAGATGGCAAGTAAAATGGACTACTTGAGACGGACACAGCTAGATAATTAGTCTACACCTTGGAAAACTGCTGACCCAGATGAGCTATGACACCACACAGACACACTGGCGCCTTCTCACCCAGGTAGACCCTGGCTAAATCAACAGTGAACTGGGCCAGTGGTTGAATAAAGGCCATTACCTGTACAGAGGTGGAGAATGTCATAGATAATGAAATAAAACCACCCAGGCGTGAGCAACATATTGACCCAGGTGGAGATAATAGCCTTAGGGCTGTAAACAAGCCAAGTCTACTCAGACTGGCAGACTCAGGGAGGTGTGAAACAGATCTGATAAGGCAATTAGAGCAGGACTAGAGGAATGTGAGTGATGGCCAGTTTTGAAGTGAGAATTGCAATTAACGCCAGGGGGAGATAAGGAATAATTTATGACTGGAATTCCTGGGAGATAAGTGTCTACTTCTAGTTAGTTAGTTAGTCTTTCCTCTTGAGCCTAAGGCGGCGCATAGGGCAGAAGTCCTGTCTCTCCATGCTTGGCGGTTCGCTGCTACCTGTTGTAGATCTTGGATATTTACTTGGCCATTGAATGAGCCTTCTCTAATGATGGTTCTACGCAGGGTCTCTCTTGGTCTTCCCCGTTTTCTTTTCCCTACTGGTGACCATATGAGGGCTTGGTAGGGGAGTCTTGACTTGTCCATTCTGAGTACATGGCCGATGTAGTTCCAACGGCGTCTTCTTATGAAATTGGATACTGTATCTTGCTTAGTCTCTTGTCTTATTTGCGAATTGGTTCTGAAGTCTGTCCAGTGGATGTTTAGAAGTCTTCTAAGACATTTGTTCTCAAAATTGTCTAATTTTTTATCTAAAGCTACCGTTGATTTCCAATTTTCACATCCATACGTTAACACTGGAATCACACAAGAGTTGAAGATTTTAAGTTTTGTGTGTTTGCTGAGTGTCTTTGACTTCCAGATGTTTGACAGTTTATTGAAGGCACTAGATGCCAGTGCGATTCTAGATGATATTTCTGGTGTTGAGTCCCCTGTAGATGTCATTTTGCTTCCTAGGTATGTAAAGCTGTTGACTTTTTCAAGAACGTAGCTGTTCAATTTGGTGTCATCTGAACTGTTGGTAAGATCAATGGTCTTTGTTTTGTGGTGTTAATTTGGAGACCAATTTGCCCTGAAACATTTTGGAGGTGGTTTATTTTCTCTTGGGCATCCGGGTGTGTTGAACTCAAAAGCACTATGTCGTCGGCAAAGTCCAGGTCTTCTAGAATTTTGTCAACCCAATGGATACCCATATTTGTGTTGTTTGTGCATTTGCGCATGACCCAATCGATAGCTATTCCAAAAAGCATCGGTGATAAGACACAACCCTGTTTCACTCCTGTTTCGACTGAGAACCAGTCAGAGTTGCCTGTTTCTGTTCTTACGCAGCAACGTGTTTCTTTGTAGAAAGATTCTATGACGTTGGTATATTTGGTAGGAAAACCATAGATGTTAAGTAGATTCCAAAGTGAAGGACGGTGGATACTGTCGAAGGCTTTTTGAAAGTCGACAAAGTTGGTGATTAATTTCGACTGGAATTCTACGGAGTCTTCAATGATTATTCTGAGGGTGAAAATGTGGTCTATGTGTCAGAGTCCACAGTACGGCAGTGAAGCAGTGACATCGTTACGCCGCCAGGTGACTCAGTCCCTAGCAGGGATGAAGGAACTTCGTTACGCCGCCAGGCGAGTGGTAGTCACCTGCCTGCGAAGTTGCCGGCTGGCGAGACGGCCAGCGGTCACACCAAGGACGCACGCATGTCTCGTGAAGCCACCTCAGGTGAGGAGGCGAGTTCCAAACCACAGGCAGACAGCTCTGGGACGTGGACTGAACAGGACGCATGTTGCGAGAAAGGTTTCTGTGGCCGAATGTCGAGTGCCTGGACATCTTGAGAGTCAGACTGTGTGCTGTATGGTGAATGTAAGTGTATTGAAGTATCCAGTATATATTGTTGTGATCATCGTACTGTATATGATCTGTAATTAAATCCGTTGAACGTTGTGTCGTTGAGTCTTGAGTCAAATCACGTTGTACTTGTACTTGTCCCACATGTGTTAGGTAGCGAGCCAGGTGTAAGACCCTGACATGTGTGGACGTGGGGGCTAACGTCCAGCTTTGAAATGAACGTATTTATGTGATAAATGATTAGAACTAGAGGTTGTGAACTTAGAATTTTTGTTAAAATTGTTTGTACATGTAAAAGTGATCATGGAAGGCTCATTTTCAATTATTGTGTAAACATGGAGACTAGTTATAAACGTACAGTGCATTCGTATTGTTTGATCGTGTAAACGTATAAAACATTCGTGATTGTCAAATTTTTGTCACCGTTTTGACCTTGTCGACATTGTGATCTTTTCGCCATTGTGACCTTGTCGCCATCTTGTAAACTTGATGTCTATGTCCTTACTGAATGTCATCTTGATGTAAGTGATGTGTCATCAATGTTATAGCGTGTGGAGATACAGTTAGATTGTCTTTGTGAGTTAAGTTTGTGGAAAGCAAAAAGGTTTTTGAAAGAAAGTGACTTGTGTTGAAAAAAAAATTGTTGTTGACGGACAAACTTACGACATACAATTACACTCAACGCCATACAAACCTACTTAATACTTAGTGACAAGCAGGCACACACCAAATAGACTCTAATTTATTTCCTCCAAAAACAAAGCAGGTTTTTTCCGTACCATCCGAAACCGTGCGCGTAGAGGTCATTTGTGATTCGAAGTAACGACCCTACAGTTTCCTAGCCCGATTTCCAACCATTCTTCACCGCATCCAGGGCACTTGAGTATACTTTTCTTTTCATTTACTTTAAGGATGCAATTTTAGGCACATATTGCATATTGGAAAATTGTAAATTGTTTATTCTACTAACCACTTATAACTATCTGTGTGGCTGATATTACATTGACATTTTTCATCATGTCTTCATTATTTGATTTCATTGATATGGGGTTAAAGTTGAAGTTAACAGGTGATGAGTTAACAAAGTGGAGTGAGAACAAATATGCTGAATACCTACTAGTACAGGAGAAAGCGGCTGAACGCGATGAACGAGCAGCTGAAAGGGCCGCCAAGCAATTAGAGACTGAAAGAGCCGCCAAGCAATTAGAGGCAGATACAGCCTTAAAGCAAGCCGAGTTAGAACTGGCTGCAAAGACAAAGCAAGCCGAATTAGAACTGGCTGCCAAACCAAAGCAAGCTGAGATAGATAGTGAACTCAAGAAAGCAGAAATAGCAGCTCAGAGTAAGAGAGAAGAACTGGAGTTGCAATTAAAAATAAAACAACTCGATACTGAGACTGCTATCAATAAAGAGTATAAGAAATCTGAGAGACTGGAGAGAAAAAAACCAGTACAAGAAATATCAGGGTATTGTACGTAATTATACCTCGGGTGACTGCATTGCAGCCTTTACCCAAAATTTTGAAACTTTAATGGAACATTACCAAGTTCCACTGTCGGAATGGAATATTGTGTATATGAGGAGTTTATCAGGGGAACCTCTTAAAGTCATTGAGACTATTCCCAAAGACCTCAGAAAAGACTACCATTATCTTAAATCAAAAATAATGGCACATTTTATGTTAGATGAAGCAGGTTACAGAGAACAGTTCAGCAAGTTGAGCCCAAAACCGACTCAAACGTTCTCTGACTACCTCTGCTTAGTCCGAGATATATTCACCAAATGGACTTCAGCAGCCAAAATTGACAGAAATTATGATAGATTAGAAGATCTAATCATCAGAGACAAAATCATTTCATCCATTCCACCAAAATTTTCCAAATTTTTGCAGGTGAATGAATGCACTAGTATAGATGAGATTGATAGACGAGGTACGGCGTATTACACTGCCAACAAACACTGTTTTGTGACAGAATCTACGGACATTGATTTTGTAGCTGCGGCAAATTTTGACAAACCCTATAGTAGGCAGAAACCTCATAGGCCTACCTCTGAGAAATTTAAGCACTGTATTCATTGTAAATTTTCACATCAACAAAATGAAATGTGCGATAAAAACCCAAAATATGATATTTATCTACGAGATATGATAAACAGACGAGATCATGAGCGTAGATCGTTCAGGTCTGTGCGTAAATGTTATCTTTGTAAAGAGCATGGACACCATCGGAAGGATTGTAAAGGTAGACAAATGATCAACGAGGCAAATGCCGCCTTGTCAAACAGTTCAGAGTCAGAAGAAGAAGACTCAGAGAAACATCCTGTGAACTCAGCACAGACTTTTGACATGTATAACACTTTATGTACTGTTTGTAACACCTTCTATGAAGATGGTATTTTAACGTGTGGTCACGCCATCCCTATTGCCAATGACGAAGCTAATTTGGTAGTAGATTCAAAAGGCAAGATAATCGTCCATCACGGATATGTGAACGGCAAGTCTGCTACAGTTCTTCGAGATACCGGCAGTTCACTTATTGGCCTTAAGAGAACGTTCATAATGCCTACAGACTATACAGGCAGTCACGTAACATGCAGAACATTCTCAGGCAATATTGAGAGATACCCATTAGCATGGGCATATATTCAAACACCTTTCCTCACTGGGAAAGTAAAAGTCGCTGCGTTAACAAACCCAGTGTGTGATGTAATAATTGGAAATTTGCCAGAGGTGAATGATAAACCTCAGGACATAACATCTGTGTGTATTGATGATAACATAACATCACCATCCAATGTCATCATTGATAATGTCACACCACCTATTGAATGTATGGTAGCTAATGTAGCACTAAGTTCTCATCATATCATTGACAACATTGTTTCATCACCATCTGACATCATTGATTGTGTGAACGCAGTAACCAGATCTACTGCTAGAGTGCAAGATGAAAGTAATCAAACTGAGGCTATTCAGTCACTTAGCCCAGTATCACTACCTACTAACTCCATGAAGGAAACTTTTGTAACAGCTCAAAAGGCTGACCCTTCATTGGTAAAATATTTTAATCTGATCGGCCAAAAGCCAAAGGTAACCAAGAATGCAAAATGGCATTTTGCTTTGAAAAATGATATCCTCACCAGGTATTATACCAGAGGTGACAACACCACAGAGCAAACTGTTTTGCCAACTAGTTATCGTAAGCAAGCCTTACATCTTGCCCACGATATACCTCTTGCAGGGCATATGGCATATGTTAAGACCAGATCTAGATTATTAACACAGTTTCATTGGCCCAAATTTTGCAATGATATTAAAGAATATTGCAGAAGTTGTGACACCTGCCAGAAACTGGTAAAAAAAGGTAAACACCCACAGGCAAAGTTGCAAGTCACTGACTTAGCCAGTCGACCTTTTGAAAAACTATCTGTTGACATAGTGGGCCCTCTCAATCATACAACAACTAAAGGGAATAAATATATTCTAACTGTCGTTGATCAATGTAGTCGCTGGCCGGAAGCTATTCCGCTAAAGAACATAACTGCCAATAATATAATGGAAGTATTCTTCCATATTTTTTCTCGGATAGGATTTCCAGACACTATCCAATCTGATAGGGGTACTCAGTTTATCGCCGCATCTACCCAAGCTTTCACCAGAATGTTGGGAGTGAAGCAATGTTTCAATTCAACATACCATCCTCACTCAAGTGGAATCGTTGAAAAGTTTAACGGCGATCTGAAGCACATGCTTGCAAAAGTCACGCAAGAACACCCTAATAATTGGGATGTATATCTACCAGCTATTCTTTTTGCTTATCGCGAGGTACCACATTCTAGTACCGGTTTCTCTCCTTTTGAACTTATTTATGGTGCCAAACCACGTGGCCCATTGACTATTTATCACTAAATGTTAACTGAATCTACTCCAGTACTTAAACCCATATCATCATACGTATATGTTACATCATTGCGTGAAAGAATCATCAAATCATGTACGATTGCAAAGAATGCACTAAAATTATCTGGTGCTACTTATAGACAGTATGCTGACAAAGGAAACAGAACAATAACTTTGACACCTGGACAGGACGTTCTTCTTCTGTTACCTAGTGACTGACACTTATTGACTGATTCTTGGCAGGGACCCTTTAAAGTGACAAGACAGATTTCACCTGTAGACTATGAGATCCTAATAAAAGACAAACACAAAATATTTCACATAAATATGCTAAGACCATACCATAACAAAGACAACGAACAAGACGATACGACAGCTTGTACAGTGATAATAGATCACGAAGATGACGAGGTTAGTGACGAAATTCCAACACCTACATTAGACACGACAGACTGCTTGAAGGATATCAAGATCAATCCAAAGCTAACTCAAGCAGAAACAGACAGTTTAAAACACCTAATACAACAGTACAACACCATTTTCTCCAACAACCCAGGACAAACAGAATTAGTACAGCATCACATCACACTCACATCAAACACACCCATACGATGCAGACCATACACCTTCCCATTACATTACAAAGAACATTTACATCAGAAGATCATCAACCTAGAAAAGAATAACATCATAAGACGATCCCAATCAGACTTCTCATCTCCCATGGTCATTGTACGCAAAAAGGACAATACAATAAGACTGTGTATCGACTATCGAAAGCTAAATAAAATAACTGTTCTAGATTTGGAGCCAATGGCAAACGCTGACGATCTTCTGACAGAACTGACAGATGCTAGGTTCTTCACGAAGATAGATATGACTAAAGGATATTATCAGATAGAAGTAGACGAACAGAGCAGACATCTGACAGCTTTTGCCACACCTTGGGGACTGTACGAATGGTGCAAACTTCCATTTGGGCTAGTCAACGCCCCAGCCACCTTCGTACGTATGACACGACTTCTTCTAATAGACATTCCTAACATAATTTGCTATATCGACGACATCTGTGTTCACACAGAGACAATGACAGAGCACATAAAGACATTAGAACTGACATTTGAACGCATCAGACAGCACGGACTGACAGTAAAGCCTTCAAAAGTAGACATGGCCTACCCTGAAATATCCTTTTTGGGATACAAAATATCCAATGGCTTTGTCACGACAGACGATAACATTGTGTCCAAGATTCTAAAACTATCACTTCCGACTACAAAGAAACAAGTCAGAAGTTTGTTAGGACTGATAAATTATTATCGGCAATTTATTCCGGATTTTTCCGACCTAACCGAAGTATTTACTAACTTACTAACTAAAGATAAGCCGGAGAAAATTGTAAGCAATGAATGCCTAAAATTAGCATTCTCTAAAGTATTAGCTTGTTTTTCTGATGATAACTTACACAATCCCATCCTGAAATTGCCCAATCTCCATTTACCTTTCAGATTAAGAACAGATGCGAGCTCCGTCGCGATTGGAGCAGTCTTGCTGCAAGAGCACAACAACATTCTCCATCCTGTGTATTTCGTATCCAGAAAGCTGAAACCGAGAGAACGGGCGTGGTCAATACCTCAGTTGGAAGCCCTAGCTTTAGTGGTGGGTATTACAAAATTGTCTAGATTTCTTCTAGGACGCCATTTTATCGTGGAATCTGACAGCAGTCCGTTGCGATTCATAAATTCTGGGGTACCATCAAACCATATGATAGCCCGTTGGTCTTTGAAACTCCAAGACTACAGCTTCGAGGTCCGACATATTCCAGGCCGAACCAATACGATCGCCGATTTGTTGTCCCGTTGTCCGACCGACCCATTGAGCAACAAAGTCTGAGTGCAGTGTAAAATACTCAGATCAACACAGCCATCTATCAGTGAATAAGTTGTGCATTCACAAAAGCTGTGTAATGTCTACATTGTGATAGGGGTTACTCCCACAGTATATAATGTTCTTATTTTATTACTAAATGTAGTGATTGTCGTGTATAATTGTGTAGTGTGTGGTAGAAAGCGAACTTTTATTGTACATATTCTGTAACAAGAACATTGCCACATTCGCTCAAGACTTACCGTAAGCGAACTATCCATTGTGACAGTGGCATATCCGTGTGGAATCTTCCAGAGATATTTTAACATCCATGTGTGAAAGTGTGACATGAACAGTTGACAGCTACACCATCGCAGTTTAATCTAAATCCAGAGGGTTTATAAGAAAACATCCAACACATGAACAGTAAGAACAGTATACCGTCCGTATCTACATCAAACCGGAACAGATGTGTTCTACAAGTTGTAACATCGATTACTTAGTGTTCGTGTGTACTTCCGGATTATGTTGTAATTTAGAGTAAAACTAGCAGACGACACATGAAAGTATAAAAAGCTATGACGATTCTAAAATCTTTAGGAATCTATAAAATTGAATACACGAATTGTGTGTTTATATATTTATGTAGTGTAATCTTAGGATCATATCTTGATTAGTGTATTCATACTAGCGACTTTTTCTCGTTAGGATGAAGAAACGTCAAGCGATGACACTAAGAAATAAAATAATTATTGTAAATTATTATATGCCATAAATGTTTGAAATTATTCCCCTTTCTTTTAGTTGCTATTACATCCTTACACAAAGGGCCATAATTTGAAATGTATAATGTAATGTGTTATATAAAAATAGCCATGTGTTTGCCAGATTTTGAACTCATCAGGTAGGCATTTACTGGGCATGGCAAAGGGTTGCAGACATTGCAGACCAACACAAGAGTCCTGGCCAAATGAGGTCCGGGTTTGAGCGTTTTATGTGACTTATGTAAAAGCCACATTTCGGTCTAGCTAGATGGTTTTTGTTTCAAGAACCATATTATTATTTTTTTTTCAAATGCTGCGATGTAGATGCGTGAAGCTGGAACTACCGATCTGACTGGGTCATTAATGCAATTAAGGTAATCAGCCATCGAGATGATGAAACCTGACAGGTGTTAAAAGTTGAACACCACATGTCGTTAAATATAACTTCTATTGATTATATGTTTTCTATGGCAGATGTGTATTTTCTATGTATTATGATACCAATGTATATAAGCAACATAAGGGTTGACTCTGACAAGGGTTAAGGTACTAACCCAGTATGTATATATATTAGACATGAAAGATGACGTCTTTCATGGAGTTGCCGGGGGAGCGTGTCAGAGTCCACAGTACGGCAGTGAAGCAGTGACATCGTTACGCCGCCAGGTGACTCAGTCCCTAGCAGGGATGAAGGAACTTCGTTACGCCGCCAGGCGAGTGGTAGTCACCTGCCTGCGAAGTTGCCGGCTGGCGAGACGACCAGCGGTCACACCAAGGACGCACGCATGTCTCGTGAAGCCACCTCAGGTGAGGAGGCGAGTTCCAAACCACAGGCAGACAGCTCTGGGACGTGGACTGAACAGGACGCATGTTGCGAGAAAGGTTTCTGTGGCCGAATGTCGAGTGCCTGGACATCTTGAGAGTCAGACTGTGTGCTGTATGGTGAATGTAAGTGTATTGAAGTATCCAGTATATATTGTTGTGATCATCGTACTGTATATGATCTGTAATTAAATCCGTTGAACGTTGTGTCGTTGAGTCTTGAGTCAAATCACGTTGTACTTGTACTTGTCCCACATGTGTTAGGTAGCGAGCCAGGTGTAAGACCCTGACACTATGCATGACCGTTTTGGTCTGAAGCCTGCTTGTTCTTCTCTGAGCCTTTCATCTATCGCCTTTTTCAATCTCTCAAGTAACATGCTACAAAAAAGTTTTCCTGGTACTGACAATAGAGTGATACCACGCCAATTATTGCAATCAGACATATCGCCCTTTTTAGGCAGTTTGAAAATTACACCATCTTTCCACTGTTGTGGTGGGGATTCGCTTTGCCAGATTTCATTGATCAGCTGTAACAAACGTTGTAAGGTGTTCTCATCTGCTGCTTTGAGCATTTCTCCCGAGATTTCATCTTCACCAACAGCTTTGTTGTTCTTCAATTTTTTGATGGCTGCTTTAATCTCTTCCATGGTGAATGACTCGCAGGAGGCATCTAGTGGGGGCATTGTAATTTCTCCATCTAGGTTCGGAAGCCTACTTCTAGGCTAGGTATAAAAACCCATGCTAGACCGGTTCCCTTTAGAATAAGTCAGACATTCGAACAGGTGAGAAGAGAGAGTAAATGTAGATTTCTTAGTAACTATCTAAGCCTTTTAGTTGTATGTGCTGATTTTCAGTCTATATCTGACCTAGGTTATTTCAAGAAATATCATTGTCTAAGTATACTTTTAGGGGTCGTGGTAGATGCTTGTTAGTTCTTTGTAAACTAGCCTAGTTGCCTGTTGGTGTGTGCATTTGTTGTACAGAATATAGTCAACTGACTATTTCCTTAATTCTTACCACAGCAGTGGCTAAGTAGGGACTGCTCTGAGTATTGTTTCTATGTCTCATATTTATGTAAACAATATTGTTACTAACTTTGCATAATGCTATTATGTTAAAGTATTGGAGGTTTGATATATTTGAATTGTAGTATGAATCAGTGTTGTTATATTCTGGATATGCACTCGGCAGACATTTATTTAGTCTGTAACGTATATGGAAACTATGTTTCCCAGTTTGTTGTAGATAAGGATATTACTTACTTTTTTGCATTATGCAATGTAGGTAAGAATAGCCTTATATGCCATTTTGAATTCGCATACCTTAGGTTTATTTGATGTTGATTTGTTATATGGTAACTCACTAAGAATAAATTGGTGTTATGCTATTGTGTGCGCATTGGCACATTGGCCATCGATTGTGTTGGAAGCAGAGGTGTAATGGTACAGACATTACCCACAATTGGTATAGGGTATATGGTGCTAAACCTTTTCAGTGTATTGTGGGCGTGCATTCACAGTAATTCACGAAAACCTGGCACAGGTACTGGTCACGGCCTGTAAGCCCGGATGATCAGGTACTATTATAATACCATTACCGACCCTGTGAGCTGCTAAACCAACTTTGGACGGAGCGGCTGTACGACCCAGAATGTCGGTATTAGCGACATGGACATGGGACGGCAGAAATGTAATAATTACAGGCGTGTGAGACCATTGAAAAGCCCGTCCCAGACTAACACTGTAGGACAGAGATGTGGAGGGAGAAGGAGAATGATGAACGCAGTAGAGCTGGAAGATAAATTTGGCCAGACTGGTCATTGTATATGTGGGTGCTATGATATGTATTACTTAGGATTGCACTGTGGTAAAACTAGATATAACACATTCTTGATTTCTTCCTAGCTCTCACAAAGAGCGCCTGGGTATAGATCTCAAGAACGAGTGACAACCAGGTAGTGCCAGGACTGACAGGCGTCAGAATATCAGCAAGCTGTTTTGTTTCTACTGGAGAGAGGGGATCTGGACCACAGATCCAGACAGTTGACAAGTAACCTTGAAGTTATGTAATGTTTGTCATCACTATCAATATGTTATATGATTTCATCATCATCATCTTGAAAAACATCAGATGTCTAATATGATTAGTAAATAAATGTTGTAGTATTGTAACTCATAGTTCAGTCGTTATATTTTTAATTCCAATTGTGTATACGTGTTGTGTGTGTACATTGGTGGGGATTCACTTAGACACCAAGGGAGGAACAGTCAGGGGAGATAAACCTGTACTGGGATAGTTGTCGATTACTCTTAAATCTAGACTTAAAAATCTACCTCAGCTAAACTTCTCCTTCCCATTCCTTGGCGAATATTCAGCACAGTTCATTTCATTTTGTTACGAGCCACTTGGAGCTGTACGTTGGATATTCGTGGGCTTAATCTGTAGTTCAGCCATATAGATTTTGTCCCTAGTCAATTTCTGACTATCTGGGGTTGCTCGCCAGTGAATAATACTTTCATCTAGGCGGTGGGCACCCCGACTTCTGACAGTTAGCCACATGCTATTTAGGAGCAGACAGTTTTGTGTTGACTTTCACAATGCTGAGAGCCTAGGCCCGTTCAGAAGGTGAATTCGAACTACTGCACGTAAAATCGTCCAGAAAATGGTGAGAGCCTTGGCCGTTCAGAAGGTGAAGCTGAACTACTGCACGTAAAATCGTCCAGAAAATGCTGAGAGCTTAGACCGTTCAGACGATGGAGCCGAACTACTGAACGTAAAATCGTATAGAAAATCACACGCAACCATTAGGTCAGCATGGCCGAATGGATAAGAACGCGTGTTCTTAAACATCCGGTGTGCTTATGCCGAGGTAAGGGGTTCAACCCTTACACCGGACAACTGGTCTAAAATGTTGACCTGTCGTCCTTGACTTTGGGACGTAAATTACAAATACCTCTGAAGTTGGAGTGGGATATTCCCATTTACTTGCCCTGACCATGCGTGAGTGCTGGGGAATGAACAGGCTGATATGCTGACACGGAATGCACCTCTTTGGACAAGGGAGAGGTGGTGGTGCGCCTGTTGGACCAGGTGGAGAAGGTGGGGGAACAGATTGGTAAGCCGTATGTGGAAAGAATGAGATTGCAGGGGATCGGCAGGTGTTCTGGAAGAATTTAAAAAAAACACTGACAGGGAAGGCCATGAGAACTTTCAATCAGATAGCGGTGGGAACGATTTAGTAATGTGACTCTTTGCTGGCTGTTAAACGGGGGGAGAGGCGGAGCGCGTATGGGAATGTCCTGAGTGCAGTGATGTCGGTTCTTAGCTCATCTCATCTCCCATGTACTTGTATATTACATTGTAATATTTCCTTCTTCCTAGTGATGACCATAATCTGTCTTCTGACAATTGAATTCATACCTTAGTTGTTCACTATGTGCAACAACCGCATCTACCAAATGTTGCAGATTCTGCTCATTGTCTGTAATCAATACTGTATCTTCCACATATCTAATATTATTGATGTTACGTCCCTCAATGGTGATTTCTTTCATATCTTATGCATGAAAATATAAATAAAACGTTACTCATCTGTATCCTTGTGGACTGAACAAGTGTTTTATGAAATTCGCGTGTATGATTCCAACAAAGCGACTGAACCGTAATAGTGGCTGTCACAATCATTTGCAACAGCTAGGATTGGCTGTGTCTAGGGTCTATGTATAATGCATATATACTCGTACCTGAGTAGTACATGATGGAACAGCCACGGTTATCATAGATCATTAACTATGACAAGGGACTAACGGTCAATAACGCCA
Source organism: Cepaea hortensis (assembly GCA_963921405.1). NCBI lineage: Eukaryota > Metazoa > Mollusca > Gastropoda > Stylommatophora > Helicidae > Cepaea > Cepaea hortensis. Next base: position 51,683,582 of record OY992876.1, read on the forward strand.
CGAACCCACAGAATGCCACAGCAACACGAGAGGAGAACACCGGCTGGGCGAGGGTGATAGGAGAGACGACAAGGTGTAGTGAACAGTAAAATTAGGGGGGAGGCTCTCGGGGAGGAAAATGGGGGGGGGGCAGGTGGTGTTGGTTGGAACCGAGGACGTAGGAGACATCGGTACTCCCGATGCGGACAGGAGTGCATCTTGGAGAACATTAGGCGAGGAGAGGAGTGGGTCAGAATGCCAGCGGAGCAGTCAGACTTGTGCAGTGTTATAATCACATTGAGCCGGGAGTGCAGGGAATGGCCAGCAGGGGCCACGGAAGTGGAAATCCAGCAACTAATTCAGGATAATGCTCGCTCGGGTGATGTGATTATCTACACAGATGGTTTGGTGTTGAGAGGTAGTAGATGTGCCTGGGGGTTCTTAGCAAAAGCTAATGGTCGACGTTTGGTGCAGGAGAGCCTGGCATATGATACCACAACATCTAGCTTAAGAATGGAGGTGGAGGCGGTCAGTGCAGCTTTCCGCTGGATGGAGAATACGATATACACACACACATCGTGGTTGTTGAAGAAGGTGAGGACAGGCAAGCTTCGGACACATTGGCTTGCTTCGCTTCGGAGGTCACAGGTGGCAAGCATCGCCTGGACCTTTTCTCCGAGGCATGCCGGTGTGCTTGGGAATGAACAGACGGACAGATTGGCTGGCTCTGCAAAACTTGGTGGAGTATTGATGCATGACAAGGCACAGACGTGGTTGCGGCCTTGTGGGAGCACGTGTACACCTCGGAGGAGCAAATGGATCACCATGGTCTGGCAAGAATGAGACAGACAGGAGTGACGAGGGGATTTGGCCGACGCTCGACGCTCAGGGGAAAGGCGAGACTGACATATAATCAGATTGCTACTGGTACTATTGGTGTTGGAACTCTTCGCTGGCTGCTGAGGATGGGGACGGCGCGCTTATGGGAATGCCCCGAATGCTGTGATGTCGGTTCCTAAATCAATCAATCAATCGGTACTCCCGAGTGCACAGGTGGATGGGAGGCATAGCTACGAGCGAACAACGGGAGAAGAAAAGAACCGTAAAGACAGGCGCCAACAGCCATAATATTCAAGACCACGTTGCGACAAAATCCTGGAATGAAACGAGGAAAGGCTGGCATTGCTCGAAAGTGGAGACCCCAATCTGAGAAACAAAAATGAATTCCGGCAATCTGCTGTTATGGGGATGTAAAAGTCGTTGACGGCATAGGTGGGTCATGGCGGATCAGGAAAGGTGGGTGATGCAGAGCAGATAATATGTGATATAGAATGGATGAGGGTGGAGCTTGGAAGGGGAGTAGCAGTCCCACCGTGAGAGCGGACCATGTGTTGTGGGGGTGACATTTAGCCGTGTACGATGGTATTTTTACCTAACGCCCCCCTCCCCTCACCAAAATGAGGGACACTTTGCTTCAAGGGTAGGCTCAATGAACTGAAGTGTATGACAGCAAGGGACATGGAGCAGCAAATGCTATTCCCACTTTTTCAGCACTTGATCATTTAGGTGGTAGAGTATGGACTGGAAATTCTCACTGTTTCAAAGAGTCAGCTAGTGAAACTAGAGCGCATACAGAATGAAGCCATGGGGGTGATTCTCCTGCTGGATTCCCTGGATGCAGGCTGTTAAGAGGAAGTTAATGGATGGCTCATGCAGAAGATACCACCAGAGACGTGTGCACACTTGAGAAGATTGGCAGAGGCAAGGAGTGGGTCAGAGTGCCGATTATAAATTCAGATTTGTATGGGATTACAATCACATTGGGCCGTGAGTGTAGGGAGTGGCCAGCGGACGCTACGGAAGTAGAAATTCAGCAATTAATTCAGATTTCTCTCGTCCTGGCGATGTGATTATCACCGCTGGCTCCCTGTTAAGAGGAAAAAAGAAAAAAACAAGTGCCCGTGGATTCCTAGCAAAAGCAAATGGCCAATGTTTAGTAAAGGAGAGCTTGGCATGTGACATCACAGCCTCAAGTCTGAGAATGGAGGTGGAGGCGGTTACTGCAGCTTTCCGATAATTGGAGAACAAACTGTATACGCATGTTGTGATTGTAACTGATACGCAAAGCACCCTGATAAAGGTGAAGACAGGCATGCTTCGTGCAGAATGGCATGCATCTATTCAGAGGTTGCGGATTGTGAGCATTCGCTGGAACTTTTCTCCAGGACACTCTGGTGTCTTTGGAAATGAACTAGCAGACAGATTGGCTGATGCCGCGTCATGAAGGGGGGATTTTATGCATAATAAGGCAGATGTTGTGAAGGCCCCCCTGGCAGTATGTTAGTAGCGCAGAAGTACAGATAGTCTTGAAAGAATGCAGCAGCAGGGGATGGTCAAAAGATCTGGTCGACAGTCGTCATTCAGAGGTAAAGCAAGACGGACATAATATAATCAGATTGCAACGGGCACAGTATTGGAACTTCCCAGGCTGAGTTGCTGGATGTTGAAGGTGAGGACTGGGCGCTTATGAGAGTGCCCCAAGTGATGTCGGTTCTTGACTCAACTCAGCTCAAATCAACTCGACACATTCAAGGGTAGGGAGTAAGATGCCTCCTCTGTGCAAAAGCAAGGCTTGAATATCATTATCATGAGATTCCATGTTACAAGCCATACACAAACCCCCCCCCCCCCCCCCCCCCCCCCCCCCCCCGGCTGCCTTACAGGGTCTGTCTTTTTAGACAAAGGCTAGTGGCCTCAACCATACACAAACCTGAGGAAGTCAAGGGGAAACCATTGCTGTATTTTCCCAAAATAATCATGCTTCAAGACAAAATTTATAAAGATAACGACGTTAGTGGGGATTCCTGTGAAATCTCTTTGGTAGGGAGCATCATGTGCTGCAGGTGATGCCCGATCGTCAAGTTCGATTACAACGAGCATACGATAATTCCCATCCCGAATACGAATACTGTATATAAACTAAAGAAGCGCGAAGTCATCTAATACTAATACTGACACAGAAGACAGAGAACACGGAGAAACTAAACCCGCACTCTGAAACACCATAACTATAACCAGCGCTACCACAACAGATTGAACGAGGTGATTGGCTACTGATCGGATCGAACTGTTCCCGAAACATCGACTTTCTAGAGCAGCTGGGACTGGAGGTCAAAGGTCACAGTACAAACGCATGCTGGAAAATGGCTAAGAAAAGTAAGTTAATGCTTAATTTTAATTAGTTCTTGGTACCATAGTACTATTTACTATACTATAGTATACTATCAGTCCATCTTTTGTGGGGAGGACCACGTAAAAGATGGAGTTGTGATTGTATCAAGAACAACCTTGGAGAAATAAATGCCAGCTTACAAACATCATTGACATTAGAAAGAGCGCATTTATGATCTTTTCTTGACTGTTTAAACTGTTTTGCACCCTCCCCCAACACTTTAGCTTTACATTACACAGCACTGGGGTTTATAAATCATAATGAATGAATGGAGGAATAGAAGAAGAACAAGAATAATAATATATGTAACTTGTAAGATGTCATTTGTGTATGTATTTGCGCTTGGTATAGAGTATAGTTGTGTATAAACTTACACTTACAATAATTATTGTAGTATGCTTCTCACATGCGTTTTTGTGTGTTTATGGTATTGAATAAACGAAACGTCATACGACACACGACACGTTGCTAACTATCATCATCAATATATATATCTATCTTCTTCTTCTTCAGCGTTCCGAGCCATTGAGGTTCTTTGCTGCAGATACAATCCATCTCCATTCTTCTCTCTGGTTGACCTTCTCTTGCCAGTCATTGATTCCAAGTGCTTTTATTTTAGCAGGTTTAACCCTTTTAGGACGGAACAACATTGGGCCAAATTTAGCTTTCCCTCTGAAGAAGACTGAGTAATTTTATTGGAGTACAGAAATGATTGAAGTGACAATTTTGTAAATTCCCCCCAAAAAAATTAGAACCCTATATAGGGAAACGGAGTGACTATTCGCAATGGAATTGCGAATTGAAAAAATTTATATTCGCAATGGAAGTAGGTCACGTTATTATTCCTATGCGTGATTCCATATTGCAATATTTGGTACTTCAATTTTAATTCACAGCAAACAAACAAGTATTAACAAGTATTCCTTAGAGCCTCATTTGCATCGGTCCGGCAATCACTTTCCGGTTTAGTGTTCTGTGGACTGCTGGACGATCGATGGATGTTTTTTAAGTTTTTGGGCCCGCAGGGCACAGAACACTAAACCGGAAAGTGATTGCCGGAACGATACAAATGAGGCTCTAAGGGATACTTCTTGTTTGCGGTGAATTAAAATTGAAGTATCCAATATTTTGTTGATCTATTAATGTGTCCTCAGTAGTATAGTGGTTAGTGTCTCCGCCTGGTACACGGGAGCTTGAGGATCGATTCCCCGCCCGGGAGGCAACATTTTTTTTTTTCATTTAACACAAGGTCTCTCTCTCTCGCTCTAAGTCTCGATCTCCCACCTCTCTCTTTCTTGTCTTTACCACTCTTTAATGTCTTTCAATACATCTTTCTCATATCTCTGTCTCTCACACTATCTTTGTTATCTATCTCTCTCATCTCTCTTTTCCACCTGCTTCATATGTACCAGGTTTTCCTGCACTTTATATGCGTAGCATTTCCTTATCCTTGTTTATTTATTAATTCATGAGGCCAGTCAGTCGAAAGCCTGGTGTTTGAATTGCTTAATCATGTCTCTCTGTGGTGAAGCATATTACTGGAAACCATAGAAAGTAACAAATTAAGAGAATCATCACTGCTGCGATATTATCAGGACATAAATAGTAGGACGGTAACGTAAACAAACATGGATGCCTGGTAACAGTAAGTGTACAGAAACGAAAGTTAACGATTCTTGAACTCGCCTGGGGACAGAATTATTTGTAGGGATCATTATTTGTATTGGGGATACCTGTTCTGAAAAATTATTCTTGATATTTAAACAGGACTAACGTAATGTTAAAATAAAATGGGATGCCAAAAGAATGGACAGAAGTAAGAAGAAGAGTGATTCATTAAAAAATACGGAGAATTCGGCAGAATTAAACTCGCAACAGTGAACATTCCTATTTAAATTAACCACCTTCTTAGACTTCTTAATGGCCCAAACTAACATTGACTAGTGAGCAGACACTGTGACATGTTTGTTACTTCCCGCAATTCGACTGCGAATGTAATTTTTCTCTATTCGCAATGGAATTGCGAATAGAGCCTCCCATAGGTATATACAAGTATATATATTCTTAAAGAGGATATAATAAAGTTTATTTCTTTGTATGACTGAAGTTATTTTGTTCATGTTTATGCAAATTTGATGACCTCATTTGCATTTTGTGAAAAATAAAATATTTCATAACATAATAATATTTTGTAATAAAATATATTTTAAAATAATTGTACTCGCCTAACATTTCCTCATTGAATACCTACACCATTTTAGAATAATTTTGAACACTTATGTTTAGAAAGCCGGCTTCCTGGCCTAGAGGTTAGCGACTTTTCTCCGTAATCTTGTATACTCTCGTAGGTAACGTGATGACTGTGAGAATCAGCAGTGGTTCGAATCGTGTTGGTAACTTACGGGGTATGTGAGCCGGCCGCTCAGAAAGCAATGGCAAACTACTGAGTGTAATCTTGCCAAGAAATCAACTATCAGCTGAAAGATGCTGATGTTGACAGCAATGTCTTGTAAAGGATATGCAAACATTTTTTTTTATGTTTAGAAAAGCAACAACCATGAAGTCCCTTTTGACATTTTGTTGCACATTGACCGGGCTCGCTTCCGTCCTCCAGGAGTTTTTCGGTCACTGCACACACGTCTTTCTCTTTTCCATCTGGAATGGAACGTATCCCTATAGTTTCAGGGACTTCATCGCTTACTTGTGAGGTACGCTATTCCTCGCAAAGTGCTTCAATTGCTAATGTGGTGAATTTGTATCTAGCCGTCACATTTACAGTCGAATGAGCTTTGTACAAAATGTACGCATTCAGCATCATTCTTGAGAGAATATTGAAAGTATTCTTCCAATACTTCAGTCCTCCTCTCATCCAGATAACAGTACATCATCATGTCATTCTGATCTATCCCACCCATGTGTTTGTTGTATTATGTAACTTCTGTTGTGCCAGCTGCTGTTATATTAATCCTCTTTGTCCCAATTAAACTACATCTGTCCCATACAGTTTTGAATTTTTTACACCCGCACATCTGTCCCAGTTGCCTCTCAAACTCCTAACTTGACTGCTTTCTGCTTCTGACAGTTATTTTACAGTAACAGTCGCCTAGGACAGAAATAGCTCATATATATAAATTTAACATAAGGCTTTTAAACTTAATTATTAAGTTTCTTAGAATTTCCTGGACCAAGAAGAACAGATATTGATCTTCTACAATATTCTTAGAATATCATGGATCAATAAGTTGCATATCCTTTACAGGACGTAGCAGTCAACCCAGGCAATTTTTGGCTGTTTGTATTCGTGATTCCTGGGCAAGTTTACTTCAGTAGTTTGCCACTGCTTTCTGAACGACCAGCTCCCATACCATTTCATAAAAAACCAATGTAAAGCAGTCTGCTGAAGAAGGAAAATACTGACATTCTACAAGATCTGAACATAGAAGAAAACTGGTTCGTAGCCAGCATCATGTCTGGGAAACTGAAATACAGTGGTACCTCGGGTTACGAACGCCTCAGGTCATGAACAATTCAGGTTACGAACAACAACTTAGAAAATTTTATATCTCGGGTAACGAACAGTGCTTCGGGTTACGAACGAAGGCGGGGGAGAGAGAGAGAGAGAGAGAGCAAGGTGTACCGTTGGGAGACAAATGATCGCGTACAGTACTACATATGAGCTTGTGGATCTTCAGAATGAACAGCTAAATACATTAGAGGAGGAGCAGTCATACGATGATGACTCAGTGACCGTTTCAACTGCCAGGATTAAAGAAATTTGCACCAAGTGGGCAGACGATGAAGACTTCATTGTGAACCATCATCCAAACTTACTTGTTGCTAACAGGGCAGTAAACCTGATGAATTATAACACCATGGCCCACTTTAGAAAGATTCTCCAGCAAAGGAAGTGACAAATTTCCCTTGATATTTACTTGGTGCACTAAGATTCCCAGTCGGCTGCCAAGAAACAGCGACAGGATACTCCTGAAACTAATGATTCAGAATAACAAAGAATGTGACAAATTTCCCATGATTGTTTTCTTGGTAATAAAGATAGACTAAATCTCTCTTTTTTTAAAAATTTTACATTTAATTCATTTGGTTGTTTTCATTCTCTTTATTTTACTCTTGATACTTATGGGAATGCCCCGAATGCTGTGATGTCGATTCCTAAATCAATCAATCAATCAATCAATTCTCTTTATTTACTACTAGCAGACCCGGCCCGGCTTCGCCCAGGCCCTGACGGGGATCTATCTATCTATCTATCTATCTATCTATCTATCTATCTATCTATCTATCTATCTATCTATCTATCTATCTATCTATCTATCTATCTATCTATCTATCTATCTGTCTGTCTGCTTGTCTGTCTGTCTGCTTGTCTGTCTGTCTGACCCGGCCCGGCTTCGCCCAGCTCCTGGTGGGGAGCATCTCATTTAATTCATATAAGTTCCCGTTCCCGACTGTCTGTCTGTCTGTCTGTCTGACGACCCAACTGTCTGTCTATCTATCTATCTATCTATCATCTATCTATCTATCTATCTAGATGTCCGGTTTCAAGATGGCGACGGACGGTCGTGTTGTTTTGTGTTCGTTAACTTTTTCGCATAGGGGATGGATTTATTCATCTCTTGCGTGTAATTGGTGTGCCAGGATGTAAAACCAGGAGTTTCTACTCAAGATCTGCGCGGGTGCTACGGAGTTCGTGCATCGAGCGAAGCCATCCTTGAGTTAATTTTCAGCAGCGTGTGTGGTGTTCTCAGTCGGTGTTTACGTTTTTTTTCAACATGGCGGAACAACGTGTTTTCTTCGTGCGGTCAGCAGTCAACATACCGAAGCGGCGTGGTAGCCGCGCAGGGAAAAAGAAGCAAGGTAAGCGTGGAGGTTTGAGGCATTTTAGACTCAAGTGTCACCGACTAGGACTCAGGAATATCCGTATTCTATATTGGAACTGTGCCAGTGTAAAACAACGGGGCTCTATTTTAGAAACCCTAGTTTACAGGAACGACATTGTAGCACTCCAGGAGACGAGACTGGGCGATCAGCTACTCCAAATTGCCGGCTTCAAATGTTTCTACAACAGACGACATCTGGGAATGGCGATTCTCGTTCGCGACAGCATGGTGGCGTCAGAGCTAGACATGTCCAGTTGGGACAGTGACGATATACAAATACAGGTGTTGAGAGTTCATTCCAGTATACCATTCGTGGTGGTTAATGTTTATGCCCGCAATGCCAGTGTGGACGCCCAGAAGTGGCAGTGCTTAAGTGGCATATTAGGCCACGAGAGAAATGTTATTTTCTGTGGTGACTTCAACGCTAAAGGCAGATCATGGGGAAACACTTCCTCCAATATACAGAGGGAGGAGCTCGAGACTGCACTGGAAACCATCGACCTGGTTTGTATCAACAGTGGCTGTGTCACCAGGACAGCAAGCCGTCCAGGCGATGAGGACAGTGCTATTGATCTGGCGCTAGTTTCACCTTCACTCACTACAGTGTGTAGATGGGGTGTCCTAGGACAACATGGCAGCGACCACCACCCGTGCAGCATACTGGTGGAGAAAGGCAGAACCAGGCAGCACAAGCTAAAGGTAAAGACGTTCCAGTATGACAGTACAGGGCAAGATGTGGTGAGTAAAATAAGACGTGACAAGCGCAGAACGTTTCAGGGCAGGAAAAAAAGCTGGGAGCAGCCACCGTAGTGGAGTTTCGAGGTGGAGAAGGCTTGGGTGGATAAGCGTAGTGCTGTAAGGAGATGGCAAAATGCCAAGAAGAACAGAGCTGGTCATCCTAGTCCCTGCTTGCACTTAGAAAGAGAGATACACACAAAAGTAAGCTACTTAAAAAAACTGGTCAAGGTTGTTAAAAGCGAAAAATGGGCAGAGGTGTGTCAAAGAGTAAGCACAGACAAGTCACTGAAATTGTTCTGGCGGCTACATAAAAGCATGAGTGGTGTAGTCAAGAATAAGAGCATTTCTGACTTCCAAGGGGCTGACCTCATCTGGCAGAGGACTGACGAGGACAAGGGCAAAGCCCTCTTTGAACGCTACCTTGAGCAAAGCAACCAGACAGACATGGGAGGCCGAAATCTGGCCAAGGAGGTCACCTCAGACAGATGCAAGGCCCAGAACACTTCGGATGAAGACACAGTGACAGTGAAAGAAATCAAGACTGCTTCGATGATCAAAAAACAGTGCTCCTGATGGCATAAGATATGACGACATAAATAGGTGTACCGACAATGAGCTAGAGAAACTAGCAGACATGTACAGCACCAGTATAGGGAGTGCTAGCATCAAGGAGGAATGGTTACACAGCTATCTGATTCCCTTGCCGAAGCCTGACAAAGACCACAAAATAATTCAGGGATATCGAATTATAACCATGCAGAATACAATAGGCAAGCTGCTGGAGAAGGTAATTGCCAGGAAAATATCAAGCCAACTAGAGAGGCAAGGTGTTTTCCCACCCACCCTGGGTGGGTACCGTCCAAAGAGAGAAACCTGGACCAATGCAGCAGTCTTTGCCCAGGATGTCTATGAAGGTTTCCACTCAGGCACTGAAACCGTTGCTGCAGCGATTGATCTTGAGGACGCATACAACAGAGTACCAATGGATTTTTTAATGTTTCAGCTTCTCGAACTAAACGTAAGTCCATTCCTCCTTAGTTGGATCGCTGCAGCCCTCTTCCAACGGAAAGTAGTTTTTAGATGTGGCAGTTGGACTTCGGAACCAACAACAATATATCCTGGCCTACCACAGGGATCACCATTATCTCCGGTACTGTTCAATGCCTACACAGTGAGAATCACCAGTGAGCAGATCACTGGACCTGGCAGGACATTGTCATATGCCGATGATGTTTTAGTGTATCGTCAGGGGAAGGATAGAGAGGAGGTTGCTGTGGAACTACAAACCGAACTCAATCGCATAAGTACTTGGTGTGATGAAGCTGGGGCAATGGTCAACCCAACAAAGGCAACAGTGACTTGGTTCTCGTTGAATAATCATATTGTCAACACTCCAACACCAACTGTAATGCTGTGTTCAGAGACGGTGGAAAGAACGCAGGCAATGAATTACCTGGGGATACAGTTTGATCGAAGCCTTGCTTATAATGTGCACATAGACCAGGTGATAACAAAGGCCAAGCGGGGTTTGGCAGCGATACGGGTGATGGCGGCAGCAAACTGTGAGCAGCGCCATCTATGTCTTCTGTACGAGGGGTTGGTCATGTCTGTTTTGGAGTATGCAATGGCAATCCTGACTCTCAGCCATAAGTAGATAGAAAGGATGGAAAGGATACAGAATGAAGCTATGCGCATTATTCTTGGATGTACAAGAGATACAGCATGCAGGGCGATGCGCTACCTTCTTGGTTTTCCAACCATTGAAGAGAGAATACAAGGTTGCAGGGCACGCGCCTACCTCAGAATTAACGCAAACACACAACATCCACTGCATAGTGAAATTAGGAAGGTGAAGGGCAGCAGGTTAAAAAGAGGACGGTCGTGGATGGGTCAAGCCGAAGACATTCTTCAACAGGTGTGTTCACTTGAGGACTTAGAACCTGGCGAGGAGTGGGTGCAAGTGCCAACAGACTTCTGCACATCCTTTTCAGTTTGCATCCAACTAGATAGAAAATGCAGGCATGAAAATCCGGCTGCTGTTGAGGCTGAAGTACAAGCGTTGATTTTCGAGAATTCGCTAGACGGTGACGCGGTCATCTACACAGATGGGTCGGTCGTCCGACATGTGAGAAGCTCATGGGCCTTTACAGCTCGGGCCGGAGGGAGAATTGTGAAGGAGGACTCTGGTGCTTTCACTGAAACCACAAGTAGCCTGACCATGGAAGTCATGGCAGTAAGTAAAGCAATAACATGGCTCGAGACACAGACATTCACTAGGGCTTGTTTCCTTAGCGACTCAATGAACATGATCAAGAGGATAGAGGAGGGGTCGATCCGAAGAGAATGGTTGCTGCCTTTGGAGCGGTCTCGACTGGCAAAGATTAGTTTCATCTTCGTGCCAGGGCATGCGGGAGTACAAGGAAATGAGCGGGCTGACAAGCTCGCAGGTGAGGCTACTGTGGAGGGCGGGCGCGCCATGGACCAGGCCGACATTCTGAATGCTCTACGAGAAGTAAGACTTTTGCGAGAACCAAGTGATGACTGTGAATCTACAACAATGGCCAGACTGCGAGAGCAGCAAATTAAAAGAGGGGTGGCCAAACAAGAACACTACGCAGGAAGCCAAAGAAGATTTATAAACCAACACAGAACTGGCGTCGTTAGCCGCTACACGTTGCAGGATTTGCTGAGGAGGGGATCCGAGCACTTATGGACTGAATGGTTCGATGTGCAATGAGGATGATCTGTCGACTAACTAACTAACTAACTAACTATCTATCTATCTATCTATCTGTCTGTGTCTGCCTGCCTGCCCGTCCGTCTGTCTATCCCACCCTCTCTATCGGGTCAGATCTATCTATCTATCTTATCTATCTATCTATCTATCTATCTATCTATCTATCTATCTATCTATCTATAGCCAGGGGACTTAACCTAAGATATAGCAATGCTACTAAATATATATGTACTTTATATTTTTTTTCTGATGTTAAGTCATGTAATTTAAATATAAAATTTTAGTAAGTAAATAACTGAAACAAACATAAAAAACTATGACAGTTAGTTGCACAGGAATGAAAAGAAGATGTGTAGAAAATTTCATCTCAATTGGATGGACCGTTCGCGAACGCATAAAGAACGGACATACATACACACACACATACATACATACATCCTTTTCTATAGATATAGATATGAAGTACACGTATTCTTTGCATTTTGTCAGGTAAACGACCGGATGCTAATAAAAAAGAACCATTCTTTCATCTTAAAACGGATTGTCTTTAATTGATTTCAATGTTTCGGGTTACGAACTGAGTTCTGGAACAAATTAAGTTCGTAACCCGAGGTACCACTGTACTTTGGCCATATTAAACGTCACAGTGGCTTGGATAGAACAGTGATGGAAAGCATGGTTTCTGGAAGAAGCAGGGGTTGGACAGCACAAAGATGGACACATGACATTCCAGCACCTTAGGCATTAAAATCCACGAGGTAGGAGAAAAGTAAAAGGGCAGAGAGAAGTTTTTGGCTGGCTGTGTGAGACATTTAGCAAGGGATCTGCCGATGATGATGATATTGTCACTTGTCTGATGTAGAATAGTTAATTAATAAAATAATTTTGTAGTTTGTTCATGTTTGTATTCTTTATTTTTACAGACCTGCTGAACTCTGGATCAGAAAACCCTGCAGAGTTTGACCTACAGAAATACAATGTTAGCTTGGATACAGGTTTTATGCTTCAAAATCCTCTGGTGAGTTCATGACATTTACAGTTTTATTCCCCCCTGAGTTTTCATTTTGTGGTCTTTCATGTTTCTTATGTTCTTTTGTTTTGCACCATGAATTTATTTGGTTTAAAATCTTCAACGAGATACTTGCTATTATTAAAGTCATGTTTGTTAACTATTATCATATGTAATGAAACATTCTTAGATTTCTTGAACATTCAGACGTTATTTATTTGTAAATCACTTTTATTTGCAGACTTTTGCACATTGTGACAGTACCGCATATAAAGTCATCAAATTCCCTCTTCATTTAAACAAACATTGCATTTGTTACAGCAATGTTAGTGTTCTTCAGAATCAAATATTATACATAGATGAGCCAGCAGCTCTAACAGTGGAAGTTATGAATGGAGTATAACAGAAACCAGTTAAATTGTTTGTCCACATAGTCTGCACATAAATTTGCTGGTTGGGGTACATACATAAGTCACATACAATATGATATGATTACCTCCACACCTAAAACAAACACACATAAATATAAAAGTTGTCTTCTATTTAGATATACTAGGAGCGGCTGGCCGAGTGGCTAGAATGCCAGATTCTCCTTCGGGAGACCTGTGTTCGAATCCTCGGTAAGGTGTGGAATTTTTTTCTGTCTGAGTCAAAAAGAAAATCCTAACCTGCACAGTTTGCGGCGACTGCACTAGCCAGGTGACCTTAATTCCTCAGGCTCAAAGACCCCCTTGCCATATACCGCAAGGTATTTGCAGTAAATGACAGTTTTTTTAGATATACTATTTTGAACATTATTAGTAAGTTTCGTTCTATTGTTTTCATTTTGCTATTCTAGAAATCATTGCCAGCTTATTTTGAGCCTTGGAACGAGCTAGCCAATTCGCTTCCTGACCTGGTCAAAGAGAAGAAGTTAAGAGATGCTGTTGCAAAGGTGATTACTTGCATATTCTTATATTGAAGAAAAGAAGAAAACTATGAAGCTAATATAATCAGTTGATCAAGTGCTGCCTCCACGTTGAAGGCTGGCTGCAAAAGATCTCCAACACTGTCTGTGTGGGGATGTGGGATGTTTGTGGGTAGGCGCTGGATGATTGGATTGGCGGGGGATGTGTTTGGCTGGGTGGTTGGGGGTATGTGGGTGGTGAGGATTTGTGGATGGGTTATGGGATTGGTGGGGGAATGTGTGTGTGGGTGGGGGATATGTGTGGGTAGGGGATGTGTAGGTGGGGGATGGGTGGGGCATATATGCATATCTGGGGGTGTGTGTCTCATAACATGATAATATGCAGTGTTTATGTTTACAACATTCATTTGACAATGTTTTTTTCCTATGTGAATGTATCATGCACTATTGATGAACGAAAGACGAGTGATTGGAAGGGCCGAATGTAAAACGGACCTGCGTGCCCAATTTGTTACGCTTTGAAAATAAAGTATGTTCGTTCATTCGTTTGTTCGTTCTGTCTTTGCTCTAGTGGTTTACTTCGTCATGCTGCTTTTGTCCATCTCTTAATGAAAACTTTCCACTTATATCGCTGCCTAACTTTTGTTTGTCTGCCTTTGACTTTGTTCTCCATTATGGTTTTTATAAAGGGGTCATGTCTTTTACTGTGGTCAAAATACGTGATAAAATGTGATTTGTCTTTTTCTTGGTTTCTTCCATTAGCTCGTTTTCATTTCCAGCTTTTATAAGATCTCCACATTTGCTTGCTTTTGTTTTCATAAAATGCCATTTATTAAACTAATACATTTTCTGACTAATGACTATAATTAATATTGCTAATTGTTGCAATAATAAGCCACCATATAGCATTCCAATGACCCAAGACAGGAGGACGGGTTCTGCACCTCAGTCCATTGTATCAGAGTAGCAGCTGAAACTGAGTCACACCCAGGACCTGCATGAAGATCTTGATGTGCCTCACACTCTGGACCTGATTCACACTCTGGAAGTTGTGGGTTAATTTGTGGACTCTGTGTCATTCATATCTTGAGTGCAGTTTTCCAAGGATTTTGGGGTCATCGTTGCAACTATGGAGTTTGTGCTTTGTGCAGTGTTCTTGCCAGCTGGCTGACCATTCTGCAGCAGCAGAGTTGTGACATGTGTGCCTTTCAGCCGACACATCCAGCTTCTTCTAGGCATTTCTTGTGCTGGTCAGCCTTCCTGGGTGCCAGAAAAACAAAAGGTGGTTGCCATCTCAGCAGTTAAATAACAAGAGTGGATATTGTGACTACAAAGCTTTCACCAACAAACAGAGACAAGCAAACAATAAAACAACTCCCCACAGACATGAGAATGTGTAAATATAGACATGTCTATCCAGGTGGAAGCCATTTGAGGTTTACAGACAGGCACAAATCATGCTGTTGCTTCTGAGTTGAGGAAGTAGAAGGCAGCAAAGATGACAGCTGGCCATCCTTCTTAATTCTCTGACTTATTATGTAGGAAGTTTTAAGCATATCAGAACCCTCATAGTGGAGTCCGGTACGAGATTACCTCTGTATAAGGTTTGTATTCATCCTCACCATGTATGCAACACATTACATTGAGATGCTTTCTCCTCACAGCTGCCATTGCTGGACCATAATCAGCTGGAGGGACACCATGAGTTGAGGCTTGCCCATCTTCAGCTTTCTCTCATTACTGCAGGATATGTGTGGCAGAATGGTGACAAGGGCATTGCAAAGGTATGCTATGTGTGTATTTGTTGGAAATTTCCATTAACTCTTTCCACACAAAGCATTTGAGTTAGTGGTCGTACATCCTGCAGCTGTGCCATGTGTGTATTTGTTGGAAATTTCCGTTAACTCTTTCCACACAAAGCATTTGAATTAGTGGCCATGCATCCTGCAGCTGTGTCATGTGGGTATTTGTTGGAAATGTCTGTTAACTCTTTCCACACAAAGCATTTGAGTTAGTGGCCATGCATCCTGCAGTTGTGCCATCACATGTCTAGGTTGTCATCCTATATGTTGCCTTCAAAATAGAGCTGAATGTCTGCTCATCAACCGATGTTTAAGCGAATCAGTCATAGAGTGTCTTTGTCTTATGTTGTGCTTATTCACACTAGTCTCCACTCTGATCCTGTGAGACCGTAGATGGTAAATGAAACACAAGAGGAACAGACATAGCGAATCAGTCATAGAGTGTCTTTGTCTTGTTATGTTGTGCTTATTCACACTAGTCTCCACTCTGATCCTGTGAGACCGTAGATGGTAAATGAAAGCCTCCAGGATTTTATCATAAACATGTCAAGACAACAATAATATATTCAGTGATGAAAAATGTGAAAAGATTGAGTACAGGTGACAAGGCAGTTGATATCTACAAGTCACCCCGCTGCATTCATTGGTTTATGAAAGCCAATATATTCCTTCGGTTATCCATTTTTACCTCTTCTGCTTCTTTGTTTAATTGTGTTGTGTGTAGGCAATGAACATCAAGGACTTCATACGTGAATTAAAATGTGCAGACCAGTAACAGTTATCACTAATAGAGAGAGAGAGAGAGAGAGAGAGAGAGAGAGAGAGAGAGAGAGAGAGAGACTGTATGTGAAATAGAGAGTGATTATCCAAGAATTGTATACATTTTAAATTGTTGCATAAAAATTGTCATTATTATAAAAGTAGTTGGTAAATTGTTGTGTTAATTTTTGGAATGTTTACATTATTGTGAGAACTTTTGGTACATTGTAAACTGTTGTTTCAGAAACATGTGAAAGTTTTTGTAAAATAGCCTGGGTACATTATACATTTGAAATATTTGTAATCTTCATAGAAGTAAATGGCCTGTCACATGTTTGGGTGATATACTTGAATTTTGTTTCTTCGCTCGCTCACTTTGAACTCAAGCTTAGTTCATAACACTACTTCTAGTAATGCTGGACTGAATTTTGCTTGTGGATTAGCTTTCCCTATTACCAGTGTCCCTTGCCATCAGGAGAACCCACTCTGACTTCAGAGGTACTTGTAATTTACGTCCTAAAGTCAAGGGCGATAGGTCAACACTGTAGTCCAACTGTCCGGTGTAGGGGTTAAACTTCTTACCTGGCATCAGCACTCCGGATGTTTAAGAACATGCGTTCTTATCCATTCGGCCATGCTGACCTACATACACTTGAATTTGATTTTAGATCATTGTATTTGAAATTTGTGTAAAAATGTCTTTACTAAGTCAATGTTCCCTCCCTTCGAACACAATTAATTGTTGCAGGTTCTTCCTAAGAGTTTGGCCATCCCTTTCTTTAACGTATCTAACCAACTTGGCATTCAACCAGTTCTGTTGCATGCTTCCTTAGCTTTGGCAAACTGGTCCCTTATTGACCCAAATGGGTAAGTAGCGAATATGTTAATTGTTTTACATTATTGTGTGTGCGAGAACAAGTGCTCGGAAGAAGTCAGATCTGGTGGCGCAGTAATGCAACTCTGCTGTAAACAACACAAATACCTTCCAAAAATAAATTAAATAAAAAACCCTGGGATGAACCTAGATTATGTAACCCCATATGTTGTGTCTCCATCTTGAAGTGGTAGAAGGGTTTGAATGTTCCAATCCCCGGGAAGGTTAACCCGGTCAACAGATGCCTGCAGGAGTCGGCCTAACGGCACAAGAACGCAGCTCTGCTGTAAACAGGCACAACGCAATTATGTCCGGGAAAAAAACCTCCGGATGAACGCAGAAAAAGAAGAAGAAGAAGAATGTTCCAATGACCCAAGAGCTGCACCGATGGCAGAGTAGCTGCAGGGTCTCCCATGTCAGACAGGTCAAGGTTTAGGGACCAGACAAAGTGAAACACATCTGCTGCCTTGTGGGTAGATGGGGGACAGTCAAAGGCTAGGGAAAGCAGACCTGAAAAGTGGTTGTTGAAATTGAATATGCTGAGGCGCAGGCTAGATGAAACAGTGCAGTGTGACTCACTTTGGTTTGACTAATTACTGAATGAAATCAAGGTTAGATAAATACAATATTTTGAACCCATAATAAGTAATATCTTTCTGCCTAAATTTTTCCATTTCAATTAACAGTATGCTCACTGACTTTATCTGTCTGGCTGTCTCTCCCTCCTCACTGTTCTTACTCTCTCTTCTTCTGCCTCCTTTGATTGTATTGTCAGAATGTATAGTCAGTCCAATTTTGATAAATAATGTGTTCACTTATTTTGCCATGCATGCAGCAAAGAATCAAGAACAAAAGACATAATGGTAGTTTTGTGTTGCATATCTTATTGTGTTGAAAATCTAACTTTTACACTGAAGCCCATTTGTTACCAGGGCCCATAAGGGAAGAAAATAATAGTAACTGTAACCTACCATGCATGCTGTAAGAGACCACTTAGGAGGGTTGGTGTGGACTAGCTACTTTGACCCATTAAAAACTTTAGCTACCAAATCCAACCAGTCATGAACACCCCTACAGAGTGCCTGGTGTGAGTTAGTTCAGGCGCTATACTTGACTGTGACATGGAAAACACAAGAAGAAAAGGACACTGAAGGCAGTTTTCACACAAATTTTCTATTGTCTAAACATTTGTTATGTTCATTCTCTTATGTCCATTTTTCAAATCTTCATATTACCAACAGTTATTAGGCCCGTTTTCGTTTTTCATTTTATGTGATAAAGTGATTTACAAATCTGTAAGTAAAAATAAATAAGATGGTAGTTTTCGGGTGGAGAATGATGACATAAAAGGCCGAGTTATAATGCTTTAGCTTCTGTATCTGTGTGGACACAGTTTATGGTTGAGCTTAGCATGATGTTCATATTCCTTGAAGCGATTTCATGAACCACTGACTCCAGCAGAAGAAAAGGACACTGAAGGCAGTTTTCACACACATTTTCTATTGTCTAAACATTTGTTTATGTTCATTCTCTTATGTCCATTTTTCAAATCTTCATATTACCAGCAGTTATTTGGCCCTTTTTCATTTTTCATTTTATGTGATAAAGTGATTTATAAATCTGTAAGTACAAATAACCGGTCTCTGTGGCTAAAGGGCTTGCGAACGCGGTTTGTGAGCCCGTATACCCGGGTTCGAAACACGGCGGTGCTGGTTTTTTCGAAAAAGGTATAGGGGCCGGTCGTTCAGAAAGCAATGGCAAACTACTGAACGTAACACTTGCCTAGTACATCAACAGCAGCTGAAAATGCTGGTGTTGACTGCAACGTCCCGTAAGGGATACGCAACAAAAAAAAGTACAAATAAATAATTTGGTAGTTTTCGGCTGGAGAATGATGACATAAAAGGCCGAGTTATAATGTTCTAGCTCCTGTATCTGTGTGAACACAGTTTATGGTTGAGCTTAGCATGATGTTCATATTCCTTGAAGCGATTTCATGAACCACTGACTCCAGCAGAAGAAAAGGACACTGAAGGCAGTTTTCACACACATTTTCTATTGTCTAAACATTTGTTTATGTTCATTCTCTTATGTCCATTTTTCAAATCTTCATATTACCAACATTATTAGGCCCTTTTTCATTTTTCATTTTATGTGATAAAGTGATTTACAAATCTGTAAGTAAAAATAAATAAGATGGTAGTTTTCGGCTGGAGAATGATGACATAAAAGGCCGAGTTATAATGCTTTAGCTCCTGTATCTGTGTGGACACAGTTTATGGTTGAGCTTAGCATGATGTTCATATTCCTTGAAGCGATTTCATGAACCACTGACTCCAGCTGTCTAAAATGTAATAAATTTGTTTTACTAATTTTTCATTCAATAAAAGGTAGTTCCATGGCAGATATGCTGTTAGAATGTGGGGTGTTGAGGATTCGTTTTGAACCACAACTTAGTTACGGGACATCATCTTAACCTGAACACCTGTGTCTGTTGATCTTCTGACTCCCTTGTCCTTCAACTTAACTATTTTGTACTAATATAATCATATTTTTGTGTGCACAATAGTTTTTAAATAAAACGAGAGTGGTTTCAGGTGAGAGTATATTTTGACAGCTTCTACTTTCTGACTTTTCCTATATTGGTATCCTTTATTAGTGTTTGTGTGAGCCTTTTATAAACCTTGTGATAAATTAGTTGTAAAACCGATAATAAAATGGCGTCAAGTTATTCACACAGATGACCAAAAAGGTTTTGAACATGTCACTCCACCAGAAATTTAGCTTTGTGACCACTTATATATCTGTTCATGGAAAATTAATGTGCAAGGTTCCCCTTGACATCTACATGAGACTCACCTGTTGACAAGATTCAGTTACTAAAGTTGGTAGCTTTGTCTAATTTTTGGAATTTATCCAGGGCAGTGGCAAATTATGGCCTACTCTTTTATAATTTCCAATTGTTGAGGCATTTAAAATGTATGCTGAATCTTTAACATGTGCAACGTGCATGCATGACTACCTATTTTTTTGCTATGGTCTGAGAAGGCACGACATCTGATTGTTACCCTGGGATTTGAGGATGAGTGGGAAAAGGGTGTTACATTTTTCTTATTGAGGGAGGGATGGTGTTCCTGTGTTCCTTTTTTCTGTTTCCCAATAAATTTAACTAAGACAGCAATTTTCAGCTGGAGAATGATGACATAAAAGGCCGAGTTATAATGCTCTAGCTCCTGTATCTGTGTGAGCACAGTTTATGGTTGAGCTTAGCATGATGTTCATATTCCTTGAAGCGATTTCATGAACCACTGACTCCAGCAGAAGAAAAGGACACTGAAGGCAGTTTTCACACACATTTTCTATTGTCTAAACATTTGTTTATGTTCATTCTCTTACGTCCATTTTTCAAATCTTCATATTACCAACATTATTAGGCCCTTTTTCATTTTTCATTTTATGTGATAAAGTGATTTACAAATCTGTAAGTAAAAATAAATAAGATGGTAGTTTTCGGCTGGAGAATGATGACATAAGAGGCCGAGTTATAATGCTTTAGCTCCTGTATCTGTGTGGACACAGTTTATGGTTGAGCTTAGCATGATGTTCATATTCCTTGAAGCGATTTCATGAACCACTGACTCCAGCTGTCTAAAATGTAATAAATTTGTTTTACTAATTTTTCATTCAATAAAAGGTAGTTCCATGGCAGATATGCTGTTAGAATGTGGGGTGTTGAGGATTCGTTTTGAACCACAACTTAGTTACGGGACATCATCTTAACCTGAACACCTGTGTCTGTTGATCTTCTGACTCCCTTGTCCTTCAACTTAACTATTTTGTACTAATATAATCATATTTTTGTGTGCACAATAGTTTTTAAATAAAACGAGAGTGGTTTCAGGTGAGAGTATATTTTGACAGCTTCTACTTTCTGACTTTTCCTATATTGGTATCCTTTATTAGTGTTTGTGTGAGCCTTTTATAAACCTTGTGATAAATTAGTTGTAAAACCGATAATAAAATGGCGTCAAGTTATTCACACAGATGACCAAAAAGGTTTTGAACATGTCACTCCACCAGAAATTTAGCTTTGTGACCACTTATATATCTGTTCATGGAAAATTAATATGCAAGGTTCCCCTTGACATCTACATGAGACTCACCTGTTGACAAGATTCAGTTACTAAAGTTGGTAGCTTTGTCTAATTTTTGGAATTTATCCAGGGCAGTGGCAAATTATGGCCTACTCTTTTATAATTTCCAATTGTTGAGGCATTTAAAATGTATGCTGAATCTTTAACATGTGCAACGTGCATGCATAACTACCTATTTTTTTGCTATGGTCTGAGAAGGCACGACATCTGATTGTTACCCTGGGATTTGAGGATGAGTGGGAAAAGGGTGTTACATTTTTCTTATTGAGGGAGGGATAGTGTTCCTGTGTTCCTTTTTTCTGTTTCCCAATAAATTTAACTAAGACAGCAATTTTCAGCTGGAGAATGATGACATAAAAGGCCGAGTTATAATGCTCTAGCTCCTGTATCTGTGTGAGCATAGTTTACGGTTGAGCTTAGCATGATATTCATATTCCTTGAAGCGATTTTTATGAATCACTGACTCCAGCTGCGGCTATAATTTAATATGTTTTTACGTATGTTCTTAATAACATACTTCTATTTTTGACCCTAATTCAAGTGCATATTTCTTTTTTTTCGTTCTTTTTCACAGGCCCTATGATTTTGGGTGAGTATTTTTTTAATTCAGTGAAGTCTGTGAAATATTTTCAATGAAGATAATTTACTCGATCATTTATTTTTTTATTGCATGCGTATGTATGGATGAAGAATGTGGTTCAGATGAAGACTCGACCACTGGCAGCTTAACTTTGTCATGAGCTAAGTGGGTAGAAGCAGACTCTTCCCAGTTCTTTGATTTCCTTAAGTAACATTGCAGAACCCTCCTTAGTCACCTTTTATGTTACATAGTAGGTTACAGTTTTACTATTCTTTGTCCCACTCCAGTAAGCTGGGTGACCTGGATTTCACCTCACCTCATGGGAAGTCCTGTGGCCAAAAGGTTAAGAGATGAGCTCTCAAACTTTCTGTGTGCTGATGGCGGTTTAGGGGATTGATTGATTCTCTGCTTACCCCAGTCAATTGTCTTAAACATTGGCTTTTCGTCCTTGACTTGGGAAATGATAAATACCTCAGGAGTCAAAAGTGGGGTCTCCTGATGATTGGGGGAGGTGGGGGGGGGGGGGTAGATAACTGTAATAGGAAAAGCTGTCCCATCGCATATATGTCTAGTGTGGACTACGCTCTAGTTCAAGGCGAGCAAATGAACGGAAAAAAGGTGATCATTATGCTTACCCATTGTTTTAATTGGGTATCAACGAGTTGGTTCAAGAGCATCTATAACATCCATAAATCTGAAATTTGTATAACAATAGTTATTACTTAGACACAAACAAGTGATACTATTTGAACTGAGAACTGATGACTGCAACCTTGCAAGTCATTTTTTGCACACAATCCAGATCAGGACTATCCCACTCTGCAAATCTTCTGTCGTACATGATTGCTGAGCATTTCCTTCAACTATATGATACATACACACATTTGAGAACCCACATATGGTCTTCATTTGTAATGGTCCATGAGAAACTACAGAGATCTAACAGCCCTTAGACTAACAGTAAAGTTTCTAACTAATTCTGGATTAAACATCCAAGAAATAAGACAAGATGAAGAAACGAAGAGCAGCCTGTTAAGGTAAAGGAAAGTAAAGGACCATTTTACACACCTCGAGACATATTGGGTATATGGTGGAAGCCCCATTTTTGTATAGACCAATCAGCACTCAATAGGGTGATGTGGTCAGTATAGACCAATCAGCACTCAATAGGGTGATGTGGTCAGTATAGACCGATCAGCACTCAGTGGGGTGATGTGGTCAGTATTGACCAATCAGCACTCAGTGGGGTGATGTGGTCAGTATTGACCAATCAGCTCTCAGTGGGGCGATGTGGTCAGTTTTGACCAATCAGCACACAGTAGGGCAATGTGGTCAATATTGACCAATCAGCACTCAGTGAGATGATGTGGTCAGTATAGACCAATCAGCACTCAGTAGGGCAATGTGGTCAGTATTGACCAATCAGCACTCAGTGGGGCGATGTTGTCAGTATAGACCAATCAGCACTCAGTGGGTTGATGTCAGTATTGACCAATCAGCACTAAATAGGGCGATGTGGTCAGTATGACAATGGACACCTTTACTTCCCAGGACAGTTCCTAGTATCCATTTTTGGCAGGGTCAACTTAGGAACCCAGGTCAGTTTAAACAAATCCATCTCAATGAGGATTTGAACACATGACAACCAGATGAACAGACAAGCATGTTAGCCACTGCACTGCCGTGGCTAAATCAATCAACATAACATAAGTTCCTGAAGTATATTGGTGGTTTCAGAGACTTAATTTGCCTGTTAAACTGCCTGATGTAATCATGTCAATTACTAGGTGTTTGGCAACAATATAATAATTTGCCTATTAAACTGCCTGGTTTGGCAACAATCTTTATAATAATCTACACAAATCACCATTCATCTTTATAATAATCTACATAGATCAACATTCATCTTTATAATAATCTACATAGATCAACATTCATCTTTCTTAGTCTTGACTCTGCTGCGGTTTCTATTGATATCTTTATGACAGTTCTTTATTGTGAGATGAAGCACAACCTGTGTCAGCTCTAGTTGAAAGGATGCTTAGAAGCACACCTGTTGATTCATGTTTCAGGAACCTGGAATGTTTATATCACCTTCCAGGTGAGGAAGCTGCCGACTGGTTTTGCATTGTAACCTTCATGGTGGAACTCAGCTTTGCAAAGTGTATGCAGGTAATGTTTGTTAATTCAGTAATTCAGTTCCTTGCTTTTGCTCCTGTTTGAAACTTAAGTATACTTATACTTACAGATGTATTTTTTTTTACTTTTTCATCTACTGTGTCCTCTTAATTGTTATGTCTGTTCCTCTTGTGTATTTCATAACTTTATTCTATTGTTTATTTTATACACTGAAGTTTTATCAGTTTATCTTTTACTACTTTATATCTGTATGTATAGTTTTTTGTTTATTTTTGCGCTCGCTTGCATTGAACTCAAGTGCAGTCCATACACACTATTTATAGTAGTGATAGACTGGATTTTGCGTATGGATTAGCTTTCCATATTAATAGCGTCTCTCGTCATGAGGCGAATCCACTCCGACTTCAGGGGTACTTGTAATTTACACCCCAAAGTCAAGGACGACAGGTCAAGATTTTAGTCCAGCTGTCCGGTATAGGGGTTGAACCGCTAACCTTGGCATCAGCACACCGGATGTTTAAGAACACGCATTCTTATCCATTCACCATGTGGACCTGCTGTATGTACATGTATAGTGTAATTAAAGCATTTTTCATAAAGAATTTTCTTGTTAATGGGTATGCCACACTGGTATATTTGGGAAATGAGAAATCTAAAAAAAAAAAAAAAAACATTGCTAAACTGGCAACAAACAACCTGGACAACACCCTACCTTGCACAATAAAATCAAAACAAAAATCTGATGTCACTACTGGCTCAACCAATATGATGCACCTTTTAGTGACCAGATGTCACACCTGCATCTTAAACATAGCACAATCTTCAGACTAGGTGGGGGATGAGTGTGTGTGTGGGGGGGGGGGGAGGTGTCTGTGAATGGGATATGTCTGTGTGGGTGGGAGTGTGTGAGTGTGGATGGGGTAAATGTCAGTGGGTGGAGGATGTATGTGTGGGTGGTGAGGATGTTTGTAGATGGGGGATGTGTGGGTGGCTGGGGAGATGCGTGTGTGGGTGAGAGATGTGTGGGCGGGGATGTGTATGGGGAATGCATGTGGATTGTGTGTGTGTGGGGGGATGTGTTCAAGGGTTGTGTGTGGGATGTGCAGGTGGATGAAGGATGTATGTGAGGATGGGGGATATGTCTGTGTGGGTGGTTGGGGTGTGTGGGTGGGAGGGTAGATGAGAGATGTATGTGTTGATGGGCGGGTGGGTGATGTGTGGGTGTAAGTGGTCGATGCATGAGTACGTGAGTGGGTGGATGTGTGAGAGAGATGAGTGTATGGGTGGGGGATGTGTGTGAGCAGCGGATGTGGGTGGTGGGAGGTGTGTGTTTTTGGGTGGGGGATATGTGTGGACAGGTGGGCAGATGTGTTTGTGGGTGGGGGATGTGTAGTTGAGAGGTGGCGGATATTGGGTGGGTGTAGGTTGGCTGATGTGTGTGTGGGTGGGTGGGGAAAATTGTGAGGATGCGGGATGTGTGTGGTTAGGTGCGGGATGTGTGGGTTGGCGGGAGTATGTGTGTGTGGTTTTGTGATGTTTGTTTTGCTGGGTGGTTGCGGGTGTGTGGGTGGGTGTTGGAGAATATATGGGTGGGTGTGTGCATGTCGGTTATGGGATGGGTGAGGGATGTGTGTGTGGGTGGAGAAATGTGTGTGGGTGGGGGATCAGTGGGTGGGTGGCGGATCAGTGGGTGGGTGGCGGCATGTATGTTTGCCTGGGTCTGTGTGAGTGCATGGAGGTATGTTTGGGTGGGGGAGGTGTGGTGGGTGGAGGATGTGAGGGTGGCAGCGGGATGTGTGGGTGGCTGCGGGATGTGAGGGTGGATGGGGGATATGTCTCACAACATTGCAATATGCACTGTTTATGTTTACAACTTTCATTTGAGAATGTTTTTTTTCCCCATGTGAATGCATCATGCGCAATATGCATTGTTTATACTTACAAAATCCATTTGACAATTTTTTTTCCCTATGTAAATGTAACATGCACATTTGATGAATGAAAGATGAGTGATTGAAAGGGCCGAATGTAAGACGGGCCTGCGTGCCCAATTTGTTATCCTTTTAAAATAAAGTTCGTTCGTTCGACTACACACAGGACTTAGAAGTCTTAGAAGTCTAGAAGACACACTGTCTTAGATCATGCCTGCATTGCCTCAATCTGTCACATGTTGCTGAGACTGATCCCCAAACTCTAATAGAGTACATCCTTCAATCTGTGGGGAGTTGTTTCATCACAATTCAGACCATGAACTGCAGGGGAATGAAAAGACTTCAATTACTAGTAACTTTAGTCATTCATTGGGACTTACTCAATAGAAAAGTGGGAGGGGGGTAAGAAAACTGGTAGGGACATTCTTGCCTATTGACCTGGTGGTAATGTGTTTATAACCTCATCAAGGCAGGAAAGAGTAAAAAACAAATTGACTTGTTCTCGCAGGTTGACCCCGTCTAAATGGACACCAGAAAATGTTCTGGGAAGTGAAGGTGACGAATGGTATTGACCACAACAACTGTTGAGTGCCGACTAGTCTAAAATATGGAACTACCACCATTTACTTAATATGTCCCAGAGCATGGTATAGAATCCTAAACTTGCACACACATGAAGGACATTCCTATGATTCATTGTTTCTGGGCATTGCATCTCTGGGAGATAGCAACTTTTCTAGTTTGGTTTAGGCTCATGGTGACCATACATCCTTAGTGTACAACATTGTCACTTTTCTAATCAGCCTAGCCTGGCTAACCGTGTCATCATCAGAAGACACACAATTAACATATGAGTACATATTTAACACATTAATTATGGAATTAAAAGATGCTGAGGCAGAATTTATGTACACATTTTAAAACTATATATCCATCCATCATGTGCCATGCCGGTAAGCGTGGGCGGTCATGTTCTGCCATCTCACCCGATCACCAGAGTCGTGGATCAGCTCCGTGTTTCTGTCTCGACTATGCCACAAGGCCAAGCCATCCAGGTACTTGCTTCTAGGTCTTCCCCTTGGTCTGTTCCCCTCGATCTTACCAGTTGTCACCAAATTCTCCAATCCATTTCTTCTCATAACATGTCCAAAAAATTTTGACTGTCTACGTCTAATTTCTCTAATCAATTTACGATCTTCATTTGTTTCTTGAAGGACTTGTTCATTGGTCTTTCTGGCTGTCCATGGTATTCTTTGCATTTTCCTCAGAAACCACATCTCTACAGCCATCAGATGTTTTTCAGCCTGACTGCTCATTGTCCACGCTTCACATCCATACAAAAGTACAGGCTCAATGTAGCATCTCAACACTCTCTTTCTCGTTTCAATTGACATCTTTTTATTGGTCAATATGTTTTTCATCTTGCTAAAGGCTACTTTTGCCATGGCGATTCTTGTTCTAATCTCTTCAAGGCATCTCCCATCAGATGTTATTACTGTTCCGAGATAATTGTACCTGCTCACTTGTTGAAGAATATTCCCATTTACTTGTATATTACATTGTGGTATTTCGTCCTTCCTAGTGACGACCATAATCTGTGTCTTTTTACAATTTAATTCTAACCCTAGTTGTTCACTGTGTGTCACAATCGCATCTACTAAATTTTGCAGGTCCTGTTCATTGTCTGCAATCAAGACTGTATCATCTGCATATCTAATGTTATTGATGCATCGGCCCCCAATGTTGATTCCTTCCATATCTTCAATATTTCTGAAAATACTTTCACTGTACAGGGAAAACAGATCTGGAGACATTACACATCCCTGTCTCACACCCCTTTTAATAGGCTGATATTGGCTTACTTCATTATCAACTCTTATGGCAGCTTGTTGTTTCCAATATATGTTTTTTACAAGTCTAAGATCTTTTCCATCAATTTGTAGATCTTCAAGCATCCTTATCATGTTGACATGTCTCACTTTATCAAAAGCCTTTGTGTAGTCAATAAAGCAAAGGTGTAGATCTTTGTTTACTTCTATAGAACGTTCGATTATGTTTCTCAGTATATACACAGCATTTACTGTACCCTTGCCTTCCACAAACCCACATTGTTCTTCTCCTATTTCAGGTTGTATTTTCCTCCTAACTCTTTGCATGATAATTCTTAGCAAAATCTTCGTGATGTGACTCATTATACTAATTGTTCGATGTTGATCACATTCCAAGGCTCCTGATTTCTTAGGGATTGCAATAAATACAGAATTACATAACTCCTGAGGTATATTTCCAGTATCATATATTGTATTAAGCAGACTGGTAACTTGATCTATTCCATATTCTTCTAAAGCATTAATCATTTCTGTTGTGACGCTGTCTGAACCGGGGGTCTTGCCAGATTTCATATGGTTAAGAGCATTCTGAACCTCCATCTTCAAAATTGCTGGTCCTTCATTATTATTTTGAACATCATACTGTTCGTCTCTGTTGTCGTCATACAGGTTTTTCACGTAATCTGACCATTCATGTAATATCTGATCTTTTTCTATTATGACTCTTCCATCTTTTGTCTTTAGGCAGCCTGCTGATGTACGTGTTCTTTGATTAGTAAGCTCCTGAATTCTTTTGTGCATTAGGTTCGCATTGTTACTGTTGTGTTGTTTTTCAATTTCTCTGCAATTTTTCTCAAGCCATGTTTCTTTTGCCTCCTTACATAAGGTTCTCACTTTTCTGTGAATTTCTTCATATTTGGCAGGATTATTTTTGTTCTGTCTTCTTGTTTCCATTAGTTGTAAAATTTCTTCAGTCATCCATGTCTTACGGCCCACTTTCTTTACTTTTGGAATAGTTTTTTCTGCTGCGCAACTGATTGAATTCTTCATCGTTTCCCATTGATCATCTACATCTTGAAACAGGATCTCTAGATCAGACAATATATCAAATTTGTTCTTTACTTCTATGTTAAAATTATCTTGTATTTCTTTGTCAGTTTTCAATTTGCACCAGTCATATTTAGGGTTTCCTGCTGTATACTTGACTTTCTTTAATTTTACCCTCAATGTGCCTGTAATTAATCTGTGATCACTGTAACAGTCTGCATTTGGAACTGTTTTTACGACTGTTAACGCATTTCGAAACCTTTTGCTAATCAGGATGTAATCTATCTGGTTTTTAATCCTGCTGTCTGGACTCCTCCATGTCCATAATCTTCTAGGATGCTGTTTAAACCAGGTGTTTCCTACAACCATTTCTTGTTCTTTTGCCCATTCTACAAGTCTGTATCCTCTTTCATTTCTCTCTCCCAAACCATGGTTGCCTACACTGCATCCATCGCCTTGCTGTCCTATTTTTGCGTTGAAATCACCCATTATGATATTTATTTCTGATTTTTTGCAGTTCTTCAAAGCAGACTCCACGTCATTATAAAATTCCTCTATGCTTTCTTCACTGCTTTCACTTGTTGGGGCATATACTTGAATGACATTTATTTTAAAAGGTCTTCCGTTTAATTTTACTAATAGGACTCTGTCTGACACAGCATGATATCCTTTGACAGAATTATATATATATATATCTAATTTCAGCACTGATTGTGCTAATGTTAAATATATTGATATTAATAATGTACCAATTTTGAAATAATTAATCCACGGTTTAAATAACTAAAGATATTGCAATACATTCATGGTTTAGTGCATTTTAAAATTATTGAAAGATGGCAAGGTGCAAAAACTATCACACTATAATATCCCGTCAGCTTACAGCTAAATTTTGATGTTAATGCCTTTTTGTTAAGATTTTCATGTAGTGTTTCCAGTTATGTGTTGAAATCTTCTTCTTCTTCTGCGTTCCTCCGGAGTTTTTTTTTCCGGACATGATTGCGCTGTGCCTGTTTACAGCAGAGCTGCGTTCTTGCGCCGTTAGGTCGACACATCCGACTTCTGCGGGCGTTTGTTGACCGGGTTAACCTTCCCGGGGATGAGTTGAAATAATGTAAGAACATTACTGTTATCTTCATCTTTTCCATGTATTTGCTTTCACTTCACTTAAAAAATGTAACATTTGAAAAGATACCGCTGTCTTTATTTTATAGTATACCACAATCGCTGTTTACATTCACTGCCTGGCATGCTTTGGCTATCTCCGTAAATTGTTGACTTATCTACCACTTTTTGTAATAATTTCCAAGCTTGTTCAGCAGTTAAGCGAGATAGGTGAATGGCTTTACGGAATTTTTGTTTGCGGATTACCAAAGTAAAGAATAATAAAGATCTTAGTAAAATATAAATGTAAAATGGATATCTAAACATTCTAGAAACATAATTTCCTATGTTATTTAAAAAAATGATCAGATTTGTTATTTTGATATCAAACTAAATGAAATGTGTCTATTTTAGCGAGGCGTCACCACAATGGATAAACAAATTTAAGTGGCACCTGTATGATTGTTAATGCATTAAGAATAATGTAATATTTAATTGATTAAACCCTGTAATACACAGAATCAATGTTAATGTCAGCTGGAGAATGATGACATAAAAGGCCGAGTTATAATGCTTTAGCTCCTGTAACTGTGTTCACAGTTTGTGGTTGAGCTTAGCGTGATGTTCATATTCCTTGAAGCGAGTTCATGAACCACTGACTCCAGCTGACAAATAAACGTTTTTAAAGACATCAAACCTTTTAACAGCTTGCTATGAAATTGATTGAAGTCTCATCAAATGTAGTTACGTCAGTAAATGTCCGCATTAGGTACATACATACATATATGTTACGAGAATCAGTTTTAATGCTGTTTGTATACAAATGTAGAAGCTGTGCTTGTAGTGCCAAGTCTGGGCTGTAGGATTTACCCAGGTTTATAACATGGGGACCAGAGATTTCTCTGGGAATGTCAAAATGAGTGAGGTTCTTTTTTGGGGGAGGGGGGGAATGGGGGTCTAATTAAGGATTACTCTCATTGCAAATCTACAGATAACTCTATAAGTGCTGCAGTTTCCTCTCATGGATCACTCAAGGAGACCCTCAGCACAGTGCATGAACTCTCTAGCAAGGGCAGGGATGTAAATGTATCCCAGAATCACACACGCTATAAATATTCTTATTATGGATATCTTTTCTAATTCTGAAATTATTATGATCAGTGGCCAAATTGTACTTTGCAATTTCCAACTGCCTGAGATTTTTTAAATGTGCAGTGTGCACCCAAATCTTCTGAGGTTTTTGCCCTTGTCCGAGAGGACTAGATGCTTGATCCTCTACCCAGGCTCAGGGGGAAGTATATCACTGTTTTGTGAATGGAATCAGATTTGCAAAGCCAGATGTAAATGGCGTAACCTCTAAGCCATTCCACCCCCTAGGTGAGGGTATTACTGACTTATCATGACTCACATGCCAGCTGCTCCTAAAAAATCTGAGCTTAATACCATATATCCATATTGCCGTAATGGCTTACAATTCATCTTTACGTACTGTTATGTTTGTGTATAAATGTGTTTATACATGAGAGGAAAACAGGGCCATATTGCTCAACATTTACTAGAAGTGTTTTCAGTCAGTTGTGAACTATTCTTTTTCTTTGGTGTGTATCATGTCCTTTCTCAACTTGTATTTGTGCATCTTTGACCGCGTTCAATGTCTTATCATAAATTAATGTGTATGAACTGGTCATAACAATTAGCATGACAATTTTCAGCTGGAGAATGATGACATAAAAGGCCGAGTTATAATGCTTTAGCTCCTGTAACTGTGTTTACAGTTTATGGTTGAGCTTAGCGTGATGTTCATATTCCTTGAAGCGAGTTCATGAACCACTGACTCCAGCTGATATATAAACATTTTTAAATACATCAAACCCTTTAACAGCTTGCTATAAAATTGTTTGAAGTCTCATCAAATGTAGTTACGTCAGTAGATGTCCACATTAGGTATACATACATATATGTTATGAGAATCAGTTTTAATGCTGTTTGTATACAAATGTAGAAGCTATGCTAGCATAGTTTGTAGTGCCAAGTCTGGGCTATGGGATTTACACAGGCTTATAACATGGGGACCAGAGATTTCTCTGGGAATGTCAAAATGAATGTGTGTGTTGAGAGGGGGGGGGGGGTGTTCTAATTAAGGATTACTCTCAATGGAAATCTACAGATAACTCTATAAGTGCTGCAGTTTCCTCTCATAGATCACTCAAGGAGACCCTCAGCACAGTGCATGAACTCTCTAGCATGGGGAGGGATGTAAATGTATCCCAGAATCGCACACGCTATAAATATTCTTATTATGGATATCTTTTCTAATTCTGAAATTATTATGATCTGTGGCCAAATTGTACTTCTTTGCAATTTCCAACTGCCAGAGATTTTTAAAATGTGCAGTGTGCACCCAAATCTTCTGAGGTTTTTGCCCTTGTCCGAGAGGACTAGATGTTTGATCCTCTACCCAGGTTCAGGGGGAAGTATATCACTGTTTTGTGAATGGAATCAGATTTGCAAAGCCAGATGTAAATGGCTTAACCTCTAAGCCATTCCACCCCCTAGGTGAGGGTATTACTGACTTATCATGACTTGCATGCCAGCTGCTCCTAAAAAATCTGAGCTTAATACCATATATCCATATTGCCGTAATGGCTTACAATTCATCTTTACGTACTGTTATGTTTGTGTAAAAATGTGTTTATACATGAGAGGAAAACAGGGCCATATTGCTCAACATTTACTAGAAGTGTTTTCAGTCAGTTGTGAACTATTATTTTTCCTTGGTGTGTATCATGTCCTTTCTCAACTTGTGTTTTTTGCATCTTTGACAGCGTTCCATGTCTTATCATAAATTAGTGTGTATGAACTGGTCATAACAATTAGCATGACAATTTTCAGCTGGAGAATGATGACATAAAAGGCCGAGTTATAATGCTCTAGCTCCTGTATCTGTGTGAACACAGTTTATGGTTGAGTTTAGCATGATGTTCATATTCCTTGAAGCGATTTTTATGAATCACTGACTCCAGTTGACAAATGAACATTGTTAAATTCATCAAACCCTTTGACAACAGCTTGCTGTGAAATTGTTTGAAGCCTCATCAAATGTAGTTACGTCAGCAGATGTCCATATTTGATATACATACATATATGTTATGGGAATCAGTTTTAATGTTTAATGTTGTTTGTATACAAATGTAGAAGCTGTGCTAGCATAGCTTGTAGTGACTGGTGTGGAATGTGGGTGTTTAAATTAAGGATTACTCTCAATAGAAATCTACAGATATCTCTATAAGTGATGCAGTCTCCTCCCATTGATCATTCAAGGAGACCCTCAGCACAGTGCATGAACTCTCTAGCATGGGCAGGGATTGAAATTTATCCACGAATCACACATGCTATATTTTTATTGTGGGTATGTTTTCTAATTCTGAAATTAATCTGGTCAGTGGCCAAACTGGACTTCTTTGCAATTCCAACTGGCAGGGATTTTTAACATGGTCAAATTGTACTTCTTTGCAATTTCCAAATGCCAGGGATTTTTAACATGTGCAATGTACACCCATATCCTCTGAGCTTTTTGCCCTTGTCTGAGAGGACTAGGTGTTTGATCTGCTACCCAGGTTCAGGGAAAGTATATCACTGTTTTCCTATTTTGTAAAAATCCATTCAGTGCTGTGAATTAAATGAGGTTTGCTTGTGTCAGGCAAATTGCATTACTTACAAACCACTAAACAACCTGGGTGAGGGTATTACTGACTTATCACAACTTGCAAGCCAGCTGCTCCTAAACAAACTGAGCCTAATACCATATCCCCATATTGCCTAAATGGCCTATAACTGGTTTTATTTACTCTTTAGTATATAAATGTGTGTATATAGGAGTGGGCAGGAAGGTAACCATTTTCAATATTTTCTAGAAGAGTGTTTTTAGTCCCTTGTGAACTAGTCTGCTTTCTTCTAGGTATGTATCTTGTCCCTTCTCACCTATATCCTTTACTGTTGGTGCTTTTTTTACCTTGTTCACAGCTTGTGATGAATTAGTATATATAAACTGGTAATACCAATTAGCATGATAGTTTTCAGCTGGAGAATGATGACATAAAAGGCCGAGTTATAATGCTTTAGCTCCTGTAACTGTTCACAGTTTGTGGTTGAGCTTAGCGTGATGTTCATATTCCTTGAAGCGAGTTCATGAACCACTGACTCCAGCTGACAAATAAACATTTTTAAAGACATCAAACCCTTTAACAGCTTGCTATGAAATTGTTTGAAGTCTCATCAAATGTAGTTATGTCAGCAGATGTCCACATTGGATATACATACATATATATTATGGGAATCAGTTTTAATGTTTAATGTTGTTTGTATACAAATGTAGAAGCTGTGCTGACATAGCTTGTAGTGACTGGTGTGGATCTGGGGTTGACCCAGGCTTATAACATGGGGACCAGATATTTCTCTGGGAATGTCAAAATGAATGTGTGTGTTGAGAGGGGGGGGGGGGTGTTCAATTAAAGATTACTCTCATTGCAAATCTACAGATATCTCTATAAGTGATGCAGTCCCCTCCCATAGATCATTCAAGGAGACCCTCAACACAGTGCATGAACTCTAGCATGGGCAGGGATTGAAATTTATCCATAAATCACACATGCTATAAATATTTTTATTGTGGGTATCTTTTCTAATTCTGAAATTAATCTGGTCAGTGGCCAAACTGGACTTCTTTGCAATTTCTAAATGCCAGGGATTTTTAACATGTGCAATGTACACCAATATCCTCTGAGCTGTTTACCCTTATCTGAGAGGACTAGATGTTTGATCTGCTACCCAGGTTCAGGGAAAGTATATCACTGTTTTCCTATTTTGTAAAAATCCATTCAGTGCTGTGAATTAAATGAGGTTTGCTTGTGTCAGGCAAATTGCTTTATCTACAAACCACTAAACAACCTGGCTGAGGGTTTTACTGACTTATCACAATTTGCAAGCCAGCTGCTCCTAAAAAAAACTGAGCCTAATACTATATCCCCATATTGCCTAAATGGCCTATAACCGGTTTTATTTACTCTTACTTTAGTATATAAATGTGTGTATATAGGAGTGGACAGGATGGCCATCACTTTCAACATTTTCTAGAAGAGTGTTTTTAGTCCCTTATGAACTAGTCTGCTTTCTTCTAGGTGTGCATCTTGTCCCTTCTCACCTATATCCTTTACTGTTGGTGCTTTTTTTTTTACCATTGTTCCACAGCTTGTGATGATTTAGTATATATAAACTGGTAATAACAATTAGCATGATAGTTTTCAGCTGGAGAATGATGACATAAAAGGCCGAGTTATAATGCTTTAGCTCCTGTAACTGTGTTCACAGTTTGTAGTTGAGCTTAGCGTGATGTTCATATTCCTTGAAGCGAGTTCATGAACCACTGACTCCAGCTGACAAATAAACGTTTTTAAAGACATCAAACCTTTTAACAGCTTGCTATGAAATTGTTTGAAGTCTCATCAAATGTAGTTACGTCAGTAGATGTCCACATTAGGCATACATACATATTTGTTATGAGAATCAGTTTTAATGGTGTTTGTATACAAATGTAGAAGCTGTGCTTGCATAGCTTGTAGTGCCAAGTCTGGGCTGTGAGATTTACCCAGGTTTATAACATGGGGACCAGAGATTTCTCTGGGAATGTCAAAATGAGTGAGGTTCTTTTTGGGGGGGGGGGGGGAATGGGGGTCTAATTAAGGATTACTCTCATTGCAAATCTACAGATAACTCTATAAGTGCTGCAGTTTCCTCTCATGGATCACTCAAGGAGACCCTCAGCACAGTGCATGAACTCTCTAGCAAGGGCAGGGATGTAAATGTATCCCAGAATCACACACGCTATAAATATTCTTATTATGTATATCTTTTCTTATTCTGAAGTTATTATAATCAGTGGCCAAATTGTACTTTTTGCAATTTCCAACTTCCAGAGATTTTTAACATGTGCAGTGTGCACCCAAATCCTGAGATTTTTGCCCTTGTCCGAGAGGACTAAATGTTTGATCCTCTGCCCAGGTTCAGGGGGAAGTATACCACTGTTTTGTGAATGGATTCAGATTTGCAAAGTCAGATGTAAATGGCTTAACCTTTACAGGGCAGACGCTTTTCCATATTTTAGCCCTGAACGGGCAAGATTTTTTCAGGTTCGGTAAAGTTTTGGGTTGTGTTAGTAAAAACATCACAAATAAGGTGTTAGTCAACCGATTTTAGTTGAATAAACAACACAATGAAGGGAAAAGCATGCAGAATATGTTACTCATGTGATTGTTGCCGCTTATCCATATATGAACACAAATATTTACGAAATACAGTTATTGTTTGTGATTTTCAGTCATCTATACAGCAATTTACGAACACATTTTCAGAATCATAATAACTTTCTTTTAAAGTCCGACTCACCACTGCTAATGCAAAGCAACGCTTTTCACTGATATCTAGCTGCGATTAGTAGTCAACTTCGTGCCCTTTAATGTCACTTAAATTGAACCTAGCGAAATCTCGGCTATCACTTGAAGAATCCATTTTGAAAAACTAAGCGTAAAAACCCCGAAAACTATCCAAAAATTCCATTCAAATTCATAGTAGGTGCTTGCAAATGGCGGCCATGTTGTCAAGCTATCGGCGAAAGCAAAAGTATTCGTCGGAAGTATCGGAAAGCCGAGAGATCGCATTTTTACAATGCATTATAGTATCGGGCGCATTCGACCGATCTGTCCGTTTAAGTGATCAGACGGAAATGGACGTTCCACCCTGTAAAGGGTTAACCCCTAAGCCATTCCACCCCATAGGTGAGGGCTTTACTGACTTATCATGACTCACATGCCAGCTGCTCCTAAAAAATCTGAGCCTAATATCATATACCCATATTGCCTTAATGGTTTAGAATTTATCTTTATGTACTGTTGTTTGTGTATAAATGTGTTTATACATAAGAGGAAAACAGGGCCATATTGCTCAACATTTACTAGAAGTGTTTTCAGTAAGTTGTGAACTATTCTTTTTCCTTGGTGTGTATCATGTCCTTTCTCAACTTGTATTTGTGTATCTTTGACCTTGTTCCATGACTTATCATAAATTAATGTATATGAATTGATCACAACAATTAGCATGACAATTTTCAGCTGGAGAATGATGACATGAGTTCATGCACTGTGCTGAGGATCTCCTTGAGTGATTTATGAGAGGAAACTGCAGCACTTATAGAGTTATCTGTAGATTTGCAATGAGAGTGTGTTTATATGTGTTTATGCATGAGAGGAAAAAAGGGCCATATTGCTAAAAGTTTTAGTTTAGTTTAGTTTAGTCGATGGATCAACATCACGGCACACGGGTGTAACCCATAAGTGCTCCGTTCTCCTCCTAACTCAAACCTGAGTCTGGAGAAACTCAGCTCAGTGCACGAACTCCATAGCACCGGTGAGGATCCTGAAATACTTTGGGTAGATTTTTAACTCGAAATTTTGCCCTGGCAGTGCTGTTAGGCTACTCTTTTTCGATTTCCAACTGCCAAGGGATTTTTTACATGCGCAACAATACACACGGGCGTCCAATTTCACTACCCAGAGACCAGGGGAAATTTTATTGCTAGAAGTCCACGTGAAAAAAATCCCGGTCCTTACCGGAGCTTGAACCTGGGACCTCCAGCACTCGAGTCAGACACCATCCCCGAGACCACAAAGTCCCCCCCTACCCTGCATATTGCTCAAAATTTACTAGAAGTGTTTTCAGTCAGTTGTGAACTATTCTTTTTCCTTGGTGTGTATCATGTCCTTTCTCAACTTGTATTTGTGCATCTTTGACCGCGTTCAATGTCTTATCATAAATTAATGTGTATGAACTGGTCATAACAATTAGCATGACAATTTTCAGCTGGAGAATGATGACATAAAAGGCCGAGTTATAATGCTCTAGCTCCTGTATCTGTGTGGACACAGTTTATGGTTGAGTTTAGCATGATGTTCATTTTCCTTGAAGCGATTTCATGAATCACTGACTCCAGCTGACAAATAAACTGGTGTTACCAAAATGGGTGAGGATTTTTTTAAAGGTGGATTTCAATTATCGATCACTTTCATTGCATATATACATATATCTTCATAAACGCTAGTCTCACATAGATCACACAAGGAGACTCAGGACACAGTGCTAAAAATTGCATAGCATTTGTGAGGATTGAAATATGTGTATCAGGATCCCAAATTATATAAATATTAATTTTGCTGGTAGATTTTCTCATTTTGAAATTTAGTTCTGGCCAGTGGCTTACTTGGCCTGCTTTCTGCAATTTCCAACTGTTAAGAGATTTATAATATGTGCAATGTGCACAGGAATCCTATGACTTTTCTTTAACCTTTGTCTGAGAAGACTAGATCTTCGATCCATTACCCCAGTTTCAGGGAGAAGCATACCTTCATGTTAATATTTTGTAAAAATCAATCCATACCATGAATGTTATCTGGTTTGCACAGAGTTACTCCACCTGTTAGATGAGGTTACACGTCTCACATGCCAGCTGCTTCTGAAAAATCTGAGCCTAATAACATATCCCCATATTGCCTAAATGGCATATAACTGGTTTTATTTACTCTTACTTTAGTATATAAATGTGTGTATATATGTAAATGTGCGTATATAGGAAGTCCACCATTTCCAACATTTTCTAGAAGAGTGTTTTTAGTCCCTTGTGAACTAGTCTAATTTCTCCTAGGTATGTATCTTGTCCCTTCTCACCTATATCCTTTACTGTTGGTGCTTTTATTTACCTTGTTCACAGCTTGTGATGAATTAGTATATATAATCTGGTAATACCAATTAGCATGATAGTTTTCAGCTGGAGAATGATGACATAAAAGGCCGAGTTATAATGCTTTAGCTCCTGTAACTGTTCACAGTTTGTGGTTGAGCTTAGCGTGATGTTCATATTCCTTGAAGCGAGTTCATGAACCACTGACTCCAGCTGACAAATAAACATTTTTAAAGACATCAAACCCTTTAACAGCTTGCTATGAAATTGTTTGAAGTCTCATCAAATGTAGTTATGTCAGCAGATGTCCACATTGGATATACATACATATATATTATGGGAATCAGTTTTAATGTTTAATGTTGTTTGTATACAAATGTAGAAGCTGTGCTGACATAGCTTGTAGTGACTGGTGTGGATCTGGGGTTGACCCAGGCTTATAACATGGGGACCAGATATTTCTCTGGGAATGTCAAAATGAATGTGTGTGTTGAGAGGGGGGGGGGGGGTGTTCAATTAAAGATTACTCTCATTGCAAATCTACAGATAACTCTATAAGTGCTGCAGTTTCCTCTCATAGATCACTCAAGGAGACCCTCAGCACAGT
This sequence comes from Cepaea hortensis, assembly GCA_963921405.1. Taxonomy (NCBI): domain Eukaryota; kingdom Metazoa; phylum Mollusca; class Gastropoda; order Stylommatophora; family Helicidae; genus Cepaea; species Cepaea hortensis. The sequence continues at coordinate 51,722,693 of OY992876.1, forward strand.
GCATGAACTCTCTAGCATGGGCAGGGATGTAAATGTATCCCAGAATCGCACACGCTATAAATATTCTTATTATGGATATCTTTTCTAATTCTGAAATTATTATGATCTGTGGCCAAATTGTACTTCTTTGCAATTTCCAACTGCCAGAGATTTTTAAAATGTGCAGTGTGCACCCAAATCTTCTGAGGTTTTTGCCCTTGTCCGAGAGGACTAGATGTTTGATCCTCTACCCAGGTTCAGGGGGAAGTATATCACTGTTTTGTGAATGGAATCAGATTTGCAAAGCCAGATGTAAATGGCTTAACCTCTAAGCCATTCCACCCCCTAGGTGAGGGTATTACTGACTTATCATGACTTGCATGCCAGCTGCTCCTAAAAAATCTGAGCTTAATACCATATATCCATATTGCCGTAATGGCTTACAATTCATCTTTACGTACTGTTATGTTTGTGTAAAAATGTGTTTATACATGAGAGGAAAACAGGGCCATATTGCTCAACATTTACTAGAAGTGTTTTCAGTCAGTTGTGAACTATTATTTTTCCTTGGTGTGTATCATGTCCTTTCTCAACTTGTGTTTTTTGCATCTTTGACAGCGTTCCATGTCTTATCATAAATTAGTGTGTATGAACTGGTCATAACAATTAGCATGACAATTTTCAGCTGGAGAATGATGACATAAAAGGCCGAGTTATAATGCTCTAGCTCCTGTATCTGTGTGAACACAGTTTATGGTTGAGTTTAGCATGATGTTCATATTCCTTGAAGCGATTTTTATGAATCACTGACTCCAGTTGACAAATGAACATTGTTAAATTCATCAAACCCTTTGACAACAGCTTGCTGTGAAATTGTTTGAAGCCTCATCAAATGTAGTTACGTCAGCAGATGTCCATATTTGATATACATACATATATGTTATGGGAATCAGTTTTAATGTTTAATGTTGTTTGTATACAAATGTAGAAGCTGTGCTAGCATAGCTTGTAGTGACTGGTGTGGAATGTGGGTGTTTAAATTAAGGATTACTCTCAATAGAAATCTACAGATATCTCTATAAGTGATGCAGTCTCCTCCCATTGATCATTCAAGGAGACCCTCAGCACAGTGCATGAACTCTCTAGCATGGGCAGGGATTGAAATTTATCCACGAATCACACATGCTATATTTTTATTGTGGGTATGTTTTCTAATTCTGAAATTAATCTGGTCAGTGGCCAAACTGGACTTCTTTGCAATTCCAACTGGCAGGGATTTTTAACATGGTCAAATTGTACTTCTTTGCAATTTCCAAATGCCAGGGATTTTTAACATGTGCAATGTACACCCATATCCTCTGAGCTTTTTGCCCTTGTCTGAGAGGACTAGGTGTTTGATCTGCTACCCAGGTTCAGGGAAAGTATATCACTGTTTTCCTATTTTGTAAAAATCCATTCAGTGCTGTGAATTAAATGAGGTTTGCTTGTGTCAGGCAAATTGCATTACTTACAAACCACTAAACAACCTGATGGCATAAGATACGACGAAATTGCATTACTTACAAACCACTAAACAACCTGATGGCATAAGATACGACGACATAAATAGGTGTACCGACAATGAGCTAGAGAAACTAGCAGACATGTACAACAACAGTATAGGGAGTGCTAGCATCAAGGAGGAATGGTTACACAGCTATCTGATTCCCTTGCCGAAGCCTGACAAAGACCACAAAAAAATTCAGGGATATCGAATTATAACCATGCAGAATACAATAGGCAAGCTGCTGGAGAAGGTAATTGCCAGGAAAATATCAAGCCAACTAGAGAGGCAAGGTGTTTTCCCACCTACCCTGGGTGGGTACCGTCCAAAAAGAGAAACCTGGACCAATGCAGCAGTCTTTGCCCAGGATGTCTATGAAGGTTTCCACTCAGGCACTGAAACCGTTGCTGCAGCGATTGATCTTGAGGACGCATACAACAGAGTACCACTGGATTTTTTAATGTTTCAGCTTCTTGAACTAAACGTAAGTCCATTCCTCCTTAGTTGGATCGCTGCAGCCCTCTTCCAACGGAAAGTAGTTTTTAGATGTGGCAGTTGGACTTCGGAACCAACAACAATATATCCTGGCCTACCACAGGGATCACCATTATCTCCGGTACTGTTCAACGCCTACACAGTGAGAATCACCAGTGAGCAGATCACTGGACCTGGCAGGACATTGTCATATGCCGATGATGTTTTAGTGTATCGTCAGGGTAAGGATAGAGAGGAGGTTGCTGGGGAACTACAAACCGAACTCAATCGCATAAGTACTTGGTGTGATGAAGCTGGGGCAATGGTTAACCCAACAAAGGCAACAGTGACTTGGTTCTCGTTGAATAATCATATTGTCAACAATCCAACACCAACTGTAATGCTGTGTTCAGAGACGGTGGAAAGAACGCAGGCAATGAATTACCTGGGGATACGGTTTGATCGAAGCCTTGCTTATAATGTGCACATAGACCAGGTGATAACAAAGGCCAAGCGGGGTTTGGCAGCGATGCGGGTGATGGCGGCAGCAAACTGTGAGCAGCGCCATCTATGTCTTCTGTACAAGGGGCTGGTCATGTCTGTTTTGGAGTATGCAATGGCAATCTTGACTCTCAGCCATAAGCAGATAGAAAGGATGGAAAGGATACAGAATGAAGCTATGCGCATTATTCTTGGATGTACAAGAGATACAGCATGCAGGGCGATGCGCTACCTTCTTGATTTTCCAACCATTGAAGAGAGAATACAAGTTTGCAGGGCACGCGCCTACCTCAGAATTAACGCAAACACACAACATCCACTGCATAGTGAAATTAGGAAGGTGAAGGGCAGCAGGTTAAAAAGAGGACGGTCGTGGATGGGTCAAGCCGAAGACATTCTTCAACAGGTGTGTTCACTTGAGGACTTAGAACCTGGCGAGGAGTGGGTGCAAGTGCCAACAGACTTCTGCACATCCTTTTCAGTTTGCATCCAATTAGATAGAAAATGCAGACAAGAAAATCCGGCTGCTGTTGAGGCTGAAGTACAAGCGTTGATTTTCGAGAATTCGCTAGACGGTGACGCGGTCATCTACACAGATGGGTCGGTCGTCCGACATGTGAGAAGCTCATGGGCCTTTACAGCTCGGGCCGGAGGGAGAATTGTGAAGGAGGACTCTGGTGCTTTCACTGAAACCACAAGTAGCCTTACCATGGAAGTCATGGCAGTAAGTAAAGCAATAACATGGCTCGAGACACAGACATTCACCAGGGCTTGTTTCCTTAGCGACTCAATGAACATGATCAAGAGGATAGAGGAGGGGTCGATCCGAAGAGAATGGTTGCTGCCTCTGAAGCGGTCTCGGCTGGCAAAGATTAGTTTCATCTTCGTGCCAGGGCATGCGGGAGTACAAGGAAATGAGCGGGCTGACAAGCTCGCAGGTGAGGCTACTGTGGAGGGCAGACGCGCCATGGACCAGGCTGACATTCTGAATGCTCTACGTGATGTGAGACTTTTGCGAGAACCAAGTGATGACTGTGAATCTACAACAATGGCCAGACTGCTAGAGCATCAAATTAAAAGAGGTGTGGCCAAACAAGAACACTACGCAGGAAGCCAAAGAAGATTGATAAACCAACACAGAACTGGCGTCGTTAGCCGCTACACGCTGCGGGATTTGCTGAGGAGGGGATCCGAGCACTTATGGACTGAATGGTTCGATGTGCAGCGAGGATGATCTGTCGACTAACTAACTAACTAAACAACCTGGGTGAGGGTATTACTGACTTATCACAACTTGCAAGCCAGCTGCTCCTAAACAAACTGAGCCTAATACCATATCCCCATATTGCCTAAATGGCCTATAACTGGTTTTATTTACTCTTTAGTATATAAATGTGTGTATATAGGAGTGGGCAGGAAGGTAACCATTTTCAATATTTTCTAGAAGAGTGTTTTTAGTCCCTTGTGAACTAGTCTGCTTTCTTCTAGGTATGTATCTTGTCCCTTCTCACCTATATCCTTTACTGTTGGTGCTTTTTTTACCTTGTTCACAGCTTGTGATGAATTAGTATATATAAACTGGTAATACCAATTAGCATGATAGTTTTCAGATGGAGAATGATGACATAAAAGGCCGAGTTATAATGCTTTAGCTCCTGTAACTGTTCACAGTTTGTGGTTGAGCTTAGCGTGATGTTCATATTCCTTGAAGCGAGTTCATGAACCACTGACTCCAGCTGACAAATAAACATTTTTAAAGACATCAAACCCTTTAACAGCTTGCTATGAAATTGTTTGAAGTCTCATCAAATGTAGTTATGTCAGCAGATGTCCACATTGGATATACATACATATATATTATGGGAATCAGTTTTAATGTTTAATGTTGTTTGTATACAAATGTAGAAGCTGTGCTGACATAGCTTGTAGTGACTGGTGTGGATCTGGGGTTGACCCTGGCTTATAACATGGGGACCAGATATTTCTCTGGGAATGTCAAAATGAATGTGTGTGTTGAGAGGGGGGGGGGTGTTCAATTAAAGATTACTCTCATTGCAAATCTACAGATAACTCTATAAGTGCTGCAGTTTCCTCTCATAGATCACTCAAGGAGACCCTCAGCACAGTGCATGAACTCTCTAGCATGGGGAGGGATGTAAATGTATCCCAGAATCGCACACGCTATAAATATTCTTATTATGGATATCTTTTCTAATTCTGAAATTATTATGATCTGTGGCCAAATTGTACTTCTTTGCAATTTCCAACTGCCAGAGATTTTTAAAATGTGCAGTGTGCACCCAAATCTTCTGAGGTTTTTGCCCTTGTCCGAGAGGACTAGATGTTTGATCCTCTACCCAGGTTCAGGGGGAAGTATATCACTGTTTTGTGAATGGAATCAGATTTGCAAAGCCAGATGTAAATGGCTTAACCTCTAAGCCATTCCACCCCCTAGGTGAGGGTATTACTGACTTATCATGACTTGCATACCAGCTGCTCCTAAAAAATCTGAGCTTAATACCATATATCCATATTGCCGTAATGGCTTACAATTCATCTTTACGTACTGTTATGTTTGTGTAAAAATGTGTTTATACATGAGAGGAAAACAGGGCCATATTGCTCAACATTTACTAGAAGTGTTTTCAGTCAGTTGTGAACTATTATTTTTCCTTGGTGTGTATCATGTCCTTTCTCAACTTGTGTTTTTTGCATCTTTGACAGCGTTCCATGTCTTATCATAAATTAGTGTGTATGAACTGGTCATAACAATTAGCATGACAATTTTCAGCTGGAGAATGATGACATAAAAGGCCGAGTTATAATGCTCTAGCTCCTGTATCTGTGTGAACACAGTTTATGGTTGAGTTTAGCATGATGTTCATATTCCTTGAAGCGATTTTTATGAATCACTGACTCCAGTTGACAAATGAACATTGTTAAATTCATCAAACCCTTTGACAACAGCTTGCTGTGAAATTGTTTGAAGCCTCATCAAATGTAGTTACGTCAGCAGATGTCCATATTTGATATACATACATATATGTTATGGGAATCAGTTTTAATGTTTAATGTTGTTTGTATACAAATGTAGAAGCTGTGCTAGCATAGCTTGTAGTGACTGGTGTGGAATGTGGGTGTTTAAATTAAGGATTACTCTCAATAGAAATCTACAGATATCTCTATAAGTGATGCAGTCTCCTCCCATAGATCATTCAAGGAGACCCTCAACACAGTGCATGAACTCTAGCATGGGCAGGGATTGAAATTTATCCATAAATCACACATGCTATAAATATTTTTATTGTGGGTATCTTTTCTAATTCTGAAATTAATCTGGTCAGTGGCCAAACTGGACTTCTTTGCAATTTCTAAATGCCAGGGATTTTTAACATGTGCAATGTACACCAATATCCTCTGAGCTGTTTACCCTTATCTGAGAGGACTAGATGTTTGATCTGCTACCCAGGTTCAGGGAAAGTATATCACTGTTTTCCTATTTTGTAAAAATCCATTCAGTGCTGTGAATTAAATGAGGTTTGCTTGTGTCAGGCAAATTGCTTTATCTACAAACCACTAAACAACCTGGCTGAGGGTTTTACTGACTTATCACAATTTGCAAGCCAGCTGCTCCTAAAAAAAACTGAGCCTAATACTATATCCCCATATTGCCTAAATGGCCTATAACCGGTTTTATTTACTCTTACTTTAGTATATAAATGTGTGTATATAGGAGTGGACAGGATGGCCATCACTTTCAACATTTTCTAGAAGAGTGTTTTTAGTCCCTTATGAACTAGTCTGCTTTCTTCTAGGTGTGCATCTTGTCCCTTCTCACCTATATCCTTTACTGTTGGTGCTTTTTTTTTTACCATTGTTCCACAGCTTGTTATGATTTAGTATATATAAACTGGTAATAACAATTAGCATGATAGTTTTCAGCTGGAGAATGATGACATAAAAGGCCGAGTTATAATGCTTTAGCTCCTGTAACTGTGTTCACAGTTTGTAGTTGAGCTTAGCGTGATGTTCATATTCCTTGAAGCGAGTTCATGAACCACTGACTCCAGCTGACAAATAAACGTTTTTAAAGACATCAAACCTTTTAACAGCTTGCTATGAAATTGTTTGAAGTCTCATCAAATGTAGTTACGTCAGTAGATGTCCACATTAGGCATACATACATATTTGTTATGAGAATCAGTTTTAATGGTGTTTGTATACAAATGTAGAAGCTGTGCTTGCATAGCTTGTAGTGCCAAGTCTGGGCTGTGAGATTTACCCAGGTTTATAACATGGGGACCAGAGATTTCTCTGGGAATGTCAAAATGAGTGAGGTTCTTTTTTGGGGGAGGGGGGGAATGGGGGTCTAATTAAGGATTACTCTCATTGCAAATCTACAGATAACTCTATAAGTGCTGCAGTTTCCTCTCATGGATCACTCAAGGAGACCCTCAGCACAGTGCATGAACTCTCTAGCAAGGGCAGGGATGTAAATGTATCCCAGAATCACACACGCTATAAATATTCTTATTATGGGTATCTTTTCTTATTCTGAAATTATTATAATCAGTGGCCAAATTGTACTTTTTGCAATTTCCAACTGCCAGAGATTTTTAACATGTGCAGTGTGCACCCAAATCCTGAGATTTTTGCCCTTGTCCGAGAGGACTAAATGTTTGATCCTCTGCCCAGGTTCAGGGGGAAGTATACCACTGTTTTGTGAATGGATTCAGATTTGCAAAGTCAGATGTAAATGGCTTAACCTTTACAGGGCAGACGCTTTTCCGTATTTTAGCCCTGAACGGGCAAGATTTTTTCAGGTTCGGTAAAGTTTTGGGTTGTGTTAGTAAAAACATCACAAATAAGGTGTTAGTCAACCGATTTTAGTTGAATAAACAACACAATGAAGGGAAAAGCATGCAGAATATGTTACTCATGTGATTGTTGCCGCTTATCCATATATGAACACAAATATTTACGAAATACAGTTATTGTTTGTGATTTTCAGTCATCTATACAGCAATTTATGAACACATTTTCAGAATCATAATAACTTTCTTTTAAAGTCCGACTCACCACTGCTAATGCAAAGCAACGCTTTTCACTGATATCTAGCTGCGATTAGTAGTCAACTTCGTGCCCTTTAATGTCACTTAAATTGAACCTAGCGAAATCTCGGCTATCACTTGAAGAATCCATTTTGAAAAACTAAGCGTAAAAACCCCGAAAACTATCCAAAAATTCCATTCAAATTCATAGTAGGTGCTTGCAAATGGCGGCCATGTTGTCAAGCTATCGACGAAAGCAAAAGTATTCATCGGAAGTATCGGAAAGCCGAGAGATCGCATTTTTACAATGCATTATAGTATCGGGCATTCGACCGATCTGTCCGTTTAAGTGATCAGACGGAAATGGACGTTCCACCCTGTAAAGGGTTAACCCCTAAGCCATTCCACCCCATAGGTGAGGGCTTTACTGACTTATCATGACTCACATGCCAGCTGCTCCTAAAAAATCTGAGCCTAATATCATATACCCATATTGCCTTAATGGTTTAGAATTTATCTTTATGTACTGTTGTTTGTGTATAAATGTGTTTATACATAAGAGGAAAACAGGGCCATATTGCTCAACATTTACTAGAAGTGTTTTCAGTAAGTTGTGAACTATTCTTTTTCCTTGGTGTGTATCATGTCCTTTCTCAACTTGTATTTGTGTATCTTTGACCTTGTTCCATGACTTATCATAAATTAGTGTATATGAATTGATCACAACAATTAGCATGACAATTTTCAGCTGGAGAATGATGACATGAGTTCATGCACTGTGCTGAGGATCTCCTTGAGTGATTTTATGAGAGGAAACTGCAGCACTTATAGAGTTATCTGTAGATTTGCAATGAGAGTGTGTTTATATGTGTTTATGCATGAGAGGAAAAAAGGGCCATATTGCTAAAAGTTTTAGTTTAGTTTAGTTTAGTCGATGGATCAACATCACGGCACACGGGTGTAACCCATAAGTGCTCCGTTCTCCTCCTAACTCAAACCTGAGTCTGGAGAAACTCAGCTCAGTGCACGAACTCCATAGCACCGGTGAGGATCCTTTGGGTAGATTTTTAACTCGAAATTTTGCCCTGGCAGTGCTGTTAGGCTACTCTTTTTCGATTTCCAACTGCCAAGGGATTTTTTACATGCGCAACAATACACACGGGAGTCCAATTTCACTACCCAGAGACCAGGGGACATTTTATTGCTAGAAGTCCACGTGAAAAAAATCCCGGTCCTTACCGGAGCTTGAACCTGGGACCTCCAGCACTCGAGTCAGACACCATCCCCGAGACCACAAAGTCCCCCCCTACCCTGCATATTGCTCAAAATTTACTAGAAGTGTTTTCAGTCAGTTGTGAACTATTCTTTTTCCTTGGTGTGTATCATGTCCTTTCTCAACTTGTATTTGTGCATCTTTGACCGCGTTCAATGTCTTATCATAAATTAATGTGTATGAACTGGTCATAACAATTAGCATGACAATTTTCAGCTGGAGAATGATGACATAAAAGGCCGAGTTATAATGCTCTAGCTCCTGTATCTGTGTGGACACAGTTTATGGTTGAGTTTAGCATGATGTTCATTTTCCTTGAAGCGATTTCATGAATCACTGACTCCAGCTGACAAATAAACTGGTGTTACCAAAATGGGTGAGGATTTTTTTAAAGGTGGATTTCAATTATCGATCACTTTCATTGCATATATACATATATCTCCATAAACGCTAGTCTCACATAGATCACACAAGGAGACTCAGGACACAGTGCTAAAAATTGCATAGCATTTGTGAGGATTGAAATATGTGTATCAGGATCCCAAATTATATAAATATTAATTTTGCTGGTAGATTTTCTCATTTTGAAATTTAGTTCTGGCCAGTGGCTTACTTGGCCTGCTTTCTGCAATTTCCAACTGTTAAGAGATTTATAATATGTGCAATGTGCACAGGAATCCTATGACTTTTCTTTAACCTTTGTCTGAGAAGACTAGATCTTCGATCCATTACCCCAGTTTCAGGGAGAAGCATACCTTCATGTTAATATTTTGTAAAAATCAATCCATACCATGAATGTTATCTGGTTTGCACAGAGTTACTCCACCTGTTAGATGAGGTTACACGTCTCACATGCCAGCTGCTTCTGAAAAATATAACTGGTTTTATTTACTCTTACTTTAGTATATAAATGTGTGTATATATGTAAATGTGCGTATATAGGAAGTCCACCATTTCCAACATTTTCTAGAAGAGTGTTTTTAGTCCCTTGTGAACTAGTCTAATTTCTCCTAGGTGTGTATCTTGTCCCTTCTCACCTTACATCCATTACTGTTGGTGCTTGTTTGACCTTGTCCCACAGTTTGTGCTGAATTAGTATATATAAACTGGTAATAACAATTAGCATGATAGTTTTCAGCTGGAGAATGATGACATAAAAGGCCGAGTTATAATGCTTTAGCTCCTGTAACTGTGTTCACAGTTTGTGGTTGAGCTTAGCGTGATGTTCATATTCCTTGAAGCGAGTTCATGAACCACTGACTCCAGCTGACAAATAAACATTTTTAAAGACATCAAACCCTTTAACAGCTTGCTATGAAATTGTACACTTCTTATGCTATTAGCTCACCATAATACTGACTTTACTACACTTCTTATGCTATTAGCTCACCATAATACTGACTTTACTACACTTCTTATGCTATTAGCTCACCATAATACTGGCTTTACTACACTTCTTATGCTATTAACTCACCTGTGGTTCTTATGCCATCCAGGATAGTTCATGGTTTGGATCATTCATTTTCACACAAAAACATAAGACAGATGAAAATGACACACCAGCATTTGGCTGTTAATCAAGAGTTCACTCTGTATATTTGGTGTGTGTATATACACTTGATAGTTGGTGACAAAGAAACTGGCAGGCATGGAGGGTAATGTGCTTTGTCCGATTTGCTAGTTCATGGTGATGCACCCGACTCTATTCCAAGTGGCTTCATCTTATGATTCATTTGTGTGTACATGTTGTGAAGTTGGAGTTATAGCCAACATTTTTTGTGTACAACATTTCAGCATGCTGTTTGACTTCCTTGTTAATTATACCTTTGAGTGTTGCAGATCCAAGTGAACACCACAGGTGTGCCACGATTCACACGTCTATTCACTGAACACCACAGATATGCCATGATTCACACATCTGTTCATTGAACACCACAGATATGCCACGATTCACACAATGTTTGTTCACTAACGTCAATGAATGTATTCTCCAGTCTATAGTGAGGATTCTAGAGCTGTTGAGCAGTCTCAGTGGGGGAGTGACTAAACATGAGAAGAATACAGAAGCTGAGGTGTCCCAGTGCTTGCAGGATATCAGTAAAGCTATGAAAACCATGCAGGATTCACTAGCCAGGATGCGTGGTATGGTTAGTTACTACATACACTATTCTTTGTTTTAAAAGCATAACTAACATACTTTATAGGTGTGTATATATATGCATCTGTTTAAGTGGCTACAAAGCTGGGGATTTGGATTTCAGTACTTGATATGGTGAAGGATTTATTTCTCGGGAGTGGGGGGGGGGGGGGGGGTGTGTGTGCACACGGCGACTGCACTAGCGTGGTGGCCTTAATTCCTCAGGCCTAAGACTCCTCTCTCAAAGTACACAATGTAAAGAGCTTTTTAGCATCAAGTAAAGGTGATGGTAGATATTGCTATTGGGGTATCAATGTTAGGCCTTCACGTATCGGAGACCACAATATAATGAGGTGAAGCAGCCTGTTCCATGCCTTTCCTTCCCAGACATTTCTGAAAATGTGTTCATTTGTTCTTTCACTTTGTAAAAAAAAAAATTAGCTCTTGTTAAGCCTGCTTCTGGAGCATTGGTTAAAAAAAGGCGCATTGTTGTGTCACTTTTATATATTCTTCAGTCTTTTTAGTTTATACTTATGTTGTATGTGGTTTTTTCGAAAAAGGTATAGGGGCCGGTCGTTCAGAAAGCAATGGCAAACTACTGAACGTAACACTTGCCTAGTACATCAACAGCAGCTGAAAATGCTGGTGTTGACTGCAACGTCCCGTAAGGGATATGCAAGAAAATTTTTTATGTTGTATGTAAATTACTGCCTCTCTCATCAGGAAGGGTTTTTGCTACACTTTTTACTGTTTTCTATTTTTACTTCCTTATGGTCAGTGAGGGATATTCGCATGAGGGATGTTCACATGTCTTTTGAACTTTGCAAGAGTTAATCCTGATCAGATGGAGCCGCCACTGCCGCTTGCTTTCTATGACTGTTTGTGTGTGTATGTTGTTTTATGGATGTAGTCTTGAGAAGGATTACTCCTGATGACCCGCTCATGGTTTTTTAAAACTGTTCATGCTGTTTCTTTTGTTGAAATCCTTGGCTGCTTGATTTCACATTTCATCTATGTTTTTGTGTAATTCGGGTGCATCTGACCACATCTGGCATTTCTTCTAATGTTGGCTTTGGTTCTGATTTGGTTTCTTTGGTGGCGGCTAGTTCATCTTTGTTCCTGTTTGACTGCTGGGTGTAATGTGTCTGTCTGTGGATTCTCCTCTCCCTTTGTAGACTTAGTACATTATGCTGTCAGCAGTATCGGTCATGGTGTTCTCACTCTTCTTCCTGGATTTGAACATGTGATTGTATTTGTCACCTGTGGAAACATTTCGAGTCATTTCCACCTTCCTTGTAAATAAAGTGATTTACTGAGAATGGGCTCGCATTTGCAAATGCAATGTTCTGAAAATTGTCTGGTAACTATTTTTAATGAGGCTTGGTCAGTTTGGCACCGTAATGAGTGGAAAAAATAATCCATGCTGTGTGGCACTGGTGATCATATATTTCTGCAGCCTACTCTTATACTGCCAGTCTTTGTCTGGGGTGTCAGGCATTAGTATTACTTTTGGTAAGGATGACTTCCTATTCAGGGACCATTTCCCACTGGTCGAAGCCTGACATCCAGCTCACGCCTGTGGCTCCTAGTAGCTGTCAGTATGTGACAGCGGCCACCCCCCAGGCAACAGCTGTGACAGGCTGGCTAAACCAGGCGTAGGTAACTGTTTTGGTGTTAACCCTTTACAGGGTGGAACGGTCATTTACGTCCGCTACCGTAAACGGGGGAAACATCCCAAACCGCCCGATACTATTATGCATTGTAAAAACGCGATCTCTCGGCTTTCCGATACTTCCGACGGCTACTTTCGCTTTCACTGATAGCTTGACAATGTGGCCGCCATTTGTAAGCACCTACTATGAATTTGAACAGACTTTTACGGACTTTTTTTGAAAGTTTTCGGGGTTTTTACGCTTAGTTTTTCAAAATGGATTTCGGCGATTCTTCAAGTGATAGCCGAGATTTCGCTAGGTTAAATTTAAATGACATTAAAGGGCATGAAGTTGACTATTAATCGCAGCTAGATATCAGTGAAAAGTGTTCCTTTGCATTAGCAGTTGTGAGTCGGACTTTAAACAAAGTGATTATGATTCTGAAAATGTGTTTGTAAATTGCCGTATAGATGACGGAAATTCACAAACAATATGCTGTATTTCATAAATATTTGTGTTCATATATGGATTACCGACAACAATCACGTGAGTAACATATTCTGCATGCTTTTCCCTTCATTGTGTTGTTTATTTAACTAAAATCGGTTGACTAACACCTTATTTGTGATGTTTTTACTAACACAACCCAAAATTTTACCGAACCTGAAAAAATCTTGCCCGTTCAGGGCTAAAAAAACGGACAAGCGTCTGCCCTGTAAAGGGTTACACCAATCGGTGGACTATGGTATGCATACCTAGCATGTGAAGACAGGATTTGGCAGACTGCGCGGAAGAAATCATTGATGATTCAATGGGCAAGACGGCGTTTACCTGCAAAGCGTTGTGGAATGTAATAAGCACAGCAAGGCACATAGAGCGCCCTGGTCACCCACTGCACCTGTATTCGTCTCCAGTTGTCGTTACTTGTCTTGCCTCTAGACTTTGATGGACTCAGGCAAGGGAGTGAGGTTGACGAATTGCACAACTCTTCCTCACTTTAATCCATCGCGCACGTCATTCTTCATCCAATAGGTCTTATCAGCCATCTTAGAACTCATTGCTCCATACTTTCAACTCAACTGGATGAAATGAATGGTCATCATCATTCTTGATGGACAAACAACTGCCAATCATTTATGATACTGATGTTCCTCCATGCCAAGATGTCAGACTGACCAGCACCTCTCTCTTGGTCTCCCTCCAACTTTCCCGTTGTGACGACATACTCCAGCTTTCTACTTCTCATGACAAGTCCAAAGAATGTGGACTGCCTTCTTCTGATGTGAGTAACCAACTCACTTTGTGAGTTAACTTCTTTTAAGAAATCTTCATGACTCTTTCTACCATCACCTTGTTTTCATTCTTCTATAAAACCCATCTCCACAGCTTCCACATAGTTTTTCACTTGTCTAAATGTCTGTACATCATTATTAGCTTGATATAGCTCTTCAGAACTCTTTTTTTTCTAACATTTTCCAAAATGGAGGATAGGTGGTTGAGCTGTTAAGGCTTCTGTTGTGTTTATGCTTGTGGCTGCGGTTTGCTTATGCATTTTTCTCATGTTGGACTGGTAGTGCATGGTTCCGTTTCCCTGCTACTGAGTTGAGTGTGGAGCGACACTGTGAGCTGTGAATTTCATGTGGAGGGCTTTTACATCTGTCCACGGTTGTTTGTAGCGTGAACTGCATGTTCAGAAAAATGACGGCCGGCCAGTTGCTGAACTAACTGGGTTGTCTTATGCAGTAATGTGTGGCTGCTGGTTTTCTAGTGACTGCCACTTCCATTGACGATGAACTGTACTTTTCGTGACAGACTTTTGTGTTGGGATTCTGGCAGCAGCATTATGCATAGTATACTTGTGCAGGCTGTTGATTTGTTGAGACTTCTGTCTGTTCCACTTTTGACATGGGGCAGGGAGGAGCATTCTGTGTTATATTCACTGCCACACGAACGGAGCATACTGGGGCGACCCTTTGCAGTGAATTTGGAACTGCTAGTAGTCTAACTAACTAACTAACTAACTAACTAACTAACTAACTAACTAACTAACTAACTAACTAACAAACCTTTATTGACAAAGATATGTTCAGAGAATATTCTTCATCTAGTGAAATACTGCTTTTGGTTGGATTATTCTGCATTTAACTTCCTTATAAATCAAATCAAATCAAATCAACTTTATTTGGGTCACAAATTGGGCGCGCAATTATAACATCTTCCAGCTGCTGCTATTAAGAAGAAGAAGATTGTTTCATACATTTTTGGGCTGCAGTATTTTTAAGTTCACTTCTGGTTTTTAAAATGCTAAATGTTTTTATTTGCTTACGAAATTTTATTCTACTAAATATTATAAAAAAATATTAAATAAAATTATAAACATTTGTATTTCTGATTCAGATAATCTTGAAGCAAAAGTATTCTTTAATGTGATACGCCCATTTCTTAGTGGGTAAGTCTTTTTACATTTATCCTCAACCCCTCCACCCCAAGCCAGCTAGCATGGTTTTAGTTTTATTATAAGTGAATAGTGTCCTGGTAAATCCTCTCGGGTTTATTGGGACATATAATAATGTCTACTATTGTTATTTGAGATAATTAATGTTTGTTTTAAAAAAAAACATAATACCCCCTAATTTTATATTTCATTTTATATATTATATATTCTCGCTATTTCTGAATTTGGATTTATAACTTTACATGACTTAATAGCTGCCATTATTTTACTGTCTGTGTGTGCCTCTATATACATGGCTTTTATTTTATTGTGATATATTGCTTTTAGTTTGATCTTGACTGATGGAAAGAAACTATCCTTGTTTTTGCCCATTGGAAAGTTTTAGAGGGTCAGTGCCTACAATAACTGATTGCCTGGCTGTTGCCATACAGTTTTCAGGCTAGTTCATGCTTTGAATTTCACCCCTAATAGTTTTTAAAAAGCCTTTACCTGTGTAATTCAATTAAAAACCTGTTTCTTCACATGCGGAAGTTGGCACCCTAGATTCTCAGCCACCTGCTTCTTTCGAAAAATAAAAGACATAGATAAAAAATACTCTAAAATAAGCTGTGTAAATTAAACTGTGAGTTTCAGACAAAACCAATAGTATTTTTCATGGGAAGTCTCCTTTCCCATCACATAACAGTGTGCTATTCTTCCTGTAGACACCATCAGCGTGGTCACCAATATATCTAGAGAATTATATAGCTGAATATTGCTGCCACTGAATGATACCTTTATCAACTACTAATAACCATTTTCAGCTTCCCATTTCAGTTTGGAACTTACTGACTTTGTAAATTAGTGATGCTATGTAACTTTCTGACTTTGTAAATTAGTGATTCTGTGTAACTTTCGGACTTTGTAAATTAGTGATGCTATGTAACTCTCTGACTTTGTAAATTAGTGATGCTGTGTAACTTTCTGACTTTGTAAATTAGTGATGCTATGTAACTTTCTGACTTTGTAAATTAGTGATGCTATGTAACTTTCTGACTTTGTAAATTAGTGAAGCTATGTAACTTTCTGACTTTGTAAATTAGTGATGCTATGCCTGTCATCTTGATTGATGTTTAAATTCAGATGGGGAGGAGAAACCAATCCACTTCCAGATGGGCTCATTTATGAGGGGATTTCAGAAACTCCAGTCAAAGTATGCATTTCATGGTTTTGATTTTAGTTTCTAATATATTAAGTTTATGTATATGTGTATGTGTTTTGTCAGCAGATCTCTTCCTAATGAAAAGCAACAACGAGAGAAATTAAAAGCAGGCCAAGAAAATGGGAAGTGGGGTAATAACATAAACAATATATGCTGAGCTGATGACACTGGCTGAAAACACAGAAGATACAAAACAACTGTTGGAAATTTTGATAACAGAGAATGCAATAAAAGACTCCTTGAATATCAAGAAAATGGAAACAATGGTTATATAAAAGAGTTATGATAACGCCAAAATGTGCTATAACAGCAGAAAGGAAAATGCCTAACCAAGTTAATAAATTCAAATATCGGGAGGCAATCTTAACATCTGATGAAAGATGCGTGACAGAGATTAAGGGCAGAATAGGTCAAGTGAAAACTGCATTTAAGAAAATGAAAAATCTTATGCAGTAGGTCACTTTCATTGAATGACAGAAAGAAGTGCTAAAATTTATTTAGAATTTGTTGTACTGTAAGGCAGTAAATTATGAAATATGAGTGAACAAATTAGGAAGAGCTTGGATGCAACGGATTACGACCCAACGAAGTTAATGTTGCAAATACCTTGGACTGTCAGAGCAACTAATAATGATGGCCTGCAGAAGGCTAATGAAAGTAGAAGATTGCATACAAATATAAGAAGGCGACAAACACATTCTTTAGTCATATCATGAGAAGAGACACATTAGAAAACATCATAATTGGAAGATCATATATATATAAAATGTGTGGGAACTACAATGAAATAGTGGTCTTGGGGTCAATTCCTAGCCAAGGCAGGGTTATTTTTTTTAACCAGTACTGCTCTGGGGTTGACCCAGCCTCATAATTACAGGCAGTTTTCAGAACTTTCATGGAAAGGCAACAAGGAAGGGAAGTGGTCAACCCACCTCATATGCCGTGATCTAAAATATAATATGTGAACGCTTAATACTTCATGCCCCAATGGTAGTAATACTTCACACCCTAATGGTAGTAATACTTCACACCCTAATGGTAGTAATACTTCACACCCGATGGTAGTAGCACTTCGCACCCCAAAGGTAGTAATACTTCACACCCCAACAGTAGCAATACTTCACACCCCAACGATAGTAATACTTCACACCCCAACGGTAGTAATACTTCACACCCCAATGGTAGTAATACTTCACACCCAAACAGTAGCAATACTTCACACCCCAACGGTAGTAATACTTCACACCTCAACAGTAGCAATACTTCACACCCCAATGGTAGTAATACTTCACACCCAAACAGTAGCAATACTTCACACCCCAACGGTAGTAATACTTCACACCCCAACGGTAGTAATACTTCACACCCGATGGTAGTAGCACTTCGCACCCCAAAGGTAGTAATACTTCACACCCCAACGGTAGTGATACTTCACACCCCAACAGTAGCAATACTTCACACCCCAATGATAGTAATACTTCACACCCCAACGGTAGCAATACTTCACACCCCAACAGTAACAATACTTCACACCCCAAAGGGTAGTAATACTTCACACCCCAAAGGGTAGTAATACTTCACACCCCAAAGGGTAGTAATACTTCACACCCCAACGGTAGTGATACTTCACACCCCAATGGTAGCAATACTTCAAACCCCAACGGTTGTAATACTTCACACGCCAAAGGGTAGTAATACTTCACACCCCAATGGTAGTAATACTTCACACCCCAACGGTTGTAATACTTCACACCCCAAAGGGTAGTAATACTTCACACCCCAATGGTAGCAATACTTCACACCCCAATGGTAGCAATACTTCACACCCCAACGGTTGTAATACTTCACACCCCAAAGGGTAGTAATACTTCACACCCCAAAGGGTAGTAATACTTCACACCCCAAAGGGTAGTAATACTTCACACCCCAAAGGGTAGTAATACTTCACACCCCAACGGTAGTTATACTTCACACCCCAACGGTATCAATACTTCACACCCCAATGGTAGCAATATTTCACACCCCAACGGTTGTAATACTTCACACCCCAAAGGGTAGTAGTACTTCACACCCCAATGGTAGTAATACTTCACACCCCAACGGTTGTAATACTTCACACCCCAAAGGGTAGTAATACTTCACACCCCAATGGTAGCAATACTTCACACCCCAACGGTTGTAATACTTCACACCCCAAAGGGTAGTAATACTTCACACCCCAAAGGGTAGTAATACTTCACACCCCAATGGTTGTAATACTTCACACCCCAAAGGGTAGTAATACTTCACACCCCAACGGTAGCAATACTTCACACCCCAACGGTTGTAATACTTCACACCCCAACGGTAGTAATACTTCACACCCCAAACGGTAGTAATACTTCACACCCCAAAGAGTAGTAATACTTCACACCCCAAAGGGTAGTAATACTTCACACCCCAATGGTAGTATGTGCTGTGGCCCGGGAAGGTTAACCTGGTCAACAATTGCCCGCAGAAGTTGGATATTTCAGCCAAAAGGTGCAAGTTTTGCAGCTCTGCTGTAAACTGGCACAATGCAATCATGTCTAAAACAACATTCCAGACGAACGCAGAAGAAAAAGAAGTATGTGCTGTGGTACTACCTTTACCTAATACATACAAACATAGGTACGTAAATATATACAGACATAGGCAGATACATACATACAGACATAGGCAGACACCTACATACATATATACAGACATAGGCAGACACCTACATACCTATATACAAACAGGCAGACACATACATATATAGTACAGTAAACATTCTCTGTCAGTAATTCTCTGCAAGCATGGCTAATTTGTTGGAGTAAACGTTCTGTTCCTGTTTTGTCCCATTCAATCAGGGGTGGTGATAATGTAGGGGGAAGATTATTAGATTGTTTGGGCACGTTATTGTGAGGTGGTTAATAAGTAGACAAGGATATTTGTAAGGGTATCCCGGTTGGGATGGGTTCCTATCCTTTGTAGCCTTCTTTAGGAAGCCTGGAATTCGGCTCGTTACCCCCACATGAAAACTAATGATAACGCCAGTATCTTACACAAAAATTTTGTAAATATAGGCTCCTTTAGAAGGTGTGGAGACCACGGACTGTGACCACTTTCATTATAGAGGATGCCCTCCTTTATGGATGAGAAAAGGGACTAAAAATCTTCATACTTGCCTCACAGCTCCAATCCATGAGGTTACTCACGGATCGGAGCTGTGAGGTGAGTATGAACATTTTTTTTCAATTCTCATTTTGTCTTCATTGCTTTAATTTTTTCATCCTTTTGTCCTTCTCATCCTGTCGTCACCTTTTGATGTGGTCACAGGAGATCTCCTTGACTATATGTTGTGTTTGTGAATGTGTTTGTTTGCTGATGAAGACTAATTGCCGCAACGTCCTGTATGTGTCGTAAATCTGTTATGTAAAGCTGCACTACTTTGTGTCATTTTATATTGTTTACATTTTCACAGCTTTGCCGCAGTTCCGCCCAATTTTATTCATATCCTTTCTGGTTAGAGTGCTGAATTTCGGAAGATAAGTGACTGGGAAATATACCACAGTTATGATGAGAAATAAATGAGAAAACTTAATTACAACTAGCAAAATTGGTGGCAAATGAGCATGGGGAAGGCAAAGATATATATATATATATATATATATATATATATATATATATATATATATATATATATATATATATATATATATATATATATATATATATATATAATATCTAGATAGCTTGACTACATGGTATAGATCCTTAACTAGTAATCGTGTGAGGTATGGGACATGTCCACCTGTGCTTCTGACATGAAACATGATGAAGATGATAGTTACAGTGATGGAATTTGTGGACTTTCTGACCAAGTCACTGGTTCTGGGTTCAGTCCCTCAGTAGTTGCATCACATGCTCGTAAAAGTGCTTTGTTATATAAGTAGTAAACATTCTGAGTGAAAACAGTCACAATATATAGGGAATTATATGATGTGAAGATGCATGATTGCTCATACTGTTAGCAACACATCTGATGGGGATCATCATACATACCCTTGGACTCTCATTGGCCACCTGACAGAACAATCACAATGTTGTTTGTAATCACGTTTGGTTGGTTGTAAATCCTCTGGAAGACTAACTTTAATTCTGTATATTCAGGAAGTCTGAATACTGAAAAGCGTTTGCATCCATGTGGAGATATATCTTCCATCCCAGTGTAAAATTACCATCTCTGTGGGGATTGTGTTTTAGAGTTATCCTTCCCCTCTCCAAGTTCAGAAGCAGTAAGGTGTGCAAAACTGGTACTTCACATCCTCTGAGGGATATTAAGATCTTTCCAGGTCATCAGTCAATACAGCACACAGGGACTGGCTGGGATTAGATCTATGTTGGGGTTAGACCTAGGATGGGATTAGACCTACATTGGAGTTAGACCTAGGATGGGATTAGACCTACATTGGAGTTAGACATAGGTTGGGATTAGACCTAGGATGGGATTAGACGTACATTGGGATTAGACCTCGTTTTGGATTAGGCACATGTTGGTCATGTTCCCTCCACAGGTTTTATTTAGGTTATATCATTATCAACAAACCCCAACCCAGTGCTTAGAGGGAGGGTTACCAACGTTATAAAACATTTATTTGACGTGATTTTGTTTCTAATCTGTTCACTAGTTGACGGGGGGAAGTGCAGCACAAAGTACAACCCTGCAGGTTCTGGATGCTTTGCTGGGGATTAGACATATTCAAGGTTGTCTGCTAATATTTCTGTCAACATAGTTGTACAAATAATGCATGTTAGTTAGCAGATCTTCCTCATTGCACATCAAACTATTAGTCCATAAGTGCTCAGATCCCCTCCTCAGCATCTCCCTCAGCTTGTAACGACTGGCGACACCATTCTGTATTGGTTGACTGTTCTTGTTTTGGCTTTCTGCATGGCACTCTTGTCTAGCTTTACCCCGTTGGACTTTACATTCTTGCAGTCTGGTCTAAGTTGCAGAATCACATCCATCCCTTGAGTCATTTACTTGTCCTACCTCCATGAGGGCATTCAGGATGTCAGCCTAGGCCATTGTTCCTCCTTTTTCCTCAGCAGCCAAGTCCACAAGCCAGTCTGCACATTTGTTTCCTCTTACACCCTCATGCCGTGGCACAAAAATTAAACATGATATTAATCGGTTTTGACCTTCTCAGAGACTAGCCATTGCCTTCTGGCTCAACACATCTTGAACGTTTGTGTCTCCAGCCATGTTATTTATTGCCTTTATTATTGCCATGACCTCCATGGTTAAACTGCTTATAGTCACGGCAAAACTCTACTTTCCTCTTTAACAGTTCTCCCTCTAGCCTGAGCTAAGAAAGCCCATGAGCTCTGCCTGTGCTGCACAACAGACCCATCTGTGTAGATGATTACTTTACCTTGGAAGAATTTTAACAAATCAATGCCAGTACTTCTGTCTCTACAACCATTGTGGTGTGATTTTTGCATTTTCTATTCAGTCTAATGCAGACTAAATAAGATTTATCGCACCCTTCTGTCACTGGCACCCATTCTTCACTAGGTTCTATGTCCTCTAGTGAACACACCTGCTGAATAATGTTTTTGGTTTGATCCATCCAAGATTTTCATCTTTTTAATCTGCAAGCCTTTTTTTCCCTCCCGAATCTCATTGGGCAGTGGATGTTGTGTGTCTCCGTTGACTCGAAGAATTGCATGACCATGGCACATTATTGTTCTGGCCTCCATGGGTGGAAAGAAATCACCGTGCATGTCATATCTTTTGTGCACCACTTGCATGTCGTATCTTTTGTGCACCACTTGGATGTCATATCTTTTTTGCATCCAGTTAGGTGCATGACTTCATTCTGCACCTTTTCCAGTGGTTCACTCTGCATATTTCTGAGAGCCAGGATCGTAAAATTTATGTGGTTATCTTTATTAAAGAAACAACAAAAAGTCAATGGGCAGCAAAACATGTGCAGCAAGGACATTTCAGGAAGGAACTTAAAAGAGAGTGATTACATGTTCCAGTAAACGTTATTAAATAATAAATATAAGACGTGACTTTAACATGCCCCAGAGGAGGTCAGTTCATAAAACCAAGGAGAATCTTTTTAAATGTTCAGGAAAAGGCCAGGTCATTGCAGAGACTTTATTCAAGTAGCAGTTAGAACTTTTAGACATCGCTGAGAGTAATTAAAAAACAATCAATAATGACAAAGAAAAAACAAGTCTGGTTTTTGACACGGAAAGAATCCAGCTGTAGAATTAGTGGGAAAACTGACTACTAGCAGTTCTGGAGAGTTGTGATCATCTGCATCAGTTGGCATGAGAGTTGAAGCAGATCATGTATAGAGTTAGTTTTTATACAGTTCTCCTCCTGATTCTTCTTAACAGGTTGTCTTCTAAAGAAGACACAAAATGAGATGGATGAACTCTGGGAGGTTATCCACACTTGCGAATGATCATTTCTTAACATTAATAGTGTTTACTGTTATGTGTCTTATCTATGTCTTCCGCCTGTCCGTAGACATTGTGAAAAGTATTTTGGGTCAGTTTCTGAGCTGTTGTAAAGCCATCAGGCCATCTCTTATGTACTTATTGGTTTACAATCATCATGTTAGGCATGTTGTCATATTGTAATATTAATTAGGATGTATACATATTAGGGAGGAGTGGCTAGAACGCCGGATTCTCCTTCTTGAGACCCGGGTTCAAATCCTCGGTAAGGTGAGGGATTTTTTTCTGTCGGGGGCAAAAAGAAAATTCTAACCTGCACAGTTTGTGGCGACTGCACTAGCCAGGCAGCCTTTATTCCTCAGGCTCAAAGACCCCCCCTGCCATACACAACAAGTTACTATACTGGCAGTAAGTGACAGTTTGATGACATATTATTAGGTATATTCCATTATCTTAATAAAACACAGGTAGTCATTAGTCATCATACTAGACCAATTACCATAATAAAATATTGTTTATTATTGGGAATGATCCATTATAATGTTCTAAACAATCCATATTTATAGACGGCATTGTTGTGTTCTGCTGCATATTTTCTGGTAATTATCTTGTTTCCTTTGCTAACAGATAAAAGAGACTTTCTTGTGAAAATGAGACAGTTCATGCCCCCAGAACATCGACAATTCATTGAGTACATAGAAGACCTGCCCTATACCCTGAGGGACTTTGGTTAGTTTGTTTATTTCTACTCCATGTTAGGTTATGCTTATTTCTACATTGTTTTCATCCATGGGTTTGATTTTTATTGCAGTAAATATTTAAATTTCTGGTTCATTTTATGCTTGGTTAGGTTGTGATGTGAACAGTGATAAAAATCCCAACGCAGACACTCCCCAAGGGCTTGTCACAGTATTGAAGATTGGATGATATTTCTGTAATCACCACCCATTTCATCCCATGCAATATCCACACAATTCTCAAATTAACCCAGCTCTAATTTTACAAGATTGGGTTGACCTTAGTGCCATTCTGGTTGTACGAATCCTGTGACCAGGGAAATGTGTATTAGTCAGCAGATGTGTCACTGGTGGGGATGGAACCTGGATCACAGCCTTGGGCAGCAAGTATAATAACCACCACGGCACCAACTTTCATGAGTTGTGAAAGTTAAGGGCCCTCTTCTATGCCTTGAGGTGTATTGGGTATATGGTGCTAGTGCCATATTTGTATAGACCAGCTGACACTCGGTGGGTCATGTCAGAGTAAAACATGGCTGCCTTTACTTGTCAGAATATTTCCTGGGATACGTCTTAGGTTGGGTGACCTGAGATAAATTTTTAAAAAAAATATTTCCCGCCAAAATTCAAACACATGACCACCAGCCTGCAGTCATGCTTGCTACCCACCGCACCACTGTGACATTGATGTCATTTGTGCACATACACATATATACATACACTAGCTGACCCGGCCCGGCTTCGCCCAGGCCCTGGCGGGGATCTATCTATATATCTATCTATCTGTCTGTCTGTCTGTCTGTCTGCTTGTTTGTCTGTCTGTCTGTCTGACCCGGCCCGGCTTCGTCCAGCTCCTGGTAGGGAGCATCTCATTTAATTCATATAGTCATATAAGCTCCCGTTCCCGACTATCTGTCTGTCTGACCCGGCCCGGCTTCGCCCAGCTCCTGGTGGGGAGCATCTAATTTAATTCATATAAGTAGTCATGTAAGCTCCGTGGTCGAGGGGTTAGCAGCTTTCTCCGCTAACCCCGAATACTCTCGTCACGTGACACGACGAGAATTAGCAGTGGTTCGAATCGCAAAAGTAACTTATGAGAGTATGGAGCCGGTCGCTCAGAAAGTCGTGGCGTGCTGATGAGCGTAATCTAGCCTAGGAATCAACATACAGCTGAAAGATGCTGGTGTTGACCGCAATATCCTGAAACAGGATGGAAACGCGGGAAAAAAAAAAAAAAAAAAAAAGTAGTCATGTAAGCTCCTGTTCCCGACTATCTGTCTGTCTGACCTGGCCCGGCTTCACCCAGTTCCTAGTGGGGAGCATCTCATTTAATTCATATAAGTAGTAATATAAGTTCCCGTTCCCGTCTGTCTGTCGACCCGGCTGTCTGGTCTGTCTATCTATCTGTCTGTCTGCCTGCCCGTCCGTCTCTCCCACCCTCTCTATCTATCGGGTCAGATCTATCTATCTATCTATCTATCTATCTATCTATCTATCTAGCTATCTATAGCTTTTGATTTGATTTAGCCAGGGGACTTAACCTAAGATATAGCAATGCTACTAAAAGTTATATCCCTTTATAGAATATTTCTGATGTTAAGTCATGTAATTACAAAATGAAATTTTAGTAAGTAAATAGATGATTGCACCCTAAGAAACTATTACAGTTGGTTGCACTGGAATGAAAGGAAGACGTGTAGAAAATTTCATCTCAATCGGATGTACCGTTATCGAACGCAGCAAATACATCCCCAACCACACACATACAATCTCTTTTATATATATAGATATAGATATGCAAATATGTGCTCACACACACATACATTATTTACCATACATAATTGACTTTGCTTGAAGCTAATATTAGCACACCATATGTTAAAAAAGCTAAAAGACATTTTCAGGATTTCATGACAAAAAAGTGATTAAGTGACAGTGCAGCAGACATGTACTCTTGACTTTTAGTTGTGTGAAATGAGACTTTCACCTCCTCTCCTGTCTACAGTAATCTGACACATGTTTGATGAGATTGTTAACTTCAGAGTCACATGTGGTACGTAGTGGGAATAATTCACCTTATCGAGGCATAAACCTGTATTAATTTTTTATATCAGTGTTCTTGCCACTATGCCACTGAATTTGCATTATTGTCAGTCTTATTGACAGTGCACATGATGATAATTAGACCAGGACATTCATTATGTTAAAGATTTCCATAGGAATCGTCTCATCTGGGGGTTGAAGCTGGACTAATGTCCTAGACAGTGGGTGCTCTACCCACCATCACAGACATATTTTTAGACTTGAGAATTCAAAAGATGTCCACAGATACCCTCCCTCCTCATTGTGTGTCTGTTATACTGTCTCTCTCTGTTTCACTCCTCCTCTCTGTTTCCTCCCTCCCCTCCCCTCTTATTTGTCTCTTAATCTCACTCTTTCCTTCCTCCTCCTTCATTTCCTCCACTCCCACCTCTCTGTCACATACAGGCAGTGCACTGAGAGACAGAAGCAAACAAGCTTTAGAGGAGTTCTTGCAGTGTGACTGTCATTTATACGGCCTCAAGACTTGTGTCTTGTCATGAAAGGGTGTGCACACATGAGATTGTTGACCTCACCCATCATTGGAGCATGGAAGGTGAACTTCTGTGATAAACTACAAGCAATAAATGACAGCTTGGTACAAGTTGACACAACTTTTGATGACTCTGTGGTTATAGCTAATGAAGTGGGCAGTTGTGAATGGAGCTGGTCGCACTTACCAGCATGTGACATGGACATTCAGCATTCAAATCCATAAACTTCCTTGTCCTACTTTAAATGACATTGATTTTCATCATCATCATTCTGGACATAGAATTAGCATTTAGTGAAGCCTCCTGAATATGAAAAGTTTTCTACTGTTTTGATTTCTTTTCTTTTTGTTTTTGATCATGGAATAAACAATTTGTGAAATATTTTGATTCTTTCTTAAAGTGGTGTCCAGCAGTAATGAGGCCGTGAAAGCTGCCTACAATCAGGCAATATCAACACTGATTGAACTAAGGGACTACCATATCAAGATTGTGAAAATGTAAGTAGTAAATATGTTGAGCGTAAGCTGGTCTTTGCTAGATTATGAAAAAGCCCATCTTGAAATTAGTTTCATGTTATTGTAAGTTGAATATATCGTTGTGCGCAACACAAATCTTTGATTGACTGAGAAAGCTGATGTTTACTTGATTTCTTGAAAGCTCCTGTCTGATTTAAGGAGAGATTTAATTTGTTTTAAACAAAAGCTAGTCTTTCACCAGCAATTAAATAAAAGTAAAATGTGAGAACATGTCTTTTTTGTGGCAACATCCAGATGTAAATCTTTGGCCATCTTACAACCACTAAGGAAGAAAATTAAGGCTTTTGAACTAAAGAACAATTCTGTCAGTACCATGGCTTAAGAACATTTCTGACAATACCAATGTTTAAGAACATTTCTGACAATGCTAAGGTAGCCACTTTAGGAACATTTTCTGAATTGCTTTTTAATTATGAAATCTACATTGAAAGATACCTCTTGAAAAAAACAAATCCAAAGGTACCTTATTCAAGTCTGTAGGTCAATTCTTAGCGGAGATATTAATGTTTTTGGGTCAGTTTATCATTTAATTTTAACAAAGAGGAAAATACTATTTTGACCCTTTCATAATGTGTGACCTACCTACACACTCACACAACTGTTGGTTACACTGATGCCAAGGGATATTACCACTGCTGATGTCTAACTCAAGGACAGATAACTGCTGCCAGTTTATATATATGCACACGCACGTACAGATATATACGCCTCTACGTCATGCTGTGATGACGTCAGACTGCTGGTGCTATCGGCACGTGCAGCCTGTTAGCGCGAGGCCGCCAGCGTAGATGCATTTTGAGAAAAAAAGTCCAGTTGAAAATTTAGTATTTATGGGTGGTGTGACCATTATCTATGGGTGGTGTGGCCATTATCTATGGGTGGTGTGGTCAGTATCTATGGGTGGTGGTCAGTATCTATGGGTGGTGTGGTTGTATCAATGGATAATGTGGTCAATATCATTGTAGCCGTCTTTTACCATGTTAGGCTGAGTCACCCTGGGAGCCCTGGTCAGTGAAAACAATCCCTGTCAGCACTGTAGGCCCTGTGAAAAGAGAATCTTTCACCTTGGGGTTAAACCTGATGCGCATGGGCGAATCAATAAGTAAGTTACGCAGTTCTGTGGGATGGCAGGTAAATGTAGTTGGTGCTTTCTACAGGTGTCATTAGGTGACAGCAACATTGAACTTTATATTCCCGTTCGTCAGGTGGCGCTAGGTCTCATGCGCAGCGCATAATAAAAATGGTGACTGTATTTACAGTGTACATTCAAAGAGCAACGTGCTGTTGTGTGTTTTATGTGGGCAAAAGGACTGCCTACAAAGGACATTCATAAGGAAATGCTTCCTGTTTATGCTGACAAATGTTTGTCCCGTAAAGCTGTGCATAGGTGGGTAGAAAAATTTTCTCAAGGGCGCGAATGACGCCGAAGTTGAATGTGAAGTGAAAACGTGGTTTAGAAAAGAGCACGCAGGTCTATGCAGCCGGTTTGGGAGGACTGATAAAACGATGGGATATGTGCATCGATGCTGGTGAAAATTAAGTTGAGAAATAAAGGGACAATGTATGTATAAAAATAAACTGGTTTTAAGTTGTTATCATATTTAGTTATTCTGCAGCCATTTGTGACTTACTTATTGACTTCCCCTCGTTAATTTGATGCTACAGTGTGGCTACTGCTAATGCCACACATGCTAAATTGCGATTCTTGGAGGTTTTACATTTCTTTGTTTCAAACCCAAGTTGTTCTGTCGATTTTCCTCATAAAAAGAATAATTTTGAGTTACAAAAAGGAATTCTTTGTACATGCATACGGTCAGCTACACTTTATACTTCTGAAATATGAACCATGTAATAAATAATGAGACATATATTGAGGTATTCCAGGTGTGATGCTGTTGTACAATCAAGAGGTTTAATGATAAGTGGGTCGATTTAATTGCACTGAGTTTACTTCGCACACAGCCCAGTCTCTTTCAGCAGATTGGTCAGCCTAAAGTGCATCTCCTGTAGCTCCTGCGATGGTCTCAGAAAAAAAATTGCACCATGAACCGAAAGAGTCTGAAAACAAACCCATGACCTTCAGAGTGTGATGCAGGCAGCTTGAGTGCTTCCCCATGGAGACAACGCGTGGTATTGTATCATGACAAGAATACGCTGGACTGAAGCCAAATACAAGTGATAATAGCTTGGAGAGCTACATGAGCACAGACAATTACTCGCTACAAATTGGATGAACGTCACAATTGGACGTAACATATAGCATGAAGGGCCATTAAAACACGTCAACAATTTAACAGACTGATATATGGGAGAGTATGTCTGTGATAGAGGATTATGGTCTGTTCAGTGGCAGTGAAATAAATTATATATTTATCATGTGATGTGCTGATTTGAATGGTTGGTCAAGATTAACCATCTTACATAGTGACTGACCTTGGATCTGTGGCTAGAATGCTCGTCTGCTTGCCTGGTGGTCACGGGTTTGAAGTCGCATCAAAGAGGATTTCTTTCACTGACCTGATCACTCAGGTTGACCCAGCCTAAAATGGCCACCAGGAAATATCTTGGGAAATAAAGTGGCTGATGTGATACTGACCACATTTTCTCTTTAGTGCCGGTTGGCTTATGAACATGATATTAACCACATCTCTCCATTAGTGCTGGTTGGCTTATGAACATGATATGAACCACATCTCTCCTTTAGTGCCGGTTGGCTTATGAACATGATATTAACCACATCTCTCCATTAGTGCCTGTTGGCTTATGAACATATTAACCACATCACCTCTTTATGCCGGTTGGCTTATGAACATGATATTAACCACATCTCTCCTTTAGTGCCTGTTGGCTTATGAACATGATATTAACCCCATCTCTCCATTAGTGCTGGTTGGCTTATAAACATATTAACGGCATCACCTCTTTATGCCGGTTGGCTTATCAAGATTCGGGCCTATCACCATCTGCCCAATATGTCTCACGGTGTGTAAAACGAGCCCATTACTGTTTTTTTTTTTTTTTTTACATATAATGCAAGGGTTAATGAACTTGGTAAATAAGCTTGCGTTATAGCCACATCATCAGAAAATTTCGGAAATCTGAGGAATGTGGGCTTTCCATCACATGTAGTACAACTCATAAAAATGCTCTATCTAGACAAACAAGCAGCGTTAGAATAGATGGTTTGACATCAAGCAAAGAGTCCGTTAGGGCTGTGTGCTGTCACCCTATTTGTTTAACCTGTACGCCAAAAATATACTAAGAAATGTCAGAGATGATATAACCAGGGAGCAATATGATGCCCTAAATATCGGTGGTCATGAAATACCAGAGATTCAATATGCTGATGATACAGTACTACTATCCACATCACAGAATGGTATAGAAAACTTAGTTAATAACCTCAACTCAAAGAAATAGTGAGAATCACAATTTATATCTTAACATAGCACAAAGATAATGTATACAGATAAAACTACTATGGAGAAAGAAATATACGTTAATGATGAAAGATTGGAGGTGGTGGAAAATTTTTGAATATCTTGGGTCATTGATTACCAACAATGGTGACACAAATGAAAAAAATTAAACGACGACTATCAATTGTTCTTCAAAGACTAAAACAACTGAATAAATTATGAAGTGGGACAGATAGAACTAAAAAAATTAGATTTTTAAGAGCATGCATCTTTCCCATTGCAACATATGCCTGTGAGACCTGGACACTTACTAAACAAGCTAACAGCGCATAAATGCTTTTGGATATAAATGTTATAGACGGGTTCTAAGATCTTGGGTAAAGAAAAGAACAAATGCATCCATACTTCAAGAGCTGAATATTGAAGAGGGTTGGCTATTAAAGATGATGAAACTAAGAAAATTGATATATTTTGGTCACTTGTAACATGAAAGTTTGGAGAGAACAATAATGAAGGGAAGAGAGGAAGAGGAAGGCCAAAGAGAAGATGGGTGCAGGATGTGGCAGATGATCTCCAGATGGGTGTAAGAGACGCGGGACATCTTGCTTGTGATCGTGAAATTTTCCGGAGGGTTGTTATGGGAGTGAGGTTCTGCAGTGGACATGCTACTGAATGAATGAATGAATGAATATAGCCACATGTTAAGCAGATCTTCATGCAGTTTCTTCCTACTTTCATGACTTTGATACAGTCAGTCGGCTCTCTTCTAGATGCTTCTTATTCATTGTTTGTCTGATATCATTGTAGGTATGTTATTTTACCTGCCAAGAAAGCCAATGAGGGCAACTATGAAAGTCTAGACAATAAGGGGACTGGTGGGACAAGTAAGTGCAGCGCCCTTATTTTAAGTTTCTGTGTTTGTGCGCACATGTATGTGTTTTTGGTCAAGGGAAAAAAGTCTGGCTTAATACTACTATGTGAAAAGAAGTCTTTTTTATTTTAATGCACTTGATACCACATTGATAGCTGTAGAATAGGTTTTGTGGGAATGATATATAAATATACAGTTACAGTTGTGATGTTTATTCATGTTTGTGGTTACATTTACTAGAATACACACACATCCTGTGGAAAAATGCTTCTTCCTTTGGTTTGCTTTGTAGAAACCTGGTTCATGAGCATGATTAAATTTACATATGGTCTGATCTCCCACCTGAACTCTTTGACCCCAATTTGGCCTGAGATCTACTTCACCTGACACTTTGAGCTGTGGTTTAGTGGCTAACTTACTTGCCTGTTGGTCAAGTGATCATCTGTTTGTGTCCCCATTGAGGCAGGAATTTACAACAAATGTGTCTGGGCTGCCAGGTTGGCCCAGCCTGAGATGGGTACCAAGATATGTTCTGGAAGGCAAAGGTGGCTGACATGATATTGACTACGTTACCCAGTGAGTGCCATTTGGTCTGTACAAATATGGGGCTTGCACCCTGACAATAGTCTCTGTAAAAATATGGGGCGTGCACCCTGACAATAGTCTCTGTACAAATATGGGGCTTGCACCCTGACAATAGTCTCTGTACAAATATGAGGCTTGCACCCTGACAATAGTCTCTGTACAAATATGGGGCTTGCACCCTGACAATAGTCTCTGTACAAATATGGGGCTTGCACCCTGACAATAGTCTCTGTACAAATATGGGGCTTGCACCCTGACAATAGTCTCTGTACAAATATGGGGCGTGCACCCTGACAATAGTCTCTGTACAAATATGGGGCGTGCACCCTGACAATAGTCTCTGTACAAATATGGGGCTTGCACCCTGACAATAGTCTCTGTACAAATATGGGGCGTGCACCCTGACAATAGTCTCTGTACAAATATGGGGCGTGCACCCTGACAATAGTCTCTGTACAAATATGGGGCGTGCACCCTGACAATAGTCTCTGTACAAATATGGGGCTTGCACCCTGACAATAGTCTCTGTACAAATATGGGGCGTGCACCCTGACAATAGTCTCTGTACAAATATGGGGCGTGCACCCTGACAATAGTCTCTGTACAAATATGGGGCTTGCACCCTGACAATAGTCTCTGTACAAATATGGGGCTTGCACCCTGACAATAGTCTCTGTACAAATATGGGGCGTGCACCCTGACAATAGTCTCTGTACAAATATGGGGCTTGCACCCTGACAATAGTCTCTGTACAAATATGGGGCTTGCACCCTGACAATAGTCTCTGTACAAATATGGGGCTTGCACCCTGACAATAGTCTCTGTACAAATATGGGGCTTGCACCCTGACAATAGTCTCTGTACAAATATGGGGCTTGCACCCTGACAATAGTCTCGAGGTTTTACTTTTGTTATTTGATATTCCCACTACTGGCCTTGAACTTAGTACCTCCTGACTTAGACAAACACCTTGTCTTTTCCTCTGTCCAACTCATGAAAAAGCATCTTAGAAATGAAGCTGGGACATAAGTTACTGTAGGAGTGCTCTATGAAACAAGCATTTCTTTATACAGCCAAGTTAATGAACTATGTTGATGTTTTGGCAGGTCTGATCCCATTTCTGATGGACATTTGGTCAGATACCAAAGAGAGATTGTTAGCAGACAGCCAGGAAAGTTCCAGTGTGTCAAATGGACATCTCCGTGTTGCAGGGCTAACTTTGTTAGCAACTGTAACTGCAGCTATCGTGGTTGTTGGGATTTCTGCTGTAATGAAAAGATAAGATAATTTGACTGGGTTTTATAGCACACATGTGTGCCTGTGTGTGTGTGTACTTTTGGGCTTTCAATATTCCTTACATTACTGAATTGTTACTTGTAGGTAACTTCAGCGTTTGTGGCCAGATTTAATGTTTCCTAATGTTATTGAATTTTGAGTTGCTTTCAATTGTTATATATTGGTATATTTGGACTAGTCACCATTAAATGAAAATTCTACATAAAACATTTAGATGAAGCGCCTGTAATTGTCATATAAACTTCATTGAAACAGTGCCTTCATTTGTTTTTGATATATTTTTTTTGTCACAAATGTCACCAGATTTCCCACTGTATATTACAGGAACAGCCATGTAGTTATGATAGTTGGTCTGCTGCTATTAGTAGGTTTGTGTTCACAGATATAGTCGCTTTGTCAATACTTTTAACTGTTGTTGCCAGTTTGGTTATTTTCTCAGGTGCTATAGATGTTTTGTTTGCTTTGTTAAGTTAGTTGCATATCCTTTTACAAGACGTCACAGTCAACATCAGCATTTTCTTATGCTATATGTGATCTCTTGGCAAGTTGACTTTTTTGGGTCTACGAAACAGCTGATGAACACGTGTACACATCACTACATGGTCTATGGAGCAACACAACAGCTGATGAATATGTGTACGCATCACTGCATGGTCTATGGAACAACACAACAGCTGATGAATATGTGTACGCATCACTACATGGTCTAGTCTATGGAACAACATAACAGCTGATGAACACATGGCTGCATCACTACATGGTCTATGGAACAACATAACAGCTGATGAACACGTGTATGCATCACTACATGGTCTGTGGAACAATACAAAGGGGTGAACACTTGCATGTGCTACTAAATGGCAGTGAGGCCTTACTATTGAAAGATAGATATGTATGATTGGGATCTACATTGTATAATTGATTGTGTGGGGTAAACGCATGTATGGTAGATAGATTTATAATATATATGTGCATATAAATATATACACAGAGTTATTTAGAGATAAATCTGTTTGTTGGTGTTCTACATTCTGCATTGTTTCATTAATTTCATGTGATAAACATATATGATTCATAAACTTATGGCCTATATGTGTATATAAATATATACAACCAGATACTATATTGTGTTGATACCATAGTGCAATAAAGTTTATTTTAAAATATAAACAAAAACTGGTGGCCTTGTTTATTTAACTCACAGTGGAACTGTTGATTGTGGTAAAGTGTTCCCTGGTTCATTTCCTACTTCTTGGGGTTGGAAATTTTTTGGGTTAATTTATATCCCCGCTGTGAACACGGCCTTGTAAAATGGGTGCCAAGAGGTGTTAGATGGGAAATTTAGGAAATTGGTCACCACACCTCATAATGCCAGGTACCTAATAGATGTCAGTCTTTTCTTTACACACACTACAGCAACTATATACCATGGGATTATGTTAACTTTAGCATCATTAATTAATTATATATATATATATATATCAGGGGCGCTCATTTGAAATCCGTTCGTGCCGCACTGTGTGTAATTACGTACGTTGATCATGTCATAGTTATGTGATAAGTACTGAGCAATTAATAAAAGAGCACGTGCTTATCGTCCCATGATGCATAGGTTCTGTTTCTGACCGTTGAGAAAATGGCCGGGTTGATCCAAAATCCACCCAAAGAAGCTCAAAGAGCGGTAATTTAGTTTCTTTCATTTGAAGGATGTCGACCAATGGACATTCATCGAAGAATGCAGGCAGGGTACAGTAACAAATGTGTGTCGAAGACAACAGTGACAGACTGGGCACAAATGTTTAGGAAAGGACGCCAGTTCATGACAGATCTTCGGCGGCCGGGTCATGTGCATATTAATGCAACAGAAAAAAAAACCATCGCCAAAATTGATGCAGCAGTACAGATGAACCATTGTCGAAGCAAACGTTCGCTAGCTAAAGAATTTCATGTGTCAATTGGAACAGTCCAAAAGGTTGTTCGTAATAAACTGCAATATCGGAAGGTGTGTTCACAGTGGGTACCATTGATGTTGACTGACCACCAAAGAGAGGAACGCATGGGATGGTGTTTGAACCACTTGCTGTGTTACAGAGTGGAGGGTGATGCATTTCTTTTCCGCATAGTGGCAGGCGATGAATCATGGTGTCACAACTTTGAGCCGAGCAGCAAATGAGAGAGCATGCAATGGAAGCATGCTGGATCACCAAAAGCCAAAAAATTCAAATTACAGATTTCCGCTGGTAAGGTTATGCTGAGCGCATTATTTGACCATGAAGGGCCAACTTTAAATAACCTGGTGTCAACATCAACTCTACCCACTACTTGCAAACACTAGACAAGCTGCAAAAAGCCATCAAGAATACATGATCCTGCATGCTTTCTCGCGGTGTGATTTTGTTGCACGATAATGCATGTCGCAAAGATTGAGCAGGAAGCATTAGCAAGGAAGAAGTGGGAAATTCTGCAACATCCAGCCTATAGTCCTGATTTGTCACCATGTGATTTTCATTTGTTTGGACCTCTAAAAAAAGCTCTCAATGGGCAACGATTTCACACATGCAGACGTAATGAATGTGATAAACACTTGGTTTAATGAGCAACCAGAATCCCTTTTTTGCGGACGACATTCGCCGCCTACCTTAGCGATGGGGTGCTTGCCTTAATGCCTACGGCGACTTCTTCTGACCAACCCATGATGCATAATTCATTCAAAATAAATACTTTGTTTAATTCTAACACACCTGTTAATGTTTCTTTCATGCTTTTGTAATAAAGCTATTGGAATGGGTTTTAAATGAACGTCCCTAATATACATATATAAACACACTTACATAAATAAACACACATAGTATTATTTGGCGTTTACAGAAGAAGAAGACGGAAGCAGAGACTAGAAGACGCACTAGACAATATACATTTGAAAGCTAGTTATATATATATATATACACACACCTGAGGAGGCTCCAAATGAAAACTTTAAAAGTGTGTTAGAAATTACAATAACCATGCCATTGTCCTGTAATCTGTCAATATTGTTGTTAAGGATGTCTAGTGTTAAGCACGTGAAATCACGGTGCAGACGAACACAGTGACGTCATAGGACAATTTAAACATGGCTGCCCCACTTTTGACATGCACCAAAGAGGAGCAGTGTTCTGTTATCCGTTCTTTTATCAAGGAATTGGGGGGGGGGGGGAGACCTATAGAAATACATCAGCGAATGAAGGTCCAGTATAGTGATGCAAGCCTGTTAATCCAGCAAATGTATTAAATTCATAACCACTGACTTCTGTGACAGACTGTTCACAATCGGTCAGGCACACAGAGTAAGAACCAAGAGAATTGTTTTGTACAGGAGTGCAAGCACTTTATGGACTTGCATTGAACGCAGTGGTGACTACATCCAAAAATGATACACTTGCTCTTTACTTTTTCCCCCCAGAATATATTCCCACCAAAAAAAATATTTATTTCAAGCCCCCCACCCCCATACACACACACACACAGAGGAATAACATAACAGCTGAAGCACACTAAAAACGCACCACTATTATATAGGCCTATACTGGTGCTGAGAAAGTGGAAAATAAAGTAGGAATGGATTTTCCCCGTGTTTGTCATGAGGTAGAGAGAGAAAATGACTGCTGGAATGGAAAGTGCATGATTCAACGCGCGGGTTTGTGTAAAGACTACATGACAACAATGAAAGTTACACGTGCAACATTTTCTAGCAGCTGTGACTCTGAAAATGTGTGCGCTTTGTGGCAGTATACTCGCGTAATAAAACCGCTGAGGCAAAACACCCAATACATGTGCTTGCAATACACGACTATCTGATAAAGACCGCCAACGAGCCGTTGGTTTGTTGAAGAACTGATGGGCTCGCGGGCCATTGTCAGAAGGATGAATTGTCATCACATCACTATTGTACGTCTCCGTGAATGTTACGGAAGCTAACACTTCACACATTAAAGCTTAAGATTGCACAAGCCAAGAACTTACTACAGCACCCTCAGTAGTATACTCTTTACATCTAAAGACCAAATACTTCATACCAAAAGAAAAGACCTTACTATTTAACACCAAAATACCTAACACATAACAACCCTAGACTTACCCCACACCTCGAGACCTAACACCGCACACCCCTAGACCTGACACTGCACACCTCATGAAGACAAACACACAACATCCACTGCATAGTGAAATTAGGAAGGTGAAGGGCAGCAGGTTAAAAAGAGGACGGTCGTGGATGGGTCAAGCCGAAGACATTCTTC
The DNA here is from genome assembly GCA_963921405.1 of Cepaea hortensis. Classification (NCBI taxonomy): domain Eukaryota; kingdom Metazoa; phylum Mollusca; class Gastropoda; order Stylommatophora; family Helicidae; genus Cepaea; species Cepaea hortensis. The sequence continues at coordinate 51,759,733 of OY992876.1, forward strand.
AACAGGTGTGTTCACTTGAGGACTTAGAACCTGGCGAGGAGTGGGTGCAAGTGCCAACAGACTTCTGCACATCCTTTTCAGTTTGCATCCAACTTGACAGAAAATGCAGACAAGAAAATCCGGCTGCTGTTGAGGCTGAAGTACAAGCGTTGATTTTCGAGAATTCGCTAGACGGTGACGCGGTCATCTACACAGATGGGTCGGTCGTCCGACATGTGAGAAGCTCATGGGCCTTTACAGCTCGGGCCGGAGGGAGAATTGTGAAGGAGGACTCTGGTGCTTTTACTGAAACCACAAGTAGCCTGACCATGGAAGTCATGGCAGTAAGTAAAGCAATAACATGGCTCGAGACACAGACATTCACTAGGGCTTGTTTCCTTAGCGACTCAATGAACATGATCAAGAGGATAGAGGAGGGGTCGATCCGAAGAGAATGGTTGCTGCCTCTGGAGCGGTCTCGACTGGTAAAGATTAGTTTCATCTTCGTGCCAGGGCATGCGGGAGTACAAGGAAATGAGCGGGCTGACAAGCTCGCAGGTGAGGCTACTGTGGAGGGCGGACGCGCCATGGACCAGGCCGACATTCTGAATGCTCTACGAGAAGTAAGGCTTTTACGAGAACCAAGTGATGACTGCGAATCTACAACCATGGTCAGACTGCGAGAACAGCAAATTAAAAGAGGTGTGGCCAAACAAGAACACTACGCAGGAAGCCAAAGAAGATTGATAAACCAACACAGAACTGGCGTCGTTAGCCGCTACACGCTGCGGGATTTACTGAGGAGGGGATCCGAGCACTTATGGACTGAATGGTTCGATGTGCAATGAGGATGATCTGTCAACTAACTAACTAACTAACCTCATGAAGAGTACCTGCAGTGAAACTATCTGTAATTTTCTCATGGATACAAGGACTGGGTCAGCTGTACAAAAACCTCGATGACCAGCAAGTTTTCTGCTCTTGGCCTTATAGTTAGACTGAGACAAAAACGTGTCTGTGTGTGCGCGCGCCCAGCGCATTCAACGTGATCAGTTATTACAACAAACAAGTCTTGTCTTAGCAGGGTTGCCAGTTTGTGTCACTGAAAAACCGTCACATTCTTATTAGGCATACGAAGAACATAGAACCTATACTTTTCTATGGATGTGAAACGTGAACAATGAGCAGACAAGCTGAAGACATTGCAAAGAATACCAGATAGAAAACCAACGAGTAAGTCTTACAAGAAGCAAATGAAAACCTTATTCTGATTGGAGAAATAGACGCAGACAGTCAACATTGTTTGGGCACGTTATGAGAAGAAATAAAATAGATAATTGGTAACAACTCGCAAGATTGCGGGGAAAAGAACAAGGGGAAGACAGAGAAGTAAATATCTGGATGGCTTGACCACATGGCATGGTCAAGAACACATAGCGGATCTACGACTCTGGTAATCGTGTAAGATGGGGAAACATGACCGCCCACTCTTATCGACATAGCACATGATGATGGTGATAAGAAGAGACAAAGATGTTACAAAAATTAATACTGTCACTTAAAAAGGGTGTTAAAGGCTAGAGGATCGACATGATTGCACCGGGTTTCATTCCACATGGGCTCTCTCCGTAGAGCGACCTGGGCTTACAAGTTAGTTTTAAACTATTTCAGCACAAGTCACAACAGACGGAAACCGAATAACCGCACTGACCACAAGTTCAACGAAACTACTGCGCCTGAGCTCGCGGACATCTGTTGATGCCAAATTAAACAGTTCTACCAAATCAAAATCGTGAAAGATTTGAATTTAATTACATCTTCTATTTTACCGGTAAAGAAAACAGGGACAAATAGGTGTCACAAACTAATTTTTAGGGACAAGGAATTATTTTATAATAATATAATAAACCGGGACTGTCCCTGAAAACCGACACGTCTGGCAATCTAATGTCTTATCTGTGTTATGCTTTGTTTATCCAAGCAGCTCACTGTGGGTTAGTTTATCTCGAATATCACCTACAAGTGATAGTTACTGCGCACATCACATGCAAGTGGTGGTTACTGCACACATCACATAAGATGTTGGTTACTGCACACATCACATAACATGTTGGTTACTGCACACATCATATAATAGTGTTGGTTACTGCACACATGACATACGCGTGTTGGTTACTGTATTGTGTGTGTGTGTGTGTGTGTGTGTGTGTGTGTGAGTGTGTGTTCGCAGATCCTTTTACAGAACATCGTTGTTAACATCAGCATCTTTCAGCTGATTGTTGATTTCGTGGCAAGATTACGCTCAATAGTTTGCCATTGCTTTCTGAGTGGCCGGCTCACATACCCCGTCAGTCATCAACGTGGGGGAAAACCGATACCGATTCTCGCGCAAGTTACGTTCCTCACGTGGATATACGGGATTACGGAGAAAGTCGCTAACTTCTAGGCCAAGGAGACTGGCTTGGTTACTGTATACGTCACATAAAAGTGTTTGTAACTGTATGTCAAAGACTGAAACATATAGGAAAGAGGTCTACCGCAAGATAGAAGACCACCGGGAAGAGTGGTCAACCTCAAGTAGATTAGAGGTAACATAGTGCCCCGATATAAGGGCAGGGTAGGTGATAGAAAGGGGGACTATTAACTAGTTCTCTCATGAGACACGGAGGCATCGACCAGATAGTTAGTACTCTGGTCACGACAGAATCACGCATACGTGATAGCCACGGAGAAGAGTGCCACTCAATAGGAGAACGGCTGCTACCAGCGTGCTGAGTGTAACCGCACGCAAAAAGCCGAAGGACGCAACAAGGTCCTTCCGCGTGCTGTGTAGCGACGCGTGTAGGAAAGTCAGACTGGGGACTGACTTCGTAGAGAGCAGATCGTTTAGTGTCGATAGGAGTTTTTTGTAGCCAATTAGATAGAGATTAGCAATAGGGTTTAGGAAACTAGAGATAGGCAATTCTGTGGCTTTGTGTGTGATTTGATAGCGACTGTTTTGTAAATGTAAAGAGCCAACGGCAATAAAATGTACCATTCATTTCCTCTCACACGACTTGCAAGTTTCTTGTGTGGTGTGGGAGAAGTAATCCTATGATGCCTGACACATTGGTTGTTGACAGGTTAGGATTTAATGTGGTGTCAGAAGTGTGGCTTGAACAAATGTTCAAGCTATTACACTTACCCACGGCTCTAGACTAAGGTTGCTAGTAGTGAATTACAAGGTTTAATTTGTGTCAGTGACTGATGACGTGTGCAGACTAAAACGAGTTGCGAGCTAAACTGTGCCTATAGTGACAAAATAATGCTTATTTGTGCTTATTAAAATATTATTTAGTTAAATCATGTGTTCTTCAAAGTTGTAAGTATTCATATTATTATTTTCTTTCATTTATTTATGTAATTATTTATTTGTTTATGAATAATTATCAAATGTGATTCATGGCGGAGCGATACACAGCCAGCAACATTATCGATTTTTGGCAAGCTAAAAATAGCGCTGCGCCTCTGACGTATTACGATTGACAAGCAGTTGTTCTACGCCATTCGCATTCAGCATCTGAGTGTTTACAAATCGCCAAGCTGCTGCCCGCCTGAATCTGTGCTTTATATTGATTATTATTTGTTTATTTCAGTTAGTGAATGAATATATTTATTTAGTTAAACAATATTATTATATTTTTATTTATTTAAAAGCATTTATTGAATGTTTTTCGTACTTTTTCTATTTGTTTACCGTCACGATGGCACTACTTTTGGCTATGCAAATTAGACTTGGTCTGCACAAAACTTCCATAGATTAAACTAGGTTAGGGACGAAAGGCATAAAACGTTAGAAAGAAGACAGGACATTGACATTTAACATTTATTAAACTATATTCTGTTTGCCCGTGGGCATGTCATTGTGATTGTACCAAATTGTCAAATATTATATGTCGTTTACTATTTGTTAATTGTTGCTGCTCTGTGAACCAGGGTGAACAACAGCTGATTAGAAAACTCGTGTGTATGCCGAAGTGCCAAACGAGGTGACCTGTGTTACCGGATTGGTGTTCCTGATTCTCGGGAACATTAAGTTGAGTATAACCTACGTATTTGGCATGCTATGTGATTAATAGTGCATCTCTTTTTCAGCTTGTGATGCACTAGCATATGTTTGTGCTCTGTTTTTCAGGATAAAATTTTTTCCAGGTTATAAACTAAGAGTCCAATTTGCAGTACTCAGATATTAAGAAATATAACATATCAAAGATAAATACGTGATTAAAGACTTCAGTGCGGGTCATTGCTAGCTAATAGGCCAACAACATGGCAACTTTATCTGATTTCATAAAAGCTGGCAAAGAATTACAATACACAGGAAAGGAGCTAGAACAATATGCTGATCAAAAATTTAAAGAAGCAAAAGATGCTGAGAGAGATGAACGTGCACGAGAAAGACAACACCAGATAGAACTAGCTGAGATAACAAAACAAAAAGAATTAGAAATTAAGCAAAAACAGGTAGAACATGATAAGGAGATTAAGCAACAACAGTTAGAACATGATAAGGAAATTAAACAGAAGGAACTAGAATTAAAACAGAAGCAATTAGATCAAGAAAGAGAACTAAAGCAAAAAGAGATAGATGAAATGGCAAGAGTGAAAGAAAAACAAATACAGGTAGAATCAGAAACACAGTTACAGATGAAAAGTATGGATGTAGATTCACACTTAGAGATCTCTGCTACTAAACTAAAAAGTCAACAAGAAGAAAATAAGTTCAATAAATACAAAAATATTATCAAACCATATTGTAAAGAAGACTCCATATCAGCCTGGACAGAAAATGTCGAATATCAGTTTAAATACCACCAAGTTCCAATAGACATGTGGGCTATGATTTATATGAAGAACCTGAGTGGTGAGCCCCTTAAAGTGATAGAGTCAATACCAACTGATCTTAGATCTAACTATCAGTACATCCATGATAGGATAATGCAAAATTTTTTACTTGATGCCCCTGGGTATCAGGTTCAGTTCTCAAATTTAAAACCAAAACCTAGTGAGACTTTCATTGATTACGTCTCAAATGTTCAAAGTGTACTAAATAGGTGGCTTAAAGCAGCTAACATAGATAAAGATTTTGACAGACTTAAAAATCTAATAGCCATGGATAAAGTCATATCCACTATACCATCTCCTTTTGCTAAATTCCTGCAGCAGTCGGACATTGAGACCATAGAACAATTTGAAAAGAAAGGCTCTGCATATTTTTCTTCAAATAGAGATATTTTTAAGACTTCAAATGACTCTGAAATAGTTTCCTTTGTAAAGGATCAACCGAAAAACTATCAAAGTAATAGAAAACCATTTCATAAATTTGATAAGAAAGATAGGAAAGTGTCAAAATGTATCTACTGTCAACTTTTGCATGACACTTATTCTATGTGTGATAAATCGCCAAACTATCCGGCACATCTTGAAAATGTTATTAAGAAGCAACAAAACAAGCGATCTGCATACAGGCGTGCAGTCAAATGCTTCTTTTGTTCCAGCTACGGCCATTATTCAAATAAGTGCCTGGGCCGCCAACGTATGAAAGCCAACAATGCTATTTTGATTGATACATCTTCTGATGGTGGTAGTGAGACTGAGTGTGAAGTTGAAAGTGAATTACCTGTTAACCAAGCTGAAGATGTGTGTTGTGTAAACGATATGTTAAGCTTTGACAGTTGTGAACGATGTCACCAATTTCATGCAGACGGAAAATTAGAATGTGGACATACAGTACCATTCTCATCTGAGAGTGTAAATGCAGCATTAGCCTCCAGAGGCAATTTAGTGTTCCACGATGCAATGGTCAACGACAGACCATGCCAATGTTTGCTGGACAGCGGCAGCACCCTTATTGGTCTTAGGAAGGAAATGGTGAGTCCAGATGATTATACAGGTGACTCTGTCAAATGCCGAACCTTTTCGGGTAACATTGAAATTTACCCTTTGGCCAAAGCCCGTATTAACACTCCTTTCCTTTCTGGTACCTTTACTTGTGCAATACTTGACAACCCTTGTACTGACTTAATTTTGGGTTGCTTACCCCAATTAAAACAATGTACTAGCGATGAAATAGCTGCATGGGAAAGATTAAATGCAGCTAATGCAACAACTAGAGCAGACTCTATAAAACATCAAGACACACTACAAGATGAGAGACTACTGTTGCTATCACCAACTAGCATGGATGATACCACCAGACAAAAATTTATAGAACAGCAGAAAGCTGATCCTAGTGTGTCTCCATATTTAAAATTATTGACAGAAAGAGCCAAAGTGACAAAAAACGCATCATGGTTTTTTAGACTTAATAATGGCATTCTTACTAGGTATTATACAACTGGTAACCATGAGTTACTGTGCTAAAGATTGCACATGAGTCACCGTTTGCTGGTCACCTTGCATACGACAAAACCAGGGCCAGAATTCAGGCTCATTTTTATTGGCCAGGTTTTTGCAATGATATAAAATTATTTTGTCGTTCCTGTAATGTCTGTCAACAATTAGTACGCAAGGGTAAACATCCTACAGCTGAAGTACAACCTTCTACACTGGCTTCTAGGCCATTTGAGAGTGTGGCGGTAGATATTGTTGGACCCCTGAATCAGGTGTCCAGCAAAGGAAATCGCTTCATATTAACGATGGTCGACCTATGTTCAAGGTGGGTTGAGGCAGTAGCTTTGAAATACATCACCTCCAAAGATGTTGCCAATGTATTTCTACACCTGTTCTCACGATTCGGATTTCCACGTACCATCTTATCCGATCGTGAAACTCAATTCATATCGGCTGCAACGCAAGCCCTTACAAAAATGTTAGGGATTAAACAGCATTTTACAACAGCGTACCATCCAGCCAGCAATGGTATAGTAGAAAAAATTAACGGAGATCTTAAGCATATGCTGGTTAAGGTAACAGCAGAAAACCCAGCTGATTGGGATACACTGTTACCAACAGTGCTGTTCGCCTATCGGGAGATTCCCCATTCAAGCACGGGTTTCTCACCGTTTGAATTAGTATACGGGGCTAACCCACGTGGACCTCTAACCATTTACCATCAGGTAATAACTAATTCCATTGAAATTCCCATCCCAAAAACACCTTATGAAATGGTGACGGAAACACGAGACAAAATCATGAAATAGTGTATTATAGCTAAGGCAGCTTTGGAGAGGAAGGGTCAAATCTACCGCCAATACGCAAACAAAGGTGCGAAAACAATTGATCTTGAACCAGATCAAGACATACTTTTGTTACTTCCAGACAAACGAAATTTATTATTGACCTCATGGCAAGGGCCATTCAAGGTGGTGCGTAAAATTTCAGATGTTGACTATGAAATATCGATAAACGGACACTAAAAGATATTCCATGTCAACATGTTGAAACCTTACTTTTCACGACAAGAGACAGAAGTAGAGACAGACGAACATAGTGCACCCACAACTAGTGATCAGACGACAGACGTACACAACGCAACTACACTAGTTAGCGAGACTGGCAAATCCGACGATATCCATACATCTAGTGAGAATACAGAATACGCACTTAGCACCACCACCGTACTGAATCAGGTAGACGACGACGGAATGGAACTACCTGTTCCTATTGTGGACAAGACTGCGACATTAGATAGCATACGGATAGAACAGGAACTAACAGACGGTCAACGACGACAATTAATAGAATTAGTGACAGAGTATAAAGACATATTTTCTGACATTCCAGGTAGGACGGACAGAATCGAGCACTCCATTCTTCTTTCGGACTCTAAGCCTATTAAATGCAGGCCGTACTCAATCCCACTTAGCTATAGGGAAAATCTAAATAAGGAAATACTTAATTTAGAAGCTAGTGGGATCATTCAGAAGTCTACATCTGAGTACTCCTTTCCAATCGTCCTAGTTAAGAAAAAAGACTCCACAATTCGTCTGTGTGTGGACTATCGAAAACTTAACAACGTCACCAAAATCGACGCAGAACCAATTCCTTCCTGCGAAGATCTTATTCTTGACATGTCCACCTCCAAAATCTTTTCTAAATTAGATCTTACTAAGGGATATTGGCAGGTCCCTATGCAGACTCAATCCATTCATCCTACTGCTTTTTCAACGCCTTTAGGACTTTACGAGTGGCGTTTTCTTCCTTTCGGACTCCGAAACGCTCCTGCCACTTTCGTACGCTTAACTAGAGATCTACTTCATGGAGTGACGAATACAGTGACCTATATAGATGATATATGTGACCATACTGATGACTAGACAACACACCTACTGAAACTAAGACATGTCTTTGATAGGTTGCGACTCTTCGGTCTCACTGTCAAACCGAGCAAAGTCGAATTGGGCCTAAAAGAAATTGATTTTTTGGGTCATGTCATTTCACAAGGTCAACTAAAGACTGACAATAGAATCATTACCAAAATTATGAACCTGACCATGCCTACCACAAAGAAGCAGGTCAGAAGCCTTTTGGGGTTAGTAAATTACTATAGCAAATTCATACCAAACTTAGCTGAAATTACAAGTGTATTTTCAAATGTTTTAAAAGCATCTGTAAAACTAGATGTCAAAGATGCATTATTAATTTCTGCATTGTCAAAATTGAAAATCCTGTTTAGTAATGTACCAATCCTCCGCTTGCCTAATTCTAGGCTCGTTTATCATCTTAGGATAGATGCCAGCAAAATCTCCATCGCTGCAGTGCTAGGCCAATTTTATGAGGGCATCTTCCATCCGATTTACTACGTGAGCCGTAAGATCACACCTGCTGAGTCCAGATATTCCATATCAGAGTTGGAAGCCCTAAGCGTCATCTATGCAGTGAGGAAGCTTCATCGATTTCTAGCGAGTGTTCACTTCGTTGTCCAGACTGACAACTCCCCAATCACGGTCATACAAAGTGGTGTGCATCGGAATGTCCGTATATACAGGTGGTCGCTAATACTACAAAACTATACGTTTAGTATAGAACATATTAAGGGTAAGGACAACATTCTGGCTGATACCCTTAGTCGACCATCTGAGGTAGAAATACCGCAGATTCCGCATAAGAGTGTAGAGTAATAGATTATTAGTACATTAGAATATTCTATGAAAATTATTTTACAAATACATAGACATTATGGGCTAAACTATGTACTAGGAACACCGATCTACCATGTGTCCGTAGACATCAAAAGAAGAACTGTGCTCCGAGAACAAATATATCACCTTGTGAACTGGGACAGCTCGTTACTAACTAAGCTCCATATGGGTTCCGGTGAATCATTTGTGTGAAGCAGAGAAAAACAGTGTCAGAACATTACATAAATCCAGACACGAAAATACTGGTCTACGACACAATCGAACTCTACAGGTGCAATACCCATAGGACACAAGTATGACTGTGTAATGTGTTTAATATACCCAGGACAAGTGTGAATATATAGTATGCCAATGAAAGCAATTTCTGAACATTAGGGCAACGACTAACCTGAGGTACTTAAATACTATGTATATATAAACTTATTGTGATATGTATTATAACATTTTAATATAGTGATAAATTATAGGTAGATTAGGTCACTTTAATTTACATTTAGAGTTAGACAATATAATAGTTTTCATTTTTTTTTTTAAATTAGTTTAGATAGGATTAATTATATAGATCAGTAATTTACCCACTTACTTACCTTAAAAGTAGAATAGGATAGTAATTTAAACGTAATAACAGCTAAATATAAACTAGAATAAAAAGTTTAGATAGTAGTAGTACCATTTAGGTTTATTACATTTCACTTTGTTTCATTTCATTTGAGTTCATCCCATCTTAATGAACCAGTCCATTTAACAAACGTGATCAGGTATTATTAGGATTAATGTACATCATTATCATAGGATAAAAAGATTATACAATTAAACATACATCATTTACACCATATAGAGTAAAAATATCAATCATATATTTTTCCATTTAAAAACATTAGTTATAGTTTTGTTATATTTCACATTACCCATGTTAGAAAGGTACATAATTGATTACATTTCACATTACCCATTTCATAAAGGTACATAACTCATCTCACATCAATTTCATTTTAAATAGTTAGATTACGTCCCTTAAATTAGTTAAACATTAGGATTAATGTGGCAAATTAAATTAAAATAGGTAACACATTAGATACATATTTATAGAACTAGTATGTCAGTATTTAGAGTATTATTTCAGTAGAATATAGTAGTTACTAATACCAGGGTACAAACCATCAACCCTTTTTCTTACATGTAAATATGTGTGAAGACATGACTCGTGCAGCAATTTACGCACAGTCATTTAGCTCAACTTTGTCAAACTGAGCAAAACTTGTACAGTGTCACTCCAAGGTTTTTAAATAATTGTGAGGGTAAAAGATGTATGACAGAAGTGAGGGTATAAGATGTGTGAGAGAAGTGTGAAAGTGAGAGCGAATGTAAATGATACAGGAGAGGGTGAGATCGGCGGAGTTTTTCTGCCGCTCAACGCGACTTTTTGTTTTTTGTCTGAGTCAAGTGTTTGCTTTCGATGTTGAAAATGTGCTGTCTGGAATGTGTTGTGTGTAGTTTAGTGTAGATCGTAGAGAAAGTATTTTAAGTATCATAAGACGGAAACGCAGTCACGAATTAGTGTTATACACTTGTTTGTGGCCACATTTAACCGAATTATGGCACTTGAAAACTAACTTACATACACATGATAGTTAGATACACATATTAGAAGTTAGATTATACTATTAGTTAGATGCAAACACGCAAACAACCAGAAAAACAAACATTTAAATTGCATACATTTTTTGTAGATCAAAGGGAGATAACTCCGGGTCAGGGGACATAATAGACAACGAAACACTAACTTAACAGTGAAAGAGAACTTTACACGCGGAAGCGAGATAGGTAAAGCCTGTCGCACACAGCTTGTGTAATGGTTGTTTAATATTATATGGGGGACATGAAGCAATTCATGTGTTGACCCTAAGAAAGTCAACTTTGTATGGGTAGTGAGTTAATTTACTATTTGAGGGCAGGTCTTATAAGACAACGGTCCGGTTCAGACATACCTCTAAATAATATAATATTGCGATTGAGAAGAGGGCTCACGCCAACCAGACAAGTTTGTGGCGATTGCCAGTAGCCAAGTAAAGTGATACTACATTGTGACAATAGTCAGTAGAAGTCTATTAGGTTACCCAAAGCCAGGTTATCAGCAGTCTTTGACAAAAATTAGATACACTAAATTTTTACAAACCTCTTGCGTCACAACCAATGAGTCAAAGTTGATGACGCAACACAGGAGGGGAGGGTATGTGTCAAAGACTGAAACATATAGGAAAGAGGTCTACCGCAAGATAGAAGACCACCGGGAAGAGTGGTCAACCTCAAGTAGATTAGAGGTAACATAGTGCTCCGATATAAGGGCAGGGTAGGTGATAGAAAGGGGGACTATTAACTAGTTCTCTCATGAGACACGGAGGCATCGACCAGATAGTTAGTACTCTGGTCACGACAGAATCACGCATACGTGATAGCCACGGAGAAGAGTGCCACTCAATAGGAGAACGGCTGCTACCAGCGTGCTGAGTGTAACCGCACGCAAAAAGCCGAAGGACGAAACAAGGTCCTTCCGCGTGCTGTGTAGCGACGCGTGTAGGAAAGTCAGACTGGGGACTGACTTCGTAGAGAGCAGATCGTTTAGTGTCGATAGGAGTTTTTTGTAGCCAATTAGATAGAGATTAGCAATAGGGTTTAGGAAACTAGAGATAGGCAATTCTGTGGCTTTGTGTGTGATTTGATAGCGACTGTTTTGTAAATGTAAAGAGCCAACGGCAATAAAATGTACCATTCATTTCCTCTCACACGACTTGCAAGTTTCTTGTGTGGTGTGGGAGAAGTAATCCTATGATGCCTGACACATTGGTTGTTGACACTGTATACGTCACATAAATGTGTTTGTTAACTGTATAGTCACATAAAAGTGTTTGTAACTGTATACGTCACATAAATGTGTTTGTAACTGTATACGTCACATAAATGTGTTTGTAACTGTATACGTCACATAAATGTGTTGGTTACCGTATATGTCACATAAATGTGTTTGTTACTGTATAAGCAAGTTACTGTATACTGTATAGAAATGGCAAAATCACAATAGAAAAAGATCAGATTCTACATGTATGGTCAGATTATATGAAAAACTTTATGATGATACCAGAGATGAACAGTATAATATTAGACTGAATAATGAAGGACTGCCAATTTTAATGATGGAGGTTCGGAATGTTCTTAAACATATGAAAACTGGCAAGACCCTCGGTTCAGATAACACCACTACAGAAATGATTACTGATTTAGAAGAATATGGAATAGATCAAGTAACTAAACTGCTGAACACAATATCTGATACCGGAAATATACCATCTGAATTATGTTATTCTGTATTTCTTGCAATCCCAAAGAAATCAGGAGGCTTGGAATGTGATAAACATCGAACAATTCGATGAGTCATATCGCGAAGATTTTGTTACGAATTATCATGCAAAGAATGAGGAAGTAAATACAACTCGAAATAGGAGAAGAACAAAGTCGGTTTGTAAAAGGAAAGGGTACAGTAAATGCTGTGCATATGCTGCGAACAGTAATTGAACGTGCTATAGAAGTAAACAAGGATATATATCTTTGCTTTATTGATTACACAAAAGCTTTCGATAGAGTAAGACATGTCAACATGATAGAGGTGCTTGCAGATCTACAAATTGATGGGAAGGACATTAAACTTATTTTTAAAAAAAAACATATATTGGAAACAACAAGCTGCCATAAGGATTGATAATGAAGTGGGACAATATCAGCCTATTAAGAGAGGTGTGAGACAAGAATGTGTAATGTCTCCGGATCTTTTTTTCCCCTATACAGTGAAAATATTTTCAGAAATTTAGAAGAAATAAATGGAATCATCATCGGAGGACGAAACATCAATAACATTAGAAATACAGATGAGCAGGATCTGCAACAATTAGTAGATAAGGTTGTTGGGCACAGTGAACAACTAGGGTTAGAATTAAATTGTAAAAAGACACAGATTATGGTCGTCACTGGGAAGAGCCACAATGTAACATACAAATAAATGGGAATATTCTTAAACAAGTGAATCGGTACACTTATATCGGAACAGTAATATTATCTGATGGAAGATGCCTTGAAGAGATTAGAACAAGAATTGACATGACGAAAGTAGCCTTTAGCAAGATGAAAAACATAATCTATATATATAAAAGACAATGTTTGTTTGTTTGTTTGTTTGTCATTTATGCATTCCCGAACGGTTCCATCCGATTGAGATGAAATTTTGTACAGATGTTGTTCTCACTCCCGCGGAGTCAACTGAAATAGTTTGTGAGCTTACAATCAACAATTTTTCCTCAAGCACGAAAGAAAAAAGGCATTACGAACTTCAGAAACAGGCCCGCCTGTGGCCCGCCATCTTGCTCCAAGGGAACTCACTCTCTGATTAAACTAGAAATTAGTTATGAACAGTAATGTTTCTTTGTGTGTGTGTCCTTTATGCGTTCCTGAACGGTCCATCCGATTGAGATGACATTTTGTACAGATGTTATTCTCACTGCCGCGGATCCAACTGAAATACGAGCAATGGAAACGGGAAAGGGATGTCTCAATGTCATTCAACCGCCAAAGCGTTAAAACTCAAACTGGAGTAAAATGTAACAAAGTCGCTCACCTTAAAGACTGGTGCAATTCGAGACAATCCTTTTTATTCAGATTAATCTCCTTTTCAGAAATATATATATATATATAACACGGTTGTACAATATAACGGGCCCCTGACACGGGGACGGGACGTTACATGTCAATACAAACCCAGCTGTTCATATCTTTCTGTAATTGCTCAATCCCTCAAGGACTATCGCAAACTATTGCAAACTCGTCGTCTATAATTTATTTATGTCCCGGTCCGAACATGGCATGAATGCCATACAAACAGGCGATCTCTTCTTTCAGTAAATATGCCTCGCCTAGACGATCAAATCCTTTTATCACGGAGCTAAAAGGAAAACACAGCTGACTTGATGTCCTTTCTCGAAGCGACCTCTGTTGCTGTTCTCCCGATGCTTACGTCGGCCTTAGTTCCCAGTGGTCAAGTAATTCTATTGTTAGACTGGGAATCTCCTAATTCCTATTAGGTGGTGCGCGTGACCACTATGTGGCATAATGCCCCCTCCCAGAAAAAAAATGCTAAGTCATTTTTCCTTTCATAATTATCATATATGATACTTACACCTGTAACCATAATTTTCTTTTACCCACAACCACACAGTTCTAGGATTTACCACATCATTAACCCTCAAAAAAAAAATTATTATAAATGCTACATAACGGGCACGCCCACCTGTCCGATCCCTACGTCGGACGTCGTGTGACTGATCCTAGGGAATCAGCTCAACTAATAAACATATTAGTCCCTACCTTGTCCTAATGACAAGTGTGTCCTACCTCTAGGTATTACCATGAGTTTCGGACGAGGGTAATAATGGAGATTTCCCAGTAACCATGTTAGTCGTAGTCGTTACTTGTTGTTGTATTGTTATGATATAATTAATCATTTATTTAATGGGTAGGGTGCTTGTCTGGGACTCCACCTTAACTTTTTCCCGATATTTTCCTTTGGGATTTTAACTATCGCTTGATCATATATTATTATTTAGCTCCTGTTGTACTGATCCATAAACATATAGCATAACATAAAACATACCATCTTATCAATCTGAACCCAAAATTCATAATTAACTAATATAAACGTTAATTACTCTTATGTAACTCTAATTAATACACAATTTCCACATTTATAACATCACATATAGTTAATGTCTTTCACAATCACAGAGTGATACTTAAGATTTTCTTTCTGACTGTCTTCTTTCCAACAGCAAGCACTTGTGTCTGTTAATAAATTTCATCCTTGCCGTGGCTCTGTTTTGAACACATATCAGATATAAATGTACCTTAATTCTATTTATAATACTTAATCTAATAACCTATATTATCATGTTGGTTATTGTCACATTGACTTTCTAATAAGGCTTTATATACAAGTATCTTCTCAATATATATATCATTATGAACTATGAACTCAATTTATATAAACAAGAACTATAACTATAATTCAACTATAACTAATCAACAGGGAAAATCTGCTATTCTATAATCGACTCAGAATGTCAGCGAGATTATTATCTTTTCCAGGAATGTGACAGATGTCAAATTCATAGTCCTGTAATAGTAATGACCATCTATGTATTCTAGAATTCTTCGGATGACCCGATTTGAAAATTTGCAAAGGTTTGTTATCCGAAAGAATCAGAAATTTCCTACCTAGTAAGTATCTAGAGAACTTCTCAATACTTTCAATTAAAGCTAGAGCCTCTAGTTCAGTAACAGCATAGTTTCTCTGAGTTTCAGATAGCTTCTTACTGAAGTAAAGAATAGGATGTAGTTTCCATTCATGTAATTGAAGTAATACAGCTGAAATAGCATGTAAACTAACATCCGTTTGTAAAACAAAGTCTTTTGAAATATCAGGTAATTTCAAAATAGGATATGTACTAAATAGAGTTTTTATTTGTTGTAATAATTTCTCATGATCCTCTGTCCAAACTATCTTTGTTGGTTGACCTTTCTTTAAAAATTCTGAGAATGTTGCTGTCATATCTGCGAAGTTAGGAATAAACTTCTGATAATAATTAATCATCATAAGTTATTAAGTTCCTCCAATAACAATATAGTTACTAACAATTATCTGAAGAATAGAGAACTAAAATATTTTTACACACCTGAGTGTGGAGATATGAGATCGTGTGAACACCTCTGAAACGTATATATTTATATCAGTGACACCTAGCAACTAAGTAAGTAGTGTATTATGTGTTGATATGAACTTAACACTTTCACATTCATCCCATTTTGTTTTTCTTTATTTATTCCTTTCAGTCTTCGTTTTATTCACTTTCTTTATTTCTTTCTTTGTTTCAAACCTATAAAATCTCTCTTCTGCACGCATGCCAATTGTCAGAGTCTAATGTATTGCCAGCAGAGATGCAGGGACATCGTTACGCCCGCCAGGCGAATAGTCCCTAGTGGGGATGCTGTAACATCGTTACGCCCGCCAGGCGAGTATTAGTTACCTGCCTGCGAGGTTGCCGGCTGACGAGACAGCCAGCGGTCAGGCAAGGACAAAGCAGGACGCACGCAGGCCTCGTGAAGCCACTTCAGGTGGGCAGGCGCGTTGCGAGAAATAGCCAGACAGCTCTGGGACTCGGACTCGACTGGACGTATGATGGGAGAAAGGCTTGTGTAGTTCTGTGGCCCGAAAGTCGAGTGCTTGTACTTCTTGTGAGATAGACTGTAAGCTGTGGGTTGCTTGTAAGTGTATTGTTATAACTTATGTATTGTGATGATCATCTCTAGATCGTGATCTGTAAATAAATCCATCGAAACTTCGTGTCGTTGAGTCTCAAGTCAAATCACGTTGTACTTGTACTGTCTCACATGTGTTAGGTTAACGAGCCAGGTTTAAGACCCTGACATGTGTGGACGTGGTGGTATTCGTCCGGCTTTAAAATGAACGTGGTTTAAGTAATTAACATTTAAACCTAGAGTTGTGAATTTAGAAATTTTTGTCCAACTTTAGAGTACATTTAAATGTGATTGTGAAGGCTCATTTTGGTATATATTATTACATTGTTTAAACATGGAAACTAGATGTGAACGTAAAGTACATACATATTGTTTGATCTTGTAAACGTGTAAAACATTTGTGATTGTGAAACTTGTCACCGTTTTGACCTTGTCGACATTGTGAAGTTGTCGCCATTGTGACCTTGTCGCCATCTTGTAAACTTGATGTCTATGTCCTTACTGAATGTCATCTTAATGTAAGTGATGTGTCATCAATGTTGTAGAGTGTTGAGATATAGTCAGCTTGTCTTTGTAAAGTGAATTGTGTAAAGCAGAAAGTTTCGGAAAGAAAGTAACTTGTGGTTTGAAAAAAAATAAATTGTTGACTGACGACATTACGACTTACAATTACACTCAAAGCCATACAAACCTAATCAAAACCTAGTGACAAGCATACACACCACATCAAATAGACGCTAATTTATTTCCTCCAAAAATAAAGCAGGTTTTATGTGCCATCTGAAACCCTTGCCCGTAGAGGTCATTTGTGTTGTGAAGTAGCGACCCTACAGTTCCTAGCCCAAATTTCAACCGTTCTTCACCGCATCCAGGACACTTGAGTATATTTTTCTTTCTATATACTTTCGGATGCAAATTTAGGCACATATTGTAAGTAGAACACAATTGTAAATTGTTCACTTTACTAACAACTTGTAACAAATTGTGTGTCTGATATTTCATTTAAATTTTCCACCATGTCTTCATTAAATGATTTCATCGATATGGGGTTAAAGTTAAAGTTGACAGGTGATGAACTAACGAAGTGGAGTGAGAAGAAATACTCTGAATACCTCGAGCGTGAAGAAAGAGCGGCTGAAAGAGAATTAAAGAAGGCAGAAATAGCAGCTCAAAGTAAACGGGAAGACAACAAATGAACAATAAATTTTAAAACGCATGAAAAATAATCAATAAAACTCGACTCACTGAGGCAATGTTTAACATGGGCATTATAAATACCTAAGGAAGGTGTAACATATATAACCATATATATGCTACATCTAAAGAGTGTTGAGGTGCTACATAGAACCCGTACTTTTGTATGGACGTGAAACGTGGACAATGAGCAGTCCAGCTGAAAAACATCTGATGGCTGTGGAAATGTGGTTTTTGAGGAGAATGCAAAGAATGTCACGGACAGACAGAAAAACCAACTACCAAGTACTACAGGAGACAAATGAAAATCGTAAATTGATTAGAGAAATTAGACGTAGACAGTCAAGATTTTTTTGGACATGTTATGAGAAGAAATAAATTAGAGAAATTGGTGACAACTGGCAAAATCGAGGGAAAGAGATCAAAGGGAAGACAGAGAAGTAAATACATGGATAGCTTGGCCACATGGCATGGTGGAGACAAGAACACTGAGCTGATCCACGACTCTGGTGATCGAGTTAAATGGCGAATCATGACCGCCCACGCTTACCGATATGGCACATGATGGATGGACTGTATAAGTGTTGGTTGCTGTGAACGTCACATATTCCCCCATTCGCACTCATGTTCAAGGTGCCTGAAATGTCTGGTGTCCATCTTCGTGCTGGCTGACGTCTGCTTCATCTTCCAGGAAATACGCCTTCCACTTCTGTTCTCCCCAAGCCACTATGGCGTTTAATATGGTCCAAGTGTGTTAGTTTCCGAGACGTGATACTACTGATCTCGTTTATGAGCCAGCTTTCTTCCATGTTCAGGTCTTGTAGAACTTCAGTATGTTTCTGTTTCTTGGTACACTATATTTTAAAAACATTGACTGTAATATCTGAGCTTGAAAACCGAAATTTAGTTCTCTAGTGCAGTCCTTCCCAAACTTTCCCCTTTCGCGGACCGTCATAAAATTTTCCTTTTGCACCAGGGACCGGTGCCATTAAAACAAACAATTTTCTCCTTGTAATCTGGAATTTTATATGACCTTAATATAAATTTTAATATAAATATTAGATTTAACGTAATTGTGGGCGTTGTTCCGGTGCGCTAAATACTACTCCATAATATTATTGGATGACGGTGATTTATTTAATGGTGGTCCCATTTTCATAAGTAAAAATTTTATTGTAGAGATTTACAAATGAAAATATTTTTCAAATGTCAAAACAACATTTAGGTCTTCTTGTAAAGGTGTATATACTCGTATATACCGACAGTAATAACATCATCATCATCATCAAGTGCCTTGCCAGCTGGCGTAGGCGTTCATGGCTCTCCACAGATCTCGGTCTTTGGTTTTCTGGATCAACTCTGCTGCTGATATTCCTCCGTGCCACCGTCTCAATCCATCCAGCATCATTTCTCTTGGTCGGCCTCTGCCTCTCTTCCCCTCGATCTTTCCAGTTGTCACTGGAAGTAATAAACACCAATATAAAATAAAAATAAAATATATCTTGGAAAACGACACCAAATCAGATTTTAAACAAGTTGACTAAATTACAGTATGTTTTAATAAACATAATTTAATTATAAGCTGCTAACAGTAACTATTTAATGCGAGGTGTGGGCCTGTTTATTATTTACAAGCTTATCAAATCGTGGCTCGATTGTAGACAGCGCTACCCGCAAAGGAGAACACATTTCCATACTGTTTCTGTATTTTGTCTTAATAATGCTCATTGACGAAAAAGAAATATTCTTCTTTCAAGTTGTCTTTGTATCGATATCTCACATACACCACCAGAATCGCTAAGGTGGCAACGTCCGTGCTTTCGTCCAGTTGTAATGAAAAGTACTTTGCAGATGTATATAACACCTTAACTCGCTCAAACGATGGCAAAAAGCATTATAATTGTACAACGAAAATCACGTATGTTCTGCATCTTATGACAGTCAGAAAATTATAATGTGCATCTTTATCACCATTCGTCACATAGGGAACAAAAGAAACGCACGTCGTCAACAAACAAATGTCGTCGGCCGGGCCGGATTTTAGTATCGGTCTCAGCTGGTTACTATTTTTAACTTTCCCATTGAACCATTGATTCGCTTCTTAAAAATAAATACTCAATTTATTTTAACATTAAATCACAATAAAAACGGTGCGGATATCATGTTTTGAGAAAAGGACAATCTTGTTTTTAAAAAGTTCTAAACAATCCTCAAAAGAGAACATATTTAACTTTTTTCTTACTTTTTTCAACTCACGTTGCGGTCCGGCAAAGAAGGGCTCGCAGACCGGCACCGGTCTGCGGACAACCATTATGGGAAGCACTGCTCTATGTGTCGTAACTCTGTTATGTAAAGCTGCACTACTTTGTGTCATTTTATATTGTTTGCTCTATCTATAGTATGTCCAGAAATGAATGCCGTCATTCACGATCAATTATTTTGAAAACTGTCTGTTGCATCATTATGAGATTTTTCCTGCCGTCTTATATTTAACCCCACCCAAGGAATATGTTTTTGATAGGTCAAAAAGCAACTTAAATCATGAAAAGCGGCGACATTTCTTTGATGTTTTGATGAAAAACTAGTGATTTCTCGCTAACAAACTTGTTTTACAGTAATGCCAATGCCCCGCCAGTTCGGATGACAAACACAAGGCGTATCAAGATTCGAATGGGAGTGGGTGCATTGTCTGCTCTGCTGAGACGGAACATGATTACATGTTTTGCACGACGAATATAGCTGTGAATGTCTCTGTAGTGGGCTTCCTTCTTAACGGTCAAGATGTGGGTCCTCTTTTCAGTGAAGTTTATAGAATGATTCGTATGTTCGTGTGTTGTCCCCTCATTTGACAACGTGTTTCTTCTCACGTTTCTTGTTATGCCACAATATGTCAGTTCCCACCGCAATATTACTCTTCGGTTGGTATTCGATGCGTCTAGAGCTTTTTGTTTTTCAATGTCTGTTGTTTGTCACCGTTGAGGGCTCACGGAATTGAAAATTAATCACTGTGGAATACAAACTGTTGCCATTAACAAGTTGTATTGTTGATGCCGATGCTGTAATGTTAAGGGCCTGCAATTCTTCTGAATATTTGTAGCAAAATATCCCAGTTGGTGTGCACGTGGATTAAGGTCTGCGATCTGCTCAGACCTTAATCTGTGTCGGACGATTCCAGTAGGTTGATGACTGCTCTCGGTTGCATAAAATTCAATCCATCCTTTCTCTAATAATCCTCTTCCTCTTTCAACACATGGTCCTCACATTTTTTCAGTAACTTTTATCAATATTTAATAGCACGGACTGGATTAGTATCTTGACGTCAGACAATTTGAATATAGTATTGTCAGCTGCCACCTGTACTTTAATTTTAGCCCACACAAGTTCTATAGGGTTAAAATGAGAATGGTACGGCGGAAGTCTCAAGCACCCATGACGATGCTCTTCTATCAACTTGTCGATTTGATATTTCTTGCTTTTTGGCGTCTGTTTTACAAGGGACAACAATTCTAGCTAGAAATACGTTTCTGGAAATAGTATGTTTCCATTCTGAGCCATATATTTATTGCTCCCCTTGTGCTCGATGCTGTAGGTATTTTGTCTTCTTGGGCAACAACATTGATATCATGCATTGTCCATAATTGGACACGACGGTCTATCTGGGGATGGAAGCACAGTATTCTCGAGCCAATCTCTAAATACATTACCATTCATCTTATTATGATAATCCCTATTGTCTGTATGCTTTGATACGAACACGAGCCCAGCATTCTGTTGTAAGCCATTATGCGTATTACCAACATGGGCCATGACCAAAAGCTGTCCTATACTACTGGGCACATATCGCTTTATCTGTCCATCCACTGATTGCTATTCCTTATAACTTGTGTGGTGCGCATTGATCCGCATTTCATCCAAACACACTATGCCATAATTTTCTTTGCGCATTTCCCTTATTTCACGTAGGTATCTGCTTCTCATGGCTCCTAAATGCGGTTGCTCGCAAAGAATATTTCTTCCGCCCTTGTCCTTTCTAAAAGTGAAGATAATGTCCTTATAATTTTCCACAAAGTTGTTTTGGTTTGCTCTATGTTATTGTTATTTCTCAACCAAACCCTAAGTTTTCTTCCAGTCATTGTTTCTTTGGCATCCAGCATTTTTATAATGCTGGATAATCCTGGATAAATTCCAAAATTTTTATAATTTTAGGAGTCTCCGTGGCGAAGTTGTCAAGCCTTTTGACTCGGGCTCCAAAGGTTGTGGGTTCGATTCCGGGCCGCATCCTTCGGTTCACGAGTTAAATGTTTCGGAGACTTCTGTGGGTTGTCGCTAGAGCTGCGGAGTTCGCGCTGCGGAAAGAGACCGAGCCATATGGGATAGAACCCGGTGCAATGAATTCGACCCTGTCGTCTTTTAAGCGACTTTTAAAAGCATTTTTATAATAGCTCGCCTTATGACATCTTTGTCAAAGCTGTCTACAATAACCTTTCTACCTACCGTTT